>OX589595.1:32805936-34285936 GCA_951329385.1 Polia nebulosa
TAAAATAAAAATACATGTTGTTATAGTTCGTTTAATCCCACATAATTATGTATCTATTTACTGGACTAAATAAAATTCCTATACGAAACAGCAAGAAAAAACAAAAAAATCGATGAAGTGCGAGTCGGACTTGGCACATTTAGGTTTCCGTATCAAATGAGGAAATTTCAACGAAAAAATCTGATTAATCAAAATATTGCTATTTGTTAGAAACCATACGCAATACATTATCACCAAACAAGTTCATAGGTCAATGGGAAGTTAAAAAATTGTTCGAAATAAAATTTTGTTCCAGACTGCGGACAGACGGACACGTGAGTGACAGCAATAGGGCTCCATTTGGACCCTTCGGGTACGGAATCTTAAAAACTGGTTCACATTGAAGACGATTCTAGCTTCAGCTCTAGAAAATTATGTGGAGCTAAAGCACAAGACAAATGCGAATACCTCGATGATGAACGTCACGCTTTAAACACGACTCTGTCTAGCCTAGGAACCATCATAATATTTATAATACATATATCATATCTACACTGTCATTGTTGAAATAATCGGCCCAATGATTCAGTTATTCAAGTCACCGTCAAATCAAAAATCGCACTGAGGCACCTCACAATGCTCTGACGTCACATTTAAGAGACATTCATTGATAAATAACGTTACCATTCATGTCAGGCACTGTTCTTATAGAATGCCATTTTTATTGTGAGAAGATAGTTTTTTATGTCACTGTTCAACGGAAATGTGAACTATAAAAGGTCTTGGTGACAGGTCCTGTTTCGACACCTGTGCAGAAGTAACGGGATACTTTTGATAATATTTGCCCATTTATTATCTGCTCTGATAGGTGACTCTTCAAGGTCTCTATTTAAAGGTACACACACGATACAGACTTACATAGTAATACACCGACATTTGTCTGCACTGATAAGTTGCATAGACAGCATTATAATTATATAAATCTACGTAGGTCTGTATCGTGTGGACGTACCTTAACACAAGATACACCAAATATAGCCATATAGACTATCTACAAACACTTAATATCTTGTATTCTTGTCATTTCATACAGTTCGTTTCGTTTCGGAGGGTAATATTGGAACCTAATAGGGTTCTCTCTCCTCTAGGCCTCTCCTGTCCGTCCATCCGTCTATTACCGGGCTGTAACTCGGAAACCTAATAGATATAAAGTTATATTTTTCACAGTGTGAATTTCTGTTGCCGTTATAACAACAAATAGTCAAAATTAAAAGAGTATACAAGATTTATTTCGGCTACGGAGGAACCCTGCGTGTGCAAGTCGAACTCGTTACCATACCTTATGCTACTGGGCACGCCACCATTGCGGCGGTAGTGCCCCTTTTTGAGGAGTGGCTGGAGAGGCCCTACGGCGCCCTCACCTTCCGCCTGACGCAGGTCCTCACCGGACACGGTTGTTTCTGGAGGTTCCTGTGTCGGAAAGGACGGGAGGAAACGCCCGGGTGTTCCCACTGCGTGGATCGTCCCGAGGACACGGTGGAGCATACGGTGGAGGTCTGCCCCGATTGGGCGGAGCCCCGCCGTGTCCTCGTGGATGCGATAGGCGGCAGCGACCTCTCGCGCCCTACCCTGGTTCAGGCCATAGTACGGAGCGAGAGGGAATGGGAAGCCGTCTCCTCCTTCTGCGAAGCAGTAATGCTCGAGAAGGTGGAGGCGGGACCCATGAGGGAGACTAAACAACGGAGTCGCCCTCACGCCCTCAGCAGCAGCAGCCTCAGGAAACGCCTGGGACTTCCGGCGCTGCGAGACGATCTCCGGCCACCGTAGACCCGGGCCTGTGGACGGCGAGTAATCGGTAGCTCGCCGTCCGATCAGCACCAGGCCCGAGAATCAACGGCGCGTAGTGTTCCACGCGCGCCTCAAAGAGTTGTCAGCAATAAAGACAGGGCCCGTCATGGCCGATGCCTGCCCGGGGGTTGAGGATAAATTCGAAACAGAGTTACCTCGCCCCCGGGCACTAAGGGCAGGAAGGAACAAGGGTGGGCCTTAGTCAGTAAGAGTCTGACACGCCCTCCCGCTCCACCCAGAGCGGCAGAAGTCACCCCACAAAAAAAAAATACCTTATTCTAAAAAACTGCAGAGACGGTAGAGTAATAATAGGAACCGGTTTTTTTTTTAAATTAATTATTTCTTTCTAGATATTATGATAGTGATAGCGTGACGGCTGACAGGACAGAATGGAAGAAAAAAACGTGTTGCACCGACCCCAAGTAACATGGCAAAAAGGCAGGAAGATGATGATGATTTCTTTCTACATACTCGTATATCCTTTTAAAACTATGAAGTGAACTGTTGAAGCCCCCAAAACACGGTAATCAGTCCGGGGAGAGACCGGTAACTTTAACAAATAAAATAGCTCTTCTAAACGCGGGCCTTTCTCGCGCACCATTACAAGTTACAACTCTTCGTAATGCCACAATTACTACGCGTAGCAGGTGACTTGATGATTGCCGACCTAATCAGTACACAGACAGATGCTCTGCCATCCATCTTATTGTCAATTAGCGACTTAAGTGGTGCAAAAAACGAAGAATTCTAGTGTGAGTTACAAACCTGCTTAGAATTCAATTCAAGTAAGAATGTGTTTATCAGTCTGTTTTATTTGAAAGGCTAGCAAAGTAGTCAGCCTTGTTAAGGGTCTACTAACGGTCCAGTGGCGCCCTCATTGAATAAAAATTCGTAGCATAGCACAGAAAATCCAACGTAGGGTTTTTAAAAAGAGAATAAAACATTTTTACGTTGTTAAACAGGTCTCAAAATGTTTCGTATTCAAAGTAGTAGGCTAAAGTGTCAGAAACGGCCGTTTTTTTTACTTTTGCCTACTACTTTGGCTACCTATGTGACAATACTACCTTTATTCATATCCATTCAGCCATTCAAGCTATAGGGCGTGCCAAAGAAATAGACATACAAACATACATACTCTCAAAAACACATAACCCAGGAGGGTTAAAAAAAAAAAACAAAAAAAAGGGTGGTTATGTGTTTTCGAGAGTTTGTATGTTTGTGAGATGTATGGGAGTTTGGGGCAGTCGGGTAGAAGTAGAATGTAGAATCATCAATCATCTACTACCCATCTATATTGAACTAAAGATCTCCTAATTACCGTGTGATGGTGGACAATATAAAAAAGACCTTTTGTAAATAGGCACAATCAATCGATGACCATGTCGGATCGTGAATCGAACCGTCCGTCATCGTCAATTGTTTCACGGCGGCCGCGAAATCTGTTTATGTCACACTCACTGTCTGGGTTAGTAGTTAATTTAGAGGTAGTTTCTGTGGTAGGTCGTAATTTATTTATGTACTGTTCATGTTAGAATGAACTGCATAATATACAACTGCGCAGGAACCCTTGTTTTCATTCTCCGTTCCATTGATTCGCCCCAATTTCGCACCGGTGCAATTTTTTTTTTCGATTTATCGAACCACCTAAAAAAGCCAAATAGGTGTAGCCGTTCTAGGTGAGGGAGACTCAACAGATTCGCCTTCACGCCCCCAGCAGCAGCCGCCACAGGAGAGCTCACCGTCTGGTCAGCACAGGCCCGAGAGTAAACGGCGCGTAGTGTACCACGCGCACCTCAAAGAGTTGTCAGCAAAGGACGGGGCCTGCCACGGCCAATGCCTGCCCGGGGGTTGAGGATAAATTCAAAAGAGTTACCTCGCCCCTGGGCACGTAGGGTATGGAGGAACAGGGGTGGGTTTTAGTCAGTAAGAGTCTGACACGCCCTTCCGCTCCACCCTAGAGCGGAAGAAGTCATAAGATGATTTCCCACCCCCCAAAAAAAAAAAAAAAAAGAGAGAGATGTCTTCTCCCGCTTTGGGTGGAGCGGAAGAGAGTATCAGACTATTACTGACTAAAACCCACTCGTGTTCTTTAATTTGCCCTTTGCATTCCATAATCGCAGTAACTCTTTTAAATAATCCCGTGGCCCATAACCCAACACCTCAATAACAGTTTTGAGTAAAATGTTCATTCAGACAACTATACGTAAATCACGCAAAGCGAACTTATTGCCATCAACTGAACATGAATCCAGACTTTGCTATTGACCCGGGCCTGCGGACGGCGAGTAGTGGGTAGCTCGCCATCCGATCAGCACCAGGCGATCGACGGCGCGTAGTGTTCCACGCGCGCCTCAGTTAAGAGTTGTCAGCAATAAATGACGGGGCCCGTCATGGCAGATGTCTGCCCAGGGGTTGTTGATAAATTCAAAACAGAGTTACCGCGCCCCTGGGCACTCAGGGCAGGCAAGGAACTGGGGTGGGTTTTAGTCAGTAAGAGTCTGACACGCCCTCCGCTCCATCCAGAGCGGGCGAAGTCATAGGATATTTTCCACCCCCAAAAATAAAATAGTTTGCTACTGAATATTCTAAGTGGAAAAACCTTATAAACAAGGAAATGCCGACAAAAAGATTGTAGTGATTAGATACTAGTATATTTATCGCAGTTAAGTGTGCAAATATTAATAGACTAGAGAAGTAGTAAAAGCTATCTAATACTTTAAAGGTTAAATGTAAAATATTGAGGTAAATCCTACAAAGTAGTTTCTCAGTATTGACGCTAAAAATACACTGGAGAGGTGCCAGGATTGGGTTCCCACAATTGTGGTTTTAGTAAATGTTCTTCCACCGTAATATTGGATGTAAATTATACAATGTTTTTAATAATAAGGTCGTTAAAGTTTGTTTTGCAGTTACTTATGTTCTTTCACCTGACAGGAATACTGATTTGAAACTGTCATGCAGGTGAATGATTGTCGTTTGCTTTATTCAATATATCAAAATTTTTGTAACTTCATATACTTTTTACTTTTCTACTTTTATATATTCAAGTAAGGGTGCGTTTCCACTAAAGCAGAGCTGGAATCGTCCAATCACAGACTTGTGATTGTTCGATTCCTGCACGTCTTCGCTCCGATTACCCCAGCTCCGCTTCAGTGGAAACGCTCCCTAAGTCTACATTTATGGTCATCCCTGAGAACTTGTAGCAGTGATGGTAATAACCTTAGACTATGAAAGGTTATTATAGACGGAACGTCATTGGACATTAAATGAAGTAGGATGGTTAAAATGTGTGAGTGACCTTGACGAACGTAACGATGACGTATCGGCTTCTCATTTTGTCTATGTGAGCTTATTTCGCGTGTACAGATACAAGCCGGCTTCTCATTCTGGTACTTCAGATTACTGAATTTTGACACTCCTTTCATAGTCTAAGGTAATAACCATGAAATATTTTTTTCACTGAATCAGCGGGTGGTAAAGACATAAAGAAAATCACTGGTCAGTAATACTCGTAAACCTATTATGATGTTGACCGACCAGCTGCAGCCCAGAGAGGTAGTTGACAATTAGCCAGACTTTTCAATCATTGCAATTCTCAAATTAACTTACTAATAAATCTTGTCATAGCCCAGTTTATACTCTAGAAATTTGGATAGAAAATATGACGCAGTTTATGTTGACATCCTAACATCAGTACATATTTATTTATTATAAAACCGAAGTCCCACGTCTGTTTTTCGCGATAAACTCAAAAACTACTGAACAGATTTTGCGGTTTTCACCAATAGACAGAGTGATTCATGAAGAAGGATTAAATGTATAATTTGTACCCACGCAAAGCTCCAACGTGTCGCTAGTTACAAATATACTCGTAAGAAAGAACAATCGTTTCACATCTACTTCACCCAGTCCATCAGCATTGCGCTTACCTTCGCTGGTAACCCAATTCTAGTAATAAGCACGCTGCCTAATAACTGTATGCAGATATACGAGACTAATCTAATGCTATAGTGTGGCGCTGTGGCGCGTGGAGACTGACCCACTGGAGTTATGTCACGCGTGTGTTGACACACAGACCTTGGGGTTGGGGGATGTGGAGGAAATTAGTGATTAGTGCCACTTGCCGTTTTTCTTAAGTTCAAAGGCGCGTCTTAATCCGTCAGGCCCCGGCCGTCTCCAATCGTAGACGCGAAAATTGGTTTTTAATTGTGTCTGCTATTCAGAGGCCCGAATGGTCGAGTTTTCAGCATTAATTTCTTGATTTCTTTGTTCCATATGAATGCAGCAGTGCACTGCTAGACATAGGCCTCTCCAAAAGCATTCTAATAATAATCTCAATTCTCGGCGACTCTCAACCAGTTGCTACCAGCCACCCTGCGAAGACCGCCGTGCCATCTAGTCGTAATAACTATTCTATTCTATCGATTTGCGGTCTCCAACACTTCTATCAAGAACACTTCACATATTAATACTTCATTGAAATTCATTTTCTCTTGGACCCAAACCTGTAGCTTTCAGAAACGAGTGTGTCCACGTACGAATTTGGTTTTCATCAGCTTTTCATAGTAGTGAGGGTTGGTAGAGTTTTCTTATTTATTTATGTCTCTAACCCCGATGTAAATCTTTGATTGCATCATATTTTCTAACGCAGATCACAGATAATATAAGACTAGCGTACAGATGCCTCATCCCATACAAAGAAACGGTACCGGGTACGGGTTTTCGACTTGCACAAGCAACTTTTGTTCTTCGTTCGGGCCCGTCCTCTACACCTCGCTAGATGGTGTTAGCAGCGACGGCTTGCAAGTTGAATGAATTTACATAAACTGTTACCAATATTTTCTCACACATTGAATAATTACTTTATAGTATTTTTGGAACTTCATCAGAGTTTTACTGTTTCAAAATGTGTCACTATACAAATTTTAAAGAGGCGAATGGTTTAACTTTAAAACTTCAAACAGCGCCATCTATTGGCACAAGAAATATAAATTCGTTCCAATTATCGTCTAAATTTGAATAAGGAGCCAATTATTCCACAATTTTATGCTTAGGGTAGTTTATTAAATAAGAAAATACAGTTTTTACCATATTTTTTTTTTTTTCAAAATATTAATGTTACTTAAACTTCAATAGGAAATCGATGCTTATTACGCCATCTATTGACATTTATTTGATCTAAATTTTCTTTGTTCGAGATGAGACCCCGTGCGCAGGTGAACATAATTTTAAAAAAGTCAGGAGTTTCTGTAATAGGTAAGTAGATACACTTTAGCAGTATTTTGCTGATCCTCATTAGTCCTTAAGTATCAGCACAATCTACGCAGTCCTAACAAGATACATACGTAGGAAATATCAGCTGTTGACAAAAACAGTAACTTTTAGCAGACAATGGCCATTATTCGTGGGAAGTAAGGTGGTATAACAATAATGTCTAGTAATTTACTTGTACGTATCTAATGAGACAAAGTTGTTGTCATACGACATTATGTCACATGTTGGGGCATTGTTTTAAATTGAATATGTTTTGGAACTCGATTCTCGGTAGTGTAACGAGTTCTACACACCCGGGTATAAGCAATTAGCTAAAAAAAACATTAAGAAAATCCTGATTTTCCAAAGCACGTTCCGAAACTCCTAATATACCAGCAAAGCTAGCTTAAATAGAACTGCCGGTCGATTCTGTTAACAGTTCACCGTGAAAACTTAGGTGGAGTGAGCGTGAAGTGAACTGTCATTCCACCTTGATTGTATGGATTTACAGCCCACTTCACGTTCACTTCACCTAAGTTTTCACGGTGAGTATATTACAAAATAGCACTACTGTAGTTATTTTATAATTTACAGTGTCAGTAGAGTTACACAAAAGGTGTAGGTTACCTTGTTAAAAATAAAAGTCCAGTATAATTATAAAAAAATAAATTAATGATATTTACTTAATCTATTACAGTATGACTTCAATATTTTATGTCGTCTACCTAAGAGGTATTTTATTTAAAAAAAAATGTAAAAGCAATGTATGGCAATTAGCAAATTAATAAATAATATGATATTGAGAATCTAGATTATTTTAGGCAGCCACACTGTCAGTCCTTAAAAAAAAACTGAACCAAAGTAGTTTATGTATCTTTACAAATCCAAGCCTTTGACTATGGTATAAGAGCCACAAACACACACATCATCTTATTTACAATACATTATTTTTACAGATTAAACCTACAACTAACGCCATCTATCTTAAGTACTGCTCAATCGGCGCGTAATCGACACTGTTACCGCGCGGACCGTTGAGGTAAACCGACCGGCCGCCAGATGTCGCTTGCCTTCTGAAGAACTCGGCTACGTTGCCGCTCATACTGCCGTACGGGATGCCTCCTGAAAAATGCAAGTACTGAATATAATGACATAGATAACAGTTATTTATTCCTCCAAGATTAATTTATTCTCTTCCGCTTTGCGATTGCCTTGCTAGTCAAGTGGGGTTATGGCTTCGATCCCCAGTTCAGGCACTAGTAGGTATTATTAGTCTGCAGTTGCTTTTTTTTTTTTGGCGGGTTGGAAAATCATCCAATGACATCTCCCGCTCTGGGTGGAGCGGGAGGGCGTGTCAGAATCTTACTGACTAAAACTCACCCCTGTTCCTTCCCTGCCTGAGTGCCCAGGGGAGCGGTAACTTTGTTACGAATTTATCCGCTACCCGTAGGCATGCAGGCACCGGCCATGATGGGCCCCGCCAGTGGTGTGTTTGAGGCGCGCGTAGAACACTACGCGCCGTCGACTCACGAGCCTGGTGCTGATCGGACGGCAAGCTACCCACTACTCGCCGTCCGCAGGCCCGGAGTCTGCAGTTGCTAAGCCGACAAATGGAAATCCATAGGGCTTCTGTGATTGAATTTCTATTGGATTGATGTCAACTTTGACCATTTTCAGTCACACTACGAAAAACCTTAAAGAATGCCTGAATAAAAGCGCAATTGAAAATCTTACAGTGCTAACATTTTGGCGTTCATTTAGATGTTTCCAAGTAGGTATTGGTAGGTTTAGACGTAAGAGTAAGAAAGCCGAGCATGTTAATCAGCGGGGTATTAACAACACACGAACAATGACAACAGCATTCATTTAACAGCATTTAAATGAGCAGAGGAAGGGACTGCCAAAAATCGAAATCAGTGCCTAGCCTTTTCCCAACTATCCTGGGGTCGGCTTCCAGTCTAACCGGATGCAGCTGAATACCAGTATTTTACATGGAGCGACTGCCTATCTGATCTCCACAACCCAGTTACTGGGTAATACGATACCCCTTGGTAAGACTGGTTGTCAGACTTTCGGGCTTCTGACGACCCGTAACGACTGTCAAAGATCCACGATTGACAGCCGGGACCAACGGCTTAATGTGCTTTCCGAGGTACGGAGGAGTCTCGGTATGTAAACATGGTCACCCATCCATGGACCAACCCCGGCAAGCGTAGCTTAACCTGATGTATCAATCATACGGCTGTTATTACTTTAGCCACGAGCTACTAGACGGAGTACGGAGGACTTCCAATTTCCTTTCAAATTCTGCTGATGGTGATTAAAAGTGTATTACGAAATTGGAGTGCGGATTGGACATTGGGAAAAACCGAATGTCGTAATAAATAGTTTCAAAAGTATTAAGGTAACTATGTACCTACTTATTGTTTTAATTTTTCATTCTTCGATTCAAGGCTCTATATCATTTTATTCAAAATTTCGAACATTTTTTTGTTGTGAAACCTAACATTTTGTTAAAGTGGTCAGCTGATTAAAAATGACATCGTGTAATATGAGGTCAACATTAAACCGAAAGTAAACTAAAAGTTCACAGCACTTGCACAATGTTAGAATAAATCAATTTAAATTATAACGAAAACTGCAGTTTATATTAACCTCCGTAAACGTCTTGTTTATACAAAGCTTGACTTGGACTAATACAAAAAATGGTTACGTTGCGTTGATGTAATGTGAAATGTTTTAGAGATTAGTATGTATAAAACCTAGTGCTCCTTGTCTTTTTCATATAAATGTTACTGTAAAATTCCCATCAATCGTAAATCCCAAGATTTAAATCTAAGATTTACTAAGCTTACTGGTAAAAGTCCAAACTGTTCTCTGTTATTCAATAATTTAAACATAAGATTTACCAAGCTTACTGGTAAAAGTCCCAACTGCTCTCTGTTATTCAATAATTTAAACATAAAATTTACCATGCTTACTGGTGAAAGTCCCAACTATTCTCTGATATCCACTAATTTCGGACATTTACTATCACTCACTGTGCAAATCATACGGTTGCCTCAGGGACACGTTTGAAAGAAAGTCATCACCAAAGTAGGTGTTACGTTTCTGAATTGTTTATTAATTATACCCTAAAAAAAAAAAAAAAATAAAAAAAAAAATAAAATGGAACTGTTAAATACCTACCTACTATGGTAAGTAATTCAATCAATCATGAAACTATTTTATCGGTAAGACTTGGTAAATCTTAAGTTTTGCTGGTAAAACTTAAAATTTATTGTAGTTGGGACTTTTACAGTAACACATGTATTCATTATAATTATAAACGGTTTCAAACTTATGACTGAGTTATGGGTAAACATAAGCTTGGGTTTGAAATAGCATAATTAGATGATTAATTTCAGAGTCTACTTTTATATTGATCTACGTCGTTGTATTATATTATACGCCTACTTTGAATGTTAGTAACATAGGATTAACTTAATTAGGTATAAAAAAACCAGCGAAGTACGTGTCGGATTTTGCACATTTAGGGTTCCGTACCAAATGTAGGAATTTTTCTTTCTTTCTTTCTTAATAATAATAATAAAAATTATCACCAAACAAGTTCACAGGTCAATGGAAAGTTAAAAAATTCTTGGGAACAAAATTTTGTGGCAGACGACGGACAGACAGACAGACGGACACGTGAGTGACAGCAATAGGGATCCGGTTGGACCCTTCGGGTACGTAACCCTAAAACTAGCTGTTTCCATGGCTTGGCTCTCGTGGCATATCTCACAGAGGCCGTGCATTTTTTCGGGTCAAAAGTAAATATCCAATAGCAGTCTGCGATAGCGTATCTATAAACCGGAAAAAAAAAATTATACTCCGTATCAGTACTTTCAAAATTATTTCCTTTTATCACAATCTTATCATAAAACAATATTACCTCTTCATAACCTTAGTTTACAAGTTTAAATAAAACTTATAGAATACCAACCGTATGCCAGTCCAGGTCCGGGTACAGTGACAGTCTCGCCATCATCAGGCTTTGCTGTAGACATAACCACCAGCGCCAACACAGCGCACAGCAAGAAAGATACCTGGAAAGTGATGTAGGAGTGTCATTTATTGGAAAAGAATTTCAGTATATTTCATTAAAAAAAATCTAAATAAGCAGTTTAGATTTTTGGCACCTGGCAAGCAGATTCTTAATTGTTTGGTAGGTAGTTCAGAGATTTTTTAATAATCAAGACTATTAAGGTTTTATCTAAGGACTAACTTGTTACAACAACAGATAGTTTAAAAATAAGGTTTAGTTTTCTGCAAGAAAATACGGTAATAGGGATTGATAGAAACGATTTCTAGGAAGATAAAGATAAAGATAAAATTATTTATTTGCTAAAAACATGGTATAAAAGATGGTAATGGTATAAAATAGTGTGAACAAACATGTTTTGCTTACTAAATATAAGCGTGCAAATATTACATGCATAATTCAATCAATCATCATGCGATTTTATGCTCCAGGAACTCTCTAACACTATAAAAACTATTAGCAGATAACCATTTGTATAATTTAATTTTGAACAGTCTTGTATTTAATGTTTTTAATTCATTTGGTATTCTATTGTATACCCGGACACACATAAACATGCAGCTTTTATTATATTTCGGAAGCCTTGGGAGGACATCCAACACGAGCCTGTAGGGGTCGCGCCTGCTGCGAGAATTTACATCGCTTGCTTTCGCAAACAATTCCCTATGCTTCCACACAAACATACAAATTTCAAAAATATAAAGGGACGGCAACGGTAACAAATCAAGTTTCTTAAACACCGGCCTGCAAGATTCGTCGGGTGTAAGGCCACATATTGCTCTAATGCATCGCTTTTGTGCGACAAATGCTCTATTTTGATCAGTGCTGTTACCCCACATAATTAAACCGTAGCGTAGCACTGATTCAACATATGCATGATATGTTGTTATCGACGTTTTAATGTTTGTTATTTTCCTAATCTGTTTCAGTGCATATACAAACTTATTAATTCGTTTGGATACTGTATCAACATGTGCTTTCCAGTTGATGTCTTGATCCAAAGTTACGCCTAAAAATTTAGTTTGCGTTACTTCGTGTATTCTATGTATATTCATTTTAATATTGTGTTTTGTATTATTTGATTTATTAAATTGTATATAAACGGACTTTTTTAGATTTATAGCTAAGTTATTTTTCTTTAACCATTCAATCAATCTTTCAATCACATTATTAATTTCAGTCTCGTGGTCATTAATTGTATTGTTTTTTTTATCAGATGTCACAATAATAGAGATGTCATCAGCGAATAGTATACATTTATGCTTAGTTATAGTAGTGATAGAATTTATATACAATAGAAATAAAATAGGGCCTAGTACACTACCTTGTGGGATGCCGTGTTTATTGGATTTGAATTGAGAATAGTGAGATGTCATATCGTTATTTATATCCATTTTTGTTATAGCAACGCGTTGTTGTCTATTACTTAGATATGAGGCTATCCATTGAAGTGTAGTGCCTCTAATTCCAGTTGCCTCCAATTTCTGTAGTAACAGATCATGAGAGACTAGATCAAAGGCCTTGGATAGATCGAAAAACAGCCCTGTAGTAAAATAGTTATGGTTAATATTCGTTAATACTATTTTTATAAGACTGTAGATAGCTAACGTTGTGGATTTATTTTTTTGGAAGCCAAACTGTTCTTTCTTAATAATGTTAAATTTATCACAGAAGTCAATCAGTCTTTTGTACATACACTTTTCGAATATTTTTGATAGAATAGGTATCAAAGTTATTGGGCGATAATTGTTAACGTCTGATTTATCACCGGTTTTATAAAGAGGCTTAACAATTGACAGCTTTAGTGCTTCAGGAAAAACACCAAGTGAGAACGATAAATTAATTAAATAAGTCATAATTTCAGTAAGTTCATTAGTACATGCTTTAATGATTTTCGTATTAATTTCGTCATAACCTTCGGAATTTGTGTTTTTCAATGACATAATCTCTGCTCTAACTTCATTTTCGGACACAGGTTTAAGGAACATCGAATGGGCAATTGAACATTCGTTACAGTTTACTTTTGCAACCTTATTTGAAGAATGTGCCATGTTAATATAGTGGTTATTGAATGCATTTGCTATTTCTACAGGATCTGAAAGTGATGTGTTATCAATTAGAATATTTTCTATGCTGTCCCTATGGTTATTGCTCCCAATTTCATCCTTTATCACTCTCCATACAGCTTTACATTTATTTTCACTGTTGTTTATGTACTTGATGTTTGCGTTCTTTTTTGATGTGTATATACATTTCTGTAAAATTTTTGAGTATTGTAGATATTTAGTTTTATTTCGTACATTTTTGTTCTTATAATATTGACAGCGCAAAGACCTTTTTGTTTTGCAACTTTGTTTAAGACCTTTGGTTATCCATTTCTGTTTCTTTTTATTATTAGTATTTACTTTTACCTTTATTTTTGGAAAACATAAATTATGGAACAAGCACAACAATTCGTGAAAAGAATTAAACGCTATATTTAAGTCGTTCTCTTCGTAGACCTGCGACCATGACACATCTCGTATGCATTCCTTAAATTTCTGGATATTATTCAAGCTATAATCTCTTTTGTAGAAAAAATATGATGTCTGGTTTTGTATCTTATGTTTCAAGGGAAAACTTAACATTTGTGCTGTGTCGTGGTCGGACAGGTGAAGAGGTATTACAGTAGCACTAGCATTAGGAATGTTACTGAGAATGTGATCGATACAGGAAGTCTTACGAGTTGGACGATTAATATGTAATTTTAAGTTATAATTGTTTGAGAGTTCTTGCAATAGAATAGTAATATTACTTTTTTTGAGAGTATTAATGTTAAAGTCACCAGCCAAGACCACGTTTATTTTGGAATTATATTTTTTGAATATGTGGTCTAAAAGACTATTCAACTTAATCAAAAATTGGATAGGGTCAGATTTAGGTATTCTATATGCACAAATAACAAGCAACTTATGCTGTGTCAGTTCAATGCCACATGCTTCGAAAGTATTTTGTGTTGCATATGTATTTATAAAAGGTAACTCTTTAAAAACGAGGTGTTTTTTAAGCAGAATACATGTACCGCCCCTTTGTTTATGTCTGCAGAAGTTAGCCGTCATATTGTAACGAAGGTACGAAAGCGCATAGATGTTATTTTTCTTCTTCGGGAAACCGTAACTAATAAATTGTTAACCTTATATATTAACTTAACTGTATCTATAATACTTCCTTATATACTAAGCAGGTGCAACTTACGCAAAATGAATGAAGAGTTTTAATGGCGACACTGACCATGATAGTCATAGAGCCTTCAACTTGGCCAAGCCCCTAATTATTTAAAACAAGTCACATGTTAGCCATTGGTTTGGTGAAGTAGCCAATTTTATATCCGCATAGTAGAAAATATATCTCCTAAAGTTTTACGATTTCCTAATCGATTGGGGAATTACTTTGAAGATATTTTGTGGAGGTCAAGAAACCGGTACCAATCAAAATAGTTTTTGCATCAACGTCCAATTTAAAAACAATAATCGTTTATTCTCATCAGACTACAGTCGATAGATTTATTAAATAACATCCACACTAAGTACGTTAGCTACCATAAAAAAATATACATTTTCTTGGCGTGATTAAATATAGTACCTATCTATTCAAAATTGCAGCTTTCTAGTACTAACAATCTCTATACGCTATGCCTCGGACGGACAGACAGACAGACCGAAACTATAAAGGTTACTTGTCCTTGTTAGGACTACGGAACCCTGAAAACCGAAAATTATGATTACATTTGCAGCTGGTTTTGTCGCTTAGATAACTTAAAGGGTCCTGAAATCCCGAAGCCTCGAGTCGAAGTTATTAAGTTTTAAAATAATCTGCTATGAATCTGCCTAGCCTTTGCCCAACTATCTTGGGGTTGGCTTCCAATCTAACCGGATGCAGCTGAATACCAGTATTTTTTTACAAGGAGTGACTGCCTATCTGACCTCCATAACCTAATTACTGGGTAATACGATACCCCTTGGTATGACTGGATGTCAGACTTTCGGGCTTCTGACGACCCGTAACGACTGTCCACAATTGACAGCATAGCAACAAAAGGTTGTCACAATTGATTCTGGCTTTCAAGGTTTACAGTGGTAGGGAATAGTTTGGCGGAATTGTGCTATATAAGAAACCCATAGTTAAGTCTATGCGTAGTATTCTTCACTTTATTATTTAAACAACGGTCTTCTCATACAATAAGGTCGGTTTTAGCTCGACGAACAGACGAAGTAACCCGACTGCATTGATATAATGCAACTGGCATTTACTGCTAAAAGCCTTGGACATTATCATTACAATAAATGCATGCTTTCATTTGTTTCGCTCTGAACTTTTATTTTTAAAAGTTGCTTTCGGGCTTCCGCGATGTGGAATAAGTAGGATAGTCCAGTTTTTGTTGCAGAAGAGAAATGAAATATCCTTTATATGCCTTTAGAGCAGTGGTGGCTCAATGATTACAGTTAGTCGACTTACGAGTAAGGTCGTTGGTTTGAACCCACACAGGCGTTTTAGTCTATATCACTTATACTCATCATCAATTCATCACAGCTCACAACATAGTTAAGGAAAAATAAAATTAAAAACTCAGAAAAAAAATTGATGATATGTGACATAATTATACCATTCCCCACTAGGCCCGAGTAGGGGCTATCAGCCCATCCCTACTACTATATCACTGAAAGGAAGCTAATATCCCAGCAGCAGTGTGGTGGACATCCCACCCACACGCGCTAAACGTTTTGGGACACACTCATTGTGCGTACAGCTAAGGAGTAGAACTCCCTGCTAGAGTCTGTTTCCTGATAGCTACAACCTGGGAGTATTTAACTGAAGAGTGAATAGGTTACTTCTAGGCAAGCGTGCTCCATCTTCGACCACATCATCGCTTACCATCAGGTGAGATAGTGGTCAAACGGGAGCCTATCAATGACAAAAAAATATGTTTTTATTGTAATTTGAGTCTTCACATATTTGCTTTGGAATTCGGTTAACCAAATAGATAGAATTACATCAATATTATTTCAAGATGTGATATTATCAATACGTTGGTAATCAAGAGGACCTGCAATGGATCCTAGTTTGCGGTGTAGTAGTCTTGGCTAAAATTGATTGTAAATTGGATTGGCCAACTACCACAATTATGTTTGGAGTTGTCGTGACTGGTGTAAAATATGGATGTTAGTGCTAATATAATACCAATGAACTAAAACTTCCACTAGGTGCTTATCCTAGCCCAGAACTGAAGAGAATTAATCAGTAGATACACTTTATTTATTTATTAGTAACCAGAACGACACAATGCTAATTATACTGATTAAACAGATTAAAAATTAAACAAAGCACATTAAGAATAATATACAACAATTACACAATTTTATACTTAAGCCTCTCATTAGTCATCTTGCAAATCGTCAAATATTTAGACAAGACACATCTCCTTCCATTTATCAGCGAACAGATCTAATCCAGGATTGGACTCTAGGAGAGCGTTGAGTGCGTTCAGGATTCGCGGAATGGGTGCACGTCGCGCAACCGTATACCATATATATTGTTTTTTTTTTGAGCATGTGATGTATATGCAGCATTATTTGTGTAATTCATGCGTCGCTGTTTTCGTGTATTTGTTTATATAGTTCACATTATTTATCAGTGGAAGCTTGTAATTGGCCATCTTCTACATACTATTACAAGATATTGAAATGTATTAGCTGTAAGCTTTCCTAAAATTAATAAAATAAAATAAAATAAATAAAATATAATTTATGCCGTCTCGCTCGGTAATAGTTATCGGGAACAAAAATGTTACACAGCGCCCCATGCACACTAGGAGAGTCGATGGTTCCGTGTATGATTGTGTAAGCAGTAACAAGTTGGTCTACTAATTTGTATGTTTTTAAAAAACAAAGTAGTAGACCAGCTAAAAAAAAAAGCTAGTTTTACCTGGAGTGAAGTAAAGCGCAAGTAATCCAGCAGGAATTTGGTCGCTTGATGGTATGTAAACTCACGAAAGATTTCGACGATTTCTAAGGACAAACCCTAATCTCCGAAACGACTCTTTGGCTAGAGAAATAATATGTATGGTACCTACTCATCTATGAAAACAATATTACCTACAAGGTTTCATTGAATTTGTGCTTTCACTACGTAAAACGATACACAAAACTGTCATTGCGTAAAATAAAATTAACATTGTTAATTATTCTAGATTTAATTTTGTCAAAAATTGACTGAACTATCGCATTGAAATCTATGCATCAATGCTTTTTGTTTTTCTGGCTTAACAATACAGACCCCTCCCCCCATTGACGCAGTAACAATTACAGACTACTTACTATCTATATTCTGTATAATTATACAGGGTGTAAGGGAAAGGTGTGGTCATATTTTAAGAGCCGGTTCTGTCCATAGAAATAAATAACTTTCTCAAAGAAAAAATAGAAAATTCCCAAAAAAAAAATTGGACATTTCATACAAAGATCAGCTGATCAATATTTGTATGGGAGGTAAAAAATGTTTTTTTTTTAATTTCCTCGGATTTTCTTGAAGAAAGTTGTTCATATCGATGGACAGATGTAGTTCTTAAAATATGACCACACCTTTCCGTTACACCTTTAAAGTAATTAATGAGCTGAATGGCGTCCAATTGAAGAGGCCTATGTCCAGCAGTGGACTGCTATAGGCTGATGATGATGATGAGATAAAGTAAAAAACTGACTGGCTGACTGATTCACTGACTGACTGATCGATCAACGCAAAAACCGTTCCTTATTCCTTAAATTTTGCACAAATTTTCCTTACCTGACGTAAGTGTGCACTAAGCAGGGATTTTCTGAAATTCATCCCCTAAGGTGTTAAAGTGAGGGTTGAAAGTTTAAATGAAACTTCGTCATTCCACGCGGGAGAAGCCGCTGGCCTGGCAGAAGCTAGCACACTACACTACATAGTTTAATGAACAGAACGCGTAAATGACGGCTTTGTTAGGTCGTCACAACTGACATCTGCAAACATAGCAAATAACTTTTTTGTTAATGTGGGAAAATGCTTGGCAGAAAAAAATCGGTTTCAACCACATTCCACACAGTACCTAACAAGCAGTCCTTTTATGGGTCGCAACACTCTAACATCCTTTGCAATGCTAGATACTGATGAGACTGAGGTTGAAAGTATAATTATGACCTTGAAAGACGACTGTGCCGTTGGCTGGGATAATATATCCACTAAAATTCTCAAACAGTTCAAGCATATTTTAGTACCACCACTTACTTATACTTTCCGCATCTGTTTATCTTCAGGTATTTTTCCCGCGTGTCTTAAAAAAGCGATTGTTGTGCCCGTCTATAAGTCGGGTAGTAAAGAGCAAGTGACAAATTACAGACCTATTTCTGTACTGCCCTGCATGTCGAAAATATTAGAGAAAATTATGAACAAAAGATTGTTTAAATATCTGGAGGATAAATCTATTTTGTCTGAGCGGCAGTTTGGATTTAGGCCTAAAGTATCAACTGCCGATGCCGTACATCATCTGACCGACTATATAGCACAGGAACTGGACAAGGGCAGCCACACAGTAGGAATTTTCCTGGACCTCGCCAAGGCTTTTGACACAGTTTCAATTCCCATTCTGTTGCGCAAGCTTGAAACTTTAGGTGTAAGAGGCACCCAGCTGCAACTCTTTAAAAGTTATTTAGAAGATCGTACCCAGTGCGTAAAGATTGACAATGTACTCAGCGCTGATCTAAAAAATACGTTTTTTGGTGTTCCCCAAGGAAGTATTTTAGGGCCCACTATGTTCTTAATATACATAAATGACCTTTGCAAATTAAAGCTAGAACATGGTATGATCATATCTTACGCTGACGACACTGCTCTACTTTTCTCGGCTGACTCAGAAACTGAAGTGTACAAGTTTGCGCAACACGGGTTCAATATTGTAAATAATTGGCTCCATCATAATTCATTAACACTTAATACGGATAAGACAAATTTCATTAAGTTCTCGATGCGGAAACAAACACCTATCATTGCCCCAAAGCTGTATGCTCATTGTTGTTCAGCCCCTCTAAATAGTGAGTACATGTGTCCCAATATTAAAATGACTAATAAAATAAAATACCTTGGTATCATTATAGACGATACCCTTTCTTTCAAACCATACATAGACGCTTTACATATTAGAATTCGCAAGCTTATATTCATATTTAAAAAGCTGCGATATATTGCAGACCCAAAACTAATTAGGCAAGTTTACTTTGCTCTGTGTCAGTCAATTCTGACGTACTGCATTACCTCATGGGGTGGGGTGGGTAAAACTTTGTTACTACCCATCGAGAGAGCGCAAAGAGCGATCCTCAAGGTGTCTACTTGTCGCCCTTTTCTATTTCCCACTAACCTTCTCTATAAATCTTGTGAAGTACTAACAGTTCGACAGTTATTCATAATGAGCACCGTACTTAAACAACATACAGCCCTTCCATATTGCACAGAATTTACTAAAAAAAGACGGAATGATTTAGTTTGCGTTAATAATAGCACAAAACATGCTTTCACGACCAAATTTTATATGTTCCTTGGACCACTATTATATAACAGACTAAACGCACTAACAAACATTTATCCCCTAAATTATTGTAATTGCAAGAAGACTCTCAAGGAAACTCTTCAAAGTATGTCCTATGAAGACACAGAGAAGTTATTAATTGTATTAGGATAGAGATTGTTCGTATTTTATTTAAATCTAAGATTATTATTATATTATTTTTCATTTACACCTTGAAACATATTATATAAGATGACTAGTATATAACGTTTATTTTAGATATGATTATTTAACAAGAAAAAAGAGTTGTACCTACCTCTTATCGCCTGAAACACAGGATTACCTAGTTCAGGCACATAACATGTGTGAACTTCACGTAAATTTAAGCAAAAATTGTATTTATTATTTACCTTATGATTGATGAATAAACATTATTATTATTATTATTATTATTATTATTATTTTACATCCAGTGGATAAGTATAAAACCAACCATTATTTATAACTGGAGCAAGGAACTACAACCGCTCAGCAACAAACAACAATTTCCCCAACAGCCTCCAACGCATACACAATATAATGACATAATACACATAACATACATGACACACAACATGTCAAGAGTCTTACATTAGCAATCAGTCTGAACTTGATCTTGACAAGTACGTAAGTATGTCGTTTCACCTTCATTAAAGGTCTCAGCAGTGAGGTGAGTAGCTTGTGTGGACTAGATTTTAGATTAGCAGGAAGTAAATTGAACAGAGTTAGTGATTTGGATTTTAGAGGTCAAATCGATCGAAGATTACGAATTACTGGTTTATTGCCGCGACTTAATTTTTTCCCGTGGCCTATTCCTCAGGAATAGCCCACGCGAGAAATTTTCATAGAGATTGGAATTCTCACGATGGCATCTCAATTCATTTTTGCAAACATATTATACATTAGACAAAATATACATTCATACAAAAAAACCAGTGATATCCACAATTTTAACACCAGAAATAAGTATAAACTTCATGTTCCTTCCCACCGTGTTCGTAGGGTTCATGGTTCATTTAAGGGTCTCGGTATCGAATTTTACAATAAGCTACCCCGTTCTTTTCTTGACTTGCTTTTTAATGCATTTAAAACTAAAGTTAAATCTAGTCTCTGTTCGAAGGCATACTATTCCATCAACGACTACTTAGAATATAATAATAGTTGGTCGCTGTGTTGAACGCAAGACAATGTTACACTTGATGTTGTTTCTCCATATTTAGCTTATGGTTATGACAGATTATATGAGTTCATATAATAATTGTCTACCAACTTTAGTGTGATGGCCTTAGTTCATCACTTGTGGCTTCGAATCACAGCCCTTTGATAGTTTCTATCTTTGTTCTTGTTTGGTTTAGTGTTTATGCTTGAGTTTGTTTTTAATGGCATGATTGAGTGTGCTAGCTGGCAAGTGGCGGATTATTTAATTTTATGATTATATTTTAGACGACATATATTTATTTTTCTGTTTTACATAATGTTAAGATTGTTGCATATAATTATATAGATTCAAGTTCTTAAAACTTAACAGACAGATGTGTTGCTGGGGAGTTTGTTGGCCACTTCTTCTTCACAGCTAAAACACTAGGAAGTGGTGACGGGCGGGCGTTTTTTGGGGGACTGTCTTTATGTAGAACTTTGACGTTCAAAAAGTGCTGGTTCTCAGCCTAGTTTGAATAAATGACTTTTGATTTTGATTTTGATTTTGCGGTGCATTTTTTCTGGATTAGGAGTAGTCCTTGGTACTATATCATCATCATTTACGAAACGAAATGTAACCGATACAAAACCAACAGGCTAGCATCTCGACGTCAATGCTCAAGACTGGAGCCTTGACTCGACAAGTGCATCATTGCCGATGATCTTCTTGCTCGTTTTTCAATAGACTCAAGCCGATCAAACTCGTATTTGGCAGATCCGTAACAGAAATGAAAGCAGTAGCCCACACACGATCGAACTTGCGCTTAGTAAAGGTAGAGCAGCTGTTTCGGTTTAAAGTACCATCTCACCTTTGCTAGGATCCTCAACTTTTTGGCAGATATTTGAGTCTTTGCCTCGATATAAGGATCAAATTCGGGGTGCATGTAAACGTAACACCAAGATGGTCGGTTATCGGTACGATTACACCTCGCAAAGATGGCGCCGGATGGCAAAACTAGACGAAAACTGTGATCAAAATTTGCTAAAAACGAGCAAGCAACTTCTTCTACCTCGTTTTAATAATATTGCCTTACCTACATATGATATAGCAAACCAAAGCGCCTATACTTCGTTATTCAAGGAAAATACTTCTTAGCGATATTCCGAAAGATTAACAGGCACGCCAGTACCGTTTTTATCATGTTTTCGCCTAATGTATTTCCCATATAATTAAACTAGTTATATTTGAAAAGTTTTATTATTGTTACATAAGCTCGCACATAACTCGATTAAGTACATGTTTCTCCAAAAAATAAAAACACACAAAGTAGTAGAATCATTAAATGTTATATCACTTTCATATTTCAAGTATTAGCGAAAGCAGTACTATTAACAACTTAATTTCCGTAAGCGTCTCCCATCCGCTTTCGTAAGCTTCAAGAGTTAAAAGCTGAGATAAACTCGTAATTTTGTAATATTGTAGGTACTTGTAATGTCTATTTATAAATTATTGCAATGAATAAAGTACCTTTTAACCTCAGGTCCAGTTAAAAACAGCGTCAGGCACTAGTTGTCAGACATACATGCTAAATTGGACATTTTTGGTGCAGCCGTGAGGCACACAATGTTTAATTTGATAAACCGTTTTAATTTTTTAGTGGTTTACGCTGTTTTTATGGTTCCGTACCTTAAGGGTCCAAACGGAGCCGGATTGCTGTCACTCACGTGTTCATCTGTCCGTCGTCTATCACACAGGTTTTACAGCTGTTGGAGCTTAGCGGATAAATTCTTAACAGAGTTACCGCTCCCCTAGGCACTCAGGCAGGGAAGAAACAGGGGTGGGTTTTAGTCAGCAAGAGTCTGACACACCCTCCCGCTCAACCCTAGCGGGAGATGTCATTGGATGATTTCCCACCCTGACAAAAAAAAAACGGTTGGAGCTACATTCTTAAAATTTTCACAGTATAAGCATCTTGTTGACCCAAAGCCATACAAATAGTCAAAAATACATATGGTACGGAACCTTAAATGTGCAAAATCCGACGCGCACTTGTTAGGTTTTTTTTTTGTTTCTTTTCGTGTGTTCTTTGGTGTGTGCTTTTGTGTTTGTACGAAATAAACACATTTGTTTCTTTTCTTTCTTCCTTCTTTTACATAACTTCATCCAAGCTTATGGATTGGAAGCTGAGAAGGAAAATACGAAAATGTCCTGATACTTTTCAGGGTTCTGTACCCGAAGGGTAACCAACGGGACCCTATTACTATGCCTCCGGCCGTCAGTCTGTCACGACCCGTATAATTTTAACAGAATGATTGTATATTTCTGTCAGCCCAAAAAAAAACCCAAAAAAAACTCGTTTCTAGAAGCGAGTTTTTTTTTCAGTTTATGGTTCGGAACCCTTCGTGTGCAAATCCGTTTCGCAATTGGCTGGTTTTGTCCAGTTAAACTTTTAAACCCGAAGGTTAACTGGTAGAGAATGATTTGTCTGTCGTCTTTTAATTGGGTCTACAACTCTAAATAACAAAAAATGCACCCAAGTCTTACAACCAGTAGGATTGAGAAAATTCCTTCGTTTAGCAAGCTTTTCCTGTTACGTTTATGCGAACCAATGGTAATCATCATCATAAAAACAATAATAAAACGGAATTTAAAAAAAAAAAATGTCATTTCAGACAAAGTTCATAATTGGTTTTTATACGTTTTATTCAATCTAATCTCGTATCACATTAAAAATAAAAATCTTTTTTACAAAAAAATAGAACCGACTTCCAAAAAAAGTGCAAAATAACTTGAATTTCGGAAGTCGGTGTTTCTGGTTTTGTGTCTTCATTTTTGGACACCGACTTCCAAAATTAAAGTTATTTTTCGCTTTTTTTGGAATCTATTTTTTTGTAAATAAGTTTTTTATTTTTCACTTTTTAGTTGTGGTTCCCCATTAAAGTGTGTTAACAAGTCATATACATACGATCATAGCAATCGTTGATTCGCTGACAATTTTTGAAGAGTTCCGTTGTCTGTCTCCGAAACCCATCATTAGATCTATATCAAAATTAAATGGGACCATTTCGAAACAAAGCCCTTTCGAACAAAAAAAGAATTTTGGAAATCCGCCAATATATGACGGAGCTATGTCCAAACATACATAAAAAAAATATATTTATATAAACATCCGAATAAAATAAAAGGTACACTTGACGAACACAGAGAAACTGATAACAACTTCTAATCAAATTAGATCATAAGTTAACTTGCAATGTTTGCTTGTTCGGGTAAAATCTTACAATCTGAATTAGAAACATCATCTTATCCTACAGGGTTGAAATTTTACAAGTTATTACAGTTCTGATGACAATGCATTTTTATGGTAAGCCTGACCTAAATGGACATTCAGGATTAACTCCAAATAGATGAGCTCTTCAAAGGTCAACAAAACAGACACGAAGGTTTGTGTATGAAGTTTAAAGCTGGTTTATTTATTTTTTACTATTAACAGCGACTACTATTTGGAATCTAGACATAAGTTACTGTCATCTTGCAGCTAGACCAACTGATAAAACATAAGTAATTATTCATCCTCATCTGCCTAGCCTTTTCCCAACTATCTTGGGGTCGGTTTCCAGCAAACAAAGCATAAGTAATCATTCCTACTAAATAATAACTAATGATATAACGACTAATAGTTGAAATCTAGAGACAAGTTACTACCATCTTGCAGTAAGACCCACTGTCTAATAAAATATAATAAATATTAGTAAATAGTAATTATACTAGAATATGTAAACAAGCTCCACTCACCCGTAAACACATCATGATGGTCACAGAAAACGTGCACTCTAGTGAGGCGCGCGGCGATACAGTCGCCATTTATATAGCAGACAGTGACCGTCAAAATACAAGTATGTGAGCTTTGTGTTGTAGCTGATTAATAACTACGTAATTACGTTTATTACTGGGATTTTATGTATCGGTAAACAAAGTAATGAGACCTCAAAGCTCACGCCTCACTTGATATGGCTGTACCTTGTCCTAGGTAGCAGGTTTTTTTCGCCGAAGGAATTTGCGGTGGTGCTTGCTATTGGGTGTATATTATAGTGACTACCATGGTCGTGGAAGTGATTAAAATAGTCAATGCGGCCCTAGAATGCAAGGGCATCTGAAGGAACACTGGTAGGTTTTAGTCAGTAAGAGTCTGACATGCCTTTCCGCTCCACTCAGAGTGGGATGACTCATTTAATTATTTCCCACTCTAAACAGCATGTAACGAAAACCCTGTTCGATCCAATAAAGGCGTATTCCTGGTTTGACATTCGTACTAGAAAAAATAGTAAAAAATGTAACTCTTAAAAACCAAAAGTTAAAGATGTTTTTTTATAAAATATGCGAAATTTGACACTAAATATGGAAAATTTTCATAAGTTGACAACACTACACCGATCAGCGAAATCTTTTCACTTTTACCTATTTTTATTTCAAACGATACCGCCCTGCTCAAAAAGACCGTCTCGCTCAGTCGGCTTCTTTGACACTAAATTGTAGATGAACATTGTCGAGCGCTCAGTGTTGCCTTTGATAAGTTTTTCTTATTTTTTTAAAATAATTGTTTTCATTGGGGAAAAATCATAATCTCGTATCCATTAAATGATTACGTATATTTATACCAAATAATACCGTCGTACCTTCGGGATCGGACAGGATTTTTGTTAAATGCTGTATAAGTATAGTGAATCATCTAATAAAGAAGATTCTATTCATATGGTCCTGGTATGGGTTTTTTACATTACATCCCAAGTTTCTATTCCTACTCATAATTCCATGAAGGAAAACTCAAAAACAGTTTTCCCAAGACGACAACAAATTGTCGTCTTGGGAAAACTGTTTTTGAGTTGGGCCAATGCCCGAGATCGAACCCGTACTTCACGATGCCATCTAGGTTTGTGACAGCTTAGCATTGCGGCAGTTATGCCTCTACATTAATCAGTTATAATAAACTTTCGTAACGTAGGAAAGAGGGCTGCCAGGCTAAAGTGGGATTGCACGGGTCACTTGAGCCGCATTCACGACGACCGCTGGTCAAAAATCTCCACGCAATGGGTGCCTGAAATTGGACGGCGCCGCCGAGGTTGACCACGAAAGTAGTGGGAGAGTGTAGGCCAGTAAAAAAAACTACCATGGTAATACTAGACTTAAATACTTGATACTCGTAAGTAAAGTAAGTAAGTAGGTACTTGAACTATCTATTATATTAATTACGAACTCTCTTGCACTTATGGGTGAATATCATTCACCCATAAGTGCAAGAGAGTTGGCAGATTGAAAAAATAGTCATAAGGTGGCCAAATACATTGTAGACATTTTTGTTGCCACCAGATCGATTCGAGACCAATTTTTGCTGTCGTTTGAAAGCTATTTTAATTTTCTTTTAAAGAGGAGGTTCTATGTTCGACTGTATGTTTTTCTTTTTTTATGTATGTTCACCGATTCTTCTGTCAATTGGGGATTAATATTCAGAATTGTTTGTTCATTCAAAAAAGTATAATCTTGAAATGGTACTATATGCATTTTATCGAAATTGATTCAGCGCTTTTTGAAAAAAAAACAACAAATACAAAAAATTAGGAGTACACAGATGACGTTTTGGTTTCCTCTAATTATGTTCAAATTCCATGCTATTGGGGTGATCAGTTTGGGTATAACTTTAATAATATTTAGTTTTAGTTTTGGGGTACAACAACTCAAGTGATAAATAAAAAACCTGGTTATAAAAATCGGTGTTTGTAATCTGTTTCTTCATTATTTGACACCGACTTCCGAAATTAAAGTTATTTTACAATTTCTAGTGTACCTATTTTCTTTTTTGGAAGTCGGTTGTATTTTATGTAAAAAAGTTTGTGTGTAAAAAAGCTTCAACAGATTCTAAAATTCCAAACGTGAATTGTAAAAATACTAAAGAGGAATGCCCATCAGCCATACAAAAACATGCGGATATCAAGTTAAATATTTTAATGATCGTTATATTTTTGAGAGACAAAAAGAGTAATACAGAAATACGAAACAAAACAAAGATAACTGATGCTCTACACTTTGCCATGACTATGAAATGGAAGGGGGCTGGCCACCTTGCTAGATACTTTGACGACAGATGGACAATTAGAACAACAAAATGGAAAGGGCCACAAGGCACTCGAGCAAGAGGCAGACCAAATACCCGTTGGCAAGACGACATAGTAGCAGTTGCAGGGAACATTGGCACAATATAGCGAGAGACAGAAAAAAGTGGGACTCTTTGGAGGAGGCTTTTACCCGAAGGGGGTCTATACAACAATGAAAATATAGATATTGCACGTAATTCAATACTAATTATTTGTATTTTAATATTAGTTAATGTTATTATTATTTTTTTAATTATTTTGTAGCATGTTGTATAGAATGAATAAAGCTATATTATTATTATTATTATGTTTTACCCTAGTTAAACAAACTTAAGAATTATTTCATTATACACATTTTATTCCAAATAGAATTAAGGACTGTTAGAAATTTCTGTCCGTTTCAGGTAATTTTGTGTCATTCCCCTTTGTATCAACATTTTTTTTTTCATATAGCATCAATTGATCCTAAAGCTCACGAGATTTGGCATTATATTATTATGTTTAAATTTTCGACGGGATTACACTAGAGGGACGTGTCGGCGACAATCAAGAACACTGAAAGCAGAATTTTTGTTACATTGACAATGGGACACCTGCTAAAATATGCGACAATTCAATGAAAAACATGACAAAAGCTTACGCGTTTCAAGTCAGCAAACAGGTAAAGATTTAGAAGATGCAGTTATCCATACAAAATAAAGAAGTCTGAATAATATCATAATGAAAAATATCTGGGTATTTTCGTTGGATAAAAACAAAAATCTACAATAAAATATAAAGTGGTATACAACTAAGTTTGCCGCCCTGTATGATTAAAATACCGGCCACGTGCGTGTCGGACTCCGTACATTTAGAGTTCCGTACCAAATGACGGAATTATCAAAGAAAAAATCAGATTTATTATTATATTAGTATTTGTTAATAAAATAAATAATAAACATTATCATTTAACACACAATGGGAACTTAAAAAATTCTTCTGAACAAAATTTTGTGACAGACGACGGACAGACAGACGGACAGACGGACACGTGAGTGATAGCCGTTTGAACTCTTCGGGTACGCAACCGTCAAAACTAAGCACATCCTCTTTACAGCGGTTTTCATTCCTCTAGTTTCAAGATTTACCCCAAGCTCATCAATCTCCCCTAATCTTAACATTTTCAAACGAATCTTGTCTTGTCATATCAGTAACACAAAATGCCATCGGCCCTTGAACAAATGTTCTTGTAAATTAATTTTGGTAAGGTCATAACTGTTTACCAAAATATTTAGGGCCCGCCAAATATTTAGAAATAAGGTAAGATAAAATCTTAACAAATTAACTGCTTGATACAAATGTTAAGATAAGAGTATACCTACATTATTTTGTAATGGTTTATGCGGTAAATTGGTCAGTGGTTTGCCTGAAGTAAAGTAATTGGTAACTTTGTAGTCGAGCGTAAGGAAAATGCCATTGAAAGAGCTTTTTTCTATGAGAAAAAGGGAGAGATTTTCGGCCAAGCATTGTGATGTTGCAGAAGAACTGTGGATTTATAACTAAACACTTTTGTATGCCTTACAGGCTACACGTACTATTATTTAAATATATGTAACATAAAAAATCACTTCATTATCATCATCACCCACGAACCGACTTCACCCACGTTTTAGGTTTCCGTACCCAAAGGGTCCAAACGGAGCCCTATTGCCACTCACGTGTCCGTCTGTCCATCTGCCATTCTGTCAGTCTGTCCAGCTGTTCGTCTCTCTGTTTGTCCGTCTGTCCGCCTGTTCATCTGTCCGTCTGTCCATTTGTCCGTCTGTCCGTCTGTCACAAAATTTCGTTCCTAAGAATTTTTGACCATTGACCTATGAACTTGAAATTTAGTGATAATTAATATAATAATATCATTGTGGTATTTGTGTTTATTATTTCGTATATTTTACTAACAAATACCAAAATATTGATTGCCCTCATATGGTACGGAACCCAATTGTGCGAAGTCCGACACGCACTTGGCCGGTTTTGGGCGCCATTATCTTTCCTGATGGTAAATGATCATGTGGTGGGCGATGGACCACGCTTGCCTAGAAGTAACGTGTTCACACCTATCTTAAATGGAATCAGATTCCTGTCGGACAGTCTAGCTGTGCTCAGAGTCTTGGAAAACAAACAAACTAACATCAAATTAATTTATGAATGTCACCTCACCATGGAGAGTATTTCGTTATCAAACCGAATCACCCTCCAGTGGATCAAGGGGCACAGTGGATCTCTAGGCAATGATGCCGCGGACGTGTTTGCAAGGAGAGGTTCCGAGATGGCAGTGCTAGGCCCGTACCCACTCCTTTCCCTACCTCCCTCGCAATTTCGTACATGGATCCGCCAGAGATCGACTAAACTCCATAATAAGAGATGGTCACGAGCAACAGACTGCAGGCAGTAAAAATGGCCATGCCGAGCCTTCACCCACGACTCACCAAAAAACTGCTCGAGTAAAACCAACTTCAGTATATTAATAGGGACAATTACGGGCCATTGCCTCCTGAACAAACATCTTTTCAACCTAGGCCTCACGGACAGCCCTCTCTGCAGAGGCTGCTTTGACGCTGAGGAATCTGCCGCCCACGACATCCTGGAATGCAAGGCCGTGGATACCCAGCGTGCACAAATCCTCGGAACAGTGAGGTCGCTCCGCGAAGCCTGCAAAGCTCCCAGAAAGCTTCTGTGCTTCTGCATGGGCGGAGATAGGCTGGCTATGTTAGCCAGGACCCCCCACGCACAACAGACCAAATGAGAGTCTAAATGCGGACAACGGAGTCCCTATACTATACTATACTGGCCCCAGGTTGTAGCTATCAGGAAATATAGACTACGGCAGGAAATTCCACGCCTTAGCTGTAAGCACGGCAGTCTGTTCCCGAAACGATTTGTACGTATGGGTGGAATGTCCACCATGTACCATTGGCGCATTGCCGTACGTCTAGTGGTCCTGTGATGGAACGCGCTTGGCAGAATTAGATTACCTATGCAATTCCGACTCACATTCCCCGAAATGTAACCGAAAGACTGGCAACTTGGGCTATTGCTCAGCAATCGAGCAAAACCTTCTCTTTTCTTGTGCCAATCCTTACGCTCATATGCCAACTACACCCATATTTTATCCGAGATAGCAACAATGTTGTCTACCTATCTCACCGCATTTATTTTACTTGCCAAGAGCCTGATATACAAAGCTAGCAATGTTTAATCTTGTAAAGTAGAATTGTTCACTGCACAATGCGCTTGCTCAAACGATACCTCTTACTCGAGATATGTACTCGGTAACAATTCGAAACAAGTGTGGTAGATGGCGTTGAGCATAAAAATACACACATGCGCATGACTTTTGTGTGTCATGTGATCATATTTCTTTAATAGGCACGTTGCTATCGTAGGCAAGAAAGTTAACTAGGTATTAGTCCCAAGGGCCAAGCTTTTGCATTTACCAAAAAATACAGAAAATCTTTTAGGTCACGAGGACTACCAAAACAAGGCATATTCAGGGCAAGGTCAATGCATCAAAGATCTCATTCATTGCTTTCCATCGAGGTGTATCAAAGTCATCAGGAGTAGTCAGTAAGAAAAGATTCATTCCATTTTCAAATCAGTTGTAGTAGACTTATCTGTTGTTCTGTTTCTAGAATGCTATTACACTAATCATTATCATCATTATTTCAGCCGAAAGTTGTCCACTGCTGGACATAGGCCTCCCCCAATTGTCGCCACAACGACCAGTCCTGTGCGTCTAGCATCCATCGGCTACCCACGACCCTCACCAGGTCATCGGTCCACCTTGTGGAAGGCTTTCCATCGCTGCGTCTTCCGGTACGCGATCACCACTCCAGAACTTTTCGGCCACATCGACCATCTGTGCTGCGAGCAATGTGCTCAGACCACACCAATATAAATTAATACTCTACTTAGCTGTTGACCTTCAAACGTAGTAGACGTTTGAAGTTCAACAGCTAAGTAGAATATATCTATGAACCTAAAAGTTAGTCTCAGTTAATTTTCAAATTAGACACGTTTTACAAAACGGAGCACATAAAAAACAATTTCCTTGACTCGATAGTTTCCAATCTTAGTCAACAATCATCTGAAGTTACTAAATGCAAATCAAGCCATATTGTTTGGTGCGCAAAAAATAACTAACTCTTTACTTGGACTATAGCATCGGTCACAGATTGCACAAGATGCAGGGAAAATTGAATATCATGGTCTAATTACGAAATTAATAAATTGATATAGAACTAAGGTAGAGAGATTGATATGAGATTCGCACGCGATTTTTGTGGTATGTGTTGGTAATCGGTGGCCCAGTTTATAGAAAGTAGAAATATAGCTAGAAAACCTTTCCGCTCATTATCCTCTCTTCTCCTTCATTTCCTCCCCACTTCTCTAGTCATTACGGTGGATCCTTTACTGTGAGTGGTGAGTACTGTGACACTCAATAAGTGGGCCCCCAAAAACCCACATACCCGCTAGCACGTAGTGACGTAGCAACAAGGAGGCAACATACGAGTACTCTGAGGTGCTCAAGGAGTGGAGAGATATACCACGGTAATCAGGACAATCCCGGAAGTACGGTCAAGACCAGCATCTTACTGAATTATACATTCTTCTCTCGAGCACGATTGCTCTCGCGAATATCCACTCAATCCAGCCAATGAAGGCAAGAGAAAGGTGGGAGCTCTGTTCCTCGTCAGTGTCCAATAAAGGCAAGCCGGAGGTAAGGAACAAAAAATCGCCCGGGAGATCGGGTCCGTGGGGTTGCTACTGCCCAACAGCTTGCTACAAAACTGCCCAGTGGAATGTATCTCTCTTAGTCTGGCCCCTAACCCTAGGCACGTTGCGGCAAAATTAAGTCTACACAGACCCAGGGTTCATTGGGGCGCGCAAGCCCCACAACAACGTCAACGTAGAGATACGGGGTGAGGTAATAATTGCTTTTATTGTTATTATTATTCTTTCTATGCATAAAACATATAAATACAAACACAAAGGGACAGTTATTTCCAAAGGGTAGCATAATCCAGCATTTGTAGACAAAGCTATAATAAAAGAAAAACGCACATTGAAAAAGACCAAAAATTAAGTGTGGAATATTTTCAGCAGTCGCCAGACGGTGCTAATTTTTAGGGTTCCGTACCCGAAGGGTCCAAACCGAGCCCTATTGTTGTCACTCACGCGTCCGTCTGTCTGTCTGTCCGTCCGTCGTCTGTCACAAAATTTTGTTCCGAAGAACTTTTTAACTTCCCATTGACCTATGAACTTGAAATTTGGTGGTTTATTATTACGTATACTTTACTAACAAATACCAATATTTGGTACGGAACCCTTAACGCGTGAAGCCCCTCATTAGCAGACACAATTAAAAACCTATTGTTAGCATTGGTTGCCTCTACCGCTACCCCTATCCGCATAGCGGAGGACAAATTCTGAAAATGAGTTACCGCACCCCTGGGCACTCAGGCAGTGAAGGAATAGGGGTGGGTTTTAGTCAGTAAGAGTCTGGCACGCCCTCCCGCTCCACCCAGAGCGGGAGAAGTCATTGGATGATTTACCACCAACCCAAAATAAAAATATGTCAAGCTTTGGTACTTACTCGTACTTGAACTGTACCACACAGTAAATTACTTTGTTCTTTTAGATGAAGTGGGTTCATTAATTTGTTCTTCTTTCAGTCACCAAGAAACGGAAGACCGATGTTTTTAGGTATGGACTGCAGAGTGTCATCTATACTTCTATACTAATATTACAAAGAGGTAAAGTTTGTGAGTTTGTGAGGTTGTAGGATGTAATCTCTGGATCTACAGAACTGATTTTGAAAATTCTTTTACCAATAGAAAGCCACGTTATTTGTGAGTGTCATATGCTACAATTTTTTTAAATCCACGCGTACAAAGACGCGAGCGAAGTGCTAGGCTATAAAATAAAATCAAATTTTTATTAAAAAAAGCTAATAGAAATAATTATTAAAATGCGAGATTTCGTATCCCCATTTAGCTATCTTGTCTAGTTTTACATATTTATACAATACTTAACTAAGTATATCTACAATAAAACCAAAAAATCTTACCTAACTACGTACAAAAACTTAATACGTAAAAAAAAAAAAAAAAAAATATTTAAACAAAATTCCCTGACTCCTGAGTTACTTATCAACTGTATTACTGGAGCCAGTGCATTCAAGGTAGGCCACGGAAGTAAAGCAACTACTTAAAGTTAGTTTATTAAACTCATGACAACTTCACCAAGATTTAATTGTTTTCGCCCATAGCCAGACAACAAACCGAGCACAGCCGTGACGAATGGTTACGGGGAACACCGTAACTATGACCGAACAAATACCATCGCTTTCATTTTGTTTTCTTTTTCGTCACTCTAAAGTAAATAATGGTCGTGTTGCTACAGTTAGTGGCCAGTAACGGGACAAATATGAGTTGAACTTCTTTTTGTTGTTAAAGCTTTATTTTATGTTAGTAGTAGATAGTTGTAGCGACTTACTTATAGTTTTTAATATCAAAAGACGTTTATGGAAGTTCGGTAAATCAATATCTTAGTTATTTGGTAAACGAATAAGTCATCACATTTTTTTTTAATACAGTCGAGGAGGCATTTACGAGTACCTTGCAATAGGACACAATCAAACATTCTTAAAGTTTTTTTTTTTTTAACCTTTTTTGGTAGGTTACTAGTGCACGTGTGATGAGAGAAGGTACAAACAAAACAAAAGGATTCACAGAGCCCATGCAATTATTCTCTTTACTGAACAATAAACAATAATTTTATGGAATTTAATTATAACAAACATAGAAATTGTTTTAATATCATATGAAAACATTAATATGAATGAAGGCCTCATAATGAAAGATGAAATTTTTTCATCATTTCCGTGTCCTTGCCTCATTTTAGTCGTACTTGGGGTCAGCACCACACTTTTTTTCTTCGACTCTCCCCCGGCCTTTGGTTGATAGGGTAAAAGATGATTTGTTTGAAAAAATAAAATTATTAGGATTTTTTCAGAGTTCATGTGAAATAAATGTCATCACTCGATTGTCAGAATTCGTTTCAAACCAGCTAAATAATTTCAATCTCAAACAAAAAATTTTTTGTTCGTAACTCACAAATCAGCAAATAATCAATTATAACCCGATTGCAGCAAACAATATTTACAATAACAAAAAATGTAAAAATAATTATTACAATTTACCAATATTTTACCAATCTCCAGGCTTATGACTGACCTAGACCCTAGGTTACTGACACTGAGAGACAGTTCAGTCGACTGAGCAATTGACCAATAGCAAACAGTTTAGAAATGCCTAGATTTAAGTGGTACTTCCGCAAGCGAATTGGATCTCGATTACGAGTTCTTTGTTAGTCGATTGTTTTGAATAGGTATTCGATTTTATGCGTGTTCATGAAAATAGTATTTTGGCACGTGTTGTTACCTAACTACATGTAAAATACTTGATGGTATTAGGTAGGTGTACACTGTCTCTCCGTAGACCATGGCCCACCTCTCATCTTGCGCCGCATGCTGTCACTTGTACATGTGAGGATCTTATGGCTGCTTACTGAAGCGTTGCCGGGGCTGAATACTGATCCAAACATTACATTTAAAAACTAAATTTTCCATCGACACGCCAGGAAGAAGATCATCAATTGTTATTCACTTTGTGATATAATTTCAATCTACCTAGTCATTTTGCAACTATGTTAGGATCGCTTCCAGTCTAACCAGATGCAGATGAATACTAGTATTTTATATGGAGTGACTACGTATCTGACCTCCACAGCCCAGCAATTAGGTGACACGATACTTTGTACCTATAAAATAAAAAATAAATAAATTTATTTCAGACCAGAGTCCATAATTAAAAACATTACAATCAGATAACATACACACACACGTACAATCAAAAATTAAAAATACACATTAGAATTACAATGTCAAAATTAAAATCAAAATTAAAATCAAAATCAAAATTAAAATCAAAATCAAAACCTATCCTATGCTGACTGTTTCAGATTTCTTGATTTCTTACTATCTGTAACGGCTGTCAAATATCTACAAAAGACAGCTGCAACCAACGGCTTATCGTGCGTTTTGAGGCACAGAAGAATCTCGGTATGTTAAGAAGGTCACCCATCCACAGACCAACCTCGGCCACGTTGCTTAACCATGGAGATCGACCCGTGCGGCTGTTATTATTTTAGCCTCCTGATATTACTCTTTCAGATATAATTATTACATTTCATATTATCTTCAACTGATATAACATACACACTTGCAATTGATGTTCTTAATGTATGAGATTTATTTGATCTACTGAACTTGTGACTTGTTTTAATTCAAGTTACAATTATTTTCATACTATAGTCGTAGTACCTGAATTACAAATAAAAAAATGGGAACTAGGTAAATTTGCATTAATAATTATCTATGGTTTAAAAAAATACTAAAAACAGTTTTAATTTTTATTTTAGTATTTTTTTCACCAACACCTTTCATTGACCCCTTAACATGGAAATACATAAAAAATAACTAATCCGCCATATTTGATTTAGAATGCCGTCACTTAGCTAACCATGCATTGTCATCGGTCCTTGATAAGTGTGCGAAGTTTCAATTTAATCCGACGTTTTGAAGTGGTTGATCACGTTCAAAGATTCCGTTACATAGATACATTCTAAGGTAATAAAAGCATGTTAGTAAAAAAACAGTACCTTTAGAGATTGACATCGACTTTTTACCGATTTCTTCAAAAACAATATTACCTCGGCACACTAAAACGTACCCAACATTACATCAACTCTAACCAAATGCTCCATTTACCGATTGCAGACGTCATTACATAAATGAGCTCCCCTCGAGACATTTCACAAAGTTACCATTGAATTGTTACAGGCGTTGCGTTGTTCTCAAACCACTCCAATTTCCACCAATTAGATACGATTGAGAATACTTAATCGTTATCAGGGTTGCTTCATTAGTGGAACGTGGTGCACGACTTTGAAAATTGGGCTCGGCCATTTTTTGTTTGGTTTTGTGACACATAGGAAAAAGGAAAGAAGGATTTAGGACAAATTTAATCGGAGGTAGGTCGTAACGCACGTGACTAGTTAATTTTTTTTTAATAAACGAAAATCTATCTCCTTTCTTTCCTTCCATTGGATTATTCTCTGTAAGAGATCGCCCTGGGCGATAATACCGCCTTTTATTTAGGGGGTGGGAAGTCATCCAATGACTTCTCAAGCACTGGGTGGAGCGGGAGGGCGTGTCAAACTCTTACTGATTAAAACCCACCCCTGTTCCTTCAGTTGCTTGTGACATGGCCGCGGTAACTCTCTTTCGAATTTATCCGCGACCCTGACAGGAACGGCTACTGACATATTTTTGAAGGCGCGTGTGTAACACTACGCGCCGTCTACTCGGGCCTGCCCCTTTAGCCAAAATATATTTCTGTTAACATGGCATGGTATGGCAAGGACATTACTGGGCGTGAGTCACGTGACAGTTTTCTGTCTAACGCTTTTTTTTTTTATTGTTGATAGGCACGCGCTTGACCACTATCTCACGTGATGGTAATGTGATGTATGTCGTAGCCATACATTTTGCACGAAGCGTTAGCGTTAACGTTAACAGTGTATTTTGTCTAAAGGCTCTGGTCCTTATCGGACGGTGAGCTACCCACTACTCGCCGTCCGCAAGCTCGTGCCTACGGTGGCCGGTAGTCGTCGTGCGTCTCCCGACGCTCGCGGCGTCTCCTGCGGCGGCTACTAGGCCTGAAGCATCTCCGTTGAGTTTCTCTCACCCGTTCCGCCTCCTCCTTCGCGAGCATTACTGCTTCACAGAAGGAGGTGATAAAACAGCCTGTACTCTTGTTTTTTTCTTGTGTTAGTGTGTGAGCCATAAAGAATAAAATCTAGTTTCTAGTTTCGTTTTTTCATTATTTGACACGACACCGACTTCCAAAATTAAGGTTATTTTGCATGTTACTTGGAAGTTGGTTGTATTTTTTTGTAAAATTTTTCACTTTTTAGTTGTACTAATTATAGTAAAGTTATGCTCGAATTGATAGCCACAAAAACATGGAATTTGAACATGATTGGTGAAATTAGGGTGTATCAGGGTAAACTGTACAAATGTGTGTACCCCTTCAGATCATATCAGTGTGAAGTTATGTTATGAAATGCTGTAAACAATAAACAGACATGCGATTGCAGCAATTCCAGAAGTTAAACTATCATTATTTTATTGAAGAGTTCCATTGACTATCTCCGAAGTTGTTCATCAGATCTTCGCCAAATTTAAATGGGAAGTATACACTTTCAAACAAAAAAGAATTTTGCCAATCGGTCCAGGCGTCGTCGCTTAATCGAGGAACTTATTTAAAAACTAAAATCTTCCGACGAAATTGTCAAGCTCCTCCTTTTTAAAGTTCGATTAATAACTATGTTTATTTTAAGACATGTGACAACCACCAACCCGCACTGGGCCCGCGTTGTGGGTTACGGCCCACACCCTCTCACAGAGAGGAGGCCTGTGCCCAGCAGTGGGGACATTAAAAGACTGATGATAATGATGATAATATATTTATTGTTCAAAAAGGTTCTCCCATCCTCAAACGTGTATATACTGTAGGACCCCAAGGCACCAGTACGGCCTGCAGGAAGCCTGGGACGCTGTAGTATTTTTGGGTAGACGTCTCACTCGCTGGCAACGCGAGAGTGCGGTGCATAAAAGGGTAACTCGTTACGGGCTGATAAGAAAAGAGCTGAGGGCACTTTAAATGACTATATTGGAAATTACAGAAAAATATATGTGTGCCCACTTGCAAGGGCAAAACTCCTGTCTGACATAAAACAAAATTCACAACTACTCTTCTATCATAATTCCATCGATTCTCCAATATTCTTAACTGCCAGCTGAAGGCCGGTGCAGACCCGCTGAAATTAGGCCGTGTCTACAATCGTCACAATACCTAATCCGGCATCGGCAACTTGCACAATAATAACAACATTTAGCACCAAAACATTACTGGAAACTAAGTACCGTATAGATATGCAGTCCTAACAGTTGTTACAATATTTCACCGCACCAGACAGGGCAGCCTTTCGCCTGGCTACCGGTTACCGGCTGTCGCTGGCCTGGTGCAAGAAGGCCGCTCCCTTCTGTCGACATTGTGGAGTCGTAGGCAACAGGTGACTCTAAATGTTATTGGAATGATTATTTGTTAATAGACGTCATACATGTGTTGCAGGCAACTAGCTTAAGGGCCTACCTCCGCATAAGTGGCGCCCTCATTGAATAAAAAATCGTATCTTTGCAAGGAAAATAAAGATTAGAGAATCCTATGTTGCGTTTGTTACTAAGAAGATAAGTTATTTTTACGTTGTTAAAACAGGACTCAGAATGTTTCATATTCAAAGTAGTAAGCAAAAGTACCAAAATTGGCCTTTTTTGACACCTTTGGATTCTTTAATCTTTATTTTCTACGCTTTGCTACGACTTTTATTCAATGAGGGCGCCACTTGGCGGCTATATTATACGCCTTTTAATTAACAGCCTAGCCTGATAGATAACGGCGCCAATCAACTAGCAGCCTAAATTTAATAAACTTGCTGGTTTAGGCTTAGGTTGTTCATACCAAAGGCAAACCTTGTGAAGAAGAACCAACCAAGTGCGTAATGTATTTTTGACTATTTGTATGGCTTTGGGTTAATAAGATGCATAAACTGTGAAATTTTGAAGACCGCAGCTTCAACCGTTTGGCTGTAAAACCTGTGTTACAGATGACAAACAGACAGATAGTAATAGGAACACGTGAAAGATAGTAATAGGGCTCCGTTTGGACCCTTCGGGTTCGGAAGCCTAAAAAAGTGTTACTTTGGGTACCCAGACACTGACAAGTTAGGTTCAAAGGAACTTTATGTTCTTTTTATTAGGTATCTCCTTCATGTTAGGTTCTTTTAAACCCTGCAGACAGAAATAGGCTTATCTAAATATTGCTTACAACCGTCGTGAGCACATTGCCGGCTGAACGTAAAATTATAATTGCGACTTGGCACTCTTATATGGGCTTCGTTGCAACTCATCCCTATTCCCAACTCGCCCAGTCCGTATATATCTACCTACATACAGGGTGGAGAAGACAATACGACAATAAATGAAAACACGGACAATACTAGTTTATAAGAATAAGTTTAAGCTATCAAAAATATCCTAACATCGAAAATAAAAAAATAAAAATTTCAAACAAACTAAATGGCATAAAACTAGAAACGAAATAGAACACCACTTATAAATATGAGTTCACTAACCTGTCGTAAGAGCGGCAACAACGCGCGGTCCTGTAGTGACTTGATTTTTTGGCTTTTAATTATGGATTAATGCTCAGTAAAATTACACTAAATCACAGATTATTTAGCACAGAATCACAGCTGCAAACCAATGCCAGCCCAAACATTGGCAGCAAATCTGTACTGGTGCGAAGTCTCCCGTCCTAGATGCGGATTCACGCGGCTCCAGTAACGAATATTCTGTCTGTTCCATAAACCGTTCCTTGTAAATGTACTTTCATCAGTCCACATTACATTGTACAAGAAATCCGGATTCTCGAAATGTTTATTTTCAATCCAGCGACAGAAGTTTTACCTAACTGGTTTGTCTCTAGGTAACAATGCATGCAATTTCTTGTATTTATACGGCTTCCGTTTGTCGCGTTTTAAAATTTAAGAATAGTTGTATGGTCAACACCTGAACTACACGTTGGGTTGCGTTAAAAAAAAACACGAAAACAATAAAAACTAAGCGTCTAATTTCGCACAATTCACTCACTGTTTAACTAAATACCTATTAAAACGTTACGTGTCCTGTCACCAAAATAAAGCGTCCAATTTCGCACTAATACCGTCGTAAATGAATTTACAAAAAACACGAGCGGCGGGGAAGTCCCTCAACAAGGCGGGAGCGCGGCGCGAACGAAAGTTAGCGGCATCTGAGGACGCGTGACTCGTCACAGGATCGCGGCGGCCGGCGACACACTAACATAAATTTGTTGTAGCAAATTTCTTCAAGAAAGCGAAGTAACAAACTAAACTAGATTTATCTCTTTCGCACACACTAAATTTTTTATTAATATTATGAGTGCATTGCAATTTCCGCATTCGTTACTTTCTTATCCAACTCTGATGACACGCTTTATGACTCTTATTACTCAGAGTTAAGGTATAATTTTCACTAAATCAGATGAAAATACTAATTTGGCGAAAGTGTTAAAGTAGCGAGTTGGCAACGTGGCTTTAATGTTTTGATGTTTATACCGATGTGGGTCGTTAACCTGACAGTGTTTCCCTATTATCAGATACATCATGTAGCAAATGTTAAAAATCGAAAATAATTTCCTGTTACTAAACTACTGGATATATTCAAATGATTTTTTGTATGTAGACTGAGAACGTCTTGAGGTATGCGAGGTTTAATTTAATGTCGTATTGTCACAAAAAATCATTTGAATATATCCAGTAGTTTAGTAACAGGAAATTATTTTCGATTTTTAACATTTGCTACATGATGTATCTGATAATAGGGAAACACTGTCAGGTTAACGACCCACATCGGTATAAACATCAAAACATTAAAGCCACGTTGCCAACTCGCTACTTTAACACTTTCGCCAAATTAGTATTTTCATCTGATTTAGTGAAAATTATACCTTAACTCTGAGTAATAAGAGTCATAAAGCGTGTCATCAGAGTTGGATAAGAAAGTAACGAATGCGAAAATTGCAATGCACTCATAATATTAATAAAAAATTTAGTGTGTGCGAAAGAGATAAATCTAGTTTCGTTTGTTACTTCGCTTTCTTGAAGAAATTTGCTACAACAAAATTTATGTTAGTGTGTCGCCGGCCGCCGCGATCCTGTGACGAGTCACGCGTCCTCAGATGCCGCTAACTTTCGTTCGCGCCGCGCGCGGGCGCCTTTGATGAGGGACTTCCCCGCCGCTCGTGTTTAAATTTGTAAATTCATTTACGACTGTATTAGTGCGAAATTGGACGCTTTATTTTAGTGACAGGACACGTAACGTTTTAGGTATTTAGTTAAACAGTGAGTGAATTGTGCGAAATTAGACGCTTAGTTTTTATTGTTTTCGTGTTTTTTTTTTTTTAATAATCATGCCGCGCTACAGTTACACAGCTTCGGAGTACACCGACATGATTTTAATTTATGGGGAGTGTCAAAGAAACGCCGCTTTGGCTATACGGACATACCGAGAGAGGTTTGGAAACACTCGATTTTGTCCGACCAACGGGCGCACCATTGTCCAAGCTGTCCAGAGGATGCGAGAAAATCGATCCTTAATCCCGCATGTGGATAGTGCTCCTCCACGTGTAAGAGTGACCCTTGAGGAACGAATTTTAAATTATTTTGAACGCAACCCAACGTGTAGTTCGCGAAGGGCAGGTCGAAATTTTCGTGTTGACCATACAACTATTCTTAAAGTTTTAAAACGCGACAAACGGAAGCCGTATAAATACAAGAAATTGCATGCATTGTTACCTAGAGACAAACCAGTTAGGGAAAACTTCTGTCGCTGGATTGAAAACAAACATTTCGAGAATCCGGATTTCTTGTACAATGTGATGTGGACTGATGAAAGTACATTTACAAGGAACGGTTTATGGAACAGACAGAATCTTCGTTACTGGAGCCGCGTGAATCCGCGTCTAGGACGGGAGACTTCGCACCAGTACAGATTTACTGTGAATGTTTGGGCTGGCATTCATAGAAATACTATTATCGGTCCGGTTTTCATTGATGGAAATTTAAATGCTGAAAAGTTTTTAGAACTCCTCAATGGACCTGTTTGCGAGTACACGGATGAGCTTTCGGTAACTGCGTTCAGGCAGATGTGGTACCAATTAGACGGAGCACCAGCTCATTCAGTGGTGTCTGCTAGATAGCGTTTGTCTCAAATGTTCGGACAGCAGTGGATTGGCCGTTATGGACCAACGCGTTGGCCAGCCAGGTCCCCCGACCTTACACCACTGGATTTTTTCTTGTGGGGTCATATCAAAAATGAAGTGTACTCAACAGCTGTTGATACTGTTGATGATTTAAAAGATAGAATAATCATATCTTTTAATAAATTAAAACACATGGCTGCGAATGGGGACCTTTTGTCAGACGTTAGAAATAACCTTTTACGTCGGTGCAATTTGTGTATTCGAATTCATGGCGGCCATATTGAAAAACGAAAAATTTAGTGACTTTCATACCTACATCCTGATCGTGATTAATAATTTGATTAATAAATAACACGCCGTTGAGAGATGCCTGATTATTTGGTTAATAATCTGTGATTCAGTGTAATTTTACTGAGCATTAATCCATAATTAAAAGCCAAAAGATCAAGTCGCTGCAGGACCGCGCGTTGTTGCCGCTCTTACGACAGGTTAGTGAACTCATATTTATAAATGCTGTTCTATTTCGTTTCTAGTTTTATGCCATTTAGTTTGTTTGAAATTTTTATTTTTTTATTTTCGATGTTAGGATTTTTTTGATAGCTTAAACTTATTCTTATGAACTAGTATTGTCTGTGTTTTAATTTATTGTCGTATTGTCTTCTCCACCCTGTATAGCTAGAAGGCGCAAAAGTTCTGATGTTAAGAAAAGTGTTTGTATGGTTTGTATTTATTTTTATTCAGTCATCAAAAAAATCACAGTTTGTACAATAATTAAAACTATCTGCTAAAAATTAGTGTGTGTAAAATAATTTAACCTATCGATTAAGAAAAAAGATCATGAGCAAAATTTATAAGTGATAAATAAGTATCTATTTTCCGACAAATTGTACCCTTGCAGTTAGTCATATAAAAAAGCGGGCGAGTTGGAACTAGGGGTGAGTTGCAACTAAGCTTTAAATGTCTGTGGTAACCAAGTAATTAAACATTATCGATACAAGTCATTTGCCAAGCTGTTTGATTGAATGGCAGCATATCATTCGGGCGGCTTGTTGAATGGCGCCGTTTAGTAAAAAGGCTAGGCTGTTAACTGAATGGCGAATTAAGCTAGTTGACTGCATCACATACATAAACTCTTGATTTTTTCCCATAAGGATAGGCAGACTTTACAGAATTATACATGCTACAATCCGTATTTACTTCTTTTGCTTCGTTTACGATCATATATTTCGCGCGAATTGCTAATAATCTTAACTAATATTATAAAGAACATAATATAATATGACATTGCTTTTTTGCTCATAAATACGTTTCAAAATGTAATCTCTTGAGCCGCTGTTCCGATAACAAAAGCTCTTTCAATCATATTCATACGGAAAATTTAAATTTCCTGTGAGAAATACTACGAAGACAAAGCCGCGGGAAAGCCAGTATTTACTAACGAATAGGTACCTACGGTAAACTTTTTTACAAAAAAAATGGAACCGACTTCCAAAAAAAGTGCAAATAACTTTAATTTTGGAAGTCGGTGTTTCTGGTTTTACGTCTTTGTTTTTTGACACCGACTTCCGAAATAAAAGTTATTTGTACTTTTTTTTAAGTCGGTTCCATTTTTTTGTAAAAAAGTTTTTTTTTTCTTGTTTTAGTGGTTTGGTTCTCCATTAAATTGTGTTAACAATTAATAGACATACGATCGCAGCAATCGCGGTTGATTTGCTGTCAGTTTTTGAAGAGTTTCGTTGTCTGTCTCCGAAACCGATCATCAGATCTATATGAAATTTAAATGGGACCATTTCGGAACAAACCCCTTTCTCAATTCATTTTTGCAAACATATTATACATTAGACAAAATATACATTTATACAAAAAGACCAGTGTTATCCACAATTTTAACACCAGAAATAAGTATAAACTTCATGTTCCTTCCCACCGTGTTCCTAGGGTTCATGGTTCGTTTGTGGGTCTCGGTATCGAATTTTACAATAAGCTACCCCGTTCTTTTCTTGACTTGCCTTTTAATGCATTTAAAACTAAAGTTAAATCTAGTCTCTGTTCGAAGGCATACTATTCCATCAACGACTACTTAGAAGATAATAATAGTTGGTCGCTGTGTTGAACGCAAGACAATGTTACACTTGATGTTCTTTCTCCATATTTAGCTTATGGTTATGACAGATTATATGAGTTCATATAATAATTGTCTACCAAATTTAGTGTGATGGCCCTAGTTCATCACTTGTGGCTTCGGATCACAGCCCTTTGATAGTTTCTATCTTTGTTCTTGTAAGCAGGCACACCAGTTATGTATGGAGGCTTCTTTAATTTGGTTTAGTGTTTATGCTTGAGTTTGTTTTTAATGGCATGATTGAGTGTGCTAGCTGGCAAGTGGCGGATTATTAATTTTATGATTATATTTTAGACGACATATATTTATTTTTCTGTTTTACATAATGTTAAGATTGTTGCTTAGAATTATATAGATTCAAGTTCTTAAAACTTAACAGACAGATGTGTTGCTGGGGAGTTTGTTGGCCACTTCTTCTTCACAGCTAAAACACTAGGAAGTGGTGACGGGCGGGCGTTTTTTGGGGGACTGTCTTTATGTAGAACTTTGACGTTCAAAAAGTGCTGGTTCTCAGCCTAGTTTGAATAAATGACTTTTGATTTTGATTTTGATTTCGAACAAAAAAAAAGAATTTTACAAATCCGTCAATATATGACGGAGTTATGCCCGAACATACACAAAAAAAAAGAAATACAAACATCCGAATTGATAACCTCCTCCTTTTGGAAGTCGATTAAAAACAACGCGGATGTTGTCAAAGTCAAACCGCTGAAATTGACATGTTGTTGACTGTATATGGGATTGCTTTGTTTGATACCTAACGTACATACGAGTACCTCAAGGAAAGTGCTTCAGACTCCATTGAGTTTCTCCGCAACAGAGACTTTCATTAGCCACTTCTTTGTCCGAGCAAGTTTTTAAACGCTAACCTTGGCATCGTCGTAACACTTTGAAAGAAAGTCATGTTTTCATACTAATATTGATCTTGCCTTATTTTGAAATAAGTATCTACAATCCACGAGTATGCTTATTTTATCTAAAATGATTAGATTTTAACTGATAATTATTAGTAATATCGAAATATAAAAGTACTTATAACTACCAAACTTTCGGTCAACAATTTTGTCTCAGTTCAAATCTAACCAATAATTTCGTAGCACGCACTGAGTTTATTTCGCCATATATACAAGATGGAATAATTTACTAGTTGAAGGCAAGGCCGAAGCTAATTATATGGAATCATATCAGGTTACAAACTATCGTTTTCGAGCAACGTTCTAAGCAAACTAGTACAATTTTCTTTTGCGTCTAAATTAGAATTTAAGAAAATATTCTCTTTAATTCCAATAATTAATAAATTGAGATCAGCTCAATGCTATAATAATATTGCTGTTCAATGTTACCTTTAACTAAAGTAAATAAATCAAATTGGAATTTTATATTCTTGTCTCATTACCCGTTACTGTGGCCAAAACACCTTCAGCCATCTCTGATCGGTCTCGTGAGTCTGCGGGACTGGCAGTGAGTGTACCCTTGCCGAACCTGGAATTCCCGCCCACTATTCGTCTGTAACCTTAGGTTGCATGGGGCAGACATCCTGAACATAACTATATATGTATTTATCACACACTAGGTATATGATAGGTTGGGCTGTAGGGTTTATACCTAGGTCTTAGGGTCGTAGGGACTGTTAGGCTGGTAGGCCCGAGTAGGTCCTTTAACTTGTCATATATTTTCATGTACAGTCACACCCTTTTTTTTTTGGGGGGGTGGGAAATCATACATTCACATCTCCCGCTCTGGGTGGAGCGGGAGGGCGTGTCAGACTCTTACTGACTAAAACCCACCCCTGTTCCTTCCTGCCCTTAGTGCCCGGGGGCGAGGTAACTCGGTTTCGAATTTATCCTCAACCCCCAGGCAGGCATCGGCCATGACGGGCTCAGTCCCTATTGCTGACAACTCTTTGAGGCGCGCGTGGAACACTACGCGCCGTCGACTCTCGGGCCTGGTGCTGATCGGACGGCGAGCTACCCATTACTCGCCGTCTGCAAACCACTACTGCGGCCGTACGTGACGTTTGTTAGGGTGGTTGTGCAATTGCATTGTGACCGGACTTACATAAATTTGACAAATTTCAGCTCAATCGTAAACCAAAAAGTGCTCGAAAAATGGTTTGCAAATTTTGAAACTGACCACTTACATACGAATATTGTTCAAAAGGTTGTAAAAACAAATGTCAATTAACTGTATTACAATAAAATTAAATATTTTTACTCTCTAAAACGTTGCAGAGAACTATGATTGCTTTTACGAAATGTAATGTACCTCCTACTGATACCAATAATTGTTAATTGTCTAAATCTAATCCAGCTGATAATCTAAAGTTATGTAAGTGCACTCTAAAATAATTTAATCAGTAAAGCTATTACAATTAAGAATGATTAGAAATAATTATTGACAGTTGCACGTCTGTTACTGGCATGGAACATTGACTCACAGTAAATAACAACCAAGCACGTTGTATTTCTACAATATAGTAAACCCTAATTTCGCCAGTTATTGGTACGGATTCTCTTATTCAATAACTAAACTAAAATTAGAGAATTGCTATCTTTTACTAAAAGGCAGTGCGAGAAAAGGACGGCTATAGCTATGCACAAAGTTAGAGATGTCAAACTAGTTTACGCCTTGCGCTTCGCCGTGTTTTTAGACGACATGTTTTTACGTGTACCCTTAATTTGTATGGAAATATTAGTTCGAACTAAATTTGACAGCTCTAATTTACGTCCGTCTCTTTCTTGTTTTATTAGAGAGAAAAAAATAGCAATAGCCTAAATTAAGTTTAGTTTGTGCACAACAGAATCAACACCATTGTTAGGTCCAACGTAATAGTGAGCGAGCCTATTGCAATCAACCGGACAGAAATTCAGATACCATCCTGCCACTGCATTCTCTCCGGACACGGTTGTTTCGGGCGGTTCCTGTGTCGGCTAAGGCGGGAGGAAAAGCCCGGGTGTCACCACTGCGTGGATTGCCTAGAAGACACGGTGAAGCATACGGTGGAGGTCTGCCCCGCTTGGGCGGAGCACCGCCGTGTCCGCGTGGATGCGATAGGTGGCAGCGACCTCTCGCGCCTGGCCCTGGTTCAGGCCATGGTACAGGGCGAGAGGAAAAGGGAAGCAGTCTCCTCCTTCTGCGAAGCAATAATGCTCGCGAAGGAGGAGGCGAAACGCGTGAGGAAGCTCAACGGAGCCCTCACGCCCCCAGCCGCAGCCACCGCAGGAGACGACCTGGGCGTAGGACGTCGCGAGTCAATCTCCGGCCACCGTAGACCCGGGCCTGTGGACGGCGAGTAGTTGGTAGCTCGCCGTCCGATCAGCACGAGGCCCGTGAGTCGATGGCGCGTAGTGTTCCACGCGCGCCTTAAACCGGCCATCATGGCCGGTGCCTGCATGCCTAGGGGTAGCGTATAAATTCGTAACAGAGTTACCACTCCCCTGGGCACTCAGGCAAGGAAGGAACAGGGGTGGGTGTTAGTCAGTAAGAGTAGTAACAGTAAGAGTCTGACATGTCCTCCCGCTCCACCCAGAGTGGGAGATGTGAATGTATGATTTCCCACCCCCAAAAAAAAAAAAATCCTGCCACTGAAAAATCAATAGTCAAGAAAAAACTCAATGAATTAAGTGAAAAGTTATGGCACAGCTAAACGACTTCTAATGGTTTTTAATTGAACATCACGACAAAACGACTAGTCCTATTTCTTTGAAAAAAATATGTTACTTTTGACAATTTCCGTCATAATTTGTTATGTGAATATTTGAAATTATATTTTTTTAGCAAAGTGTAATTAATTTATAAAGTTATGTATAATGCGGATTAAAAACTGAAAATCACGCAAAAACTATAAAGCGTATTTTTATGAAACCTTCACCTTTTTATGTTTTAGTATACGTGTTTTAGAATAATACTTGTTGTTTAATGTGTAATAAATTAATAATGCATCTAATTTCGAACAGCGCTCCTCGATGGGCAAGTCTGGGTGGACGTACCACGCGTACGTGAGCTCAGCACAGAACACGCAAGCTAACCCCTCAAGGTCATTGGCAGTTAATAGCGCCTTATGTTACTTCGTCTCCCGAGGACACGGTGGAGCATACGGTGGAGGTCTGCCCCGCTTGGGCGGAGCCCCGCCGTGTCCTCGTGGATGCGATAGGCGGCAGCGACCTCTCGCGCCCTGCCCTGGTTCAGGCCATGGTACGGAGCGAGAGGGAATGTGAAGCCGTCTCCTCCTTCTGCGAAGCAGTAATGCTCGCTAAGGCAGAGGCGGGACGCGCGAGGGAGACTCAACAACGGAGTCGCCCTCACGCCCTCAGCAGCAGCCGTCTCAGGAGACGCCTGAGACTTCCGGCGCCGCGAGACGGTCTCCGGTCACCGTAGACCCGGGCGGCGGGTAATGGATAGCTCGCCGTCCGATCAGCACCAAACCCGAGAGTCGACGGCGCGTAGTGTTCCACGCGCGCCTCAAAGAGTTGTCAGCAATAAAGACGGGGCCCGTCATGGCCGATGCCTGCCCGGGGGTTGAGGATAAATTCGAAACAGAGTTACCTCGCCCCCGGGCACTAAGGGCAGGAAGGAACAGGGGTGGGGTTTTAGTCAGTAAGAATCTGACACGCCCTCCCGCTCCACCCAGAGCGGGAGGTGTCATTGGATGATTTCCCACCCCACAAAAAAAAAAGGTTACTTCGTCTGCCGGGGTCTGTGTTTCCTGATAGCTACAACATGGGGATCTTTAAGTCAAGTATGATTAGGTTTCTTCTAAGCAAGCGTGGTCCAATATTGACCACATCATAACTTACCATCAGTTGAGACAGTGGGCGAAGGCAAGCTTATTAACAATAATAAAAACCCCATGGGAAAACAAAATAGCTCTTTGAAGTATACCCAGGATCTCATGCTCTCGGCAGCGCTTGTAACCACTATACTAATGAGGCAGTCATCCGTCATTTATCTTTCTCTAACCGTAGGTTAATAAATAAATAAAGGGGATCTTATGAACATTGACCTGTCTATTGTTCTGTTACCGTGCAATAAACAGACCCTGTAAGAATAGTGTTATGATAGCCCCTGTGGCTATTATAAAACAGTGAAGTAATCACGGAGATATCTTAGAAATTGCGTCAGGCCGAGGAGAGAGAAAACATTCATCACCTTTGAGCTATAAGACAGCAATAATATTTATTATTTATTTAAGACATCGTGTTTATGGAGGCTCGTGGCTAAAGTAATAATAGCCGCACGCGTCGATCCATCAGGTTATGCTATCCTTGCCGGGGTTGATCCATGGACGGGTGACCATCTTTACATATCGAGACTCCTACTACTACTACTACTAAACTACTACTACTACTACTACAAAACTACTCCTACTACTATACTACTACTACTAAACTACTCCTACTACTACTACTCCCTATACCGAGAAATCACATTAAGCCGTTGGTCCCAGATGTCAATCGTGGATCTTTGACAGTCGTTACGGGTCGTCAGAAGCCCGAAAGTCTGACAACCAGTCTTACCAAGGGGTATCGTCTTACCCAGTAACTGGGTTGTGGAGGTCAGATAGGCAGTCGCTCCATGTAAAATACTGATATTCAGCTGCATCTGGTTAGACTGAAGCCAACCCCAAGATAGTTGGGAAAAGGTTAGGCAGATTGATTTTGATATCATGTTTACTTGCAGTTGTAAGTAACCGAAAAATGGATGGGTACTATTCAGCTATCGTACAAAAAAAAGATAACCTTTTAGAATTAAATTAAATGATTTCTATAAATAACATAATCATCATTTCAAACAAAAAAAAAGCCGAAAGACCACCGCTGGACATAGTCTTCCCCCAACCACCAACACATCGATCGATCCTGTGCTCTTCGCATTCAGCACTTCGGCATGGCTTAAAGAAAATAATATCATGAAAATCAAAGAATATCAACATGCAACAGAACTGTCTTATTATAGGGCAAAGGGACTTTTGCCTGTTACAGTGTATTGTTACGTTTTGGAGCCGGAGGTTGTGTAGTGGTGGAGGGACGTAGAGTAGGAGGACCGTAGATGAGGATTTGGATGAAGATAAACTAATGTTTTTTTTTTTTTTTTGGGGGGGGGTGGGAAATCATCTTATGACTTCTTCCGCTCTAGGGTGGAGCGGAAGGGCGTGTCAGACTCTTACTGACTAAAACCCACCCCTGTTCCTCCCTGCCCTACGCGCCCGGGGGCGAGGTAACTCTTTCGAATTTATCCTCAACCCTCGGGCAGGCACCGGCCATGACGGGCCCCGTCTTTATTGGTGACAACTCTTTGAGGCGCGCGTGGAACACTCATTGATCGTACGTACACCATACACTGTGATTAGGTACATAAACTGGTAGCTGTCAGTTATTGAGCTTAGTCTAGCTCGGCAGCAGAATTAGAACTGATTTTTTATATAAAAAACAGAGAATATTGACAGAGAAAACACGTAATAATTAAATTTTAAGTTAAAAAAGGTAGGAAAGAACGTAATTTTGGAATAGAGGTCCTAAAATAAAGAAGGCTTTAACACTGCCTTGTTACAGTATGACTGAGCATTAATCACCTCACTTGCCCACAGCCTGTCGCTATTTTCTGATAATTTCGTCACCATAATTATAATCCTTTACCGCCCAGTCCCTTCTTATTCCGCATACCACAGCTTACGCAAGCCACCAAAAGTGTGGGAGACACATTTTCAATGTATCGCAAAAAGCTTGACCGTCGAAAGGAGGGGGTGGTCTGTTCTGACCCTTTCTACTCCAACTAATACTGCACTCCTTTACTCAATATAATTATACAACTAAGACGTGGTCCAAGGTACTGAAATTGCAAACAAATATTAATCATGTGTTTTCACGTAACACCTTGTGAGGTATCTACATCCGGCTGTCTTTGTCCAGACGTTAGTCATTTATCTGTTTCGTTATCTTTCATGTGCCTTTTTTCTTAATTTCTCCATTGACGAATATTTTTGGCGCAAGTTATGTGAGGCTGCAGTATTTTAAGTTAAGTGTATTCTTTAGTATTTTTCAAGCTTCTGCCAGCGGCTGAGAATTAGTACTTAGTCATTATTAGTATTAGTAGGGTATTAGTTAGTAGTCATGTTCTAGTTTTGATTTTTGTACTTTGTAAAAAATCTTTCGTTTTAGATACTATAATTCGTTTTAAACCGTTGTAATTAAATATATATATAAATCAAATAAATCTCATCATAATGCGTCTGTTTACTGACATAATGTTTACCATTGTCGGTCATACCACCAATCTTAGACAGAAAATGATCAGACTTAAAGAAAACATGGTTGGTCTTGATCTTTTCTGTTCCAAAACTATTATTTTTCTAATTATGCCGCGACAAAGTCGCTTGTAAATTCAGTTCAACGGTTCAGTTCATCTAATAGAAAATACCTATTGTCCATTGATTTTGTTTTGTTTGCTATAAAATAAGTATTTCTTTTATAATAATATTAGGCTGGCATGACTTGGTAAAGATAATTCTAATTTTTAAAAAATAAGTATAAAAATTAAGTAATTCAATTAAAAATAAACCTTCATGTATATTTTTTAATGTAAAATACGCTGCAGTCCTCACCTTACACCACGCGCGATACACAAAGCGACCGGCCGACAAGCAATCGGTCCGCGACGAACGACCGAGGAGATAAAAACCGTTCGGCTGCCCATCGACCTGGTTCAGTCAACCGCCAACCACCGCCGCGATCCGTGATGTGAACAATGCACATGATCAAAGTCTCCAGTCTACTCTTAGTGCTAACGTTTTGTGAACTGTGTCCATCTATCAAGGTCCCGGTCACATGGGATGACAGTGCGCGTAGTGAAGTGAAAAATGAACCGAGCCAGGAATTACCAGTGGAGATCTTCCAACCACAAAATGCGCACATCAAGCCACTTAACCAGCCACCGGTCCCGATCGAGTATTTTACATACACCGCGCAAAAACCCAGGTTTGCCGCCAATATAGCTGCGTTCCATGGAGTTCAGAACCCTCAACAACATTATAAAGCGTATCCTATCGAACCACATACGGGTAAACCAAAACCCAATTTAGGCGTTCATCACATACTAGATCCTAATAAAGAGGCTTATCTACCTTTTCAAAAGTACGTGCAGCAAACTTCAGAATTAAACAGCTTTGTCAAACCGACGGCAAGCAACTATGAAATATTTCACCCATACAAAGCAGAGGAGCCGGCATTGCAAGAGATTTATAAAGATCCAGTGCTTACAAAAATAAGAAACGATTTGCAAGATAGTAAACAAAGATTGCAGGCTTATGAAGAAGAAGCCGGTGAACCTAATATTGCTAAAGGAGAGTATTTAGAGAGTCCAGAGGAAACTGATAGCAAACTGTTTTCTCAAAAATACACACCTGCTCAATACGAGATACACAGACCTGAAAGACGACCGGTATATTACAAAATGCCATCTAGAGATGTCAGCAGGAATAACGCACTAAACAAAAAATTCAAACACCCTTGGAATCAGTACGCAAAAATAAGACCAGTGCATTATCGCCCGTTGCAGCATCATATTCATAATTTAAGACAACAACATGGTATGAAATACGATGACGAACGTAACGAGTATCCTCAAGTGCCAACTTCTGAGAACACAGCCGAACACCCTGAAGGGCATGATATATACGAAAAGGGTAGAGAAAAATACTTGAAACTAAGAAATAACCTTGACGAGTCTGTCAACGACGTTGTGCACCACAATCGTTCACCGACCTTTCAGAAACTAGAACTACAAAAACATGAATCCGAGGTTGAAGAAGACAAAGACGAGTTCATCCCCGTTAAAAATTATGCTCAAGTTAGAAAAACGGAGACGTATAAGCATTTGCCTAAAAAAGCTGCCTTCGATGATGCAGAAACTTACGAAGAGATAAGAAATGCACCTCGACTGAGAGAAGCAGTAAAAAGCACAAAAGCGCAAACAGTTTACAGTGAAGAAGGCTATGAAGATTCTGCATACGATCATGAAGGAGAACAAAAACACGCTTCAGATCATGAAGGTCATGGTGGTTTTCTCAAGGCGCATGAAAAAAGTGGTGGATTATACAAAATCCCAACGGTTAGCGGAAAATATCAAGACGGTAGAGGATCGGAGTATAGAGACAACAAGGAACATGGAGAAAAATGGAAAAACATTAATAAAGACGACGAGGAAGAAACAGAAAATGAGGAATACTCTGAAGACGAGGAAGAAGAGAATGTCGACGCTCATTTACATCAAAATAAAAATCCAGAAATTGATAACCGAAATAGAAGAAAAGATTTATCTAGTGATGATGATGATGATATTGCTAATAGTGATTACAACAGTAGTAATAACGGCGGAAGCGATACTGACAATAATGAAGATAGCGACGAAAAGAAAAGTAGCCAAGACGACGTGTCAAACGAACACGAAGTTGGTAAGAGAGAAGTAAATTTTAAAGTACCAGAAATAGACATAAATTCAACTTTGTCATTTAAAATCGAACATCCTAAACTCGCAAAACTAAAATCAGAACAAAAAAAAGAAAACATTAAAGAAAAATACCCATATTACTACAAACATTTAAAAGGCATAAACAAAAATTCACCCCTGAAATATGCTGAAAATCTCAAATTGATACCGAATAAATCAAATGGTGGAACCGAATTTTATGACTCTCGGTCTCGTCTCGAATGTTCTGAAGTAGATGAAGAAGTAGATCCGATTCCTGAAAAATTGAAGAATGGTAAAAACCCCACAGATGATGAAGATTATGAAAACGAAGATGAATCTGAAAGTAAAGATAATAATGGTTTTGAAACTGCGAAGAAACAACCTCGTCTCAAAGGCCTTGGGGATAAAATCGATTGTTTCAAGGCCAAATATTTCGGGGAGAATCCTTTAGATAGTCCATTCTTTACAGAAGACATAATAATAAATCCGGAGCCTATTCTTGCACCTAAACTTCCTACATACAAGCTTAAAAATGTAAAAGAAGACATTGGTCTAAAATCTAAACAAAGCAATGTCGTAGATTCCTCCGATAAATTGCAAGAGGCTGCCCAAACAAACATCTTCGTTCTTTTGGATAAATTAAGAAGTGATCAGCTTGCTTTGAAAGAATCTTTGAATAAGTCGAGTACAGAATTGAAAACTGCTTTTTATTCTCCACAGGGTACACTAATAGTAAATGATACCCAACAAGCTAATGTGTACACAGACATTTTAAAAAATATTAAAACCACAGGAAATCCAGCTTTAAACACTGATGTACCAGCAAGTTTGTTATACTCTGACAGAGATAATTCCAACACAACATACAATTTTTACCAAAACAAAGAAGAAGTTACAAAACTGCCCCCTAAATTAAGGAAAAAAAGAGCAACGCCATTTGTTTATGAACCTTACAAAATTATCAGGGATAGTCAAGTTCAAGACTCAAAGAAAACTACGACAACCAGCAATATTAGCCCACTGATAAAGCAGTTACAGTCAAGCAGAGTGGCAGAACGAGTTTCAAGATCAAATAAAGATGATAAACATAAAAGTAATAGCCGCACGTATGTTGATATTGGCAGAAAAGAGAGAACAAAACCAACTAGAAATGAAAATGAAAATTCTGATACAACTTTTGTTGATGTAAGTGTAGATCATCGTAGAGGTGAACCTAGGTATGAGATAAGACCTGCAAATCACAAATCAGAATACACTCCTGTCGAAAATAAACGGGCAATGTCAGTTGATGCCTATAGATCGCACTCAACTACTGACAAAAAATTGGAGACTTCTACCCAAAAATCTCTTCGAGGCAGAAAACGTTTTGGGTCCACGCAAATTGCCTCGAGACCGTTTCATGATTTATCTCAATTTATTCCTAAAACTGCCGATATACAAAATGTAGCAGCTTCGAATTCTATTAAAAAAACAGTCACAAGTACCGAATCCGAAAATTCAACCGAAAAAAAGCAAAATCCTGAAGAATATTCTAATGATAGCAGCAGCGAAGATAGTAGCGAGGAATATGAAAATGAAGAAGAAGATGAAATGACAAGTCCAACAACAACAACAACAATCACAACTCCCAAACCATCATTTAGAAGAAGAATGAAACCAGAGAGGATTGTTCAGAATACAGTAACTGAAAAAGAACCGGATCATACTACAGAAAAGCAATTATTAAAATTTGTAACTAGATTTCGTAACTATAAACCTGATGAAAACTCTGAAATCAAAGAAGAAGTTACACTGGGGCCTGTAATAAATAAACATATTGAAGAAGATGACGAGATTATGCCTAAATATAGGGAAAAGAAAAGGAAATCGCACACAAGAACTTTAGTGACAGATACTCAGAAATATGGTGAACAAGACGAAGATGAAATGAGAGAAGAAGAAGTTGACGCTTTAATTGGAGTTAAAACTAACATGGATGATTATATGCCAATGTACGAAAAAGAGGAGAGTGATGATGAAAGTCGTGAAGTTGATGACGATGAGGATGACGACCACGATGATAACGATGATGACGACGACGATGTAGACAGTAATGATGATGATGGTGATGACAATGAAGACGATGATGATGATGGTGAGGAAGAATCAGAAGGAGTAGAAGTAGATTCAGACAAAATTAAAGAACATAAACCTGAAGCTGAAATGACAACCCCCGAACCGACTAAACGCACACTGGTGCGAACAACAGATGCCCCTCCAACAACTGTAGCAACTCGCATTCGCACCACTACGCCCACAATTCCTTCTCGAAACCATAGGCCTATTGTCACGAGAAAAAGAACTGAAATACACAAAGAAATACCAGCAAACAAATCATCCCCACACGTAACGCAATTTAAACAAGATATTAAAGAAGTTGAAATAATTAAAGAAATACCAGCGGTTCCAAAAAAGAAACCGCATAAAAATGTCCCAGCTTTAGATTTATACAAAGATGATGAGTTAGCAAAAGCAATTAACAATTTAGGAGACGTTGAAATATTCGGAGAGCAAATAGATCTCGATAAGGGTCCAAAACATGGTGGAAACTATCGGCAAGCTACAAAAGAAGACCTAAGACTACTGAAACCTCCAGAAAATGTTACAAAACCACTAAAAGACGCTGAAACCTCACAGAGTAAGAGCACAAAACATATCGAACTAGATGAGTACACTCCTAAAAGACTGCATGGAGGTAACTTAAAATCATTGAGTGACGTTAATCGCTCAACAAATAGTGGCCGAAGTTCTAAATTAATTGAATTGAGTGACCCACCAGCGCGAGGAATGCATGGTGGTAACCTTAAATACGACAATAAAAGACGTGGTAGCAGAAGAAATGAGAAACTGATTGAACTCGATGACAACCATGAAGAAGACCATACATCACGGCAGGACGATGATTACAAGTCTCGAAGTTCCGGGCATGAAAGAATGCATGGTGGAAATTACAGGAGCGCTAAAATAGTTGCACCAACACAACAAGATGATAATGATGACATTCAAGTGAAAAGTACATCAAAAAATGCTAGACGTAGTGCCGCCGTTCTCCTAAACAGTTTTGCTCAAGCCGTGCCCATATTGACGAGTACGCCGGGTTACATTTTAGACCCTAGCAAACGAATGTACTATTACGTAGACTGAACGATAAAAATATAGAAATTGTCAGTCTATCTGTAGTCTTAACAAAGATGACAGGTTTCCATTTTGTCGCGAAACTATTTCGTAGCATGAAGAAATTTAAGGTGAAATCTAATATTTAAGTAACTGAGGCAATACCAGTACCTATATTTAATTGCTCTAGTTAAAAGCTACTTACTTTTGATTTGAAAATTGTAGTAATTTTACTCTATATTTACTCGTCCCTGGTAGATAAACGTATGACGCAATTTTTTATGTAACTTTAATTACTAAATGGGTTGAAGGAAATTGAATTTTCGTATACAGGGTGTAACGGAATGGTGTGGTCATATTTTAAGAACTGCATCTGCCCATCGATTTGAACAACTTTCTTCAAGAAAACCAGAGGAAATTCTAAAAAAAAAAAATTTATCTCCCATACAAATATTGATCAGCTGATGCTAACTTTGTATGGAAATGCCAATTTTTTTTTTGGGAATTTTCTATTTTTTCTTAGAGATAGTTGATAGTTTCCATGGGCTTCTTAAAATATGACCACACCTTTCTGTTACACCCTGTATAATCAAATTTTAATTATTGTGTTACGAGCTGCCGATTACTGATTAATCGCAATGTTCCAACACAAATAGGTAGCTATTAATTTTGCGCTCATTTTTTCTTACAAGATAAATAAAATTGCTTATTTGTTACATATAAGGTACATATTGCAACATTTGTTGGTATTGCTTGCTGTTGATCGTTACCAGTTAATAGGATTTTCAAATTTAAGCTTCAATTTATACTTTTCAACCATGTGACATTCCACACAAAATTCGCGTTATGGTATTGTATTTAATAGATATTATTTTAAAAGTTTAAGATAGACCACAACCGCGGGTAAAATATAAGCAAAACTAAATTATTGTTATAGTTTCGTAAGTTAGCGATGGATATTTTCGAAAGTAATTAGTCTATTGTAATAGAAAGTGCCACATTACGTATCGCGGGACTAGAGTCGAAAGCGATCGATCAAATTATCAAAATCTATAATTATTCGGTATTGTTAACTGTACTGTGATAGAGGTTATTGTTAATGATTTTTTACAACGAAGAGAACTTATTTATAAAGTTATTATTTTTATAAATAAAGTGTGCTCCAATTATATGAATTTAATTATACTAATTGTTTCTTTTTATACCTATTCAAACATGTTTAAACTAACTGACACTCTCTAATACTTCATAAAAAAAATTGATGCTGGACTGGTTGCATTTAAATACTAGCTCAGATTGTTACTAGACCGAGTCTATTTTTAAATGTAAACCAGTTAGAACTATTACTAAACTCACAGAATCAATTTCCGCGACCATTTTAGAACATTTGTAACAACAACCTGACAAATGAACTACATAAAACAGCTGGGTGTACGAGACTAATTTTCTGACATGACAAATTGCACAATAACCAATAATACATTGGCAAAGATTGTTAAACTGTGTTATCACACAATGAGTTGTCTCAGTGCACATCTAGGTTACGTGCTGGTGTCCCAACACACTTTTTGTTAAATTGTTACAGTATCTGTTGAGCTTGAACGAATGAGAGATATCTTCACGTAGTGCGTTCAACTTTAGTGCTGCGGCTTTCACTTTTGACGGTAGTTATCTGGATCGGTTGTATTTTGTTAAACCATTTGTGAACTTTAAAGTGTATCAAAGTTATATTGAATAGAGTTGACGATCAATTTGGGTCATAAGTGGTGATCTACTGAAGTATCATTGTGTGATGCGTCTTGTAAGAGCAGGATAAAGCTCTTAAAAATGACAAAAAAAAATTAAAGACATTTAAAGTTTATAATTTTTTATTCAGTGGCAAGTCTTTGAAATCTTATAATCAACATGGAACTTAAACTAACACTACACTTACCTAACATAATTTAAATAAATTACAAAATGATATTTTAACAATGAATAAATATCAACAATTTACATTGCAACTTTGTTTTGGTTTCGCTCGATGATGAAAGTTTACAATATTGCGGAACTTACTACTAGTTCTACGACTATTATGGGAGAACATATACAAGCAATCAAGACAGATAACGTACAGAATGGCTGATGCAATCTTAATACCCGTTTTGTCTTTATTTGCGAAGAAACTTTAACGGTAGCAGAACTTTATGAAGGCACGAATCGAATTCACATAGATAAGGTTGAACAGAACAAGTCAGTAACAGCCTAGAAAGTCGTTGATTGTTATCAATAACATACTTTAACCATTTGCTTTAATAACAAAGAAATTTAATCTTCGTACGTCTTGATAGGTGAGAAGTATCAAATATTACATCAGCAAAAACATCGTCTCAATCGCTCGTTCTAACAATTTTCATTAATTCAAATGATACTCTACATAACTCATTAACTAAAACATGAATAATTGCAACATTGACACTTCATTCAACTATTCATTATACTGATAACATCACCGTTATTAACATTTAAGTCTATCGTTTTATATTATTTATGTTTCTTTCTACCAACACTGTTTGTTTGGCTGTCTCTAGAAGAAGGATGATTAATTGGTTTCCATTCTGATTCTACACTTGGAATAAAACTTGGTTCAATGTCTTCTCTATCTATAGACTCATCTGTTTCCATTTCTTTATCTTCATCGAAAAAGTCTATAATTGGATGATAGTTGTAATTTACACGCTTTCCATTAGAAATATAATGTTCATTGTTATTGCTAGGTTCTCTAGATTTATGTGTTGGCGTCAAATTTTCTGTTGTTAGCTGCTGCAGTTTTGGAGCTATGGTGACTCTTGGCCGTGGTGTGTTTATAGATGCTGCCTGGCCGATATCAGGCTCCTCGTAATCATTTACTTCTTCTAAGGTGTCTCCACTGCTGTTTGGGAAAGATTCAACGGCTTGTGATCCTGATGAGACAAGATCATCTGGTCCACCAGTTTTCTTTCTGATTGGTCTTCGTCCTGTTGGGCTTGGCCTTGTAGTTCTCTTGAACTGGCTGCCAGGAAGTTTAAATTTGGGTGGTGGACTATCTTTGATGAAGTTAAACGATTGACCAGCTGCAGGCGTTGGCGGTTCCAAGTAACTAGGCAAAGTCACTTCATCAAAGTTTGATGATGGTGGTGGATTTCTGGCAGAAGGTGGTCGTTTCACATGCCTTATTGAGCTAGCCTGGTTGAACGAGTCTGGGAAATATGAGTTTCCATATGAATCTAAAGGATTTTGAGGCAAAGAGTCATCGTTGTCGTTGTTGTGTTTGCTGAAAGGACTACCAGATATTAAATTCTGATTATCCGTAAAAGGTGGGAACGATTCTATTGGTTTCTTGTGAGTAAAAGGTGGTGATTTTATTTTTGGTTTTTGGATAGTAGATTGTACGTTTTCGAAAGCATGGTTTCCTGTTTCTGAAGACAAATCTTCTCCGGGGAAGTGTTCTGAAGAGGTTTCTTGGACTCTGTGACCAAGTGGTGGGAAGGACACGCTGTAGCCTTCGATATGGCAAGAACAGCATGTCGGTACCTAGAAAAAATAGTTGTACTTTTATAAAAGATGCTGGTAGTAGGCTTGGGTCGTACATGTAGGATTATCCTGATAGCCGTGGTATACTATTTTTAGGGAAACAATAATTCAGCTTGCAAGTCACTCCACAAAACCGTACAATTGCTTATTATTACATTTCAGGTTTCGCCACAGAGCATTAATTTTTTTTCAATATCACATATGAAAGGCACTTTTATTTATTCGCTTCTAATAATTATGGAGATTAATAGTAACATTTCCATTACTGGGAAAATAAATTCTAATATCGTACCTTAAATATATCCATATGGAGACCATTTTGTTGATCCCATGTCAGTAGTCGATGGTAGTTATAAACTTGAACGCATTTTGATTTGAAGTTATCCGTCAGGTAAGTGCACGATTCTTTTGGTTTCCTGTAAAAAAGAAACATTGAGTGCTTATTGGTATGACAAATTTGATTTCTAATTTGATCTCTTGTTTCAATACAAATAATGATTTCACGTATTTTCGAGGGAAGTTGCATTGCGGTCACACCTTTTAAAATAAAACAATCAACAAATAATTCGCTACGCTCCAAATAATAAAACTAAATAACTTATCAATCGACTCTTACAAAACTGTCGTCTTTGTCAAGATTAATTGCCTGTTAAAAATAATTCTTCAAATGATTGCAATCTCGTAAGCGAGAGAGTTAATTATATTACTTCTGTAGGACATTGACATGTTGCTGAAATAACAGACATCCAGTCATTATAATTTATAGTTGAGCAAGTGTAATTTAATAACAGTTTTTAATCACAACATTGCGCAACTAGATACTCGCTTTTGATATTGTTAAAATACATTTCCAAATTGAAACTTGCAGTATAAATATACAATACGTTGATTGATTTGCTATAATTGAATTGAATTGTAATTTAACAACTGGCTGTATTGTAAGGATTTTATTTTCATCAAGTTAATTTTCCAATCTCTACATCTAATTTACTAACGGCAAACTAACGTTCAAACCTTGTAGTACAAGTTATTGGTACATCTCGTAATCCTAACCTTTCTTTATACTGCCTCTATACTTGACCCAATAAAGTTTAACTTATCCACTGTAGGTTTCACTATTTAACTAAACGTTCATTAGGTACACATACTTCTCCAACCTCAGTGCCTGCGTGTGTCCAGTGTTGACGATGTACTTCTACTCTCCCAACGTTGACTATTAAGGCTCTACTACCGGTCAAGTGGCGCCCTCATTAAATAAAATCGTAGCATGGCATAGCATAGAAAATAAATATTAAAGAATCCAACGTCACGTTTGTTACAAAGAGGATAAGATATGTTTACGTTGTTAAAACAGATCTCAGAATGTACGTATCCAATGTAGTAGGCAAAAGTGTCAGAAACGGCCGTTTTTAGTACGTAGTCACTTGGCCGGTAGTAGAGCCTTAACTTCATCATTACTTACATCACTTTATCTGCATCAGTATTTCTGCGTGTGTTCTACCGTGTTCACGATTGTACTTCCACTGCTCAAAAGTTCCCCTCACTCTCTATAGCCATGCCTACTTCACTAATACTTACAGGACTCTCTTACTTCATAATAAAATTCCTCATTACTTACAAACATTTATCTAGTCTTAGTGTCTGCGTGTGTTCTGTAGTGTTCATCATTAAAGTATCCAACGTCATATTGGTTACAAAGAGGATAAAGTATTTTTACGTTGTTAAGGCGCAGTTATACAACTTTAAATGGTTTTTAATTGAACATCACGTATAAACGAGTAGTCTTATTTTTTTGAAAAAAATATATGTTATTTTAGACAATTTTCGTCGTAATTTGATGTGAGAATATTTGAAATTATATTTGTATAACATAGTGTAATTAATTAGTAAAGATCATTTATTTATTTACAATTTAGTCTCAGTGTTTTATTTTAATACCTGTTGTTTTATGCGTAATAAATTAATAATGCGTCTAATTTCGGACAGCGCTCCTTGATGGGCGAGTCATATTACTGGGTGGACATACGACTCGTTACGTGAGCTCAGCACAGAACACGCAAGCTAACCACTCAAGCTAAAAACTCATTGGCAGTTAATAACGCTTTAAAACAGGTCTCAGAATGTTTCGTACCCAAAGTAGTAGGCAAAAGTACTAAAAACGGCCGTTTCTTACACTTTTGCCTACTACTTTGGATATGAAACATTCTGAGACCTGTTTTAACAACACAAAAATACTTTATCCTCTTTGTAACAAAATTGACGTTGGATTCTTTAAAATTCCTCAATACTTACAAACATTTCTCTAGTCTTAGTGTCTGCGTGTGTTCTCCAGTGTTCACGATGTACTTCCACTGCCCCGAAGTAGCTCTTGCTCGTTGTGGCCTCGCATATTTTACTGTGCTTGGACACATGAAGCCTGCTTCACCAGCGCTTGCAAAATCTCGGTTGGCTGTGTCTCCTCGCCTGAAAGTAACATTCATAGATGAATAAATAAATAAATAGATCCTAAAATCAATTTAGTTGTGGTATTTCCATACTGTTTATTGTTGACATGTTAAGGACTTTTAAAAATTGTGTTGTGAATTAAATATAATTATTCTAGTTTGTGAGGCTGGTCGTGAAACTGCTTAGAGCAAGGTCCTTGTATAGTAGTAGTTTTCGAATTTAATGCTTATTTTCTATAACACTTGGAGACACATAAATAAACGTCAATTTTCAATTGTCGGCGCTTGGCATTTGTTTCGTGTTATTGAAAACGGAACAGCAGGAGCTTCCAACATGTTTAAGTATGTCATAATATTTATGATACTGCCCCGCGACACTATTCCCAACCACTGCAATCCTGAAAGCCAGAATCAACAGTGGCAATCACCAGAAAAGCACCGAGTCAAGTTTGACGAGCCCCGGAGAAACGATTTTTAACTATCTTGGATCCCTTAACCAACCTAATCAGAAAAGAGCTGTGGAAGAGTAAGAAAAACATATTTCTCACTTTCCTCCTTAACATGCAGAAGAGATAGAACAGAGCAAGGCCAATAGGCATGTTTAACTGGAGTAAGCCCTATTGCTAAGCACCACGGAAAAATTAACACTAATAATATGCTTTCAACATTGCTTTGTATGCTAATTTGGAGGCTATGCTTATTATAGACAACTGTTTCTAAATTATTGTTGATATCCTCGCGTTTGTCCACTATCTCACCTGATGGTAAGTGATGATTTGGTCGACGATAGAGCACGCTTGCCTAGAAAAAGCTAACCTATTCACTCTTGACTTACCTATTAGACACCAGATAATGCTGTTCATTGTATTTAGCTTCCTGAGCTGCAGTGACTCCGTCGATAATTCCTTCTCCCGGGTCCTTGTAGTCAGCCAGCAGAGCGGCTGCAGCGGCCTTGTTGCGTCTTATTGACTGTACGATGGCTTCACTGAAATAAGAAAAAGATTTTTTTTTACTACTGTGATTCAACCAGAAGAGCAGAGCTTCGCCCAGACTTCGTTTACAAGGTTTTGGGTTTTCTCTTACAAACTTGTTGAAGTTTGAAACCTTTACTGGATGTTTTTAAGCAGGTATGCTTAGCATTCCTTCCTTATAGGATTTAGGGCTTAGGGGTTTTACAAAACCATCAGATCCTCAATGTGAGTGCGGTGTCTCTGTCCAGAACATGACTCACATACTGGAAAGCCCCAAGTGCACATACACCTGCACTATAGAGCACCTGATAACACGTAGAACCGAAAGTGTTTGAGATGCTTTCAGGCTCTAACGTTTGAATGAATTTAGGTGAAATTTGGCACGCAGATATTTGGACGTGAATGTGGCCAGCTTCTAGGCCCAAATATGTATTTAAAAAGTTAGGAAACCACCGATCCGAAAGAAAAACATCCTGCCTCTTCAGGCAAGATGTTTTTATGATGAAAATAGGCGTTTGCATCTTTATGCAGACGCCTATTTTCATCATAAAACATAAATTTGATTCATCATTTTTGCCGCAAAAACCGACCCTCAAACATAAGATTACAATTATGGTAATTTGTAAATATCAAATCAAAACAACGCCCACGTTTTCCCATTAAAACAAAATATATTGCACAACTGAATAAATATTTAGAGCTTCCTTGGCTTTGAAGAGAAAACACATAAAATATGTCGCTGATTACGCCAGTCGTAAATTAAAGGATATTAAAAATTAAAGCAGTATTTAGAAAGTGGTTCACCATTTTTCAAATTACAAAATAGTTTAACGATCTTAATCGATATTTAAATGGATGTTTTAGTCCTTACATAATAGAAATAAAACTGTTGTTATCATTATCACTTTTGGATTGCTCGTTTTTTTTTTTTTTTTTATGTTTGATAGGCTCGCGTTTGACCACTATCTCACCTGATGATAAGCGATGATGTGGTCGAAAATGGAGCACGCTTGCCTAGAAGTAACCTTTGCATTTTTTTAAATGTTTTTGGGAAATAAGGTATTGCTATAAATATGTAAGTAAAGTTAGTGAAAACTTCTAAGCTCAAATCAAAATTGTATTAACTTGATTGAGCAGCATTATTTTAAAATCTCATAAAAACCGTAAATATACTTTCTAACCGCGCTTTACGCAAAGATTTGTTACTCAAAATAGACGGTTAATTGAATTCTAATGAACTTGTTTTAACTTTATGCATCCATAATTTTTCTAGTCTTTCGTTTCCAGAATAACGACTGATCATAAATCCAGTGTAAGGCAGATCTTAATTAGCAATTCTGAATACACTTTAAAAAATATTTAATTCATATTTAGGCTGGTTTGAGGAAGCACGGGAGAAGAAATTTGGAAGAAATTGGCAAAGGAAGGCCTTCGCCCAGCCGGGGGCCTCCGTAAGAAATTAAAAAAAAACGTAAAAACTACCGTAGTTAATCAATTAATAGGTGGCTCTTGAAGTCTGCATAACAGATTTTTCTTCAAGGTTAATTCGTTACGTTTTGATGGGTAACGACTCATGATCGCAGACATAATTGGATGTTGAAGACAAACAAAGAAGACATCTCAATTACGGTTACATAAGATGAACCCATTATGAATAAGCATAAACATCTATATCAATAGCATACAGATAAGAATATGTATCATTATTTAGATACAGACAATAAAGACATTAAAATAACATAAGCAACCTACTCAAAAGTAAGTCAAATCATCCAATTGGAACACGTAAAACATGTTACACAATAATTAATACCACACGAACCATCTTCTTTAACTCTAAGATGAATAAATCTTCAGAGCTATAAATAATATTGTAGAGTTTGATGTCTATTTCTGTCATAATAATCATGATCATAATTTAATAAATGACAAGTAAGTAAAAGTCATAGTAACAGTTGAAGATAATGCAACGTAATAAAATGTCCATAAGAACACAAAAGCGGTAAACCTCACATTCTCGAACTCACACCTCGCTCATGATAATAACGGTCACGCATATCGTTTTGCGAAAATCTCATGACATTCGCAAACCACACGACACCAAGAGAATTACTTTCGCTCACACATTACTCTTGCTTTCTATACAATCCTGGTTATGCAATGAAATATCAATGCATAAAAACCTGTTTCAGATTTTTTGGAAACCATTCAAAATAATAAAAAAGTTGTCAGATTGGTTAACAATAATGCTAATGGAAGTTATATGCATTCATGTCGATGATTATAGTATTCTAAGTTACGAAATAGATCCTGTTTTAACTGAATAATCATGCAGATTTTTCGAAGCCTATGCATTATAATCATTATTTATTTTTAAATCGAGGACATAACACCTATAGTGATATTTTGATAATAAAATTAATATTAACATATCAATGCCAAAAAAGACACGAGTTGAGGTGATGGTTGAGGTGAAATTTATTTAGATGCTATTTATTTTAATTTGTGCAAAAATTTTGATGTAAGTAAAAAGTAGATATAATAAAAGACCAACATTTGTGACACAAATAATAATGTCCCACACCAACAAGGTCCTGTTAGCACCAATAAAATATCGGACACTATAATAACAACTTCGAGTAGTTTAAAAATGTGCTTGAACATAGACAATCTGTACTTACGTAGGATAATCCTCGGAATACAGACACAACGTATTCGTAAACAGCTCACATTTGTTGGGGTCTGCAGCTGAAGTGGGCAGCTTCCTAGCAGGAGTGGGTCTTCTCTTGGGAATGGATGGTGATGGGGCTGGTTCAGGAGTGGTACGGCGAATCAAAGATGGTGGTTTGGGCTGGTAGGTACCACGACGGAATGAAGATCCTGGAAAGATTTGAGATAAATGTAGATATGAGAATATGGATATATAGAGTATTTTGAAATGACGAAATGGAAATTGAAATTCTTTTGCAAGTTTCTTTTTAGTGACAAAAGTTTCTGTCAATACAATGAGGGTTTACATAAGAGCTGCTCTCCACGTCATTGTAACGAAGGGTTAAAAGATCAGACATATTTTCTTGCAACTCATGACTTATGCCATAACACGTTGGTGTTGTTGAAAAGTTATGTTTTCTTTTATTTTAGGTCATTTCTCTTTGTCAACGCCTCATGCACTCTCGTTTGTAACATCAACAGCATTTTTAATATAATTTACTTCTGACTCATGCATTAGTAACAGAATTCTGTCTGTTAGGGTATTATTACACCAATCGGTCGATCGTGCGGTATCCGTGTAATCAAAAAAAAAGCTTTAGCCGATCGACGGATACCGGTCGACAAACAATCGATCGCTGGTCTATCAATGGTTTATTGACGATCGATCGATTGGTGTAATAACACCCTTACAATTCCATATGCCCTTACACAAATGCTTGCTGATAATGCTGAAATGAGGTACAGCATTGTCAGTGACAGAATCTTAGTTTCAATGATTACTTCCAGATTTTCATAGATCAAAAGAAAGAAAATGTTGCTGTCGTTTTACCTTTCCTGTCAGAGTATCTATTCAAAGCTCTCAATTTCTCTGCTACCGGTAGATCTTGGGTAAGTGTTTGGTTCGTGGACTCCGCCATTAGGTCCAAGGTTCCGTTGTCTGATCTCGACACACTGGATGTGACTGATCTGCTTATAGTGACTGCCATCGGGGTTGTCGGCTCTGGAGTTGTTGTTGATGGGGTCGTCAAGTTGTGCTGGAACAGTGATCAAGAACAGCTTATTAAATAAATTCTGCTATAGTAGCTACTATACTCGGATACTGTAAAACACATCCTTGGTCAAAAAAAAAAGTAATAATCAAATGGTAAACTTCACGATTTATTGTTTGAAACAATATAATTCAAAGGCAATTACTGCATTAAAGTATTTCTGCCATCTGGGCTAGTAGTTATTATGTCGATCAGTAGATTTTATGGTTATTGATAACCGTGGGAAAATGGTGCTATATAAAATGTTTGACATCTATTACCTACTATAAATATGTGTTATAATGAGCTATATTGTACTGTCAATGTGACATCTACAACTTTATAAGAATTAACGTATTTACTTACATCATCTGTATTGTTAGAAGTTGTAACATTTTTTATTTCTTTATGTGCTGTGTTCTGTGCTCTGTCTCCTTTGTGATTATTGTTAGTGTAATTCCTTGGATATATTCTACGGTTTCGTGTGATTGGAGGCAGTGGTTCTACACCCATGTCAAAAAGTTCATCATCTAATGCTGTGTCCTCCGTAAAGGATCGTCTGAGTAACTGAGGTGGTGCTGGTTCATATGGTTGTTTGACTTCCCTTGGTTCCTTCCCTGATCTGACGGCTCTTCGTATCAAATTGGCCATGTCTAAAAGTATGGGTAACATTAAGTCTGTTGTGTTGTCACTGTTACCAAACATTGATCTCACCTGGAATCAGCAAAATGTCTTATGTATTCTTCATGGTTGTTTGATATTGATTTTGAATGAAAGGTATGGAAAAGAAAGTGAGAAACAATGATGACAACATGGTTTAAGAATGTAGGGTAAGAAATGTGAAAACAGTCCAAAACCAAGGAAGGAATCAAGTGAGAAGATAGATTGAAACCTAGAGTTTGACTAAATATGATAATGATTATGATTACACGAATGTTTTAATGAGTAGCTTCTTGCAGAATTGTTGGTAATGTATTCAAAATTTGAAATAAAAATAATATTTTGGTAAAAGTGTTACCAATGCATAGGATGTCAATGTTAAGATAATAAACAAAGTGTCGTAAAACTAACAGAGAACGGTTTAGATTTTTTGTTTAAAACACTAGTGTTCCCACATTAACATAAAATAATAAACGATTCGACATTGCAGCTGTTTATTTTTATGACTAATTGTTTAAGTCTCGTTCATACTTGTTACAATATAAACTATACAATGATGATTTCACGGCCATGAGAAGACCTAGTTCCAGTTTGTTGAGGTTCTTTTGAGATTCCTATCGTGTGCACTACTGGTTGTGAGATTGGACGATAGTGTTACTGTTACTGCGGCGTGTGTAGTTAGCCTTACTTTTAGACACGATTTTGTATTTGATTTATGATAAGTTTTTCTGTTGTTGTTTTGATGCGTAATATTCTACAAAATATTTTAAATTGATCATGTTTTTGTTCTGTTTCCTATGTGTAATCAAGATATTGCCCAAATCCGATTCTTATAAAATAATATGAAAACGGTAAAGTATAAAGTATCGTATTTTATTTTCATACATTCATTATAATGTACTGCAGCAGTTTTTACAAGAAACTACTCGTTTACGACGAATAACTTATGTATTTAGTTATGTAAATATTAAAGATTCAGTAAATGCGGACGCATACAGAATGTAATCGCAACCTTTTATCGCTGGTTAACGCCACTTTCCCCAGAAATAACGAATTAAACGCAATTTAACTACATTAACTGGCTCGTGTAAATCGGTTTATGGACAACTTAACGAAGTGCATAATTTACGGCGCATATTAATTTATGTTGTTTTAATAATAAAATTGTTATAGTAATTATAATATTTTTTGTGTGATCGATTTTATATTCATGCGAAGAAAGTTTCTTAAATAGCCTAATTTGCTGTGTAGCAAGTTAGGCTTCTGAATGCTTACTGTAGGCATAACAAGCAATGATTGAAAAGGTCCACAAACCAACCATGCAGAGCTGAGCAGTGGACGAATGTATAGTAACATATTCAATCTTAACAATTATACAGGATAAAAGGTAAAATGGGTGATCATATTTCAAATCTTGCTTCTACCCATATAAATGAACAACTTTCGTCAAGAAAGTCAGACAATTCCGATTAAAAGAATTGGACTTCCCATAATAATTTTGATCAGCTGATGATGACTTTGTTCAGAAAAATCAATATTTTTCTGGGAATTGACTATGACTTATAATCGTCCTCCCATTTAATCTTCCCATTTATCGTATCTCCCTTAAAATCGTCCTAGACAGCCAATTTCTAGACTTTTTCGACTGCCAACCAGTAGAAATAACATTGGGAGACACTCATCAGTGAAAATGAACTTAATTCATCCGAAGTTGCCCGATTTGGATGTGTTCTTTAGTTCCCTCCCGAAGTTCAAAAATCTGACGTTGCGGTCTCATCTGAACCGACATTTAATAGTTACAATTAGGTACTATTTAGGTATATGGTATTTTTATTAGTTTTTTGATTTTTGTAAGTCATAGAGGTTTTGTTTACAGTTTCATGTTCATTTATTTTCATTTCATTTTATTTCTATTTTTAATTTTATATTACTTTACGATTTATTTTTATTATTTTTATTGAACTTATGAAAGTGTTTGTACACCTGTAATTGGTACTTAGATAAGAACCTAACCTGTACATTTTTATTGTTGAATGTTTGATGTATGTGCTGTTGACGTACGGTAGGTACGTTAACAGCACATACATCAAACACCAAGTCCTATCATCAACATCAAGTACCTATATCTATACTAATATTATAAAAAGGTAAAGTTTGTGAGTTGGTTAGGTTGTACGATAATCTCTGGATCTACTGAACCGATTTTGAAAATTCTTTTACCAATAGAAAGCTACGTTATTGTGAGTGTCATAGGGTATAAATTTTTGAAATCCACGCGGACGAAGTTGCGGGCGAAGTGCTAGTTATAAATAAATAAATGACTTCCATTAAGAAAGTTGTTTATTTGCATGGGCAGAAACAAAATCTAAAATATTATGAACACTAATTGTATCTGTTATACCCTGTATAGGATGGGAACTATGAATCATCTATTAATACCTAGTCAAACGCCAAATGATAGTCTAATAAAAACTTACTTTAACCCGTTAGAACTCTACGCCGCACCAGTGAGGCTAGGCGAAAAAAATCATTATTATTAAAAATTATATTTATTATTATTAATATTAAATATTATTATTAAACACACAAAAACAATATTAAACGCCACGGTACCTGACACGTCTTACTGAACAAGTCTTATCAAAAACTCCTATGCCATAAACAATAAATCAAACCGTCTTAAAAATCAATACAAACCCGTTCCGCCTGCTTCATTCAATAAATCATCTCTGCCCTGAAGCCATTCACGTAATGATCATAAGATGGCCGCGAAGTAACACCATAAAGGCATAGACTATAGACCATAGAGCGAAAGTTTTGACGTAAGGTGAACGAAAACGAAAGTAATCGGAAACTGTATGGTAGCTTGATGTGTCAGGGGCAGTGCGCGGAGGATTACAGTTGTTATTTCATTTAGAGAATGTTGTTTTTCTATGTCACGTGATTTGGCCTTGTGATATTAATTCTAGTTACAATTAACACACACAATACACTAACGACTGTAGGTATAATCAATGTATACACCTATATGTATTGTGTGATCAATTGTCGGTTAACCAAAATTAACGTGTCAGTGGTTCTTTGAGTATGTTTTGACACATTTTGTATAGCAAGTATGTCAAAAACACCATCGAGTGCACTTTATAAAACATCTAAATTTAAGTCACAATCTCATTATGGCGACAATCAATGTCAAATCTCTTCTAGTTTCCCTAAATTGGACGTGTTTTTATCAGATTAAAACTGACATTACAATGTGTATAAAACACAGAAATTGCCCTCTGGTGTTGTATGAGGCAGTTAAAGAAATTTAAATAACGGGCAGCAACATTATAATAATATCTACGGTGTGATCAGCCACTTAACCTGCCATGCATTTGTCTCTCAACATTTTTTAATAAATTGCTCAGACCGATTTTATCACAAAATTTTTGAAGAGATTGAAGTTTCGTATTCACCTTTTTTCTGCTCGAAAAGTGAGCCGATTCAATTATTTTTGACACAAAAATTTTAAGAAAGAGTATGTCTAAGTTCCTATTAAATGTTATAAGTTAGTTAATGAAAAAAAGGAAATGACAGGAACTTGTCTACAGCAGACACAGATTTAATGGAAAAAAAATGCTCTAGAGACAATATTCAGGACGAAAAAAGGAGAATACATTTGTATGGAGAATCACAGCCCCTGTTCCCTCTTAAGTTACCAATTAATCTGTCAGTTACCGGCGAAACAGACACAAAAGAAAATCGATTGTGTCTCGTCTCCTGCATGTCATGGGACGTTGACGCGTCTTATGGTTCTTAGCAAAACTGATGCTATTTCGAGAGTAAGCGTAGATTCTAACGTTACCGAAAATATCCTGGGAGTCTTTAAGTCAAGAGTGAATAGGTTACTTCTAGGCAAGCGTGCTCCATCTTCGACCACATCATCGCTTACCATCAGGTGAGATGGTGGTCAAACGCGTGCCTATCAATAATAAAAATAATAAAAAACAAAACATATAAGATAAACTGCCATGTTCTCCAAACTCGACAACCGTCTATTAAGAAGAATTCAGCAATAAAGTTACAATAATTAAGCCTTAAACAGGGAAAGAGGAGGAGGGAATTATTATTATCATCTTGAGTGCCTGTATTGAGCAGTCAACCCAGATTTTATACTAACAACTTTTTTAACCGACTTCAAAGAAGGAAGTTCTGTATTCGGCCCGTATGTTTATCCGAGATTTTCGCAAAAACTACTGATCCCATTTGGATGCGATTTTGAACTAAACTTAATATCACCATGCCATGAGCTGCTCATGTATATCTCGTACCAACAAGAGAAAGGAACTAAACTCGGTGTCTTGTAACTTATTTTACGACAGGTACATATCAATAACCTTGACATAGAGGCATACCTGCCTAGCATAGTTTCCGTCAGGAACACCCACAAGACATGCAAACAAACAAACACACGATTTCCTGACAATATAGCACGCGACCGTGGTTCCGTCACGCATGGTCTTATGATAATAACGAGTGTGCATACAAATCTTTGAGTTAAACATGCAAGTGTATTGGGTCAAAGACATTTTTGCAGTCAATGATAAGATTTACTAAATAAACAAATAATATAATTAGTCAAGAAGTACTTAACTATGAAACCTAGCGCTAACCGCCAGTCATATCAAACACATCGATAATTTAATCTTCTTTCACTAACAAATGATAATTATACAGTCAAGCCAAGATTTTAGTAGATTCTTAAGAAAACGAAATAAGGAAAACTTGTTTATTTGGTACACACAGATACAAACAATGTCAAAACGAATATAAGAATACTTAATTTAATAAATACAATAAAAATATAAAATCAGCAGAGGTCGGTCGATTCACCGTTTAACAAATACTCGTACAGATTCGTCCAGAAATTGTTGTTGCATCACTACTCAACTTTGAGGTCGATAAACAAAAAAGAGTTGTGACGAAGAAGCTGCTCGAGGTTTAGAAGCAACGACCATATTGTAATCAGATCTGGTATGTCCTAAAACCAAGAATTCGAAGTCATGTAACATTCACCAACTCGCATTGAGCCCGGGTGGTTGATTACGGCCCACACCCTCTCACAGAGAGGAAACCTGTGCCCCAGCAGTAGAGACATTAAAAGGCTGATGATGATGAACGATTCAATCTTCAGAAATATTTGTATATATAATTTGATAGGTTAAAAAGCAATATCACAATACAGCTTGCAAAGGATGGATGGAAATAGGAAAAGACCGAATTAAATAAAAGATGTAAGAGGAGACTTCCTCCCATGAATAGGGTTGATATATCTTACTCTCTTGAAACTTAATCCGTCAGGTACCGGAATAACAGACACAATTAAAACCTATTGTTGCGTCTCCGATGTGAGACGTGCGGGAGCTGACTGATTAATGCTAAACTTATCAATGATGAAAGCACAGATAATATAATACTAGCGTACAGATGCCTCATCCCATACAAGTTGTATGGGTTGTATGATAGAACGCAACGGTACCGCCGTAACTACAAGTTTTCGTCTGGCACAAGTAACTTTGGTTCTTCGTTCGGGACCGTCCTCTACACCTCACTAGATGGTGCCCTCTACACCTCACTAGATGGTGTTAGCAGCGACGGCTTGCAAGTTGAATGAATTTACTTAAAGTCTTACCAATATTTTCTCACACATTGAGGATTTATTTTATAGTATTTTTGGCACTTCATAACAGTTTTACTGTATCGAAATGTCTCACTATTCAAATTTTAAAGAGGCGAATGGATAAGCTCTAAAATTTCAATCAGCGCCATCTATTTGTACAAGAAATAGATGTCTAGGGATTCGCTCCAATAATCGTCTAAATTTGAATTATAAGCCGATTAATCCACAATTTTATGCTTAGTGCTGTTTATTAAATAAGAAAATACAGTTTTGACCACATTTATTTTCAAAACATTAATATTACTTAAAACTTCAATAAGAAATCGATGCATATTCCGCCATCTATTGAGATTTATTTGAACTAAATTTTCTTTGTTCGAGATGAGACCCCGTGATGAAAGTGAAGTCTCGTGATATGCCTAGGGCACATAATATTAGGGCATACAATTGTGAAATAATTGACTTGTAATTCAAATTTAGACGATTATTGGAACGAATCCTTAGACATCTATATTTCTTGTACCAATAGATGGCGCTGATTAAAGTTCACCTCTTTAAAATTTGAATAGTGAAACATTTTGATACAGTAAAACTGCTATGGAGTGCCAAAAATACTACAAAATAATTCCATAATGTGTAAGAAAATATTGGTAGGACTTTAAGTAAATTCATTCAGTTTGCAAGCCATCGCTGCTAACACCATCTAGAGAGGTTTAGAGGATGGGCCCGAACGAAGAACAAAAGTTACTTGTGCCAGACGAAAACCCGTAGTTACGGCGCTACCGTTTCTTTGTATGGGATGAGGTATCTGTACGCTAGTATTATATTATCTGTATCTAGGGGTAGCGGGTAAATTCTTAACATGAGTTACCGCACCCTTGGGCACTCAGGCAGGGAAGGAACAGGGGTGGGTTTTAGTCAGTAAGAGTCTGACACACCCTCCCGCTCAACCTAGAGCGGGCGATGTCATTGGATGATTTCCCATCCCACAAAAAAAAAAACCTCTCGTGATGATGGTGATTGTCATCTATTGTAATGAGCAATCAGACGCAAGTGTATTTATAAAGAACCATTATTATACTAACAACTAGATTTAAGCTAATTACACTGACATTTATAGCTATGTAAAGTGTTAACGTATGAAAGATATGAATTTATATAAGGAACCCACTGTAATGGTAAGTGCAATGTCATGGGTGTGGCAGCTAAACGCCTCGTGTGAAATCATGCGGGTGGATCGTAAATTCCATCAGAATGCCCGCGAAGTGCCAGTGCTATGATTCACTCTTAGGCTTCCGTACCGTAAGGATCCAAACGGAGCCCTATTGTTGTCACTCACGTGTCCGTCTATCTATCCGTCCTTCATCTGTCACATTTTGTTACGAAAAATTTTTTAACATCCCATTGACCAATGAACTTGACATTTGGTGATAATGTTTATTCTAACGTATACTTTACTAACAAATACTAATATAATGGTACGGAACCTTTAATGTGCGAAATCCGACACGCACTTGGCCAGTTTTTAAATTTGGAAATTAAACAGATGACAGTCACCAAACTTACTGTCGTAAATGGATTTGCGTTAAATATAAATAGATCTTGACTAATTAGAATGCAAATTTGACTGTGCACAAAATACACTAAGAAGCCAATACCAACTGCCCAGGGGTTGTGGATAAATTCGAAATAGAGTTACCGCGCCCCTGGGCACTCAGGGCGGGGAACGAACAGGGTTGGGTTTAAGTCAGTAAGAGTCTGACACGCCCTCTCGCTCCACCCTAGAGCGGGCGATGTCATTGGAAGATATCCCACCCCACAAAAAAAAAAGCCAATACCAATAATAATCGCGGTCAATTCCTCAAAATCACTTTACTCGCAAATGTGAAAACTTTAATTAGAGCCTCGTCAAATATTCATCGCAAATGTTTTTGTACGAATTTTTAACTAAGCTAGAGGCTCGGCTATTAAGTAATTTTTATTTTACGTAATGTTAGAAATAAAAGAAGGAAAACTATTATATATTTGCTGGAGTTATTGCATTCTAGGTGACATTTATTTAGAATGGACTATGCTTCATCTCTTATTTCGATCGCAGTCGCAAATCTCAACGGAGATTAGCCAAGTACACAGGAAATATAGTGCACAAGCGTGTGCGCAGACACAGTGTCTGTTTCTTTACTGTCATAGTCCGATGGGACGGCAATTCGACACAACCTGGGAAAGATCAGGCGCAGTACCAACGGCGACATGAGCGCACCGAGACACGGAAGTGTCACAACAACAACTTCCAAACTTCGCGCTGCTACTGATTAATTCCTAATAGAAAAACCCAATAAGTACCACTTTTTGTCCGACCCAGGAATCAAATCCCTCACGACTGTCGGGAGTCGCGAGACGATCTCCGGCCACCGTAGGCGCGGGCCTGTGGACGGCGAGTAATGGGTAGCTCGCCATCCGATATGGACCAGGGGCCCAATTCTGTAACTTTGAGTTAAGCAACACGCCATCGATACTCTATCGACACACAACAGACATTATTTTGCCACTGTTGCAAATTTGGTTTTTTTGCAAAAACTTCCAAATGCTATTGACCAGACTATAACCAATTATTACAATAGTCCAATTAAGGCGTTTCAAATGCACTACAGTGGCAAGTCAATGACCATAAATAATTTGTAGAATACCAAAAGTCAATTACTATTCTATTGAGACACCACTGACACACTACCGACGCACTATTGACAATGTAGTTATTTTACAGAATCGGGCCCCAGGCCCGAGAGTCGATGGCGCGTAGTGTTCCAAGCGCGCTTCAAAGAAATGTCAGCAATACCTTACGGGGCACGTCATGGCCGATGACTGCTCAGGAATCGCGCATAAATTCGAAACAGACCTACCGCGCCCTTAGGAACTCAGGCAACTGAAAGAACAGGGGTGGGTTTTAGTCAGTAAAAGTCTGACACGCCCTCCCGCTCCACCCAGAGCGGGAGAAGTCATTGAATGATTTCCCACACCCACAAAAAAAATATGGACCTCACGACTACTGAAGTCGCACTTTCGAATACAAGACGAACGAGTCAGTTACAAAACCCACAACATAAGAGTATAACAAAGGAATGTATCAGGTTTATTTATGGTAAATGTATATTTTACGAATCAACTGACGTAAGAATTATCAAAATCGGCCCATGCGTTTTGTCTCTATAGTGCCACAAAGGAACAAACATACATACAAAGGCTGATAAACACATTAAACAAAGAAGAAGACAACCACAAATTAGTTTCTTTCGTGATTATCGGCAACGATAATTGAGTATTTTGGATTCCATAGCAACTGATAGACTTATTCTATGAGCTGATTGCCCTCAATATTTTCTACATCTCTGCCCCACAAAGATGCGGTTTCTGCTGCATATTCATAGCGTAATGTTGGAATACTTGAGAGCCACTGAAGTGCATCGGATCGAATGCCGCTGCGCCGACACCGATATGAAAGCGTGTGTTGCACTGTTTTTGATAAATTAGACAGTTCTTGAGAGGATAAGAGATGTTACTTGAGAATTTTTGTCGATGATCTATCGTTTTCAGCGGCGCGATATTGTAAGGTATGTGTTTTTCTTTTCAGTTTCATGAATCGTTATTTCAGTGACAATCTCGGAAACGACTAATGTCTGGCACTGATTTCGCGTGAATAAAGGTAAAGTTATCGGTGTAATGCTTGATCATCATCTTCCTGCCCTTATCCCATGTTACTTGGGGTCGGCGCAACACGTTTTTTCTTTCGATTCCGTCCTGGCAGCCGTCACATTATCACTAATTCCCTTTTCTTTCATATCACTCGATCCTCACACAAACCATCCATCTTTTCTTTGGCTTCCTCTTCCATCCAATGTTGGTGGTGTAATGCTTGATGTTGATTCATAAATGTATGTTCCAGCACGGGGTCTCATCTCGAACAAAGAAAATTTAGTTCAAATAAATTTCCATAGATGGCGTGATATGCATCGATTTCTTGTTGAAGTTTATGTAACAATAATATTTAGAAAAAAAATATGGTAAAAAGTGTGTTTTCTTATTTAATAAACTAGCCTAAGCATTAAATTGTGGAATAATTTGCTACTAATTCAAATTTAGATGTTTATTCGAACGAATCCTCAGGCATTTATATTTCTTGTACCAATAGATGACGCTGTTTGAAGTTTTAGAGTTTTTCTTTAAAATTTGTATAGTGACACATTTTAAACAGTAAAACTGTTATGAAGTCCAAAAAATACTATAAAGTAATTCCTCAATTTATGAGATTATTGGTAACACTTTACGTAAATTCATTCAATTTACAAGCCGTCGCTGCTAACACCATCTAGCGAGGTGTAGAGGACGGGGCCGGACGAAGAACAAAAGTTGTTTGTGCAAGTCGAAAGCCCGTAGTTACGGCGGTACCGTTTCTTTGTATGGGATGAGGCATCTGTACGCTAGTATTATATTATCTGTGGTTCCAGATTGATGATTGGAGGTTCACACCTTTTTACTGAATTGGGGTCTTCACGACTAGACCTAGTTAAACTTTAATGCTAAACTTCTCAATGACAATGATGAAAGTGACCTCTCGTGATGGAGCTGATTGTCATCTATTGTAATTGCGTGTATTTATATAACAACAAAACGCAAAATTTTCATGTTTTTAGACCAACTAGAATTATATTTTAGAGGCCTATGGTCCAGCAGTGACCTACGACAGGCTGTTTATTGACAGTTTTTAGAGCGGTCATTTCAAAAAAATATTTTGTGTAAACGTCTAATTTTGTTATTCAAAACACATTTTTTGGACTAAGAATACCAGATGGTTTAAGAGGGGAATAAACTCAGTAACTCAGTTACCAAAAGGTTTATGCAACATTAGTCTCAGTGAAAGCCAAGCCAGGCAAATAAAATCAATTATTTACATTTATTTTTGGTTCTCGTGAGACACAGATGGTATATAAACGATGCTATTTTAAGATAACTGTCTAATTCTGGAAACGCGCCAGAATTAGACAGTTATCTGCTACCGTGTTTTAAAGCGACTTCAAAAGAGGAGGATGTTCTCAATACGTCAGAATCTTTTTTGTTTATGTATGTTCCCCGATTACTCAGACGAGATGCCTGGACCGATTTGGAAAAATCTCATTTTGTTTGAAAGGGTATGCTTCCCAGGTGCTCCCGTTTTTTGTTTCATTTGGTGAACATCTGATGAAAAACTTCGGAGACAGAAAATGGAAATCTTCAATAAATGATAGCAAACCTTTCCGAATTGCTGTAATCGCATGTCTGTTTATTGTTTACACCACTTCACAACATAACATCACACTGATACGCTCTGAAGGGGTACATAGATTTGTACAGTTCACCCCTCATCATCATCAGTCTTTTTAATGTCCCCACTGCTGGGGCACAAGCCTCCTCTCTGTACCCGGGCCTGCGGACGGCGAGTAATGGGTAGCTCGCCGTCCGATCAGCAACAGGCCCGAGAGTCGACGGCGCGTAGTGTTCCACGCGCGCCTCAAAGAGTTGTCAGCATACATGACGGGGCCCGTCATGGCCGATGCCTGCCTAGGGGTTGAGGATAAATTCGAAAGAGTTACCTCGCCCCTGGGCATTCGAGGCAGGGAGAAACAGGGGCGGGTTTTAGTCAGTAAGAGTTTGACACGCCCTCTCGCTCCACCCTAGAGCGGGAGAAGTCATTGGATGATTTCTCACCCCTCAAAAAAAAAAGCCTCCTCTCGTTCAAACCCAGACAGGCCATTTACTTTGGGTTTATTATTACATCATCATCATCATCAGCCTTTTAATGTCTCCACTGCTGGGGCACAGGCCTCCTCTCTGTGAGAGGGTGTGGGCCGTTATCCACCACGCGGGCCCAATGCGGATTGGTGGATGTCACATGTCTTCCAATTTTTGGTTCTAGGACAAGCCGGTTTCCTCACGATGTTTTCCATCACCGTTTTGAGAGCAGTGGTGATGAAATAATTAACAGAAAGTGAAGCTCCTGCCTGGGTTTGAACTCACGACCTAGACTTGTAAGTCGCAGCCAATACCACTGGGCCACCACTGCTCATTTTCACCAATTATGTTCAAATTCCATGTTTTTATGGCTATCTTTTTTGGACACTTCCAAAGAAAACACAAATAAATGCAAAATTACTTTAATTTCGGGAGTCAGTGTCAAATAACGAAGAAACAAAACTAGAAACAAAGACTTCCCAAATTAAAGTTTTTTTTTTTTGAAGTCTGTTGTATTTTTTTGTAAAAAAGTTTTTTTTTTCATTTGAACTGCGAACTATATTTTGTTTTATATTCAAAAACGCCAATACAGTATGAGGTCCACAAGCGACAGGTGACACGACAGGTCTGAAATTTTTTTAACCTTTTTCATGTAACTGTTTCATATAAATGTTATTTTCTATTTTGTAAACATTATCTGCCGCCTACCGGTGAAATGTGATAATTACTTTTTTACCAATAGGTCATATTGTCAGTTATAATAAATAGAACCCTTTATAGCTGGTTAAATAAGATTTATTCATAAAATCGGAGAATTCAGCGATGTTTAGGTAATAACAAACTTCTCCCATTTCTTTTTTCTATTAAGGGGCTTAACTGCATTCGGAATCTTGTGTAACCAGAACCTTGGCATTAGATATACAAAACCCATGATATCAATGAATAAATCTACACATATTTCACATAAAACAACTACCTAAACATAAAATTAGAATACCCTTCATCAGAAATTGGCATTGACACACTCCAGTTTGGAAGACAAACAAATGAGTAATTTTATTAGTTTCACAAAGCAATTAATGGTTACAAGGGCATCATTATAATATAAGTAACTTTAAATATGTAGGTAGTCTGAATTTCGTTTACTATATTTCGACCTTTTATGTCACTGTTTCATGTCTTTGTTATATTTTATTTGAAAATACATTATCGACCTTCATTTAGGAAAATTTATTTTACACTATATATTACATGGAACGTCAATCAATATTATTCAATTCTCGATTTCGTTATATAGTTATATGCTATTTATTTGGTTGTCAATCGTATTAACGCTTTGTGAAAACTAAAGTATCATATGAGGTACATAACAAACCCTAACTTTTTTACTGTAAAAATAATTCTCATTTCTTTATTGCGTGCCATAATGTTTATAGTTGGTAGGGAAATTATTATATTAGTCACAATTATGGACCCTGTCGGGCACAGCATAGATCAAGTAGGAGAGAGGAGGAAGACAACTACTGTTTTATTAATACAGAATTAAATTTAACAATTATATTGTTTTTTATTAATTTATTTTTTAATAATAGAAAGATACTCATCCTGTAACCATATTTACAAAATAAACCACTTACATTTAATCTACATACATTTTTTACGTTTCCGTATCCGAAGGGTCCAAACGGAGCCCTATTACTGTCACTCACGTGTCCGTCTGTCCGTCCGTCGTCTGTCACAAAATATTGTTCCAAAGAATTTTTTAATTTCCCATTCACCTATGAACTTGAAATTTGGTGATAATGTTTATCTACGTATAGTTTACAAACAATTACCAATATATAAATAAATCAGATTTTTCTTTGATAATTCCCTCATTTGGTACGGAACCCTAAACGTGCGAAGTCCAACACGCACTTAGCCGTTTGTTTATATTCCTAATCCAACACAACTCTATATACATAACCAACCTTGTAATACCCCCACTGTTGGGACACAGGCCTTCTCTCTGCGAGAGGGTATAGGTCTTAAGGGTCTACTACCGGCCATGTGGCGCCCTCATTGAATAAAAAATCGTAGCATAGCCTAGAAAATAAATATTAAAGAATTCAACGTCACGTTTGTTACAAATAGGATAAAGTATTTTTACGTTGTTAAAACAGGTCTCAGAATGTTTCGTATCTAAAGTAGTAGGCAAAAGTGTCAGAAACGGCCGTATTTAATATTTATTTTCTATGCTATGCTACGATTTTTTATTGAATGAGGGCGTCACTTGGCCGGTAGTACGGCCTTAAACCACCACGTCGGCCCTGTGCGGGTTGGTAGATGTCACATGACTTCGATTTTTTATTTTAAATTAAATTAAATTCGTTTATTTCGGACTATTTAACTTTTTTTTTTTTTTTTTTCGGTTTATTTATAAGGTACTCCTACGACTTATTCACTAATAATATATTACATAGAAGAACTTATATCTAGAGGAATGTGGAGTAGTCGAAGATGTGCAAAATGTTTTGATGGAATGTGTGCGGAATGGAGCTCTAAGATTTACCTTACTCGGATCCACAAATAATTACGATGTTGGAGAGTGTAATACTATTCTGGCTTATCCTTTATCGGATCAAGCCAGAATCCGGTACAAACTGGCATTTTTTGTTTTGAAATAGATTAATTATTTTAACTGTAATAAATAAAAGGATGTTGATGTTACAGGGCAACGTTATCGCTTAGCGATAAAGCCCTTAAAATAAAGATTTAAAAAAAAAACTTATATCTACTTGTATGGTGAGTTTATTACGTAGAGAAGTACAGAAATCAAAAAATACATACAAATTATGGTAACTACTTTACAGTAATTTAAAATAAACTTATTTTTTGTTACAATGAAAGATAAATAAGAGCTAATTTGCCAAAGGAAGACAATATCCAAGAAAATACATCGTCAGATTTACTTAATTAAGTAATACATAACAGATTAATATACAGGGTGTAGCGGAAAGGTGTGGTCATATTTTAGGAACCGGTCCTGCCCATGGCTATGAACAACTTTCTCTAAGAAAAAATAGAATTTTCCAAAAAAAAAAAATTGGACTTTCCGTACAAAGTTATCATCAGCTGATCAATATTTGTATGGGAGGTAAAAAATTTTTTTGTGAATTTCCTAAGATTTTCTTGAAGAAAGTTCTTCATATCGATGGGCAGATGGAGTTCCTAAAATATGACCACACCTTTCCGTTACACCCTGTAGATAAAACGACTGCAATAAATGTGATCAAAATATTATGAATAGTTGGGGATCACAAGTTTTTTTACGGAATTGATAAAAAGTTTCGGCAAAGATATCAATACTGCTGCTATTGTGTCAATGTTGCTGCTATTATATTAATATATTGTGTTAAGGCGCAGTTATAGGACTTCTAATAGTTTTTAATTGAACATCACGTCTAAACAACTAGTTTTATTTCTTTAAAGAAAATATATGTTACTCTAGACAATTTTCGTCGTAATTTGATAAGTGAATATTTTAAATGATATATTTATAACATAGTGTAATTAATTTGTAAAGTTATATCTAAGGCGGATAAAAAATCGAGAATCACGCAAAAACTATAAAGCGTATTTTTATGAAACCTTTAAACATCATTTATTTATATTTTAGTATAAGTGTTTTAGTATGATACCTGTGGTGTTATGTATAATAAATTAATAATGCGTCTAATTTCGGACAGCGGTCTGTGATGAGCGAGTCCTATTACTGGGTGGACGTATGACGCGTTACGTGAGCTCAGCACAGCAAGCTAACCACTCAAATTCATTGGCAGTTAATAGCGCCTTAATTTAAACAAAGTGAAGTCCCCGCCTGGATTCGAACAAACGACCTACGACACGTAAGTCGGAGCCGTTACCACTTTGCCACCCATTCTCCACGATCACAACTTTACTGCAATACCTATTATCTACAACTTTTTATCTAACAAAAACCTCATCTACAGATTTCTTACAAAGGGTTAATAGTTCATTTCGGCCACGACTCTTTACGGTACAATTATATTTATGAAAAGAAAATGGCCACAATGTTTACAACACCTGCCGTTTGATAATTGTGTGGACAATCGATTTGGTGATTACGTTAAGTGGATTGATAAAAAAATGCCTACCTTTTGTATTTATTGAAATAGTGTTAAGTACGTGACCTAGACTGTTAAACAAAATACAGATGCTATTAAAATCCAATTATTGTCACCGTTTCAACATTTTTTTTTTGTTAACTTTATTTTTTTGCTGGTTTGGGAAATCCTCATGGATGTCCTTCGTCTGGGGCGGGCGAAGGGGTCTGTCAGACTCTTACTGACTATAACCACCCTGGTGTGTCCGGACTAGTACCTGTCTGCGGGCATCGTCCCGTGGTCTTTGTTAGACTTGCGCCGATCATCTCACCGGTAAACGAAGGGAATGGTCGACATTGGAGCACGCTTGCCTAGAAGTAACCTATTCTATTATTATATTATTATATTCTATTATTTATAATATTAGTAGTATTAGCAGGAAGTAGGATTTTAACTACCACCATTTTCTGTACATCCCTTTCATCATTTCTTGTAGACTTGTCTAAGGTTGGAAATAAATATGTATGAATAAGAAAATTTAACATTACAAGTACCACTAGTACCTTCGTGTCTTAATTAATTAAAACAAAGAAAGTATTGTAAAACAAAGGCTAACAAATCTCATACAATATGGAGAAGCGTGAAAATTACACTACGAGACAAAAAAATTGACCCAGTTCCGTGATATTGGAGATCGAATGAAATCTCTTTAGTGAACGATTACGATACTTGAGAGAACAATGAGTGAGATGGAATGTCTGTCGTATAATAGTAGCAGTAATTAACCAATCGATAAAAAGTTAACAAGTGAAATGTGTTGTTCCTACTGTAGTGTTTTCTATACTATCATTCCTGCGGTGTAAGTTGAGTTTTAATTGTTGTGTCAGCCAATGAAATTATTGATTGACGTACATAGTTAAGTTTCTATTATGAAATCATTATGTTTTTGTTATTAGATATTGAAATGGAGTTAACTACTTACATAATTTAATGTTATATTGCATACCTAATTAATATGACATTTGCAAAAACTCGTTAGCAACGGAAGTTTAGTAGGACAGTTAAATAAATCTATATTGAGGATACTTATCTAATTACATAAGTATCCTCAATATAGATTTATTTTAAAAAAAATGTTTATTTGGGTTTTGTAACATACTAGTAGGTACGAGATCGACACATCGGCCAAAGTGCACTCGTGCGGAGCTCCTTCGAGTACAAGCGTGTACGTAGCGAGATTGACAGACCAATCACATCAAGTTAAAGAAATAATACAAGTTATGCAGCGGAGTATCTAAAATGAATGGATTTCCAAAACAATAATATTTAATTACTACAAATTGCAAATAACTTAAGCCGCAAGAACCGCATATTTAAGTGTAAATATTTATTTACTTTCATTAAGTATTCAAAACTTGTTTTTTTTGTAGAATTTCTGTTTTATTTGTCGTTAGAAATAAAGATATAACTTACTGCACTACATTTTTTTTTGGAATGTCTTTTAGGTTACAGCACATTCGATCACCTGCAGTCTTATATAATTAAGCTATATAATTAAGTCTGCAATCATGCTGAGATACTAGTATATATATTATTATGTATGTAATTGTATTAGGTACTTAAAAACATGAGGAAAATTCAATCACGAAACACAGAAACGCATTTCCGCAAAGAAACAGCTATTTAACGGAGTATTTGTATACAACTAGTTTAGACTTTACGTTGGTTCACATGAGTAATTACAACACGCTTGCACCAGAGAAACGGAAAAGTAAAAACTCGATAATAATTGTGCGAACCAATTCTCTCACTGTATTGTGTCGTAAAATATAATGTGGAGCATTTTTGTTGGCCGTAACTGTATTGTAGGGGAAACGAAGCGGGCGTTTGAATAGATTTTAAATAAACAAGCCTATGTTAAACAATGGCGTAATGCTAGTTATAAAAAGTTGCTATTTAATTAAGTACAGTATTGCTACGCACGTTGCATATCGTGTTCATCTTTATGATCAACTGATCATGGTGTTTTCTCGTGAGAGCTGGTAGTTTCCTAGTCTGACAAGCCTACTTATGCTACTAGTTTAGTCTACAGCTCTTGCATGAAAGTTTCATAAATCGGATTTCTCTAAAACCTGATTTTCGTGTAATGGGTACCTCGCCGCCCGATCAGCACCAGGCCCGAGAGTCGACGGCGCGTAGTGTTCCACGCGCGCCTCAAAGAGTTGTCAGCAAAAGGACGGGGCCTGCCACGGCCGATGCTTGCCCGGGGGTTGAGGATAAATTCGAAAGAGTTACCTCGCCCCCGGGCATTCAGGGCAGGGAGGAACAGGGGTGGGTTTTAGTCAGTAAGAGTCTGACACGCCCTTCCGCTCCACCCTAGAGCGGAAGAAGTCATAGGATGATTTCCCACCCCCCAAAAGAAAATAAAATAAAAGGTTCGCGGTTTACAAAATATAAAATACTTTATTGCTTCATAAGTTTACATAAAAATTTAATGTTTGGAGCTTCCCTGTAAGCAAGTAATTCGTGTGTTGGGAAACCCTGCTCTTCCATAATCAAAGCAATACAAATTTAGCAAACTAGGTATTTACACAAAACAATAGGTACACAAGTACGATGGTTTCCTATTACCATGTGTCCTATTACTATCCCTTACTGTTATCATGAAACTCATATTTTCAAAAAAACCAAGACATCCAGGTACCCATTTTGTTAAACCGGCAACGCCAGGTGTGAGGCAGCAATCTGACAATTCGACAATTTTGTAAGTGTCTTTCATAGTTTCTACTTTATTAAACAAACCCATCCCGAAATTAGGACCATAATAGAATGTTCCGAAAAATATGCCGTATTGTCAGATAATATCAAATAAACAGAACCCAAAGCAACAAATAAATACAATAAATTATTTTGAAAGAAGAATAATATGTCCCAAATATAAAAGTTTCAGTCATCTTGTTGACCCAAATCCATACAAATTGTCATAAAAAAACATTTAATGTTGTTTAGGGAGCTCCCATACAGATAAAGAGGGGGGGGGCGAAAAAATTTACTTATCCCATCAAATGGGGTACGTATCATTTTTTAGAGCTCGTTGAGTAGACAAATAATATTTAAGGTTTTAAAAGATATTGGAAGACAAAGGAATTAGAAGCCACCAAAGTCAGCTTTTTTAACAAAATTTTATTACGAAGAATTTTTTAACTTTCCAATGACAAGTTCATAGAACTTGAAATTTGGTGATAATTTTTATTATTACGTATATTTTACTAACAAATACCAATATATTGATAAATCAGATTTTTCTTGGAAATTCCCTCATTTAGTACAGAACCATAGATGTACGAAGTCCGACACGCACTAGGCCAGTCTTTTGTAAGGTAAAATCTTACTGACTAAAACCCACTCGTGTTCCTTCAGTTGCCTGTGCCAGGGCAAGGTGACTCCTTCAATCACTCCCGCGACCCTGACAGGTAGGTAAAGACCTGATACTTACGAAGTTAATTAGATCACTGAGAAAGTTCATTTTCATCCAAATACTAAATAGGTAACTAAAGAGTGACAAAGCTATAATAAACGATAAACAAACCAAATGAGCTATAGCGTGACAACACACATTATATGAGCACTTTCTTTTAAGTAGGTGTGCAAATATTAGTTTTAGTAGAGCAGCTACTTTATGCGATGTCAGTGCTGTTGAGGTTTGATTCATAACTAATCGGCAAATTCCAAGTGTTTAAACTGAGTCGAGTAAATTTTGGATTCTAGTCAAAGAATATGGGAAAGGTATTTTAGAATTAGCAGTTCATAGATCATTTTCCTGAGGAGCTCGTGGCTAAAGTAATAACAGCCGCACGGGTCGATCCATCAGGTTTTTTTTTTTGTAATGTGTCAATCGTGGATCTTTGACAGTCGTTACGGGTCGTCAGAAGCCCGAAAGTCTGACAACCAGTCTTACCAAGGGGTATCGTATTACCCAGTAACTGGGTTGTGGAGGTCAGATAGGCAGTCGCTCCATGTAAAATACCGGTATCCAGATGCATCCGGTTAGACTGGAAGCCGACCCCAACATAGTTGGGAAAAGCCGCGGGCAAATTGATTAATAGATCATTTTCTTGAAATCCTATATACTACATCAGTAACCAACATAAAATAGATTACATTATAACTAATCAATATAATGTGAACTATTCTATTAATTTTGGCTGTGTTTTAGAAAACACGATAAATTGTCGGCATAATGTTATAACCATTTTATTTACCTGAGAACTCGATGGTTATATCTGATCGAAAATAGCAGAATGATTCAGACATTGGCCTTCAGGCACCTAATCCTGTCAGCAGGATGAGAAATATAAATAGGTCTTCAGGGTAATAGCAGGCGTCCTCACCTTCCGCCTGACACAGGTTTACACCGGCACGGTTGTTTCGGGGGGTTCCTGTTTCCTGTCCGGATGTTACCACTGCGCGGATCGCCCAGAGGACACGGTGGAGCATACGGTGGAGGGCTGTCCCGCTTGGGCGGAGCAACGCCGTGTCCCCGTGGATGCGATAGGCGGTAGCGACCTCTCGCGCCCGACCCTGGTTCCGGCCATGGTACGGGGTGAGAGGGAATGGGTTGCCGTCTCCTCCTTCTGCGAAGCAGTAATGCTCGCGAAGGGAGAGGCGGGATGGGTAAGGGAAGCTCAACGGAGTGGCTCTCACACCCGCGGCCGCTACTGCCGCAGGAGAAGCACTGGGTGTAGGACGTCGAGAGACGATCTCCGGCCACTGTAGACCCGCGCCTGCGGACGGCGAGCAGTGGGTAGATCGCCGTCCGATCAGCACCAGGCCCGTGAATCGACGGCGCATAGTGTTCCACGCGCCCCTCAAAGAGATGATTGTCAGCCACCACTGACGGAGCCCATCGTGGCCGGTGCCTGCATGCCTAGGGGTAGCGGATAAATCGTAACAGAGTTACCGCTCTCCTGGGCACTCAGGCAGAGAAGGAACAGGGGTGGGTTTTAGGCAGTAAGAGTCTGACACGCCCGCTCGCTCCACCCAGAGCGGGAGATGTCATTGGATGATTGGATTTCCCACCCCACAAAAAAAGGCCTCTTATTAATTAGTTCTAGGATGACCTAAAACTAATTAATAAGAGTCGGTTCCCTCACGTTGATAGCAGTGGTGGCCCAGTGGTAACAGCCGTGACTTACAAGTTGTAGGTCGTGAGTTTGAACCCAGGCAGGCGCTATACTTTGTGTATGTTATTTCATCACCACTGCTCTCAAACCGGTGAAGGAAAATAACGTGAGGAAACCGGCATGTCCTAGAACAAAAAATTCAAGAACAACCGACATCCACCAATCCGCGTTGGGCCTGCACGGTGGATTACGGCCCACACCCTCTCACAGAGAGGAGGCCTGTGCCCCAGCAGTGGGGACACTAAAAGGCTGATGATGATGATGATGATGTAATAATTAACCCAAAGTAAATTGCCTGTCTGGGTTCGAACCCATGACCAACGACACGTAAGTCGGAGACACTGGACCTCGGCTGCTCCAACTCTATGTTGGTGGAAACATTAATAAAGCAAGCCCCAGGGCCTTCAATCTCGACATTGATAGCGAAACTTACGTTAGCTACCGATCGTTAAATTGCTAGCCGTTAAAAAACTCCCTTATTGTGAGGAAAAATTTTAGATCATATCCTGAAAAAATAATTGATTTTCTTGAAATATGTACAGAGACAGCGTAAAATTTAACTTCACGAGCACTATTTTTCATGAAAACTTATGATTTATTTTAATTAATTAATTTAACCGCTTGTAAATTAACTTGTCAAAACATTAAAGGATATAAAATTTTGCCTCCTTGCAACTTTAATTTCTTAGCGAACGAATTCGGTCATCACGCGTTCGTTAACTATGTCAAGAGTTCAAGACTGCAGGCCCTGTTAGGCCAGGAACCAGACCTCCTACCAGATCGTTACAGGGTTATTCTGCCAAACGATAGTGTACCTACTGAGCCACAAGCTTACCAGGTGTAATAATAGGATTTGATAGCAATCTAATTCATTCCGTTTCACTATGCTCGTGGGATCCCATTTATTGTTCTATACAACATTAAATAATGTAAAGATTTTCTCAAACGATAGATTTGTATTACGATTTGGTCAATGACATGAAACAACGGACTTCACCTCAAAATGACGGTTAGATAATAGTTATGATTGTTACGTTATTATTGAAATGATTTTCTGGTATTTTGTTAAACAACAAGTAACATTTCGCTGGAATCAGTTTTGCATAGAAGGTTCTTTATGGATGTTACTCGTACGCTAAAGTAATACCAGCCGCACGAGTCGATCCATCAGGTTAAGCTACGCTTGCCAGGGTTGGTCCATGGATGGGTGGCCATCTTTACATACCAAGACTCCTCCGTGCCTCGGCAAGCACGTTAAGCCGTCGGTCCTGGCTGTCAATCGTGGATCTTTGACAGTCGTTACGGATCGTCAGAAGCCCGAAAGTCTGACAACCAGTCTTACCAAGGGATTTCGTATTATCCAGTAACTGGGTTGTGGAGGTCAGATATGCAGTCGCTCCATGTAAAATACTGGTATTCAGCTGCATCCGGTTAGACTGGAAGCCGACCCCAAGGTAGTTGGAAAAAAGGCTAGGCAGATTGATTCGTAGGTATTCATGATTGAGTCGCGGATAAATTCGAAATAGAGTTACCGCGGCCTTTGGCACAAAGGCAACTGAAGGAACAAGGATCAGATTAGTCAGTGAAAGTCGGACACGCCCTCCCGCTACACCCAGAGCGGGAGAAGTCATCTGATGTAATAACACCCTAAAAAAAAAATGTTGTGTTCTTAACTACTATAGTTGAAATAAGATAAAACAGTAGATTTTAGAGGCCATAGACAATATTAAAATCTTTAAATTATAGAGTTTTTAGGGCCGAAATACCAATTTCCAAAACTCAGATGATAAAGGAAATCTTATCTTCTAAAATACACCAGTTAAAATTGATTTGACAAAAGAAAGGCTAATTCAATCAGCTTACCTGTGCAAGATTCAGCGGCGCTCTTCCAGGAGGGGTGCTAACTTGGCTGGAGACCAGCGACGCAAGGGCCACCCTCTGGTTGCCCGACATCGCCCTGATGATGGGCAGAATCTGCGCGAACTTGCCCACGTGGTCCTTCCTCTCCAGCGCCCTGATCACAGCATCCTTTATCATCCCCTCCTTAGCCCTTATCTTATGAGAGGACTTATAGTTCTTTACCAACGTCCTTCTCGGTGAAGGATCGAAATCTTCAAACGTATCATGTCTATCTTCAAAAGAATCCAAGTTATACTGTGGTCTGTGAGAATTCGTCACTCCAGTCGGCTTCACTATCCTAACAGGAGGTTTGACCACAGTCTGATATTGCCTAGACTCCTGCGCGATCATCACCTCATCGGGGTCACTGAATTCAAAGTCTTTTAGATCATCTTCCGCTTTCAGGAGCGCTACGAACGCCGCGACGAGGAAAACTCTAGATATACGCGCCATTTTATTGATGTAAATTATCTTTCATATATTATGTAATAGTTTAATCATATTAGCACTTTGCACGAACACATATTTATAATAAAAAAATATTGTAAAAAATATTTGTTAGCGCGCGTTGATGTCTTTTTCGCAGCGATGCGCGCACGCAGAGCTCCGCGATTCGACGTCAAGTGGGCGCATGCGCTTCCCCCACACACGCACACAAACATACTCTCTCATCTCGTACACAGGTGTCGGGTAATACCGGAACTGACGACTTTCACCGTGATGCCGAGGTCATCTCTGGTCATCTGATAGCTTATCATTGCACAATAGATCCTTAGATTAAGGCACAAATTCCGCTGTCAAAATTTACAGCTACATTCATTGAGGGTACGGTATATTACGTAAGGGAGAGGAATAAATGTATAGGCATAATGTCTTGATATTACTATTAGTAATGGTGATAAAGCAATTATTTTGTTAGTGAGGAAAGAAGCTTTCACAGTTCGGAAGTTATTGTTACGAAAGACATCAATCGATACATTGTTGTCTATAAACTTGCCTACAATTATGAATATTTTGTGCCAGTGTAATTGGAACTCTTTTCAAGAATAGTAAAGGTTGGATTTTGTTTAGATAGTGGTAGCCAAGTTAAGTTGGTCAAAATTAGATAATAGTTTAAATATTCATCGAGAGATATCCGATACACGTAAAACTATAGTAATAGGAATGATGTCAAGTTATTGTATTACGTTAAGTGACATTATCTCATAAAGCGGTGAAAGCGCTTTATTTACGTAATTTTTAACTGCACTTTATTATGGATAGATTGGATTGACGTCGATGGACTAGTATTTGACTAGGCCTAGGCAGCCTCGGCTATACTAGAATAAATAATTCGAGGTAATTTGGATTCATCGCACCCAACTGAAGTATCGACTTTAGCGTTGAGTATTTTAAGTTGTTTTTTAAGTGAACATTGTTTTGTATGAAAACTGGCTAAGTGCGTGTCGGGCCATCCGCAGTGTAGGGTTCCGTAGTCGCCCGATAAAACATGCGTAGGTACTTAGGAGAAGACTTTACGTTTATTACTATGAACATATTAATTGAGTTCACGGTTTAACGGCCAGTAACGTTTAAAAACGGGCCCACATAGGACGATGGTAACTACGGAAGGAGTTACAAAATACGACGAGGAAGTTGAAGTTGCATTAAAGCAATGTTTGGAACACCCGAGCGCTTATTAATGCGACGTTATGTACGAGTATGTGTGTTATGATTTTATTTTTCCACAATTTTACACATTTCCAGTACGTGTGCCAATAAGCATTCGTTTTTCGGCAACGTGTGCCAATAAGCATTCTTTTTTTCTGATCTTATATGTATGAGTCTCTTTGTTTGCTAGTAGTTATATAATTACTAGCAAAAAATTTATCTATCATGTATATTCTATCAGCAGCATATTCTATCTATCTATCCACCGTACACAGGGAGGCAAAGAGTTCTCCGTTCTACAATATTCTCACATTTCTTTACCATCATTTTCATAATCATCATTATTCCAGGTCCACAGCTGGATTATATACTTAGGTAATCCCCATCGGATTCTCGCTACCCTCGTCAGCTAATCGGTCCACCTTGTGGGATGACTTCCAACTCTGTGTCTTTCGGTACGCGGTCGCTACTCCAGAAACTTCGGCCCCATCGATCATCTGTTCTGCGAGCAATGTGATAGGGCCTACTGTCACTTAAGTTTGGTGATTCTTCAGGCTATGTCGATAACCTTGGTTCTCCTGCGGATATCTTAATTTAACTTAAAACTTTTCTGTACTAGCACAATTTAATCAAAGTAGATGCATAAGTAGAAGGAACATGCTTTTAACAGATGAAAAACGTTGCTACATGAAATACAGCTCTACAAAAGTATACGTACAAAAAAGGAAGTTATGCGTATTGTCACGCTCTGGTTACTTGCGCGTAGAACGTAAACATCGTAGTATTGTGATACAGTTATCATTGCCTATTAACTGCTGGTTACACTTGTGGATACAACTGTACAACTTGGAGGATCGGCCACGTGTGAGAATCGAATAAAGAAATAAATAAATCAATATTTTCCTAACTATAAAGTCGTTAGGAGCCGTCTACACCGTATCATACTTGTAACATCCAACCATGGTACCAACTGCCTCGCTAGTCTCGTGTTCGCAAGTGCAACTGCTGAGCGTGAGGTCCTGGGTTCTATTCCCAGAACGGGAAAAAAGTGCTTTTGGGTTACTCAGCAGTAGCAGTACCTAAAATATTTTAAAATAAATAATGAAAAACTAGACGACTCTGACTAAACTATTTCTTGTTCTTTCCAAGAGTAGATAATAAATAATACTTAGCTCTAAATTACAAATATGTATGTACAGATTGATCGGAAATAAGGTGAAAGTATTTATGCAAGACATCTGCCATTCCTAAATCACACGTTATCTAAAGAAAAGCTAAGCTATTTGACTACTAAACAAAAAGATATTTCCCACCTCGACAACATTGTCTCGGCGGCTTATAATCTAAAGAAGGAAACAATTTAGATATTAGAAGCGTGCGGTTTGTCGATACTTGTTACTTTCTTTGTGATTGAAGCTTTGTTGTGCCGGCTGTGCGTAACACTGTCAAGCTGCAATGTAAAGGGTGGGCCGAAACTTTAGCCAATTTTTTTTTATTTTTTATTGTTGACAGACACACGTTTGACCACTATCTCACCTGATGGTAAGCGATGATGTGGTCGAAGATGGAGCATGCTTGCCTAGAAGTAACCTATTCACTCTTGACTTAAAGACTCCCAGGTTGTAGCTATCAGGAAACACAGACTCCGGTAGGGAATTCCACTCCCTAGCTGTACGCACAATGAATTTTTTTCTCAAAACGCTTGTTACTATAATTTATTTTAAGATTTTGCACTGCCACACTGCTGTAGTTTCCTTTGAGATATGTAGGTTTAACTACGCTAAGCATCTGTAAAACGAGCATAGTAGACGTAGGCAAGAAGGCTGCCAGTCTCAAGTGGGGTTGTATGGGTCACGTCAGCCGCATGCACGACGAACGCTGGGCAAAAGTATCCACGCAATGGGTGCCTGGAAATGGAGGGCAACGCTGAGGTCGACCTCGAAAGAGGTGGCGAGACGACCTCAACGCGTAATGGGAGGGCTGTTTTGCCTAAGCATGAGTGAAGAGTTCCTGGAAGGAATTCGGGGAGGCCTATGCCCAGCAGTGGGACATTGTGGAGTAGTAAAAAAAAACATGCTCAAATATGGTTAATATCTTCTGAGGATTTGTCATAATTTTATTGCTACAGTGATTAAACGCGCACTGGACAACATGCCACTGCTAACAAACGTTTCGTTTCTGCCGTATTTTTTTAACAAGTCTAGTTAACAAAACCAATAAACGCCTGAAGCAGGCAACAAGTGGCATTGAGTAGTGCTCAATAAATAATGCAGGCGCTTTTAAAATGGCATGCCTATACATTTACACACTCATTAGACTACTTGCCAATAAATTACGATGTTCTAAACAGTTCTTTAATTAGCAGGGTCAGTTGGCAGCAGTAGACTTCCTTGTAGGACACGGAACGTGATTCGCTGCCAACTCTTTATTGTTGAAATAGCAAAAATACTAAGGAGGCTGATATTGAGTGGGTAGGTACTCTGTTTATATTATAGACAGAAAAAAAAAAAGAAAAGATTTATGGTTTGCGTGTATCTGTCTCACTGTACGGTTTACTTCGAGTTTTTCAAAATTTTATATGTTTCATACTATACCTATTTTTTCATCCAACTCAGGATAGTTGTTCTCTGATTTCCTTCAGCAGAGCTACAAAAGGAGTTGCTGGTCTGCTGGAAGAAATCTAGTGTGTCCCTTGTACTCAATATGTAATTTCCTTGTACAGTATAAGTGTTTTGTGTGTCCAGTATGTAAATATGAATGGATTTCAACGTAAATTAACATTATTTTAATACACGCTGTATAATAAAGGACATCAAACAAACGCGTTGAGCAACGGCAAACAGGCTGTGGTTGAACGAAAGTACAGTACGATTACACTGGCGTGCACTGTCATTACTGCTCTATAGACAAACGTTCAGTTATCTGTGTTGCACGATGATGGCACCAAATGTAAACTTGCGGTATTTTACTGTTGAGTAAGCTGGGTCTGTTAAATGTGCAGGTGTGTACTTTCCCTTTTGGATTGATTTAAGATCTAAGCCGTACTTTGTGCATATTTACGAGTACATACATAAACTTATCTACGCTTTTTCCCATGATAATAAGCAGAAACTTCCGGCCACCCGTATTTTTTTTTTCAGAATTAATTGTATTCTTTAAAGTAGAATTTATATTATTTTCCAAATTTTTGTTAGCCTGTAACGTTCTTACTGCCTGAATACAGGCATCCTCTCAGTGAGAGAGAGTGGGCTGTACGCCAGGCCAGTGCGTCCTGGTAATTGTAACATGTTTTCGAATACTTGGTTCTAGGTATCCTTGATTTGTGAGTTAAGTGGTGGTTTTGAAATAAATCTAATTACGCAAACTAAAGCGCCTGTCTGTGTTCGAACTCCAAACCCGCGACCCTCATAAAGTCAGGGCTATTACGCCTGGGCCACTTCTACCATCCTATTTTACCACTGCCGAGCATACAGAAAGAATAAAGTTTGATGGTTATTTCCTGGTAACCCCTGTTATATAATTGGTTTATTAATAAAAGGTTTCCGAGATCTGCCTCAAAGGATCATATCATCATCATCATCAGCACACGTCCCAAGTGTTACCACAACAACCAGTGGTCGGAAATACATTTAGCTAATAACTTCTTCGAGACGGTTTTGCTTTAGTGCAGTATTTCTCTCTCATCAGGGCTCTCATCAGCCAGACTTTAGGGTAGCATGAAATAACATTTCAAAAAACGTAATTGATCAATTTCGTAGTTTTCACAACGTTGAAAGTTGAATAAAAGGACCAAATAATTTTTCAATACATTTTAATATTTATTTATAATAAAATAATTCTTTTTAAACTTAAAATACAATCAGATCTTACTATAACCAATACTATCATACAATCATACAATTTTTGAGACTAGACAGCGATATCTGGAATTGAGAAACAATAGATAAACCTGTGAGTAAAAAACATAAAATATTGTTATATAACACTCAGCGTAAAATAACATCTGATATTTACAGTACGCTCATAATATAATGTATAGCACCATTATGATCCAACTTTTTTATACATTTGATACTTTTTTTTAAGTATTTCCCATGTCTCCTACAACTTTCAACTAGGGATATCAATTTCAAGTCTAATAGAAAATAATGATTAACTTGACAGTTAATCAGATTTTGAGTGTTTCGTAAAACAGTCAAGTTTTAATATTAATTAGGCCTGTATCAAATGCGGGGTATGCATAAACCTATCTACCTATAACACATATACATAATCAACATACATAACAATTCTTTATTTACAAAATATTCATATGAAAACCACGGCATACATTAATATAAAAATACTGTTATAAATTAACAAATTATTTACAGTTATAAACATAGTTGCCAAGTTAAAAAATTTCAGTAAGTATGAAATTCAAACTTGTAATGTCATGTTCCACACATTAGTGCAAAATTGTTGTGTTTTGTCAAATCAGTGCCAGTGCTCGGCGGATTATGCCTAAATATAAACACACTAATTAATTACATTTCAGTCGATTCTCACTGAATTAGTGGGAATGTGACGTATTGAGATTCATCAGGCATAACTTAGTCTTTTCAACTTCAAATATCCAGATCTGAAGATTGCACTACGTCAAATATGAAAACATATCTACATTTCAATCGAGATTCTATAAAAATAAAGCTAAGATCGTCTTTAACTTAATTTACAACCGCGTTTCGTATACCGTATCCATATACATAATCAGGCGATTATTATCCCTCACATTAACTTCACTACCAACTAAATAACAAGGCTAAGTTATGCCCACATCTTCACGACAGTGCGTTAGATCACGCGGCAGAGTTGGCACTACTGAACTTTACTGCACTTTGCTGCACTCTACTGCACTTTACTGCAGAGTGTTCCACATATGAACTAACTCCGCCATCTTTGTGACGCGCTTAGATGTCACATTCAAATTCTGATACCCTCTTATTCCTGCCATCAGGTGCCATTTGAAAATGATTGTCCCTATCCCTGGTCCCTACTCTGGGAAACCCATTAAAGCTGTTTCTACTGACCAAAGGGTTTTCTCTCTCCCTTTCTCTCTCGCGGTGAAAACTGGAGGTCGAGAGTTTCCCATCTTTGCGTTCGGAAAAATTCGTGTCACTGAAGTTTTCTTTCGGGAAATTCCGTTCGTTGAATTCTCCATCGGAGAAGTTCCTGTCGTTAAAGGGGACGTCCCGGATGCCGAAGCCTCCCATCCGCGGTGTGCCGATACCGAACTTGTTGCGAAGCTCCTCGTCACGGAAGTTAAACGCTCGGTTTTCGAATTTGGTAGGACCGGTGGTGAGACTAGAAATAAAATAATATTAAACATTGTGCAAATGTTCTAATGCGAAAATAAAAAGGGAAGCTCAGATACTTTATCAGGATTTTTTAATCATTGAGAATTAGTTGCAGTTTAAAAATTTGACTAGTTAAGATAGTTTATTAATTCGTTGGGATTGGGAGTAATTTGTGAAATTGCTTGTAGGAAGATCTAATAATAAATGAAAGATTTAGCTAGGATTCAGGTGATGCGAGTAAATGATGTCCTTTCTAAACTTGCAAAAATACCGAGTACCGCACACTCAATATCTCAATAGATATGAATTCCTCTCCAAATGAGTCCTTAGTAGATCAAACATTAATGACACCATTCACCCTCACCACCGCAACTACTCACTCTCTAAAGCACCGTCTCTCCCTGTCATACTCCGCCGAAAGACCTTCATCATCATTAATAATGGCCGACGGATCGCTATACACAGAAGACTCCTGATAAAAGGAGTCCAGATCCACGTAGTTTCCTTCTGAAGGTTCGTTGTCCAATAGCTCTGCTAGTTGTGACTTCAGAGCTGCGAAGGATGGGCGTTGAGAGGGGTCAGCGTGCCAGCAGGAGTGCATGGCGCGGTACAGCTGCGGCTTGCAGTGAGGAGGTCGCTCCAGTCGGTAGCCTTCTGTTACTGCTGCTAATACTTCGCGGCCTGACATCGCTGCGTACGGCGTTGATCCTGGAAATATGACGTAAGAAATTAATCAGAATTTTTCGGTCCGAGTGCATTTCTAAACGCAATCTTGAGAGGTGACAGCTGTCACACCCTTTATTTTTATACTCTATGACTTTTTTCTGTCATCTGACTAGTTGGTTTTGGACCTAATTGTTTGCTATTGAACTAAATTAGATTGAAACCCCATTTGGTGTAGTGGTGAAACGGGTTATTTTTGAAGATACTTGGAAGTTTGGTTGGTTGGCGAGAGACTACGCGCTGTGTGGAATCACGCGCCTTTTTGGAGTCAACTTTAGAACTGGTATACCTACTAAACAAACACAAAACTTCACATTTAACTCTGACATACACACATATAACCAGATTAGTCCGTAGACGAAGACTTCATAAACCTTGGGTAAGTCTCTGTGAGTTTTGTACCATATTCTTGTTAAATGATACGTTTAGCTCTGCGTACTTGCAGACAGGTTTGTGATCAGGTTGGTGCCGGGGATCCGATCGTTACGCTTCCACACTCTTGTCTCCTCAAGTCGGACCCTTTCCCTGGCTTGGTCGCAAATATTTTGGAAGCAGAGCGTGGTTCGCTTGATACGGTTAGTTTGATACAATCGACTAGTTACTTGGCATTCTTGTCGGGAAATAGTAACAATTGAGTTGAAATTGTACTGAAAATTAAACTTATTTGTTACCAGTCACCCGGACTTAACCATATTCTAATAAGATTGATTCGCTTTGGTTATGGTACAGCCCTTGTAGTTGTGATCTGCAGTATTATAGGATGTCTTAAAGACATATTAAAAATTAACGATTTGTAGTTTAGTTGGTTGTTGGTACACAATACAGTTGGTTATCGTTGAGACATAATACTTAAAATAATATTGTACACTGAGCTGTTATCAATTGATGTTATCAATAAACATTGGCTCCTATTGTTGTACATAACTGCATAGATTATTATTATTATTATAGATTTATTGAGATAACCAGCAGTGTTATAATTTGTTTGTTTGAAGTTAATGTTTGGGTTTCTTGGGCCTGTGTTTGGGCAATAGCAAGTTGAACCTTACATATTTCTGAGTTTGAAAATTTAATTAAGTTTATTGCTGTTCTTTAATTGGAACCAACAGTTGCTATTTGTTGGAGTTCGCTGACTATCAATTAACCAGTTTATTTGTTTTTTTGAAACGAAGTTCCGTTGCTAAAGGGGGAGGGGGGTTATATGTATATATATGTATATATATATAATCGAAAGGAACTTCGTTCCATCTGGGTGTCCATTGACACCTCTCGAGTTTTTTTTTTGTTGCTTGGTGTGAACATTAAGTTTTACATTTGATGTTTGGTCGTTGCAATGGTCTCAGTTAAAATAGTGAGGGAGGCAACTAGTGGGTTGACCACACAATTAAGGTGGTTCACCTTAGCTGCAGCGACCAATGAGCGGCCGGAGATCGAAAAGGTCACCCTCGCTCGGTTCAAGCAGTTGAAGGAGAGACTCAGGAATGTTTACGCTCTATTTACCCGCTTTATCGAGTTCATTGGCGATGTGAATCTGAATGTGTGGGTCCCCAGCAACCACACACACACACATGCTGCCTGCAGCACGTGATAAGGTTGCTGGTAACTACGACCAGATCTGCCACTTGGGGGATGTTGTTGAGCAACGTGCCCGGGAGATACTCGAGAGCTCGAAACTTGTTAAGCCAGAGACCTCGGTTGTTACAGGCTCCGGACTATTAAGTAGACTGCCCACACTAGAGCTGCCACACTTTGGTGGTCATTTGGAACACTGGCTGGGATTTCAAAATCTGTTTGGAAGTTTGGTTGATGCTCGCTCGGACCTCAGATCCGCCCAAAAGTTGGCCAATTTGTTGTCGGTCCTGGCAGGCGAGGCCCGATCCTTGGTGCAGCACTTGTCGGTGACTGACTCAGCCTACCCTACCGCTCTGGAGCTTCTCTCCCGGCGATACAAAAACAAACGTTGTTTGGCCTACGTGCACATTGTACAAATTTTGAGGTTAGCAGTCATTACTGGAGTGTCAGCAGTGCGCACTGACCTGCTGAACCCGTTGGTGGCAGCGACCAACGCTTTGATGCGATTGGAGTTGCCGGTAGACCATTGGTCCTACTTGTTGGTGCACATAGTGCTGCAACGGCTGGCTGCAGACTTAAGGTCTCGCTTTGAGCAGAAGTTTGGTGGAGATAGTGCCACCCATCTCCCCCTCTTTGATGACCTCGTCAAATTTTTGGAGGATGAGTGTCGGTTCCTCGACAACTCTAGTGTTGCCACGGGGTCTCGCCCACCGTCTCTCCGCTCCTGAGACCATTGCAACTTGCACGGCCTTTTTGGAGTTGCACGTGAGTGCCCGCCGCCGAGTTGCCAATGCACCCGTCTGTGCTTCTCGTGTTTGGGGACTCACTTTCAGCGGGACTGCCCCATAGTAGAATTTGTAGGGGGTTCCATCTGGAACTTTTAAGCGCCAACGCGAACCGCGCTGGCAGACCAGCCTCTGATGGGGGTTCGCGCACGGGTGGGCATGACGAGAACGCGGCACCGGGCTTCTAGCTCGCCGGTTCAGAACCAGGGAGAGGCCCGCAATTGTGAGCGCCGCACTCCACCCCCCGCGCCAGTTCAATGGGAGCCGCGCGAGCGCCATTTGGTCTCCCCATAAGGGCGATTACGCAGCTGTTGCTAGGCAACAATGGTCAGACCACCGCCTTCCCTCTCCTCCGTTGGCTGAACGTCCCTGGTTGGAGTCGCGCCCCCCGCCATTCAGGGTGGGATATCCCCCTTCCAGCGATGGCGCGCGGCTCGGGACACCGCGCGGACGAAGAGTTTGACCTTTATCTTCGTCGCGCAAGACTAGAGCCTGGGTGCGGTGATCTGTCGCCGTCCAGGCATTGTTAGGACGTGGCGCCTGCCCCACTAATGCAACCCCCCAGACCGAAACGGTTTTGTTGCCAACGGCATCGGTGAGGGTCTGGGGACCACTGGGGGACTCTGTTGTGGTCCGCGCCATTTTGGACACCGGTGCTTGGGTTGCATTTTGTCGTCTTGATTAGTGGGACAGGTAGGCCTGGAAGTACGTGACTTTTCACGCACTGTGAAAGGAGTGGGCGAAGCCGTCGTCACTACTATTGAGGGACTGGCTTGGTTTGAGCTCACTCCTGTGAATTGTTTGGCGCCTAAAATTGCTACCCGGCCATTGTTATGAGGATTATTTTGGGTAGCCATCCACAAGTTTAGTTGTCTTCAGAAATCATCCGGTTGATGTCAGGCCTAGATTTGGCTGACCCCCGGTTTAATTCCCCTCGTACAGCGCATTTGTTATAGGTTCTGTTTGGAATAAAATGCGTATAAACTTAGAAAAACTTGGAACTTTAATTTTTAGTCAAAGAACACAGCCGCTCGTTACAATCATTTCAACAGGAAAAAAAAAAGTTTGCCACAACACAAAAATATATTAATTACCATCTAGTGTTGCAAGTTTATACTTAATTTATACTATTATTATTTTCTATGTTTAGATTGTTCTAAATATAATTGGGGCCGGCATTAACTTAAACTACAGGTAGTTGACAGAGCCGTTTAATTGACCTTCTGTAAACCTTATTTTTCATCATTACATCAGCAGCTCTTACTCTACCATCTCTACCTGGGTATGTTTTTACAATACGAGCCATTTTATATTCTAATGGAACAGCATTAAAATCTTTCACAATAACTAAGTCGCCTTCTTTGAGGTTTGGATCTGGATATTTCCACTTGGGACGGCTTTGAAGTTGTGTTAAATAATCGTTAGACCATAATTTCCAGCTCCTGCTGCCAATGTACTAGGGAGAATATTTTTGGGTGGTAGAAGGGTCCTGCAGCCAAAAGATTTGGTGGCTGTCTCGACCATCTTTGTTTTTGTGTTGATGGATGGGACCTTCAGCACTGGTCGTTAAAGGTCCCCCCTCCACCTGAGCCTGATTTTGAATTGGTGTCCGGATCCGCTCTCTCTGACGCCGTTCAGAGGTTTTGGGAGGTTGAGGAGCCCCCTCAGGTGGCCTGTTTGAACCTGGAACACGAGGAGTGCGAGTTGTTCTATCAGAACAACACGGGTCGGCTCCGTTCCGGCCGGCTATTAGAATACATGTGTAGTACGAGTATATGTGCGTTTGTTTTATAATATTTTTGTTTCCTCGTATATCTTTTCAGTTGGTGTCCGAAATTTATAGTTAAATAAAATTTTAATTAATCTATTCTGAGCTCGTTGAATTGGATCTATATTAGTCTTCGCCGCAGTACCCCAGATTTCAATGAGGTAGTCGATATGAGGCTTAACCAGAGAATGATAGATATCTCACTTTTCGAGGGAGACAATTTGTTATATTGCGTAGTGCCCCTGTGAGTTAAGTCCACTCACAGGGGCACTACGCAATATAATAAATTGTCTCCCTCATCGTCTTTGTTTAAGTTTATTTTTTTCTAGATGTGGCTTCCAAGTTAGGTTACTATCTAAGATAAGTCCGAGATATTTTTCTTTAGGTTTTCGTTCAAGTAGTTTTCCGTCTATTTTATGTTCGAAATAACCTTTTTTTTGCTGCAAACATTATATAATTTGTTTTTGTAATATTAATAGTTAAAAGATTTGACTGAAACAACTCATTTAAGAGATTAAGATCATTCTGAGCGTCGGCTATTATAGCTTCGATTGAGTGTTCAAAGTAAAAGAGACTTGTACCGTCTGCATACAGAGAAATGTCTCCTCTGAGACCCAATTCACTGATACTATAATATAAACAAGGAACATGAGGGGGTCCAATATTAATCCCTGAGGGACGCCAAAATTCAGGACACAGACACGGTTCTCTATATATGATTTAAAAATTTCAAGTGGTCTGCCTGTTACAACGGTGAGTTCCAGTTTTTGTAATAATTTGTCATAACTGATGGTGTCAAAGGCTTTTTTAAGAGCAATAAATATACCCAAGACATCTTGTTTTTGATTAATTTTATTTTTAATTTTGGTTTCGAGGTCAATTGTAGCAGCGAGAGTATTTGATTGAGCTCTAAATCCTTATTGTTTACGGTAAAAGAAACCTTTTGAATTAAGGAATGATTCTAATCGGTTGTAAAGAATCTTCTCAAAAACTTTAGAAATCAACGGGAGAACTAATTTAGGGCGGTAATTACGCGGGTCAAATTTACTTCCGGACTTATGAATTAGTACAACTTGGATATTCTGTCTGAAAATTCTTAGTTGCCACTAAGTATAAGAACGCTATGCTACGTCCATTTTTGTATACCTTAAAACCTGAGCTATGTTTTAAAAATCTAATTTATTGGAGTGACTCATTTCAAAATATGACCAAGAAGAAGGTTCATTACTGTTATACTCATTTCAGAACGAACGTTGTATGTTTACTAGCTACACTGACTAGTCAATCTGCTGACCTAATGAGATACACTAAGATTAGAAGGGTAGAAGGTAAAATTACAAACATACTGAAAAGAAGAACCATTTCTACTTAAAGATACAAAATCAAACTATTTAATCATTCAGGTCTTCAAATCCCACTCACCAAGCGTCACGATCTCCCACAGCAGTATGCCGAAGGCCCACACGTCGGTGTGGTGGCTGTACACGTTGTAGAGCAGCGCTTCGGGCGCCATCCAGCGCACGGGCAGCGCGCCCCGCGCCGCGCGCGCCGCCGCTCCGGCGCAGCGCGACATGCCGAAGTCGGCTATCTTGCACAGCTTGTTGTGGTCTACCAGTACGTTGCGGGCGGCTAGGTCCCGGTGGACGATCTGGAAAAGTAAAAACTGATTTTAGATATAAGTTCACAATAAACAAAGTCAAAGTCCCAGTTGAAAAATGTTTGCAATCCAAACGAAACCACGACTGCTGCTGAGCTGTTCTGCCTCCCTGACAAAAAAAATATTCAAATATGACGGTAAAAATCGACAGTCCAAAATGGAACAGCATATTCTACTGAAAGTTCTGTTCCGTTTTATTCCGCGAGCTGATACAGAGCTGGTAAGTAATAAGGATCGACATAAAGTTAATTTACGATTAAACCAGCTGTTTTTATTTAATCTCTTATTAGCTTATTTTTTGTTACTCTCTTTTACTGTACATAAGTTAAATAGAACATGGCTAACTTACCCCCTTAGACGCAATATAGTCCATCCCTCTCGCCACACAGTACGCGAAGACAGTGAGGTCCCTAGACGTAAGCGCGCCACTGCCGCTAAACCTATCGGGGCGCGACCGGCGCTCGCGCAGGTACGTCAGCAGCTTGCCGCACATCACGTACTCCATTATCAGGAGATAGGGTTCTGGAAACGAAATGAACAAGAGTGAGTTTTAGAACGAAAAATATGTTCAGAAGAAAAGTATGTTACACAATATCTGAATATATTGTTTATTGGAAATAAACATTATTATATTATTAATATAACACAATTATAGTCTAAACTGAAAATGTGACATGTATTTTCCATGTCTATCTGCTTCCAATTTTAATTCAAAGTCGCACACATTTACTCTCGGCTTTTTTATTGATGGCCTTCTTTTCAATTTAAAAACAAAACATACGAGTACCTTGTTCAGTGCAACAGGCAAGCAATGTGACAACATTAGGATGTGTCCCTATCTTCTGCATGATGTAGATTTCGTGGAGCAGTTCCTGCTTCTCCTTCTGCGAGGCTGTCTCTTTGATGCTCTTGACTGCCACCAACCGCGTCAGTCCATCGTGACCGTTAAGGTCGTCTGCTTCTGCTTTCCATACCTGGAATGTAAGCATGGAATGTAAAATGATGATTATGTGATTTAAGAAGAAAAATGTGTAAATCTCGACAGAATTATTTTTTGTAGAATTAGAACAAAAATAAAAATATTAATTAATATGATTGAATTGCTCTTTTCAAAGCTTTATAAGCTAGTGTTTTTAAATCGAATAAACTCACCTGTCCAAAGTTCCCCTGCCCCAACAACGTCTGTAGCCTCAATTTATTTCTCGGGAACTCCCATTTCTGGTCAGGTTTCGTCGGTGTTGGCAACGGAGGTCTTGCTACCGGCGTAATAGGTGACTCCTTTTTTATATCACCGTCTTCGAAGTACCCTTCGTACTCCGTGTCAATTTCTTTGGTCTTCTTATTTAATACACTCCTTAAAACAAAAGCTACTATCGCTGCAACTGGCAAGAATCCCAGTCCAGCCAAAACGTATGACGCCGTATACGTTTTCTCAGCCTCAATTACCACCTCTTCATTTTGTGATGCGGGGTCCTCAATATCTTCACCATCAGTTCTATTGAGAGTTTTATCGGTTTTGGATGTAGTACTTGCAACAAAAACTGGTTTAGAACTTGATTCTGATGATGTTCGGGAAGTAACCACGAATGGTTTGAAAGCTGCAGTTGTGGCTGGAGGTAAAGATGTTGTGAGATAACTGGAAAAGGCTGTTTTAGCCTGAGTTGTTGATATTGGGGATTCTGGAGCTTTGTCAGTAGGTGACGAAGTAGGTTCTGCAGTCGTAGTTGTGGTTGAAGTCGTCGTTGGACGTCTTCTTCTGTGTTTATTAGTTCTAGTCGAATTGGTCGCATTTTCGATGTTTCTTTGTCGGAATAAATTCGCTAATCTATCTGATATTTTGGATTCAGTGTCATTTCTGACGAGCACTGTATTCCTTGTTGACAATTCACTGGCTATAGGAGACGCCGTATTAGGACTAGAATTTGGATTCTCTGTTGTTGTAGTTCTAATTCGAATTATGTGTTTGGGTCTAAAACTTGACGGTGAAATTGTGGTAGTCTCAGTTGCATTGATAATGATTGCTTTAGGTATTGTACTATTGTTTATTTCAGAATTATCAAATGGTTTACTGCTTTCATCTTCTTTTAGACCATCCGTTTTATTATTTCCTTTCATAGATGAAGTTATTGATACTGATGTAACTACCGCTGTATAAACAGACGTAGCTGCTTTTTCAGTGGTAGTAGCATTAATTACAAGAGTGGTTAACACTGGAGTATTTTCAGTACTTGCAGCTATTACTCTTAGAGGCCGTCTTCTTATATTTGAATAGTTTCGAGTAAAGTTTCTAGGGGAAGTGGAAGCAACATTTGTTTTATTTAGTGAATTTTCTCTTGCTGTATTAGTAACATTGGGTTTTGCTGTGTCTTTATTAATTGCGGTACTATTTGTTCTATTGCTATCTTTGCTTTTATCAAAAGTGCTGGGCACAGAATGTGGAATTATAGGTTCAGTAACATTTAGCTGTGCTACGTTTTGCGGTTTTGTAGTTGGTGGTACAGTGGTTGAAAATTTTCTATACTGATTAACTAATCCCACGTGGCGTGCTGGGGCCGGCCCTTTTACTGTATTCCTTATTTTATTTTTCTCAATAACATTCTTAACAACTGACACGTCCATATCTTCATTAATTTCTTCTTCATCTACGCTAGCGTTCTTATACTTTTCTGTGGCTGAATACCTTGAATTGAATTTCCTCTTCTCTAATGGTGCTACAATAAAATTAACTGATTTGGTAGAAGCTAATAATGTAGGAGAATAGGTAAGGTTATCGCTTATTGTTGGCCCACCTAGTTTTTGACCGAAATATTTGAACGGTGCCATTTCTTCGACGGGTAATTCTGTTTCAAGTGGTCTAAAGTGGTTGTAAATCTCATCAGTCATGAAAAGGGTGCGATTTTCTTTTTCATTTTCAACTTTTATTAGCTTTGTGTTCTTACTATCAGTACTGTTAGTTATAATGTTAGATTCTGATTTATCTTCGGATTCCTTAGCTATAGTCTTTACAGACGTTTCTTCTTTGGAAATGTCGCTAGGTTGTGTCGTATTTTCAATAGCAGTACTGTTATCTTTAGTTTCACTTACGGTAGCATTTATATTGGTGTTCTGTGTTACATTTTCGGGATCAGAATAGTTGAGCAGATACAGGCCGTGGTTCGATTCATCAACTTGGAATTCTTCTTCGGGATCTAACTCAACATCTTTATCTAGGTTTTCAAATTTTTCAGGTGGGACATAAACTATGCTGCTCTCAGTTATTGCACTGCGTTCAGGTATCGTTACAGCCTTATTGATTGCCTCTCTTCTTCTGTTATTCATAAAGCCTGCTCTGCTTTTGCTGTCTTGGTAAACTCTAGGAACGAAAAAATGACGTATCTCATGTGGTTTCACATCTTGTCGGACTTCCTTGGATCCGTCGGAGGTTATGAACTTAAGTGTGGTGGCTGGATCATTGCTCGAGTTGTCAAATGTTATTCTCTTCACATTAGAGCCACTTGAATCTCGTACTTCTAACTGGGCGAATGTTGTGTTGGTTCTGAAAATGAGATAATCAATGTATTAGATTCTTTATAGGTTCACCGTAAGCGTAAATATATACCTAAACGATTTCGTAAAATACAATTTTTTTTTATAATAATGCTTCATTCCATCAAAAAAGTGCCAATAGACGCAACTTCGTAAATTAAAACCAAGGTCTGAATTTCGACTATGCGCACTATTAATCTCCTCCACCAATATAAATCAATGTATTGAGTATTTTGCTTCTAGCCTTATAAAGACTAAACTAACCTACTTCACAGTCCCATTACCTAAAGACAATACTTACTTGTTAGCCTTATGTGCTAATGACGCTATCGTACTGAAATGCGTATTGAGTCTATCGGTGAGAAGCTGTCGCCTGCGCGTGGCGAGCAGAGAGAGTAGCTGCGAGTCCCTTGTCGCGTTTGTACTGCTCTGGGTCGTTGTTCGCCTTCCGCCGCCTGCAATGTTAATGAATGTTACATTAGAGTCGTGTTGCAATTTGGGTTGATGCAGTAGTGGGTTTGAGATAGAAAAGTTGGTTGATCTTATATACTATTGTTGATAGATGGTACTAGGTAATTAATAATGTTGTTTGACGTCGAACCTTTCGGCTACCAAAAAAAACCTTTTTACAAAAAAATAGAACCGACTTCCAAAAAAAGCGCAAAATAACTTTAATTTCGGCAGTCGGTGTTCCTGTTTTGTGTCTTCGTTTTTTGACACCGACTTCCGAAATTAAAGTTATTTTGCGCTTTTTTTGGAAGTCGGTTCTATTTTTTTGTAAAAAAGTTTTTAATTTTTCACTTTTTAGTTGTGACTCCCCATTTAACTGTGTTAACAATTTATAGACATACGATAGCAGCAATCGCGGTTGATTTGCTGTCAATTTTTGGAAGAGTTCCGTTGTCTGTCTCCGAAACCCATCATCAGATCTTTTTGAAATTTAAATGGGACCATTTCGGAATAAACCCCTTTCGAACAAAAAAAGAATTTTGCAAATCCGTCTATATATGACTGAGTTATGCCCGAACACACATAAAAAAAAAAAATACAAACATCCGAATTGATAACCCCTTTTTCGAAGTCGGTTAAAAAGATAAGGTAACAGGGTAGATATTACACAAAAAAAGAGTATAAACGAAAGGAAGTATTTCTCCTGCAGTGGATTGGTTTTAAATTATAAAATAAAACAGAGTTTGTAATATGAAATAACTACATTCTTCTCTATTCTTCAAGCAAGGATGCCGACGATGAATATGTCTATTACAATAAAATAAAATTAAGTAAAGTATTAAATTCGATTCATGAATATTGAAATACCACATCAAATCCGACTGTCACAACCATAGACTACGACAATATCCTAAAACCTTCAAAGCCGTATGATTACATCAACAGTCACAGAGACATCCGAGCCCAATTACTGGTGACCATAAACGACAGATCGCATGATGACCACAATAAACATAATTGCACGGTATCTAGTAGGTTCATCAGGACCTTCACCTACTATGGACGTGCAGTGCGGAGGAAGATGACGATTTGATGGGTTTGTAAATATGTGTCGATAGTATGTTATGGACGGAAACTCTCGGATATGTCCTTGCGGAATTTGAAAGATTAAAGGTTTGGAAATATTTGTAGAGGATGTTAAGGTTTCCTGCTTTGATAGGACACAATTTTGTTTATTTGTTTTTTTTTAGTTGAAGCAGAATAGAGATCCCATGATCACAGAACAACTTCGCGCAGGAAAGTATAGAGATCTGACCCCAAATAATTAGATCAAAAAAGAAGGCAGAAGACTTTCTTGGATTTGCTCTATCTACGCCTAAACCACTGAGCCAATCATCATGAAATTTTGCATATACAGGGTGTAAAAAGACACATCACATAGCCGTCCACTACGCATACTTGCACATCTAACGAAGTAGTTTTGCGCAAAAATTATTGCTGGGAAACGACTTTTATTTTTAAGAATGAAAAAGAAATATATTGCGCGCAATGTAACGCGAAACCAGGCAAGTGGAGTTAAGCCCCGCCCCTTCGCTCTAAGTAGGGTAGGTACTTGTCGGATACGTTTGACGTTCATTGCATGTTTGTTATTGCAAATGCGTAATTTCAAAAATTAGACGCCAGATGGCGCTACGTGTCTTTCAAATCATAGTGCTCCCGTGCGAAGCCCGGGCGGGTGGTACTACTCTATAATATCATTAGGTTCCCCCAAATTCAGAAAGCCAATTGACGCCTCTAAAAAATAGGCATTGGGTTGATCTACTCGTAACAAAAAGCCAAATCAATTAAAGCTACACTGATACAGACTGTTAGGTCATGATGACAGGCTATCTAACTAAACAATTTCGCCTAATTCACTGTAGTTATTTCTTTTTCAAGCCTCTTCAGGCTTTCATTTGACTGAGTTAAGATAAGCTTCAGGTATATCAAAAAGCCTAATAAATTATAGCTATATTGACTGTTAAGTAACTCCGCTGTCTAATTCTGTCTTATGACTCATTCAGTTTTCAAAGCTCTTTCAGCTTTTTCTTTTGACTTAGCATATTCGTAATTTTTTCACTTTTACTGTAGGAACCGTTTATCTCTTTGAGGGCTGATTTTTCAACTGTCAGGTAGTTTTTAACTGAAGATTTAAATATGCCTGTTTGACATATTTGCTATACAAAAGCTGTCAAACCACAATTTATATTCCTCAGTTAAGAGATATGTGACTATTGAAAAATTTGCCCTTAGTCTTTTGACTTAGTCATTCGTTTCTGCAACTCTCAATACAAATTTCCTGCCCACCAGTTCAAAAGCATGTAAATACTCTTATTCAAAAAGCCTCCCATTGTAAGCTAAGTACACACATACGGCTCAATGTCATCACCGCTGTTAAAGCCTACTCTCACGGTTCGACGATTAAAACAATAAGTGTAACTTAACACATTAGACCTTGACACGGCGATGTAGAGAAAGTGTCGTGTGTAATCCGCCTTGTGGTTGACTCTTTTTGTTTGTATTTACACGATAGTACTTAGTTATTGTGTGGAGTAAACAGATATCTTAAAAGAGTATATAAAAAAAAAATGGAGTTTTTTTCGATTTGCTGACAACAACAGTAGGTAACTGTTAGGTTTTATCAAATCAGAATAAACAGAAAAACTGTCCTACTAATATTATAGATGTGAAAGTTTGTGAGTGTGTATGTTTGTTACTTCTTCACGCTCAAACGGCTGGACCGATTTCGATTAAATTTAGTATGTAGATAGCTTATAGCCTGGATTAACATATAGGCTACCTTTTATTCCGGTCTAGGCGGGTAAAATCGCGAGGCGCAGCTAGTATTATCATATTTCTTAAAGAGTGGTAAGCCCCTAAGATATTTGAAATAGAAAATCCTACTAATATTATAAACGCGAAAGTTTGCATAGGTGTTTGTTAGTCAATGACGCCAGAACGGCTGAACGGATCTAGATGGTATTTGGCACAGAGATAGATTATAGTTTGGAATAGCACAAAGGCTTTATAATGGGGGAGGTACTAATTCCACGAGGGTGAAGCCGCTGGTAGAAGCTAGTAAGTACTATATCATTATAAATCCTGACTTCACTCCTTTTGAGAAACATAGATTACTGAGCAAACTTAACCATTCAGCATTTTGCCTAAATGCAACACTACCGCATCGCGCCTTTTCTAATCGACCAACAACTGAGCAAATTACCGATTACGCAAAGAAAACATCAAAAAATCATCACTCCGGTCATATTTCTTGACTTTTTCGTTGAATATGAATTTCTAATCTTGTTTTTATTGACATAATGATATAAAAAGCTGCGCATGATTATAGACGGGTTTCACCGGCCACACGCTAGAGAAACTGAATGTCGGACGAGCAATTACGAAGCGGTTGTTATTGATAAACCAATCTTACAAGTTTAAATGATATATAAAACTTTTTTACAAAAAAAAACAACCGACTTCCAAAAAAGAAAATACCTACACTAAAAATTTAAAAATAACTTTAATTTCGGAGGTCGGTGTTTGTTTGTATTTGTGAGAAATCATCCTATGACATCTCCAGCTCTGGGTGGAGCAGAAGGGCGTGTCAGACTCGTACTGACTAAAACCCACCCCTGTTTCTTCCCTGCCCTGAGTGCCCAGGGGCGCGGTAACTCTGTTTCGAATTTATCCACAACCCCTGAGCAGGAAGTGGGAAGGCGTATCAGACTCTTACTGACTAAACCCCACCCGTGTTCCGCAAATTTCTTCGGGTAATGGGAATACTTTTGCCCGCTGAAAGTATCTAACCCAACCGTTTCCAGGGTACCAGAAATGAGATAGTATGGTATTTTAATGGCTCTTCCCACATAGGTGGGTGAATCTCCTGGCGTTTTGCAGAAAATAATGACGGAGAGTGGTCGACAGTGACGAATCGTAGGAAATTCAACTATTATGCAGTAGTATTAAAGTACATTAGTAGTATTCATTGCCTAGTAGTACTTACCCAGGTAGCACTACACGGTATACCAGGTACCTACTCATAATATGATAGTTTGCAGGCCTACGTTAGTCTACCGGTCTACCACACATTTCTAGATCTCACACGTACCTATTATGTATGTATTACGTCTACTTTCTAGTTACGTATCTGATAACACTTCGCACTCCATAAAATAAAGAGACCGTAAAATAAACAAACAACACAATTTAGTAAATTGCTCAATATGCGATAAAAGTAACATTCAGTTTATTTACATACGGTTTGCATAAGGTTATGTAAATAGTGTTCGTGCGAAATAATCGGATTTGTTCGCAATCTTACGGTTTTTCAGGTCCACGCTCTTTACTAGTTCGTGTCACGATTCTGTGTGGTACAAGTCGTGAGTATTTAGCGGTAGATATGGTTTTGTTTATTATGACAATGATATTCGCAAAAACTCAAAAAATGTTGGTTTTCTAAATTTTGTTTTGAGCCGAATTTATTTAATTGGAAACTGCAGAAAAAATATATATTTTGACTATATTATGTTTTTAAACGTGTTTCGGGTGTATATTTTATTTTTAAACTTATTTATGGGTTCTCAACTTTGTTGTCTCCGATACACGTTTAAAAATAAAATCTTCGATAGAAATGATCATCAAACTTACCTATTACTTTAATTTTTTTCCCTTATTACTAGCCAACGTACGTCGGTAAAATTTATAACAATAAATCGAATCTTAATGGAAAACTTTGTTGTTTTAAAAATTTTAATAGCTCTACTCTGTTTTCAGTAAATCGATAAAATGCTTCATATTTTGCGATAAATTGCAAGCATTGTGTAGTTGCCCATCTCTTTCTTTTCTACTCGTATGCAGTCCGAGAGTGACCGGACTTGAGGTCATGTAAACATCTGCCATCTAAGCCAACAATTTGCAATGATTCAGTAGGTTGTTAAATCAATCATTGCGTAGCTAGAATGGTATTTTATTTTATTTATTTATGGGATAATCATCATTCTCCTGCCCTTATTCCACTTTATTTGGGGTCGGCGCAACATGTCTTTTTCTTCCATACTCCTCTATTAGTCGTCATCTCTGTAGTCACCCCCTTTTTACCCATATCCTCTTTCACACAGTCCAACCATCGTTTTTTTTTTAATTTATGGGACCATAAACTACCACAATAAACAATTTTACTTATAAATAATAATTTTTAGTGGTGCCAATTGCATCCCACTGCATTATTCGCATATTATCAAACAAATAATTGGTAATGATTACCACTAAATGAGCCTTATTCATTACTTACGTATTCTCACGTGGGCACCCGCACACCCCAGATTGTGTGTGTTGAGTGTGTTTATTGTAATAGATAGGAGTCTTAGATACTTGAAATTAATTAATTATTACTATTATACGGTATTCAGTCCCTGTTTTACTTACAGTTCCATAACAAATTACAGGTCAGATGATGTTAACTTTAATTAAATAAAAAACTTTAAACGGACTTTGAATAAATATTAGGTGGCGACACTTCGAGGAGGCCTATGTCCAGCAGTGAAAGTCTTTAGGCTGAAGTGAAATTGATGATGATGATGAACCGATAAAATAATGTATAGCAATAATAATTGTCAACACTATAATATACAACAAAACGATTTAATAATTAAAATACATAGTTTCGTCTCTTCCAGATTCTGGTCGACGGATATCCCATTCCTTCTGTTTTTTTTTTATAGACTGTGAAATCATCAAATTTTAATAACTTCTCTCACTCTAGGTGGAGCAGACTCTTACAGACTAAAACCCACCCGTTTTCCTTCAATTGCCTGTGTCAGGGCCGCAATGACTCTTTCGATCAGTCCCGCCAAACATTTTTTTTTGCGGTGTGGGAAATTATCCAATGATTTCTCCTGCTCTGGGTGGAGCGGGAGGCCGTGTCAGACTTTTAGTCACTAAAACCCATCCCTGTTCCATCAGTTGCCTGAGTGCCCAAGGGCGCAGTAACTCTGTTTCGAATTTATCCACGACCCCTGTGGGCAGGCATCCGCCATGATGGACCCCGTCATGTGTTGCTGACATCTCTTTGAGGCGCGCGTGGAATACTAAGCGCCGTCGACTCTCGGGCCTAGTCCTGATCGGACGGGCAGATTTCTTCTGTCTTACACCACATTTCATAGGATAACGGTGCGTCTGTTCGGCCCGCTATACTAGGTAATCGGTTCCCGTCCGCTGTGGTCACAACAGCCGTTCGACTATCAGTTGCGCAACCGTCGTGCATCACGTAACCAGGGAGCATGTGCAGCTATGAAAATATCTATATAATAGAGAAAGTGCGCTTTAAAATGAAATAAATTCATAGGTAACTAGTTGACCGGACATTTAGAGGTATAATTATGGAAAAATCATCGGATAACTTCTCCCGCTCTCCGTGTCAGACTCTTACTGACTAAAACCCACACGTGTTTCTTCAGTTGGCCCGCGACCCTGGCTGAATAAATAAATTGTTATTACTAGCTAAAGTAATAACAGCCGCACGGGTCGATCCATCAGGTTAAGCTACGCTTGCCGGGGTTGGTCCATGGATGGGTGACCATCTTTACATACCGAGACTCCTCTGTGCCTCGGAAAGCACGTTAAGCCGTTGTCCCGGCTGTCAATCGTGGATGTTTGACAGTCGTTACCGGTCGTGCCGAAAGTTTAAGCACCAGTCTTACCAAGAGGTATCGTAGTAATCCAGTACACTGGGTTGTGCAGGTCTGATAGGCAGTCGCTCTATGTAAAATACTGGTATTCAGCTGCATTCAACAAGACTGGAAGACGACCCCAAGATAGTTGGGAAAAGGCTAGGCAGATTGATTTTTTTTATTACTAAATAAACTATTATTTAGGGAAAGTGTCTTCTTGTGATGAGAACCTTAAGTTAGACGTAAAACACTACAAATAATTGGTTTCCTGTACTATCAACAATATCACAGTATCCTGTTTATTTCTGTCAGCAAAGAAAGGTTCAGATTTTCATGAAAATTATCCTAGATCAGGAGCCTCTTTTTAACCGACTTCGCAAAAAGGAGGAAGTTCTATGTTCGACTATGTATGTATATTTTTTTTTATGTATGACCACCGATTTCTCTGTCAGTTGTGGACCTATTTTCAAAATTATTGTTTTAATCCGAAAGAGTATAACTCCAGAGGTGGTCCTATATAAATTTAATCGAAATTGACGTTTTTGTCTCCTTCAATTACGAGTATGTTCAAATTCCATGTTCCATGTTATTGGGGTTATCGATTCGGACGTAACTTTAGTTTTAGTTCTGGAGTATAACAACTAAAAAGTCTAAAATAAAAACTTTTTTACAAAAAATACAACTGACTTCCAAAATAGAAAATACACTTAAAATTGAGAAATAACTTTAATATCGGAAGTCGGTGTCAATTAACGAAGAAATAAAATACAAATACCAACTTCCGAAATTAAAGTTATTTTTCAATTTTAAGTGTATTTTCTTTTTTGGAAGTCAATTGTATTTTTTGTAAAAAAAGTTTTTAATCTATCTCTTCCAACATAAACAAAAAACTACTATTTCAATTTAATTTGCTTCTCTACACACCTACGATAATTAAATCTGTGTAGCAATAACAATAGGTGAGCAAATGGCAATGACCTGTCACAGAATCATTACACACTCGTCAAATCAAACATAATACCACATTTAATATCATTTAGCACCAAAGAAAGTGTTACAATTTAAAATAATCACACGTTACTCTAGACAGCGGTTCATTGAAATAGTAATTACAATCAAAATAACACCTATTGATTATAACGTAATCAAGTAATTAGTTAATGGTAAGGATTAATTTAACATGCGATGTCATGCTCGTTCTGTGCCAAGGCTTTTAAATGGAAACAATTGATAAGGTATTTTAATTCAAAGTAGTTTTGAATACAAAGACGTTTTTAATGATGTCGGTAAATAAATAGCAGTAAATAATTGATAGTTTATTCTATTTTCTTGTTTCTTTTTTCTAACTCATTAATAAGTTGAATTCAATTACTCCAATCATGAAAATCCCCCTCCCAAGTTGTAATTAATTAGGTAAAAGATGCTCTAGTTTGCTGATATTGAACAAATTTGAAAAACCCCAATTTTATTGATACATAAAGGCAAGGCTTTCCTAAGTGTTCCTAATCTAGGTATCAAACAGTAACTAAAGAATAATTTTTCTATTCTGAAAAATATAAAATCGGTTCTTCGGGAGTGATAATGCGCGCCATCAACATAGGGTCTTTAAGTCAACAAGTTAAGGGACTACTACCGCCCAAGTGACGCCCTCATTGAATACAAAATCGTAGCATAGCATAGGAAATAAATATTAAAGAATCCAACGTCACGTTTGTTACAAAGAGGATAAAGTATTTTTACGTTGTTAAAACAGGTCTCAGAATGTTTCGTATCCAAAGTAATAGGCAAAAGTGTCAGAAACGGCCGTTTTAGTAGACCCTTAAGTTACTTCGATGTAAGCGTGCCCCATAGCGTCGACTACATCATCGCGTACCATCAGGTGTAATAGTGATCAAGCGCGGGTAGATATAAAAAAACTGTCGACCTCTTAAAATACTCAACTCTTTAGACATTTTTGCCATTGAAACCCAACATCTGCGCCTCCTTCAAGCAGCAAAAGCTGTTTTCCTATGAACTCTTTAGCACAAAATGCCAAACGACTAGTTACAACAATTACCAAGTATTGGCTAAATCCCGTTCCAAGATCTAACAGTTTCACAATGCTAAGAGTTCACAGCCAGTAGGTACCTAAGTACTGTAGGGTCCGAAGGCTGGGAAAATTTACCTTTCGTAACGTGACACTAAAATGCCGCTGTGTAAGAAATGTGCTGAAATAAAGATTCAGATATGAATAATTAAATAATTTAAAAAAAAAAAAGTAAAAAACCCCCTTCATACCCATATCATAGGAATGCACAAAAAATAACTAGTACGCCATCCATCCATTTGGGACTCTGCCATAGTGGATTTAAAATGTGGTTACTAACCTTACCATGCATTGTCATCTAAACTAAACAAGTATGCAAAATTTCAGCTCAATAGGAAACCGGGAAGTGGGTTAAATTAAACTTCTAAGTTTTGTTTTACATAGTTACAGGTAGAACTAATAAAAGCGTGTTAATAAGTAGGAAATGTCACATGTACTCGTATCATTCGAGTTATAATAAAAAGAAGGACAGGCTGTCTTGATTGAGTTTGATAGGCTCGAGAAACGCGCGAAATAAAGAAACTATGCGCTCATTAGCAAGTGAACCAACACATGTGATAATAGATTTATATGCTTTTCTATCTATGATTAATTATAAAATATTTTTGACCTTGAAAACTTCTATGCGCGTTGGGCAGTTTTGAGATGAGAAAAACAATTGCATGCGCGTTGGGCATTTTTGCTCAAGTTTTTTGTTTTGACTTCTGACCGTACTCCCGGAGTACCAGGATCTTGTTATTATTTTTATCGAAACGTTGCCCTACACTAAGAATTACTCCTGCATCGTGGGTGCGTTCAAAAACATGCAAACTCACATACACATACTTATTACAGCCAGTAAACATAAAGCTAGGGGCAAATGTTGAAATAAATAAATACGCAAACCGATAGTTATCTATTGCCCATCAATTGGATATCATACTAGACAGAGCTAACAATTATAAAACAGTTAGGTATGGTTAGATTTATATACACAATATTTATCACATTTTCATCGATCCATTGCATAAACAGCGCGAGTGCAGTGCTCCTGAACAAACTATGTCTCATCTACTGGAGTGACCCAAATCTGTTTCACCTCCACCCTCGATGATCTGAACAAAGCCTCAGACGCCGCTATAAACGTGGCTACTTACTCCAAACTGTACAACTTTAATAAATTTACCACACTACACGAAAAGAAGACCACATTTTTTTTTTCAATTAATTTTATGTTACCTGAGGAAACCAAGTCTTAAAGTTCACATCTACAAATAATTTATTCAAACCCAAATTGACGCAGTCCCAAAATAAGTCAAGTAACATTTTAGCGCTCCAAATTAGGTGGTCAGCTAGATCGTCTGAGGCAGAATCCGAGCAATGCGCCTTTCGCTAGCCACTGGGCCACTCTAGTTTACCTACACTAAATGCCTCAACTACCTAAATGTCCTAATGAGACAGGCTATTTTGTGAGTGAACTTAGATTAAGTATTCTGATCTAAAATTGATGTGAAATGTTTAAATTTAAAATTACACCAGTCTGCGGCTATACATTTATTCAAATTAGTATTAACATCAGATCGAGTTTTTTGGCATCAGAAGAGTCAACCTAAAATGAAGGATCATTGTACCAAAACAAAACTGACCGAGTGCATTTCAAAAAACGGGAAGTACGCTATTGGTTTTGATTCCCTTGCAGGTGTCAAAGTATGCGGCATAACAGCGGTATTTTTTTACAATTAATATGCATCGTGTAAAACTAGTAAAACACGTACAAAGTAAGCGTATATAAATAAATAAAAAAAAATATATAAAAAAATTATAACTAATTTGCATCCAGAAAAACCAGTTGGTCTACAAAGTAAGTAACTGAGAGTGCAAAAACCGGCCAAGTACGAATCGGATCTTGCACATTTAGGGTTCCGTACCAAATATTGGTATTTGTTAGTTAAATATACCTACGTAATAATGAACATTATCACCAATTTTCAAGTAGAATGGGAAGTTAAATAATTCTTCGAAACAAAAGTTTGTGACGGACGACGGACAGACAGACGGATACGTGAATGACAGCAATAGGGCTCCGTTTAAACCCTTCGGGTACGGAACCCTAAAAAGTAAGTATGTACGATAGAACACGGTAATTAATATTAAATCCGTCCGTTTTATTCCTTTGCATCCTTCCTTAGATTTCTCTAAACACAAGCCATGAGAAACGGTTTCCCTTCAGTAAAGTTAATGTGAAAAATATTTATGATAAGAAACTTGAAAGGAAGCAATGAATTTTACGTTTAATGGATATTTTATGTTTTGTTGTAACTTTAAAGTTAGGTACCTACTTCATTCAAGAGCATACGCCTCGGTTTTAATTAGATATGGTTTTATGTGAAAAGGGCGAAAATTTCTGAATATTATGATCATCTTCCTAATAATATTATAAATGCAAACGTTTGGATGGATGAATGTTTGTTTCTCAATCACGCCAGAACGGCTGAACGGATCTAGATGAAATTTGGCACAGAGATAGATTATAGTCTGGAATAGAACATAGGCATATTTATAATGGAAGATGTACTAAGTCCACGCGGGCGAAGCCGTTGGGAAAAACTAGTGTGAAATAATGGGATGTAATCAATTTACAATTATATTTTTATTTTTAAAAACATGCAATATTCTTATCTTGTTTGCAAGGTTTAAGATATTGTTACGCATGTTGCAATAGTGGGTGGAGTTTTCGTAGCTAACATAATGGGACCAAATACGCAATATTGGTTCAACACTTGGCTCCAACATTGCACCTGCCAACTGACATATTCCCAGCATAATTGTTCGCCAGTTCTCACAGATACATTCGTAACACTAGATTGCATTCCTTTTTCCGCAATTTGGCAAAAAGCCTCGCAATATATACCATTGCACAGAATACGCATTGTATAAACAAAGGCATGTATTACAATTAAGTTTGGTAATGTCTGCTATGCCTTAATTGTGATCTTTGTGATTGAATTACTTCATTAGTGTTGTTTTTTTTTTGGTTGGGTTCGAAATCTGTTCGGAGAAATTGTGGGAACAATGCAAGAAAAGGTTAGCAGAAAGTGACATGTTTCAAATAACGACACATTTGAAGCTAATTGGCCGAGATAAAGCCCTTTCGTGTTAGTTTTTAATTTTTTTTTTTTTCATTTTTATGATTTTATTTATCAGACTATAACTACAATACATATTATACTAAACTAATAAATAACTTAATAAATAAAATATGTACAAGAGACATTAAAAAGCTTTAAAAAGCCCTTTTAATTATTTTTACTGCGCGACGCTAGGGAGGATAATGTGTTTATCAGCCTATAAAAAATCCTATGTATGTTTGTTCCTTTGTGGTGCTTTAGAGACCAAACACGTGGGTTGATTTTGATAATTCGTACGTCAATTGATTCGTCTTAATCTTGCGAGTACTACTAAAGACATAACAGTAATCAAAATACAATATAGCGACAACCAGACATCATTTATTGTGAAATAGATAAAAAAAATAAAGTTTATGAACTGTATAAAGTGGGGTATCAAAGTAAAGGATTCGAGGAGGCGATTCCAAAAATATAACTCACTAAAATGTAGAAAATAAAAAATAAAAACATTTTCAAAAACACGACTGATTTTTTTTTGCTTATTATATACCTACTAACTTATTATCTCTTTTAGCGTGTGAGTGCATATTTGATTTACTAGGTAAACAAAATAACCAATGGTTAGCAACATCCATGTTATTTCCGCCGAAAGGCATCCACTGCTAAACATAGGCCTCCACAACGCCCGGTGTTATACTTCTCGCATCCTGTGGATTCCTACGGCCTTCACCAGCAGGTGTATTCGCTAACGCAGTTGACATCAATAATTTGATAGACATTTTGCAGTACATTGCTGCTTTGTTGGTTATCGATTATAATAGGCACTACGTAGTACATTTTTGTTTCCCTATACGTCAAAGCAGCAATGTACTCCAAAGTGCCTATCAAATTGATGTTAACTGTCTTAGCAAATACACCTGCAGGTTTAGGTCCACCGAAAACGAAACGCAGAGTTAGAAATCCTTCCAGAAGGCTGTCAGTAAAACTAAAACTATTAAACCAAGCCCACCCAGAGATTCAATTCCAAACGGTAGTCAATTCACATTAAACCTGACGCCCGCTATAATATAGAGAAACAAATCGCACCAAATACCAGTATCATAAAACAAGTACCAGTAAAGTGCTCGTTTACAACCGCAGGTCATAAGGTGGTAAGTGCAACAACGCACATAGAGGCTGTAACACAAGTCTATAGTGCGTCTATTCGACGTAGTGAGAAGAACGCACTATAATAGAGAGGTACTTTAGCTTACAATTGCACGGTAGTAGGCCTGTTCGCACCGTTACTGTAGAGATGGGAAAACTATGATGAAAGTATCGATTTAATAACAAATCAATATTCTTGTAAATATTTCCTATCAATGCAATAATTATTTAGGAGTTATTTCATAGAATAATTAATTCAATGTGACCCTGCCATTCATGAATAATGTAATACGATATGAGTGACCAAAGATAACGATCTGATCTTTTAAGATGCGCAAGATCAATCAAGATGTAGGTAATTAAATAAATATCTCAGCTAAAATTAAGCAAAAAGTTGATATCACATACACGACTTCAGTAGAATTTAAGAAGTAAATAATTACTGTTATGAACCCAGTGAATTGGTATACTAATAATAGGGTAGACGTAGGTACATTTGGAAGTGTGGAATAAGATGAGAATTTTAATACACGGATCAGAGCAAGCATAGATTGGCCGCTGTAGCAACCACCACACCTTATCCCTTCACAGGATATGAGCGACCTCCTTTCATACCCATCAGTCCAAACCACCTGCACCTTTCAGGATCTGAACATAGTAATTGAAGAAGTTGTCGACCACACACAGATCATGTATAATGTTGATTTAGACACATATTCCTATTCAACGATTCAATCTAGCCACATCCCTAGCAACACCTGCAGCTACCCGCGTGCAGTGACCGGCAATGAGGTCGCCTATGCACCGCGGCGCGTCGCCTAGCGCCTGCGCACACGCATATGTGCAAACATTACTGTCACCAATATCTAGCTGTCATAGATTTAGTTCAGTCATTTATTCTTTGTTATATTGTAGTGTATTTAATAACAAAGAAATATGTAAGCGTACGAACAATAGCTTTTTTTTTAAATTTTGACAATGACCATAATACAAATGTTGATTTACATTCCTGTTGAAAGTCTATTTTCTCTATCTAGATACTTACACGCAAATGTTAGATATTGTATTGTCAAATGAAAAATGTTGCGTCTGCGAGAGTATGGCCTAAGTAACAAAATAAAATATAATGTAGGCAGAACCTTAAAAAAACCTGATTATTGGCCCCAAGACTCAATTCAGACGAATCTCTCAAATCTCGAAAGACTCAAATGACGTGGACCAGGTGGCAGCACTGAGGCGTCAGGTCTAGACACCTGTATAAACGCTTTAACTGATAACAAAAACTGACATTAGTTAAATTAACGTCAACGTTATGTTTACGTTATAACGCAACGTTTTCAATGAAGTCTAAGTAGCGCAAGCTGGTGGCATAAATCCTATTTCCGTATTTTTCAGAACGAGCTCAGAATTCAGTCTCAATTAATCAAAAATACCTACAATATTCCAACTTTTTTGACACTATCGTCGCCAAGATGAGATGGTGACTAGATTTTGAATGTTTATAATTAAGGAATTGGCCTTTCAGATATTATTATCGTCGTTGCCATCAGTCGTCACCTTTTCCGAGGCATCGATCATTCAGCTCTTCTTATCTCACTTAGATAGTGTTGCATCGATAACGTCTTTCAAGTTATATTCCTAACTAGCTTCTGCCAGCGGCTTTGCTCGCGTGGAATTAGTACTTCCCCACTATAGCCCATGTGCTATTGCTAATTATGTCATATCGGGTGTAAAAAGACAGTTTCCGAAGCCGAAAGCATATTGTACCCATTATTTGCATTTCACTAAATTGCAATTAATAAGATTAATGGATGAATGAATCACTGACGTCGGACATCCAGGTAGAGGCTCCCTGGTGTATGCTGTTTCCTGATGACATCGTGCTGGTTGCCGAAAGCGGCTCAGAGGTCCAGAGCAGATTGGAGACGTGGTGGCAAAGACTGGAGAGTGTTGGCCTGAAATTGAGCAGAACCGGCGATCTCTCCAGTCCTATGCCTGTAGCTCTCAACGGAACGCCTATACCGATCTGCTTCGACTTTCGGTACCTCGGGTCGCTTGTTCAGGGGGATGGCGATATAGACCGAGACGTAACGCACAGGATCAACTCAGGATGTATGAAATGACGACAGGTCTCTGGAACAACTTGCGACCGACGGATGCCCCTTAAGTTGACCTGTCGTACCGTATGGATCATAATGTTGGGCTGTGAAAAAGACGGATGAAAAAAGATTGCATGTGGCGGAGATGAGAATGTTGAGATGGATGTGTGGAGTAATGAGAATGGATAAAGTGAGAAATTAGTACATTAGAGGTAGTTTAAAAGTGGAGCTAGAGACAGAAAAGTTGAAAGGGAACCGCTTATCTTGGTATGGTCATGTTAAGAGGAGGGATGAAACACATGTAACCAAAAGAGTTATGAATATAAATGTGGATGGATGTAGAGGGAGAGGGAGGCCAAAGAAAAGATGGATGAATTGTGTGAGGAGTGATATGAAAGAAAAGGGAGTTAGTGTTAGTAAGTTAGCTCTGGAGATATTGATGGTCAAAGTCGCAATTTTTTTTTTTACTTTATTGCAAAAATAAATTTAAAAAAAAAACTGTTATTACTAAACTTTTTTCCTATCAAACACGACCTGAATTTTCGATTTTTCTTAACAAATTAGTTCAGTTTGCGTTACATTGCGCGCAATATTAAAATCTTTTTTTTCATACCTATAAATAAAAGCCGTTTCCCAGCAATAATTTTTGCGCAAACCCACTTTGTTAGTTGTATAGTACCTATGCGTAGTTGACGGCTATGTGATGTGTCATTTTACACCCTGTATGTAGCAAGTGCATAGCCAAAGGCATGATTTTTTTTTTTTTTTTGGGGGTTGGGAAATCATCTTATGACTTCTTCCGCTCTAGGGTGGAGCGGAAGGGCGTATCAGACTCTTACTTACTAAAACCCACCCCTGTTCCTCCCTGCCCTACGCGCCCGGGGGCGAGGTAACTCTTTCGAATTTATCCTCCACCCCCGGGCAGGCACTGGCCGTGGCAGGCCCCGTCCTTTGCTGACTACTCTTTGAGGCGCGCGTGGAACACTACGCGCCGTCGACTCTCGGGCCTGGTGCTGATCGGACGGCGAGTTACCCACTACTCGCCGTCCGCAGGCCCTGGTCTACGGTGGCCGGAGATCGTCTCGCAGCCCCTGGCGTCTCCTGCGACGGCTGCTGCTGAGGGCGCTAGGGCGACTCTGCCTCTGTTGAGTCTCCCTAACGTGTGCCGCCTCCCTCTTCGCGAGCATTACTGCTTCGCAGAAGGAGGAGACGGCCCCCCATTCCCTCTCGCTCCGTACCATGGCCTGAACCAGGGCACGGCGCGAGAGGTCGCTGCCGCCTATCGCATCCACGAGGACACGGCGGTGTTCTGCCCAAGCGGGGCAAACCTCCACCGTATGCTCCACCGTGTCCTCTGGGCGATCCTCGCAGTGGAAACACTCAGGGGTTAGCCAAAGGCATGATTGAGTAACAAAACAGCCATCCATCCAACCAAACTTTCAAATTAATAATATTAGTAGGATCTAATGAAACCATTCGCCAATCTTTGACACTGCGAACAGGACGCCATTACTCGTTGCAACACAAACCTTAGCTAAACCAGTCGGCATGAAATTAAAAATACACAAAACGCCACTCGGCCCGGCCTGGATTGGTCGGTAGAAACGCAGACTGATTGCTAAGCCTAATTCACAATGGTATTGCGACATTTATTTGAAAAGGAATGGCGAATTATAATTGCCTGGCTGTATTAGGAAATGGGGTATTTTACTAAAAAAAAATAATTATTCCGTCAGTTAAATAACTAAAAAATATTGGACACGTATAAAGATAGGATTCTTTAATCTTTATTTTCTATGCTAAGATACGATTTTTTATTCAATAAGGGCGCCAGTTATGGGGAGGTAGGCCCTTAAGGCGGCGATTCTCAAAAACGGTAGAAAAGTTGTTTTTCAAAGCAGTGTATCTCTTAAACAGTAAATAATTTTGACAAATAAAAAAACATGACATTTTCAAGTCCTATTTGCACACAGTGATGGAACTCAAAACATAATTTAAAATTATAGTATGTTAAATTATGTTTTGAGTTCCATCAAAAAATCTTCTAACATACTTCTTAATTATCTTTAAAGCAGTTTATCCCTTCATTAACAATTAGAATCATAATAAAAAATATACCATAATATTTCAAATGCTAAACTGCATCCAGTGGTGGATTATTTTTTATTAATTTATTAGTAAATCCTACGTAAATGGATAAAATATTTCATATTTTGCAATAAATTGCGAGCATTTGTCGCAGCGCAATCTCTTTCTTTTGTATGCAGTCTGAGTGACCGCGCTTTAGGTGATGTCTCGACCTTAAGGCGCTATTAACTGCCAAAGACCTTGAGTGGTTAGCTTGCGTGTTCTGTGCTGAGCTCACGTAACGCGTCGTACTTCCACCCAGTAATAGGACTCGTCCATCAAGGAGCGCTGTCCGAAACTAGACGCATTATTAATTTATTACGCATAAAACAACAGGTATTAAAATAAAACACTGAGACTAAATTCTAAATAATTAAATTATCTTTACAATGGTTAAAGTTTTATAAAAATACGCTTTATAGTTTTTACGTGATTCTAATTTTTTTATCCGCGTTAGACATAACTTTACAAATTAATTACAGTATGTTATAAAATTATAATTTGAAATATTCTGAGATCAAATTACGACAAAACTTGTCTAGAAAAACATATATTATATTTTTTTTTTCAAAGAAATAAGACTCGTCGTTTAGACGTGATGTTCAATTAAAAACCATTAAAAGTCGTACAATTGCGCCTTAATAGATCAATTCAAATACAATAAATCTAATTCTAATTCGATAATGTGCAATTTATTATTATTAATTTTACGTGATTTTTCATAAACGAACGGTGTTTGCAATACGGTGACAGTAACATCGAATCGAATGTGCAAATACAATCAATCACAAAAAACTCTTTTAAATTGCTTTTCATTTAAAATACTGGTAGGTACGAATTACACTCTAATATCAATTATACTTCAGTCTTAGATAATCCTCTACTAGCCTCATTTCCACTGAGTTGAATAAAGCAAATGATTGAATTCTCCTGACCATTAGTGTTATGTAGTTCAGCTTCCACAATGGTCGCCTTTGTGTAGTTCACAAAGGTTTGTAATTAGAATTATGCAAGAGAAAGTCTAGCCTAGTTTATTTTTAGCCTAGATGTGAAAGGAAATTGTAGGGTTGTGGGTTTTTTCTGCTATAAAAAAATTACAGAATATCAAACTGACTGAATTTCATCTGATGTGGTCGACGATGGAGCACGCTTGCCTAGAAGTTACCTATTCACTATCGATTCAAAGGTCCGACGAAGGAAACACAGACTTCGGCAGGGAATTCCACTCCTTAGCCGTACGCGCGCAATGAATGTGTTCCCAAATAGTTTTGTGCGTGTATGGTTTATCCACCATGTACCGGTGGCGCATCGCCATACGTCTAGTGCACCGATGATGGAACGGGCTTGGCGGAATTAAACTATGCAATTCTGACGCACTCTCCCCGAAATGTAACCGATAGAAAACCGACAGGCGGATTTTGCGTCGACGCTTTTTTTTTTTTGTGGGGTGGGAAATCATCCAATGACTTCTTCCGGAGGGCGTGTCAGACTCTTACTGACTAAAACCCACCCCTGTTCCTCCCAGACCTGAATGCCCAGGGCTCTTTCGAATTTATCCTTTACCCCCCGGGCAGAATTTATCCTCAACCCCCGTCCACTGGCGTCGATGCTTAAGAATTTGGAGTTTCGACTCGATGAGTGAATTATTATTATGCCCGTTTTAATGGACCCTTACTTAACTTAAGCCAAGTTTACACCTCGAAAATTGTATAGTTAAACTTCTTAGCGTATCGATGGTATACTCATAAATAGAGTATTTACTTAAATAGCTTGCTTGGTCCAGTATTCAGCCACGGTAATGCCGTCCGCTGACGCTGTTATCAGATCCATAGGTACGTGAACAGGTAACCGGGCATGAGGTGCAAGATGGAAGATGGGACATGGTCTGTGGAGGGAGAGACACCGCACAAACACTGAAGATCGGAACCGTCTGAGAACCCCCACCTGTGGAGATTGTCTTTGCTGTGGCCGACCTGAGTGCGGAGACTGTTTAAAGTTTTCCAGGTCGGCCATGGCAACGCGTGTCCAGGTGGGAGGCTCTCCGATGGCTCAATGAAGTCATTAGGAGGTTTGAGCGTTTGCCGCCAAAGGTTACATCTCTCATCCGAGGTAAACTGAAGCTAGGGTTGTTTTTTGCTTTATTTTGTGTTTATGAATCAGGCTTTTAAACCATTTTCATACTTTTATTGACTACGAAGATAAGCAGATTTCATCATCATCAGCCTCTAATGTCCACACTGCTGGGGCACAGGCCTACTCTCTGTGACAGTAGTCCTGGCTCACAGTGCGGGTTAGTGTTCTTGGACATGCCGGTTTCCTCACGATGTTTTCCTTCACTGTTTTGAGAGCAGTGGTGATGAAATAATTTACACAAAGTAAAGCGCCTGCCTGGGTTTGAACTCACGACCAACAACTTGTAAGTTGCGGCCGTTACCACCGGGCCGCCACTGCTCTAAGCAGATTTATGGCAGAGATATATTTAAAACAGCTAACTAATTCGTAGAATGCACTTCTAGGAAGAAAAGACACAGAAACCACATAAATCTTGCCCAATTACTGCATGCAACAGTTGTGTAGTTCTCGACCATAGAGTGTGTAGATAATCTTTTGTCATAATGTTGTAGAAAGGCGACATTATGTACGGCCACTGCTTACCCCATTACGATTTAAAGTTAAATAATTATAATTAAGTTAGACTGCACACGAGTCTGAGGTAATTGGCGTAGAGCGCACTGAGGCGATCAGTAGCGAAAGTTGAATAATTAATCATTCTTGTAGATTTTATCCACAGTAATTGGGCGTAGTTTAGTGCGGCGATTACTGTGTAGGTACTATTTTAGTGGTTGTGTTACAATTACATACAAGTAAGTAATCATACATTGTGTAACATATTGTTAGTAAAATTATCTCGTAAGAAAACCATCCCAAAATGTAAAGAGAGCGAAAAAATAAAAACTTTTTTACAAAAAAAAACTTTTTTACAAAAAAAACAACCGACTTCCAAAAAAGAAATACACTAAAAATTTAAAAATAACTTTAATCTCGGAAGTCGGTGTTTGTATTTTATTTCTTCGCTATTTGACACCGACTTCCGAAATTAAAGTTATTTTTAAATTTTTAGTGTATTTCTTTTTTGGAAGTCGGTTGTTTTTTTTGGAAAAAAGTTTTTTTTTTTTCGCTTTTTAGTGGTTATACCCCAGAACTAAAAACCCCAATACCATGGAACGTGGAATTTAAACATTAGGAGAACACAAAAACGTCATCAAGATATGCGTATTTTTCTTTTTTGTTCAGTTTCTCAAAAAGCGCTAAAGCAATTTCGATAAAATTTATATGAGACCACCTCGGGAGTGTATTCTTTCGGATAAAAAAAGAATTTTGGAAATTAGTCCACAACTGACGGAGAAATGCGCGGACATACATAAAAAAAAAACACATACAGTCGAACATAGAACCTCCTCCTTTTTCGAAAGTCGGTTAAAAATACAACCGACTTCTAAAAATTGCAAAAATAACTTTAATTTCGAAAGTTTGTGTTTGTATTTTGACACCGACTTCCGAAATTACAGTTATTTTGCAATTTTTAGAAGTCGGTTGTTTTTCTGTAAAGTTATGCCCGAAAAAAGTTAGTCCCAAAAATATGGAATTTGAACATAATTGGTAGAAATTAAGGGGTATCAGGGTGAACTGTACCAATCAGACCTCCGCTTTAGGAAAGGTAATGGGCCGTAATCCACCACGGTACACCACGGATGGTGGATGTCACATGACTTCGAAGTTTTGGACTTTTGGTTCTAAGACATGCTGATTTCCTCACGATTAATTCCTTCACCGTTTTGAGAGCAGTGGTTATGAAATAAATTACACAAAGTAAAACGCCTGCCTGGAGTTGAACCCTTGACGTACGCTCGTAAGTCGAAGCCGTTACCACTGGGCCACCACCCACTGCTCTACATTGGATTGACACGCACTTATTTTTAATTTATTCAAAATCTGTACTAATGTTAACTTACATAAAGTCTGCCAAACTGCATAACAGTTTGTCGGCAGTTGTTCTCGTCTAACAATAGATTACAATTTTGGAAAATTAATGTGCTGTGTAAATAATTTAATTATGCTAAGCAAATAAACTATAATATACAGTCGAGATAGAAAGAAAAAAAAATACATTTTACAAAAAAGGCGTTTTCGCCAACGTGACATTTGTTACGAACATATTAAAGGACTCATTGAGATAATGTTTTTGTTGAACTCTTTTAATGAAATTTTATGTGGTCAATCCCATCTATTTCCGACTTTTGACTATGCTCGGACATGATGCCACTTTCGTCTAGGCCCTCTAATATCATTTGGATCCAACCGAGTTAACATTCAATAAATTACAAGTTAATTCATAAACAACACAATAACATACCTTGTATGTCGTAACAAATAATGTATGTAGATCGTATACCGTAGGGCTCATTCTCAAGCCTACAAACAGCCTATTGAAGCCTGCGCGCGCGCCGCATAACAATGCAGAAACATAATAATCTAGTGTAGGGAAAAATGAACGGTTCGCAGAAGTGCAGGATACATTCATAAATGTCGTAGTTTTCCTTGTTTTGAGGTAAATATGGAGCTTTTTTTAGAATTAATCTGACAGTGATGAATATAAACTCTCAATGACCACTACAGATTCATTGCCGGTCAAAAAGTAATTTCCAAAAGCTGCTTAAAGCTTAGCAGATTTTTTTTTTTTTTTGTTTTTTTTTTTTTTTTTTTAGATTATTGATTTGCTTGGAAGGTATACCAAAATTTTATTAGATGGAATATTCAAAATGAGATTCACAAATACCCGAGGCACGATTTAGGTAAATTTAGGTAAAGGAACACAGTCCATACCTCTTAAATATAGTTTAAAAAGCTTTGAGACTGAATTGACCACAGAGTGGTAAAACAGTCAAAATAAAGAACTTACATTTTTTATTTTTTTTATTGTTGATCGGCACGCGTTTGACCACTATCTCACCTGATGGTAAGCGATGATGTGGTCGAAGATGGAGCACGTTTGCCTAGAAGTAACCTATTCACTCTTGACTTAAAGACTCCCAGGTTGTAGCTATCAGGAAACACAGACTCCGGCACAACATAATCATATTGTTAATGTAAATGTTTTTAGGTTGTAGGCACAACTTACAATATGTAGACTCCGGCACAACATAAACATATTGTTAATGTAAATGTTTTTGGGTTGTAGGCACAACTTACAATATGTATGTATAATCGTCTTATTGGCACGTTCAACTGTGTTCACGTAAATCTGATATAGTTCGCATGCATTATTGCAGTGACCTCAACTAATAGATATTTACAGATAGTGAACGACCCAACTAACACGACCTGACATAAATACAGGTTAAGGAATTCGAAGTAACAGTGTGAGCTATGACAATATTGTTTGTAGGTTCATGATGTCAGATTTCAGATATGAGAATACTTTGATTGTGATGTCATTTTATTAAATATTGGTTAGATAGGAGACACTGAGGGTCGATTTCACCAATTCTAAACGCCCAGTTTTCGTCGTTTAAGCTCGCTTAAACGCGTTTAGCCGCTGTCATAAAGCTGAAGAGTTTGTTTGTTTGTTTGCTAATCTCAGGAACTACTGGATGGAATCAAAAATAATATTTTTGTGTTGAATATAAAATTGTCCATTTATCGAGGAGGGCTATATAACATCACGCTGCGACCAACGCGAGCGGAGCATCAATGAAAAATGTGGCAAAAACGGTAAAAAAACATCGTTTTGAGAACTTCAGTTGTGTGCACTGCGTAAACGGTTAAAGTAACGCAAAAATTATGTATGACGGAATTGTTCTCCATTTAAAGTTCTAAAAAAAAGGCCTCGACAGCGTATGTCTATCTTTTAAGATTAACTCACTATAATCTTTTTTATGGTGTTTATTTTTTACGCTAAGCTTAGTTCATTAAAACTTAGTTTATAGAGCGAATGGTGAAATCGGCCTTGAATTAGTTACACACACCAAAGTGTTGGGGCAAGAAGAGTTTAGTTCTCCACACACAATTTGTAACAGCCGAACGAAACCCTTTTTCTATAGTCACCCTTTCAAACACGAATCTTGAAAGCATACAGATCTGTCAAAATATTGAAATCACCATACAGTAATATAGGTATGATTATTTAGGATGCTAGAACTGTTCTTACTGTGCATCTAAATTCTTACTGGTACGTTTTATGTTGTTGTCTATTAAAAGGCTCGCGTTTGACCACTATTAGTAAGTGATGATGCGGTGGACGTAGGAGTACAGTTGCCTAAAGTAACCTATTCACTCTTGCCTTAAAGACCCTGGTTGTAGCTATTAGGAAACAGGCTCAGGCAGGGAATTTCACTCCTTAGCTGTAAATGTTCCCAAAACATTTACAGCTAAGGAGTGAAAAGCTTTATGCGTATGGTTAGGATGTCCACCAGGTGCCGGTGCATCACCGTACGTCTAGTGGTCCAATGATGTTTTATGTCTTCAGCTTTCGCAAGCAACCTTCAATGTTTTATAGTTTATTCAGAACTAAGAGTAACATGGCCAGTAATTTATCACTCTACTTGGGACGTGAAAGTCCATTACGTGAAAGGGTAAGTAGTTACTAAGTTTCGACGGACGATAAAATAAGTAACGTAACTAGGCACAACATTATCAACCTTTGACCAATAACCACGATCGTAATTCCGAGCCGTTTTCTACAATTTCATCGAAGATAAGCCGCATATCGTTTACCACATAAATGAAGTTAAAGGCGCAATCAGACTGAGGTCGATCGACGTCGACGTATCGAAAAGGACGGCTGAAATGTGGGCTGGAACTACTGAGACTACGAAATTTTTTTCTCTGTTTTAAAGCTACACTATCGCCGAGTGACATACATACATAGATAGATACATAGATAGATATATAGATAGAATAAACTTTACTATACACTAAAACAGTTACACAAGTAGGTTACTTTTTATACCGGAAAATACATGGTTTCTGTTAGCTAGGCAATGGGATTGAAGCCGCGGAAAAAGCTAGTACGAGTTATTTATAATTAGAATAGAATACTTGATCTACGCTTTGGAATGTGCAATTAGCTTCATCTTTTTGACTGGCCGACTTATTGACTGTTTAAAAGTGCCTGTAAATGATTTATTTAAAATAAATGTTTTGAGTTTGAGTTTGATCGGTACTATTGATTCACTTGCAATCACACAGGGATCGACTTTGAATGAAAACAGTCGAAGTCGATAGGCCGTCTCTCATCCATACACGATATTGGATCAGCATATAATATAATACAGTTTATATATAAAATGGCGGACATTTACAATAAAATATCTTAAATATTAAAAGAAACAACTTGTGCTTCAGGATAGGAAGTGCTAACCACTTAAAATAATAAATTAACACGAAATATAATAATATATTAAAAACTTAAACTAAATTAAAAGATACCGGCTGTTTTATTTACAGACAACGCAATCTTCTGTCTCTCCATATGGGTGTTATTAAACCAATCGGTCGATCGTCGATCGATGCCATCGATCGATGGTAGAATGGATGAGTCGACGTCGAATGATCGATTGTTTATCGACCGGTATCCGTCGATCAGCCAAAGCTATTACACCAATCGACCAACATCGATCGATAGCAGCGATCGACGATTCATCGATTGGTGTAATAACGCCCTAAGTTATGATAAGAAGTATGAACGCTCGATGTCGATGTCATCGATCGTGCGCAGTTTAGTTGCACCTTTACGGTACAAATTCAAATAAATTAGGAGCTAGACAATTAAATTGCTTCGACACAATCGCTACTTGGATTCGTGCCTTATCGGTATGTCGTTCACCTGCAGGTCGGTCGCCCACAGGTGTCGTATCCAATGGAATTTATATTATTATTGTATAAGAGGTTATTTCTGTTGGCATTTTATAAATAGGTGGAACTGTGGACATATGGGCAACAATTAATTGAAAACCTCGCCATTATGGTGATGAGATACAATCAAGTCTACGACGCAGTTAAGAGTGGCAGAGTAAAACAAAAAAAAAACCTTTTTTACTAAAACAACCGACTTCCATAGAAAAACACTAAAAATTCTAAATAACTATAATTTTGGAAGTCGGTGTTTCTATTTTTGTTTCGTCGTTATATGACAGCGATTTTCGAAATTAAAGTTATACTGATTTTTTTTTTATTATTAAGTCGGTTGTATTTTTTTGTAAAAGCGGTTTTTTTATTTTTCACTTTTTAGTTGTTGTACCCCGTGACTAAAACTAAATAGTAAAGTTATGCCCGAATAGATGATAGCTCCAAAAATATGGAATTTGAACATAATGGGTGAAATTATGGGGTATCAAGGTGAACTGTACCAATTTATATATATATAATCGTATCAGCGTGATGTTATGTTATGAAGTGGTGTAAATAATAAACAGACATGCGATTGCAGCAATTCCGGAAGGTTTGCTATCATTTATTGAAGAGTTCCATTGTGTATCTCTGAAGTTCTTCATCAGATCTTCACCAAATTTAAATGAATAAACCAAATATAAAAATAAAGGCTAACGTCATCTCGTCTTTTTCTATATTTTTTACCTCGGTTATTTTTTACCTTGTTTACATTTTTCGTACTTTTTTTTTCAAGATATTTTCTACTTTTTTACCTCGGCTGACTGAAGTCCACGTTTGTACCTTTACATAGTTTAAATAAATAAATAAATCCTCTTTTAACTCCTATCAGAGCAAAATCGAGCAAACCTGGTGATTGTAGAATGTTCAAATCGTTTATAATAAAGGCAATAAAACTTCACGAGCCGATTATGATGATATATACTTCAACACGCGACACATTACCTGAAACAAGAGAAATTATCATAAATACACAAAACACAGCAGTTGGTGAAAGTTCCTAACATTAGCTAATAATACCTAAGAAGTCATAACATGATACTCAAGAGCCGTCTCGTATGAATGAGTAAGCAAGCACTTTCCAGACGAAAGTTGTCGCATAGAACATTCACTAAATACTGATGTTGTAACTGTGAAATATTGCTTATATTTGGTAATGTGGTTATGAGACTCTGCTTGTTGAGGATCACTTACAGTAACCAAGTGGTAATTAACACTTGGTTACTTGGATAATCCGTTTAGTGACTTCGCTAGAAGGATTATGCAAGTCAACAGTCTATTTAGTTTACAGTGTCCTTTCATCTGTATACATAAAATTCAAAGTCCTGACTGACTGATACATCAACACACAGCCTAAACCGCTGGTCCTGGAGACATGAAATTTGGAGGATTTATTTTTTGTGAAGAGTAAGTATCCACTATGAAACGGTTTTTCGAAACTCAACCCTTAAGGGGGTGAAAAAGGGGTTGAAAGCTTATAACGGGGGAAGTACTTATTCCACGCAGGCGAAGCCGCTGGGAGCAGCTTGTACATAATAAATATCACTGTAGTATTAAAAAATTGTAAAAGCTAGTTATTTTTACAAAAACAATCTTGTAGTTTCTTGCCGGTCTATCTTCATAGGAAACGTCAAATTTCAAATATGCACCTTGCTTCTGACGATTCATAAATGCCCATGTAAACCTACATTGGCATTTATGAATCGTCTATGAAATATGTGATTAAAGTAAATAAAACCTTTTTTTCTTTCTTTCTTTTCTTTCAGTAGATGCAACTGAAAGTTTTAATCCCATAAATAAAACAATAGAGAAGCAAGTAAGCACACACCACACAAATCATTACCTTTGCCCTCAACACGCCTTTCCAAACAAAATCTATTTATCAGATATTACCAACAGTGCTGGTAGGACGTGACATTTGGCTCCCAGACCACGCCTCCACAATAATTAACGATTACTAATATTGATATTGCACGTATAATAATTATTTAATTTCAGATGTCGGAGAAGATAAAACTAAATGTTAAACAATAAGAGGTGTCCTTTTCAAATGCCATGTTTCGATCCGTTAAAGTGTTTATAGTTTTAATAGTTTGGTGTAATCTTTTCACGTCTATTAAGAATAAACAATTAAACATTGCTTCATAGAGTTGATAATATGTTATAAAAGCCTGTTCCAAGTTTGTTTCATATGATTCATTAAAAAATGGACAGTTTATATCATTCAGGATTACATCTTCCTCATGTGCAAACAAAATTCATTTATCTTTTGCATAATGTTTTTTTCAAGCTTAGATGCGTAAGGCCAAAACCTAGTACCATCTAATATTCATGTTTCAATACTGCTATCTTGATCGCACTTCTTTATCAATATTTCTATCAATACTTCAGTCTCGTCATCGATTCGCTGATAAATCGTTATTTTGACATGTTTATATTTCTTTAGATATAGATCTTTCAGTTCAAGGCTTATGAATCTATTGAACTTACAATTAAGCTTCTACAAAGGCTACAAAAGTAATGATGGCCGATAGAGTAGAGCTCTAAACGCAACCAAAACACTAAAGTATAATAATTGTAATCGCATTTGGCATTAAAAGCAACAAACTCGTGAAACAACACATTTACGACAATTTCAGAGTCCTTTTTAGGCATTAAAATTCTCATAAAGCCTTCCGTTTGCTGATATTTTGGCTTCGTTCTCATCCTAGTTATAAAAGTCAATGACAGGACACAAAACATTTGTATCGCGCCCTTTCTGGTTTGTACTCATAATGAGTCCGTTTCCACTTATAAATAAAGTTCAATCGGTTCTTGATTCTTAAATCTATGATCATTTTAGACGGTGAAAATTTTTACGATTCGAATTTATCATCGTCTTCCTAAGCTATTGTCTCTATAATTATTTTAGACGGTGCAAATTTTTACACTTGGCATTCATCATCTTCCGAGGCTTGTCCCAGGTTATTTGGACCACGGGGTCTCATCTCGAAAAAAGAGAAAATCTTTCTGCCTGCAGAACATTCATTCTAAGGGCGGTCACGTTTCTTTGCATGAAATGAGACGCTAGGATTATATTATCTGTGTTTGGTTAACGCAATACGTTTTCATTTTCTCTATTCCATCCTACCACCGTCATGGTATCACAGACTGCCTTTCCTTTTTCATCTCCTCTTTTAGTCATACACATTTCATCGCATATATATAATTACATTTAACGAGACACAAAAATCTCTTTTAATATTACTATCATCAGCATCACTCTTAAACTTGCCCTTATTGTCATTAATTACTTTATCCATTGAAGTCACTCCTTCAGTAAGACTACTCAAATCTTGAACATTATAGCTACAATAATTTGTATAACATATGCATAGGAAAGAGGTAACACAGAACAGAAAGCAGTGGAAGGAATGGAAAGAGGCCTATGCCCAGCAGTGGGACAGTACAGGCTTGATATAGTATAACAATATGCAATATGAAATGTTAAGTATAACATTTCATCATTCTACCTCCTCACTATGTTAAACATAATTACGTTATTAATGTTAACACTTAAATGACATGCGCATTAGATCGCACTTATGTTCAAGGCGTAAGTCATTTATAAATCCAAATGACCATTGATATAATTGGTGACTGACGGATAATAATGGTTATGACCTATGTGCATAATGTGTGGGAGCCATCGGAAGTGCAGGATTTGTGGCACAAATTGATAATGATGATGATAATAGACGGATCTGGATAATTGACGTATTTGGAAAAAAAACATGGCTGATGATTAAATGACGTCTGTAAATATACCTTTGAATTATTTATTCACGAAATCATTGACACAGTCAACGTTCTTGCTCGAAACTCATCACACCCTTGGTAATTTTAGCAGTACAACGATCACACTGATGTCTGATGTTATTGTCTTTGTTGGTTATATAGAATTTCATATGGAGGTTAGTGTAACAACTTTTTTATAAAATAGTTACCTATATAACCTTCTTGACAAGGTGATTAGAACCTTATAAACATTGAAAACAGTTTTAACTACATCGCCTGAAGCTACATCTCCTACCACGGAACCACTTAGAAGTTCCTTAATATAGAGCATTTGCATTGCTATGTCAAAATCACTATGGAATTGATCTATTAATCGAGCATTAATTGATTTCAAACAAGGCATTAGGAATGACTTATCGTAACATGATCTACAAACATGAGAACATTGGATTAAGGTCGAGTTTAAATGTTTTCACACGAGTAGTAATGATAGGTGAAGAAACTGGTAGTGCTCTTGCTGTTGGTATCAGTGAAGTAGATACTGACAATGGGTGATATTATGGTTCATGATGCAGTGCAGAAGAAGGAAACACGTCTGGATTGAGATTTGAAATGGTTAAAATATGCATTTGCATTTAAATCATCATCCTTTGTTGAAAAACAAGGTCGAATATTTTTTTTCTACAAATGATGTTTCTATTCTCCTAATTCCATTGCAATATATATCTAGGTTTAGATAATTCTAGTGAAATGGTTTCACCAATATTTTCTAAAGATATTTTTTGGTCTTGTCATCTGGTGTAATGAAATGTCGAGTGTGTGAAGTAGTATTCCATTAACTCTCAATTTGCAATGACAAATTAATATTGACAGTAATTAATTGAAAGGCTTTCTCTTTAACAATTTACAAAGCTGCTGTCATTATACATTACTGCATGTCCGCTACAAAGACACACCCAAAAGTTAATTTGTTCAACTTTTTTTTCTCACGAATGTCAATATCAATTTGGTACCAACATCCTTGTTTTATGATTTGAAAAGAAACCTGTTGCTTGAATTGCACAAACAATATTTATGTTAATTTTGAGCTCTATTGACAGTCGGTATTTCTGATCAATAAATCATTTAGAACCGATTAATGGAGTAATTAAATCCCTCACACGCCCCTATTATGATACGGATCATTTGTCTTTAGTCCGAAGCGTATTAGCCCAGCGGCGACGTCACAAAGATATAAATCTCACATCGCCATTAATTCCGGCAGTTCATGAACATTGGCAAAATACAAGCAATAAACTTGAACACAATTGGTAATCATTTTACTTTGAGTTTTAATTTTGTATGTGATTTAAATGACCTCGCCGTGTCAAATTTACATCTCTTTTAACCGATATCATTCCGACATCTCCATCATTTACAGACTGAATGGACGAAATTGGGAACCAAGACATAGTTATGAAACCAATTAATCAATCCCTTGGCTTCATTTCCTTAGGTTTATATGAAAAAGTCATACAAGTAAATTTATAGACCAATTGCAATTTAACCAATTGGTATATGGGGTAAATTACATGTCCTGTATCGTGGGTGCGTTAACAAAGATATACAAAGTAAACTCACGTACACAAGACTGAGAAGGAATGTGAATCTCCTGGACCCTTTTTTTTGTGGTGGGAAATCATCAAATAACTTCTGCCGCTCTGGGTAGAGCGGGAGGGCGTGTCAGGCTCTTACTGAATAAAACCCACCCCTGTTCCTTCAGTTGCCTGTGCCAGGGGCCGCAATGACTCTTTCAAACACACTCGCAACCCTGGCAGGCATCGGCCCTAGCGGGCCCCGTCAATTGGAGATCCCCTGGACCCTTAGCTAGTGTTAACTGTGGTGCGGATTCTCTTGTTCAATAAGTAAACTAAAATTAGAGAATAGCTATCTTTTACTAAAAGGCAGTGCGAGAAAAGGACAACTAAAGCTATGAACTAAGTTAGAGATGACAAACTAGTTTACGCCTTGTTTTTACGTGTACCCTTAATTTTTATGGAAATATTAGTTCAACTAAATTTGACAGCTCTAATTTACGTCCGTCTCTTTCTTGTTTTATTAGAGAGAAAAAGATAGCAATAGCCTAAATTAAGTTTAGTTTGTGCACAACAGAATCGACACAGTTTGATTCCCGTGGCATTTTATAATTAGGTAGGTATATTGTTTAAAATCGGGTGAAGGTACCTATTCTTATACTCATATCATCATCTCCTACTGTTTCATCAATCACAACATTACAAACAATTTAATAATGCTCATCGTTATCACTCACAAGAACAAACAAACAAACGGTTATAATTAAAAATAATGATAGAACGCCATTGAACTTCAATTAATGCACCACGAGGCTGAAATCCAATAGTTCAATTATAAAATCAATTTTGAACTTTAGCTGTAACAAAAGGTTAGTTAAAATAAATTTTACTCATACAAATTAATGATTTATTAATATATTATTATGACTGATTTTGTAAATGTGAGTACCATGTGACTTTTCATGTAACTTGGTCAGGCTCACTCAAATATCTCGCTGATGGTGTCAGGTTATTCGGTTCCCTTCAATATAGTTGAGCTGAGTGGTGCTGATCCATGCGTCATGTTCGTGAACGGGCGCCGTCAGCTGAGACTGGTCATCTTTTAACTGCCACTGGCTTATTTTATTTTTTTATTTAACATTGTTCTCATATAAAAGAAGCAACAAAACATTTTGTAGCCAGCCCCCCTATAGTAATATTACATTTCTTATCGTTTACGCTAACGCTTAGAACAAAATGTATGGCAATGACATTACCTGCGTAGATAAGTGTCACGTGACTTATCGCAGGTAATGTCATTGCCATACATTTTGTTCTAAGCGTTAGCGTAAACGATAATAGAAATGTAATATGGCTAGGGGGGCAGGCTTTTTGTGAACATATCATGATTTAAAAGAGTGTCCATGGAGTTTCTTGCGCGTTCTTCTCCATAGAGATCTACTATTTGGAATGTGCAATTAGCTTCATATTTCTGACTGACCGACTTCCTGATCATTCATAAATGCCTGTAAATGATTTATTTGAAATAAATGCTTTGAGTTTGAGATTCAAATTCAAGCAACACCCTGATTAGGCTTATACGACGCATCAACATACAACAAAGACTCCAACATAAATAGGCCCTATTTAAAAAAAACCATGTGATTAGTTTAAACACTGATTAGCGGGTGGTAGGAAAATTTAAATAAGAAATTTAAATTTTCCTACCAGGAAGAAGGATAGATGTGGAAGGTAAAGTACTAACTAATCATTAACATATGCATCCCTTTTGTTTATACGGAATATATTTCTATTGTACGTTTCTTGTGCGTCAAAAAATCATTCTGAATAGCCTTTTCCCAACTATCTTGGGGTCGGCTTAAAGTCTAACCAGATGCAGCTGAATACCAGTATTTTACATGGAGCGACTGCCTCTGACCACAACCCAGTTACTGGGTAATACGATACCCCTTGGTAAGACAGGTTGTCAAACTTTCGGGCTTCTGACGACCCGCAAAGACTGTCAAAAATCCACGATTGACAGCCGGGACCAACGGCTTAGCGTGCTTTCCGAGGCACGGAGGAGTCTCGGTATGTAAAAATCCATCCATGGGCCAACCGCGGCAAGCGTAGCTTAACCTGATTGATCGACCCTTGCGGCTGTTATTACTTCAGCCACGAGCTCCTCGTTTCTTGAGCGTCAAAATAGCCGAAAGTCGCTTCCTCGCTGGCGGTGGGACAACTGCTTATAGGAGGTTCTGTATTAACATCTGAATTTGATGGATGAGACGTTTATATCTTGAGTTTAGTAAATAAACCAAGTATTGTTTAGTGAGTTTTATAAATAAGGGGTGAATATGTACAAATAGAGTATGTGGAGCAGTGGTGGCCCAGTAGTAACGGCCGCGACTTACAAGTTGTATGTCGTGAGTTCAAACCCAGGCAGGCGCTTTACTTTGTGTTAATTATTTCATCACCACTGCTCTCAAAACAGTGACGGAACACATCATGAGGAAACAGGCAAGTCCTAGAACGAAAAATTCGAAGACATGTGACATCCACCAACCCGCATTGGGTTCGCGTGTTTGATTACTGCCCACGCCCTCTCGCAGAGGGGAGGCCTGTTGCCCCAGCAGTCGGGATATTGAAAGGCTGATGATGATGATGATGAAGTAGAAAAACTTGATGGCAATGAAGTTGTAATCTTAGCACACAAAGCTAGCAACGTAGGTAACGTGTCCAGTAATTGCCCACAACGTACTAACGTTATCCGGTGTTCATGTAAATATGATGATCATGATAATTGTCACGACAAGCGAAGGTTGTTGCAATTTTAGCACAACGTCGGCTCCCTTTGTTGTTGTGGCAAATTATACGTTATTGTGGTTATTAAAAGAGTTGTTGACAGGCTGTTATTAATGATATTTTTGCCTTTTTTAGTATTCATTGTTGTGGGTTCAATTAGTTTAATTTGTCTATAGTAGTCCATACGAATGGACCCATACATTATGCATGATATTATGTGACTTTCATAGAGCAAAAGCTTCATTAAATTCTTTAACTATGAACGACTATGGCACGGTTTTTTTTTTTTGGTGGGATGGGAAATCATCCAATGACTTCACCCGCTCTAGGGTGCAGCGGAAGGGCGTGTCAGACTCTTACTGACTTTTAAACCCATTCCTGTTACTCCCCAATACAAAAAAAAAAAAACACAGCGTCACAGATTCTGTTTATTTCTATAACTTTTTGGCTGAGATGTTGATCCAGGATAATTCCAATACCATTCTTGGTATTCTCTTTGGCCATTGTATATGAGTTTGAAACCGTTCCCGATTTGACGTGATTTGGCGCCCTTACATTTTGTTTCTTGCACACAGCAAATGTTTATATTGTGTCGTCTGTATAGAGTAGCGCTGAGTTCAGCACTTCTTCTAGTCATTGTGCCAATGTTCCAAGTTCCTATGCGCTGTTGGGACATTGGTACAGCGTTTCGTTGTTTTGATCTTCCGTCGCTTCGGGGGGACGCCCTAGTATCAATTCAATTCAATTCAAATTCATTTATTGTTTGTCACAGGTGGAAAAGCAGTAAAGTTCTTATCATAATAATATATAGATCGCTGCAACATACCCATAGGGCGTACAATATTCAAAAATCATTTTAAAAACTATTCCATCATTAATATCATTATTCAAGCCAAAATATATTATAGTTAATTAATATTATTACTCATGCCACAATTCACTCTGGAGTCATCCACTCATCTAATGGAGTTGCCCAAGCGTGTAAATAGCTGTGGTTCTCTGCAGGATGCAGGACATTGTTACGGCCAAACACTTGGAGTGAATGCTGGCCCAAAATTGCCTATATTTGTCTGTATAACTTCAAGTTGGGAGTGGCTGGCAGCAGACGGCGTATGATGGCCTAACTCTAAGCGAGTAAACAAAGCGGTACCTGACTCTTCCTTCGGCAGCCTCGCAGGATCCCGACGAGTGTTTGGCCGTAACAATGTCCTGCATCCTGCAGAGAACCACAGCTATTTACACGCTTGGGCAACTCCATTATGAAGAGTCCAAGCCTAATCCAGGTGATCTAGGATACTTGGGAAATATCTAGCCGGAGCACAATTAAACACGTCCGTACAGTACAAAGTATTTATTACGGGAGAACATGGGGGTAGGGTGGTATGAACGTCTTACAATTAAATATGTGCACCTACCGCCTTATACACAAACATCACACCCTCTCACTTAAAATGTACTTAGATCTAACAAATTAACTATATAAGCAAATAGGCCGGCACTTATATCAAGGCTAACACCCATTTAATCTATATCTATACCGTAGCGCTTAACTGGTCTACGGACTCGCCTGGAACGGTCTGCCGGGACCGGGAGTGCCGGGTCTTGCACGCCCGACCCATCCGCCGTGTCCGCTTGGACTACACGCCTGTCGGACTCCGGATCAGGGCCTGGCCACTCAAACATTGCTATCGATCTACTTTTTAACTGATTTAAATGTCTTTTAAAGTGTGAACCGTCCTCCCCGACTACCATGTAATTACGAGATCCCAGCTTCTCCTTTATTTTTCCACTGCACCAATTCCTTCCCCCGGTATAATTACGCATCCATACCTTATCTCCCTTCCTAAACTCTCGTGCGGTTCCTCCTGCGTTTTCCACTTGTCGTTTTTGCCTGCTATGTACCCGATCTTCCACTATCCTATCACCCTTGATCATATCCAACCTGGACCTAAGCTTTCTTTTTTGTAACAAGGTCGCTGGTGATACCCCTGTGGTACTTTGCTCAACATTTCTATAAGCTAACAAATACGTTTGCAGCGCCGCTTCCATATCCTGTCCATCACGAAGGGATTTTTTTACCGCCCGCTTGCAAAGCTTAACCGCCCCTTCTGCCGCTCCATTAGAAGAAGGATGGTAGATCGCCGAGAAGGTTAATTTAATACCGTTGTTTTGCATAAATTGTGCATACTCTTTACTAGAAAATGGGGGACCGTTGTCAGAAACCACTTCCCGGGGCAACCCAAAACGTGCGAACGTCTCTCTTAAAACTTTAATTACCGCCGATGCTGTTGTTCGAGCCATGGGAAATGCTTCTATCCATTTTGTGGAGGAGTCAATGATAACCAAAAATGTTTTGTTATGAAAAGGTCCAAGAAAATCGACATGTAATCTACTCCAGGGTTCCGTTAGGTACCGCCAAGGCATGATAGGTGCTTTGGGTGGGGCTGTACTTTCTTCTATGCATGTGGTACATTCTTTGCAAACTCGCTCGATATCAGTATCAATACCTGGCCACCACACATAACTACGCGCCACGGCTTTCATTTTAACGATACCTAAATGGCCCAGATGTAGCTCCTTAAGAATTAATTCCCTTAATTTTGTTGGCACTACTAACCTGTACCCCCACATAACACATCCCATATCTAAGTATAGTTCCGTGCGCCTAGTCCAATACGGTTGTACTTCCTCCTCGTTGCATTTGGCTGGCCAACCTGACTCTAAATATAAAACTATGTGTCTCAATATGCTATCCGCTCCTGTTGCTTCTTTCAAAGCCAACCTAGTAATCGGCACAAAATTCTGGACAAAGTTCAAATAAGTACTATCTTCAGCTTTCGTACATATACTTTTTTCTAAAGGTAATCTCGACAATGCGTCAGCCCCATTCTTATCGGTTGATACATATTCAATCTCGTAATCATATCCTGCAAGAAGCACCGCCCACCTCTGCATTCTACTCGCGGCCATCACGGGTATACCTGTTTTTTCTCCAAAAATACAAACTAGCGGTTTATGGTCCGTCCTTAAAATAAACTTCCTACCATACAGATAATGGTGGAATTTTCGTACACCATAGACTATGGCCAGTGCCTCTTTCTCTATTTGAGCATAACCCCGCTCTGCTGCGTTAAGCGAGCGGGATGCATAAGCAATAGGTCTTTCCCTAGTAGTGTTGCCTGTCGTTGCTTTTTCCGGCATTAAGTGTGATATAACCGCGCCTATACCCACGGAACTTGCGTCTGTTGTCAGAAGTAACGGTAAATCCGGTGCGTAGTGTGCCAGCACCTTACTGGATACTAGCAATAATTTGACCTTATTAACCGCTTCGTCACACTCGCGGCTCCACTCAAACTTGGCATTTTTTTTTAAAAGCTTGTACAAAGGTTCCAGTAAAGTACTAATATTAGGTACAAATTTTGCGTAATACATAACTAGTCCTAAAAATGATCTTAGTTCTGTTACCGTTTTTGGTACCGGTGCACTTTTAATAGCTTCGATCTTATCTGGGCACGTATGCACCCCCTCTTGACTAATAACGTAACCTAAATATGTAACGGACTTAGCAAAGAAAGTACATTTTTCTTTCTTGATTTTTAACCCATATTTTCGTAGTCGTTCAAAAACCATATTCAAATACAAAATATGTTGGCTGTCATCCTCCCCCGTGATTATGACGTCATCAAGGAAAACCCCCACACGAGGAATATCTGCAAATAACTGTTCTAATTTTCGTTGAAAAATACCCGGGCTAGAGGATAACCCATATATTAAACGGTTATACCTAAAAAGGCCTTTGTGAGTGTTAACTACTGTAAACTTACGCGTCTCGTCCAACTCAAATTGTGCATAAGCTTGCGACAGATCTATTTTTGTAAAACGCTTACCCCCATGCAGCTTGGCAAGAAGATCTTCTACCTTTGGTAGAGGAAAACGGTCCACTTCTAAACATTTATTCAACGTGAGTTTAAAATCGCCACATACCCGAATTGTGCCATCTTTCTTTACTACCGGCACTATAGGTGTAGCCCAATCCGAAGTCTCAACAGGCGTTATAACTCCCTCTTGCACGAGCTGGTCCAGCGCGCGCTCGACGGGCTCGCGCAGCGCGTAGGCTATGGGTCGCGAGCGCATGAATACCGGTCTCGCGTCAGCGCGCACGCGCAGGCTCACCGGTCCACCAGTAAACCGTCCCAAGCCATCCGCAAACACTTCATAAAATCTGGAACTGAAATCCTCTAAGTTAAAACCAACATTTTTACTTTCTAAAACTAAACAATCAGTAATCGGTGACGTAATACCTAATTCGTACAACCATTGTCGTCCAAATAATGTAGTTTTACCCTTATCTATGACAAACAAATCTAAGTTTTTACAGTTTTTCTTAAATTGTACACATACGTTTATTTTTCCCATTGGCCTCACTAGCTCCCCGGTATAATATCTTAACAACAGATTACATTTTACAATTGGGCAATTTGCAAACAACTTTAAATAATTATCGTAACTAATACACGATATGGTACTTCCTGTGTCTAATTCCATTTGAATTTTTTTACCATTAATACAAACAGTGACATAATATGGGCTATATTGTTTGAAATTTTCCCTACTCTGAGAAATAGAATGAATAACTACCTCTTCACTTTCGTCCGAGCACGGGTAACTATCTACCTCATTTTCCACATAGTTTTGGCGAGCATAATTCGCAGAATCCTCTTTCCTCACTCTTGGGCACATCTTTTTTAGGTGCCCTTCTACATTGCATATTCGACAAACATAATGGATGAATTTACAGACATTGGAAAGGTGATTGCCGCCACACCGCTCACATTTCTCACCACTGGAAAAAAACTTCGAACTGGAATTCGCATTGTTGACGTTTACGCCACTGCCACCAGCAAGGGGCGCGTGCGTGGCGTCACGTGGTCTGCGCGCGCCGCTGCGAGCCCGCGCTCGCGTCCCGCCTGTCTCCGCCGGTGCCGCCTCCACCGCCCGTCTGCTGTTCCTTTGTTTACGTTCCCATGCTCGTTTGGCTCCTACCGTGTTTTGGTAAACCGATGTTGGCTGACCCGCTTCTAGTCCTTTTCCTTCTACCAAAGCTGCATCTGTTCTAGCTGCCTCCATCGTGACCGCTATCCTGCACGCTTTTTCAAAAGAAAGCGTCGATTCTTCCTCTGCAAATAATCGTTGTCTAGTGTCGTCGTCGTACAAGCCACACACCAGTTGATCCCTTAGATTGCTTATTAAATCCCCAAAATTACACGTTCTCGATAGTTTTTTTAATTCTGCCACGTAATCGGCTATAGTTTCATCCTTGCACTGTTTACGCTGCCGAAATTTATACCGCTCGGCTAAAACACTTGCTTGCGGTTCCAAATGATTTTGCATAACCGTCACCAGCTCCTTAAAAGTCTTGCTCGCCGGCCGGGCTGGCGTGCACAAATTAACCATTAATTCGTAAGCTTCACTTCCTATAACTGTAATCAACGTAGCCACTTTTATTGCCTCTTTGATATCGTTCGCTATAAAATATTGTTCCAACCGTTCTACGTATGACTTCCAACTGTCCTTGGTGACGTCAAACGGCCCGATCTTGCCCACTGACATTTTTTTTTTTACACTATTTACACGCGAAATGTAACTGAACTACGGGAATCGATGCACCACCTCGTCGCCAATGAAGAGTCCAAGCCTAATCCAGGTGATCTAGGATACTTCGGAAATATCTAGCCGGAGCACAATTAAACACGTCCGTACAGTACAAAGTATTTATTACGGGAGAACATGGGGGTAGGGTGGTATGAACGTCTTACAATTAAATATGTGCACCTACCGCCTTATACACAAACATCACACATTAGATGGTCCTTCGAGGGTTGCGATTGCGACACATCGTCGCAGAGGTTGAAGTCGGGCATAGCATCCTCAAGGAAGTTCAGGGAACCTAGCTCGAAGGAGAATATGTTCTCTAGCAGGTCGTCTGATGTCGGCCAGGATCTTGTCAGATCAAAATGACTCTCCTCATTGTGGAGAGTCATTTTGATCTGACAAGATTCACATTGACGAAGTGAACAGGATCCTGGATTATCTTATTAGAAATGACCACGAGCTTGACGAAGTAAATAAGAAGTCAAATAAAATGGATACCTTTCAGCAGGACGGCCTAATGTCGGACTCCTGGCCGACATAAGACGACCTGCTAGAGAACATATTCTCCTTGGAGCAAGGTTCCCTGAACTTCCTTGAGGATGCTATGCCCGACTTCAACCTCTGCGACAATGTGTCGCAATCGCAACCCTCGAAGGACCATCTAATGGAGTTGCCCAAGCGTGTAAGTAGCTGTAGTTCTCTGCAGGATGCAGGACATTGTTACGGCCAAACACTCGTCGGGATCCTGCGAGGCTGCCGAAGGAAGAGTCAGGTACCGCTTTGTTTACTCGCTTAGAGTTAGGCCATCATACGCCGTCTGCTGCCAGCCACTCCCAACTTGAAGTTATACAGACAAATATAGGCAATTTTGGGCCAGCATTCACTCCAAGTGTTTGGCCGTAACAATGTCCTGCATCCTGCAGAGAACCACAGCTATTTACACGCTTGGGCAACTCCATTAGATGAGATGAGTGGATCCACGAGAGAGCTATGGTGGAGTCCGAGAAAGCGTGGACACCTGCAATAGGTACACGAGCGGAAAGTTTATCCTTGACTACGCGAACAAGTTTAGACAGAAGTAAAGCGGCGACGAAGTCCATTAGATTAATATTATTATCCGTCACAATCGCATTGCCGTCGCTTGAGGGAGACGCCCTAACCTTAGATCTCTTTCCGTTCTTGTTATGCCTAATGATTAATATAAAAATTGGCTATGTATATTTTTACAGTCGGTTGCCACCTGACACCAAGGTCTTAATCTTCCTGGAAGACTTGAGAGCCACCCTTGACCATAATACTCGTAGGTTCGTCCGCCGTCTTCTCTAATGAACTCTCAGACCTAAGAGTCCATCACAAACGAGGACCTCTACTCCGAATATGTCGGTGAACCACGTTAAATAAAAACGGCCAAGTGCGTGTCGGATTTCGCAAATCTGACATGCACTTGGCCAGTTTTTTTTTTATTTGGGACAAGCCCGCCACGCCACCAAGCCGCGGAGTTACGGTGGTTTGGCAATAGCCCAAACCACCGTAACTCCTGTATGCCAGAATCTACAGTGGCGACCACCAGAAAAAACGCGTAGGCAATGAAGCTCAAAAACGACGACAAATCCCGGAGAATCGATTCAATTGTCTTGGGTCCCGCAACGGTATTAATCAGACAAGAACAGCGCAGGAGTAAGAAAAAACATAATTGGATACTTGTCTAATAATGCCCCAATGTCTTCACACAGTCCACGGAAAGCATATGTTTGTCAGTCATCATTCTATGAACCAACCTCCATAAACTTTTTTTTATTTTCTTTTTTTTTTTAAACTTTGCCCCACACTAGGAATTACTCGTGTATTGTGGGTGCGTTCACAAACATTTAAACTCACATAAACAAGACACCCAGATCCGTAACAACTATCTGTAGGCCATACAAATATTTATTCCGTACGGGGATCGAACCCACGACACGCAGCGCAGCAGCCGAACGCTCAACCGTGCCATCTAACTAATCAATAACATCTTGACACTAACCAGAAAGCTTACTTTCACACTAGACTTTTACGAACACAATGCGAGGAAAGGTCATTCAATAATAAATGTTTCTCTTTTCAACAATAAAACGAATGAAATTAAAATTAATTCGTTTCGTTTTTTCTAACTAATTATTATCATCACAGCTATCCATCACAGAGGTATCACTGTCACGTTGTCAACGTCACAATAAACAGTAGGAACAAAAGTAATAATTATGATTTGTTATTGCATTATCGTTCCCACACTATTGTGATCTACGGAAGTGAGCAATTTGGTCACGCGATCGTTCTGTTACATTTCCGATGTTTTGTCGTATTCACTGTTAATAAAAATATCAAAATCACACATGTGCTATGGTAAAACGAAGGTCAGACTGAGGTCAAGCTAGTTTTACAATGCACCAGCTGAAGTATTTTAAACAATAATTAATTAATTGATAAAAAACAGTGAGAACAATTTTGAATTCGCTGGATGCGAGAAGAACAGGACTGGTCGTATATCCAGCAGTAGACGATTTTCAGTTGAGAAGATGACTAACTTCTAGGTTATGAAATATTTACTATAAACTGAAAAAAAAACACGTTTCTTGAAACGTGGTTCTTTTGGGTTTTTTTTTTGCCTTTATCTCATGATCCGTAATAGGTAGACAGTTGAAATTTTCACAGGATGTGTATTATACTGTTGCCGCTATAACAACAGATAATAAAAATAAATTAAAAATTAAAGGGCTCCCAGGCTCCCCCCCTTCAATTTTTTTATTTTTGTTGGAAAATTTCAACTGTCTACCTATTACGGATCATGAGATACAGCCCGCTGACAGACGGACGGACAGCGGAGTCTTAATAACAGGGTCCCTTTGGTTACCCTTTGGGTACGGAACCCTAGAAAAACAAAAAGTATTGCCTTCAAAATTGAAAGTAGCAACTAAAATTACATAATAAATGCAAAAACGGTTAAATAGTAGTTGATCTAAAATATAATAAATAAATTATAGTATACGTATGGCTGCCTGTCTATTGTAGAACAGTTATTATGTACCCAAGTGTTAAATTATATACAAGCAGTAATTTCGACCTTTCGGTTAAGGTTTGGTAACAGTTAGCTGGGCGGTGTTTGGCGGGTAATAGTTAATTTAACACTGTTTTGTGAAATTACAGGTGTTTTTTAATTCATACGTGACATACGATTGGTATCTAATGTAAAACGCAAGCCTCCCCTTGACCTTGGCTTGTGGAATAATTATCATGGTATTATGTTCATAATCATCATCAGCCTTTTAATGTCCCCACTGCTGGGACACAGGCCTCCTCTCTGTGAGAGGGTGTAGGCCATAAACCATCACGCGAACCCAATGCGGGTTGGTGGATGTCACATGTCTTCGAATTTTTGGTTCTAGGACATGCCGGTTTCCTTATGATGTTTTCCTTCACCGTTTTGAGAGCAGTGGTGATGAAATAATTTACACAAAGAAAAGCGCCTGCCTGGGTTTGAACTCACGACCTACAACTTGTAAGACTTATGTACCTACCTAATAATTTAATTATTGTAATAATTTGCTCGCCGTAAGGTAGACTGTAGCCGATCTTATTAATTTATGTGCAACATCTTATACCTGTACCTACATTCATAGCAAATAAAGTTCTAATTCTGATTCTGAACTTGTAAGTGGCGACCGTTACCACTGGTCAGAAACTGTCAGCCCATTATAATTACCGAGGCACCCGTTGTACATTATAAAATCCAGAATTTACTTCTTGGGAGTTAAGCTATTAGATTAGAACATATTAAGGTTCGTTTTTACATGGTTGCTCACAATGGGCCTCATCAAAAGGGTTAAAGTCACCCAAAGGGCAATGGAGAGGGCTATGCTCGAAAGTTCCTAGCGTGATCGAGTTGGAGATGAAGATATCCGAAGGATAACCTAGGTTACCGACACAGCCCGAAGAATCGCTAAACTGAAGTGGCAGTGGGCAGGGCACATTGTTCGCAGAAGATGGTCCGTGAGGCCGAAAAGCTCTTAAGTGGCGAGAGCGTACCGGAAGTTGCAGCGTTGGAAGGCTTCCCACCAGGTGGACCGATGACCTGGAGGTACATTCGTTAACTCAGTTGACATTATTTAATAGGCACTATGCCGTGCTTTGCTCGGTGGACATCGATTATAAAATAGGCACTACGGTTTTCCTATACGTCAAAGCAGCAAACTACGGCAAAGTGCCTATCAAATTGATATTCATTTTTCTTTGCTAATACCCTCATTTGGTACGTAACCCTAAATGTGCGAAGCCGACACGCTCTTGGCCGGTTTTTCTATGTCGCCTCGTCCCATTTCCAACGGTTACTCAGCAAACATTTGTATAGTCGGTTCCTATTATGTACAGTATCCAATGTTTTGGCTTATTCTTTGGACACTTAAAAAATACTATCACTGTAATAGTCCTTGGGATTTACCTATGTCCAGCCATACCCGTTAATAGGTCGTAAGTGTAAAGTATTTCTCACACACAATATATTTGGTATCAGCCATCAGTTTCCATAAGCTCACAATGGCGGACTGGACTTAATGGCTCCGTTGTTGTATGGGAACTGATGGAGAGGATAAAGTTGTTCTGTCCATTGTGTGACTGTTGTCGAAGGTGGTGGGCCTGAGGAATTTATGTTATAGATCGTCATTTTTTTTTTTTCTTTTTTTTCTACAACTATCACACAACGCCATCTAGTCCCAAGCTAAGCAGAGCTTGTGTTATGGGTAATATACAACTGATAAACATACTTATATATTTCTAAATACATAAATATTATAGATAAATTACACCCAGACACAGAACAAATGATCGTGCTCATTACACAAACATTTGTCCTGGGTGGGAATCGAACCCACGACCTCCGGCATAGCAGTCAGGGTCACTAACCACTAGACCAGCAGGCCAGTCATATATATAGTAATTAGGATTATGGAGGTGTTAACTAACTTACACTAACAACTTCACTATTTCTGGGAGTACCTAGACTTTACTTTCATTATATTTTCTAAATATATTTATCTGTTTAGCTTTTTCGGGTCGGCTGCCAGTTTAAACAGAAGTAGCTGAATTTCCGAGGTTTATCCGTGGTGCGACAACATTTTTTAAACCTTTTAACGAAATGGTTTTCGAGTAGGATATACAGGGTGTAACGGAAAGGTGTGGTCATATTTTCAGAACCGCATCTACCCATCGATATGAACAACTTTCTTTAAGAAAACCTGAGGAAATTCTCAAAAATATTTCTTACCTTCCATACAAATATTGATCAGCTGATGATAACTTTGTATGGAAAGTCCAATTTTTTTTTTGGGAATTTTCTATTTTTTCTTAGAGAAAGTTCTTCATTTCTATGGGCAGAACCGGTTCTTAAAATATGACCACACCTTTCCGTTACACGCTGTATAATAGATAATAGTAATGCTACTGTCTCCAGAGGATTATCTTTTAATTCTCATTTTCTCAACTAATAGTTGCCAACCATCAATCACAAACAGGCACACACACACAGGCAATTTTAAATAACTCCCTTTTGAGGAGTTCCTTCGAGTTTGCAAAATTAAATTCAAAATCAAAAGTCATTTGTTCAAACCAGGCTGAGAGCCAGTACTTTTTAAACGTCAAAGTTCTACATAAAGACAGTCCCACGAAACGCCCGCCCGTTACCACTAGCTAGAGTTTTAGCTGGGAATAAGTGGCGCAAAAATCTCACCAGCAACACATCTATTAAGTTTGAGTCTATTAAATTGCGTATCAACCTGACATAATGAAATTTGTCACTCCTCTGCTCTCACGGCACCTTGACAATGCATGAAAGAGAACGGTCTGTTCCTCCCAAACTAAAGCCGAAATCCGCAGAACAGCGATCGAACTCTTCGATAGCAGTGCGTAAGTTACCCAACGAACTACAGAAACAATACAACCTAATCTTTTTATCGGAGTTAGAACAAAACATTGGCGACCTCACCTCGACCTGGTCTAACAATACTAAGTGAAGCTGGGCCAGTGTCACCTCTCAGAGGTGTTAACCAAGTTGTATAAGTTATACAAGAGTTAACATAACAGACATAATAGGATCATGAATGTCAAATGCTTGGACCTTCTTTGTGGATCCGTAAGTAAGAATATTACATCAATTAATTTTAAGTTTTTGTTGTGTATTATGTATATCGTCTTATGTAAATCTGTTTATAATCCTGAGGTTTGCTGTAATAAAATCCAAATGCTAGGTTAAGCTCGCCCTTGTCGTTAACTATCCCTTTGTATTTAATTTATACGTTATAACTGAGCAATAAAGAATAATACTATACTACTACTACAACATATACGTAGGTACATGTGACTCGGGGTTTGTAAAATTGATCGAATTAAAGGATTACAATAAAATACAGTTGCTCTGTTTTTAATCAGGCCTTTTAATCACATTTTTGTTATCATGTCAATGCAATTGTTTTCACAATTTCATTACACTTTTTAGGGTCTGGGTCGGTACTAAGTCTCCGCTGTCCGTTCGTCCGTCCGTCTGTCTGTCAGCGGGCTGTATCTCGATCATAGACAGACAGGTGGAATTTTCAATAACAACAAATATATATATATATCCATCAGGTTAAGCTATGCTTGCCGAGGTTGGTCCATGGATCCATCTTTTCATACCGAGACTCCTCCGTGCCTCGGAAAGCACGTTAAGCCGTTGGTCCCGGCTGTCAATCGTGGATCTTTGGCAGTCGTTTACGGGTCTTCAGAAACCCGAAAGTCTGACAACCAGTCAAGGGGTATCATATTATCCAATAACTGGGTTGTGGAGGTCAGATAAGCAGTCGCTCCATGAACAATACTGGTATTCAGCTGCATCCGGTTAGACTGGAAGCCGACCCCAAGATAATTGGGAAAGGGCTAGGCAGATTGATTGTTTAATTTATAACGCGTCTTCAAAATTTATTTCTAAAAAGCGAAAGTTGAACTTCCTGAAACACCGTTCAAAAGTCTCACGTGCGTATAGTTTCACAAGAACCCAATTATTTTTATACCTACACTTCAATTCCAACATCAGATTAACGCGAAAATAATGCAAATATAAATTCGTACAATAACTGCAACCCTAATATAACTAATACAATGGCGTAATAAAGTAAGAAATATTGCAAATCAAACGAAACATATCGTGTGTTTAAGATAATAAGCGTAATCTCAGTTTAACCTAATATCGGACAAAGAAGTAACGCGTAACCTTGCGTTAGTAACAAACAAAGCTATGAATATATAAACATGCTGAACATGCAACCGCCTCTATTTCCATACAGTGCAGGCCAAATGAAAGGGTACAGTAGTGGTTAAGAGGTTTTACACATGGTGTAGGCTCGCTGCGTTTGTGATTTAGAAAGATAGTCTGATAAGCGATGGAATATAAACATGGGTAATAAGATAATTTATGATGAAAGACCTGCTTTATCATACCAGTTGTGAATGTCTTGAAACATGTAATTGTTCCTACAAGTCATTTCTAGGCGCTGGGACCGAACCATCAAGTCCTAGTCTTAAGCAACTGCCAGAACAATATGAAGATACTTTTAGCCACAGAAAAATGTATCAGATTTTTATGAATGTTAAAGCAGGGATTGTAAGCTATCACAAAGAATATCTAAGAAATATACCCTCCTTCTGGGGCAGTCAAAATCAAAGGTCATTTATTCAAACTAGGCTGCGAGCCAGCACTTTTTGAATGTCAAAGTTTTACATAAAGACAGTCCCCCAAAAACGACCGCCCGTCACCAGTCGGGTCATTACAGAAAGTATACTCGAAATTTCAGGGTTGGTCTCACAGTAAAAGGTATTCGTAATGATGAGTACAATGACCGCTCAAAATATATTCAGTTATTTCAATTACACGTTGTAAAACGAAATAATAGCACCATTATTATCAATGTAAGTACAGTCTTTTTCACACGTGAAATACCTAGCGTTAGCCAAGTCCAATGTGCAATCTCCTCAAGTATAAGGAGGCTTAGTGAATATGTAAATCTATATATGCATATCCATCTGTCACACACAGATTGAAATGTTGATTATAAACCAGTAGGTACTGGTCGACATTGAGCGTGAACATAGGTACGCCTATGATTGATACAGCGACTTGTGAGAACAGCTATTGTGTGCTAATTGAATATAGATGAGTATGAGGTGAAGGAATATTTCAGGAGGCGTTGATTCTCATTACGAGTTGGTGAAATTGGTAGAAAGATTGAGAATCAACGTGTATATGCTGCCACATTTTGGAATAAATTCTAAACATTTTTTGGAATAGCAGTCTAGCGGAGAATGAAGAGGAGAGCCGACCCCAAATAATGGGATAAAGTAAAAGCGAGAATATAATTGGCCTCTAACTTTGGTAATACTCAATTGCAGAAAACCTACACTCCGTTTAACAAATAAAAAAGAACAAAATAGACAAAAATAAAAAATCGTATCTGTTAAAAATTACCCAAGATACTAATGTAAAAGGACTAAACAAAAATTAGTAAAATATTACTATCAGTATGGTGATCTTATTACCAACCGTATAATTCTGTAATTTCTGTTCATTGCATACTGATATATTAGAAGGTCTACATTCATTAAAAGTAGATATTTATGAGCAAATAATAATATGATTAATAGATAATCGAAATCGTTTAACCTGTAAATGGTAAGCAGATATTATGTAAGTTGTGGCAATAGTTAAGGATTACGATATTCAAATGTAAGTCGTTGGACAACTTGTGAACACCATTATATGGTAATTGAAGATGTTGCTGCAATATGAAATACATTGGTGTGATATGTTAGGGAGGAATTATTTGAAAGGTTGATGACACGACACGGAATTAATAATGTTTTTATTCATGTTAATAAAATATGTACAAGTGGCATAAAAAAGGGAGGCGTAGAAGTCATTGGCCATCAAAAAATTCGTCCAAATCGCTGTTAAATTGTCACTGGGAAAAGTGTCGAGAACACTGACAGCATTACCATGCTTTCATTTGATTATAAGATACACCAACAGAAGTATATACTTAGTATGTTTAATGTTTTATGATAATTGAACACATAATTTTAAACAGAGACTTACTCTCTCTGTGATAAAACATGGGTGTGAGAGTGCTCACCCATTCCCAAGAAGTACTTCAGACATCTTTGTTCCTTATAGGTACTACAGACTCAATAGGATACAATACAACGTCTTATGACAATAACTTTACTAGTTATAAATAATCTGTTACCAACTTTTGTTATTGTGTGCAAGAGCTCGCTATTTCCTTTCATGTCATGTTGCTGTAAGTTTTTCTAAACAAAAAATTGGAAAAGAAATCCTGAGTGTATTTTCCGCCATCGCTTTTTTAAACTTCCGTCAATAATAGTGAGTCTACTGAAAATATACAGTCTCTTGACTATCTTTTCTTTTTTGAGCATCTTAGGAAAACCATATACTTGATAGTTACTCACTAGTCAGCTGCGCGCAAAACGTACCTACTTAATAAACATACAGCCTTATTCTTCCGGGTATAAATTGTTTAAACCCGCTAATCAGTGTTTAAACCCATCATATGGTTTTTTTTTTATAAATAAGACCCAAAGTTCTTAGCGCTAGTGTTTTCGTAAAAGAAATGTAGACCATTTCAGAAATAAACCGCTCCATTAATATTACTTACATGTCACAAACATGTCGCCATTAAAATTAATGTTTTCAAAACTCTTTCAACTTAATCATAAATCTGTCAATACGTTATGCAAACATACAATTAATAGCCCCTAAGACAACCATCCCAATGCATGTTCTCATTTACCATTACCCAATAATGTAATACAATTAAAAATACCAACAACTTCTCTTGGTATCTGGGTCGTCATATTTCGGTGCTCGAGTTTCCAAGCTAAGGCCAGACTAATGAGCGAGCCACTCAATTAGCATACCCACTGAACTTTACGTCGCGTTTGTTTGATTGTGGGCTATAAACGGTATATTTGAAACTAGTCTAGCTTAGTCTGTAAATAGTCAGATCATGATTTATGGATCCGGAACTGAGGAATATTGATTCTCGTGTCAGTGGCTGTCAAAACAGATGACTTAAGGCAAATATTTGAAAGGAAAGTACTGTAACTAAATTGATTGAAATTCATTTTATAGACTCAAATTAAATAGTAGCCATCATCATCCCCCTACCCTTAGCCCAATTAACAAGGAAATCAGTAGCTTTACAGCTATAGTAGATGTAGTATCCTCAACAGCGAGTAATACGGGTAGCTCTAAGAGATTGGTTTATGTCCGTACTTAATCCTACAGTGAGGAAGGACAGAATTATACTCAAAATATCACTGCATTTTGTTGCTGCAATAAGATCAACGAATCATTCCAATATGTTCTTATCTGTCAGTAGCAAGTCATTAAGATCCGAGTGCATACAGGTTACTATTGTATTAAAATATAGACCAGTCACTCTTCAGGTATGCTGCACTTTTGAAAGACCTATTGATTAATGTTACTGATATACGATGGCGCAGTTTAACAGGTTATTAAGACAGCCGTCTGTCATAATATTAGACGACAGTAACAGAGATAAAATTAATTTAATGACAAAAAGCTCCAGACTCGAATGGCTTCACATTAGGTCATTTGTAAGTTTGTATCTACTTATTATTTTATGAAACTGCAAAGCCTGAAAGCAATCAATAATGGCGACTAGCTAAAAATACACCGAGGCAATGAAACTCGACTAGTCCGAAGAAACAATTCAACTGTCTTGGATCCCGCAACAAAATATAGAAGAAATAACTATTTGCCCTCCATATTATGCAGAACCGTAACATAACTAACCCAAAAGAAACAAAGGGTCTATTACAACTGGAATAATCCCAGTAGCCAAGCATCACAAATTAAAATGAATGGGTCCTAAATTGCGAACTGAATAAACGTTTACTGTAATAGGTACTTTTGTAAATTAGCAATACAGTAACAGAAACAAAATTGACCAATCCAAACACTTAGAATATTTTAATCATTTACAATAAAACCCATAACTGCATGCAGTAGCCATATTGAATAATAACAATCGATTGGAAGGTTGCAACACTCGATGCGGCCGGCGATCTGTGTAACGATGTAATCGATATCCCCTTGAACCGAGCTTCACTCGTAGTCGAAATAATGGCGCACATCCTTAGCTTGTCTATGGGGTAATGTGCGTGTTTTATTGCTTTTGGAGCTGAGATAGGATTTTCATTTTTTGTTATTTAGATTTTTTGATGCCCAATGAGTTGTTTTCATACGTATTTGTACATTTTATTATTATCAGTTTGTATAAATTCCTATTAAATTATTTATTAGTTTAGTTGTATACATATAAATAGAATTATAAAGACTAGTAAAAAGATAAGTGCTAAAGCCTTTTTTTAGGTTGTTGTTTGGTGGAAAACCATCAAATTACTTCTCCCGTCTTCTGGGTGGAATGGGCGGGCGTGTCAGAATCTAACTGACTAAAACACACCCGTGTTTCTTCAGAAGCCTTTTGCGTTCCAGAGCCACGGTGACTCTTTCAAACAGTCTTGCGATCCAAGTGCTAAAAATTAACATTGGAATACTGAGGACTGGGTTTAACCATCCTATGGCCTAATCCAGGCTTATCTACGTTTACCCCTATGTCGACTTTATCCAATCCTATTCAGCTGTTGAGTCGTGATTTATTAACAAACATACAGACGGCATATGAAGTAAGATTTTGTGATATTTAGATGACGAAGGTCGGGCTCACTTTATTTTCAGTTATGCATTTCGAAAACCACATTTTATTATTCGTTCGAAATACAACTCACACTTAGTGAAATCAAAAGTCCTCATCTGTTAAGTTACACTTCGCCATTTGTAACAATTTAAAGTTTAAATGCGTATTACTAGATACAATTGAAACCATAAAACAAAGTTTATAGTTCATAAAAAGTCGTGAGAATGGCATTAAAAATGTCAGTTCTTTATCATAATTTATTAGAATTACATTATCTTTTACTGTTTTTATTCAGGTTTTAATAATGTAATGACACAACAAATATTTGTGAACGCAACGGTATCTTTAGGAAGAATGTAATTACTAACTAATATTACCAAATTGGTTCGTCAATTAAGAATGAAATCAAACCAAACCAATATTCATATCCAATATGCATAACATATTACTAATAGGTCACCGTTCATTTGCATAGACCGGTCACTGCCATAGACGGTAGCTCGTAAAATACTTAAAGTTTTATAGAGGAAACACATTGTTTCAAATATTTACTTAATGGAGAAGCGGCAGCTGTGAATTAGTAAGAATTGCTGAATTAATTTGTTGTGTGTGGGAGCTTTATATTATGCATTTACATGATAGAGACATAAGTATTGTATTTCGATAATGAGTAGATTTTTTTTCGTGGACTTGATAGTGAATTATGGCTGATGGTCAATTTCGATCGACAGTTAAAATAAATGTATCTATTATATTTGAAAGGCACACTTAGAGAGCACTGACCAGGGAGGCATGACACAAAAGGGAGGAGGTCAATACTTACTCATATAAGCAAAATAAATATATTTATTAATAAATTGAAGCGATTTCTCGAATCAAAGTCTTACTACACAGTAAAGGAGTTCTTAGATGATAAATCGATTCCAAAATAATTTCTTGTTCTCTCTCTTTTACACCAAACATTTTGTAGAAAAATAGAAAACCCAATATAAACATAAATACATAAAAAAATTAAAATTAAAAAAATAAATAAAAATAATCTATGAATAAGAAGAATAATTTAATAATAATATAAGAACTTCATAATAATTACTTACAATTAATAGCAATTTAATATATCTATATACGCAAACCTTATATATATACATAATATTATACATACACCCAATAAACCACAACTAATAATTTATATTGCTTAATTGAATAACTACTTAGCCCTCTCCTCTCTTCTACTTTGCTGTGTCCGACAGGGTCCATATTGATATTTTATTATGTTATACCACCTATTTAGCACATATGGAATGCAATAAAGTATTGAGTATTGAGTATTGAGTACTCAGCAGTGGACGCATCAAAGCAGCCAATGATGAGTGGGAGGACGTCTGACTCAATCAGATTCAAGGTATGCAGGTAGGCCCAAAGGTAAACCTTTACCAAGCATTAGAAACAGCGTAAGTTTTTATTTTTAAATTCATATTATAAATACATTATTTTCACAGTTTTACTTGGTTTTGTACTATTAAACCAGAATTGGTGTGTGTTGGCTCACATTCGCCATAAGTCCACAACACTTGAAAAGAGGATCACAAATTATTTACTTCTTTTAGTCTGTCTTCTACTTGTCGTTCTTTTTAATCTGTATGTGAGTTCCACATTATTCAAGAAAGATAAAGAAGACATCCATCAGGTCAAAATGACGCAACCTAACAGGCTCTTTGACCCGTGTGCAAAGTATCATGATTCAGAAACCCATGTTAACACACAGCTATAAAACTACCCGCCTTATATGGAACGACTCGATACTAAATATTACTTCTAATCGTTGGCTTAAGTTACATCACTGGTCTGGCATGTGTGATAGTTTTCTGGGATATCTGGTTTAAATATTGGTCCAAAAATTATTTTAGAAATATTATAGAAGACCTAAGATCGGCTGCTAAGCCCACGCAATTTTTAGATGATCGTTACAAATGCCTATCCAATAGACTAAAAAAAAGTGGGCCGTCACGGAACGCCCGGGCTGATGTGAAACATCTATTTGGTATGTTGTGTGTTTTTTTAATTTGTAGTTGTTGTTGTTGTTGGTTGTTGTTGTTTGTTGTGGTGATTGTTGTTGTTGATAGTGTTGTTGTTGGTTTTGGTGGTTGTTGTTGTTGGTAATGTTGTTGTTGGTGGTTGTTGTTGTTAGTGGTTGTTGTTGTTGTTGTTGGTTGTTAGTTATTGCTGTATTACTGTTTATCGCATAGATGTTTCTAGGGAGAAAGGAGTCGAGAGCAGCGTCGTAATGGGGGCATCGTGGCACGTTTTCCGTCACAACATTCGAGTCTTTTACTACCAAGCCGCACCAATAGATGTTTCACATCAAAAACAATGCGTGCGAAACGTAACCAGCCAGCCATCCGGTGGTGAAGTGCAATGTTTTGAGAAAATAATTAGTGCAGGGTGGTCGTTTTCGAATTGAAATGCGTTTCACAGCGGCCTGAAAGAGTTTAGTGTCAGCCACCACTGACGGGGCCCATCGTGGCCGGTGCCTGCATGCCTAAGGGTAGCGGATAAATTCTGAAAATGAGTTACCGCACCCCTGGGCACTCAGGCAGGGAAGGAACTGGGGTGGGTTTTAGTCAGTAAGAGTCTGACACGCCCTCCCGCTCCACCCAGAGCGGGAGAAGTCATTGGTTGATTTCACAGCCCACTAAAAAAAAAAAAAGCGGCCTCGTGCGTCTGTAAAGATAGATAAAAAATTTAAGGATTCGTGTACAGGTGTGAACGACGCAACAACACGTTTCCATAGAAATATAATTATTCTCGAATTGCTCTGCAGATAGATCAAGTTCTATGAAAAAGTGCCGTCGCATTGTTGTCAAATTGTCGCGTCGCACCTGTCTGCGGGAGTCTTAAATCAGTTCTTTGGCAGTCGGTGCGTGCGCGCAGTTCTCACACAGCGATCGATCGTTAATGTGTGGTCGTCCGTCACGCATGCGCGCTACCGGTGCACGGTGGTCGCTGAATGGAATTGTTATCAATGTGAGATGGGAATAAAGAATTGGTTGGGAACTCGATTATATTCAGAACAACAACGTATCTGAATAATGCCGCGCAGTTGGCATTACTGGAGTGACAAGATTAGAAAGATATACAGAAAGATTGGCTGGTAATTACCCAGACTGGTATGAGAGAAGACCATTGCAAAAAATAACAACATTATGTTTTTAACCGACTTCAAAACAAGGAGGTTCTGTATTCGACCCGCATTTGGAGGGGGTTTTCGTTATTCAAATGTTTATTTTTCAAGGAAGGTTTTAGTTTGGTAGTCGGTTCTATTTTTTGTAAAATAATTTTTCTTTTATTTTATGAGTTTAGTTTTGGCGCGCAGGCGCGCAGTAATGTTTTCCTTTCGTTTCCTATTGTTACTTTTCCCGCTCATCGCAGACGCAAAGCGCGTTGCGCTAGCGTGCCACGTTTACACGGTCCGAAATCCGAATCCCCATGATACTCTGCTCGCTGGCAAACCTCGAGCTACGAACCTGTCCCGTAATGTCAGAAGACAGATGTGTCTGGATAAGGGAGAGCGCTTTGCCCAGCTGTGGGAGTTATTAGGCCTAGCCCGTGGGATTAGATTAGATTTATTTTACCACTAGATTTACAATATACGAAGGTAGCGCTTATTTTATTCACTTTTCTAGCTCTAAATTCAAAAGGGGTGAAGAGTGCTGTCATTAACTTGCACAAAAAAACACTTGACGATACCAACACTAAAAACCTAGTTAAAAAATAAGTTATGAGCGTAATCAGCCATGTACAACCACTAATCCACGTATCAGAGCTCAACCACCAACAAAAACCTCTCATACCAGTAATCAAGCCAGTTGAGTGCTCAAAAAGGCCGGACACACGACACGGACGCGCCAGTACTGGCTTATGGGACGGGCGAGTTAGTGGAGCGACTAACTGGCGCTGCAATCATGTGGGACAGCTTTCCAACTACACTAATACTGCGGAGTTGAACTTACTTGACTCTATGTATTATAATAATAGTATAATAGCTTTGTATTAGTAAGTATCAAGAGTCATAGAGTTAGTAACAATTTACTTACTAAATATGTTAGTAAAAACAATACAAAATAAGACATAACAATGCAGAACAACACAAAACATTACAGAAATCTCGTTCTTTCACTGATCTACGTGACAACCCATAGCAATAATCGCGCAATAACGAGCACTAGAAAAGATGTAGGAAATAACCCCAAAAGTGCATAAACAGGGGATGAAAGTTTCTATGTGAGTTCGTATAATTTTTGCGGATGGCGAATTCCATGAGGCTCCGGCAATTTTATGATGACAATAAAAAACAAAAGTAATTAATTCAAACTAGGATGAGGGCCAGCACTCCCGCTCCACCCAGAGCGGGAGAAGTCATTGGATGATTTCCCACCCCAAAAAAAAAGGCTGACAGCCAGCACTTTTTGACTTCAAAGTTCTACATAAAAGACAATCAAAAAATTATAATATTAGTAATTATTTATTAATAAAGTAAATTATGATATTAGAAACTCATTAGCCTAAGTTATCTATCAGCAACTAATACTACTGTGCTGTCATTTTAATTTGCCGAAGCTCGCAGTTTACGTAGTCAATGTATGTGCATGTGTTTGATTTCACGGTCCAAATAAAAGCCGCATTCATTGAAACCGGATGTATCGGAGACAATCATAGCAACACATGTTGTATGGCATGAAAATGACAAACATAATGTATGACGAGGTGTAATTTTCTAAATTAGACCAGGTCCATCCACAGTAATAATCTGATATTAGGGCTACAAACAAGCATCTATCTACGTCCAATGCTATGAAAAACAAAGTTCCCGTCACTTTTAACCTGTACTAACTACTGCCAAAACCTTTGGGTTCGCGTGTTGGATTATGGCCCACACCTACTCACAGAGAAGAGGCCTGTGTCCCAGCAATGGGAACATGAAAAGGCTAAATATGCTATGTACCTAATAGCTACCAAAAAGCTGCAACCGTTTGATCACAAAGCGATTATTCATAGCTATAAACTTGTAAGTTCTTCTAATATAAGAGGAAGTCTGAAAGTGGCACCGCTGACTGAAAAGTTGTGTGGAAATCGGTTGTCGTGGTATGAGCATGTGATGCGGAGGAATGAAGAAAATGTCGTGAGGAAAGTCTTGTGTATGGATGTGGATGGCTATAAGAGTAGGGGAAGGCCAAAGAAACGATGGTTGGACTGTGTGAAAGAGGATATGGGCAAACAGGGGGTGACTACAGAGATGACGACTAATAGAGGAGTATGGAATAAAAAGACATGTTGCGCCGACCCCAAATAAATTGGGATAAGGGCAGGAGAATGATGATGATGAAACTTGTAAGTTCTTCCACTAGGCACACTTAAATCGCTCCTGGTTTATAATTTGCCGGAACCATTCGGTATTTTTTTCGCTAAATTCACGTGTCTTTATTCATTCTCACTCGTCCATAGACAATAGGTCACTTACCTCGCTTTACACAACAAAATATCTTTGTTTACCTCTCACCAATAAGGATAAAAACTAAACTTTTGTTATTCATATTTTTTTCAGTTATGGTAATATGATGTCTCGCCAACTTTCACTGTACCCTCTCCTTTACGTAAGAACCACTTACCACCAACTTATTTTCAGTCTTATTGTCCCAAGAACAAGGCTTCATTTTCAGTGAGTTGCTTACCTGAAAAGAAAGAGATGGTCATTAGTAATTAAGATTACGAATGCACTTTTTGTAAGTGTGTTGAAACGATTAAAATATAATGCGAGTCTTGAAGCGGCAATTAAGTGCATTTAAATGTTGCTCAATCGTAATTTTCTGTTTTAATTTTAACTGTATTCTCTACATAGTGATGTTACTTGGCTTTTCTTCGTATTCTACTTTCGCCATAGCACATACATAACCACACTGCAAATTCTGCAATGCTTTGGTCAATCTCATAGATAGTCTACCGGTGAACACTTCTTATGAGAGAGTAATACATTACTGCAGTGGGATTACATATATGGGACCTTGGACTAAATAGTATGAATATCTTATACCATCTAATTCAGGATCCCTCATTACATTTCCCTTCCACGTTAGTTATTTTTGACTCTGAAGGATCAACCTTCAGTTTCGTAAACTCTTGCTGCAAACCACCCACTTTCTTGATGCGTCCATGACACTTATATGACAGATTGCGTGCCAAAAAAGCCATATTTTAAAACCATAACTTGTGACCACATAACAACCACAACTGAGTGACAGACAGACAGTAGAAATAACAAAGCGTACGGTGTTATAATATCAGTCCATCGTGTGCGTACTAATGAGAGGACGATGAGTGACGCAAGCGCTGCGTGTGCGCATACCAAGTGTCAGGTAATGCAAGAGTGTGAGGCTTGACATGGATGGTGAAGGTTTAAGGTGTTGCTTCTGAATGAGTTTGTGGGTTTAAAAATAGTGCGCTCCATTAACGACCACATCATCGCTTACCATCAGGTGAGATAGTGGTCAAGCGCAAATCTCTCAAATTCAAAAGGTAAAGTCATTTTTATTAAACGACGAGAACCAATTTAGTAAATGCCAATGAAATATTGGCCATTTACGTGGTCTCGTAGAGATTACTTATCGTAAACTTAAAATCAACTTTCAGCACAACTTGTTTTGCTTTATTGTAACACAAAAGCCCTTGAAAAACTCATTAACCCGAATAAAACACTTCCGAATTCACAGTCTTCCTATACGTAGGTACCTAATCTAACGTCTAACATAGATACAACAATATTATTAACCAAAAATAGATTTCCAAATCTATTAAACCTTTGACACTTTCTATAAAAAAACGATTACAGATCAATATACAGTTGCAATATCAAAAAAACTTAATTCAAACCTACAATAGTTTTCGTGAGCCATTTTACCAGCAGCAACCAACGAAATGAACTCTATTGTCGTTGTTCTAAGTATGAAATTGGCTTTTACAGCTGCAGTATAAGTTTATTTAGTAAGGTTCGCTATGTGTTGTAATATGGACGACAACTTGTAACTGCCTATTGCGTACACGCATGAGTTTTTCAAACCGTTTGAAATAAAGAAGCAATCAGTCTGTAAAGAAAATTGTACTTTAAAATAAGGGATGTAGGTGCACATTTGAATGTGGTAGCTGTTGAAAATTTTAATGACACTTGGACGTTTTTCTTGGCAGTTATTGTTTATGAAACAAGATGATTTGTATGGAACGTGTGTTTTCTTTTTGACTTTAGAAAGTTTTGTACCGGTAAGAAAGAACTTCTGGTATAATATGTAATTGCTAGAAAAACAAATCTTACAATCAGAAAATAATAGTTTGAAATTATTTCATCTGATAATGTACATCAACATACAGCCCATAGTAATACTCAATACTCAATACTTTATTGCATTCCATATGTGTTAAATTGGTGTTATATTATAACATAAGAAAATATCAAAATGGACCCTGTCGAGCACAGCAAAGTAGGAGAGAGGAAGAGGGAGAGCAAAGAACATGAACAAAGTACAGATTACTAAGGTATAGATTCTAGGTACCCAGTAAACAGAGTTAACGCGCCCCTGGGCACTCAGGCAACTGAAGGAACAGGGGTGGATTTTAGTCAGTCATAGTCTGACATGCCCTCCCGCTCGACCCAGAGCGGGAGAAGTCATTGGATGATTTCCCACCCAAAAAAAAAAAGATATCCCACTACCTAATATTTTGAAGGCAAGCTCAATATTGATATGACAGTAATGAAAAAATCAATCAATGAATCAATGTGTGTATGTGCAGTTAACACATACACACATTGATTGCTTAACAGGTCTGTAGCAAAGCACAAACACATTTCCTTTCAAAAGTAAGAATTACAGGCCTACGTCTTACAATATGGAGTAGCCAATAATGTCTAAACATAAATCATGAGCACAAAGCGAAGCTAACCTGATGATGTTTGTATAATCATATCTGTATTACAATCGTAACGCCATTTGCATCACAAATTAGATGATTCAGAGAAGGTCTATTTCGTACAATGCATGATATTACGCTTGCGCACGCATACACTATAGCAATCATACAGCAGAAAATCAAGAATACTAAAGAGAAGACTTAAAGAAACTTGACAAACTTTCAAATCATTTATTTAAACTAGGCTGGCTGCCATCATTGTAAAATCAATTAACAGTTAATCATTGTAACAATAATAAAACCATCACTAGCAAGACGACCAATCACCACAAGCAGCATCAGCACCCGTTCACGAGTATAACGCAAAGACCAGCCATTACACCTCACCACATTTTTTGAGGACAGGAGGTAACCCGATCCCCGACGCTACCGCAAGCATTAACATCTAGGGGAGCATGACGAACTTGACTTTACCCTCATAGAAAAGTCAACTACACTGCCACAACATAAATTTAAGATGCATAAATCTACTGACAGGCTGTGAATGTGTAATTCACTAACAGCCCGATAATCATAGTCTTTCGGTAGCACGTGGTGATCCGGGGTGGTTTTAGCGAAAGATGTAGGCTTTTATCGTCGGCTCGAAGAGAAGTAGAAGCGAGTCTAAGCATCACTCTCAACATTGCGCCGGTGTGAGAATATTTATTAGTTTACAAACGCAATAATAGAAAAAAAAACTGTGATAGAATTAAATAAATTTCAACTGCATCAGACTGCATGAAAAGAATCTTGTTTGGATCTTTTTAGCTCTTTGTTGTCAGTTGGGTTTTGAAAAAAAAAAAAACCTACGTTTTAGTGGGCTATTTATTTGGAATCATCTTCTCGAGCTCTTTATTTTGATAACCCACATGATCATGTCACAGAAAAAAACGACCGTACTAAGTAAGGGCGGCCGCCACTTTTTTTTTCTTATAAAGCCTATGTCAATTCGGCTGTCAAGACCAATCTAATGATTCCTCATTTATCAAATCTAGCCGTTTAGGCTACATACAGCATGTGCCAAAGAAAAAGATATATTTACAAAAACATGTATGAACTTACTATTACTATACATAACTTACCCTCGAAAAACAGTACCCTCCTTCTGGTGCAGTCGGGTAAGAAGACATGCAAGCATTTTCAAAATAGACCATAGTCTAAGTGTAACTCTTGTTGGAAGGCATGAGCTAAAGACTATGCAGAATACAATAGTGAGCTGAATGGGCCTTCTGCTATTCACCTAAACAGTGAGCTCACGCACGCGCACTATCGCAACAGCTACTGTGCACATTGCTCATGTGGTGATCATTAGTGGTCATTGGGTAATGACGATTAATACTGGCTCAGTGGTGTTGACAAATTAATGCTTTCGTGACGGCTCCCCAAATTAAATCATTGTTGAGTATGACTGTAATTGGTTGGGCACGATTTCATTATTAGGTTTTATGATAAATTAACGATTTTTGATGAAGTTTGGTACTTAGCTACTTGATATTTTAATAGTTTTCGGTTTCGTGTTGAACAGAATTAAGGCAACGTAGTCGACTATTTGGGCAAATGTTTGCACACATGGAATTCTGTGCATACTCATTAATATTAAAATTAAAGTATTTTTTTATTGTATTCCTACTTTTTTACATGTGTCAAAAAACTATACTTTATTATCTTACTTATATATTTTTCAATGAAGGTCATATTGCACAAATAATAAAATTGAAAAACTGTTTCAATATTTTCTCTTCTTGTATCTATCCTATATAGGATAGATACTGAAGATAGATAGATAAAATGAAATGAAAATTAACGTTTGTATGTTTGTCCTCTATGCGTTCCTGTGGTATGGTCTTTTGAGGACGCCCGCAAGAGTTTCTGGCCCAGAAAATCTTTACAGATAAAATCTTTTTCACAAAAAATAGAACCGACTTTTTTCACTTTTTTGTTATGGTTCCTCATTAAATTATGTAAGCAATACAAACAATTGCAGTAATCGCGAGTCATTTGCTGTTAGTTACTGAAGAGTTCCACTGTCTATCTCCGAAGATCTTTACCAGATCCTAATGTATTATACACTAAAAACTTTCTTGAAAAATATGCAATTGTATAACGAAAATTTCATCCAAATCGGATCAGTAGTTTTCGAGAAAATCGCGGACAAACAAACTTACATGTATGCATACATGCGAGTCGAATACAGAATCTCCTTTTTTGAAATCGGTTAAAAAATAAACCAACTCTTTTATACTTTACGTGGCATTGCAACGCATACAGCAGCAACAACCGAGTACAGCTAGTTGGAAACAATTATTACAAAAGACAGTTATAATTAAAATCTCCTCTTCCTGGTTTACAACGGTAAATAAACCGATTTGAAAATCTGACGAGCAAGAAACTAAATGAACTATTTATTTATAAAAGAGTCATCAGATTCTAGACAGGAAACTAATTTAGAACACATCACTGCACTACGGTACCTACACATACCGTTGTCTCGTGAGACTTCTATTACCTATAGTATCTATGTGATGACTGGAACAAAGACTATATTCTGTTTTGGCATTGAATAAATATGCAGAAAGTATATTAGATGATCTGAAAACTGAAACGTAGCCGCCGAATTATAAAATTTAGTGCTATATTATACCTACACGAATAAGTATGCTTCTCTATACTATGGTAGACGTACAACGGTACAGGCAGAATTAAAGTTTATGGCGGATCGGAACACTCCGCAGGTCGCTGCGCAGTAGCAAATTCATGTAACAGTGGGGCATGGGTTACTGCGCAGCGAAACGCGAACTTCACACACGTCATTAACTTTGAATCGAACTATAAAACCACACCGAAAACCAGCCAATAACAGGGTGAATATTCAAGGGCTGATTTTCCAGTTGACAAATAACTTTTATCTGACGATGGAAAGTTATTAAATTTCCACTTTAATTCTCCAGATAGAACTTATCTGACATTTGAAAAACAGGCCCTTAGTAATGCTGTATTAAAAAACAGAAATGATGGGGATGTGTGAATAACTGAAGACAATCTTTTTACGTGTGCACTGTTTTTAGTAGTTTGATTTGAAAGAACAAAAAAACTTCATTATTTTCACGTATTGCACAAATTGGGAATTCTGTATCTTTTTTCCAACAACGATGACCAAAGAATAACAAACACCGAAACCTAAGCCAAATGGGACAAAAAAGCTACATGAAAGGAACAGGGTCACCGAAGTGAACCAAGTCGTCTTGTGCGTCCGACGGTACAGAAACCTACTAATGACTGCCTCATTAATGTATTGAGATAGATGTGTGGCGCTTAGCAAGGAAGGACGCGAACTAAATATAAACTGCCTGGTAAGCCTGAGAATTTCTAGATGCTTTTTTGAGTAAGAACCAATAAGCAAGTCAACAACTTGCCTGGTTCTGTTCCTGTGCATTTAATGGTTTACATGTACATATTTACAACAAAAACTGGCCAAGTGCGTGTCGGACTTCCCTCATTTAGGGTTCCGTACCAAAGGAGGGAATTATCAAAGAAAAAATCTGATTTATCAATATATTGGTTTTTGTTAGTAAAATATACGTAATAATAAACATTATTAATTAACTTTCTTTGGGAAGTCTGGAACAATGTATTTGTATATATTTTGAGTTGGGCGTTGATAGCTGCACCACAGTATTTACTTTTGTGGCTATCTTCGTTTTTCCTTTGTAAATAGTAAACTTAAGTTGGTCCAAATAATTATTTTTTTTTTTATCACCTTTCAAGTTCATAATGGGTCAATGGGAAGTTAAAAAATTCTTCGGAACAAAATTTTTTGACAGACGGACACGTGAGTGACAACAATAGTGCTCCGTTTGGACCGTTCGGGTACGGAGCCCTAAAAACAACTCGTTGTTTTAACAAAAAAGGTATATCCATTTTTTTATACTAAAATGAGCTGTTGGACCGTACAAAAGGTAAGTTAAAATAAAACATAAACAACAAGAAATTTTTTGAATTGTTGATAGTCTTGTTTCCGTTATAAAACTCCACTTATCAATGAACTAACAATTGTATGGCTTCATTGTCCAATCCTATTCAATGCGCAAATAGTCATCACTAGTCATCAGATACTCATCAACGCCAGTAAACCGACTTCTAGTCTACGGTACATACAGTTTTGTCACCCTCACTACGTGAAGGCATTAGATCTAACTGTGACACTTATTAACACCTGCGCCATGCACAATTTGTGCTAACTATTACAACAGTCGCGTCTCATTGCATGCTAAGTACGCTTGATATTATGACGAGTTAGTAAAGATTGCGCAATGGATCAGGTGCGTTGCACAACGGTCGCATTATTGGTAGTTAGCGAGCCTTATTGGTAGGTAGTTAAGGATTCAGTTCGATGTCCTAGATTTTAAAGGCTGATTTTTTTAAGACATGATTTATGCAATTAAACACATCTTCATCCACCTTAGTGTAGTTAGATTTTGGTTAGATATAGAGGTTAATTTTAGGGCTAACTTGCCTGTGCAGAGTTTCTTCAGTGTAATTTGAAAACACATTGATACTAGTGCGCCACCAACTGCATCAGACTGCTTGAAGAGAGACTTGTTTGGAACTTTTATTTGTTTTTTACAGTTGGGTTTTTTTCTTTCTTTACATAACTACGTAAAAGTTTTTATTTCAAACCGAAACAGAAAGTTAATTTCTATCCGAAACTGTAATAAAATGACAATAAATCGAATAAAAACATTTAATTTAATTTCAGGGGCAACCAAGCACAGCAAATGAATCATAAACAAGACACATTGGCAAAAGTTTATTTATAGCTTTCAAACAGAAGAGCAACGAAATTTTCCCTGCCCTTCACCTTCAAGCCATTTATTCTGGGAAGTAAATTAACTCCAACCAATGACCTCAAGTTTGCCTCAACCCTAGAGGTCAGATAGCACTATAAATAGTATAAATACACGCTAAATACATTACTCCTTACGTGATAACCGAAGGTATGTCCAATGTCAATGAAGTTATGAAATAGGTACATGTAATATTACTTGTTATACAATGATTCTTTTTTAGGGTTCCGTACCCGAAGTGTCCTATTTCTGTCACACACGTGTCCGTCTGTCTGTCCGTCGTTTGTCACAAAATTTTGTTACGAAGATCTTTCTAACTTCCCATTGACCTTCATCTAACTTGAAATTTGGCGATAATATTTATTATTACGTATATTTTACTAACAAATACCAATATATTGTTTTTTTCTTTGAAATTCCCTCAATTGGGACGAGAGACGGAATGAGCGAAGTCCGACACGTACTTGGCCAGTTTTTTCATACTGTCGTCAGTTTCATAGGAGGTGTAAATTGGCACTCGGGAAAATATTGTATTATGTAATGTGTTTTCCATAATAGCTAGAGAGGAGCTCGTGGCTAAAGTATTAATAGCCGCACGGGTCGATCCATCAGGTTAAGCTACGCTTGCCGGGGTTGGTCCATGGATGGGTGACCATATTTACATGCCGAGACTCCTCCGTGCCTCGAAAAGCACGTTAAGCCGTTGGTCCCGGCTGTCAATCGTGGATCTTTGACAGTCGTTATGGGTCGTCAGAAGCCCGAAAGTCTGACATCCAGTCTTACCAAGGGGTTTCGTATTACCCAGTAACTGGGTTGTGGAGGTCAGATAGGCAATCACTCCATGTATAATACTGGTATTCAGCTGTACCCGGTTAGACTGGAAGCCGTCTCCCAAGATAGTTGGGCAAAGGCTAGGCAGATAGGATTGGTTTTCCATAATAGGTACCTACCTATAACAGGGTTATTCACAATCTGTCTTTGCTGAATGTTAAAAAAGCCTAAATACCAGACTACACTTTTAGGGTTCCGTAGTCCTAAAATGAAACCTTTTGCGCTCTGTTCGTCTGTCCGTCTACAGCGTAGTTAAGAGACTGTTATTACTAGAAAGCTGTAATATTGCATGAGTATATAAATAATAATTATTAATAATGCCGACGAAACGGTAAAATAAAATCTCTATAATCATCATCATTATCAGCCTTTTAATGTCCCCACTGCCGGGGCGCAGGCATACTCTTTGTGTAAGAGTTTATAATAAAATCCATAAAAACCCTTTTAAAATCTAATTATATTGACGCTTTAACAACAAATTAAATTGAAAATTATTCAATCAGACTAGTCTGCAATAGGTATGATATAACATGTCATTGATATTTCGTCTTTGTTAGTAGCACCACAACAAAGCATCAAGAAACACTAGTTACCCCTGTTTACCCAGTAGTTAAGGTCGAAGTAACAAGGTCGAAGTAAAGTCATATTGTTAACAAATAATGTAAAACAATATAATTGTATTGTTAATGTTGTAATAATTATTTATGTTGTTAATTAACACATTGTTTTGCTGTAATAAATTGGTTGGCACTACAATTGTTTAGTTACGGTTCTTGTGATATAAGGTGATAATAATAATGAGTTGTTATTTATTGGTTTTAGTGTTACAAAAGCTAAAATAAATAAAACTGTAGGCAAATATTTTTAGTAATTTATAAAAGGTTTTATAATAAGGGATATTTCACCAAGGCCTACTGGAAATTACATAAATAATGCAAAGCACGAACTAAACATCGTTAGTACAAAAAAAAATACAACAAAGTCCCTTGAAAAAACAATTGTCAATGCTGAAGCCACTATCTTTTCAATTATCAAAATTAGCCATAACGCCTCAGGCTGCAACTCTGTCTAGTTCCCATGAATAAGCTAGCACGATCGTTAATTACGGCAAAGTAAGAAGTCGTGTCCAGAACAAAGGCTGGCCAAGCTTGAAACAGCTCTCATCAATATGCATTAGTTTAGAAAGCTCGGCTAATGACTGGCCACCATCCTATTTGTTGAACATTTAACGGACGATTGGCGTGTTTGCCAAAATTTTTGTTTAGTCATTGTTGCCTCACTTCCTAGATGACCATTCTGTACAATTCTATCAATCAATCATTTCAATTCATATTTAATACTTCTAATGGAATATCATCGTTTACTACTTGTCACTATCAAGCGGTCTCTATTAGTGTGTTCGCTAAAAACCTTCCGTACCATAAGATTTGTGAATTAGTATGAAATTTAATTCCGGGTAAGTACTAAGTGGATAGTAGTAAATCTTTAGGATATCTTAATTTGAGCTTTAACACCGTCTTCGTGATCTCTGTTAACAGCAGCGTCACCACCATGTTATATTCCTGCTTTATCAAGTCTTCTATAGTTACCTGCTATAATTTTGCATTCTTTTCTAATACGATTACTCCCAGATCTATGAGGCAATGGTCTAAAATATGCACTAATATCCAATTTCAGCCTGTCTAAATCCAAACGTTACGCATAATTTCGCACAAACGAGTTTCTCATTACCGGCATTACGGGTATTGTTGGTAAGAACAGGTACGGAGGTGATTTATACAATTGCTGGAATTCGGACAAGTAGGACCTGCAAGTTGGAAATGCTGACAGGTCACGTAGAGCTGATTAGATTTCACAATGCTTACATTCCTTAGGACTTGGGATCAGACGGTTTGACGTCGGTCGCTAACTTCGCCTGCCAAGTTTACTCGTTGTTATTACAATGCCCATTTGCATCGTTGTCATCTTTATTATTTCCAGAGATTCTAACTTATTGTGATTTGTACTGCAATGTTGTAATAAGCATATACAACAGAATTCTTACGTTTATTGTCACATTTTTGCGTTTAACTATGCTTCTATATATAGCTATCGTCTTATAACGTAGTTGTAATCGAGTCTCATGCAAACATATTCATAATTTACTACTCACTATTTTACTAGCTAAAGCACTTTGGCAACCGTATTCTTTCAGACTGGTTAACGAATTCACTGATCAACAACCTGTTATATTGTTATTGACATTGAATTTAATCACAATGTCTTCCTTTCACTCCAAACTATCATCGAAATAAACAATTGCGATCGCCATGACATAATTACAGGAGAACAAAGCTACGAATTTTGCGCGAGCGCAGATCCTATCGTGTACCTAGTAGACAAATATTTATGAACATGCTCGCCCATTCAATAGACCAAGCTATTGTTTATAAACAATAAGATTCTGTTCTCGCTTAATTTGTGAACTATGTACTTTGTTTAATGCTTTATTAATCTTGTAAATTATTTTACAACTTTGGGAAAATCACATATAAAATTATGACGGTATTTTCTCATCTACATCTATATCAGTTACCTGTAATGCTTTGTCTATTACAATTGAATAAATACCTCTTAAATTAGTTTCATTCATCTTACTAGATTAGGACGTTTCTACACCTGAATACTTTGCTTTCCATAAGACCAAAGTGACGAATCTCACACTGCCAATATATTCACCAGTAGCACCTTCAAACCAGAACACACCCAGCTTATAATTTTGAGCATACCATAAGCTCCAAGTTATCCTAAATCCTTATGAATAACAAGCAATTAATTAAAAGCTTAGCAGGCAATAAGCATACTGCAATAATCAGAATAGAGGCGTGCTCTCGCATTCCGGGCGAGCTTGGCGGTCGCCTACACTTACAGACACAGCTGTTACTACCGACTGTTTCACTTCGCCTACTCATTCAGATTCATCTTATTTTACGAGTGTTGCATCTGTAAGTTTGAGTTTTGCATTAATGTGTTGGGTATGAACATAAAATGATTGTGAAGCTTGGAAGAAGACTGATGCTACAGTAGTTAATTTACTTATCTAGATTTTTTTTATAACACATTTTACACATTTGATATTATTTCTCTTTATGATTAAGCGGGCGATTCATTTCAATGCAAATTATGTTCCTTAAAAAGCGCTAATAAACAACGGTTATGTCAAGTCCATATTTTACATATGGAGTTTTTCACTAACAAGCTACATTCTATTATTCTGGAGTAGCCAATGAAACCTCTGATTAGTATATCTAACAAGCATACCCACATTTATGGCACACATTCATATTAATTAAGATCACGCCTTCAACGACAAAGCTCTATAAAAATCTAGAACTGCCTTTTAAACAGAACCTGAACTTGATAAATCTATATCCATCAGGATTTACATAATGATTTCAAGAAATGACCGTAACACAAAGTAGGTAGGGCTTATCTACAAGGTATGCGGTACTTCTAGCGCACTTGTTAATAGAAAGGACAGGGACCAGTCCCCATCGAGGTCACATATGGACACTGGTGAGCTAAAACCGTGTTTGGTATTTAAATTATCTATAAATCCAGCTGATACTCGTAAATCGTATGGGTGTGTTGTGTTAGGATTTTGCGATCAAGTCCTGCTGGGAACGAAATGGTGAACGAAATATTTAGAGCGATGTGTGCAGCTGATGATATAGTTTGTAAAAATGGGTAAACAAGAGTACTGTAGACGGCTCTTAAAGACAGAAACCATTTGTCTCTAGTATAACAGCTGCAGAAGAAGTCACAACATTCATTAGTCAATTAGGTAAAAGATAACCCGTAACCATCTTATCTGCTAGCTTAATTCGTAGACAGGTCTGTTAACTTCATTAACATTACAACTCAAACATAGCAGTAGGATACAAATTCCCATGTTGCTATTTATTAGTAAGTTGTAAAAAAAAAAACTGAAAATTGATACTATAGTTGGCTCCGAACTACGTAAATACCTAGTTAAACATGTCTATATTATTATTCCCAAAGAAGTTTCAACTATGTATATTTAAACAACTGTATCTACAAGTGACGGAGTGTATTCTCTGTTTGCACTTTCTAGTTCCTGAATGTCGGTGGTCACTTTACCCTCAATATGTAACGATCTAGAATTCTAGATACATGTATTATCTTTATTGTTTCAACAGTTTTTACTTTAAATAGTCGTACATAATGTATTTATACTGAAATGATGATAATGATGATGACGGAACCCGTCGTTTGCGAGTCCGACTCGCACTTACCCAGCTTTTTTTTGTAAAGATGTGTTAAATCTGCTAAAACAACACCAATTACTTCCCTAACCTTGTGTTTTGGGTCCGCTAGTACTAACAACGTGACCTTTGCATCACCAATACTAGGTTCATATGACAGCTTACAGGTAGTTGTGGCCCATTCACCCAAACCAAGCCCAACCCAGTCATACCAAGTCGCGCCAATTTTGGTTAACCACCAAAAAACTAGGTAATAACTAAGTGCTAAAGGTTAAATATTACACCATCAGCGCGCTTAATAATCTTAACACAGTTATGTTCTGCTTGTGTTATTAGGTTTTTGTCTTTCATGTTATGATTTATGACTAACTTCAAATTATTATGTATCTTGAATGTTGGTCAAATAATAGTTATTATTTGGACATCGCAATTAATTTAAGGATTTTAAATAGTAGCCAAGTTTTTGTGGACCAAAATATTAGAAACTCCTGCTACCCACTCTTAAGTATGTCAGTGATTTCAAAAACAATTTGGAACACTGAACACCATCATGTTCCTGTCCTCGTTCCATGTTATTTAGGGTCAGCGCAACACGTTTTTCCTTCCATTCCCTCCAGCAAACTATGCCCTTTTCGTTCTTTTAATTACTCCAACAATCAATTCATCTTTTTTTGACATCTCTCTTACTCTTCATCCATCCACATTTATATGTATATGTCAACGGATAGTTGCAAACATCGTACGACTGTAATAAATCTTGTGCGAATGATCCAAAGATCATTTACAAAATATCCGTTTCTTATTGAAAATAAAGAGTTCAGATACTATATTTTACGTCATTGTTCTTAGTCTAACAGTGTTTACAAATATCCTGTGACATATACATTAGTTTGAGACTCTACTAGTGCTCCAAATCATAAGAAACTGACTGATGGTAGTTAGGTAAATACTGCAATAGCTCAATTTCACGTGCTCCAGTAACGTGCTCACTTACTTAGCCAAATGAAGTAATACACGATTCTATTTAGACATGACGGATAGCCTGACGAATATACAACAATATCAATTGGTGGGTAGATGAGTAATGTACCAGTTTCCGCAGTTTGTAGGAAGCCCTAAATCAATGCGCACCGTGGGTTGATGATGAATGAGCTCGCTGAAGGAATCGGTTTCCTAAATTGAAGTAATAATTGCGAAATCCAGTTTTGAGTTGTAAAATTGAATTGTGCATTGAATTCATTGAACTAGCAGATTTCGACATCGTTGTCCCTCTTTTTTATTATTTTAAAGCAGTTAATTGCGGTCTTTGCTCTCATTAAAACTATACTAGCTTTTCCTGGTGGCATCACTCACGTGGTTCATTTCTCATAAATCTAGTAGCCGCATCGTAGCCTATGTATGACATTCAGGAATAGTGTTGCCAGCTTTCCATCAAGAACATCTATAATTACTTAAAGAACAATGATACAACTAAAAAAAGGTGACTGTTGAGATGACGGAAAAACAAGAAGTACATGTAGAAGAAGACACATGCTAAAGAATAAGAATTGACATGAGTGCAAGAGAATGATGATGATGATGAAGGGCTGAAGAATGAAGATGAAGTTTTGAAAGAGCTTTACACTCTGAACTTTGTAATAGGCCCGCTGTTACAAGCTACTCACTCATGGGGTGTCGACTGCGTCGCGACGTTGACTTGAAAGCTGTCGACCTTTGAGTGCAACAGTGGTTTATTCTTCCGTCGTTTAATAGATCATAAGTTTGTCGCTTTATCTTAGAAATCTAGAATCAAGAACTGTACCAACCTACATACATGTAACTTAATGCATATTGATAAGAAGAATTTTCTTAGAAATGGAATTATTGTGATGGATTATTAAGGAGACTAAAACTTTCAAAAAAGATGGTGTAAAATGGGTCAGGTAATGTAGCACTTTCTGACCTACCTCAAAAAGAAGTGTGGAAAAAAAATCTAATATTTTATTGTATGGCAGCATAACTAATAAAAAAGTTCAGTAAGAATTCTAATATAATATTAGGATATTAAAAACTTTTTGATAAATATTTAGTTTTCTGTATTCTTCTAAATTACAAAATATGTTTTACTATTGAAATAGGAATTTAGTGAACTCCTAACGAGTTCACTAAATTCCAAGTAAACGCTTCTAACCGTTGAGGAATAGAAAAATAGGGAAAATAGGCAGGAAACATCTTTGCGAAGGGAGGCCAGAGACAAAGCGAAATGGAAGAAGATCGTTCAAGAGAATATATTCTTCCATTTCATTTTTCATTTCCACAAACGGTTGTAGCGCCGAAGGAAGTGACCAGTAAGGAAGGAATGCCCTCCTACAGAGACCACCCCTGATGCGGCACTATTCAAACAGAACGTGTACTCAAAACGCCATGTCAATGCTATGAACCGTTGAGGAGTGGCTCATCATGTTAACGAGGGTTTATAATTGTTCATAGATAAAATAAGAAGAAAGATGAATACAATTAATAGGATATTACCAGTATTGTTTATTTTTTATCATGACATTGATCACGCCGAATAAATGATGTGAAATGTGAATAGGTTTTTTTTTTTTCGAAATGCCCTCAACCCACAAGAAAGCAACCCTTACCATGATACACTAACATTTATCTATATATCCTCACAATTTCATTTCTGTCCGCCGTTGGTTTTTCTCCCATATTGTTTGCCCATTGACCTTTGCAGTCATTATTTTGGTTAGCTTCATGGTAGTGATTAGCGCCATGGTACCTTTGAATAAAATATTGTGATTGATTGGGTCTTCATTTTATGATAGGATAGAAAGTGCTACAATTCTAGGCCCAGAGTCCGTACAAAAGTGCGCCTTCTTATTTACACAGGAAATATTACACACTTTTCTTTTCAATGTGATGAAGCAACTAACTACTACACTTTATAGCTTAAGCTCTTGTCGTAAAGAACGACTTTAAATCGGAAATATCTTAGTGACATGGCCAGACTTTATGAGGTTGTCTTAGGTTGGTTGGACAAAAACTTAAGGGCATAGACGAAGTTCATAGACGGCAATCATAATAAGTATGAGTAATATTATTATCCAATAATAGAAATCCAGTCACTACTCCAATATTTAACCTTTACACTATTTTATATACATAGATACATGGCAGCCTTCATAAATCGAGATCATGTCGGTCCACAATGTCACGATATTGGCTGTTTCCCGGCAAAAAGCTAGCCCGGCCTTATATGGAGTAGAAACTATATCTAGTCCTAGCCACGCCTAGGTGACTCGGTACGATGAAAATAAGTTAACATTTGTTATGCAATCGACACATGGAAAACTGAATTTATTTGTCCATCTGTTCTTGAGCTAATTGCAGAAATTACAAACATGTAAAAATGAGTTCATAACAAGCATTATATTATTACTAGCCTCAGCCAGCGGCTTTACCCGCTTGGAATTAGTACATACCCCATTATAATTTATAACCTATGTGCTATTCCAGATTATAATCTATCTCTGTGTCAATCTCATACAGATTCGTTCAGCCGTTTTGTGATTGAGTAGCAAACATGCATCCATTTAAATTTTCGTATTTATAATATTACTAGCGACCCGCCCCGGCTCTACATGGGCACAAATTATACACACAAACCTTCCTCGTTTATCGCTCTTTCTATTTGTGAAAATTGCATTACCGTTGCGTGGTTTAGGTAGTTCATCGGGGATGTTAGCGCTATACCACACTGAAGGCTTTCCAATCCATCATTTAACGACTCAGCTAAATAAGTCGCAATCTGCTGCCGGAAACAGGCCTCTCACAAGTTACGCTACATACGCCCTGAATAAACTGGCCTTGTCAGACCATGAAAGAACTGATTTATCAATGTAAATCTACAGTGTTTATAAGTCAACTAAACATGAATATGTCTTGTTCTGGCTGTACTTATATGACAACATTCACTAGATCATAATTCCATAGTTGTTCATAAGACACTCCAGATTATCTTCTGTTATATATAAATATGACATCAAACTTGTTCGTATTCTCATAAGAATCTCATTTAAGAAACCGCCATTTTACCTTCATAAAATTAGCAATACTTCAAAAGTATTGCTAATTTCGTGTTACAATGTTGCTGTACAATAAGGTATGTATATTCTGTCTATATATCCTATCTGTATATATATATGAAAAATGATAAAATCATTTATCATTTATGTATCTTAGCTATTACATGGAAGTCCTTTTCTTATGACGTTCCGTACAAAAATAAATATTACTTTGGCTTCGTAAATATTGAGCCTGTATTGTATCTGCCTCAGCCATATCGGGAAAAGACCTCGGTCTGTTTGCCTCGTCATACAATACGTATGAGTTATGTCTTATGTGCATAATGCATACAGCCTGATGTATGAGGATACGTCATATATTTCCGTCGTCGTAAAAATGGCAAAGTATTACGGCCTATAAGACAAAATGGTGATATCAAGAAGATTAATTTTCATTCTATCTCTTTCTATTAAGCCTGTTATGTTATTCTACTGTCTTTGCTAATCAGTCTTTTCGGTAAGCGTCGAGTTTTTTTTTAAAGTGATTTTACACTTTGCTTCATTCATAACTTAATTTCCTAACACCATGACAGTGGACAGTGGGATGTATTTATATTAACAAATTCGTCGTCTTGACACCAAAATCAATGATCGCATTGTTCAAAATGTCGAATTGAAGTGCATTACACAGTATGGCTACTCTCTATGCTACTTATTATCCGATAAAGTATTTAATAACATAGATTGCTATATTATTATGCTAGTCAACCAACAGCCATTTTGTACTCGTACTTAATTATAGCTTAGCATATGCTTAATTAATGAAGGAGCTAGTGGCTAAAATAATAACAACCGCACGGGTCGATCTCCAAAGTTAAGCAACGCTTTCCGAGGTTGGTCTGTGGATGGGTGACCATCTTCCCATACCGAGACTCCTCCCTGCCTCAGTAAGCAGGTTAAGCTGTTGGTACCGCCCGGCTGTCATCATGTCAGAAGTCAGGAAATCTGACAGCAGTCTCGCCAATTACTGGGATGTGGAGGTCAGATAGGCAATCGCTCCATGTAAAATCATAGCATTCAGCTGCATCAGGTAAGACTGGAAGACGACCACAATATAGTTAGAAAAGACTAGGCACATTGCTTTTTTTTTAAACGTTGCCAAACTAGGAATTACTTCCTGTATCGTGAGTGCGTTCACAAACATGTAAACTCGCATAAATAAGACACCTAGATCTGGAATAACTATCTGTAAGCCATACAAATATTTTGTTCCGTGCGGGAATCGAACCCGCAACACGCAGCGCAACAGCCGAGCACTAAACCACTACGCCAACCGTGTCGTCACATCGATCTCACTGTGGCTAATGATATGAGGCTATGGTCATGAGGCTATGAGTATATAAAAGCCCCGGTGACTAAACTATTGTAATGAGAGTAACTGGAATACTCAATTAGTCACTCTGTTATCTAATATGATATAGCTAGTTGATATAATATTAAAGCATGAAAAGTTAAACACGGTATTGTTTCATTTAATTTGTTTGCATTCCCACGTGGAACTCAACCAAATCTTCCCACAATACGTACTAAGTATCAGTAAAGTTACTATCATTGTGATATAGCACACTAGGCATATCATTACCCACCGTAGACCCAGGTCTGCGGACGGCGAGTAATGGGTAGCTCGCCGTCCGATCAGCACCAGGCCCGAGAGTCGACGGCGCGTAGTGTTCCACGCGCGCCTCAAAGAGTTGTCAGCATACATACATGACGGCGACTGTCATGGCCGATGCCTGCCTAGGGGTTGAGGATAAATTAGAAAGACTTACCTCGACCCTGGGCATTCAGGGCAGGGAGGAACAGGGGTGGGTTTTAGTAAGTAAGAGTCTGAAACGCCCTCCCGCTCCACCCTAGAGCGGGAGAAGTCGTTGGATGATTTCCCACCCCCAGAAAAAAAAAAGGCATATCATTACATATTATAAAACTAAGTCTCCCGCCGCGTCTATTCACGATAAATTCAAAAACTACTGAACGGATTTTCATGTGGTTTTTACCAATATACAGAGTGATTCATGAGAAAGGTTTAAGTGTATAATTTGTACCCGAGCGAAGCTGGGGCGGGTCGCTAGTTTAGAAATAAATTAAGTAAATAGGCTTTTTAATCCCAACACGAAATCTGGTTTGAGGTGGCGCACGAAAAGAGTGTCTGGAAGTATAATTATGAGGGAGGCCTTAGCCCAGCAGTGGGACACTACAGCCTAAAACAAAAAACCGCTTTTGGTAGAGCGGCAACCTCGTCATCAATCAATCTACTAATTAAACTTAAGACCTCTCTGTGTTACAAATTAGGGATTGCAAATATTCGATAATTTTGGTATTCGAATATTCGAATCTTTTTTCAGACTTATTCGAATATTTCAGAAAAATAAAGTATGTATAATATGTGTCACATTTTTATTGCCTTACAAACTAGTAACATATTTGTATGTAAGTAGGTCTTTTTTTTGGGGGTGGGAAATCATCCAATCACTTCTCCCGGTCTGGGTGAAGTGGTAGGGCCTGTTGCAAATGCAATTACTTGCAATAGAGGTCCATTGCAACACGGAGAGGTACACCCATTTTTTTTTTGGGTTGGGTAATCATCCTATGACTTCTCCCGCTCTGGGTGGAGCGGGAGGGCGTGTCAGACTCTTACTGACTAAAACCCACCCCTGTTCCTTCCCTGCCCTGAGTGCCCAGGTGCGGTAACTCTGTTTCGAATTCATCCGCGACCCCTGGGCAGGCATCAGCCATGACGGGCCCCGTCATACATTGCTGACAACTCTTTGAGGCGCGCGTGGAACACTACGCACCGTCGGCTCTCGGGCCTGATCCTGATCGGACGGCGAGCTACCCACTACTCGCCATCCGCAGATCCGCGTCTACGATGGCCGGAGATCGTTACGCGACGTTCTATGCCCAGGGCGTCTCTGTTGAGCCTCCCTTACCCGTCCTGCCTCCTGCTTCGCGAGCATTACTGCTTCGCAGAAGGAGGCGACTGCTTCTCATTCCCTCTCGCTCCGTACCATGGCCTGGACCAGAGCCGGGCGCGAGAGGTCGCTGCTGTCTATCGCATCCACGACGACACGGCGGTGGTCCGCCCAAGCGGGGCAGATCCCCACCGTATGCTCCACCGTGTCCGCTCTATAGAGGTAAGGGTGTATTGAAAATAAAATTAACTAATATCAGTGTATACCTTTAAGTTGAAAGGGAACCGCTTATCTTGGTATGCTTATGTGAAGAGGAGGGATGAATGACAACATGTAACTAAAAGAATTATGAATATAAATGTGGATGGATGGAGAGGCCAAAGAAAACATGGATGGATTGTGTGGATATGAAAGAAAAGGGAGGTAGTGATAGCATGACGGCTGACAGGACGGAATGGAAGGAAAAAACGTGTTGCGCCGACTCCAATTAACATGGAATAAGGGCAGGAAGATAGGTATAGACAAAGAGCTACACTGGAAGTCAACCCCAATATAATTTAACAGGAAAAATGTCTAATTGCATAGATCATACATCAAATTGGCTCACTCAACTAAACCATATGGACGGAAGCGATAAATCTAAATGAAAATTAAACAATATTATTAAAAGACTATTAAGTTAGTTCAAATATTATTGAATGGCATCCCAATGATATCATCCTTGGGTGAACGAACTTCTCTAAGTTCGAGACTATGGAACTTAAAAGCGACGCAAAAGATTTGAATGAAGATCGTTATGTGTTTGTTTGCCTAGACTTTTATACATTTTTCTGTAGAATAACATAATATTATGTAACACCCAAAGGGAAAGTATTAAACGGCTAACATTTTTGTGGTGCACGTGCAAATTACAATATAATAGAATATTAAACATTCATTCGACACAGACACAGCAACAAACACAAGTTAAAAAAAATTGTAGTACACCAAGATACGGTAGAATTGCGCTGAGCGTGCCCATATCGAAAGAGTTACTATCTCAGCATTAAATATAATCAATATGCAATTTATTTTTAAATCTTTTTCATCTTTAGTGAGGTACAAGTAGTTAAGGTAAAGACAGTTACATACGTAGGTACGATAGTTGAAAGACCCATCATAGAAAACACGTTATAAACGCATACCAGCACCATAGCATTGATTATATCCTTCACACTCGATGGCATTAACCCCTAACCTCTAACGTAACAAAGTTCTTTCGTAACATAATAACAACGATCAGGTTGAACTTTACCCGGCTATCCGGAGATAATAATCTACATACTGACAAGTTAACTGATCATACACTTAGACGAAGTCGTGACGTGTGGAAAAACTGCGATTATCGCACTGACGGCCAATCAACACAATGCTAACGATCTAGAAAGATGATGGAGTATGATTTTAAAAAGTTATGATGCCTGTATCTTATAAACTATGATTATATCAAGGAAATATATTACACCAATTACGTTAGTAGTATTATTTATTCTGTATACCAATGTGAGTTATCGATGCTTCTGTTAGCTATAATAAGGCATCAATGTAAAAACTACTCATACGGAATTAAAACAGGCAAGAAAACAAGACTCCCTGTTCTTTCTTGTAAAGGCAGTCACATTTTAACCTAAAATTTTAATAACTACACAAAATAGTGAGTCAATTTAGAAACGAGCCAAGAGGATCATCGACATTGATGCACTCAAAGCTCTAAAGTCTTGAGCATCGACGCCAAGTTGCTAGGCTGTCGGTTTGCTAGGCTGTCGGCCAAGCCCAAGCCATCATCGAACCACTAGACGTACCCGCGGCAATGTGCCACCGGTACATGATGCACATCTCACTCACACGCATAAAACGTTTTGGGAACACAGTCATTGTGCGTACAGATTAGGAGTGGAATTGCTTGCCGGGGTTTGTTTCCTTTAAGTCTAGAAAAGCGTGCTCCATTGTCGACCACAGCATCGCTTGCAATCAGTTAAGTTAGTGGCTAAGCGCGTACTAATCATTAATAAAAGATAAATAAAGTAAAACATTTATAATTAAATCATGAAATAATAAAGTCCACATAACATTAAAAGCAGTTTAATCGCGCAGCAGTTATTTATTTTATCTCGACCGACTATTTTCCGTATATGGCGTAATCAGATTAGCAACCCAGTTTTTTTTATTCGGATGTCCAATTCATACCGATTCTGATTTCCGATTAATTCAGAACGGAATAAAAAACTTTTTAAATACGACGTTGATGGGTCTTTGACCTTCACAAGCTCAATATTATGTGCGAATTAAGAAAGTTCCTGTTTTTTAACATTATCTTTTATTGTTAAATAACTACCTATATAAAAATATACGTATGGTCAGTGATTAATTTCATAGATATAACGGGTCTGGAAAGGGGGATGACCTTCTCAAATGTCAGTAATGTTTATTACGATAAATCTCATTAACTATAGGTATTTATCTACATAAAGTTCACTTCCCACGCGTGTAATAAAAATGAAATAAGTGTTAAATTATTCCGCCATTCACCTTTGAATCTGTGCTGAACTCATGTTTGGTAGACCACCTTTTGATAGATCAAAACAGTCACTGACTCATCCTTTATCTATAAAATAATACCAAAGGGCCGTTCGACTTGTTAGCTATCTAGTAACATAGAAAACAAGTACAAGTAGTAGTTCTTTACACGATTACAGGAAAACCTTTAAGGATGTAGTCAAAAAAATTGATTTGTTCGGAACCCTTTGTGCGCGAGTCCGACTGGCTCTTGGTCGGGTTTTTTTAATATTGCTAGGCTTGCGTTTGACCACTATCTCACTTATGGTAAGCGATGATGTGATCGACAATGGAGCTCACGCTTGCCTAGAAGTGACCTATTCACTCTTGACTTAAAGACTCCCAGTTTATAGTTATCAGGAAACACAGACTCCGGGAGGCGGCGTTTACTCAATTTCTTACCTTCTGCGGAATCCAGAATAGAAAAGCCACAAGCAAAAACCATATTACATAATCCACGCTCCAACAACAATCTCAGAATGGGATTTTCTCCATATGTAACCGCAAAGACTCCCACTCAAGCTGTTAACGTTAATAGCCGAAGTATATGGTGTAATGGGACCATAAAACGGGAGAAAGTGTTCTGTTACCTTTCGAAGTAATGTTCGTATTGAACGATATGGTTTCGATTGTTTTAAATGTCAGCGAGATACGTAGAAAGTTCCACATCCTTGTGAGGAGTTGGTGTTATGTAAATATCGACTGAAGACTGCTTTAATAGGAAGTTTTTAAGGCGGTACTTTTTACATCGTGTTGGCGCCATCCTTATGGTTTTTAGGGTCCAAACGGAGCCTGATTGTTGTCACTCACGTGTCCGTCTGTCCATCTGTCTGTCCGTCGGTCGTCTGTAACAAAATTTTGTTCCGAAGAATTTTTTTAACTTCATAATGACCTATGAACTTGAAATTTGGTGATAATGTTTATTATTACGTATCCTTTACTAACAAATACCTATATTTGATACGAAACCCTTAATGTGCGAAATCCGACAAAATTGGAAAATTGAAATTTTCTTACGTTTTTTGCAATTTGCGGGTCAGTATCAGGTAGTACGTTGGTTAAAATATGACTCGCGGCCGTAGCAAGTACGTATTTACAAAATTGTAATAATTAAAATCATTACTACAACTCTCTCAATTAGTATTGATGCCAAATGTCATAATTTCATGGAATACTATATTTGACATCAATTCTAACTGAAAGAGTTGTTGATGATTTTAATGATTATAATTCTAATGGCTAGGGGCCATATTGCTTTTATATTATCGTTTACGCTAACGCTTAGTACAAAATGTATAGCAATGACATTATCTGCGATAAGTCACGTGACACTTCTCTACGCAGCGTTAGCGTAAACGATAATAAAAAAGTAATATGGCTAGGGGGCTGTTCTTCCAACGACAAGCATGAGCATAGCATATCATAATCAGCCTATAATGTTCCCTCTGCTGGGAAACAGGCCTCCTCTCTGTGAGAAGGTGTGGGCCGTAATCCACCACGTGGGCCCAATGCTGGGTGGTTAATCTCACCATGTCTTTGAAGTTTTGATTCTAGGACATGCCGGTTTCCTCACGATGTTTTCCTTCACTGTTTTGAGAGCAGTGGTGATGAAATAATTTACATTTTTTTTTACCATTATCTCATCTGATGGTAAGCGATGATGTGGTCGAAGATGGAGCAAGCTTGCCTAGAAGTAACCTATTCACTCTCGACTTAAATACCCCAGGTTGTAGCTATGAACAAACACAGGCAGGGAATTATACTCCTTAGCTGCTTATGCCTATGACTTACAAGTTGTAAGTCGCTGCTACTGGGTCACCACTCTGCTCTCTTACAACGATTACCAAACTCTTTATTAGTTCAGAGGGTAATTGGATTACGTAATGATAAATAAAATCAACTAAATTAATAACGTAACGACTTCTTTGAACGTTAAAACCGAAACATCTTACATTGATATTTTTATTTGCAGCAATTTTATGCAACTCTGGTGATTCAGTAACAGTAGGTCAATGACTGAATAAAATTAAGTCGTTAGCTATTTAAAAATTAACTTCAGCAAAATCCTTCCTTTAACTCGAAACTTTCGACGTAAAAATGCAAATTGCAAATGAAATCTAGGTTTCTTATGAATCATTTTTCACATATGTATATTGCAATCATAATTCCGGCTTCTACTATAGAGTGCTAAATACTGGGCATTAACCCGACTAGTGACTAACAAGAGTCTACGCAAGAGTTTATCCCAACATCCGACGACACTCTTGGCGCAGTGGTTGAGCGTACGGCTGCTACGCTGCGTGTCACGGGTTCGATTCCCGCACCGAACAAATATTTATATGGCCTACAGATAGTTGCTCCGGGTCTGGGTGTCTTGGATATGTGAGTTAATATGTTTGTGAACGCACCCACGATACAGGAGTAATTCCTAGTGTGGGCAACGTTAAAAAAAAAATCTAAATCCAAGTGTAACCAGTATTGACGACAAAATGGCACACATTGGCAGATGATGGTGACATTTTAACTTTCGTGATGCATATTGAATGCCATGATATCCTTTTCCAATCATATTATCAATGAAAAAAACTGATTTAAAAATATACACAATAATAAACATGTTTCGAGCGCATAGGTCAATGGGAAGTTAAAAAATTCTTCGGAACAAAATTTTGTGACAGACGACGGACAGACGGACACGTGAGTCACAGCCATATGGCTCCGTTCAAACCCTTCGGGTACCAACAACAACAAAACAATCAACAACATCAAATAGCAACAACAAAAAACAACAACAACATGCAACAACACAACAACCGCCACAACCAACAATAACAACTACAGCACACAAAAAACACAACACACAAAATAGATGTTTCACATCTGCCGGGCGTTTTTTTTTTCTAAAATAACAATAAAAAATATTGAGGCCAATGACCACAAAATGCCCAAACACCAACACAAATCCGTCAATCACCTTTCGGAATGAACTCAGATCAAAAGTACTCCACACAAGTACGTGACCTATTTACTAAATACACACCCAATAAGCACCCTTATGCAAATTAGAATAAAGCAGTTATCGGCTTGTATGGATGTGGTCAAACGGTTAGAAAGCGGTCGTCCTTGGAAGTAAAAGTTATCCAGTGAAAGTGGTCGGCTTAACAATGTAATGTATAACTTTTATAATATGTACAACAAGTTCCATTAGGTAGGAGAAATGTTTATATTTAGAAGTGTTTATATTTAAGACCCTTTTAGAGTTACTATGGATTCCTTCCTGAATGTACAATCGTTTATTTTATCTGGATGGAGCTCTTGACTTCTCTAGTTCTTGTAATTTCATTTGAATATTAGTTTAGTTTATTTTTCTAAGCCTTTATTTGGCTGAGCGCGAGAGACCCAAACTTTTCTAACCGACTTCAAAAAGAAGGAGGTTATGAATTAGGATGTTTGTATTTTTTTTTATTTATGTTCGGGCATAACTCCGTCATAGATAGACGGATTTGCCAAATTCTGTTTTTGTTCGAAAGGGCTTTATTCGAAAATGGTCCCAGTTAAACATATAGATCTGATGATAAGTTTCGGAGACAGACAACAGAACGCTTCAAAAAAGGACAGCAAATCAACTGCGATTGCTGCGATCGTATGTCTATGTAATGCTTACACAATTTAATGGGGAACCACAACAGAAAAGCGAAAAATAAAAACTTGTCAAAAATTTGACATTTGTCAAAAAACGAAGACACAAAACTTTTGTGTCTTGTCTATATTTTTGTTTTATTACAAGTTAAAGAGGTTAAATTCAGATTTTTGCGAGAGAAACATTTTGCACTTTTTTTGGAAGTCGGTTCTATATTTTTGTAAAAAAGTTTTTAGTTTTGCTCGCGCTTGACCACTATCTCACCTGATGGTAAGCGATGATGTGGTCGACGATGGAGCACGCTTGCCTAGAAGTAACCTATTCACTCTTGACTTAAAGACGCCCAGTTCAGTTTGTAGTTTTCGGGAGATACAGATTCCGGCAGGGAATTCCACTTCTTAGCTGTACGCACAATTAATCTGTTCCTAAAACTTTTAGCACTGCCTCTCTGACTCATTTCAGACTTAGGATCACGATTTAGATTTTTGCTCCAATTATCTCGTACAAAAACAACACCGAATAGTGAGTACTATTACAATAGCAAATCATAACAACATTTACTATGTTTGAGGAAGGAGCTAGTATCCGGCGCAAGCGCAGTCAAAACGTTCCGTGTTGAAAAAACTTTAATTAAATAAACGTCTGGTAATATCTCAGCCCTTTGTTTGAAGAGTATTAGGAAGAAGATTTTTTTTAATTTCTAAATTATTTTCCGCATATTTTGGGTTTGATAAAGTTATAGTTTATTAGTTTTAAATGGTTGTATTCCGTCGGAACGAGGTAGTAATCTTTAAATAAGAGAAAAAAAACACTTAAAAATGTTTTATGGGGCAAGGCCTTCACGGAATTGTTAGCAATAGTAGACAAAGAAGCAGGAATGTAGAACGACTTAAGGAATTTAGGCCCGTGATTAAAGAGTTTAGTTTCCTTCACTCTCTTCAGGAGCAGGCCTGCATGCTACGGAACTTAATATAATAGTTACAAAGTATCCCAAAATAGTATAAACAAAAACATCACTTTCAATCCTAAGTTTCAGTTACAACAATATTTTACAAATTCAGTGCATCTCTGTCTCTACATAGTATAAATCAAAGTAGCTTGCCGCGTCTGTTTGTTTCTCCGCTTACTCCTAAACTACGCAACGGATTTTAATGAGGTTTTTACTAATAGTAAGAGCGATAAACGAAGAAGGTTTGTGTGTACAATTGGTTCCCATGCGGAGCCAGAGCAGGTCGTTAGTACACCATAATCTGCCCAGCCTTTTCCCAACTATCTTGGGGTCGGCTTCCAGTCTAACCGGATGCAGCTGAATACCAGTATTTTACATAGAGCGACTGCCTATCTGGCCTCCACAACCCAGTTACTGGGTAATACGATACCCCTTGGTAAGACTGGTTGTCAGACTTTCGGGCTTCTGACGACCCATAACGACTGTCTAAGATCCACGATTGACTGCCAGCACCAACGGCTTAACGTGCCTTCCGAGGCACGGAGGAGTCTCGGTATATAAAGATACCGAGACTCCTTCCACTCATCTATGGACCAACCCTGGCAGGCGTAGCTTAACCTGACGGATCGACCCGTGCGGCTGTTATTACTTTAGCCACGAGCTCCTTTTTTTTTTTTTTTTGTTGCCGGGGTGGAAAATCCTCATGGATGTCCTTCACCCGGAGCGGGCGAAGGGGTCTGTCAGACTCTTACTGACTAAAAACCACCCCGGTATTCCGTCCCACACTTGGACCGCGGATCGTGAGAGCTAGTACGACTTCCATGATCCCCGGCTAGTGCCGGCCCGCCTATGCGGGCCACCTCTGGCTCGCGGGGAGAGTGAGGTGTCCTCTCCCCGCGACGTCTAATAGGGGCGCGCGTGGAACACTACGCGCCGCCGCCTCGGGTCCTGCTGGATGGGGGGCGGCGGACGACCCCGAGTCCGCCGGCCCTCTGGACCTATTTAGGGGGGCTGGAAGAGGGCGTTGTCCGCCCTCCGCCGACGCCCGGTACGTCTGCTGCGGATCGGGAGTGTGGCCACGGCCTCCCTTTCCCTTTCCGCAGAGCCACGAGCTCCTACCCCAGCAGGTCGCTAGTACACGATAAATAATAAATAGGTACGCCGGCTGTCACTGAAAACCAGCGCTGGGGGCTCTGTCTCGCATAAGGTCGCAGCATTCTGCTGAGCGATGGCCGTTTTGCGTGGATGTGACGCATGTTTTCCCCCAGCCTTTTCTTTTTTGTTGTGTTTCTGTCTTTGCGACATATTTACCGCAAATAAACGTATTTTTTTTCTTTCTTTCTTACTTGGTAAGTAAACATACAAACATTCTCGTAATTTTTAATCCACGTAAAACCTTGCACTGTCATACACGATGTATGACTTCCTGAAGGAGTTTACCCAAAAATATACCTACTATAATAAAGAATTGATGACTCGTTTCATGAACGATACGAGTATGTTTAAATAATGTACTGACCTAGAAATTCTGCGAACGGTATAAGGAAGATGTGTGTTTGTTTTGTCAGCTTTTTTGGTGAGTGCTGTTATTTATGATGCAAGTAAAGTAAAAACAATAATAGCTTATTGAGTTTTTTATATTATTTCAGTAAGTATTATCTTTGTCATATTTTGAATACTCTTTCTGCCCATAGAAATTAACAACTATCTTTAAGACAGTAATAGTCAATTCGAAAAAAAAATTGGACCTCTCATACTAATTTTGATCAGCTGATGATAACTTGGTACGGAAACTCCAATTTTTTTTTAAGTGAAAACTTCTTTAAGCGCGTTGGGCTGTTTTGAGATGGGAAAAAACAATTGAACTCGCGCGCCACCGCTGGCCCGCACAGCGTCGTAGCACTCGTAGCGGATCGCGAGGTGCGTTGGGCATTTTTTCACTTCTGTCGGCACTCCTGGAGTGCCACAATTTTTTTTTTTGTAATCTTGGTAAAGTTGTTAATTTATAGTGTGAGTGCCAAGAATGTGACCATCTATTTAAGTTACACCCTCTGTATGACTTGCGTATAGTGAGGACCTTTCTATTGTAAATGTTACGAAATTTAAAATGCAGTGTCAGCACTTATAACTAAAACTGAACATGCATAGTAATGTGGATTCGTAGATATGAAGGAAGAAAGAGAGAAGGAGAGAAAAGTCATAGAAAATAATAATATGTCCATGATGCACTGTGTGACATTTGACGAGAAAGATAAGGGAGAAATTGATAATGTGGCGTGCGGGACAAAAAGTGTTGGGCCGACATCAAGTATCATGGGATAAGGGAAAGAAAATTATAAAGTAGAATACACAATAATTTTGTATGAAACATTGATCAGATATTTTTGATACGAGTATATCTACATACTCGTATTTCGTTGAATTAAATAAAGAACATTCCTTTTCTGGAACATTATGGAAAATCGACCAGGGAGTTGAATTGACCTCATGAATATTTATCTTTTTATTCAAAAAACACTGTTAAGTATACCTACATGGTAAATGCTGATGCTAAAACTAATTCAAAACCAGGCTAACAGTTACCTAACCAATAATAAAACAAACACCTACCTATTTCCTGAATGACACATGTATTATTTATTTTACATATCCGTTGTACAAATAATAAATAAATATTATTACAAAAGTTTATTATTTATAATAAAAACAACGGATATTGGTTCATTAGATTGGACTATTTTATGTTTCAATTGCATCCTTTGCAGTTGGCTAATATTCATTGCTCGTTTTGTTCCCACGAAACTGATAGATTGCGTTTGAAAGGATGTAGAAGCAGTATTGAAAGTTGAAACCAGGTTTTGTGTACAAGTAGGTAACGGTAGAATTAGAAGTATTATAATAATGTGAGCTCTAGTTTAAAGTAGGTAAATTGGTACTAGAATTATATTTATCATAGAAATAGGTTCGTGGTATTTGCAGTGTAGGTTAGTAAATTCATTTAATTACTAAGCAAGAGAGCAGTGGAGGCCCAGTGGTAACGGCCGCGACTTACAAGTTGTAGATCGTGGGCTCGAAGCCAGGCAGGTACTTTACTTTGTGTAAATTATTTCATCACCATTCCTCCCAAAACGTCGAAGGAAAACATCGTGAGGATGTCAGGGGCATGTCCTAGAATCAAAACTTCGAAGATATGTGACATCCACCAACACGTGTTGGGCCCGGCTGGTGGATTACGGCCCACACCCTCTCTGTGTCCCAGCAGTGGGAACAATAGGCTAATTATACTATGTTATGATTAAGCAAGAACCATTCAGTTCTTGGAGCTATCGATTTCCTTATTAATTCTAGACCAAATATTACAAAATATTTTTATAAAAATCATGTTTGGGATGTGAAATTCGACTTACGAGTACCATGGGAAGAATCATATAACTGGTCAGTAAAGTAGCCTTTGGCTTCAACTTAATTAATTTATTACATGCATTGAAGAAAAACCTGATCATGCCCAAGTGGTTATACCATCTGATGCCACCATGAATTACTTACTGTTATGTGATCAATTAATTGCACAAAAAAGTTATATATCAGGTGTGAAAAACTCAACCCACTTTCCCGGAGCCATCAATTTAAAAAACCCATAAAATGCAAAGCTTTCTTGCCATTCAATTGAGCAACACTTTACTTAAGACGAAAACTTTTACTTCCGATACAATGACGTAACTTCCTACTAATTAAATGTTTTAATTATTCATCTCGCTTCGATAATATTCAAATGTCCACATGATGTAATTGTGTCGCAGATCAATTTATTGATAGTGGTCAATTAAACAAACATGACTATTCAAAATTACTTTATAAATATAAAGTTAATCGTACGTTTTTAGTTGAATGTTCGAAGTTGATTACAAATACAGGCTTAATCAAATCGTGGTTTCCGATTTTCAAGTGGATTATTGCTTCATTTGAGTGAACTTTTAAGAAGTAACTAATCATAATACTCGATATTTGATTGAAGATCACTGTGTACAATTAAGAGAGCCAACTTTACTGCCAGTCCTCTTGACATATCTCACTGTCAACAACAACTTAGCCTTAAGGCCCGGTTACGTCTTTCCTTTTTGAAACGAAAGGTTACTTTGTAGAAAGAACCTCCTAAGGGTACTACAACACACCATTCGATCGATGACATTGATCGACGTCAACGTTTTTCGACATCAGTCGATAGATTTGGTAGCTTCGGCATCGGATTGGTGTAGTAGAAACTCTTTGATGTCGACTAATCTTTTCCACCTACTGACCGACCGCAGCTTTGTTTTCGTTTTCAGCCATTTTCGACCAAATATCGTGATTCGGCCATATTTTCTTTTCAGCCATAAACCAGAAGAAGCATCGGCCAAGCCGAAAATCAAAAGTTCGTGAATTGTCACGCGTCATTCGACTTCGACCTGCTTTGGAAGCTCGGCAATATCATGTGACGTTCGACTCCGGGGTGAATCGGGTGCGCTCGTAGTTCAACTCAGCCGACATAATGGACGCAATTTTGTTTTGAAGTTGTGTAGCGAGGTATTGTGGTATTTTTCTCTCTCTCTTTTCGGCTTCGTTTTCGGCCGAAAATAAGACTAAAGCCGAAGGTTTGTTTTCGTTTTCGGCTGTAAATCCACTTTTAGTCGGACACTAATTCTACCATAGATTGACAATCCATCAATTGGTATGTTGACACCCTAAGGCACCTTACGCCTTTTAGTAGATAGTTATCTATCGATGTAACATCATCTTCTCGTAAGTCCCTAATGTTGCAACGGAACAATTTTATCGGCACCATCTTAACACCATAGGTATGAGAACCCATGGTTACGTAAGAAGCCACACCTGCTAGATATTATCTAGATGATCCCCTTTGACCTCTGTGTAGCAAAAGCTGTATGGAAATTATAAGCAGGTACAAATAGTGTCTTGGTTTCTTAACTTTCACTAATGGTCACACTGCTCGCAAAACAGATGGTCGATGGGGCCGAAAGTTTATGGAGTGGCGACCGCGTACCAGAAGACGCAGCGTTAGAAGGCGCCCACAAGGTGGACGGATGACCTGGTGAGGGTCGATGGAACCCGAAGGATGCGAGACATACAGGACCGGTCGTTGTAGCGACACTTGGGGATGACCTATGTCCAGTAGTGAATGTCTTTTGGCAGAATTGATAATGAAGACGACTAATGGTCAGTTATCATAGAACACGTCTGCCTAAACGTTCGAAGAAATCTGTCAGGCAGGCTTAATGATATAAGTGTATAAACCAATAGGATATGTAAAACTAAATTTATCCTAAAACTTTATGACACGTTTGCCAAGAAGTGTAAGGTCATTTTGATGTTTATGATGTCTTTTAATAAAGTAACGTGTTCCTGAAGAATTTTGACGTATCCTCAGTAAGCAGATGATAAGTAATCATCAGGTACTGTTGATAAACCCAACATAATGTAACTGTAGTCATACAAAAAAGTAACTTCTAATTTTATATGTTAATAAACAAACCTAACAAAGAAATTAAAATTCGTTTTTAATGAATTTAATAGATACTGAATAGTTTAGGTTTTTGGTCGCCCAAAATTTAATCCAAACAGCGTTGTTTTTGCTCATACACGAGTTCAAAATATAGACAATGATTTATTAAAACGAATGCCTTCCAATTTATTACTCTGACAGAATAATAACACATGCAAAAAGCGAGCAACAATGAAGGACGCGGTCGTAGTGTCTCTAATGTCGTCATTAATCAATGAATTGACTGAGCAAATAAGTTAGCCAAATTGTAGTATCCGCTTTGTAATGTAACAAATAAATTTTGAACACAATTTTTTTTTGCAATAATGCATAGGTACGTTTAGGGTTGCCAGGTCTTAAAACCGAAAAACCGGCCAGGCCAACCAGTTTAGCCGGACAATTGGGTAAAAAGGCCGGACACTCTTAATTTTTTAGTCTTTGTTTAACACAACATTTTTTTTAAAAGTAAAATTATTTTTTTATCATTTATGATTTTTTTTTAATTAAAAAAAATGGTCAAATTTTAAAAAGCCTATCAAAAGCTGGACAGGCTGGACACCGTCTAATTTGGCCGCACATGCAACCAAAAAGCCTGACTGTGTCCGGCTTTATCCGGAGGCTTGGCAACGCTAGTACGTTCCACTGGAAATTCAGAAGGTGATGAAAATGGCCACCGAGAGTGGTAATTTACAGGCTAAAAATCATCCATACACGGAGAAAACAGAAAATCTACAGAAATAAAGACTACAGAAAAAATTACAGCATTGTTCGGAGTAGATACTGCACACGCATTGAATATTGCTTGTTTGAATCGATAATCCCCCATTTCTATTCACGAAGTCATGAGGTGGTGTGTACCACGCTATTTACAATTTCCTTGCGTTAAAAATGTCCTATACTTAAGTTTGCTATACCGTGCAAAGTTAAAACAGAGTAGGATACATATGTAAAAGCTACCTAGCCTTTTCCCAACTATTTTATGGTCGGCTTCCAGTCTAACCGGATGCAGCTGAATACCAGTATTTTACATGGAGCGACTACCTATCTGACCTCCACAACCCAGTTACTGGGTTTTTTTTGTGGGGTGGGAAATCATCCAATGACTTCTCCCGCTCTGGGTGGAGCGGGAGGGCGTGCCAGACTCTTACTGACTAAAACCCACCCCTGTTCCTTCCCTGCCTGAGTGCCCAGGGGATCGGTAACTCTGTTACGAATTTATACGCTATCCCTAAGTACTGGGTAATAAGATACCCCTTGATAAGACTTGGTTGTCAGACTTTCGGGCTTCTGATGACCCGTTACGACTGTCAAAGATCCACTATTGACAGCTGGGATCAACGGCTTAACGTGCTTTCCGAGGCACGGAGGAGTCTCAGTATATAAATATGGTCACCCATCCATGGACCAACCCCGGCAAGCGTAGCTTAACCAGATGGATCGACCCGTGTGGCTGTTATTACATTAGCCACGAGGTCTTCCTAAAAGAGAGTACCTATATCATCATCATGAACAGCCTTTTATTATCTCCACGGCTGGAGCACATGCCTCCTCTCTGTGAGAGGGTGTGGGCCGTAATCCACCACGCGGGCCCAGTGCGGGTTGGTGGATATCACAAGTCTTCGATTTTTTGGTTCTAGGACATGCCAGTTTCCTTACCATGTTTTCCTTCACCGTTTTGAGAGCAGTGGTGATGAAATAATTTACACAAAGTAAAGCGCCTGCCTGGGTTTGAACCCACGACCTACAACTTGTAAGTCGCGCCAATACCACTGGGCCACCACTGCTCTCACCTTTATATTAAGCATCAAATAATGTATTCTCGATACCACGCTGATTTTGACTCCACCCACTACACAGCTCGCCTTGAACGTCCACCTTTTCACAATAAAACAAAATTCCCATTTACAAGCAAACATCCCAGCGTTTCATCGCAATAACATAAAGGATCGTCAGAGGTCACTACAGGGTACTCCGATAGTATCGATACTCGCTAATCGATTAGGCACACCACTACGTGCATCGATTCGCCGCACCCGCTCTACGTCACTATTGTTGAATTATAGTACATGTTTCCTTTATTATTCCGAGATTCGTATGTGTTATGCGTTGAATCGATTTGCGAGAGTCAGTGGATTATAGTACTTAGTTGCGTATGAAAAGTTTTTAATTTAATTCTAAAGATATGGGTATGACTTTAGAGAGAATCTCGTGGCTAAAGTAATAACAGCAGCACGTATCGATCCATCAGGTTAAGCCACGCTTGCCGGGGTTGGTCCATGGATGGGTGACCATCTTTACATACCGAGACTGCTCCATGCCTCGGAAAGCACGTTAAGCTGTTGGTCCCGGCTGTCAATCGTGGATCTTTGACAGTCGTAACGGGTCGTCAAAAGTCCGAAAGTCTGACAACCAGTCTTACCAAGGGGTATCGTATTACCCAGTTACTGGGTTGTGGAGGTCAGGTAGGCAGTCGCTCTATGTAAAATACTGGTATTCAGTTGCATCCGGTTAGACTGGAAGCCGATCCCAGGATAGTTGGGAAAAGGGTAGACAGAGAAAGAGGGTATGACTTTGGAAAGCTGAAGATTTTAAAATGCTCTACAGCATATTGAGGTTCATGGACATGTGACATCCACCAACCCCGCATGGTGAATCGTGCCACCCATTCCCTCAAATAGAGAAGAGGCTTGTGTCTCACCATTACAATACAACATTATAAGGTTGATTATTTTATGTTATACTAGCTGGCCCGGCGAACTGCGTACCGCCTCAGAATCAATAAATGAATCCGTTCCCGAGATATCATCAAAAAGCCGTTACAATGTTTAAAATAATGTAGGAAATGAATTTTCTGCATATTTTTTTTTCGACATATAAATAGTCATCTCCTATTCGGGGCGGAGACAAATCCAACAAATCAAAGTTCATAAAATTCGGTCCACCTGTTCTTTAGTTATAAATGGTGTAACTAACACGACTTTGTTTTATACATGAAGATTGAGGTTGTCCCAATAGCTTCCTGGCCTTCTCCCTCTATTGTCTTTCATTAAAGTCAGTTAAGCTACACCAGCATCCATCAGAAAAAACTAATGACAATCATCCCCATTAAAATCATATGTGGCCATTTTCCCCTTATGGCTTTTCAGTGGATAGTCTGTACACATAATGAAATGGGAAACCGAAATTCAGCAATAAAATTAATTTTCACAGTCACTACAAACATAATTCTTCGTCTTAGCGTATCGATGGCATACCTACTCGTAAATAGAGTATTTGCTTAATTAAAAAACTTGATTGGTCCAGTATTCAGCCATTCCGCTGACGTTGTCATCAGATCCATGCGTGAACAGGTAATAAGACATGAGTTGCAAGACAGAAGGTGGGACATGGTCTGCAGAGAGATACCGCACGAACACTGAAGATCGGAACCGTCTGAGAACCCTCACCTGTGGAGATTGTCTTTGCTGCGGCTGACCTGAGTGCGGAGACTGTTTAAAGTTTTCCTGGTCGGCCATGGTAACGCGTGCCCAGGTGGTAGGCTCTCCGACGGCTCGATGAAATCATCAGGAGGTTTGCATCTCTCCGAGGTGGTGTTACCATGAGATGGACTCACGCTTCCAATAAAACTTTTAAGTCATAAGATAACATAATTAATGAGTGTTCTTATTACATTCATTAGCTTCCACCTCTATTCTACAAAACTAATTAATTTTATAAACCACGTCATTATTAAGGATACTTCCAAAGGCGGCCAATTTAATATCAAACCTGGTCAATTAATCAAAACTAACTGACCAATTTGTCTCATTTATCTTGACTGGTTAACAAAGGGGAACAATGGAATTAATTTGTGTTATGTACTACAATGTATTGACCTGAATAGCCTAAGGCTTCACGAATATTCAATTGATAGTCGATTTTTCATATCGTAATTTAAAGGCATCTAATTAATTCAGGTGCCTAAAACGAGTTATGTAACTCGTATTTAGGTTCACAAGTGAAGTACCTACCTATGTGCAACCTCGGAAATCATTTTACTAATGTAATCTATTACATTCTAATAAAAGGCTTAACTATATTTAAAACAAAAAACATCTAAACTAAACAAAACTACTACTACTACTAACTAAAATATGGCGTCAAAAAATTCCTCCGCATCGCTGTCGACTGGAAGGATGCCCAAAAAACGTGGCAATCCACGTTGTATGGCAATACTTAACCTCTGGCCGAGGTAATAGTATATTTTAATTTAAATAAATAAAAATTCACCTTAATAAAAAAATATTCTAATATTCCTACATCAGCTCCATAAATTGTTGTTTTGGGTACTTTAAACTCTTCGTTTAAATTGACTGTCGTCTCAATATAAAATAAATGGATTATGAAAGAAATCAATAACGCATCAGTTTCAGTTTCGAGGATAGGTTTCAAGGCTATTTTTAACGATTTCAAAATACACTTGATACATATCTTTTAAATGACGTGAAGAATTGCACTTTCTAAGTCCAAAGTGGGTCATCACTACAAAAATAATAGTTAGCAAATTATTAATAACATAATTTTTAGCACACCTCTATAATTTTACATTGCAGCAACTAATTTCGTTCAATCCAATTATGTTTTATTAAATATATAAGAAAAATAATGTAACAATACAGCAATTTTGCCAATTCCTATAATTGTATCTTCGATCTACCAATATTATTGTCCTATTAACAATAAGACTTAACTATCTCAATAGCAATAAATTGTCTTTTACTGTACAACTATCAGATGTACCAAATAATTATGAAGAAATAATCTCTTTAATTTCAAAGTGAACTAATCGATACAGTTCCATCATTTTATTGGGAAATTCTGCAAGCTTTGCTATAGAGTAGCTTTGTTTAACAATTTGTATGTTTATGTGCCCTTTAAATGCTATAGGTTTATATTATAACAAAGATGGCGCTGATGTCACCCGAGTAGGTACTCCGATAAACCTTTATTTTATGGTATTGTTTTTAAGATTTGCACTAAAACTAACTGCAAAATAGCTTTTTGCACTCGTAACTTACTACAATCGGTTTGAAAATCATGGTATGAAGTCACCCGCGTATAAATAGCTTTAACATTGTAAATTCTCAAGTTATCATGTTCAACCTTTCTTCCATTACTCCACTTATCAAACGCAGCAGCATCCATAAATGGCTATACCTATATACTCGTATATCTGCATGGGTTTTTTTTGTGGGAAATCATCCAATAACTTCTCTCGCTCAGGGTGGAACGGGAGTGTCAGACTCTTCGTGCTTATAGCCCATCCATGTTCCTTCAGTTGGCTGTGCCGGGTGCTGGGGTGTTTTCTATCGGGCTAATTTTCCCCTCATCATTATCATCATTCACAACCTGACCTCGCCCAATGCTGGGCGAGGTGCCTCTGGTTCTTGTGCCAATGCCCCATGCTCCTGTGCCAACCTCATCTAGGTTCTACATATTTTCCCTCGTACGCTGATTTTGAAATTATATCTTCTAAAAAACTTTCAACTAGATACCAATCACGTACAATATCACGGTAAAAGATTAACTATAGAGATTAAGTATTATATCATAAACCGTCATTACTAAGCTTCCATCCATCATCATTATACCAGCCATGGGAACTGACTTTCCCATAGGTTTGCTATGTTATTACAAATCTGATAACGCTTTTTTAAGCAATTTATTTTCTATTAGTTTTTGCTTGGATAATGTCGCTTTGTGCTTGCGTATTGCATTTCCTTATGAGAACTTTTCTTTTATCTGTGTTTTTGTCATCAGGCAAAGCTATATTGTGCGAGAATCATGACTCTAAACCTAAAAACGATACTATATTTTAAGGCTATGAGAATAATAGAAAATTGCTCAAATGCGTAGATGAAGAAATGAACGGTTAACATTTTTTTGAGCGCAACCTCCGATCCGTTGCCTTATCTATGATTACTGCATTCATCTATTTCCAACCATGCAATTTCATACAGTTCATTTAATTTCAAATGAAATGCTACATCTTGCCCTCATACCTTTTCAGATGTCTGCAATACAAGGAAGAAACCCATAAGACTGAAGCGTGGAAACCCAATTATTACTAAGATAAGGTCAGTTACTAAGTACTCAGTAACTTCACTACCAGTGAGCCGAATATTTTGAAACTAGCAATTCCATGCTATCATCAAGCTATAGTTAAACTCAATAATACCATAATTGTTGCCACAGAATATATTCATCCAGAAGGATCACAACAGCTGTAACAATATACAGTATCCCACGGAGGAACAACAATGCCAACAAAGTATGAAATGCGTACATGTGGGACTGCTAAACTACTGTGTTGTTGTTTTCCCCAATACTGTAAATTCCTAATAGTCCACAGAAAAGCACCCCTTGCGTGCGCTATGGTAGTCTTTCAAAAGTAGCCAAGGTGCCAAAATACCATTAGTCGTTTTGTCACACACTGTTCTATAGAAAATATTCAAATTATTATTTTTTTCTAGTCCTGGTCATTCACATGCTACAATTTAGATTGCATTACTACTAATAGCAATGTCTTCTTTGTTGTTGTCTTCTTAATCTATCGTAACTATACGAGTATATTGTTTGTATGTGGTAACAATTAGCTTAGTAGCAACTTTTATCCTGGTATATAGTAACCAAATAATTCCAAACACCGTAAGATAGTAATATATATTGCGAGAGTATAACCTCTCGTTATATTAGGAATAGATCATTTCAAATACAATAAATCTTATCCAAATTTGATAATTTACAATGTATCTGAACCTTCTTGGAAATAAGGAGTTTAAAATTTCACCGGATTTTACATAAACTAACATTGTTTACAATTATCCCGTGATATATACATATTATTTTCATTTTGGTTGTGTTATCCGTAAAAAAGCCAGTCGTTGTTTTTTTTGGATATGGTAACAATAGTGAGCCTACTGTATAGTTTTATCGTCTGACATAACTGTGTTCTACCGAAATGCTATTACGTGATCGGGTTTGCAATTTGATATGATCGCGTGTTACTGCCGCTATAGTTATACGTAAACTTTCGTCATATTTGTTTCCATACCACCATTATTATCTAAACACAGGTGTATTACTGGTACTGGTATATGTAAATTGTTGGCTGGGTATTAAGATAGAATGCTTTCGCTATAACCTAAATACTTGGGTGAAGAAGATAAATATGAAGTTTGACAGTAATCGTTAATAAGTTCGTGTCTTTACAGTTTTGTGCATTTCGATAAAGCTGCATTTGAGGAGAAGGGTTTATTAAAACATTCTAATATGGCACCGCTATTGAATGTTGATTATTTATCCGTTTATTAGTCACAATCTTCTTCAGTATTAACAGTCGTTATGGGTAGTCAGAAGTCCGATAAACAGGCTTTCCAAGGGGCCTCGTGTTAACCAGTAGGTAATTGGGTTGCGGAGGTCAAATACGCAATCTCTCTATGTAAATACTGGTATTCAACTGCATTTGGTTAGCCTGGAAGCCTTTCCCAAAAATATTTGAGAACAGCCCAATGGTGATAATATTCAAAACAACTATTTGTTTAAAGTAGAACAACCAATCGTAATTAATAACCGTATTGGTTGCGAAACCTTCAAGACCTTCTCCAACAAGAGTAATGGAAAGCGTGACGACGATACGTGACCGACTGAAAGGTTCGTACTTATGATATATTTATTAAACGACTATATCGCGTGCAATACCCGATAGGGAAGAACACTTTCACTCTGTCGTGTAACTTGATGGAATGTGCCCATGATTATCGTGTTATACAACTTTAACCCGACCTTTGAGTGCCCACTTAGACGGCAATTTCTCTGGAGGTAAGTATCGGTAAAGGTACGCTAAATTCTCTTGGGTTTACATCAAAGCATGTTCATTATGCAGAGATGGAAAGGAAACTTGGACGGATGAAATAGTGACTAAAACTGCGATAATTGTAAGTACGAGTACATATATAGATGAAGGGGGAGAGGAAGGTTAAAGAAAAATTGATGTATGATGCAGTGAATGATAACTTGATGGTAGGACAGAATAGAATAAAAAAACATGTTTCACCGTCCCTAAGTAACTTGGAAGAAGAGAAAGAAGGTGATAATGACATTATATAAAAAAACTTTAGGTACACAGATTTTCATAAAAAGCTTCGGAAACGAATAAACTAAATATATTTAAAATCAATAGTAAGATATAAACTAAATGCAGATAAAAATTCAGGAATTAATTTTCATGTCCGGTGTATTAGCACAAACGTGATGTAATTGTGTAGGTACTCAAGCCAGCTCCGTATAACTAAGTAACTGCTTACGTATTCACCCGTATGTTTAAGTTAAGTTGCACTCGGACGGAACTAACGCTGTTACAAAACCATGGGGACTTATGAATTGAAATGTGCTTTTTTCGGATCCCGGAACATCCTGTCTGAGAAAGATTTCCTCGTTCCTGAATTTAAAAGAAAACCTGTAGTTTGTTTTGTGTGTTTGTTTGACCCGTATGATTGGATTATTTAATTAAACAGTGAAAAATCATTCTTAATAGTTTTTTTTTTGTGGGGTGGGAAATCATCCAATGACTTCTCCCGCTCTGGGTGGAGCGGGAGGGCGTGTCAGACTCTTACTGACTAAAACCCACCCCTGTTCCTCCCTGCCCTGAATGCCCAGGGGCGAGGTAACTCTTTTGAAATTATCCTCAACCCCCGGGCAGATTCTTAATGGCTGGCGCAATTTAGGAACCAGTATAGTTTATACTGGTTCCTAAATTGCGACTAATTAGGTGTTTGCCTAATTAGTCAGATTCGATGCATCTGTTTTTTGAAAATAGGGTTCAGGTCGCATACCTGAACCCTCAGGGGATCAGAAACGTGGCTATCCTCCACGTACATTTACAAAACCATTTTCCATGTTTCCTTGCGTAACTGAATTAACTGGCCTTTTGCGGTTACCTATTAAATTCAATATTTCACAAACTGCACCCAGCGATCACCACGTAGATCTATCATTTTGTGTGTGGATGGACTTGTTGCGTAACTTACCTTTAGGTTTGTTTTATCTACGATTATCTGTGAAGCCTTATTGGTATTTTTGGGATGGGTTAAGCAAGCCCAAAACGCGTCTTTTGGCATTTCATGATACTCTGTCTAATAATGTGATGGGATAGCAATCCAACAAGACCGGGGAAAAATTAAGCGCTCGGTCAATGGCTTTACGTCCTTTCGGTGACGGGTGTGACACCAGGAACTTTCAAACTCCGGGCTACAGGAAAATTCTTAATGAAAAAAACAGTATCATACTTACAGTACCTGCAATATAAAAGCAACACCTCAAACGATAACTCAGTAGCAGTGACAAGCATTGCTCAACACATTTCGATAGTTGCCCACCATTAGCGTGATGATATGTTCTCGATCTGTAATAACATGCGGAGAGATGTTACTGTCGTTGTTCTGTTACCATAATGATGGTAGTTGCCGCATCATTGGCCTACATCATTGATATATTGTAAGATTACTAAGCATACACTCAGCGAGTTTTGATAATTCAACTTTTTATTAGCGCTTTGGAAAACTTGGACTTCTAGCTTGGAAACTTTTAGCAAAGTGAATGTAAATGATTTTTAATCATTTTACAATATTTTTTCAGTCTAGAAATATTTCAATTAAAACCTTTTCTCCAAGTTAGCCAAGTTCTAGAACGGACTTCTTATCACAATGCATTGACATTTAAGAATCTTATTTATAAAGTGTATCATTTATTTTTTATCATTTTATATTCTCCGATGTGACAGATCAGACGGCTATGGAGGGTCGGCCCTTTTTGTTAACAATCGGGTCCCACTTTCGCCCTTACCTTTGCCTTCATTTACAGGGGACATGAGTGTTACAGCTGGAAAAGTGGAAGTCCAGTACTAACCCATTAAGTTCAACTATATCAACCGAAGATTTTTTATTACGTCCACAGTTGCTGTCCATTTTATTTATTTTTTTAAATTTCTTTTTTGAAATTATACACACACTTGCTTATCCAATTTACTTTCGACATTGGCAGAATAGTCGACATCGGCTCTACTTGCCATCAACAAAAAATAGAATAGAATCATTTATGATGTTAGCACTGTCACTGTCAATTCGAGACCGAAGCTAACATGATAAGATTTCCAAATAATGTGGTGACTCTAAGAAATTATTTAATATTATAAAGGGTGGCACATCAAACAAAACCATAAGGATCAAGAGTTGAAGTTGATAAGTTTCTATGTGGTGTTGATTGTGAAGATTTTACAATATGTACTCATCGCGCCGAAAGTCTTTAATTGAATATTTACTGTCGAAAGTACAGTCAAAAGTACAATATTATTGTTTGGTGTATCTGCTGCTGCCTGGGATCGCTATCTTCCAAATAACTATCGTGTACCCGAATCTTGTCGTGAAGTTTGATGCTGGTATCGCAAAACAGTTGATGCACATTTGTTTAATATCATTCTGCTTTATCAATGTTGTTGGGAACGTCATTTTTAGCATGATGATGGATTCAAGTTTGAAAAGGACCGTGACTGGTGGAGGGAGGTATTGCGAACACTGTCGCATGATGCGGCCGGCGAGGAGTTGGCACTGCATGAGATGTAATGTGTGTATCAGAAAGCGGGACCACCACTGCTTCTTCCTTTCACGTTGCATCGGGCTGAACAATCAGAGATACTTCATTCTGTTCCTCGGACACGTGATCATCACATTGTTATATTTAACCTACTACAACTACTACTTCGCAAAGTTAAATTATAATGATAGTGAAGATACATTCGTAACAAATCTACTGCCGAGACTATACATGTTTGTGGTGTACATGATACTAAACTTGTTCCTTTTATTATTTTCGAGTTGTCTATTTTTTATTCAAATAAGAAATGCAGTGATGGGCGTGACTTGCTATGAGGCTAAGTTCCCTGAGCTAAGGAATTCTTCGAAATGGAGACAAAATATGCTAAAAATTTTCGGGACTAGATGGTACATGGCCGTAGTGTGGCCGCTGTGTGAAAGTCCTTTACCAAAAGATGATAAACAGTCTTAAAGAAGCTGTGCTATTCAAGTGAAAAGTTTATGGTGAATACTTTAACATTATGACAATTACATTACACACATTACAGTTACATTGCGACAGTTATTGAACATAGGTACCTACTTTGTTAAATACGTACGTTTATTATTAAATAAATTCATAATATTAAGCTTTTTTACTTTTTCATTAGCGAAAAGACGTTCATGTTATGTTCTGCTGCGGGATAATAGATGTCGCTTCCTTGGATCTTTCCCTAGAAAGCTGTGATGCTTTAACTGCAGACCCCTGTTGAATTTCGTATCGTAGGTACATGAAACGATACTGAACCTCGATTAATTTTCTGAAAGTTGACACAATCCATAATCTCTAGATCTACTCTTACTGTCATCGTTCATTATTTTATTAAAATCATATCTACCACTTACAGACACTATCAATTTACACCACGGATCCAACATTTCAACACTGTAGATCAGCCTAATTTGCGACTCTATTGGATTCGTGATAGATGCTATTATCGCAAATAAATAACTATGAAGAAAACGGCGATTGTTCTTTAACGCCATCGATCATCAGGTATATGGCTTTAATGGAGGTCTAATGTACATGCAATGAGATATGGCTGGTAATAGCGATAAAACGGTGCGTTGGGAGTATCACTTACAGAGACAGATCAAGGATTGTTGTAATCTTGTTATAAATCCATGAGAAACTATGGCTGCACGACAAGCTCAGAGTGTTGCTGAAAACATAGAAACCTCTTTGAATTTCACACTGGTTTAAGAGCTTTTGCGTTTTGTCAAACGTCACTGTCAATCTCAAGACTAAGATAAGTTTGATAAGTTTCACAACAATAGAGAAATTGTGGTAAATGTTAAATACTTTCACATAAAACATTCATTTCAATGAGGCTCCTACTTTAAAAACATGTTTTCAAGATTGCAATATTACTTTGTGGTGTTCTTCCTAATTCCTGGTATCTTTATCATTCAAGTAGCTGTCGTTTATCCAAATCTCGTCGTGATATTAAATGCTGGCGTCACAAAACAGTTTATCCATATTTGCTTAATAACGTTTTGCTTCATCAACGTTATTGGAAACATGATTTACAGTATAATGATGGATTCAAAATTGAAACAGCCTGTGTTTGGTGAAGGCATGTTCTGCGAGTACTGTCGAATGTCACGGCCAGCGAAGAGTTGGCACTGCATGAAGTGTAAAGCATGTATCATCAAGCGGGACCACCACTGCAACTTCCTGGCGCGTTGCATCGGGTTGAACAATCAGAGATACTTCATTTTATTCCTCGGACACACGATGCTGTGGATGATGATCGTCACCTGCTACAACTACTACTTAATTACATTGAAGTTTGAAGACGATGGGTGGATACTAGCAGCCGCCCGCATCATCAACCCGATGCTTCGATTTTTGATACCTGAACCCATGGGGCTCGTCGACGTGTATGTGTTCTATTTGTTTTTAGATTTGGGTGTTATTATCTGGTCAGGTAGTTTGTTCTTCTTTCATTTGAGGAATGTAGTGATGGGTGTGACTTCTTATGAGTCCAGGTTTCCTTCACTCATGGACTCTACGAAATGGAGACAAAATTTGCTAAACGTATTTGGGTCTAGGTGGTACTGGGCTATAGTGTGCCCGCTCTGTGAAAGTCCTTTGCCGAATGATGACAAGATTCCTTGAAAAAGCTTTTATTTTTATAAATGTTTTTGTAAATAGTTTTTTTAGTACTTTTATTAAATGATTTTATTTTATAATATAGAATTATTACTAATCGACCCTGAAAATGAAATTATTAAAAGTTTTGATGACAGTTTTTTTTTATTTACTTAGAATAGAATAGAATAGAATAGAATAAACATTTATTCGACACAGACGCAACACAACAGCAACAAACAAAAGGTAAAGAAAATAATAGTAGGTACACAAAGATAGAATAAAATTGTGCTGAGCATACCGAAAGGGGACGTTGGACACCCAGCGCTGGTTTTCAGTTGGCACCCCGCAGTGACGCACGGACGAGGGTAAATAAAATAATAACTGAATTAAATATCAATATTTAATATTTTTTAATATTTTATACATTATTTAATACTTCGTCCCCTATATCTCGCTTCTTCAGATCCTTTCTTTGGAAACTGTAATGCTTTAAGGTTTTAAGGTGCAACCCGTGCAACTAAAAGATATTCATGACTGTGACATACACTGTAGAGGATCCACCATCACCCCGGTGTTGAAAATGGCGCCATCACTCTGAACCATAGCAAAATATAGTTCGTTTTGTAATGTTTAAAGTTTGCCTTATTATGTCCTAAGTTTGCCTTATTATGTCCTAAGTATGTCTTATTATGTTTTAAATACGTCTCATTATGTTCAGTAATATCCTAAAAATAAAGGTAAAAGTATGTTCAATGTCAAAGTTTATGAGGTAACTTTTTTGTATAGCGCAAGTAGTGTATGCCACAGCGCTAAAATTGACCAATTGTGTTAAAGTCCGTAGTAAGGAATTTCGGCTAGTCAGCGATTGGTTGTTCATATTCATGCTTCTCATGATTGGCTACAGACAGTGGAAAGTTTTCAAAGTCCACCATGTTATTTTATGTACATATTGAAACACATATGTAAAGTTGCTTTGTTTTTATTGTAGTTTATAGATTTGTGAGAATGTGAATTTAGAATCTAATAGTAAAATATAACGTAGATTCAGTTTGTCCTTGGAATACATACTTTGTATTATGTATAAATGTCAGTTTTGTTGTTAGTAAGACCAGTAAATATGTAAAAGTAAATATGCAGGTGTTCATTACATAAGAGATAAGTAAAACCTCTCTGATTGGTTATCGTTAGAATGTTGGAATGCCTGTGATTGGTCGAAAGTTAATGTTCAAGTTAATTCGTAGAATTAACAAATTGTATTGGCTGTCCGGGTCTGCATTTGCTACACTACGTGCCCCATAGAATTTGGGTGATATATATAGGCACCCCTGGCAGTCAAAATTAGTCTCTCAGCGTCAGTGACTCAAGTGAGCTCGAAGGCCTCTGGCTTCGCTCCTATCGCCTAGTACCACACCTTGTACGGCGGTTTGTTGTCTTGTACCACACCTTGTACAGACTGTTGTTACTGTCCACTATTGGGGCAGTAATTCTAATTGTGTTTTCCATCGTAATTCTGTGTTTATACCTGTGCTTCATGTGACTTTTTACCATTTTACCTTTTTTTATGTACCAATATACCATTTTTATTCAATCTGTGTATCAATTGATTGACCCACTTGCTCCATTCATCACACGTGCGTGTCGCAAGACTACAATACGCCAGTCACACACAAATCCTCAACCCTCGCGCCTATCGCGAAAAGCATCGTGTACATACACCTTATGGATTTTCTACTTATCATCAAAATATCTACTATCATCATTATTCAGCATATTCCAGTACCCACACACAACATAATTCTGGTTTTCCTCAGAGAACCCAAAGACCGTGTTAAAAACCCTTTCCATTTATTCCCATCAAACTAACCACTGTATATTTACTAAATATTCTATAAATTCAAAACAATTTTAGAAAAACAAGTGTCTACCCTGATAGCATTTAGTGTTGGCATTTGGTTGGGCCAACAATAAATGCTACCATTTTATTGTTGGCCCAACAATAAATGCTATTAGGGTACTTATGTACGCACGTTTTTTTTTTTTTTTTGGGGGGTGGGAAATTGTTAGTTTGCATCACAGAGCATAATCTCTTTGCCGTGATCGTTGCTATGGAGCTTTTATTAAAAAACGAAAAAATAAACAAAATGTCATTCCTTGTGTCGATCGTATCGTATTAACAAACTATAATTAATAAAAACTATCAATTGGTAGCAGAGCGTGGTTAGAACGAGAAACGATGTCGTCATCATATCGTATAGAACCGCTTAATAAAAGTAACTACGATACCTGGTGCGTACAGGCTGAGGCCATCCTAATAAAAAATGAGTTATGGGAATACGCGAGCGGAGCTACAAAATTATCCGTGAACGCGACTGCCAAAGACTCAGAGAAGTTCCTAAAAAGGGACACGATGGCTCGTGCTGAGATCATGCTATTGATGTCTCCACCTCAGCTGAAGCAGGTAACTGGCTGTAAAACATCTAAAGACGTTTGGGACAGGCTAAAGTCTATTCACCAAAGTTCGGGACCTGCGCGAAAAGCAACTTTGCTTAAACAGCTTGTTCTGAAGAAAATGGCTGAAAAAGACGATGTGCAGGATCACTTAAGCAATTTCATGGATGTGGTTGACAAACTAGCGACAATGGGTGTGGAAACCCATCCAGAACTATTAAGTATTATGATGTTGTATAGCCTGCCACAAAGTTTCGAGAATTTTCGGATTGCCATCGAAACTAGAGACAGTTTGCCAAGTCCAGATAATTTAAAAATAAAAATTATTGAAGAAAGTGAAGCCAGGAAGAATAACAACAATAGAGATAATGCGGAAGATGCTTTTTATAGCAGAAATAAACAACAAGGAAGTAAGAATAATAGAGGATTTTTCAAATTCAGATGCAACAAATGCAAAAGAAAGGGTCATAAGGCTTCTGAATGCCAAGCGAGAGCCGGTTATAGTGATAACCATAATAATTCAAACCGTGAAAGTTTTAGTGTACAACCAACTTGCCTAACGTCTGCGAAGCATTTAAAGAAAAATATTTGGTGCCTCGACAGCGGATGCACATCTCATATGTGTAGCAATGATGAGAAATTTGACACAATAAATAGTGATTCTGGAACATTAAAACTAGCTTCCGATCAGTATGTCACAGAAGTAAAAGGCAGAGGAAAAATCACGATTAGAGTGAAGGATGGACAATACGACATAAATAATGTTCTGTATGTACCTGAATTGTCCATGAACTTAATTTCAGTTGGAAAACTCACTGATAATGGATACTCTGTAGTATTCCAGAAAGATCAGGCATTAATAAAGAACAGTAGCGGCAAGGTTATTCTCAAGGCAAATAGAGAGAATGATTTGTACTACATGAGATTTGAAGAAATAGAGAAGGCCAACGCAGTAGAAGAAGATACAAATATTATGAAGTGGCACAAGAAACTCGGACATCTAAATGAATCTGACCTGAAAGCAGCATCCAAGAAAGAACTAATAAAAGGATTAGAAATTAAAGAAAAGGAAAAATTGGGAGACTGTGAAACATGTCTGAAAGGAAAGATGACGAGCTTACCATTTAATACCTCAGACGGTATAAAGACAAGAGAGCCACTGGAAATTATACATACTGACGTGTGTGGACCTATGCAAGTTGAAACTCATGCTGGATCTAAGTATTTCATGACTTTTATTGATGATTTCACAAGGTATTGCTGCGTATATTTCATGAAAAATAAAAGCTAAGTATTCCAGATTTTCACAGAATATAAAAACATGGTGGAAAATGCATTGAAGCATAAAATTAAATATCTACAGTCGGACAATGGTACCGAGTACATAAATAAAAATTTCAATGATTATTTAAAACAACATGGAATTCAGCGAAGACTAACGTCACCCTATACACCTCAAAGTAATGGACTTGCAGAGCGTAAAAATCTAACATTAGTCGAGAAGGCGAGATGCCTAATGCTTGAATCAAGGGTTCCAGAGGAGCTGTGGGCAAATGCCATTCATACAGCAAATTATATAACGAATAGATGCCCAACTAAAGCCCTGAATGGACAGACACCTTTCCAAAAATGGATTGGTCGTGAACCATCTGCAAGACACCTACATATATTCGGTCAGAAAGCGTTTGTCCTAAGGAAAGGACCTAAAAGAGGATGGAAATTTGCTCCTCGAGCTACCGAAGGCATATTTGTAGGATACGCAAAATGTGCCAGAGGATACCGAATCTTCATTCCTGTTTCAAAAGAATTTATAATAAGTAGAGACGTAAAATTTGTAAATGCCATGTTTTACGGAAAGGACTCTACAAATTTTGAAGAAACAAGGGAAAACAGAAGAGATATAAGTAAAAGAAATACAAATATAAAACCTAATAGGAAACAAGAAGAAGAAACAACTGAGAATATAAAAATCGACGTAAATATGAAACATAAATCGCCAAAATCTGACGCAGTACCTAGTTCTTCAACGCAGTATGAAACCCCATCATTGACTCAGCTTGATACTCCACCTCACGACGTTTTCGGAGAAACGTTCAATGATGCACTTGATGAATTCAATGAAAATGCTGATGAAGCAGTAGTCGAACATCATGAAGAACATCAAGCAACCGAAGGTGAACAAGTTGATGATAATGCCAATAGCAGGAGACAATCTCAAAGAAAAAGACAATTGCCAGTATGGGCTAAAGATTATGAGATAAAAGGCAGAAACGATGAGGAAATGACTACTAATAACATGTATCTATGCGAAGAAGAAGAAGAAGAAAGAGATGAAAAGTACTGGCATGATGCCATAAAAACAGAAATCAGAGCACACGTAAAAAACGGTACGTGGAATATCGCAAAACGGGAAAAACAAATGAATCTTGTAGATTTCAAAATGATTTTGAAAAAGAAAATAGGTCCTAAAAACACTGAGGTAAAGAAAGCGAGACTAGTTGCAAGAGGATTTAGACAAAGACCTGGAGTTGACTATAGTGAGACATATTCTCCCGTTGCAAAGCTAAGTTCAATTAGAAGCATCATCGCTGTATCTGTGGAAGAGGAGTTGAAGCTTAACCAAATGGATTTCACGACAGCTTACCTAAATGGCGTGTTAGATAAGAAAATAGAAATGGAGATGCCAGATTATCTAGAAGAATATGTAGCAGAAATAATGGTGGAAGAAAGTGGCAACAATGATTTGACGCTGTTTCACAAAGCTAAGAAAATGTTAGAGGACTTGAAAAACATAAAAGGAGAGAAAGTATGCAATCTCGAAAAAGCACTCTATGGCTTGAAGCAGTCAGGTAGACAATGGTACCTGAAATTGAGTAGCGAGCTAGAAAAAATGGGGTTTATCCCATCAGAAGCTGATCCTTGCGTATATATTTTAAAGAAAGGAGGAGCTAAAATGATTATAGCAATTTATGTTGATGATTTGTTAATAGCTTACTCCTGTGAGAAAAAATTAAAAGAAATAAAAAAGATGCTAAACCAAAAGTTCGAAATGAAGGATCTAGGAGAGCCTGAACAACTTCTAGGAATGCAGATTAAAAGGCAAGGAGGAGACCAAATAAAATTATATCAAGAACGATATATTGAAAAAGTGTTAAAGAAATTTAACATGGAAGACTGCAAGCCAACTGTTACACCAATGGAACTTAATCTGAAATTGCAGAAAAATGAAAAGTGTGATGAAAAATTACCATATCAACAATTGATTGGCACACTGATGTACTTAGCCGTGGCCACCAGGCCTGATATAATGTTCAGTGTGAGCTATTTGTCACAGTTCAACAGTTGTTTTGGAGAGGAACATTTTAAGAGCGCGAAGCGTGTACTACGTTACTTAAAAGGGACAAAAGACATGGGCCCTTGTTACAAGAAAACCGAAATGGAGTTGTATGGTCAAGCTGATGCAGATTTTGCATCTTGTGCGATAGATCGAAGGTCGTACAGTGGCTACTGTTTTAAACTTGCTGGTGCTCCTGTTAGCTGGGAAAGCAGAAAACAAAAGTGTGTAGCGTTATCAACAGCCGAAGCAGAGTACACGTGTGTGGCTGAAGCTGCTAAGGAAGCCATTCATCTAAGGCGTTTGATAAATGATGTTACAGAATGGAGCCAAGCCAATACAATTGACTAAAAATCCTATGATTGGCTCTAAGACAAAGCATATTGATACGAAGCTACATTTCATAAGACAGTTGAAGGAAGTTGAAGTAGAATACCGTCCAAGTGCCCACTTGGAGGCAGATATGTTGACTAAGAGTTTACCTGGACCAAGGCTTAATGGATTGAGATCCTCACTTGGTTTAATGTAGCGATCATGCTAGTGATGAGGAGGAGTGTTAGAGTTTGCATCACAGAGCATAATCTCTTTGCCGTGATCGTTGCTATGGAGTTTTTATTAAAAAACGAAAAAATAAACAAAATGTCATTCCTTGTGTCGATCGTATCGTATTAACAAACTATAATTAATAAAAACTATCAGAAATCATCTTATGACTTCTCCCGCTCTAGGGTGGAGCGGAAGGGCGTGTCAGACTCTTACTGACTAAAACCCACCCCTGTTCCTCCCTGCCCTACGCGCCCGGGGGCGAGGTAACTCTTTCGAATTTATCCTCAACCCCCGGGCAGACTAAAACCCACTCCTGTTCCTCCCTGCCCTACGCGCCCGGGGGCGAGGTAACTATGTACGCACGTAAGAAGTTATACTTCAATACTTCCATAGATATCTACAAGATAAAAAACCAAACTGTCACAAAGTTTACAAAAGGTATACAATCATTCTTCATGAACCACAGACCATAGCTAACTTCAGGGTGTCTGTTCTAGCTAACTTCAACCTGTGAAATTTGTGTGACAGTGATGCGCGCGCATCTTTAAATTTCACTCTAATCATTTTTTCATAACGCGCCTAAAGAAGTATACGATTAACTTCAATAAAAACATTCCGATACAGCTTCTGGTAGCTTAGTGTCAGTTGCAGGCAAAGGACCGATATGCCAAGATCGTGCGCCTCCGCAACGGTACACACTTTCCAAAGGAGTTTTGCTAGCTGTACATACAGCATGTAACGGAAAGGTGTGATCATATTTTTAGAACTGCATCTGCCCATCGATACGATCAACTTTCTTCAAGAAAATCGAGGAAATTTTCAATTTTTTTTACCTCCCATACAAATATTGATCAGCTGACTGACTTTTTATGAAAAGTCCATTTTTTTTATGGTGTTTTTTTTTTCTTTGAGAAAGTTGTTCATTTTTGTGGGCAAAACCGGTTCTTAAAATATAACCACACCTTTCCGTTACGACTGTCAAACATGTTAATCCTCAGTTTGTGTTTCAATTGCGAATAAATGCAAAATTAATAGGTTCCTATTATTAGCTCCAAAAAATTAACACATTCACTTACTTGATAGAATGTAGCGAAAGGCTGTTATTACACCGATCAGTCGATCGTCGATCGACGCCATCGAACGAAGGTAGAATGGATAATTCAACGTCGACCGATAGTTTCTATTACACCAATCAATCGACCGTCGATCAATGCCATCGATCGATGGTATAATGAATTAGTCGACGTCGATCGATGGTTTCTACTAGGTACACCAATCGAAACATACATACATAGGCTGATAAACACATTAACCTCCCTTGCATCACGCAGTCAGGTAATAAGAACCACATAGAAATGCTCTTTGAAATCTAAACACGTGGTTTTATACCGATACACAAAGAAAGTGTGTGTGTACTTATGTACGCACGTAAGAAGTTGTACTTCTTTGGCGTAACAAGATAAAAAAAAACTATCAGAAAGTTTACAAAAGGAAAACGATCATTCTTCATGAACCACAGACCATAGCTAACTTTAAAAAAAATAGGGTGCCGGTTCTAGCTAACTTCAGGTTGTAGGTCTTTTGTGACGGTGTGCGCGCGCATCGCAAAAATATGCTCTCATCATTTTTCCCTAACGCGCCAAAAGAAGTATAACTTCAAAAATTGCAAGACTTATTTTCCTGAACCTCAGTCACGCTGCGACCAAAACAAATTAAGTTCAACTTTGGACTTCATATTTAAAACTGGTTTGCTACAATGCAGTTGCCATTTAAGATTTTTACGTCTCGTCAAATGTCACTGTCAATCTAAAGACTGAATCTGAATGACTCAGACTACAATAATATATAGGGTATTCTGGAGTTATGTATTGCTAAAATGCTGTGGGCATTGGAAATAATGTGTAGTAAATATGTTTCCAAAAACGACGTTTATTATAGTTTTGTGTCTCTTAATTCCTGGGTTTCTTCTAGTCGAACTAACAATCGTATATCCCAATATGGTCTTGAAGTTAGATGCTAGTCCCGCAAAACAAATGATACACATTTGTTTAATATTATTTTTGTCCATAAACGTTGTTGGGAATATGATTTTCGCCGCGACGACGAAATCATGTTTGAAAAGCCCCGAATTGTGTGAAAGCATATATTGCGAATTTTGTCAAAAGTCGCGGCCAGAGAACAGCTGGCACTGCACGAACTGTAATATGTGTATCAGAAAGCTGGACCACCACTGCTTCTTCTTTGCGCGTTGCATCGGATTGTACAAGCAGAGATACTACATTCTCTTCTTTGGCCACCTGCTTATCTCAATGCTATATGCGGCTTACTACAACTACTACTTCATAGCGATGAAGTTTGAAGATGAGCGGGTACTATTGCGATTGCTTCGCATTACCAATCCGCCGCTATTTTTTGTGGTGTCTGATTTCGGAATCGTCGACTTTTATGTGTACTACTTGTTTCTAAATGTGGCTACCATATATTATTCGGGTCATTTGTTTTCATATCATTTTAGGAATGCAGTGAGAGGCGTGACTGCCTATGAGGCTAAGTTCCCTGAACTATGGAAAACTTCAGAATGGAGACAAAATTTGCTAAACGTATTTGGGTCTAGGTGGTACTTGGCCATACTGTGCCCGCTGTGTAGAAGTCCTTTGCCAAATGAAAAGGCAAACACCCAGTGGCCCCCTCTGAAAGAGATTTTTTCATCTCATCTATAAATATGAAACAAGCACAGTGCATGCAACATGATTTTTATTCGGTATAAAAGAAAGAAAGCGAAAGAGTTTGTTTTCGCCAGGTCACGTTGAATTATTTAAGTAAAAAAATGAAAAAAAAACACTCGAATAAAGGAAAAGGTGCGTCACATCCGCGCAAAACGGCCATTGCTCAGCATAATGGTGGGACTCAAGTGTGAGACAGAGCCACTGCGCTGGTTTTCAGCACCATCTTCACCATCATAAATTATTTTATATATTTGTTGTTGCAAAATCTTAGTTTTTAATTGTTATTAATTTCTGTGCTTTGTTCATCACAATTTTAGTTAACAATTCAAAGTTTAGCTGATTTTTTTATGCCCAATGAGTTGTTTTCATACGCATTTGTACATATTAGGTATTATTATCAGTTTACATATTATGAATTAAGTTATTTTTATTTATTAACTTTTAATTTAGATTATTTTCTAATATGCCAAAATTTGTCGATATTTTTCTATGATTATAGTTTATCTTATTTGAGTTTAATTTAGTTTAATTTCCCTCACCTTGCTCCCATTTTTTATTTATCATTAATTTAAGATTACAACTTTTATGTTTGTCGCCCTTGGCCTAAGGAGGATTCAAGATCATGCGTTTCCTAAAACCCACCTCGAGTAAGGACTTTTACTTTAATCAATTATGTACCGAGTTTTTAAATAAACTCACAGTTACTGTTACTGTTTGTTTTACTGCCTCCAAAATAACTTCATGTGAAAACATTTGTGTTGCAATCAAGATGCATCGTTCAGCTAACTATAATATTATTCGTAAATTCAAGTTGACACCAATCCGGAAGCCAAGAAGACATTATAACTGGAAGCCAGATACTATCTTCAAGCAACTGGCTCAATAATACTGATCCACATTCTTCCCCAGGTAGGTACTGCAAGCCTCGAGCGATGTAGATCTGGCAAGGATATGGTTGGGTTAGTATGGGTCCATTGCTGCGCGTGCAGGGTGCGGGGAGCCGGTGACCGTTACATAAGCGGCGATAACTCTCAGACACCCACCGCATACTAATGACCAGGAAGTGGGCTCGGCAGCGGGTTGCGGCCACACTGTCTATACTTTGATGAATGCTTTTGGTGAGGAGTGTGTACAAATGTTTAGAATACGTGCTTTGGATAAAGATTTGGTCAAACTTGATAGATTTTAATCTGTTAGATGTGTCTTACTAATAGAATCACACGAACCTATAAGGTATAAGGGATGACTGATTTGGCTAGACGCTAGAGGGACCGATAATACACTAAATGAATTGTATAAAGCTGTTGCGAGTGTCAACAAATAACATTTATACGGCGTCCAGCTATACAGGATAAGTTTGAGCAGAGAGAAAGAGCGAATTATACTATCTTTTTATTTGCTTTGGTTACCATCAAATTACAAGTTGATTGAAGAACGGTTCATATTCAAGTATTCTCACTAACAGTAAAGTCACCCAAAATCGGACTAATTAACCAGCGGTAATTAACGGCACAATCAGCGGAATACATGGAATCGCACTATAATTCGTGGCGTGTGCGCTGTCCGGCGCACGCGACGACGATGCGGTCACCGTTACGCGGAACCCGTTACCACATACACTACACTACCTTTACATTTGACGTGTACAGTGGAGACAGGAGTAATTATAGTAGACTGGTATCGTTTCAATCGTCAAAAAAGTCTAGGCAGGTGATGAGGTACCAGGACCACATAATCATCAAGAGATGTCATATTCATGTCATATGCATCTGCTCAGAACTTCACCTAATTTCTTATTCACGATATCTCACACTTCTCACAACATTCTATTAACTATCTCACTCCTTCGCTAGTCACTTGCAAAACAAATATGTACTTGCGTTTGATGTCAATCCGTCATCTTTATGTTAGGATCACGACGTTGACGCTCAATCTGGGGCGAGGCGGTTCACAAGTGATGGAGGTGATCATTTGATGGTGATTTGTTTGTGTTCTTGACTTCTTTTGGGAATGTGACCTTTTCAAAGAGTTTGAAAGTATGCGAAGAATCGATAGTCTAAATATTTTGATTGATTGTCACGTTGCTTCGGTTGGAATGATTTCGATCAGAGATCAGTTTGGGACATGGATATTTTTTCTCGATTTTGATTACAAAATTACGACGACTAATTAAAAAAAAATATATATAGAGATATCTTATCTCCACATCTTGACCAAGCCTGATGAAAAATGGTCGTGAAGGACATGTATGAGAAGAGGTATTTTGCAAGCAGTTTAAATCAAAATTCACATTATTACACGTTACGTTAAAATTGACATAGAGACAGTCCCTCAAAACGCCCACCCGTCACCACTTCCTAGTGATTTAGCAGGGAAGAAGAAGTGGCTCAACAAAATTAGCAAAATTAGAACAGTTACAGACTGGTAAATTATAACCGCTTCCGACTTATACTAAGAACTAAATAAAGCAGCAAATGAACAGCTTCGGACAGTCTTAATCACCACACTCGCGTATAAGTACATCAAATACTCGAGAAAAACCGAACAATAATCCGCACACCTCATTACTTACAGGATAGAAATCGTACGGAAACATTCAATATTATCGTACTCGAATCAACCACATTACCAACTTAACACTGTAGCTCTCAAAAACATTATTTCTGAACAAATGTAGGTAATAAACATCTTGATAGACCGCAAATATAAGTTTGTAGACAGTTATGATACTGCTGCCTGCTTTCGCTTCGGCTCATATAATTTATGCACTATAAGCTAGCTATAGGTAATATTATGCATGTGTAGGTCTGTTAAATAATATAGACGGGCCGATTTTCTAATTTTATCTACTACATGTTTTCTAACTAGCTAGTAAATACTGTATGTTACCTAGTTGATAAGTATACGGCAGGAAACAAACAAAATGGCATAAAGAAACTACATTCAGAGATAATGGCAGTTACGTATTCTTACGTAAACATTAAATAGTTTGCTTAACCTACAATTCTCCAAATCATTGTTCCCATATTTTTCTCTGCAGCACAAGTAGGTACAGAACCTCTTACATGTCTGGCAGAAAGCGCATGGGCCGTAAACAATTAAAAATCTATTGTGTCTGCTAACTAGACGCGTGACGGGTTAATACAAACAGAAGGAAGTAGAGGACACTAGGTCATGGTCCAAAAGAATTGGAATAGGGCAGAATCTCATCATCATCATGATAACTTCAGCCGAAAGTCGTCCATAGCTCGACAAATGCATTCCCAAGCGTCTCCACATCATCTGGTCCAGTGATTTTCACATCAGACGGACACCTGTGGCCCTCAGGACATCCGGTACACCTTGTGAAAGATTTCCCAACGCTGAGCCTTCCGGTACCGGTCCCCACTCCAGAACCTTTCGCCTCATCAGCCATCCATTCTACGAGCAATGGGCTAAGTCTATTGACATACAATCAATCAATCAATCTGCCTGGCCTTTTCCCAACTATTTTGGGTTGGCTCCCAGTCTAATCTGAATACCAGTATTTTACATGGAGCGACTAGCTATCCGACCTCCACAACCCAGTTACTGGGTAATACGATACCCCTTGGTAAGACTGGTTGTCAGACTTTCGGGCTTCTGACGACCCGTAACGACTGTCAAAGTCTACTATCCCTACTGACATATAATATAGCAAAATAATTGTCCGCTAGTTTCCTCTTGGCTATTACTATCTGAATGAAAACGGGTTGGTTGCCCTGTTATTATACTCGTAACTATGCACTATCACGACTGCAATAAATATTGTACGGAACGTTCTGTTGATTTCTCAGCCCCATTCACGCCTAGATAGTTCTGTCTTTATGATTATTTGTCTTATTGCTAGCCTGGTTTCTGGGCGATTGTTGAAGTCTTTGCTAACTCATGTTATCTGTCGTAATTGATAGAACTACATCAGATTTGATTATTCAGGGACCTGTTAAAGAAAGTTCTTGCAAAATAAAAATTGTTGAATTACTACCCCAGATTTGTGAAAATGTATAATATATATATTTACTAGCGACCAGCCCTGGCTCCACACATGACTAGTTATACTCAATACTCAATACTTTATTGCATTCCATATGTGTTAAATAGGTGGTATAACATAATAAAATATCAATATGGACCCTGTCGGGCACAGCAAAGTAGAAGAGAGGAGAGGGCTAAGTAGTTATTCAATTAAGCAATATAAATTATTAGTTGTGGTTTACTGGGTGTATGTATAATATTATCCAAACTTTTCCAAACTAATATTATAAATGCGAAAGTAACTCTGTCTGTCTGTCTTTCTGTCTGTATGTCTGTCTGTCTGTCTTTGCTTCACGCCTAAACTACTGAACCGATTTGTGTGAAATTTGGTACAGACATAGTTTGGAACTTGAGAAAGGACATAGGATAGTTTTTATTACTAAAAATAAAATAAAAAATAAAATTTATTCCGGACATACAGCGCCATCTATTGGTCAAGAGTCGGCATCAATTATGTTGATTTTTGAAGAGTTCCCTAGAATATCTTCCACATTTCATTTTTGAAGAGATCCCGCGAGATCGGGAACTATGTGGGTAAAACCAAAAATCTGCCGGAAGTCACTATTCCAAGTGAACGAAGTCGCGGGCAAAAGCTAGTGTATATATAAGGTTTGCGTATATAGATATATTAAATTGCTATTAATTGTAAGTAATTATTATGAAGTTCTTATATTATTATTAAATTATTCTTCTTATTCTTATATTAGTATTAAATTATTCTTCTTATTCATAGATTTCTTTTTATGTATTTATGTTTATATTGGGTTTTCTATTTTTCTACAAAATGTTTGGTGTAAAAGAGAGAGAAAAAGAAATTATTTTGGAATTGATTTATCATCTAAGAACTCCTTTACTGTGTAGTAAGACTTTGATTCGAGAAATCGCTTCAATCCTACTAATATTATAAATGCGAAAGTTTGTATGTTTGTATGTTTGTATATTTGGCTGAAGGTATCGCAAAAACGGCTGAAGGGATTACAATGAAATTTTGCACACACGTAGGTCATAACCTGGATTAACACATAGGCTACTTTTTATCCCGGTAAATGACAAGACTTAGCGAAGGCTGAGGTGGAAGTAGAAATCCAAAGTCAGGCTGAACGAGCGCACACGCTCAAAAAGTACTAGGACACCAGAAACATGAGAATTATTTCCAGGGCTGAAATCATGAGAGATAAAGACTCACAAAGTACCAGGAGACCAGAATCATGAATAGGTGTTTTCGGGGATACAATCCTAAGCTGTATAGCTTCACAAACCACCAGGATACCAGAATCAAGAAGAAGTGTTTCCGGGGCTAAACGGTGTAGATTCACAAACTACCAGGAGATCAGAATCACAAAATATATTCTGAGGCTTAAAGATTTTTTTTTTATTATTATTTGGTTATAAATAGAAGGTAGAGATTCATAAATTACCAGGAGACCAGAGTCATGAATAAGTATTTCTGGGGCTGGAATCCTAAGCGGTATAGATTCACAAAATACCAGGAGACCAGAAATACAAAGAGTGTACCAGGGCTGAAATCATAAACGGTATAGACTCTCAAACTACCTACCAGGAAAACAGAATGATGAAGAAGAGAAATTTCAGACCTGCATGTGGATGAAGCCACAGGTAGACTACCAGGGTGCCAAAATCATGAAAAAATTAATTAAATCGTGAAAAAGTTAATTTAATATAAATGTCTAAGCGGACGGAGCCACGAGCAAGAATCTAAGCACCAATTTAGGATATGTTCGGGACTCAATAAATGAAACAGTTTGGATATGGTAAACTATTATATTTAACACGGTAAATGTCTACGCGGACGAAGCCACGGGCAAGAAGCTAAGCACCAATTTAGGATATGTTCGGGACCCAATAAATGAAACAGTTTCGATATGGTAAACTATTATATTTAATACGGTAAGAGTAACAAGATAGGTACCCCGACACACTGAGTGAGTATGTGTGCCCCTACTGTCTTTATGTAGAACTTTGACGTTCAAAAAAATCTGGCTTTCAGCCTAATTTAAATTACTTTTGATTTTGATTTCTACAGGATTTATTTAAAGTGCTACTCTCTGGAAATACCACTTAGACTTATTTAAATACACTTTTTACGCGGGCGAAGCCGCGGGCGGAAGCTAGTTTATTAATAAATATATTTATTTTGCTTATTTCTCTAATATTTTCTGGCAACTTATTATAAATTTTGATGGACATAACTAAAGGGCTGGTTGAGTGCATTTCCAGTCGGGATTGAGGTATATTTAATTTATTTTTGTTGTGTCGTAAAGTGTATCTAGTTTGTGTTTCTTCGCAAGTGGTATACACATCTGGGTGTTTTCTGACAAATTTACATAACTCAAAGATATATAAACAGGGAAGTGTGAATATTTTGTGTTTTTGGAAGTATGGTTTGCAGCTCTCTGTTTGTTCAATATTGGTTATTATTCGAATTAATTTCTTTTGTAAAATAAATATAGTTTGAGAATCAGTGCTGTTTCCCCATAGCATGACCCCATAGCTCAGCCATGCTTGGGCATATGCATAGTATGTGACAATTGCAGTTTGCAGGTTAGTAGTTTTTTTAATTTCACGTAGGGCATATGAAAATTTTGATAGTAACTTAGCTCTTATTTTCTGTATATGGGATTTCCAATTGATATGGGTATCTATAGACAAACCGAGGAGGGTAAATTCGTTATCTTGTTCTAGTTTTGTGTCATTGAACATGAAGTTAGTTTTAATGGGGATTTTTGATGGGGATGGAAAGTAATTAGTTTGGTTTTGGTGAAGTTAATTTCTAGATTGTGGTTATTCATCCAGTTTACAGCTGTAGAAAGAAGGGAGTTTAATTTGGCGTTTATATCGTCATCGTTTTGGCATGTGGTGAGAATAGAACACATGGCCCGTTTATAATTTTAGGAAGGTTATCAATTAGTTAGTTAGCAATTAATTGAAAACGAGTCAATCAATTAGTTGCCAGTTGCTTTTTAGGGTTCCGTACCCGAAGGCTCCAGAAGGAGCCCTATTGCTGTCACTTACGTGTCCGTCTGTCTGTCTGTCCGTCGTCTGTCATAAAATTTTGTTCCGAAGAATTTTTTAACTTCCCATTAACCTTGATATTTGGTGATAATGTTTATACGTATATTTTACTAACAAATACCAAAATATTGATGAGGGAATCATATGATACGGAACCCTAAATCTGCGCAGTCCGACATGCACTTGTCCGGTTCTACATAGGTTAAAATCAGTCTGCCCAACCTCGGTTCTAAATCTAACCTTAAAGTTACAGTATTTTACATTAACCGTTACCCTCATCATGATACCCCTTGAAGACTTGTCAGATTTTCTGGCTCTGGTAGTCAGAAGACTTCAGAAGAAATAATGACTGTTAAACATCTACAAATGACAACCGGGACCAACAACTTAACATAGTGGTGCCGATTCTCTTTTTCAATAACTAATAAAATTATAAAATCACTATCTTTTACTAAAAGGCAGTGCGAGGAAAAGACGGTTATAGCTATGAAGAGATGTCAAACTAGTTTACGCTTAGCGCTTCACTGTGTTTTTAATCGACATGTTTTTACGTGCCTTGCTTTGACATGTTTAAATTTGACAGCTCTAATTTACGTCGGTCTCTTTTTTGTTTTATTAGAGAAAAAAAGATAGGAATAGCCTAAATTAAGTTTAGTTTGTGCACAACAGAATCCGTACCACTGGCTGTTTGATAGTTAACATTTTAATTTAATAGACGGCTAGAATCCGGGGTTAATCTGGCTTTGGTCTTGACACTCGAAAACTCATCTTTACTTTAATTCGCGTTCCTAATGTACCACGTTTCAGCGGCACGATTTAAAGCAAAGTTCAAAGGGCTTAGTGAAGGGAGTGCTCAAGGAAAAACGAGCGGCAACTTATTGTGCCGTTCAATATATTATATATTATGGGATAATATAGTGTAACGGAACTCACGGCAGCAATTAGTGTGTTATCGCGATTTACAAGTGCTGTTATAATTTTATGACATTCGGTATTCATTCTGATGGTGCAGTAAATGCTACGGAAACATAAATCGGGTGTGAATTGTTGAAATCACATACATTATAACTGCACGATAATTGAACAAGAGTAGTATCGGTGTATTATATAAATCGAATCAATATTGGAATTCAAGGAAACTGAAACGAAATAACAGATTGATGTCTTCAATAGGAAAATTGGAAATCAGAGAGAATTCAGGGATTCGTACTTTCACAAGTTATACTAACCTAAGCTGTAGATGTTATTCTTTTTATCCTATTTCCTCAAGAAACAAAGGTAAGATAAGTGCATGGAAGAGATTCAACATAAAACATTGAACTTTTACCACAGAAATATCTTCTTGATAGCGTACGACGCTACAATACTACATCCTCCGATTGTACCGTCTGTTACCAACCGAACGATTTCGACAGTCATTATGAAACAATCGATTTCCGATCAACAATAGATCGAGCGATTATGTCAGCGAGATGAGTTTTTGATTCGATATAAATTGTCTGTCAAAACCGACAGTTAAGTTAGATAACTTTTCTTTTTCGTACAAAGTTTTATAACTGCAATAAATCGCATAAAAGATTTATCAAAATTATATTTATTCAGAAAAAAAGTTGCAAAAACGGCGGGAATTTGACCATTGCATGCGCGGCCATCTTGCATCAGTACATTTTTTACAATTTTCACAAGAATCGAGTTAAATAATCGTTTAAATCGTGAACTATCATTAACGCAATACTATTGCCGAATTTTAGATAATTAGTCAGTAAGAATAACTGCTTCTTTCACAAAAGGTGAAAATAATTGTTTTAGTCATATGTAAGTAATTTGCAGAACGCTTACCGTTATTGCTTTAATTAGCGTGACGGAACTGGTGCTTACCTGTAACAAATAAAAATATATTGTTAGTACAAAATAAACTTAGCAACATCACGATCATACTGTTCGCAGTAAAACATTTATTTTATGTATATAATAAAACAGTAAACAGTACTTCCGTCTTAACTCTCCGGCATTCTGTTGTGGGGAAATGCCGCCGATATTCAGACAATTTTTGTTTTACAGAAAAGGGCTATTCGTGCAATTTATAAATTAAGTCCCAGACACTCCCTCAGAGACAAATTTAAAGAGTTTAATATTATGACTGTTCCCTCTCAATATATTTATGAGAATCTCATGTATGCACATAAAAATATTAATCTGTTTAAAAGATACAGTGATATCCATAGCATAAATACTAGGAACAAACACAAATTTATTGTACCAAAAACCAGGCTCAAGAAAAAAATAGGTGGTTCGTTTAGATGTCAATGTATACGTTTCTATAATAAACTTCCTAGCCAAATTCAAGAACTAAGCATAAATAAATTTAAATCATTTATTAAACGTAAGCTATGCCAGAAAGCTTTTTACACAATTAATGACTTTCTTGAGGACAAAAAGGCGTGGGATTGAGCTGCTTCAATGATATACATGAGCCATTGTTTTCATATGTACTACTTACTGATGAAAAATTTTTTATATATATATTTTTTTTAATATTCGTTTTTGACATGAATACTTGTATAGTATTGCATTATATTTTTTATTTTATTTTTTTATTGACATTTTATTATTATTATTATTTTTTTTGACTTGAATACTTTGTTAAGTATTATATTTATTTTTATTTTTTGATTGACATATTATGATTACTATTTTGTTTGACACAAATATTTACTTTGTAAAGTATTATATTTTTTTTTTTTTTTTGATTACTTAATTATTGTAAATGTGAGGACTATGTGGGTTATTATTATTATTTTCTCCTCCTTTTTACAGTAATTTTCAACGTTGTCTGACAGTTTGAGTACTTTTGCGGCCTACCCAAATGTCCTTTCTTTGGTATTGTTCGTCATGTCATTGAGCTCCTTAGTGGTTTTTAAGTTGAGCTATTCGACTATTGACAAATGCTTGCACTGACTGGACAGGTCCACTCAAATATGTTTGGTTCTTTCTTCAAAATACCACTACAGACACTAAGCTGCATGGTCCTCATATAGAATAATGTGAATGCGAGAACTATGTATGTCGTTATATTCATGTAGATTTTATGATTGTCTGGCAGTTTGAGTATTTTTTGCGGCCTACTCAAATGTCCTTACTTTGGTATTGTTCGTCGGTTCGTTGAGCACCTCAGAGTTCTGAGTTGAGCTTCGCGATGACTGACAAATGCTTGCACTGTCTGGACAGGTCCACTCGAATTCGTGTGTTGCTTTCTTCATAAAGCTCATCCCAGACATAAACGTACATGGTTCTCATAGGATCTAACCAGTCCACATTGTATGGATTTGAACACTAAAAGAGACTTTGACCTCTGAGTTTGTTTCGGTGTTTCTTCTCAGGGTAGTCAGCTAGGAAACACCGGCCTCATCTAGCTTAAACTGACAAAAAAACATTGACGTGTAAAAGTGTTCCTTGTAACCTATTTACTGAATAAACATCATTTATCATTTATCATTTAAAACAAGCTAATTAAATAATCTTTAGATTACTTTGAATATAAAAATTGCATAATAACCATTATGTCTAGAAAACAACCAATCTATAACAAGCCGTATCTAAGTATAATAAACTTTTGGAAACAGCAAAATGCACCTTGAAAAATTACACAGATTTCAGAGCCCAAGTTTCATAATGCCGACCCACCGGAAAATACCGACAATACACCTAAACGAAAACCGTAAAATTATTCCGCCCAAATGAAATATTATGAAACTTAATCAGATTTGTAAATTAACTTAAGTAGTGTTTGAAATTATATTTAATTGGGTTACGTAAATATTATTACTGGTGAGAATACTAGTAAAAGACAATGCTTTCACTTCAACGACATTTTTGGTTACACTACGAGAGAACTGTGAAAAACATCGTGCAATCGCCCTTATTGTTTCATTGAAGCGAATCAATTCCACTGACTTATCATCTGTGACAAAGTTGATCAATAATGTCTAGTAAGTAGGTACTAGCATGGCAACCCCGCTTTGCTCGGATTATAAATACGGCACATAATATAATAAGGCATAATTATGCCATCTGGAATAATGTATATTTCTAATGGTAAAGTATTTTTAAACAGGTGCATTGGTTCCGGAAATTACTCTCAACAGATACTGAATGTCACAAAATTCCCACTCTCTCTTCGTAATCTTATGTATCACTACATAAAAAAAACCTTTTTTTACAAAAAAAAACAAACGACTTCCAAAACAGAAAATATACTAAAAATTTAAAAATAACTTTAATTTCGGAAGTCGGTGTTTTTATTTCATTTCTTCGTTATTTGACACCGACTTCCGAAATTAAAGTTATTTTGAAATTTTTTGCGTTTAAAATACAATTAAAATTTAAATTAAAGTTTTAGTTTGTAATAAAATAGTTTTTTTTTGAAGTACTCGTAGGTTGTTTGTTTTTCTAAAAAAAGTATTTTATTTTTCACTTTTAACAAGTATAACCCAGAACTAAAAACCCCAATAGCACGGAACGTAGAATTTAAACATACTCGTAATTGGAGGAAACCAAAACGTTTTCAAAAAGCGCTAAAGCAATTTCAATAAAATTTATATGGGACCTCCTCGGGAGTATATTCTTTCGGATAAAAATAATTTTATAAATCGGTCCACAACTGACAGAGAAATCGGTGGGCATACATAAAAAACTTACATACAGTCGAACATAGAACCTCCTCCTTTTTCGAAGTCGAGTATAAACAAAGACCCCGCCGCGTCTGTACGCGATAAACTCAAAAACTACTGAACAGATTTTCATGCGGTCTTCATTAGAATTGATTTCATATTTCAGTGAAGATTTATTTCTGTCGTTGAGGTCCGCGGAAATGACTTTCGTATTTGTTAAGTTACTTACAGGAAAGTGCACTGCTACAAATTAATTTAATTTAGACACATTAAAACGAATTGCAGCCATGGGAGCCTGCTTTAATTAAAATTATAATTGCATCTCGACTAAATTAAAGAGTTCCAACAATTAACTTAATTATTCATCATTATTTAACTAAATAACGTTTTTAATTGCATGATTAGTGTGCTTGTAATGCTCCTCGAAGGTAGGCTAATGGGATGATGCAATCGCAAACTTTCGCTATGTCTGTAACTCGTCTAGGAATTAGGCATTAGGGCTCAATGTAGGCATTAAGGAAAAAGCCAAACCTGAGTAATGTCTTAATCACATGATGAAGATGAATGACTTACTAAAGTACAAAATGGAAGAGAGGAGCAATTACAGTTCATCATCATCAGCCCGTAATAGCCAATTGCTTTACATTGGCAATTCCGTCTCCCCGGCCAATCTCATCCTTCCAATATATTACGTAGCATCAGCAACCCTCACGATCTGTATCTTTATTTAACAGGTAGTAAGGGCTAAATGTCTATTTCATCATTTATCATTTTTTTCTACATTTTTTGTAGTTGATGAATTAATGATAAATTCAATAAGCCCCCGAGGGTTAAAGTAAACAATAAACGCAAAAAAAAGTTTCACGGTTATGGAGTCGCGAACTAGTAACTTTGACAATGAGCTAAGATGTCCGTTAAATAAATAAAATCTAAAAACTAAACAGTGTGACGAATCTATACTAAGCCAAATAAAAAATATTTACAAGCTCAGATATTTTGAGACTGGCTCAAACTAGGAGGGAAGAACAATAGCATAAAAATGGAGGAGACACATGACTAATGGGTTGAAAATAATAATATAATAATAATATTCCACAACTATCACACAACGCCATCTAGTCCCAAGCTAAGCAGAGCTTGTGTTATGGGTACTAGACAACTGATAAACATACTTATATATTTCTAAATACATACATATTATAGATAAATTACACCCAGACACAGAACAAATGATCGTGCTCATTACACAAACATTTGTCCTGGGTGGGAATCGAACCCACGACCTCCGGCATAGCAGTCAGGGTCACTAACCACTAGACCAACAGGCCAGTCAAGAAAAGTCTGTTAACAGTGATGATTGTGGTTTCACTTAAAACTTTTTAAACAAAGCTTTCGCGTATTCAACCTCTCATTAATTTGTCTAAAGCCTATGCATAGAACTAAAGAGTAAAGAGAACAGACACAAAAACTTAATTAGAGCTTAACATATAATGACATCCGCAAACGCAACCCGCTGTCGCCGTTGTCTGCAACAACTAAAATAAAATAAAACCGGTCAAGTGCGAGTCGGACTCGCGCATGAAGGATTCCGTACCATCGTATGCGCGTCTATTTGTTGACATTATTAAGAACGAGCAAAAAAAACACGTTTCTAGTAGGGTGGCCCCCATTAATTTTTAATTTATTTTTATTATTTGTTGTTAAAGCGGCATCAGAAATACACATTCTGTAAAAATTTCAACTGTCTACCTATCACGGATCATGAGATACAGCCCGCTGACAGACGGACGGACAGCGGTGGCTTAGTAATAGGGTCCCGTTGGTTACGGAACCCTAAAAATATCCTTATAAATCAGTCAAACAGCCTTATTTATTAACCTTTTTTGTTTTATTACATACACAACCTCGCTTTGTTCATAATCAAATTAATTATATAGTGACGCAACGTGGATTTGCTTGCTTTCACTGAGAGGTATTATGTTAATGTTAACGTTGGTTATGCTAATTTTTGTGTTAATCAATGTAAACGGGTCATCTTGGCTGCACTCATTGAATTGAATGCATTTATTTGACGCGTATATGACAGGCTTGTGACGAAGAGATCCTTATGTGTCTTGTTTTAGTGGCTGTTTATTTATGATAGTTTTAATTTAGTACACTGTGTGGTTATCGGGTTAGATAATACCGCCAACGGCCTGATTGTCAAAAGCCTTGACGACCACCTGTCGAAGCTGTCGTTGCGAGGTTGGATCAAGGGCCTGATACAGAAGGCAGTACTCCTCGATACGGCTCGCATTGTGAGGAGGTTCCTGTCTCTGGAGCCCTATCCACCGGTAGCTTGGACCCTGCTCCCGACACCGGCAGACTGCTACTTTTTATAATTTTAAATAGTTTTATTTTGTATGCTTTGTTAGAAATATTTAAAATTATAATTGGTATGTGTAAAAGTGAATAAACGAAACAATAATTTATTGATAATACAAGGTTATTTGTAGTACATGAAGTACTTAGAAATTATCGACATAATAAAAACAAAACTAAAATTATGTTGTACACACACATTGTTGGGTGAAGCCCTGTTCTCCTAGCTAGATCACAAAGTAATCTGTGTTAAGGAGAAACAGATTCCACTCCCTAGTGGGGTAGCAATAACACAGATGCGTTCATGTTACTGAGTCTACAATAAAGCTACACGGGCAGTACAGTCAACCATGTGTATTACATAATGAAGTTTAAAAAAAAAATTAAACAATTGATATGGTTAGAATAAGGTATATACATTACAAAAATTTGTAATTTATATACCTTATTCTAACCCTAAAAATTTGTAATTTTCCTACCATTTCATTCCATTCTAATAAGGTCATGTATTCTAGAGGTGATCAATGTTGTGAAAATTCCCAATATAGATTGCAACCCACATTCCATTTATACAAATAAATTCAAACATAGGGCATTGTGCTATTATATTTTGGTAATCGAGGGAAAAATCACACGCACGATTTTTGCTAAGTAAAATCGTATTAAATTAATATCATCATCCACAGCTCGACTTCGTCCACGGCCAGCCATTTTTTTTTTTATTGGTAGGCACGCGTTTGACCACCATCTCACCTGATGGTAAGCGATGATGTGGTCGAAGATGAAGCACGCTTGCCTAGAAGTAACCTATTCATTCTTGACTTAAAGACTCCCAGGTTGTAGCTATCAGGAAACACAGACCCTGGTAGGGAATTCCACTCCCTAGCTGTACGCACAATGAATGTTAAACGCTTTGTGCGTATGGATGGGATGTCCACCATGAACCGGTGGCACTTCGCCGTACGTCTTGTGGTCCGTTGATGAAACGGGCTTGGCGGAATCAAATTGTGCAATTCCGTCGCACACTCCCCAAAATGTAACCGATAGAAAACCGATAGGCTAGCAACTCGGCGTCTATGTTCTAGACTTTGGAATTTCGACTCAACGAGCCTATCATTGCCGATGATCCTCTTGGCTCTTTTCTCAATTGACTCAAGGGCATCAGGCTGGTATCTGACAGATCCGTCCCAAAGATGAGAACAGTACTCCATACACGATCGAACTTGTGCTTGATACAGTTGGAGCAGCTGTTCCGGCGTAAAGTACCGTCTCACCTTTGCGAGGATCCCCAATTTTTTGGCAGCCACTTGAGCCTTTGCCTCTATGAAGGGACCAAAATTGAGGGTAGATGTTAAAGTAACACCAAGAAGATCAAGTTGGTTGGTTATCGGCACGGTCACACCTCGGAAAGATGGAGCCGGGTGAAATTGGCTCCTCTTAGCGGAAAAAAGACACGCCTGTGTCTTAGCAGCATTGAACTTGACCATATTGGCATCACCCTATTCTGAGACAGCCTGTAAGGACAAGTTCAAGCGCTCAACCATAGCCTCTCGGAGAGACCGGACCTGAGACCCACTAGCTCGTGCGTCAGGCACGTATCTCTCGGCAACAGTGCTGTCGTCTGCATACCCAAAGGTACCGGGTTTTAGCAGATCGTTAATATGCAGCAAAAACAATGTTGCCGAGAGCACCGACCCCTGAGGAACATCGGCATTAATAGCCAGCAGTCCGGACGAGCAGCCATCTATGACTACTCGGATAGACCGATCCCTCAGGAAATCTGCAATCCAATCACACAAACCAGCGGGCAGACCGAAGGAAGGAAGCTTGGCAATTAGGCTGTCGTGCCAGACCTGGTCGAAGGCCTTCGAGATGTCAAGGGAGACTGCAAGGGCTGCCCCTTGTTTGTCGATGGCCTCACTCCAGATGTGAATGGCATACGCGAGAAGATCCCTAGTTGACCGATTTCGGCGGAAGCCGTATTGTCGGTCACTGAGTATAGCGTTAGCTTCTAGATATGCGAGGAGCTTGCCATTCAGTATAGGTTTTTTATGCGAGCTTCCTCCACCGTCGTCGGAGCCTAAGGTTACACTGTTTGTTTCTACTCATTCATACCAGTTCTCGCTATTATGCCTCTCGTACTTTTATGCTTCATACTGGTTCTTTTTTTCATCCATATTCTTTCGCACTCGAGGTCGGGGACTGACCATCTATCTTTTACATTTCTTTCTAATCTATCTATTTAGTCTGTTTCTTTCTTTTTCTACTTATTTGCTTACTTCTTAATTAGGGGAAAAGAGTATGGGATTTCTTCTTTTTCTTTTTACATAACCTCTTATTTCCATTTGCGTATTTTTCCCATCTTGCCACTGAACCACCAACACTTCTACTTCATAAACGAAAACTCAACAAATCAGGTAAAGTAAACAAAAAGACAATTCTACCCGTATCGGATACCGCATCACATCCAAACATACGACACAATGGGTTACGCAAGAGACATGATACCGTAACTAGGCCCGAGTCTGTTGGCCAGCGCCACGCCGCAGCGCCAATGATCGGTAACCAACCGTGACAGAACGGTAACGGAGTGATGCTGCAGCTTTAGCCGATCGGGTAAAAGAACGAGCCGTGACGAGCAAGGTTGATGCAGAAATAGATATTGGGTATTGGGAGACGTTACATTAAGAATTGTGTTCTGTTTTACAGGTGGAACAATCATCACTACATATTATAAAACCAACTCCCCCGCCACGTCTATCCGTCTGTCTGCTCGCGATAAACTCAAAAAGTACTGAGCGGATTTTCATGCGGTTTTTAGCAATACACAGAGTGATTAATGAGGAAAGTTTAAGTTGATAGTTTGTACCCGTGCGAAGCGGGGGCGGGTCGCTAGTTTCATTATAATTTCAGTCTACTAGGCAATAGTCGTCCACTGCTTATGTCCAGCAGTGGACGACTATTGCCTAGTAGACTCCTCCAAATTTCGCCACAATGACCCGTCTTGTGCGTCTCGCATCCATAGGATCCACCATACGGGTGTATATTGGATCCGATGGATCCTTTTTTTTTGTATTTTATACAGGGTGTAAAAAGACACATCACAAAGCCGCCAACTACGCATACTGTACATCTATCAAAGTAGCTTTGCGCAAAAATTATTGCAGGGAAACTACTTTTATTTTTAAGTATGACAAAAAAGCCATTTTTAATTCCACGTAATGGAACGCGAATCCAGGCAAGTGGAGTCAAACCCCGCCCCATCACTTTAAGCCACGTAGGTACTTGTCGGATACGTTTGATATTCATTGCGTTTTTGTAACTTCAAATGCGTAATTTCAAAAATTCGATAAAAAATTCGAAAATTAAGGTAATGTTTGTTTGGAAAAAAGTTGAGAACTAACACTTTGAATTAATTTTTGTAAAAAAAAAGTAAAACAAAATATTGAGTTTGTCCTTCAATATCTGGATTCCCAGGTATGGTCTAGTGGAAAACAAAACATCCAAATAATGGGTAGAATACATTGCTTTCTGCTTCAGAAACTGTCTTTTTACACCCGATGATCCGATATATTCGATGTATGGTCGATTCCCAGGTTGGGCAAAAAGTAATTGTTTTCTCTATTGGGAATTTCTCCGTGGCAACCCGGTTGATTTCAATAGGCTTACTCCCTATTAAAAGGGATACGGGCATATCGGGTGGAATGAGGGTGTATGATTCACCTCTGCCTAACCCGCAGGGAAAACAGGCTTGGTATATGTTATGTCATTCAGCAAATTGTTTACAGGTGTATTCATAGAGGCAATCTGTTCCGTTTTGGTTTATAAAGTTACCACAACTGCAAAAGACTAACGCCCATGTACACCCTATAATTTTATCAGCGATGAGAACTTGTTATTAAATATTGAAATGAGGAAAAGATTGCCGACGGCTACAATACAATAAAAAAGTCAATATAATAGCGCACTGAATTAAAACTTTTATGAGATCTTAGTATTCAAAGAGACATACATAGTTAAATAGTTGTTATCATGGTAAAAATACTAGCCAGTCACCAACGTTAGGGGCGGAGCTCACTTTCTAGGGTGTAAAAGATGCTAACACATCGCCTATTATTTGGCCCTCTTCTAATGCATGGATACAAATACCATATGAGCGAGATAGATGACTTTATGGATGCTATAATATAAATTCGAAGTCATGGATTTGGCAGCACTTGAAAGCAAGGAAACTAATGGTGGAGCATTTGCTCACGCACAAGAAGGAGGAACTTTTGGCGAGCATCCATGCACTTGCGTGTGATGCCTAATGTAACAGCCTGCACTTCCTGCAACCTTCCATTGAATCACATATGGCTAGAATCTGTTAGGCTTGAGGAATAATACTTGTTTTCTCGTTAAATTAGTTCTTAATCTTTACAATGATCGCCTTTAAAAGTAGACATCATCAACAACGTTCCGTGACCACGTTGCCAACTTAAAGGAGGTGGCGTAATTGATATTTTATACTTTCATTTACTATTATGTCGAAGTCATCAACAATTTAGTTTTCAGCACTCAATCAAATCGTAGGTTTCAATTTAGGAATCACGGGCGCTCAGAGTAAAGACTGTTAAACCATCGAGAGATTCCAGGAAAGACGGTGTGCTGGCGTGCACAGCGAGGCTCAGGTAAAACCATTTTATAGTCTCCTGAAGGATGTATCCTTACAGGCGTTGCATAAAGGGAGTTCCAGAGTGGCATTAACTGGGCCCCTTCCATTAACTGGCCATTAACTGGGCCCCTTCCATTAACTGGGCCAATCCATTTGGTGATGGTGATCACCAGGGTGGTTTTAGTAAGGTACAAATCCCACACTCCCAGGACTTCAGAAGGAAGGAATCATAAGGAAACTAGAACTCCTTTTTTTTTTTTGGTGGTGGGAAATTATCCAATGACATCTCCCGCTCTGGATGGAGAGGGGGAGACTCGTGGACAGGAGAGGTGTGTGGGACTCTTACTTACTAAAACCCACCCCTATTCCTTCCCTGCCCTGAGTGCCTAGGGGCGCGGTAACTCTATTTCGAATTTATCCACAACCCCTGGGCAGAAACTAGAGCTCCTTATATTGCATATAGGCATCCAAATTAAAGAGGTTTCGTTATTAAATTTTATTCATTTTAAGTATCCTTTTGCACCCACCAAAAAAATATAGCCACTCCAAAAGAGGGACGTCAATGAATCACTCAATCACTTATTCACAGAGCCGTTAACAGCAAAAATTTCGCTAATTATACATTCAAAGTTAACAAATCGTTATACAACGCGGAAGTGTTGGGTCGTGACGACCATTCGTGACTTATTCGTATCATAGCTGGAGCATAGTCACATGGAACGCCCTGACATGGTCGCCAGTCCCCTTCAGCAAGACGATGATTGGAATTAACCTTTGATTTATTGCTAATTGGTCTAGTAATCACAAGCTTTTTTTTTGACGATCATGGGAAATTATCTGATGACTACTCCCGCTCTTAGTGTTAGACTAAAAACACTGGTTGGCAGTGTTCCTTCGATTACCTTTTGCGTTCTAGACACTGAAACGTCCCAGCGACCTAGCTGGTTCAAAAAGTTGTCCTCAGGCACGTCAAACCTACCCAGGTGGTTCACGCGGTTTGTCCGCTGGCCGCGTTGACTCTTTCAAACACTCCCGTGCCTCAGTCACAAACTACTGCTGAACATGTGTCCTGGGTTCTATTCCTGTGTCGGGCAGTCATTTTAGGATTTTCTATTTAGAATTTCGCAGTAACAACCTGAAGTTCAGATTTATGCCCAATTGATGGCAAGAACTCGCCTCCTATAATATGTCACTTAAACTTGACTGGCCAAATGTGGGTCTACTATAGCAACCTCTCTGCGTAACCCTTCAGAATACAGGCGTAATGTTATGTCAGTATGTTATTCCTTAAGTGTACTTTGTCAATTAAGTTAACTGATACACGTGACCGGTACAACGAAGGAAAAATCTTGAGTAAATAATTTTGTAGGTAAATATAATTAATTCTAAGCGCATAATGTCATCATGGTAAGGACGCCATTATGCATGATTATAATCTCCGTCACGCTCGCAATCCCTGAAGGCAGGGGTTTGTAACACTCGGCTGTATTTAAACCATTTGCTATCCTAATGAAGAACTACAACAAGATAACGAAAGCCACTCAGGACTGTACATCTATAATATCCAATTCTTTATTAACTTGATTGTTTCTATTCTAACCAGAAAAAAACAAGCCAAGTGCGAGAAGGACTCGCATGCAGAACGTTCCGAACGATTTTTTAAAATACATGTTTTATATAAATCATAGATCTTATAGGTTTTCCTGTTATCTGTAAGTAAAGAACTATTTTTTTATTTTTCAAAATTTTAGACTCGGAAATTTCGGAAATGAGGGGTGAGTGGTCAATTTCAACTTTTAAAACTCAATCGGTTCAGTAGATTCAGAGCAAATTGGCCATGACAGACGTACCGACAGAAAATAATATGTTTGCTCACCCACACTAAATCATGCAGAACCACGGCAATTGATTAATTATTTAATTCGTTTATCCTCAACATCCTAAGCTGTCAGCAAAAAAACACAAAGACGGCATTCCGATCAACAAAATAAGATCAAAATGCTTGAGGCACAACAGTGAAGAATTGTTTGATAACTTTGATATATTATTTAGGCATATAATACTGTATGGGCGTTTTAATTGCTTCTTCATAATAAAAATAATCGTTTCCATTATTCATTTTTTGCGGTGAGACAATTAAGTAATGGTAGAAGTAACTAGCATGTGGGCTTTCAATGCCATGGTCAGAAAAAATCTATGGAAATATTTCAATGGAAGTTGAGAACTGCTAAAGATTCAACTTGATAAAAATATTAATTTTGTTTTTGAACCAGGAAGGATTAATATTGATGTAAGGCTATTGTGTAGCTTGAAGTGGTGTTTAACAGTCATTTGTTAGTTTTAAGTTCAAAAAGTATTAGCTTAAACTTATATTTATTTTTGCTGAACCATTAATCTTATCACAGAATAAACAGTAGTTAAATCATAAAAAAAAAACACTATTTTAACAGTGTGTTTATAATTGTTGGTTGGCCAATAACTATAAATAAATAAATGTCATACCTAGAAAGAAAAAATACTTTTATGTGGTCCAGACTATGCCACACAATTTAGGAACACAAAAAACTAGCGCTAATATACAGGGTGTAACGGAAAGGTGTGGTCATATTTTAAGAACTGCATCTGGCCATCGATATGAACAACTTTATTCAAGAAAAAGTGAGAAAATTCTCAAAAAAAATTTTTACCCCCCATACAAATATTGATCAGCTGATGATCACTTTGTATGCAAAGTCCAATTTTTTTTTTGGGATTTTTTTTTTTCTTAAAGAAAGTTGTTCATTTCCATGGGCAGAACCGGTTCTTAAAATATGACCACACCTTTCCGTTACACCCTGTATATCAATAAGTCAATGAAGGGACACTGGATCTTTAATAGGTCCTTAACGGTAAACTCTCTTAAAAAATATGGCTACGATCAGCAAATGTTGACAATAGAACATTTCTTGCGAAGGGTTTTGGGCTAATCAATCTGAAAATATGAGTTCTAAAAGTTCATAGCTTTTGATAGCCACGGAACGCCATTCCATGTAAAGTTACAACTACTGTATTTAGAGTTAAATCAAACGGATGATTATCTCTTACTTGATAGACAGCCCATAGCTGCACGTGTGATAGTGATCTCTCACCCAACGCGTTTCCAAACACGTGCCTTTTAGAAACAGCGAGCACGGAGTAAGAAAACACAGAAGGTATACACAGTAGTCCAAACATTACGCCAGGTACAAGCAACTCAATCATATAACATACAAAGATTTTACGTTTACAGGAGGCAGTATATCGCCAAGGAAGAGAAGGCCTGTAACTGTTATCTCATGTAGGACAGAAAATCACAGATGATGCACTTAAGCATTAAGTTAAGCTGCTATCTTATTGTGATTTGGAAGTTGATATCGATGGACTATGTCTGATAAACTTAGTAGATTTAACTTATGATTTTAATATTTTAAAAACTGTAGCAAATTCTGGTGTAGATAATGCATATAGAATTCTTCTTTTAGTCTCCATAAGCGGGTTCTCTTGACCTCGATCACGCCTGATTAAGAGCGATAGACATACCTGTTCACTCTTTCTTTGAAGTTATAGATAGTAAGGAACACAGACGCTGATAAAGTGTTCCACACTTTGGCTGGGTTCATAAAAAAGGAGAAGGGCTGAGTACGACTAACCTAGAAATATTTGTCTCGGACATTATCTATTATACATGCGCGGCTATTATTCCTCCCCCTCGCAACGTTTTCTTCATTGCTGAGGGTCGTGATCCCCTGAACGTGAAGTAATTTTTTTTTCTTGATGTTGTTGCGCTACCTGTTCCTATCTTTGACATCGTGGAGCGCATCATGAAGCTTGGTGTTCAGCGTAAAGCGGATTTGTTCTGACCATCTGAGTGGATTACGACATCTCGGCCCTTTGCCCTCGAGTTTACCAGTAACCACCAGTTGTTCAAGGTTATGTCCGTCCTTCCTGGGTATGTGACAGAAAAACTCCAATACTCTTCGCAAGCAGATGGTGGAAAGCCTGTTTCAATTATTAACATATCTGGCTTTCTGTGCCATCCTGCTCAGTAGAAAATATAAAAACTCCTCCTACAGCACGTGTAAAAACACGAGGTAAGTATAGTAAAAAGCATGAAGATGTACGAGTACCTACATACATACGTAATAATGATCACTAGGCAAATTGAAGATACAAAAACTATTTATTAGCTCTTGATTGCTTACCATCGTGTCTATCACGACGAGTAATAAAAATCTTTGGAACATGTGCTTTTAACACGTGTATTGATAAGTACCTAGGGATATTAACTTTACTAATGTTTGTGGTTTAATTACATCATTAACTTGACATCATACAAAAAGTGACCAAATAAACCTTGGACCAACTTACTACAAAGTTAATTCTTAAAAACAAACAACACTAAATTCTAAGATTGACTTGCTCAGAAAAATATTTTTTGAATAACACTAATCAAAATTAAGAAACCTATGTTACCATCCGAAGACACCCAAAAAACGTTTTGACATTTCAAAGCGAATCACTGCACAAAAACTACAGCAAAATGATTTCTTGGAACGTTTCTTTTGGAAGGCGACGCTGATGCAAAAACCTAAATATAAGTATGTCTAAATCTTTGTAAAGGATTATATACATTGCTCTTTTAGGATGCAAAAGCTCATCACCTAATCTCTGTCACCAATCTTATCTACACTATCTACGAGTATCTAATATTATAGCTAACAGGTAAAATTTGTTTTAAAGTTTGCATGTAGGGGGCAATCGCCAGATTTAATGATCCAATTCTAAAAAAAAACACTGGTATAAAGCTAAATTATTTGTGGGCGCTATATATAGGCTATAAGTTATATTTATATGCTGTTTTTCGAAATCCACGCGAACGAAGTCGCGGGCGAAGTGCTAGTCATTGATAATTTGGTACCATATTTCTCCAATAACAGCGTCCTGATGTTTGTATCAAGTCTATCACTATTGAACACCACAGCCTGATCTTCATAATATACCTATCTGCCTTCCGTAGATGCAGTATCATTTAGTTCATTATCGACTTGAAGACCTCGTGTCTCCAACTACCGAGCCAAATCTCACAAAACGCAACTTTTGTCACATTATAGTCCAACTTGAGAGCAAGCTTAACGACCGCTTAGCTTGATGCTGAAATGGCTGTAAAAACATCTCTTTTGTAATACGAGTATACAAGCACAATCGCTACTTGATTGATGGCATTATTAAAGATACGGTCATTAGACCTGTCAATGTACTCGGCTAGTTGAAAAAGATTGATAAATGAGAATAGTTCATGTGGTCTCATCTCTATTACGTCTGATTAGATTTTGTTTTTACATTTTATATTATTATCTTGCTAACAAAAAAAACAATTTGAAAACACTGTGGCTTATGGCAGACTTCTTAGAAAAGTATGGACGTAATCGTTCGGACTTTGAACTCTAAACGAGCAAAAAAAAAATGTTTTTAACTTTATGCCATTCCAACGGCATGGGATATGAATAGAATTAATGTTCATTCTGCTTGAAGTATCGCTTTAACTGAAAGAAAAAGCACGAACACGATAATTATATGTAATTTTAACATCCGCTGCCATTATGAGATGGCTCGTGCTGCCATCAAACAACAAACAATGCAAAATTAAAACAAAAATCTACATTCAAATTACATATTTCATTAACAACACAACTATTTAAATATTCAGCGATCGAAAGTTTAGCGTTAACAATCGATTCGAACATCAATATTCAATTTGAATGATCCGTAGATAATGGATAAATTAGTGGCATTGACAAATAGAGTCAATAGACCGATGTTTGAGCGCAACAAAATGTCACTTCTGGACACTGTTGAATATTCGTTTTGAAATGAAAAAGCGAAAGTTAGAGACGATGTTTAAGACGGTCGTGCGAGTGAATATGCATAATATTAGCATATTGAACGGACGAAGACCTCTGGCGTCAAGTCATAACATATTGTGAAGTGCGTCGATCTGTTTTGAAATCTCTGAAATATAAGCAACGAAATATATTCAAGAGTGACAGATTCTGTTCGTGGGTAAGATATAAACGTTATTCGAATTACTTTATAAGGAGATAAAATTTTTCCTGTCACAGTCGATGACATATTTAACCAGGAAAATAAAGAGCGGACGATGGCCACACAGGTGCGAGGTTAAAGTGGAACTGGGTGGTTCACATCTACCGCATGTTGGAGAACAATGGGCGCAAATTACTTATGATAACTGATAAAAATGTGTCATAGTCGATCCCAAATGTAAGGAAACGACAATGCGGCAGGCCAGAAAGAGATGGTGAGATGACTTGGATTCCTTCTCAAAGGACTGGCCCAAAATTGCAGACGACCGGGGAAAGTGGAAGGAGGGAAAGGATGCCTTTGTTTTTTTTGGCCTGTAGTAGAACAGCATAGTCTCATTATAAATAAATAAAGAGCAGAGGATTATAATAACTGAGATAGTGATAAGATAAAGAGATTAATAAATAAAATGCCTATAACTTAATTCATTAAAGAAGAGCGAGGTGGATCACTATTCTTTCGATACCCACATCAAATTTGACATTAAGGCACGGACGAAGACCTCAGGGAACGAAATAAAACAAAAGTACTAAAAACTCCCAAGGTTATTTGAGTTTCGGGTCGGCTTCTTATTAGGGATTAAAATGCATTAAACCTTTTTATTACTTATTTTAGAGCTCCTCATGAAAAATCGACTTATGCAGAATACACAAGTGTAAAGTTATAAATTAAAATTATAAATACGAAAGGCGAGGATACTATAATAATAAACATAAACATTTTTTTTAATATATGTATTATTATACTAATGCGGTTTTATTTACTCTAAAATATGTACCAAAATCGAACAAAATAATCGATAATCTTTATGCATATTCTATTAAGAACACCAAAAATCACTTATAATTTACTTGAACTTAACTGCAATTTATAAGCTAATCATCCACCTTAGTTAAACGCAACAAAGACATTTAAGTTCAGTATGCTTTTTGTACAGACAATAATTTATTTGTACTAAGGTTTGTCGACGTTCCTTTTTAAACTACACGCTTAAAATACAAATAAAAGATTCAGATACAAAGCATTAATTCATATTGTCAACTAAACTCTCAAATGCTTCATAAGAAACTGCGAGGTTCATGAATATCTCAAGCAAAACACAGTGCACCAGGAGGCGAAAATCTGGGCAGAACAATACAGGGCACGAAAAGCGCGAAAGCGCTCATAAAGAACGGGCCGAAACCAGACCATAAAAGGCGGCTGAAAAGGTTGGCTGTGATGGACCTTGCAGAGTATGTTGATGTCATTTAAATAAAGAGGGAATCTCACTGGAGAAACCACTCTGCGCAGAATAGAGTATCTGAAACAATTCTGCTTATCGTCCAGGGACTGATTGCAGAAGACAAGAAGAAGAAAAAAATTGTCAACTAAAAGCAAATAGGCATTTGATAAAACGCCGCGGTAAGATCAAACAAAACCTTAACATTGAAACGAATAATTTTGTAATTACATTTCATTGGAATCAAAAGACAAATCCTGTTTTTTTTAAGTTTTAAATTATCAGAACTATCTCTATTGTCATTCCTACACAAACTTATACTTATAATTCTACAAAGACCATAGCCGAAGGCTGTAGGAAATGCTAAATTGGGTTGCCAGTTTAAACTTTGAACACCTATTAAGTAATTTAAAACAGCTAATTGACGGATCAGTGGGTTGTGGAGGTCAGATAGGCAGTCGCTCCATGTAAAATACTGTTATTCAGCTGCATCCGGTTAGACTGGAAGCCAACCCCAACCCAAGATAGTTGGGAAAAGGCTAGGCAGATTTATTGATTTTTGATGGATCAGTATTATATTATTCTGCCAAATCGATTGTACAGTCGATCCTAATGAAGTCGCAAGAATAGGCTGGTGAGATAATTAACATTTGGTATAATTATCATAGTCGTCTAACAAAAACAAAAAGAAATCCGGATAGGTGAGGCATGCTTTTTATTTTTAACACGCATTTAACATGTTCAGTTTTGATGAATTGCATGGAACTTAGGCGCGTTGGGCAGTTTTGAGATGGAAAAAACAATTGAACTCGCGCGCCACCGCAACCTACACCGCTACGCGATTCGCTACGAGAGTGCTACGCGTAGTACTCGTACCAGATCGCGAGACGCGTTGGGTATTTTCGTTTAACTTTTCACTTCTGTTACCACTACCAGAGTGCCACTGTATTTTTTTTTACCCGGCGACCCCAGAATATGGGTAATGTTTTATTTTACTATAATATTATTCAGTTGTATGTGAACGGTACCCAGTGCAAAGCTTTGACAACCCGTGTTGGAATCGTATAAATTGAAATATTAAATAGCTATGTTAGAACCCCAGTAATTATTAGCCATATATAGGTATATGGCACAGCCATCAGAAGGAAGCGCGCACAATGAACACTGAATGCTTATGTAATTATAAAGGTAGAGCCCGAGCCACCAGATCTTATAATCTATACATCTATACTAATATTATAAAGAGGTACAGTTTGTGAGTCTGTGAGTTTGTAGAGGGTAATCTCTGGATCTCCTGAACCGATTTAGAAAATTCTTTTTCCAATATCTTTTTCAAATATTATTCCAAAAGCCACGTTATTTGTGAGTTCCATAGGCTATAAGTTTTTGAAATCTATGCGGACGAAGTCGCGCGCGAAGTGCTAGTTTTTTATTAAGTTACACGTCATATTTGCGTAAGTGTGAAAATTGCTCAATACTCAATTGTTTATTTGCATTCTACAATGTGTACTGTGGTAGGTTATGATTACATATGATCATTATGAAGTACCATACACCTGTTATTTTTTAGGGTTGGAAATCATCAAAAAACTTCTCTCGCTCTGGGTGCAGCGGGAGGGCGTGTCAGACTCTTACTGACTAAAACCCACCCCTGTTCCTTCATTTGCATGTGCCAGGGCCGTGATGACTCTTTCAAATACTCCCGCTTTCTCGCCGTTTTTTTCTTTTGAAGGGTGAAAATCATCCAGTGACTTTTCCGCTCTGGGTGGAGCGGGAGGGCGTGTCAGACTCTTACTGACTAAAACCCACCCCTGTTCCTTCATTTGCATGTGCCAGGGCCGTGGTGACTCTTTCAAATACGCCCGCTTTCTCACCCCAGTTACTACTACCGCTCTGGGTGGAGCGGGAGGCGTATCAGACTTTTACTGACTAAAACCCACCCTTGTTCCTTCAGTTGCCTGTGCCGAGGGCCGCGGTAACTCAACGCGGCTGCTAGGGGCGTGAGGGCGTCTCCGTTGAGTCTCCCTCACGCGTTCTGCCTCTCATCATACCCAATCGTCTCTATTTTTTTTTAGCCAGCTAATTCTGTCACGCTCATGGGAAAAAACCCTTTCTCCACTCCTTCCACCGTAAGCGAACCCGTGCTTCCTACTTCCAGTTTTGACAAAATCTATCCGTTACTATTACAATTTCTTATTTCAATTGGGTTGATGACTAATAAAATCTAATTAGTCCATCAGTTATAATTTATAACGTAAGATTTTTTTCTTTTGAAACGTAAACAAAAAATTAAGACGATACTGTGCGTTGAAATTTCGCGTGACGTCAACCTTGAGTTAAAATTGTAGGTACCACTTTTTACTCAAAAGTGACGTAACAAGCTTCCACTCCTGAAGTTTGGTGCGAATTATCTTTGTCATTTTTATTGATTTAATAAAGCAAAAAATGCGGACTAAATGGGATCATTATTTTTTACCCTGGAATCATACCTATTCTAAAATTTGAATCTGACAAAAAAAAAACCAATTGTCTTCAAACAATAAATCCATTTTACGCGTCGTCCTACCTATCTTCAATGGACTTTAGCTTGTTCTTGCTCACAAATGTAGGCCAAACCGACGGAGGTAAACACACTAAATCAAGCGTGAACCTCAAGACTAAAGGCAATGAATGAGTTTCCTCTATGACAATCACGTCAATGGTTCTAAACAAATAACGACCTTATTGCACCGCTAATACTTAAGGTCAGTATTATGAATAGCTTCTCATTTGGTTGTTTAGTTTGACATCTTAATGTGTACATTTGCTTGTCTGAAAATAGTGCAAGATTCTGTTGTCCTAAAGGTTTCAGCAAAAGATAGATAATTTCAACAAAAAAAAAAGTGTGTGTGTGCATATAAGAAGTTATACTTCATTGGCGTAACAAAATAAAAAACCAAACTGTTACAAAGTTTACAAAAGGAAAACAATAATTCTTCATGAACCACAGACTATATCTAACTTCAGGGTGGTTTTTTGTGACGGTGTGCGCGCGTATCGTAATTTACTTTCTTCAATTTTCCCTAACGCGCCAAAAGAAGTATAACTTCAAAAATTAATTTTCTATATTCTTATTGCATCCTGACAGCCCTTCAATTTGCTACTTTGAGTTGAACAATATTTATTAAGATGATTATATAACCCCGTTTTTAGCGTTCCATACCCGAGGTAGGTAGCCAACGGATGGACAGGATGGACGGATGCACAGCTTGGTAGATAGGGTTACTACCAAGCCAAGCATCCGTCCATCCTGTCTGTCTGTCTGTCTGCCAGTGTTGCGGGTGTGTTTGAGAGAGTCACCGCGCCCCTGGCACAGGCAACTGAAGGAACACGGGTGGGTTTTAGTCAGTAAGAGTCTGACACGCCCTCCCGCTCCACCCAGAGCGGGCAAAATAAAGTTCGATGAGGCGATGCTAAAAATGTAACTCACTAAAATGTAGAAAATATATTTGATAATTTCCCACCAAAAAAAAATCCGTCTGTCTGTAAACGGACTGTATCTCATGAACTGAAATAGCTTAAAATTTTCACAGTGTGTATTTATATTCAAAATCGTAGGAAACCCTTCGATTGCGAATTAAGCTCGCATTTAATCAGTTTTTAAATTGAGTCAAATTTTTGCCGATCAAAGATGTCCAGTTACTCCATCATCATTCTCCTGCCCTTATCCCAATTTATTTGGGGTCGGCGCAACATGTCTTTTTCTTCCATACTCCTCTATTAGTCGTCATCTCTGTAGTCACCCCCTTTTTACCCATATCCTCTTTCACACAGTCCAACCATCTTTTCTTTGGCCTTCCCCTACTCTTATAGCCAGTTACTCCATCTGACAGTTTTATTACCAACAGTGACCCCCAATTCCTCAACCACTTATATATTTTACAACGGAAACATTTAGAAACGGAACAGCTAGTTTCCATCAGAAAATTCCGTTAACTCGTTTAGAGTAACAGAAGTTTTGCCATCCATTTTGCAGACGTTGAAATTCGTTCCATCCAGCGCTTGACAGTCGTTTACAAAATTATAGCAAAAACTTAATTTACGTATTGTGTGTTCAAATCAGATTTCTTTTTTTGCGAAATCTGTGATGCTGCAAACCTGGTTTAATGGGATTTTGATTTACTTGTCTGTGGTTCCAAACCGCATTTTCTTTATATTTGTAGATGTTGACATACCTGTAACAAGAGAATGGAATAATTTAATACATTAGAATTTTGTGGTCAAGTCAACAGCTTGAAACTTTTTCAGGATCTAGATCCGTCAAAAAACTATTAAATTAGCAGCCATTTCCTGTTTACCCGACAGCGCGACGCAAGGGAGTGTAATGTGTTTATCAGCCTATGTATGTGTGTATGTTTGTTCCTTTGTGGCGCTCTAGAGAACAAACGCGTGGGCCGATTTCGATCATTCTTACGTCAACTGATCGTCTTAATCTTGCGAGTTAATTACTAGGACATGGCCAAGGTTTAAGCAACTAAGACATGGCAGTAATCAAATTACAATATGGCGACAACCAGATGCAATATGAAAAAGAAAAAAATTAAAGTCGACGACCTATATAAGTGGGGTATCAAAATAAAGTTCGATGAGGCGATGCCAAAAATATAACTCACTAAAATGTAGAAAATAAAAAATATTTTTAAAAAACCTGACTGTACTTAAATAACAACTAAAAACTTCCAAATAAGTCACTTTTTAAGCAGTCTGATGCAGTTGGTGGCATGAAATGAATAATTAAACTAAAATAACTGCCGGGATTTTTGAAAACCATCAATTTTTACAGTCGGGTTTTTTTTAAATATTTTTTTTTATTATTATTAGTATATATTTACTTCACATTCTTCTTATAATTATTAACTACGCATAAGTTGATTTTAAAGTTAATTTTAGCTTAAAAGTTCAGACAAATTCCGGCATTCACAAATTAAAAGTCTCGTACAAAATCGTGGGAATCACCCTACTCGTTTGTTTAGGTATCTTTATGCAAATGAAGGTCGGATAAAATGTTAAGTACCCACATAATTCTTAACTTAACAATTGTGAATGAAAATACTTCTTAAGTACCTAATCTATTTACTCTAATCAAGGGTAACTTAAGAATACTTTTCGTATAGACAAACTTACTTTATTTATGTGTCACACTAATGCAAATTCAAAGGTTAACATGAGACAAATTGTGTAGATTTATTTTCTGAGATCGAAAATAAAATAGAGCAACGCATAAATTAACTATTGTTACCTAGAATATGTTTTTCCTGCATCGAATGAAACGATTTATATCTTTATCCATGACGTCAAGACTCAACCTTTACTAAATGGTTAATAGTTTATAGTTTAGTACATGGTAAACGTCCCGACGAAAGATGAATTTTAATTTTTCTGTATCATCAAAAATCTGGAATTCTAAATTTCATTCAGGTTTTAAGCGTTTGACAAAAAACAATTGATTTTACTTCAAGATTTTTCTGTAGATAAGTATTTTTTGACGACAAGGTTGGCACAGCGCAGTGGCTGAGCTTTTGACTGCTGCGCTGCGTGTTGCGGGTTCGATTACCGTCCGGAACAAATATAATATTATGTATGTCCTATCGATAGTAGTTGCGCACCCACGATACCATGACGCACGATAATAAGAGTATGCTTTCCTCGTAAACCGGAAAACTACAAAAACACAATTTATGCACATCTGTGGCCTACCACAGATGTGCATAAATTGTTTTTGTAAATTCAAATCACCTATATTTGAATTTTTAACAACATCTGAAATTAGATCCTTCTCATCTATTTATAAGAAAAAACCGTCAAGATGCTGCATATATCTTAGAACGACGCAATTCAGATGAAAAACAATGTACCTAGTAATATCCAACAAAATCCCCGATAGAACTCGCAGCGTTGCCTTGACAATACATATCAATTAATATTCATACAAGATACTTTGATCAGCATTCTCGCAGCGTGTTCAAACAAAATCTGCACACAATTATAACAGATTCCATTGGCCTTGCCAACGCGTGCTCTTTGCTACCAGCGTTTTCAAAAATTAGTTTTTACTGCAGTAATTACGATGGTCGTCGTGATGCCGTCATTATTTGCTAAGAGGATTCGCTTTTTGTCTGTTTCGACGTGAAAGATGTTTGCTTTTTGGTACTTAAGCTTAGTGGTGGCTTAAGCAAAATTGGCACGATGTTTAGTTAATATTTTTTGCGTTGTACAAACAATAGCCAATCATCCCCTTACTTCTTGAAACCCCATGAACACCTGCCATCCGAATAGGAACTGCTGTGGCCTATATGAAAAACACATAAAAGGGAACAGGGGCTGCGATTCTCCATACAAATGTATTCCCCTTTTTTCTTGTCGAATAATGCCTCTAGAGCAATTTCTTTTTCAATCTAGGTCTGCTGTAGATACATCCTTGTCATTTCCTTTTTTCAGCAACTAATAAGTAAAGAAAATATGACCCTCCAAAAATGATAAAAGTGGCCCTATATTTACCACCGGTATTAGAGGACTACCAAACAAATTCGAAAAGTATTAACATAAAACATTTAATAGGGATCTAGACATCACTTTCTTAAAAATTTGGTGCCAAAAATAATTAAATCGGTTCAATTTTCGAGGAGAAAAAAGGGGAATACGAAACGTCGATCTCGTCAAAAATTTTGTGATAAAATCGGTCTGAGCTGCAGCTGTCTCAATCGTAATCTACGGGGGCAGGCTTGAGGCAGCACGACGACAATAGTTTCTTCAAATACGTATTTTGTAAATTCCTCGCAGGCCCTGTTCCCTCGCCCAGGTAGTCCGCTTCAAATACAACTTGGCAACATGGGGTTTTATACACTCGTCTGATGCCCAATGTGTGTGCGATGCCCCTGTCCAGAACATGACTCACATACTGGAGCGCTCCAAGTACCCATACGCCTGCACTATGGAGGGCCTAATGAAAGCGACTGATGCTGAAATTAATGTGGCCAGCTTGTGGGTTCAATGTATTTAGAAAGTTAGAATACCATCGATTCGAAGAGAAGGAAGATTGTATTATTTATGTTGTGTCAGCCGATTAATATCTGGAAATACACATGACCATTCTCAATAGACAGCTGCTACACGAATTGCACAACTACGACAATTCTTTCAACATTAAGTATACCTACTTCATTGTATCCACCAGGTGCATCTTCCAACACACCTGCAATACGACAGATTATTCTATTATACCATATTACACGTTCGTGCTTTATCTGTAGACCACGCCTTTTCAATTACCAATTATATTATAACTAGCTACTGTTAGCGACTTTCATCCAGATCCGTTAAGCCATTCTGTAACAAACATTCATCCATCCATTCAAACTTTTGAATTTATATTTTTTTTTTAATTTGAAAAAAACTTAAACACGCATTTAATTTTCTATATTCTTCTCAGTAAAACCTTTCATTTGATACCTAGACATCACTTTCTTAAAAATTTGGTGCCAAAAATAATTAAATCGGTTCAATTTTCGAGGAGAAAAAAGGGGAATACGAAACGTCGATCTCGTCAAAAATTTTGTGATAAAATCGGTCTGAGCTGCAGCTGTCTCAATCGTAATCTACGGGGGCAGGCTTGAGGCAGCACGACGACAATAGTTTCTTCAAATACCTATTTTGTAAATTCCTCGCAGGCCCTGTTCCCTCGCCCAGGTAGTCCGCTTCAAATACAACTTGGCAACATGGGGTTTTATACACTCGTCTGATGCCCAATGTGTGTGCGATGCCCCTGTCCAGAACATGACTCACATACTGGAGCGCTCCAAGTACCCATACGCCTGCACTATGGAGGGCCTGATGAAAGCTACTGATGCTGAAATTAATGTGGCCAGCTTGTGGGTTCAATGTATTTAGAAAGTTAGAATACCATCGATTCGAAGAGAAGGAAGATTGTATTATTTATGTTGTGTCAGCCGATTAATATCTGGAAATACACATGACCATTCTCAATAGACAGCTGCTACACGAATTGCACAACTACGACAATTCTTTCAACATTAAGTATACCTACTTCATTGTATCCACCAGGTGCATCTTCCAACACACCTGCAATACGACAGATTATTCTATTATACCATATTACACGTTCGTGCTTTATCTGTAGACCACGCCTTTTCAATTACCAATTATATTATAACTAGCTACTGTTAGCGACTTTCATCCAGATCCGTTAAGCCATTCTGTAACAAACATTCATCCATCCATTCAAACTTTTGAATTTATATTTTTTTTTTAATTTGAAAAAAACTTAAACACGCATTTAATTTTCTATATTCTTCTTAGTAAAACCTTTCATTTGATACCATGGCATATATCATGGAAATGCATAAAAAATAACTAGTCCGCCATCTTTGGGAGTCCGCCACATTTGATTTAGAATGACGTACTTTAGCTAACCATACATTGTCATCGATCCTTGATAAGTGTGCGAAGTTTCAATTCAATCCGACGTTTTGAAGTGGGTGAAAATCACGTTCATAGATTCCGTTACATAGATACATACTAAGCTAAGGATTTATAGACTCATACAATATTAATATTTCACATCTGGTAAACCGGCCTAATAAAAGTACCTGAAAAGGAAACAATAGTAACTCAAAATACGAAAAAAACGTTCAAGACTAGCCAGCCCAAACGTTGTCGTAAATAATTAATTCATTAAAAACTATTTAGCAAGCAAATCACTCCGTATCCGAAACTGTTTTTATTATAACCGTAAAACCATTATTTAAAGAAGACTGGCAGTGAGGCAACACACTGCAAGCCTGTGACTAAACGGACCGAGCAGAATTTAGCCAACTGAGGAAACACGACCGGAACATGATTTCGGAATAAACTTAGCAACTGATGATGGCGCAAATCTAGACCAAGACAAAAAAATATAGTAAGTATCCTAGTTGTTTTATTTTTCAATTAGCATTTGGTGTTAGGGTTAAATTTAGTGTTGATCTTTTCAATTTGATTTAGCCGGTTCTTGCAATATTAAAAGCAACTTACTATGCAACTTACATTTTATTACAATATTTGTCTTTTGTGCAAGAAGCCTTTTGTGCTTTCAGTGCATTGAGAAGAATTCCTGATCGCAATGTAATGTGTGTTGTATATTGTGCTGTGTACGTGTGTATATTGCAGAACATAAATGTGGATGGATGGAGAGGAGACGGAGGCCAAAGAAAAGATGGAAGGATTGTGTGAGGAGTGATGTGAAAGAAAAGGCAATTAGTGATAGTGTAACGGCTGACAGCACAGAATGGAAGAAAATAAAGTGTTGCGCCAACCCAAGTAAAATGGGATAAGGGCAAGAAGATGATGAACGTGGTGATATATGAATCTAACAATTTTATATCATCACAAAGTTATTGCAATGGCGAAGGATCGCAAAATTAACGGGTTATTGCGCAATAAATAGTTTACGAGGCGACATGGAACCAAAGTATGAATAAAAGCTAATTACCCGCAGAAAGCGATAAGGAGTCATGAGACTGTTCATGCAATATGGAAAACCTATAAACCAGTACTTATACACACATTGCAGTAGATAAGGCATATCATGTGCATTTAGTACGTTATAAACTGTTGTAGATTTTTGTTTTGGAACAAGCTGCCACACTGCTCCCAAACCACTGTAACTCTTATAAGCCAGAATCAACAGTGGCGACCAAAAGAAAAAAACACCGAAGCAATGAAGCTCGACGAGTCTCAGAGAAATGATTAAACTGTATTGGGTCCCGCAACGAAATTAATCAGAAAAGACAGTGGAGGAGTAAGAAAAACATAATTGCCACTTCCCGTCTAATCAAGCAGGAGACAGAACATAAAGCTAGGCCATTAGGCATAAAGGGATATTTACAACAGGGGTAAGCCCAGTTGCCAAGCACCACGGATTGGAACACTAATATTAATGTGTCCTAAATTGTGAGCTTGTTACATTTGATTCCATTAAGGCGCAGTTATACGACTTCGAATGAATTGAACATCACGTCTAAAACACTAGTTTTATTTCTTTGAAAAAAATATATGTTACTCTAGACAATTTTTTTCGTAATTTGATGTGAATATTTGAAATCATATTTTTTATAACATAGTGTAGTTAATTTGTAAAGTTATGTCTAACGCGGATAAAAAATTGAGAATCACGTAAAAACTATAGTGTATTTTTATGAATTCTTCAACATTTTAAAGATCATTTAATTATTTATATTTTAGCTTACGTGTTTTAATAGTAGCTGTTGTTTTATACATTTTAAAGATCATTTAATTATTTATATTTTAGCTTACGTGTTTTAGTATAGTAGCTGTTGTTTCATATATAATAAATTGGGTGGATGTACGACGCGTTCAGGACAGAACACGCAAGCTAACCACTTAAGGTCGTTGGCAGTTAATAGCGCCTTAATAGGTATGGCAAAAACGCTTGAACCTGTTGTAGATATTGGAAGTCATGTAATGAGAACCTCTTTATATTTATTTATTACTAGCTATTGCCAGCGGCTTCGCCCGCGTCAAATTAGTACTTCCCTCACTATAAATTACAGCTAGCTACGTGCTATTCCAGACTATAATCTATCTCAGTGCCAAATTTCATCCAGATCTGCTCAGCCGTTCTGGCGTGATCATCATATCATCTATCAATCCATTTCTTTTTTTTTATTTTTGATAGCAGTGTACACGCCTTCTATCCACACTTTTGCATTTATTAATATAAGTAGGATAAGATTTAGGTCTTCTTAGTAATACCTACTACGCTGTTATTATATTACCTGTGGTGATATCCAGTTTTTTTTTCATTATCTTTTGCCCATCTTATATCACACCATCATTATATTTAATAAAATTCTGAACAAATTCACAATAACATTGAGAAATGGATTTGCTGCACCGAACTACCTGAGAGCCTGTTTTGGGCAATCTTCAATTTCTGACGTCAGAAAAGGGGAAAATTTCGCATCCTAATCAGCTTTGGTACCTATATCCTGATGACTTCATAATCCAAAGTCCAATAACCAGCCAGTCCTTTAAGAAGATTGATCATAACATTATTCGGACTAATGTTTTGGTCACCATCGTTTCCACCACAAACATAATGCGGTTTCAATCAAAGACACGATTTATCCAAAAACCGACTAAAAAAATTGAATATTTTCAAAAAAAACCGACTGTAATTTTACAACTAAAAAGTTCCAAACAAGTCACTTTTCAAGCAGTCTGATGCGGTTAGTGGTATGAAATTAATATTTAAACCAAAATAAGCCACCAACTGCATCAGTTTATTTTTTTTTGTTTTCTCTGTTTTAGTGAGTTATGTTTTTGGAATCGTCTCCTCAAACCCTTTATTTTGATACCACACTTATTCAGTTCGTCGTCTTTTATTTTTTCTTTTTCACAATACGGCGTCTGGTTATAGCCATGTTGTATTTTGATTACTGTCATGTCTTTAGTAGCACTCGCAAGATTAAGACGAATCAATGGACGTAAGAATGATCAAAATCAGACCACGCGTTTGGTCTTTAAAGCGCCACAAAGGAACAGACATACATACATACATAGGTAAACACATTATTACCCTACCTTGAGTTGCGTAAAAAAAAATTACTTACAATTAATCTCATCCAATTTTAATCATTTACAATGTATCAGAGTCATATTGAAAAAAATAAAGAGTCTACAATTTTACGTGATTTTTCATAAAATAACGGTGTTTATAATTATCCAATTACTTATCCATCTCCTTTGGATGGTGAATCAAAAATCAGATCAGAACTAAAACCGTAGGTATTATGGAGCTGTCATGCCCAAGATGTTATCAAATGTTATGACGAGTGCGCCATTGTAGTGTGCATCTCATAGAATGCCGGGCTTGCTAGGTCATATCGCCTACGCTGTACATTGTACGAATACGTTACTGTAGTCTGTACATGTACTAGCTAGCTAGATGTTATGTTAGCTCTCTGACACACATTTTAACTTAGTTAAGTAAATAATGTACTTATTTACAATATTCGTCGTCTTCAATTCAAGTATTTGTGATTTATGTTTAGATAAAATCTTCTACCTTCTGGGTACAGCAGTTTGAGCGTTACTCAGTCTAAAATCTGCTATTTTAGTTTAACTACATTCCAAATCATCAGTTTTAGGCTAAGTAGGTATCAAATCTTCAGTTCAGGAATAACTTACGTCATTTTAATTTTTATCACTATTAGGCTCGCGTTGACCACTTTCTCACGTAATGGTAAGCGATGATTTGGTCGAAGATATAGCACTTTTGCCTAGAAGTGAACTATTCAAGACGAGAAGACTTAAAGACTCACAGGTCATAGCTATCAGGAAACTCAAAGATCATAAGGATATTTATTGCTGTGCTTACAGCAACCTTTTCATAAATTAATATTAAAAACATCCTGACACGATTTCATTCAATAGGTAGCCGTTCTACGAAAATGTAGGTAATCTTCGTTTTTTACATGATAACGGAAATCCAAAATAAATGTATGAAACACGAAGCGCGTTAGTTAAGTCACAAATTAAATCTCCTTAATAGCTTAGGTATTAACTTTATAAAAAATCAACAAAAAAGAAGAGTATTTAAAAAATCCAAAACATCACGCGTGTCTTCAATTCGTGACTTCAGTGTTAATTAGCAATGTATTTAATCGATATTTTTTTATATTTTTTCTGTAGATATATTAATATCGATAAAGGCAGTAGGTAATAAGCGACAAAGTGTAATGCACTTGGAAGAACAATAACAAGGAACCTGGTCATAGCAAAAAAAAGAATATAAATAAATAAAATTCGTGACAATCCAGATCATAGAACACATTAAATGAAGCTCATGGATGCTTAACCATTCGGGTACGGAACCCTTAACAGCCAAAGCAGCTAGCCTCCAGCGGTAACTGTGAAGATCTTTGGACGTCTACTTAACAACACTTCACAAATACCTAATGTAACACCATTATTAGCCTATCTGTGCTGGTAGCACAATATCTACCATAGATATCCGACACTTCAGTTGAAGCTTCTTCCTGACCAATTTGAACCATGCACCAGCTCTCTCACTCCAACGTTTCATAGATGCCTTGAAATGAAAAAAAAAAAAAATGTAGAATTTGCATTTCCAACATTCACAAAATTATTTGAATTTCAAGTTACCCGCAAAACAACCAGTCTTCTCGTTTCGAAGTAGACCACACAGGCGACATTGACTCACAGATCTCGTAAACTGTTCCACAATAACAATACGCTCATATTTCCTGACGCGTTGACCCGACTCGTGTGCCTCGTGTGCCACGCGCGACAATTGCTTGGGCACGATTGTGTCCATGCTCGGGCTTGTCGCGACCTCCTCGATGAATTCGGTCCTGTCGTGGTGTGACTTGCATGCTGTTTAGATTTGCAATCTACAAATCTCTTTGAAAATGCAAAACTAATCCCTAATGGTTCGGGTACTTATTGGTTTGTAGTTGTAGAGTGAGGAGTCAGAGAGGGCATACACTTGTATACAATAATACAGCTGAGAGCGGACGCCATGATCGAAATTTTGGCAGTAGTACTATATTTAGTTGCTAAGAAGTCTGGTTTTAGAATAGGTAATTGAGCAAATTTTGGAACTTCAGCAATGTCTCATGTTACTCGTATTTGGATATGTGTTTTTAGTAAATTAACTGATTAAGGTAATAACAAGTCTTTGAGTGATGCTCGCCATAAAATAGTTATCTAAATACAGTTTAAAAAGTTATCCCGAACACTCGGTTCAATGACCTAGAACAAGTCTTCCAATTAGTTTCTATGATGAGAACACTAGCTAAGAGATTGAAAAGATTGAAGGGTATCTAACAAAATACAATTACGTTTAAGGTCACTGACTCCAGTAATAACAGGCCACAGCATGCAAAATTAGAGGCTAAACAAAACAGAAATTACTTTTCGTAATTATTGAAGCAGCTGCGATCTTGTAATCTCATGTTTTCCTACAATTTGATGTATTCGTGCGGAATATGACCACAGTAGAGTCGTGACGTGTGTCCATGCACAATGGAGTTCGTACGTAGGTGTCGTGTCCTTACTCCTTAAATTATAAACTTTATTCCGTGATATAAGGTTTTATGATGCACGAAACAGATGTTCTTGTGTTTTGTATAAAGCAATTTTATGAAGATGTTACTGGCTTCGCAGGTATGGGTATTAAATTCGTGGGAAGTGACATTTTATTGAGATTATAAAGGCGATTTCGAACGAACTTTTTTTAACTCCAGGGGAGTTGTGAAGATATGTAATGCTTGCTAATGTTATCATCATTGTTGTTATAGAATATTTTAACACATTTTTTTTTTCATTAATTTGTTGTACCATCATCATTCTCCTGCCCTTATCTCAATTTATTTGGGGTCATCACAACATGTCCTTTTCTTCCATACTTCTCTATTAGTCGTCATCTCCACCTTTTTACCCATATCCTCTTTCACACAGTCCATTCATCGCATCTTTGGCCTTCCTCTGCTCTTGTAGCCATCAACATCCATACACAAGACTCACGACATTTTCTTCATTCTTCTGCATCACATACCCATACCACGATAACCGCACAACTTTTCAGTCACCGGTGCAACGTTCAGACTTCCTCTTATATACTCGTTCCATGTGCGTAACATCACACATTGCTCTTAGCATTAATTTGTTTTACCATCAGGTCTATTTCCGCTAGTTTTCTTGATTTTCTTCCCAACTTCTGAATTTTTCATCTAATATTTTGTTTACATTGTCTGTTACTCTCTCTGTTACAATTTCAGCGCTAATCTTGATAGCCTTTTTTTGCTTGTACATATCCTTTTGGATCTTGTGAAGTGCAGCCATAACTTCTTCCATAGTTAAGACAAAAATTATTGATTTTTATAATTAACTTTATTACTCGACGCTAGATGACGCTGCGTATGTTTTTGTGATGAGTTTTGATGTATCTAGTATAGCCTTCCAGTGGTCAGTAGCGGCTATAGCCAACTCTAAATTACTTAAAAATTAATTTGTGATAGAAACTAATAGACCCTTGACTAATATAGTCATAATTGTAGCTATGATATCTTGATGACTCCATCACCTGACACTGCCCTACCCATCATAACCCTAGCTTACGTCTATAACACAGATCATTTACATCTAATCGACGCTCATCTGTCATTACACATGATATAGACAAGCAAATTATCCGCAGTACTTGGGTCAAGGTCCGATGCCTGTGCGGGTTAAATCGTAAAGCAATTAAAATTAAACGTTTTACAATCCTGTTCATCAGATCGTGATGAGTTTATTGTTTTCAAATCGCTTCCTGATGTTTAATTAGTCGGTAGTTGAATGTTCGAAGAGGTGATGATGTAGGATGATTATGTTAAGGTTTTTAAACATGGGTGGGCTTATTTAATAATATCTTTGACGTGGTTCGTGTTCAATCTTACATCCTATACATCTATAGAGTGTAAAAAGACCGAAAAAGACGAAAGTATATTATAAAATATTATTTTTCCACTAGACCATACCTGGGAATCCACTGGTCTTGGAGATATTAAAGGTCAAATTCACATTTTTTTTTCTTTTTTACGAAAATGAATTCCAAGTGTTCTTACTAAACTTTTTTCCAAACAAACATAACCTGAATTTTTATTTTTTTTTTGTGAATTTTTGAAAGTACGCATTTGAAGTTACAAAAACGCAATGAATATCAAACGTAGCCGACAAGTAGCTACGCGGCTTAGAGCGAAGGGGCGGGGCTTCATTCCGCTTGCCAGGGTTCGCGTTACATTGCGCACAATAAAAAATTGCTCTTTTTTTCATACCTAAAAATAAAATTCGTTTCCCAGCAATAATTTTTGCGCAAAGCTACTTTGTTAGAACAGTATGCGTAGTTGACGGCTTTTTGATGTGTCTATTTACACCCTGTATACTAATATTATTAAGAGGTAAAGTTTGTAGGAAGTAATCTCTGCAAAGTTGTAAGCTACATTATTCCTGGGTGACATAGACTATATATGTTTGACTGTGATTAAGGAAGCTATATGGCGCTACGTGTCTTTCAATTCATGTTGTTCCCGTGTGAAGCCAAGGCGAGTCGTGCCACCCAAAGCGGGAGATGTCATTGGATGATTTCCCAATCAGCCAAAAAAAAAAAAAAAGGGCGAATCGTTAGTGAGTAATAAAATTACTGGAAAAATATTTAGTAGGTAGGTAATAATTATGATAAATTTAAATATCTATAGTAATCATCTTTTGTGCACATTACCAGTGGACGGCGATGCGGAGGAATTTTTCGACTCCATATTTTGGATCCGTTTTAGTTAAATAGTTAAAAGATTTTTTAGTTTAAGTGTTTATATAGTTTCAGTTAAAGTAATTTAAGAATATTTTTGTTTCATTTAGACAAATGAAATCAATGATCACCAAAAAAAAGTTTGGCAATTTTGAAATATTGCCGATTCTGTCATCAAAATATATTTTTCTAAGAAGGTGCTAACATTTGAGGATAATCTACAAAGTAAACTGAAAGATATTGAACTCACAAATATTTACGAACACTAACAACCAATGTTAACACAACTCGGAATCCCATAAAACAAATGTATGACAAATGCAAACTGCAGTTCAATTAATGACAAATGGCTTCATACATTTTCCTCTTTCGAACCTTGCTTGGTTCAAGTTAACTTGCCCTCTACGTGTTTCTTATACAAGCAAACAGACATGACCTCTGTCATTCAGAGAAAAATATACGTAATCTTAGTAAACATTTATGTCTGTTTGTATAAGGGTAGGGCACACTAAACTGGGTCTACGCTAACTAGCAATGGACCAGAAACTTCTGTCGGTATGTTATCGTTGGAACCATCTAGTTTGTGACTTGCTTATTGTGTTTATTAGACAGACTAGCTGCACCCCGCGGTTTCACCAGCGTAGACTGAGATAAAAAATAGCCTATGTGGTAATCCAGGGTATTAGTTATCTACATACCAAATTTCATCCCAATCGGTCCCGCCGTTTGAGCGTGAAGAAGTAATAAACACACACACTTACAAACTTTCGCTTTTATAATATTAGTGTGATATCCCAATAAATAGCATTTGAGGAGAGCTAACCAGAAACAGATTCGGAGACGATAAAAGTCTTGCCTTTGAGCAAGACTTCGATGTCTATATAGACTCGTAGCACACAAGCAAAGGGTGCACAGGGTTCACAAGAATTCTTCTTGAGGTTTCACTCTTACCTTCCATAGTTAAGGTTGAAATTCTTCAAATGGCTCATCTTAACTTCTTTGGATGCATATCGAAATGGGGATCCGGTACTTGAACTCCTTTTTTTGTGGGTGGAAAATCAGCAGACGAATTCTCCCGCTCTGGTTGGAGCGGGAGAGCATGTCAGGCTCTTACTGACTATGGGCACGCCGAAATTGCAGCGATCCTCTTTGAGGAGTGGCTGGAGAAGCGCCACGGCGTTCTCACCTTCCACCTGACGTAGGTCCTCACCGGACATGGAAGTTTCTGGAGGTTCCTGTGTAGGATAAGGCGGAGGGAAACGCCCGGGTGTCCCCACTGTGAGGACCGCCTAGAGGATACGGTGGAGACCTGCCCCGCTTCGGCGGAGCCCCGCCGTGTCCTCGTGGAGGCAATCGGCGGCAGCGACCTCTCGCGCCCAGCCCTGGCCCAGGCTATGGTACGGAGCGAGAGGGAATGGGAAGCAGTCTCCTCCTTCTGCGAAACAGTAATGTTCGCGAAGGAAGAGGCGGAACGGGTGAGGTAGGCTCAACAACAGAGTCGCCCTCACGCCCTCAGCAGTAGCCGCCGCAGGAGACGCCTGGGGCGTCGGGAGACGATCTCCGGCCACCGTAGACGTGGGCCTGCCGACGGCGAGTAGTGGGTAGCTTGCCGTCCGATCAGGATCAGGCCCGAGAGTCAACGGCGCGTAGTGTTCCACGCGCGCCTCAAAGAGTTGTCAACAATAGATGTCGGTGCCCGTCATGGCCGATGCCTGCCCAGGGGTTGTGGATAAATTCGAAACAGAGTTACCGCGCCCCTGGGCACTCAGGGCAGCAGGAAAGGAACAGGGTTGAGTTTTAGTCAGTAAGAGTCTGACACGCCCTACCACTCCACCCAGAGCGGGCGAAGTCATAGGATGATTACCCAACCCCAAAAAAAAAAGAGGCTCTTACTGACTAAAAGCCACCCATGTTCCTTTCTTTGCCAGTTGCCTTTTGCGTGCCAGGGTCGCGGTGACTATTGGAATCCTCTCGCGACCCTGACACACATCGGCCCTAGCGGGTTCCGTCAGCTATTCCATGAATTCCCTGAAGTTTTAAATCCTAGTTGATTTTGGTTTAAGCCTTTGTCGTACTTGGATCTTTCTTACGTTGCAGAGCTATTACACAAGGTACATTCTGCACTAGCCTTTAATGTGCAATAACACTTTTGTTTATATTCGTAGAAGCCAGTTGACGTTCAATTTCAACGAATGCGTAAAACTCTTTCTAAGTAATGATGTTCTATTGTATGCCTTCACAGAAACCGTGCCGCCTATGTACCTATGTGGCACTGTTTTATATGCATAGCGAATTACTTATCTTGGACACCTTAACTTTGAATTTTTATTAGCTATATTTTTAGAGCTGAAGTAATTGTTTTGGTATTAAATTTTTAACGGTTCATTATTATTGTATTAACGTATCTTGATTTGTGACGTTATGTGTTATTATAAGTCAATCCACAATCTAGAATCTATTCCGCCTTAAATATAAATGAAGGACATGTCTGCCGCATGCCGAACGGGTTATGGGTCCGTATGTCACAGGATTGGTAAACGGCGAATGACTAAATGGCTAGTTGACCTGGAAATCTTTCCTAAGAATTGGAAAGAAGCTGCGCAAAATAAAGCCAATTGAAGACCAATTAAAGGAGTGGAGTGAGACCTTCGCCCAGCAAACATGGAGACAGCAGCAAAAATGGAGACTTAATTTCATGTCATATTCATGTAGTTCTTAACAAATGCCAACTGCTAAAATAATTTAGTATAACTCTTTCGTAAATTTCAATTTTAAATTACCTGCTGAGCTGCAGGAGCGATTAACAGTTTGCGATCTGCAGTTTAAACACTATTAAATGTTTTGTGGGAACCTTTAACAGTACAATTCCAAATACATTAGGAGTTATGACGAAAATTAGAGTAAATACCAACGGTACGTAGTGTTTCTAGAACCTGTGCAGGCGCAGATAACAGAACAAGAAAATAGCAGAAGGCCCATTTTCAAAGACGTTGGTAAACCTACACGTTCTCACAGCAGAAAGTGGAAATTCGACTTACTCGACAGCTCAAAGATCCCAAAATGGAGACAGGCAGTCGTGTCATACCTACCTGTTGGAACCTGGTGGCCTTTGAAATCATCAAATGACTTCTCCCGCTCTGGGTGGAGCCGGAGGGAGTTTTAGACTCTTACTGACTAAACCCGTCTTTCTTCTATTGCCCTTTGCGTTTCAGAGCTACGTTAACTCTTTCGAACGATCCCGCAACTCTGGCAGGAATCTGATGGCTCTAAGCAGTCGCCTACATTTTGTACTCTCCGTGAAGTATAAACGCAATTAACAGGATACAAGCGCCAAAAACATATAACCCAAAGAGCTTGTGACAGGAAACTCAATCAGGCATCACAATGTTTAGCGAGATCTAATAGAATTGAACTGAATCAACCTTTTTTATATCTCTGTTCAATGTATGCAGAGAAACACGGCGGCCTCCGGCGACCTGACAAACCACTTTCATCTTTACTATACCACGACACTCATAATCAATTATCGTCATAGCTTTAGAATTATTTGGACACAGGATATGTCTACAAATTGAACCGGTTCAGTGTTCATTAATAAGCTTTAAAAATTATTTTAACGGTAATTACTATAATGTGTACCAATCTCGGTATCGAGGTGATTCGATTATTGTAGGCTACTTGTATACATTTAATAATAACAGTAGGTATAGTAGATCAAGCCAGTGACTGGTCTAAGTGTACTAGATCGTTCAAACGAGCATTCTATTGTAGTTATTGCGAGCTTTCAAGTTATACTGAGACAAGAAGATTGCCTATAAACATTAAGTGATACGTTGACATTTAGAGAGAGGTCACAGGGGTCAGCAGACGATCACTGTCGATCACATAAGCATCGAATCTTAATACATACATAGATATTTAAAGACCAGACTATGTTTTGTATATTACGGAAGAACCGTGTCATAGAACAAAAGCCATTTAATGAAATATAGGTAAGCCATGTGCTTGGTGGGCAAAAATAAAGATCTTCCTTTCAACCTTTCATCTACTATTTAACCCGTTGAGAGAGTTTTCAAATATCCTTCCTTGGTGCTAACCTTCAATAAATATAGAACCATAGTGCTAGACCCAGTCGTATAGGAATTTGAAATGTTTGTAATGTTGAATATACAGGGTGTAACAAAACTTCCCGGGGGTTGAAGATAAATTCGAAACAGAGTTACCTCGCCCCTGGGCACTCAGGGCAGGCAGGAACAGGGGTGGGTTTTAGTCAGTAAAAGTCTGAAACGTCCGAGTTTCACCCATAGCGGGAGAAATCATTGGATACCCCAAACAAAAAAAAAGAGTTAACGGAAATGGGTGGGAAAATATTTTAAATACAGCTATTGCCCATGGAAATGAACAACTTTCTAGAAAGTAATAGTAAATTCCGAAATAAACAAATAGACCTCCCATACTAGACAGAAAAAGAAAAGATAGAAAGAAAGAAAATACATTTATTTGCGGTTTGCTATTTCACGCTCTATATACAAGGCGTGATGTTACACCCTGTACAATTTAATAAAAACAAAGAATAGAGACATCAGCCTTTTATCTAACAAATTGATTAATTATTCTCCTAATTTCAACGGTGACCCCTTGTTTTCACACATAATTAATTTATCTGTGTGAATTCGTAGATATTTAGACAGACACTATTAGCAGAAGAAGCCGATTGATAAATTATAATCCTTGACATTTTGTGATAACTTATAGTGTAAACATTCAGTGACGTTCCAGCTTAATATTTTATCAAAAAATATTTGATTTAGTTGGAGACAGCCAAAATGTCATCTGTGCATACATATTTTTTATTTTTATTGTCTTTTTCAAAAAGTGCTGAATCAATTTCGATAAAATTTATATGGGACCACCTCATAAGTATGGCCTACCAACCAAAAAAAGAATCATCAAAATCTATTCAGAAGTGGCGGAGAAATATCGTAACAAAAAAAAAACATACAGACGAATTGAAAACCTCCTACTTTTGGAAGGCGGCTAAAAAAAGTTATAATGGCAATGGCGTAGGCAATTACCTTTTTTTTGCGATAAACCTGTCACATTATTTTCAACCACTGGCTCACTGCAACTCTCGAAAGCCAGATGCCACAGTAGCGAACAACAGAAGAACACCGAGGCAATGAAGCTCACACCAACCCGCATTGAGCCTGCGTGGTGGGTTACGGCCCACACCCTCTCACAGAAAGGAGGCCTGGCCTCACCAGTAGGGACATTAAAAGGTCTTGGGGTGAGCAACGATAGTGATCAGAAAAATCAGCGGAGGAATAAGAAAACAAAACATAATCTCTACTTCTCTCCTTATCAAGCAAGAGACAAAAAAAAATAGGCCAATAGGCACTCATATTTCAATAGAGACGCTACGCAAAATCACGGAACTACACTTGGAAGAAGAGGATGCTATATCCTCTTCTTCCAAGTGTAGTTCCGTGAATAGTTGTAATTTTGGTTATGTTTCCTGGAGATCTGCTAGAAAATGAGCGGCATGTTAGACAAGTAACTAATGTTTTAAGATTTGAAATCCCATCATAGGCCCTTTATAACCGACTTCAAAAAAAAAAGGTACTCAATTTCGAATGTATGTTTTTTTTGTATGTTTGTTATGCGATTATTCCGCCAATTATGAATTTATTTTCATGAATCTCTTTTTGTTTGCTAGGTTCTACTTCAGATTTGGTCCCATATAAATTTATCGAAATTGATTTAACCATTTTCGAAAAAAAAAAGAAAAAAAAGCATGTTATTGGGGTTATATCAATTCGGGCATAACTTGACTATTTAGTTTTAGTTCTGGGGTACAACAACTAAAAAGTGAGAAATATAAAACTTTTTTTTAATACCAGTTACTACAGCTGACCATTGCTTTAAGGCAATGGATGAACTAAAACCGTTTGATTAACACCAATGATATCCATTTAATACGTGTGCTGTATAAACCGCAAACAATGTCAACCTCACACTTAAAATTCTGCTTAGTTCTTATGTGAAAAAGACAGAGTGACATAAGGAAGGAAACATTCTCTAAACATTACCTAACAGAGTCCATAAGCGTTTGCAGTCATCACAACATCTTTCTCAAATACTTAGGTACGATTTGATAGAATCTAAAAAAAAAAATCAGTGTCATCTCACACAATAACCATCTCTCAAATAAACCAAGTAGAGGCTAAAATAGCTTCATATCTTTATTGAATATTGCATAACTTGTGGTGATTTCAAAGTCTAAACGTTTGAATTGATAAATTGACAGCATAAAGACTATTACGCATGTCATCGTCGTTTAAGTGATTAATATTAGACATTTTTTTTTTAATAATGTACTTAAAAAAAGAAATTACTATCGTTTTGTTTCGTAGCTACGAACACGCCTAAAGAACACAGAAGTTTGTCTACACTAATGGAATAAAGAGATATAATTGGTTTTCATGTTGGTAAAAGGTAATTAAGGTAAGGCTCTGTCTGTGTGTTAAGAACCGATTATAAACAATCTTTCACTGATCGAATGCTATCATCTACCTAGCCTTTTACCAACTATCTTGGGGTCGGCTTCCAGTCTAACCGGATGCAGCTGAATACCAGTATTTTACATGGAGCGACTGCCTATCTGACCTCCACAACCCAGTTACTGGGTAATACGATACCCCTTAGTAAGACTGGTTGTCAGACTTTCGGGCTTCTGACGACCCGTAACGACTGTCAAAGATTAACAATTGACAGCCGGAACAAAGGCTTAACGTGCTTTCCGAGGCACGGAGGAGTCTCGGTATGTAAAAATGGTCACCCATCCATGGACAATGCCCGGCAAGCTTAGCTTAACCTGATGGATCGACCCATACGGCTGTTATTACTTTAGCCACTAGCTCCTCTTTATATCGCTATATAGTATACTAATTTCCACTGCCATATGCTAGGTATGTATCATCTTCATCTCGCAAAACACGCAGACAAGTCGCGGACAGAAGCTAGTCTTTGATATTGATCATCAACAATGGCAAAATATTACTATAACAATTAAAAACCAATATTAACGTTGTAGGTAATATTAATATTTTGACGTCAATTCATCATCATCATTATCATTTCAGCCGAAAGACGTCCACTGCTGGACACAATCCTCCCCCAAGCGTCACCACAACGACCGGTCCTGTGATTCTCGCATCCATCGCATCTTGCGACCACCACCAGGTCATCAGTCCACCTTTTGGGCAGCCTTCCAACGCGTGACATCGATTAAATTACCCAAATCTAAAAAGTAAGTCATCAAAGGTAGAATACATTACTTCACAGACAACATTACGAAATAGACTGATATTATTGATATGAAATATTCAAACCAATATCAATTAAAAAGACGATTTCTAAAACCATAAACTTCAGATCTCAAGACATTCTGCGATGTAGTGAAGGTGAGAATATCAATTAGCATTTAATAGATTTGACCTAGATTTGCTAAACACTAAACCTATAGATCCCAAATACCAGTAAGGTAATCTATACTTGATAGATTGAGATATGAAATTAGCCTGATTAAGGAATCAATAATGGAATAGATACCAATTTTATTATGGCTTGGTTGTATATTAAATTAAAAAACAAATTTTTGTGTGAATTTGTCAATCTTCGCTGCAACTGAGTTAGATTTGCGCCAGGCTTTGCTTATCTAAAGCGTTTATTAGCTATAATCATCAAAAACCAATAAACGACGCATTATTAGCTAACAAATTAATTTCCAATACCGAATCCATAATTTTATTAAAAGAACTACAAAATAACGTGTGTTTACAACGCCACGGCTGCTGGCGCCAGTAGCTCGACCCGACTTTCTCCGGAGAAAGTAAAAGCGGCCAGTCCACCGGTCAACTCGAATATTGCACTCTTTCATACTATTTGACTTATAGTGTTTAGTGCTTCAGTGTTGAATAACGTGTTGTTATCTAAGCATTATGTGTTCTTATTGATATTTTACGTAATTTCCAGACGGAAATGTCTGTGTGTTGGCAGCTAGAGTCTGTTTTCTGAATGAAATTACTGTTTACCGTTGTACTTATTTCCGTTTCATGGGCATCTACTTTTTTTTCATTTAACCAAAGCAATTGATAGTGTTCATGTTTCTTAAGCTAATGGAGAGCCTGCTTTCTTAAATTACATTATTTCTTTATAATAAACCCTAGTTCCACCCTAAGTAACCATAGGATAATCGTACCTTCATGATCAAATTTTTTTTTACTGAATTCGTCTCTTGTTTCTTACACCCGATCATGAGTACCAAATCAATGACTTGAATATGGTTTCCACAGTGTGTAACGGAAGTGAGTGGTCATATTTTAGATACTGCCTTCTGCACAGGAAATGAATAACTTTCTTCAAGGATATTACTTAAATAAATTTCCAAAAAAAATATTGACTTTCCGTACAAAGTTATCGTCAACTGATAAAAATTAGTTTGAAAAGTTATTTTTTTCTGAATTATCTATGACAATCTTGACAAAAGTTGTTCATTTATATGGTCAGAAGCTGTATTTAAAATTCGAAGGACTATAACAAGCCGTATAGACAGGGCGAAACAAGAAAACGACTCAAGCCACCCAATGTAAAACAGCTCAGTGCCCCAAAGACTAAAAAGCCGCAAAAGTTTTATAGGATGCGTGAGTCCATCTGATGGAAACTCCACCTGATTATTTCATCGAGTCATCGGAGAGCCTTCCGCCTGGGCACGCGCTGTCGTGGCCAACCTGGAAAACTTTAAATAATCTCCGCACTCAGGTTGGCCGCAGTAAAGACAACCTCCACAGGTGGGGGTTCTCGGATGGCTCCGATCTTCAATGTTTGTGCGGCGTTTCTGCGCAGACCATGGCCCACCTCTCATCTGGCTCTGCATGACACCTGTACATGTGAGGACCATATGGCTATATCAGCGAATGCAACTGCCGTCGCTGAATACTGGGCCAATCATAATATGTAGATATTAAATTTGGCATCGACACGCTTAGAAGAAGAATTATTTAAAATAGGATCACAAATTGCCGTAACACCCTGTATACGCTTTGTATTTTTCTTATCTATCAAATATACTAATGCTCCACAGCTGCTTGAATAAAGACCACATTAAACACGACAGCAACCAGTCCTGTCACTGCAGCATTAGATAAATCAAAGCTAAGCTCTCAGCGATAAAGTAATCAATCTTAATTCGTATCTACATACATCTTACAATTAGCAAAAACAATAAACAACAAACAAGACAATGGCAGTAGTAAGGACATTGCCGGAATGCCGTCAATGCGAACGGGTCGAGCCGAAACCCGGCAGTGAACGAGGATTTACAAAACTTGTATTTTTTACATAAATTATTTAGCACACTGCCTTTTGAAATTACGACTTTTGATGTATTAATAAGAATATTTAAATATGCTTATTTGTTGACCCAGTTACTGTTAAAGCGGTTTTATATTCATTTCCCAATTCAAGAAGACAGCAACGTTTTTTTATTTAAACTTCATCTACCACCTTTCTTTTTTTCTTTTTTCCTTTTTTTCTTTTTTTCTTCTTCTTCATCTATCTATTTTTTTCTTCTATCGTACATAGGTGGACTTAATGCAACAAGACATTCTACCAGTCAACATAGGGATGAAATACTCCTTGTGTCTCAAATCAGACACAAATTAAAGTCCTGGTTTTCTTTAAACTTCTCTGAAGAGCAATTCCTGTATTTTAATAACAGTACCATTCTACACTCTCAGGTCTCGATTTGTCAAAAATAGATTTCTACTCACTTTTAATTTAACATTGATTGTCGCTGAGATGATTATGAAAAGATTTCAAACATACTAATTGGACTTCTAGCTGGATCTGAAAACTTGATTTAAAAAAAAAACAATAAAGAATTATCGACTACGCAGAGGACGTAAAAGATTCTAATTTCAGATAAACCAGATAAACACTAAAATTATAATTATCATAGTACGTGTATAGGTATATCAAAGTTCCGCGCGAATTTTATAGCTAGTTTTAATGATGGCTTCGCTACCTATACATATAAAATGTTGCAAAAATATCAATAAATTAAGTAAACATGAGAACTGGTGAGTCACTTCCCTCAGTCAGAACTCAGAAGCTAGTAAAGTTTAGTTTATTTTTACGACTTCCGCTGGAAGATGAGAATTTTTTATGCACAGAACATAGGCGGAAATGACAATCTTTTTAGATTAATTCACGAGTTTTACGTATTCCAAGTGTTATTTGTTACGCTGTTTATGGGTAACAGTGTCTGTTTATTTTATTACATAAGTATATAGCAAATTTTGCTTTATAGCTAAGAGGATGATAAAGCTTCGTTTTCCTGTTGATATTCTGTTTCGTGCACTGCTATCTAGTTTAGATAGAACTCTTTGCCAGCGTCTTCGCTCCCTACCACCATATAACTAAATAACACCTATCAGTCTTCAAAGCAAGAGTGAACAGCCATTTACTAGACGCGCTAGATCCATCGTAGACTACACCCATCGTTTTTCATCAAGCGAGATCGAGGTCAAAATCTGGCTCATCAAGAAAGATGTAGAAGACTTAGTTCTATCTGTTACAAAAAAAATAAGAGGTATTAGGTATTCGTAATGTATATAATTATATAAAAGGAAAAACTGACTGACAAATCAACGCACAGCCGAAACTACCAGGGCTAGGAACGTGAAATTTTGCACACGGCTTCCTTTTATAATCTAGGGAGCACTAAGAAGGGGTTTTTGGAAATTCAACCTATATGGGGGTGAAAGGGATTTCGTTTGTATAAAACTTCGTCATTCCACGCGGGCGAAGCCACTGGCAGAAGCTAGTATTGCATATAATTCTTTCATTCACATATTAAAACTTCCTTTAAAACCGGTTAATTTAAAAACCAATAAAGACACTATAACAAAACAACAAATGCATGACTATTACAAAATATACATAATCGTAAAAAAGTACAATCATATACCGACCGATTAATTAATCAAATATGTTAAATGTACCGGCTGTACAAACGTGATCGAAAAAACAGATAATTTATAAACATTCAAGTCACGACATGGTCTTTTTGTAAAACGTTAATTCTTTAAGAACTGATTTTTTTTTAAAAAGTAGATAAAAATAAGGAAGAACTAAAAAAAAAAGAAAAACGTCTTGATCATCATAGATATTACTAATGATGTACTTGAAATAGACTGATGAAACAAGGAAAATAACATAAATCTAAGTCAAATCGTTTAGAAACGTCTCAGCATCATTATTCCGACAAAGAAAGAGACTATCAATATCAACAAACCTTTCTTTTAAAACAATGACACAATCAAACCACGATAAAAACGTGAAACGCGGAATTAAAGCGTAATAATAGAAATATGAATACGCCAACACTTTAACACCAACACTCATCAATTGTTACAAAAAATACCATATCTTTATGCAATTAAGGTACAATTTTAATTGAGGCGTCCCGGGAAAGCAGCGTTCGTGTCGTACAGATACGGCATTCAATTGGGCGTGCGCCGGCACTTTTCCCGAGCTAACTTCGGCTTTCTAGCGGCCCGTGCGTGACGATAAACGAACCATCAAACATATCGCTATCCCTTCTGTTCCCATAGCGTCATCTCCCTCTAAGCTACCACATAAATGTAGTTTTTATAGGATCATAACTGTATAAGCTATTCAAGACCCTATTGAAGTCTTTAAAAGTTATCAATGCGGTTAATCGGAGTGCGTGTCACGTACTAAGATCAAATTTTTTTAAGACATGTTTAGATGGTATGTAGCATGAGAATTGTGTTCCAAAAGTAGATAAAACTGCGAACCAAAATAATGACAGTTTTTAACCATTGCCATAGGGTTGTAAATTGAATGCTGGACTGAGTTCCATTACCTATACGTTCCGAAAATATATAAAATGTTCAAGTGACGTATGATCTCAATCATATCTAAATCCAATATTCTTTCCATTCTCATACCCACTTCATCTACACATCATCTGCAATGGTCACGGTACCGTGACTGCAATAAATCAGATAAATTACCACACAGACTCATATACCTAGTACGCAAACATTACAAACGATATTTCAGAAACGTTAATTTCTACTTCATCAATTTTATTACTCTTTGATGAAAAGAATTGCGATATAAACATGCTACATCTACAAACAGACATTTTAATTATGCAAAAGACTGTAAACCTAGAGAAGACATACTGAGAATCTGAGATGATGTAAGGCTTATGGATATGGTAAGAAAAGCATTTGTGCTCCACCTAAACGTGTAACATCAAACATTTCCCTGTAAACCTAGTTCTTTAATAAACATTTAAGTAGTGTGGTCATTGATATTGCACCGAGCCAAATGATAAACGCAGAACCAAAACCACAAATCAAACAGCAGAACAAGCGTAAAACGATAATAAAGGCAAAGACAATACTACCCACATTTATGACAATCAGCCGTGTAAATCAGAAGACAATGGCGGACGACATTGTGGACACCTTGACCTGGAACAACCTCCGCCCCTAGTGACAAGTAACGAGTAACTATTCAATTACATAATGAGTAGACACTCAGGAGTTACCAGTCAGTTGGTGATGAAAAGTTAACAACTCATGAATTTGTGGCTTGAAACATCATTACTTGCATTTGTAGTGAATTTAAAGTCTCCGACGTAGCGATGCTTAGAGGACGTCAATGGCATTGGACGCATTTCGGCTGAATAATTACTAATGACGGAACGTATCTTCTCTAGTGATGATATTCAGCCAACGAGCCTTAGTATCCAGCACAATGCTAACCTATATCTGATGAACCGTTTACATTTAGATATTCGAAATCAATTCAAAATAATGTCACTAGTGGCATTACATTCAGTTCTGAGGTGCAAAACCGCTACAGTTTCTATTAATGTGTCCTGTAATGCTACTTCATCAAACGTCATTTACTAGCTGATCCAAATCTACAAGTGCTATTTAATTTAGACCTTTGGCATTTGAAGGATTTACATCCTAGCTCCCATAGATGTGTTCGGTCGATCGAACTAAACTGTCGTTTAGCGTACTAATGAGAGTTACAACATTGACATGGCCTGATTACCCCATATGTCGTCCATTTGCTCGGACCTTACAAAATCGTGATCGACCAAATCACATAGTACCTACACTGTGCGTAATGATACTGCTCGTAAAACTGTTTTATAATACAGTAAAACAATACAATTAAATAAACGCAGTTTTAAACATAAACATAATTTACTTGCAACTGCCGCTAGCCTCTTCGCTTTTCCGCCGTACAACCTCGGTGATAAAATCTTTGAAATACACAGTTATCTTTACTGCCACTATAACTTCTATTGCGTAAATATAAAGACTATTGTTGATTGTTGAATTCTCGTTGAAAAGTTTGCAACTACGTGCTGTGGATCGGACCCTGCTGTGTACATATATTCTTATGTTTGAACGGCAAACTTCACAACTTAGTTTTAGTACTAAATATTATTTGTATAAGACTGACAAAAGTCTTATTATCTACTTTATTTCGAAGAGTATAAGATCGTTTATCGGTTGACATAGTTTAATTAGTTTACTAAGCACCGTTCCCTTGAGGTACCTTGGCATTACACTGATGTCTTGTGAAATTTTACGGCCGACGCAGAAATATTTTAACATATCAACATAATAGAAACGAAATGTTTAAGTGTTAGCTAATAAAACGCTATATTTTATTGATTGCAATTCAAAGCTGGTAGACGTAGGTAACAAAATAGATGTCTTGAAGAAGCTGAAACATGATTATATTTCTATGAAAACGATCCTTCTTAAAGGCAACTAATTTGAACAAGTGAACAAGTACGTACCTAATGGTGCGTCCACACCGAAGCTTTTTTTGTGGAGCAACATTTTGTAACAAGATTATGACAAAGTTATCATTTTTTTTTTGTGAAATGGTGCTCCATAAAAAATAGCTTCGGTGTAGACGCACCATAGGCAAGAATCAAAATTTTGCAAGTTCTCGAGAGGACCTGGCCTTTTCCCAGCAGTGGGAAAGCGTGGTCTGATTTAAAAAAAACAGCATTACCTATATTAATTATTATACCAAATCAGAATTGTAAGTACCTCTTAATTCTCAACAGTAAAATTACTTGCAATAATTGAATGGAACTGGCTAACATTAATGCTAACCAAAACCTCATTGTAGAACCCATTCTCTTGCCTCGTAACATTACTTCCCATGTCATTCAGAGACCTACACAGCATACCAACAACGACCTCACCATATTCAAGCCTCGCTAACGGCTCGATAGAAACAGAGTTATTAATAATTGGCCACATATCAATTACAATAACCACTCGACTGGTAAATCGTTGATCGAAGTTTTGAAGTTATGTGTGTATTACAATCAACGCTTTAAGTCACATTGTAATGTTGGGATGAGTATCTATGGCCGAATTTTAAAGGAAAGTAACTTATTAAGTTATAGACTTTTTCAAGTACGTTTTCATTATTTGTGCTTACATCGCATCCCATTCAATAATACAATTTTGGGCCTGTCAAGAAAAATCATTAGGAACTCTCTACATCCCGCAACTGTCTGTCTTCAGGTTTAGATTAGAGTTATACTATAACATGTCAAAGATATTAAGAATAAAACTGTAGTCATAATACATATACATACATAGATAGGTTCTCTTATACATATAGAACAGTTGAAATAGACACTTGACAAAATTCGATCGATCGATGAATTAGACCGATAAGCTCTATAAACAGTGGCTCCGTTTAATGTTTCTCACGCTGTTTGAACAGTTTCACTAATCAAATTAGGCGCCGAGTTCAATACAATATAATTATATCACCCCGATAGGATCAACCTCTGCGGTTGCATACGATAGGATACCGACAAACCAAGTCGTAATGCGATTCCTATGCGATTTCGCAACCGAATCTAGATCAACGCAAATAATTATTAGTGTTTTAAGAATTCTCAGTTCGTTGGTTTAAAGATCCGTGTTTTTGCAATGACTTTATATCTGTGGCTATTTATAATATCTCGATTTAATTCTGCGCATTATATGAAAACTTAGATGTAACTTGCTGTATCTAAATGTAAATCATCTCCTTTGCTGCTGGATACAGGCGGATTTACCAAGTTGTAATGTAAAATTATGATCTTCCTCGTAATTTTCGATACTTATACTATACTATCCATCTGTATATTCCACACGCATTGGCCACAAAGCTTTCATGTTCTCCCATAATTTTGAGCGTTCCTTGCAAGTGTAATGAAAAGATGAAAAGATATTCAAGTTATCAAAATCACTCGTAAACTGATATCGTTAGACATAGTTCCCGATTATCAAAATGCAATTCATACCTAAGCCTTACGGTTTATAGTTTTCATGTGAAGCCTAATCATAATAATACATATAAGGAAAAGCTGTTTTGCAAGCCCGTTACGGACGAAACGATATCACTTGAAATTCACCCAGAAGTCAGAGCTGTGGAAATAAACACGGTAAACGATTTCCATGCACACGTGGGTGATCCCTTATATGAATTCAGTTATGTAAGTGTTAGGTAATTAAATAAAACGCCATTATTTGATAGAGATAAATTGTTTTTATGTAATAACAGAATCTAATAAAACACCATCGTAATTTTTGTAGCAGTGCTTGAAAGTGATGGCTGATGGCGAAATCTTTAACCTACTGAACCAGTAAGTACCTTCTGGTAGTGGGTATCTTTTTGCGGTTTTGGTGGCAAAGTACTTAGAATTTATCTTTCACTTCCTATATTGCGGTAATCTAGACTAGACTCAAAGCTTCTCTTTAGAAACTGTACATATCAATTTCATTTATTGTGCTTATAAAAGTTAGCCGATTCATCATTTATGTCTTTGAGATCCTAGATCAGAACCTTCCAAAAGAGGTACACCTGAACCACACAAAGTGAATAAATTGTGGTTGTATGTTGTTCTAATCGACCGAATTGTAAATACTTTGTTTTCTTGGGGACAGGTCTGTCTGTCCACGTTAATTGCGATGTCAATTGCGTTTTTTAAATTTCAAATACAATGTTATGGGAATAAAAGTTTACATAAATTTATATAACAAAAATTCCATAAGCTACTTCCAATAACAAATAGGTACCTATTGTCTACATTTTTCATAATAAAAATTAAGTTGTAGGTATAAATTCCTTGTACCACAGGAATTTTCAGCATGACAATTAAACAGAATAATCCATAAAATTACTTGTATTTCCTATAAATAATAAAGTAATTAATAGGACAATACTACGATGTATTATTTATGAAATTATTGAATGCAGACATATCAACATTTTTCTCTTTACGCGGAAAAATGTCATTGAAGGTCCTCAGCATTTAAAAGAATGTCAACTAAAACCTGAAAAGAATTCACTCTTGAACTGAAGAACAAAGTTATTTCTCATAACATTTCGTAAAATCTAGAAGAATCTATCTTCCCTAAGTACTCAATGAACCTAAGGAATAAAAACAATAATCGAATTAAAAATGCAATGTTTACAATAACAAGGTTCTAAAATAAGCAAAGATTCCTATAGTTTCCTAAAGTAATTAATAAGACAATACTACGATGTATGGGCCGGACCTGGCGGAGAGCCAGTACGGCTTCCGCAGGGGGCGCTCCACGGTGGACGCAGTCATGCGCATACGAGCCCTCACGACGGGGGATGCAGTGGCCCGGGGTGGGGTCGTCTTGGCGGTGTCTCTGGACATCGCCAATGCCTTTAACACCCTGCCCTGGAGTTGCATAGTGGAGGCACTCCGGTATCACCGGGTGCCGCCCTACCTCCGTCGCGTAGTCGAGGCGTATTTGACGGACAGGGCCGTCATCTACCCCGGTCATCAGGGAGTATGGAACCGGCGAGAGATGTCGTGCGGTGTTCCACAGGGATCGGTCCTGGGGCCGCCTTTGTGGAACATCGGATACGACTGGGTGCTGCGCGCTGACCTCCCCATTGGCGTCAGCGTCAGGCGGCGGCCGACCGTATGACACGCGGGGTTGCGACAGTCATAGAGAGGATCCGGCAACTGGGACTCGAGGTGGCATTGCACAAGTCCGAGGCCATGTGTTTTCATGGTCCTCGGAACGCGCCACCGGCGGGTTCCCAGATCACGGTAGGAGGGGTTCGCATCGGCGTCGAGGGTACGATGAAGTACCTGGGACTCGTCCTCGACAGCCGGTGGAACTTCGTCGAGCGCTTTCGACGTTTGGCTCCCAGATTGGACAGGGCCGGGGCCGCCTTGAGGATCGCCCAGAGGACACGGTGGAGCATACGGTGGAGGTTTGCCCCGCTTGAGCAGAGCACTGCCGTGTCCTCGTGGATGCGATAGGCGGCAGCGACCTCTCGCGCCGTGCTCTGGTTCAGGCCATGGTACGGAGCGAGAGGGAATGGGAAGCCGTCTCCTCCTTCTGCGAAGCAGTAATGCTCACGAAGAGGGAGGCGGCATACGTTAGGGAGACTCAACAACAGCAGAGTCGCCCTAGCGCCCTCAGCAGCAGCCGCCGCAGGAGACGCCAGGGGCTTCGGGCGCCGCGAGACGATCTCCGGCCACCGTAGACACGGGCCTGCGGACGACGAGTAGTGGGTAACTCGCCGCCCGATCAGCACCAGGCCCGAGAGTCGACGGCGCGTAGTGTTCCACGCGCGCCTCAAAGAGTTGTCAGCAATAGGGACGGGGCCCATCATGGCCGATGCCTGCCCGGGGGTTGAGGATAAATTCGAAAGAGTTACCTCGCCCCTGGGCACTCAAGGCAGGGAGGAACAGCGGTGGGTTTTAGTCAGTAAGTCTGACACGCCCTTCCGCTCCACCCTAGAGCGGAAGAAGTCATAGGATGATTTCCCACCCCCCAAAAAAAAAATACTACGATGTATTATTTATGAAATCATTGAATGCAGACATATCTACATTTTTCTCTTTACGCGGAAAAATGTCATTGAAGGTCCTCAGCATTTAAAAGAATGTCAACTAAAACCTGAAAAGAATTCACTCTTGAACTTAAGAACAAAGTTATTTCTCATAACATTTCGTAAAATCTAGAAGAATCTATCTTCCCTAAGTACTCAATGAACCTAAGGAATAAAAACAATAATCGAATTAAAAATGCAATGTTTACAATAACAAGAATCTAAAATACACAAAGATTCCTATAATTTCATAGGTTAAACAACAAAATTGAATCACAAAAGAGATAAACAAGGAAACTCCGTTGTTTCGTCACTGCGCCATTAAAGTAACAAAGTCAATAAAATCGATTGTGGTGATGTGTCGATTGTGTAACAGGTATAACATTTCAGACGTGGGGAAGACAAAAGAGGCTGATTCGATCTCAATATGTAATTGTAAAAACAATGACGTAACTTTTGACAATAATAAAGACCTGTGAAGCCCCGCAACTCACCGGTGAGTCGGACAAAAAAAAAAAAAATTAAAGAGAAAAAAAAAAAAAAAATCGGCTGTCAACCCGGGTTGTCGTCGGGGTTCAATTTGACAACCCGGATTTGGCCGCGGGGCTTCACAGGTTAAGAGAGAACTATTACATACTAGGTATATTGAATTCATAATAAATTTGGAATCAGTCATCAGTAGAGTCAAACGTATCAAATAATATTATTAAATAGTAATCAAAGAATTTGTTTACGGTAAAATTTGTATTGCGCAGTCGAATTTTTGCATAATTTTATAGATATTGACAAATCATCATAAATTCTGATGTTGACGCTAAACGGAGTAGAACTGATTGGATAGATGCACGTGACACTAAATCTTTTTGTTTAGTAGCAGAATTCACAAAGTCGTGGTGAGGGGCTGACTTTCGTAATTTCAGTCATTTGTAATAAGGGACCACAGCATAAAGCTCAATGGGTTCCTCGTTATACAAAAAAATCAATTAGCCAGCTGCTGTTGGTTTATGTATTGCCTACTGCAGATTATATATAGAACCCATATTTTGATGACCAAATCGGAGAGTTAGACAAAAGAGTTGGTGAGTTTAACGAAAGCTAGCAAACCTAACAAAAGGGTATAAAATAAACAAGTGAGACTCAAAGCTAAAGTTCATAATAAAACATAAACTGTAACCTGATTAATTCAATCTAAAATTTTAATTATTCTATCGGTGCTGCGCCGCATAGTTTGGCCATGAATATTAAAAAAATATGTTATAAACGAATTTCGAAGAATCTTCTACCTACGTTTAACATTGTTTGTTATTCATTTCAAGTCAATATTGCACAAGTGTTGAAATCAGATGAATATTTCCGAAATTACTTTAATTTGTTTTTTTTTCATATTTTATCCTCTAGATATATTTATGAACAGCCAAGCCGCTTTCTTGCGAAAGTGCTTTCGGTCTTGTCCTTTAATCAAATGGGTTCTCCGTAAGTGATCCTTATGTTCAGTTTCAACGACCAAGAAAACAAACACATCATTCTGTACATCTCTGCTTTACAAGCCAATCTTTGATGGATGATTGTGGTTTGGTGAATGTGTGCGCTGCAAGTCTTAGATACTTTGATTTGCTTTTCCTATTTTGTTTTACGGTTCGTTTAGTACCTGGTACTTGTTGTTGGCAGACAGGTTTACACTGTGTTCTCATCTCATACCTTATCACAGTCATATGGATTTGCCAAAATTTTCCAAAAATGGACCAAGAGGTTCTTGCGTTTCCTTCTTGCAACGAGCAATTGGAATCGTGCTCCTAGCTTCTGAGTAAAATTCTTACTCTATTAAAAAAGTAAAATCAAATAAATAAATAGGTATTTGAATTTTACACAATATTATACGGGCGCCGTCAAGAAAGTATGTCGTACTCACACGATTGTGTTGACTACACCTCGACGCGAGAGTGAAGTCACCGGAGCGGCGCAGACGCATGTTTTAATAACATTCTTCGTACAATTTATATTGTGAGCGAGTTTCTTCTTGATGGCCGCTGTAAATGTTGTGTGGTTAAGTAAAAGTTGATCTGGAATTAGTTTTATTGAGTATATGATACTTGATCTTGAAGAGTATAAAGAAACAGCTGCTGTTTGTGAACATAATTTTCTTTTGCGGTTCTATTGTGCTGAAAGTGAGTATTTTTCTAATACGCGTACGTCGGTCGATACCATTGAAAAACATAGAAAACTAAAGAGGGTTATACCGATTACTCGTATAATGAAAACTTGGGGTGATCAAAAATGTCATAGTACCACAAAGCGTGATTTTGTATTTTCCAAAAAACGATGAAACTAAAGAAAAATCTAGAGGGTGTAACGAAAATGGGTGGTCATACTTTAAATACTGTTTCTGTCCATAGAAATGAACAATTTTCTCCAAGAAAGTCATAGTTAATTCTCAGAAAAAAAAAATTGTTTTACTGAGCAAAGTTATCATCAGCTAGCTGATCGGCATCATCATCAATCATTTTCAAATTGTTGCTTATAGAAATTTGTTGCCTAGATTTTCCATCTTCTACTGATTTCTACTCATGGACTTCCTAAAAACGCGATTTTATAACATGATACCTTCCTTTAAACTCAACAATTCTAATGTATAGGTACTACGTACGTTAAGTTTACACGGCTCCCACGCACGTAACCTTGTTTCATTTAATTTTATATTATTAAGTAGGCGATGAACTTGAAACTTTTGACTACGCTAAGTATTGTACATTACCGGCTTTATTTACTTTAGCGATTATACGCACCTCCTTGTAGAGATGAGTGCGGTCACTTTGACGTAATCTAAGTTGCTTAGAGCGCGGAAATGGGTAAAACATCCGCAGTGTACAAGGAATTGAAGATATAAACATACTCTTGCTAAATAATCTTGGTTTTTACAGGGTGTAATGAAAATGTGTGGTCATATTTTAAAAACTCCTTCTGCCCGTGGAAATGAACAACTTTCTTTAAGGAGGTCATTATAAATGAACAACTTTCTCTAAGGAGGTCATGGTAAATGAACAACTTTCTTTAAGGAGGTCATAGTAAATGAAAAACTTTGTTTAAGGAGGTCACAGTAAATGAACCACTTTTTTTAAGGAGGTTTACTATGCCCAAAAAAATGGGCTTTCTGTACAAGTCTGATGAAAACAACAACTGATCAAAATGAGTAGGTAAGTACCACGCATTTCCTTTACACCCTGTATAATAAGTTCAGGATATTGACGGTTCCAGAAAACCTGGCTAGATATAAATATTCCCAAAACAATCCCAAAACGTAATGGTAAAAACACCATAAATATGTGAAGAAATCAAAGACATCATCATCATTATTAGCCTTTTAATGTCCCCACTGCTGGGGCACAGGCCTCCTCCCTGTGAGAGGGTGTGGGCCGTAATCCACCACGCGGGCCCAATGCGGATTGGTGGATGTGGCATGTCTTCAAATTTTTGGTTGTAGGATGCCACAAAGACATCAGGCAGAGTTATTTAAGTAGGTAGACAAGCAGTTGAGAAAGCATCTACACAATTCTAATTACGACGTAGAAACTGATAATATCAATGAAACAGCCAAAAGAGAAAACGTAACAGAGGTTGTTAAACTCATTTGAAATACAAATAGGCGTTTCTCCCACAAATATCATCCAATAACCGAAGTGAAACAGAAGGCTCGTCAGCAGGACGAGGATATTACAAAATAACAGTTGAACGCGTTTGTAATCGAAACCAAACGGCATTCGCGCTAATTGCAACAATGTGCTCATGTAACATACCCGTAACTTCACCTAGTCCAAATATGCAGCTCACAAAACAAACAAAACTAAACCTTATGATAACAACGTACAGTTTGGATTAAGTTTAGCATATGTTCAATATGTATTTAGTAAGTTTTGCGTAACATACATGTTTAAAATCAAGCAGCGTGCGTATAGCGGAACGCATTCTATTTTAGGGCTCACCTCTATTTTTCTCCTCGCCATATTTTCATAGACATAAAGTTCATAATCGATTATGAATAAACACGTTTCCAATACGTCACATTGACAATTAGGTGTACCGTACAGTTACGATGAAAAATGCGGAATTATGTAATTAAGTAGAGTGATAATGGAGACTGATTGAATTGTTCCCTTTGTTAAGTAATAGACAGTGACAGGCAATTTGTTGAACTGATAGATATCGAGTTACAGTAGCCGTGGGTACAGTGGCGAGATCTTGTAATGACCGTTCATTAAAAGTTAATGATTAGTTAACACCTACTCAAATATTGCTTAGTATATCCGTCTGAATGATACCTACAGAGCGACCGCGACATTACGACTGAATATTTATGAGAAGTAATTTACCAAGCACACCATTTTATTGCCCTGTACGTTATAAATTTATAATTCCCAAAAAAACCCTCTCTTTTAGGACTCTTGTCTTAAAAAGTAAATGAAGTAGAACATAGGCTTAGATCTCACGACATTTGGATAAATTACAGAGTACACTGTAGGTATTCGTGGATGAGATGTTATCTCTTTAATGTTAATATCTATTTCGTGAAGGCACAGCAAGGAGATGTATAGCAGATGGATGCTGCTACCCAACCCATCTCCCAAACACACAATCCTTTCGACTCTTTCAACATTGCACTGGTGATAACCTTCGTCCACTTTCAAAGGTTTCTTCATGCTACACAGCGCTTACACACGGCGAAGACTTGAGCGGATGCCAGGCGCTAACATATTCGGAGCCATTGAAATTATATATCAACAATTCTGAAGCAATACAAAAATGGTTTTGGCAGTAAAAGCGGAATTTAATAATACTATAAGGAAGTCTACATAAGAACGAAACAGTTTAAAAAACTGTCAGAACTAACAACCAATCAATTACGAATTAAAAACATGGAAACTTTGGTTTATTCTGGATCTTATGGTTTATATTATAGATTCATCTTTCCGACTAAACACTAAACCTTGACAATTCAAAATTAGCTGTAAATGGTATAATTTAAATAAATGAATAGATTTTGATATGAGATTTAGAGGTTGAATTTTCAGTGTAGTGTAGTAGTGTAATTTACAGGCACAAAAAATACTAGGACTGTTACAGTGCAAATAAAAATATGTTCGGTAGGTATATATATTGCACATAGGTGTTGTTCTAATTGAATGCAATAATCGCTTTATCTCAGAAATCATAATATTTTCAACACGCGTGGCCGATTTAATAAGACATTATGATTTACGCATCCTTAAGCATGAGGTTTTATTTGCATTAGCAAACTCTAAGTAATCTAGATAGACTCAGCCTAGACTGAATATTTGAATTGCGTTATACCAATCATTTTATTCTTTATTTCTAATAATGAAACCGACATTTTCACAATTTCTAAAATGTGAAACTTGTTCGAAATACCTAACTAATATGAAGTTGTGGAATACTGAAATGTAACGAATAATCATAATGAGACCTACAGACTGATAAAGATTGCCAAATTAAAATATATGACGCATGCACATAAGCTTCCTCGTGGATGCGATAGGTGGCGGCGAACTCTCGCGCCCTGCCCTGGTTCAGGCCATGGTACGGAGCGAGAGGGAATGGGAGGCAGTCTCCACCTTCTGCGAAGCAGTAATGCTCGCGAAGGCGGAGGCGGGACGCGTGAGGGAAGCTAAACGAAGTGGCCCTCTCGGCCTCGGCCTCTACCACCGCAGGAGAGGTACTGGGCGTAGGACGTCGCGAGACGATCTCCGGCCACCGTAGACTCGGGCCTGCGGACGGCGAGCAGTGGGTAGCTCGCCATCCGATCAGCATCAGGCCCGTTCCACGCGCACCTCAAAGAGATAAGTGTCAGCCACCACTGACGGGCCCCATCGTGGCCGGTGCCTGCATGCCTAGAGGTAGCGGATAAATTCTGAAATTGAGTTACCGCACACCTGGGCACTCAGGTAGGGAAGGAACAGGGGTGAGTTTTAGTCAGTAAGAGTCTGACACGCCCTCCCGCTCCACCCAGAGCGGGCGAAGTCATTGGATGATTTCCCACCCCGTAAAAAAAAATGCACCTAAGCTAAGAAGCAATGTTGAAAATAAAATTAGAAATGTTTTGGCTCGCTCATAGTCGATGCCAAAAATAAGGCTTTAAATATCCTATTTCTGCAAAATAATCTTCTGAAAACAATGGAAAAAATAAAACTTATATATGTCCTATTTCTTAAAAATAATCTTCTGAATACAATGGAAAAATCACCGCAATACAAAAACAAAACTATATAACTGTGGTCAATCCAATCTATATCAGACACGAGGCTTCAAAACCACAGTTACATTATAAAACAAAAGCCCACAAAAAGCACTTACATAAAAAAAAACCGAATGGCCGCCATACAAATCATACAATGCTTGTTTGTATAACCGACAAAGGCCAGTGAAAACGCTCCCATACACACGTACAATCATACAGTCGGTGAGTACGAGTATATACTGTACTTTATTGTTTCACAAAGGAAATTCCGCTTTCCATTGTTTAGTGAATTTAACAGGAAGCGGCCGATGCTCACCGTTTTGTTTGATTGATTCGTATTATTGGTGTTGGGTAATGTTTGATGGCACACGACACGAATCACTAGGTTTCACTAATATACATGAATTATTTAATAACTACGGGTAGGTAATAAAAACAACACACTATTGTAAATGGAATAAATATTAGGCATCACGTACTGCCCTACCACGGTAGCCTTGTTTATAAGGCTGAAGCAAAAAGGACACTGGCTGGAGAAACGCTAACGTAAGGGGAGGGGTTATAAATAATGTAGGAAAATTAGAAAATTAAAAAAAGCAAAAAGTATAGTGGCTGGAGAAACGCTAACGTAAGAGGAGGGGTTACAAATACTGCTGGAAAATTAGAAAATTTAAAAAAAAGCAAAAAGGATACTGGCTGGTGAAACGTAAACGTAAGGAGAGGGGTTCTATATAACGCTGGTAAATTAGGAAATTTAAAAAAAGAATGGAAGGACGAATATGATAGACACGCTGCTTTATTTGATATAGAACACTGAACGTATAAGGAAAGTTAGAGAGTTATGTGATTAGCGTAAACACTGATAAGCAGGTTTTTAATTCCAAATTTTCTTTGGAGAATTTGAATAATTACAATCCTCTAATTGGTATTTTAGCGAAACGAGTTTCATACATAAGGCTGCATAAGTATAACTTGGAATATTGGTATTCCTAACAACTATTATTTTTTTTTTTTTTGCAGATGAACTCCGGTCGGAGAAAGCGCCAGGATGCGAATATTTTATAACGGTTGAATGAATACCCTAGCTGCATGTGGGTGTTACCTTTTGTCGGCAGCCATGCCACAAGTCATGTAGATGAATTAAAGAATGAATGGATACTCGTTTAGTTTGCTTTGCTGTCAGCTGGCTTTTACTAGGCATCAATGAACTTACAATATTTCATTGTGACAGGATACTTAGAATTATTCCAGTAAAGTTATGTGAACGTGAATGCGACATCGAATGACGACAAGCATTATTGATTCATACAGAATTTACCCAGATTTAAAGATTAGCCTGAACAAAACCACACAAGTTGTGGGAATCTTTGTTCTTATACTACACACACACTTGATTATGTACAAGTTAGGATAAGTTCTGAATAACTTTTTTTTAACATTGATAGGCTCGCACTTGACCACTATCTCACCTAAGCTAAGCGATGATGTGGTCGAAGATTGAGCAGCTTACCTAGAAGTAACTTATTCCCTCTTAAACACCCCCAGGTTGTAGCTATCAGAAAGCACAGACATTATAAGAAGGCAGTCGCTCTGATGAGATATTGACATTCTAATAGATGACGGAGTTGAAGAAAAAGCTATTAGGTATAAAATAAGTCATAAAATAAATCATTTTGAAGACGCATTCGCATATTGCACAACTGACTAGCCCATAATTAAATGACATTAATCACCATGAATGCTAATATAATATAGTAATACAAAATTTTTCCTCAACCAGAGCTGCTTGCCAATTATCACGAACAATGATCGATAAAGGAAAAATACATCATAAACGAGAGATAAGCCAAATAAAATGGACAATAAAACAGCGGTAAACATAAAGTTACATAATTGGGTACAAAGTTAACTAAGTAACCAATGTTTACCAAGTATCCTATGGTCTTCGGAAAAATTCTATAGATTTCAGTTAGGTTGATATGTAGGTATGGCGAATTGGCAATAATTTACTACCTTCATCTGCTGTAAGTAACCCCAAATGGGATCGGTTGTGATTTGGAATTTTAAAAACTATTGGTTGTCCTGCTACAATTAACGACGATAAACTCTACAATCATATTGTTGGTACCTAATGGTTTTATGGACCATTCCCAGCGGCATTATGCAGGTATGTACAATTCAGATCCCGTTATGTAATCTAAACAATAATGATGAAACGTTCTAGAAATAAACACAATCAATTTTTTGTTACGAACGAATCGAAATTACGAATATCCTCCATGATTGCTAACGCTAGAAAAGAGACACGATATACTAGGTATAAAAGAGATGAATCTTTGTTTGATTTACAAGGTCTGTAACAAATAGAAGAGACTGCAAACAGTAGTGTATTGGGAAATCAATACAACTTTTGTGATCGAAACATGTCAAAAAGGTGAAAAGTTGAAAACGATACCTCACAAATCTTTTCTACAGAGGCCATTTTAACAATACTCCTTGATTGATCCAATGAAAAGTTACAACATTTCGTATTGTTTAAAATTAGTGGTAGAAAATCAATGACAAGCACAAGGATCCCTGCATGGTATTTATTAATGAAACATGCAAGGTATTGATAGGCTTACTCGGCCATCAATGGCATAGCGAATTGTACAGATTCATGTACGATTTGAACTTGAAATAATACGGGTCAAATGAGAATCGTGTGCCGATATTTCGTAAAAAGACATAGTTGTTTGAAATTGATACTGTATTACAATCATTTTGAAGAATAAGTTTACGAAATTATTAATACGATAAGTGCTAGGTCGCAGTTCACTGGTGTTACTTAATTTAATTATACTTTAGGATTTTTATGACCAAATCACGCGCAAGTTAGTAATGAAACAAAATGGGATTTCTAACTGCGTTTTTATTGTCATTTCGAAATGACGCCCTGAAAATCGTAGTACACAAATAATTGGTTCAATCAAAGCAAGGTTTAAAACAAATCAAGTTATGGAGTTAAAGCAAGAAGGACCTCACGGGATAAACTCGACTCAAACTAAATGGAAATAGTCTCAAATGGAAGAAAAAAAATAGGTCAAGGAATATATAGGTAGTCTTAGGAAGCTATAGGTAAAGTTCTCAAAAATATTATAGGCAGAATGATCATACATAATGTAGTTAATAGTCTTCACAAAACAGATTTTTTAGTAAATACAACATTAGATTACAAAATTACATGACTGTGAACATACAATCTAATATAATTTTATGCACAACTTAATTCTAATGCGACCGTGTGTAGAGGACTCGAGGCTATCTGGCTTAACATATAGGTACTAACTACTACCTGTATGAGCAATGTCGTCGGTAAAATGTAACAAGTTCGTTTGATAGCCGTTGACAAACATTTATTGGCTGTGCAAGGCCAATATGTGATACAGAGAATACTAAATATTATATTTAAAAAATAATCTATATATTATATAAAAGGAGAAACTGACTGACTGACTGACATATCAACGCACAGCCGAAACTACTGGGACTAGGAACGTGAAATTTTGCACACGGCTTCCTTTTATAATGTAGGGGAGCACTAACAAGGGTTTTTAGAAATTCAACCTCTAAGGGGGTGAAAAGAGGGGGATTTTGTTTGTATGAATCTTCGTCATTACTGGCGGGCGAAGCCGCTGGTAGAAACTAGTCCAAAATAAAATTGTCTCGAATTAAAACCCATTTGACGATTGAACATGCTTATGGATCCGGGATTGGACAATACAGTAGAATCATATTAATCCGGCAGTATTCAAAACCACGGAATATCGGAATGCTCGGATTACTGGATTGTATAGAAAAAGCGAAAATAAAGCATTTTAGAATGTCCTAATTTAATATGGGACTATGTAGGACGCGCTGGGGGACAGCCAGGCGGACTAATGGATGTGCCGAAGTACGTCCTGAAATGCCCGGTTAGTGAGACTTTACTGTATTTAGCTCAAGAACCTATTAACCTGCACTTTTGAGAACCTAATAAATGCCACTGATGCTGCCCTAAACGCGACCGTGGGCACTTAAAAGATAACCATCGAATCGAAAAGATGAAAAACAAAATAAAATACTAAAGACAGCCACAAATATTTCCAATCGCTCTAAAATTCTTAAAACCGTTCTAAAATTGAATACTGCCATTAAAATGTAAAGCAGCATAGATTTAATCAGTAGCCAGGATGAATTTCGTCATGTGTCTTGGCATTTAGGAGCCCTAGAGCGATGAAACAACGTGTACCCGCCGTAACATCCAAATGCAAGGGTTCATTATAAATCAAAAGGTAAGGTTCTCATATTTGAGCTTATGTTATGACTATCTTCTGCCAGCGGCTTCGCCCGCGTAGTATTAGTACTTCCCCCATAATAAATTATAGCCGAGGTGCTATTTCGAATTATAATTTATCTCTGTGCCAAATTCAATTTAGTGTGGGACGCTACATGTGTCGATACTCTTGCGCCATCTCATCTTCCTAGTTCGTCGTGCTGTGCTGGTGCTGCCGCTGCGGCTGCGGAGAATCTCAAGCGGCGGAAACATAACAACCTCGTCGGTAGTTACATTTTCGAGCCGTTTGGGGTTGAAACCCTTGGGCGGTGGGGTTCAAGTACACATTTAGTATTCAAAGATTTTTCTAAACGCCTTTTTGACACTTCGCGTGACCCAAGGGCTGGCTTTTTCCTCTGCCTGAGGTTAAGCATTACTATACAACGTGGCAATGCCGCCAGTCTTTTGGGCACACTTTCAGTAGACAGCGATGCGGAGGAATTTTTTGACGCCAGATTGTAAGTTTTATTTAGTTAGCAGTTTTTGTTTTTATTACAGTTAGATGAATATTTTATAAGTTTTTATATATTTATTTTAATATCATAATCAATTATATTTTTCTGCTGGGACTATCTGCGACTCCCACATTCCATTCATTTCCCTTAAACTTAAGGGGAAGATTTATAAAATAATGGTCAGACCTGCTGTATTGTATGGTTCAGAACGTTGGGCCACAAAAGGGATGAATGAAAAGATTAAGATTAACATTAAGTTTTTTATTTTTATTAATTGCATGCAGCTGAGATGAGAATGCTAAGAGCGATGTGTGGTGTTACGCGCATGGATAGAATTAGGAATGAGTATATAAGAGGAAGTCTGAAAGTGGCACCGCTGACTAAAAAGTTGTGTGGAAATCGGTTGTCGTGGTATGGGCATGTGATGGGGAGGAATGAAGAAAATATCGTGAGGAAGGTCTTGTGTATGGATGTGGATGGCTATAAGAGTAGAGGAAGGCCAAAGAAACGATGGTTGGACTGTGTGAAAGATGATATGGGTAAAAAGGGGGTGACTACAGAGATGACGACTAATAGAGGAGTATAGAAGAAAAAGACATGTTGCGCCGACCCCAAATCAATTGAGATAAGGGCAGGAGAATGATGAATCAATTATGTTTTAAACTATAACCTTTCTAAACACGTTTAACAATAAAATCCTAGATAGAAACTTACAAAAACTTTTATTTAACATATTTAATTTTAATAATGTAATTTAATTGAATATTTAATTTATTTTTATTAATTTAATTTTAATCATTGCAGTGTAATAATTTTAACAACAATGCATTGTAATATTGCTATGGGTTAATACCTGAAAATAAACAATTATTATTATTATTTTATCCAGATCCTTTCTGCCGTGTTTGAGTAATAAACATACCTACATACATCGAAACATTCGCATTTATAATATTAAGTAGTATTTTACTAGAAGCAACTTCATCATGCAATATTATTTATGTTTTCCTCTAAAACAGGTTTTTTTATTGAAACCAGCAAATAAAATAGAACCGACCTCCAAAAAAAGTGCAAAATAACTTTAATTTCGGAAGTCGGTGTTCCTGTTTTGTGTCTTCGTTTTTGACACCGACTTCCGAAATTAAAGTTATTTTGCACTTTTTTTGGAAGTCGGTTCTATTTTTTTGTGAAAAAGTTTTTTATTTTTCAATTTTTAGTTGTGGTTCCCCATTAAACTGTGTTAACAATTCATAGACATACGATAGCAGCAATCGCGGTTGATTTGCTGTCCATTTTTGAAGAGTTCCGTTGTCTGTCTCCGAAACCCATCATCAGATCTTTTTGAAATTTAAATGGGACCATTTCGGAATAAACCCCTTTCGAACAAAAAAAGAATTTTGCAAATCCGTCAATATATGACGGAGTTATGCCCGAACATACATAAAAAAAAAAAAAAAAATCAAACATCCGAATTGATAACCTCCTCCTTTTTCGAAGTCGGTTAAAAAAGAAAATAATGCTTTTTGTTAATGCCGCTTTAATAAGTAAATGTTGTTTTTCAGAATTATAAAATAAAATGCTAAGTACACAACTGATTTATAATTTATTTGTTATCTAAGTAAGCGGAAAATATCACGTATGGTACAAGTACCTACAGAAATATATCGATAGGCCTTAAAGTTGCCTTAGGCCTTAGGCCTTAGGCCGTCAAGTTGGATTTTTTAATATTTATTTTCTGTGTTAAGCTACGATTTTTTATTCAATGAGGGCGCCACTGGACCGCGAGAAGGCCCTTAATGTGTGGACACAAATTAACATTCTTTGTCTGAATTACCACAGAAAATTTAATTCTCAGTTTGCAACTCATATGTATGGGAGAAGCCCGCCATAGTATTCCCAACTACTGCAACTCCTGGGCTAGGGTAGTTTAATAAAAAAATCTAATTAGTTCGTCAGTTAGATCACCAATGAATATTTCACACATATTTATTCTAAACCAAAAAAATTAGGACGATATAGTGCGTTGAAATTTCACGTGACGTCACGGTGTGCAACACTTTTTACCACAAAGTGACGTAACGAGCCCTCACTCCAGAACGAATGAAAAAAATTACAAAAACAAAACGCATCAAATGCGTTTTATTTTTAACTGACTTCAAAAAGGAGAAGGTTATCAATTCGGATGTTTGTATTTTTTTTTTCTATTTTCGGGCATAACTCCGTCATTTATAGACGGATTTGCAAAATTATTTTTTTGTTCGAAAGGGGTTTGTTCCGAAATGGTCCCATTTCAATTTCATATAGATCTGATAATGAGTTTCGGAGACACAACGGAACTCTTCAAATAATGACAGCTAATCAACCGCGATTGCTGCTATCGCATAGATGTGCATTGTTAACACAATGTAATCAATCACCACTACAAAGTGAAAAATAAAAACTTTTTTACAAATCGGTGTTTCTGGTTTTGTTTCTTCGTTTTTTGACACCGACTTCCGAAATTAAAGTTATTTCGCAGCTTTTGTTTTTTTTGGAAGTCGGTTCTATTTTTTTTGTAAAAAAGTTTTTTTGTAAAATTTTATTGGTTTGGTAAAGCGAGCCCAATATTTTTGGATAATCTAACTTAGTACGGACCAAATAGTATTATTATTTTCAGGAAACTACCATATTCAGAGTCAACAGTGCCGAATGTCATAAAGCACAACGGCTTGACGAGTCCCGGAGAATTATGTACCTACAATTTAATACAGTCTAAATTTAAACTAGGCTGTGAGTTAGCACTTTTTGAACGTCAACGTTCTACATAAAGACAGTCCCCCAAAAATGCCCGACCGTCACCACTTCCTAGTGTTGTGAAGAAGTGGCGCAACAAAATCTCCAGCAACACATCAGTCTGTTAAGTTGGAAAACTTTGAATTTATATAATTGCTTGCAGGAACTAATACAGAAAAAAACAGCGGTGGAGTAGGTATCTAAGCAAAACCACATCAATAAATGGTGGTTTTATACGGTAAACAGTAAAACCCACACAAAACCGTAACTTTCATAGCATATTTGAATAAAACACACATGTTACATAACTACGGCTGCAAGCCCAGTCTTACTGAAGTAGTAACCGGGTACCTTTGTACGTTACGCCTTGTGATGCAAATGAATGGTTCGCACGCTTGCGCAAGAGTTGTCAGCCGCGGAAGGTCGATGCCTCTGTTCGTCATCCACTCGCTAGGATTCTCCTGTTTATTTACCGTTTTATTTGACGATTTATGACACTGTTCTTATCCAGTGTTGTTGAATCTTGGGAGGTAGAAAGGTGTGATTTCGCGAATAAATTTTATGGTGATACGTAAGAATTTAGCATGTTATGATCAACATCGATCATTAAGCGAAGATCCTGGTACTTAATAAAGACCGCTACAATTAAAAGATCCGAATCAATATAATGATCTCCAATCAGGATTTTCCGACACTATTAAATAACGAAAACCGTCAAAAAGCACGTGTAATTTAAAAATAAAATCGACAAATGGAGGGAAACGAATCCTGGTAATTGCACGCGAGTCAATTGTTTTAATTCCGACACATTAGAATAGTTAACTAACGAAGAGTGATTAGTTAATCGTCATTTAATTAATCTGAATGATGGAAACGTTCCAGCCGATTAGCTAGTGTTGGAATAAGGTCGTATTAGAGCATTTTAGTGTGGTTTCTACTTTGATTTCAAAAAGATTGTTATGAACATGGTGATGGCAGGACGAGCTAGGACTAGCAGAAGTCAGAATTGTGTGGAAAAAGGGCGAAGTCCTTTACCGTATCACTATAAGTACGGCAAAGGACGGATTAGATAAATAGAAAGATGAAAATATTACACACTTAGCCGCTGCCAGCTTCGCTCGCGTGGTTAATACTTAGCACTATTAGTTGTTCCCACACTCTAAATTATAGCCTAATTATGTGTTATTCTGATGATTAAGTACTGTAAAGTTTCATCAAAATCCGTTCATGAGTTTTTGCGTGAAAGAATAACAAAGATTCAACATCCTCACAAACTTTCACATTTATAATATTAGTAGGAGACGTTTAAGTTGGTTTTACAGGGAAAATCCTGGATGAAAATACAAATACGAGTATTATTCGACATTCTGAACTTTATTTTTTCGTTTGACAGATCTTATTCTGATCGGTAAAAGTTAAGATGGGCCACCTGATGTGTTGCCCAAAAAAAACAAATACTCCTTTTTCCATTTTTATGAAACTGCCTATCCTGGTAAGTTCGAACACGACCTCTTGGCGTTCGCCTAATCTCCAAAATAATTTATCAACCGTTACCTTGATACGATACGAGACAAACGCATGATAATATGATTAAAAACTAAAATAGATTATTTAAGGTCATTATTTTATTCTAGATGAATAATATGACACACTGCATAATCTAACACTACCGTATGTCGAGTGCCTGCTTAGTGTGGTATATAAACCGTAAAACCGGTTCCTAAAACTTTGGCCAGTCTGGGTGCATTTTTGCAATATGATACCTGCGTAGATAGTTCAATTTTATGTGGCATAATAAATTTGTTATCTCGTGAATTCTCGTGTTTGGAAGAATATTAGAAGGAATATCTCTGATTTGTGTTTGTCATCTTAATGAAATGTTAGATGATTTTTATTTCGTACCTAAATAGGTTATAAATAATACTTTTACTCGTCTATAGCAGTAGATCCAGACATTACCTACAACCTCACAAACTCACAAACTTTACTTCTTTATAATATTAGTATAGATCACAGATTAACTACCTCTGGCACCCAAGCTATGATTGAATCTTTCCTATTAACTACTCAATCTCTTGATAACTAAGAGTTGTGAGCCATTGAGTCACTCTTTTTACAAACGAATTTACCTACTTGTTCCATAAATATTGCAATGCTTCTTGACTGCATTATCGATTCGACTACCCATGACTCGGAAGTGTCTCTCAGCCAGTTTGGTTCTACAGCGTACAGCAAGACAGACATATTTAGCCATATGACAAGCAAGGCAAGATGATGTTGAGTACAAAGAACTGTCTGACGGTCATAACTTCGCAATCTTCATAATTGTATGGTGCTACCAGAAATGCTTAAAAGCCATAACTTTAAGAACAACTCGTTGTGCCCCTTTCACGTAATTTTTTGGAGCGCCACCCCAAGCCGTTATCCCAAATGAAAGTAACAACTGACAGAGCGAGAAGTAGGCTATCCGAAGCGTATCCAAGTCAGCACTATGTACGTCGTATATTTTTGAAAATTGCTATAAGTATCTTCACTCTGCCAGACGTACCACCAAATTGCACCTTCCAAGACATCAGGTTATCTATCATAATGCCGAGGTACCTTTCTTGACTTGCCCTGACTAAAGGAAGGCAGAGGCATTGGTCTACCTGCAGTCACTACAAGAATGAGCCCTGATCACATACCGAGTTATCCGCCTGCGTTGAAAATTGACTTCATGATGAGCAACAGACAGTGATGTGTTGCTGTTCAGTTTGTTGCACCTCTTCACAGCTAAAACTGGGCGGACGTTTTTGGGGGACTGTCTTTATGTAGCACTTTGACGTTCAAAAGTCCTGGCTCTTAGCCTAGTTTGAATAAATGATTTTTGATTTTGATTGATTTCATGTTTAGGACATTGACAATGTAGCTATATTTAGTGGTTGCCAAAGTACCAGTTACCCTGGGTCCAGTTGTAGTCATCCTGTTAGGCTATGTAAAGACGTATACGGTCAGACTAGAATCCGATTCCAAAATATTTAAGAAAAGACTGAAAGAATGACTACAGAAGTAGAGCACTAGAGCTTCATTTATTTTACAACAAAACTGCAACCAACTATTTGGTATCTAAGTATTCATCTGTCAAGTTTAGGAATACTCTCTGATCGTTCAGCGTTGAGCATTGCGATCTTTGTAATGTTTGAATGCCTATTATGTAAAGCTCTTTTACAATGCAAAATATATTAACACAAATTTTATAAAAACTACAACCAGCGGCTGGCGATAGCGAAACGGTCATCGTTTATAACTTTCCAATTTGCAGCTATTTTCTATTAATATCTTTACAATATGAACAGTACAAATATGAACGAGTACCAATCAACCAATAGTGTGATTTATTAGGAAAGGCGTACCAAATTGAGAATGTTCATTTAGTCATACGCTTCAAAATACGTGGGAAGGCATCGTGTGCGCAGGTTGGGCAAAAACTTGACACGGTATAAAATTATAATCAATAACGTCTATGTTTTCAATAACAACACGACACGACTTACTAACCTTTTCCATTCTTGTTTCCTTCGAACGCATCCTCACCAACAATGCAGCGATGCATCAGACTATCCACCTCGCAGAGAAATCGTAGCTTCGTCCCTTCACTTCTAGGCTAGTACTTGCAGTCATAGGTTATATACAAACAGCCGCGCGGCCTCTACTCTAACATTCTTTACATAAATTAACAACCGTTATACTATTTTTATTATTGTTTTTATAATGTCAACATTGTTCACAGTTCACATAATTATGTTTGTTATGTTTATAATGTAGGATCTTTCTTGATTCCTTACCTGATATGGGACCTTTAGAGTCCTTCCTCTGCTCGTTCTGGTCCTCACTCCTCAAAACTCCACCTTCCTCCAGTTCGGACACTTCATCCTCACACCTGGTCTCACGCACTGCCAGCAGCAAAGCGCACACACACACAAACGTAATCCTCATAAACTCTCTCATCTTCATCGTTATTACGTTGAGAGAACGTCAATAAAGCCCATTTTCGATCAACGATCGATTAAAACTTGACATTAAAACAAACAGTCACATTTTCGTTTGTTGCAACTGGCTAAACGAATCCAATGACATACGTGGAACACAAGTGTGATATGTGAAACATTACACGATCACTGAACATCACTTCATGCTAACACAAAAACACGAGCATAAACAAAAAAATACTAAAATTAAAAATAAAAACGAACGTAATTTTTCGGATCGATTATTTTAAATTTGGAACGTAAATACGCGCGTCACTCAATGTTGGCAGCGATGGTAGGTACTGCGCGCTGGTTGGAGGGAGATCGGTGTTGCCCCCACCTGCGCGCGCGCTCGATCAATGGACGCGCTATCGAGAACCGGCAATAACTGTAGCTGAGGTTTCTACAGATAGCTTATCAGAGAAAACTGTCCGCGTAATTAACGTCGCCTTTTGTGGTGAGGTACCGTTGTAGGCAATTAGTGGGTGCATTGGATGCAATTTGCACTGTCTAGCATCGCTTAGATTTTTGCTGTTGCATTGGTAGGTGTTAAATTCATGGCTAAGTTCGGACTTCGATCGTTGTCTACAAGCCAACATGCATAGCTAATCGATTTTTAAATTGCAACTTGCATTAGCTTAAAGATAAAATTGGGTTTACCACAAGGCGCTATTTTAGGCCCAACAGTTTTGAAAAACATGGCGAGTTTTTCTGAAGATTAAACTACCTAATTACATTTTTTATTCCAAGCGCCCATAAACTTAAGTAAGATTTTTTTTAAAGACCTCTAAGTAGTAGGAGTAGGTATCTACCTAATTAATGACACTTCTATATGCGGTAAGATGACATTGTATCAGAATATGTCGCAGTAAATAAACCTTGTGGTCAGCACAAATTAGAGCAAATTAATTTAAGTATTACGAAATTCTGAAAAGCATCTATTTACTAGATATCTCAATACAATAATTTTGATTTCACACATTTTTCTTAAAGATACCTTGGATCGGATAAAAGGACTGCTGAAACACGGCCAAAGAAAAGACATCTACAAAGGAAAGGAAAGATAGCGTGACGGTTGACAGAGGAGAATGAAAGAAGAAACGTGTTGCACCGACACCAAGTTACCTGGGAGAAGAGCAAGAAGATGATGCTGATAGATAAAAGAGCTGCTGCTCTAGGTGGATACAAAGCGGTGCACGTACACTCATCTGCTTTTCAATAAAAAATACTCGTACACTAAAAATTAAAAAAATAACTTTAATTTCGGAAGTCAGTGTTTTATTTTATTTCTTCGTTTTTGACACCGACTTTCGAAATTAAAGTTATTTTTTAATTTTTAGTATATTTTCTTTTTTGGAAGTCGGTTGTTTTTTTAGTAAAAAAGTTTTTTATTTTTCACTTTTTAGTTGTTATACCCCAGAACTAAAACCCCAATAAAATGAAACGTGGAATTTAAACACATGGAGAAAACCAAAACGTCATCTATGTATACGTATTTTTCGTTTATGTTCAGTTTTTCAAAAAGCGCTGAAGCAATTTCGATAAAATTTATATGGGACCACCTAGGGAGTATATTCTTTCGGATAAAAAAAGAATTTTGGAAATCGGTCCACAACTAACAGAGAAATCGGTGGACATACATAAAAAAAATACAGTCGAACATAGAACCTCCTCCTTTTTCGAAGTCGGTTAAAAAATAGGTATATCCTGGTGCTAAAATTTTCGAGTATCCTTCTATGAGTCGAAAAAGTTAGTTCTATCTCAGTATGAATGGGCAAAAGAAAACTATTCGAGGCAGAGGGCTGAAGATGCACCCTCCTGAATATAGTCCTCCTGGCGCCATTGTACTGTGGTTTTATTTTAATACATAGTTACAGTATGATGTAAGTTACTACAATAGATCAATTCTTAATCAACAACTTAGATCCGTGAATGTAATTCATGAATAAATCAAATTACAATTAAATATCTACATTGAAGCCAGATAACGACCTGTAATCGCTATTTTTAACCGACTTTCGAAAAAGGAGGAGGTTCTATGTTCGACTGTAGGTTTTTTTTTATGTATGTCCGCCGATTTCTCCGTCAGTTGTGGACCGATTTTCAAAATTCTTTTTTATCCGAAAGAATATACTCCCGAGGTGGTCCTACATAAATTTTATCGAAATTGCTTGAGCGCTTTTTGAGAAACTGAACAAAAACGAAAAATACGTGTACCTAGATGATGTTTTTGTTTTCTCCAATTACGAGTAAGTATGTTTAAATTCCACGTTCCATGTTATTGGGGTTTTTAGTGCTGGTGTATAACAACTAAAAAGTGAAAAATAAAAAACTTTTTTACAAAAACAAAACAACCGACTTCCAAAACAGAATATATATGTATATTCTGTTTTGGAAGTCGGTTGTTTTTTTTTTTAAGTTTTAAGCATGCACTCTCACACTAAATAGCCGACATTCTTTTAAAAAGCCCTGTTCGGCATCATCTATTCCAAACTCTGTTCTTCACCGTCATCACTATTACATTTTACAGCAAGACTAACCAAATTAACATTACATCATCATGCCTGTATTCTTCGAAGGATTCAACAGAAAATCAGAGTGTCTTTTTAGCACAGTCTAACATCCCTTCGATAGCTCAGTTGGTAGAGCGGTGGACTGTAGAAGTTGAACGATTGTTATCCATAGGTCGCTGGTTCAAATCCGGCTCGAAGGAATCTTTTGTTTTTGTTGATTCCATCGTTGTAATAAGATTTTTTTACGCTTTCGTAGAACGACAAAGAATAAATATTAGGCTTGCCAATAGTAGTAGTAGTGGTAGTAGTCCATGGATTTTAATGATTATTTTTATGTTTGGTAGTGCATACTTCCGAGGTGGTACCATATAAATTATATTGTTTAAACAGCAATTTTTGTAAAAGCCAACATAAACAAAAAATATGTATACACAGATGACGTTATGGTTGTCACCAATTATGTTTAAGTTAGATGTTATTGGGGTTATCTATTCCGGCATAACTTTATTATTTAGTTTTAGTTCTTGGGTACAAGGGTACAACAACTAAAAAGTAAAAAATAAAAAACTTTTTTACAAAAAAACAACCGTTTTTTTTTCATCAGTGGTTCGAAAGGTTTTTGAAAATAGAATGCCAGGGCTAAACTCGTCTCTAAACTATAAAAACCTTGTGTGAAAGGAAAACATCGTGAGGAAACCGGCATGTCCTAGAACCATCCAGCAACCCGCACTGGGCCCGCGTGGTGGATTACGGCCCACACCCTCTCACAGAGAGGAGGCCTGTACCTACCTCAGCAGTGGGGACATTAATTTGGTTTATTGTTTATGCTTGAATTTTTTTTTTTCCCGTTTTTGTTGGCATAATGGAGTGTGATAATGATAACTCACAAGTGGCGGATTATTTAATTCTATGATTATATTTTGGACGATATATTATCTTAATTTTTCTGTTGTAATTATGTTATGATTATTGCATATACGTAATTACTTATGTTTTATACAGGGTGTAACGGAAAGGTATGGTCATATTTTAAGAATTGCATCTGCCCATCGATATGAACAACAATCTTCAAGAAAATCTGAGGAAATTGTAAATATTTTTATTTACCTCCCATACAAATATTGATCAGCTGATGATAACTTTATATGGAAAGGCCAATTTTTTTTTGGGAATTTTTTATTTTTTCTTAGAGAAAGTTGTTCATTTCCATGGTTCTGCCCATGCTCTTCAAATATGACCACACCTTTTCGTTACACCCTGTATAGATTGAAGTTCTTCAAATTTAACAGACAGATGTGTTGCTGCGGCGTTTGTTGCGCCACTCCTTCACAGTTAAAACACTAGGAAGTGGTGACGGACGGGCGTTTTTAGGGGACTGTCTTTATGTAGAACTTTGACGTAGGTACCCGTCAGGCCCTTCCCGATCGGAGACGCGACAATAGGTTTTCAATTGTGACTGTTATTCCCAGGGACTCAAACTGTAACCGCCATAAGTGTTTTTAACACTGTTTTTTTCAAACTGTTTTAAAAAGAAACCTTTATAAATGTAACAGAAACAATAATGTTACCGAATCAAAGTGTAACCTTTTATATCTGTTAATAAGTGTTAATATGTGTAACAGAAATAAGTAGCTTTAGCATGGTTTTAGATATAATTGCACGGTATGGCAACAACGCGCGCGACGGCGCGGCGTTGAGGCCGACTAGACGATTATATTATTGCAGTTGCGATTCCTACTTCCTATCGTGCGCGCGCCATTTTTAGGGTTCCCGAAACATCTGAATGTAAAAACGGAACCCTTATACTCATGCGTCCGTCTGTCTGTCTGTCTGTCTGTCCGTCTGTCACAACCAATTTCCTCCGAATCTACTGGCCCGATTAAGGTAATATTGGCTACACAGGTGTATTTCTATGAGCCTAACACGGATAAGTAACGTAAATAAATTAATTTGGAATATGGGGGTAACTTTTGGGGGGAAAATCGGACAATTTAAAAATAAAGTTTTTCTAACTGTACCTGTGACATATCAAATTAAAGGGCTGGTTGTGAGGGTCTCAATTTTTTTTTTTTCATAATTTTAAAATAAATTGTTTTAAAGTTATTAAAGAAAATAAACGAAAATACACCACGTAAACTGAAAATGTTATAGTTGTAACTCTAAAATTTCTTTAAAGCGTGAGGCGTGGACTGTTTTAAGAGGCCGTATACGAAATTTTGCCGATTTCGCTGATTTACGTGATTTTACAGTTAAAATAATGTATTTGTAAAGGTTTTAATGCACAACAAGAAAGATTATTTCAATTATGATCTAATGTATGAGCTACTTATTTTTATTTTTATTATAATTACGATTAATCGACCACAAACCGACGACGGTTTTATGAATTTTTGCTGTAAGGGGTTTAGAATCCTACTAATATTATAAATGTGAAAGTTTGTGAGTGTGTATGTTTGTTACTTCTTCACGCTCAAACGGCGGGACCGATTTGGATGAAATTTGGTATGTAGATAGCTTATAGCCTGGAATAACATATAGGCTACCTTTTATTTCGGTCTAGGCGGGTAAAACTGCGAAGCGCAGCTATCACATAATTACGAATCGTTTTGACGTATAAAAGGTATGAAAGAATTTGAATTTATTATTGCAAAGGTCGTTTAAATAATGTATGAATCACTGTTACAACTTTTATTAAAAAGAAATGAGAAAAAAAAAATTAACTTAGTCAAATTTTAGAGTAAATGGGCAAAGAATTGCTTTTGATTTTGGCTATTTAAAACTCTCGTTCATAAAATTTAAACAGCAAAAAATAAACTTCAGTTACGCTTGTATTATATTATCTGTGCTCCAGTTCACCATCAATCCATTTCTCGAGAAAAAATTTAAAAATTACAAAAAATTGGCAATAAAAAATCTATTAAAACAACCCAAATCTCGACTTATAATACGCAATGCAAGCTTCAAATCTAGCTCATTAATTAGATCATAATTCAAATTATCTTTCATGTTGTGCATTAAAACTCATAGAAATGCATAATTTTAACTGTAAAATCACGTAAATCAGTGAAATCGGCCAAAATTTCGTGTACGGCCTCTTAAGGATAAGCCTAAATATTATAGTAGTAGGTACGCATAAGCGTCCAGAGGACACGGTGGAGCATACGGTGGAGGTCTGGTCCGCTTGGGCGGAGTACCACCGTGTCCTCGTGGATGCGATAGGCGGCAGCGGCTTCTCGCGTCCGGCCCTGGTCCAGGCCATTGTACGGAGCGAGAGGGAATGGGAAGCAGTCTCCTCCTTCTGCGAATCAGTAATGCTTGTTAAGGAGGAGGCTTAACGGGTGAAGGAGACTCAACGGAATGGCCTCACGCCCCCAGCCGCAGCCGCCGCAGGAGAGGCCTTGGGCGTCGGGGGTCGCAGAACGATCTCCGGCCACCGTAGACGCGGGTCTGCGAACGGCGAGTAATGGGTAGCTCGCCGTCCGATCAGCACCAGGCCAGAGAGTCGACGGCGCGTAGTGTTCCACGCGTGTCTCAAAGAGATTTACTTATGTCAGCCACCACACAGGGCATATCATGGCCGATGCCTGCATGCCAAGGGGTCGCGGATAAATTCACTCAGGCAAGGAAGGAACAGGGGTGGGTTTTAGTCAGTAAGAATCTGACACGCCCTCCCGCTCCATCCACAGCGGGAGAAGTCATAGGAGGATTTCCGAACACAAAAAAAAAATACGCATAAGCGTTGTACGCTATAATACAAATACTAATTAAAACATAAATACCTATGTATCTAAGTTTTAATTAGTATTTTTAAGTTCGTGTAAAAGTTAGTCTTAAAAAGATTTTACTATAAACCATTTAAAAAATATGTGATTCGTTCGGAACCCTTTGCGCGCGAGTCCGACTCGCACTTGGACGGTTTTTAACCGACTTCAAAAAAAGGAGGAGGTTCTCAATTCGACTGTATTTTTTTTTATTATGTGTGTTACCTCATAACTTCTTACTACGTGAACCGATTTTGAAGATTTTTTTAATTGAAAGCTGTTGCTTCACATTTGGTCCCATTTTAATTTGGTGAAGATCTGATGAAGGACTTCGGAGATACACAATGGAACTCTTCAATAAATGATAGCAAACCTTCCAGAATTGCTGCAATCGCATGTCTGTATATTGTTTTCACCACTTCACAACATTACATCACGCTGATGCGCTCTGAAGGGGTATACAGATTTGTACAGTTCACCCTGATACACCCTAATTTCACCAACTACGTTCAAATTCCCTATTTTTGGGGCTATCAATTCGGGCAAAACTTTACTATTCATTTAGTTTTAGAATGGGGTAAAACAACTAAAAAGTGAAAAATAAAAAACTTTTTACAAAAAAAAATACAACCGACTTCTATATATAATACTAGCGACCCGCCCCGGCTTCGCACGGGTGCACAGCCGATACTAAATATATCTCTATTAGAACTAACTAAAGGACCGCCCGCAAAGCGCTAACTAAGTCTTGCTCCCGGCAAAAGTGTTCACTTCTGCCTGCAGTCCCGCAGTGCAACCTGTTGTTTTAGAATACATAACTCAATTATTGTAGAGCTTCTCTATAAACAACATTTGACGTTAAATTATTTTCAGCTAACAAAATATACTGATGGTCGGGAGCCCCGACCCGTGATAGGGCAACGTAAAGTTGCCCATGCGTAAAACATTCTTTTCGTAAATCAATTCCTACTAATTTGAATGTTTGGCCTTGTGATTTGTTTATCGTTATTGCGAAAGAAATTTTTACTGGAAATTGGAGCCTTTTGAAAGGTATTGGCAAATCAGTAGGGATCATGGGTATTCTTGGTATATGAGCTAATTCACCAGCTGCAGGGCATAGTCAAATAATAACCGTCTTCACCTGTCACAAACATTACAGGATACTGTAGTGGATCATAGGACCGATGTAGCTCAGAAACTCTTTTGAGCTGTCCGTCTCTACCGTGTAAGACTATATCCCTGGGACCTTTGTCTTCATCGACCAAGAGAACGGCTACCTCGTTTACAGTAGGAGCATTGTATCTGCCTTTGTGTGCTGTCTGTGGAGTGCGATCAGAAAGAATAATTAGCTTTAAATTATGTGATGAGTTAAGTTCTAAGTTTTGTTTAAAACTTCGTATATACACGTTATGATTATTCAAAGTGGTCTGTAATTCGCGAATTAAATCCATTTTTAAGGTTGGTGCGATGCTTGATCGCAATGATAACTGGTCTGCATCCGAAATAAAATATATTTGCAGGAACTGTGGGTTTTGGCCTGATGATGGTAAAAGGCTACCAATGAGATGATACACCTGTCCTTCAATTTTAAAAGTGGGCATAAAATTTCCTTCCCTGATTTCTTTTGCGCCAAACGAAGTCATTTGAAAAATACTATTGTATTTACGTATGTTTGTTAAAAAATGACCAGATAATGGATGGTTATTAGTTAAAAGATTTTTTGTTGGTTGTGGCGGCTCCTGAAGGTTAGGAAGACACACTTTACCTGAAGCACAACACATACCATTAGGTTCGTCCTCCCATTTCTTGGCAGAGCAGTTAGAGCAGATCTTATTCATGACTCCGATTTGGACGGACGCTTGTTGTGCATAATCAAGCTGCGGATCATATCTGAAAGCCAGTCTGTTCCTATTAGCTAAAATTCGATTGCGCACTCTATTTGTGGACAACTTCTGTCTCTCTGCTTGAGCTCTAAGTCGCTGCAAACGCTCGACACTCGACTCTCTTTCGCGCAACTGAGAGGTCCTTATATTTTGTTCATGAAGACGTTGGGAACGCTCCAGCCTCGACTCTTGAGCGCGTAGCTCAGAGGTTCTCAAGCTTTGTTCGGCAAGACGTTGCGAACGCTCGACACTTGACTCTCGTTCGCGTAAGTCAGAGGTCCTTACATTTTGTTCATGAAGACGTTGGGAACGCTCCAGCCTCGACTCTTGAGCACGTAGCTCAGAGGTTCTCAAGCTTTGTTCGGCAAGACGTTGGGAACACTCCAGCCTCGACTCTCGTGCACGTAACTCAGAGGTTCTCTGATTTTGTTGCGCAAGTCGTTGCGAACGTTCGACACTCGACTCTCGTACGCGTACCTGAGAGTTTCTCTGATTTTGTTCAGCAAGGCGTTGTGAACGTTCAGGTGAAGATTCTCCTATACGACGTATTTTTGCTGCTCGTGCTTGAGAACTATGTTTAGAAAGTTGAGACCTGGCTCTCTTAGGCATTTTCAAATGTTTAAGAAAATGTTAATGGCGTGTAATATTCTAGCTCTGAAAAGAACTGTTGTTTAGCCCTAAAAAGAATTGTTGGTTAGCCCTGAAAAGAACTGTTGGTTAGCCCTGAAAATAACTGTTGGTTAGCCCTGAAAAGAACTATTGTATAGCTCTGAGAAGGACTGTTGTTTAGCTCTGAGAAGAACTTTTGCGTAGGTGTAGTTTAGAGAACAAAATCTAAAAAAAAACTCATGATAATTATTAGACTTCGCGCACGACCGCTGCGTAGGGAGCCGACCTCGCGGCTGAGCCGCGCGGGTACCTTACTCATAGATCTAAACACCCCTCTCCCGCACGCGCACCCCTGGCCTTGGTGACGCCCACTTCGCAACGGGCCGTGCAGCAGAAATCGTAATATTTTAATTTCACCACAACTTCAAAACCAAACGTCCAATTTTAATCATTCAAAGACCAAATATTATCAACATAAACTGTACTTATTGATGAAATAATTTATTTTGATAAGGATTAATAGCATGAGTAAAATAAACGCGTTTAAATGTAGTCCAAAAAAAAATTCAAGATTTTTAAATAAAAATGTGGTTGTTGTGCCTCACTCGACATAGATAGGTATAGTGTGTCGCGGACTTTTTTGTAGATATTTATTAGATCTACAATTAATTATAACATTTTATGGTTCTATCTTTTGTAGTTTAGGCAGCGTACGCAAAATAAGTAACTTCTTTGGTTGATTTTTTTCAGTTTGTGTCCGAAAAATCCAAATATCTTACGGAACCCTATTTTTTTCCAAAATAAAATATAGTCTATGTTACTCGTGGATAATGTAGCTTTCGAATGGTGAAAGAATTTTTAAAATCGGTCCAGTAGTTTTTGAGCCTATTCATTACAACCAAACAAACAAACAAACAAACAAACAAAGTTTTCCTCTTTATAATATTAGTGTAGACTAAAAAATGCAAAATAACTTTAATTTCGGAAGTCGGTGTGAAATAACGAGGAATCCAAACTAGAAACACCGACTGCCGAAATTAAAGTTATTTTGCATTTTCTAGTATTATATATGGAAGTCGGTTGTATTTTTTTTTTAAAAAGTTTTTTTTTAAAGAAAGCATTGATTGATCCATTGCAGCGAATATTTTAAATACTTCGAGTACGTGTTTTGCACGGATATAACAGACGGCGCGCGGCGACTGGATTGCGACTGTCTAATAGTAAATTTGGCAACGTCGCCTTTACCTGGTACACTTATTAACACTGTTAACACTATTATATCTGTTACAGATATAATACGGTTACACTTTTGTAAGTGTTTTGGGTTAACACATTAAAAAACACATTGAAAAGTGTTACATTTTTGATTCTGTTACCCATTCAATATGTAACACTTATAATTCTGTAACCTTTATGAAGGTGTTTTTAAGTCCCTGGTTATTCCGGGGCCTGACGGATTAAAGAGTGCTGGCTCTAGTTTGAACTTTGAATAAATGACTTTTGATTATGATTTTTTTTTATTTCTTGTATGGTTTTATATTAGGTACCTACTAATTTTATCAATAAGTATAAATAAAATTACAAATTCTTTTTATACAAAATATGTACCTAATCTGTCAATATTTTACATTTAATAAATAATTATGAGTAGGTACTTACTACTACTCTTACAGTCCATTTTTATGTTATATAAATAATATAATACTTAAAAGCAATTCATTACAAACTTGATTTACAACAATCTTCACTGACTCAGCTGATCATTCCATTTGCACTTTTATTTTTGATCAAATGTTTGATCAATAATTTCATTCTTTCCAACTTCTTCCGTAATCTTCTCTTTCCTTGCCACATGAGGTTCAGTCTTTTCTTTCTGGTCTCTGCTATTATCTCTAGTCTATGAACTTTGTATTTGAGCTTGATTACTTCTTCTGAGTCCGTTGGTAGTATATCAATGGGTTCGACCCGAGATATTGTTGGTTCTAGTTCTTGACATGGCTGAAATAGAGCATCCGATGAGTAAATTGTTGATTTAGTAAAGACTACATGACTAGTATGTCTCTCAGTTATGGCACATAAAAGGTTTAACAGTTTTGTGTTGTAATCCATCTTCCTACTAATATTATAAATGTAAAATTTTGTGAGGATGGATGTATGGATTTTTGTTTCTCTTTCATGCAAAAACTACTGAACAGGTTTTGACGAAACTACAGTAATATAACTAATACATCAGAATAACATCAATCAATCTGCCTAGCTTTTTCTCAACTATCTTGGGGTTGGCTTCCAGTCTAACTAGATGCAGCTGAATACCAGTATTTTACATGGAGCGACTGCCTATCTGACCTCCACAACCCAGTTAATAAATAAGGGTAATACGATACCCCTTGGTAAGACTGGTTGTCAGACTATTCGGGCTTCTGACGACCCGTAACGACTGTCAAAGATCCACGATTGACAGCTGGGACCAACGGCTTAACTTGCTTTCCTAGTAACATCTTGGTATGTAAAGATGGTCACCCATCCATGGCCCAACCCCAGCAAACGTAACTTAACCTGACGGATCGACCCGTGCGGCATAACAGAATAACTTATAGGCTATAATTGGGTTGAGGACTAAAATAATCTATTTAATCTGTCAGTTAGATTACCAAAAAAATATTGGACATGATTTTTTATTTTATCACATAGACAAAAAATTAACAGAATACAGCGCATTGAAATTTCGCATTTTGTGACACTTAGTTAAAATTGTTCCAGTTTTTGACTTCAAAAAGGAGGAGGTTGTATATATGTTCTAGTATAACTCCGTCATTATATGAATCCCCATTCCCATTTAAATTTCATACAGATCTGATGATGAGTTTCGGAGACAGACAACGGAACTCTTCAAAAAATGACAGCAAATCAACTGCGATTGCTGCGGTCGTATGTCTATGTAGTGTTAACACAATTAAATGGGAAACCACAACTAAAAATTAAAAATAAAATCTTTTTACAAAAAATATCTCTATCCAGCTTTCTATTTTTTTATATCTTAGATCTATCTATTTTTTTTGCAAAAAAGATTTTTTACTCAAAAGTGACGTAACAAGCCTCCACTCCTGAACTTTGAAGCATTTTATTGTTGTATTTTTTATTGATTTGATAATGCAAAAAACACGTGTTCAATATTTTTTGATTATCTAGCTTACGGACTAAATAAAATTATTATGTTTTATCCTGCAATCATCCCTATTGATAATGTTGGAAGAACTAATTTCAAGCGGGTGAAGTCGTAGACCAAAGCTAGTATCACATACATACAAAAATTCAAGCCTTTCCCTCATGAGGTTAGGCAGAAACCCACTAGCTAAGAAGATGCTTACACTCCTTTTGTTTCATTATAATTTTATAATAATCCTTTAAAATATGTCTAACCTTACAACTTTTAAAATTCGAAAGAGTTACCTCGCCCCTGGGCATTCAGGGCCGGCAAGGAACAGGGGTGGGTTTTAGTCAGTAGGAGTCTGACACGCCCTCCCGCTCCACCCTAGAGCAAGAGATGTCATTGGATGAACTCACACCCCACAAAAAAAAATAAAAAAAAAACCTTACAACTTTTCAAATCTCAGAAAACCATTTTACTTGCCAAGTCACAATAGAAGGTAATGTAATTTTTATAACGAAAATTTTGTAAAATTATCACAACTTTCCAATCCTAAAACTAGAATGTTGGTATTTTAATGCCAACACATGGGGTAAATAGGAATGAAAACCTTTATAATAGGACGTAGTTATGCAAACTAGAACTAACCCACATCATATCAGTTTTGAGATAATTAGGTTTTTGTTTTAAAGGTGTGTAGAAAAAAATAGGTAAGTTTTATGAGATAAATAACTTAACAACGTTAAAGGACTGTATTAGCAAGAATATAGGAAAACTACATAATTCAATTTTATGACATTTTAGTGTTTATTTATGATCAAAAACCTAATGGTTCCTTATAGCAAAATTATTGTATTGTGGTTTGGTTCTAAGTTCACTTTTTTTAGGAAAAGTAAAATGTTAGATAAGTGGTTTATTCATATTTTTTTATTGCAACTTGAACATACAAACAATTTATACTACTTTTACACACAGAATTGGTTAATAACTACACAATTATAGCAGTCAAAAATCACTATTATTCATCATCTTGTGCATAAAGTTACTTAAGCAGCATCTTCAACTTCTACTTCAAAATCAACAGTACCAGAAAACCCATCTATGTCGTCTTGAACTGTTGAATTTCCGGTTAATTTTTTATAATATTCTTGAGCATCATCTGGTATAAGATGCAGCATACTTTTTAGGTCATTGAGCTTTGCTTCGGGAATAGGTTTCCCATTAGGCCAAAGCGGATCCATTACTTGTTTCGTTAATAGCCCCGTATTTCCTCGTAAACTTTTCTTTATATTTACTTCTATATGTTCATCATCCAGGTTTGATCGCATAAAAATCGAAAACTCATCTTCTTTTTTGAGCATTATCTCTTTTGTATTAAGCCAAGATACTTTAGAGCCATCAGTAGCTTTCTTTCTGTTTGTTATTTTCTTTTCTAGGTTAGCACTTGACAAAAAATCTTCCGTTTTCATTCTCTGAACTTGCATCGGTTTATTCTTCTTGCATACCTGCATTATTTGCATATAGTCCTCTGGCGTATATAATCTTTGTTGTAATTTTAAAGCACATTCTATTCGGCCAAAATCAGTATCGTTCGGCAGGAAACTGTGACCGGATTCTAAAAAGCGTAGCCTGATTGTTTCAAGTGTTGGGTGATCGTTTAATAAAGCTTTTAGCATCAACGTTAGTTTTATATTACGGTTTTGACCTCCGCAAGAGTCACTCCAAAGTATTAAGTTTTTCACGCCGCTATCGCCAAGCCTATTCATTATATGCTTATATAAACAGGAGCCTACTTCTTGAGATCCCCTTCCCGCTTCACCTTCCACCCAAACATTACAATGGGCCTGGTCATCGCTTCCTGAGTGGATTCCTAAATTGTACACCCATAGCTGCCTTTTGTAGAATACAATATTGGTTGGTATACGCGGAAGGGGTAGGGTTTTTTGCAGGTCGAATGTTATCGTTTCGGTGAATCGATCTTCTTTAGCTAATTGCATATCATTTTTTAGTTGCTGTTGCAGTGCTTTTGCTTTTTGTAAGTGTTCCCTGTGAGCACTATCCAGCATAGCCTTTTCTTCTTCAGAGCCTTTTAATTTTTTGCTAGAAAAGTAGTCGCATTTGTTACATGTATCCTTTTTTAAAGGTTTTGTGCGAAGATTGAACTTCGTAAGGAACACGCGTTTAACTTTTGAAAAAGAGAGCACCTTTTGCCCAGCCAATTTTGCTTCATCTTCGTATAACTTATAAATTGTAGGGAGAGTCATATCAGATCTCAAAAATTTTGCATCGCTACAATCTGCTCGTCGATAGTGGGAAACATATGTAGGCAGTTTTCGAATGACATTTATGATAAACTCTTCGCTTTCATAAGTTGCTTTATTGTGTCCTCCTTGGGAACCTCGTTTATCTGTTATGCAATCGTCGCGTTTTTTGCAAAGAGAAGTATTTACTCTTTTGGATGTTGTCTGAAGAGTGTTTAAAAACATTTTCTTGCAAACAAGTACATCGTTTAGATGATATATTCGAGTAAAGGTCTTTTTCTTTGAATTATTACTAGAAGCAGAAACGTATGAACGTTTTATTAGGTTTTCCTTCACACAAGCTGCAATAAACATATTTTGTGCTGCATAAGTGCCCAACGCATAGAATTTTTGGAATTCGGATAATCTGTTCTCCCTCGAAATCTTCTCTTGACATTTTTTTGGACAGTTACAGTTATAATCTAAAAATGTCTTTGGTTCAATTCTTTGTTTCCTAGAGTTAACATAGGGCAGATTTTGGTACTTTCTCTTCTTCCTTTCTTCTCTAGTGTGATCACCATACTTTCTCTTTCTACCCCTTTTTGGCCTACCTGAAGGAGATCTAGTTGCTTCAGAAATGTTCTCTTGCATGATTTGATTAGAACGGCTGGAAGTTTGAGTTTCAGTCTCATCAGTATTAGTTTCATAAAATAAGTCTGGTATAGAGGTAATCAGTGATTCTGATACTCCTGAACTGTTATCACTGCCGCCAGCATAACTTTCCCCAACAAAATCCGGGTCCTGTACTGAGTCGTCGTCATCAAATATCACTTCAGTTCTATTGGAAGATACCGGTGAAACTATTGGATTGTTCTCATTAATAATACAATTTTCGGTAGCTCCGCAGTCATTTTCAAAGTCTTCCGTTAAAATATTAAATATATTTGCTGTCTCTGGTGACATTGAACGCACAGGTGATGACGGAGGATCAGAGAGGGTGCTTTGATTGGGCCTTGGACTTATTGGACGAGACACAGGTGTGATCCTTTTCTCAGCAATGGTTTCATGAAGCGTAACATGAGGTTCAGAAGGTTTTATATACTGGTCAATGTTAGGAGAGGGGTTAGTGGATTGTTTTTCATGCATTATTACATTGTGATTGCTAAGTGGTCTAGGTGTTAACGGAGAATAAGGTGGAGGCTCTATACTTTTTTCTTCAACATCTTCATGAGATCTAATGTTAAAATACCTCGAGCACCCCATGCCAGAAAAAAGCGGTTTGACACTCTTCTCGCAACTGACTTCATGAGTCGGAACTTCATGCTCACTTAGGCGATTGGTATCGGCATAAGGCAAAGCTGCAGAAGAAAGAAAAGTATTACCTACTGATTTAATTTTGTAGAGTATTAAACAAGTAGTGCAGTAAAAACTGCCAGTAACCGACTTCAATTCCTCCTCCATAACTCCAGAAGTAAGAGTGGTCATCCTTATTTCAAAATACCATAGATTTTATTACGATTGGTTGAATAGCTAAGGCGTGAAAGCGAAACAAATAAACTCACATTTGCATCCAAGCACAAGTAAGTATGTAGATACATATACAAATTAAGATTTGAGGATTAAAAATAAAACTGGATACAACATGCTGCTGAAATATGCTCGCATTTAGAAAAGCAAAAGCTTCATTCACCTAAACAAGCTCATTCAAACTGTTTAGCTTGTTCTGCATAAATACCCAGGAATATAGTTTTTATGAAAAGACAGCTATAAGCTAACAAATTAAAATATTAAAGCTCATCACCTCTGGATGATTTAAATCTTACGTAAATAATAGCTATACTTTAGTTTCCCTTATATCTCTTCACGCGAATCAAAACAACGACTAATGTATATTTCCTTGGCTAAAAAAGTTAAGAATACAACACGATAAACGTCCATTCAGGATGTTAACTAGCTATATTTTTGTTTTTAAAAGAAAAACGGCCATAAATGTAGGGTTAATGACCTTTTTTCTCTAGTTAAATATCGTATACTGTATGTTAAAATTAAGTGGGTGTTTTGTGCTGTTTAGTAACTTACCCGTTTTTAACTTCTTTGGAGGATTACTATCTGGAGAATTCTCAATAATATCTGCAAAAAAAATTAAAAAATACTTGTGTTGTTTAGCAAAATGTGTTTGTGTTGTTAATTTTTACAATCTACCTACGATATACCGTGACAAAGACGAGACGACGACAAGAAACATAATCAAATATCATTGCCTGTTTAAGCCTGTAGTTATCAACAAAATAAAATCCTTTGAGGTTAGAACAACAAACTGATATAGTAATTATTTACTTACCTACACCACTGTGGTTTTCATCTTCATCATCTGAGCTATTTCGCAGGCAAGCACTTACAAGTGCCCTTGATCGAGCACTCAACTTTTTATTCATTCTTTTTTTAAATCAAAGTTTTGTGATCAAAGCACAGTAGAAAATGTAGAAGTGAATGTATCAGTGTTACCCGCTAAAATTTCGTGTTGCTATTTTATTACGATAGTTTATGGTGGACAGTGGTAGATGTGTAGGTTTAATATAATTATCACCCGGGAAAAATATGATACATACATAAATAATCATAATTATGTACTAGCGAACAGAGGTAAATCATTTCTTGTCCTATCAAACATTCATTTTTTTAAACGCAAACTAAACCCAAGCTTCATAGACACTTATTTTTTTTATAATTTCATAAAACATAATTATCGATATGGAACTAAGCATCTTGGTTATTTTTAAGCTCATTTATTTTTTTCGCAAAATGGAACCAAGCCACATGGTTCTCTTTAGAGAAAAAAAAGATAAATATAATTTATATTTTTATTTTATTCTGGGAACCATGTGGCTTGGTTCTATTTTGCGTAATAAAAATTCTAAAGTACGATAAGTACCATGCTACATGAGTCCATTTTGCTTATAAAAAGTGACTCAAACTCGGGTTGGTACCCTAGACGGCTCCTTTTTTTTGCTTTGTGGCTTGCTATATCGGCCAGGATTTTTTCTGAGGAGATGTTATACACCATACACAGTCTATCTACATACTTAACTCAATTTCACTCAAAGTGTGGGATGGTTCTAGTTTGCATAACTACGTCCAATACCCAAATAAAACTGCCAAAAAAAAAAAAGAGTCACGGAAATATTTGAAAGAGGCACTGCGGCCCTGGCACAGGCAACTGAAGGAACACTGGTTTTAGTCAGTCTGACACACCCTCCAAGAAGAAGTAATTTAATGATTTCCCAACCCCCCAAAAAAAAAGGGGTGAATAGAAACAATACTTTGATTAGGTTTTTCGCTTTAGTATCACATTATTGATTTGTAACAAAGCATCAATATTATAAAATTACAATGCATTACTAGATTAGAGTAGTTAAATGCTGCAAATAATATCTAAATAATGTGAAAACACCCTTCAAGGTTTTGTTTCCCCTGCAACCCCTGCACCTCTATTGACACTGTTTGACAGTACTTTACCAAGTTAACAAGCATTTTCTTACCAGTCTATGCTGTAATTTTTTTATTGGATAAAAGACTATACAGTAAATTACTCACAGATATATTTATAGCAGGCACAGCCTCTACCGACAAGCGCCTCAATCCACTCTCCGTCAAGTAAAAGTCTTTAGTTTCAAAATGTTCGGAACAAACCGCACTGGATGCCGTTGAAGACCATGTCTCTTCTCTGTTCACTGCCAACTCCCATTGTTTCCTTCTTACTTTATCACGAGGAAACCTGCAACATGATTACATCTAATATAATCTTGACCGATACGCTTTTGATACTACACTGTACCTTAATTACTAGAATGGTAACTTTATAGTTTAATACTAGTCCACAAAACTGTTTATTTAAATAACAGAAAAAATTACAATTGCATATAATGATAATAAAGTTTTCTGAAAACTACTTACCTGTGAAATGTAATTCCATCTTTATTTTTAGATATCTTTGCGGACGTATTTTTGCAATTAGCTACAGCACAGCTAACCATTGTATATCTTCAATAAAAATGTTTTTTTATTACTTATTTATTCCTTGGCTAAATAAAACTCCCACAAAACTGTTCAATTGTGTAATGGGGTTGGTTGGAGATTCTTAATACATTGCCAGGCTATGTTCGTTTCAGTTGATGCATTAATTGATCAATAAATTGTATCCAATGTTAATTGAAATGATTAAATCTTTTCTCCTCATCAAGCCGGAACACTAAACGAAAATAAACAACTTTTCGTTTCGTCGTTCGGCGTTCCATGAAGTCATACTACGATTTACAACATAAGATATGTCAAGATTTCTTGGTCATTGTTTGAGGAGCGCAGGCATTTCATGCTAAGATTGCCTTTATTCACGGTCACCAGAACAAAAGCTGAACATGCCCTGTGACATTGACAGTTCTTAATGTTAATTGACAGTTCTTGATGTTACCAACCAACGTTGGATTATTATTTTTTAGGCTGGCTAATCAAAAGTAAAAGGGGCAGGTATGACAGTTTTCGATTTTTTCCGAAAACCGGTAATCTGTTGAAAGGTCATTCTTGTGTGTGGAACTTGGAAAAAATGTACTCGTCCCAAGAGACTGGTTATATTCACTACTTCTCGCTTTGCATAACGACACCCAAATAGTTGAATACTTGAGATTTTAGTCACACAAGGGAAGACTGATTTCGAAGTTCCTCCTCCCGACCAAGTTTCAATCGCGGTGAATCTCTATCAGTAGAGATTGGCCACCGTGCCAAGTAAGAGATAATATAATGCACAAGTGTGTTTGTAAGAACAGGTGCACTCTCTGTGCCTTTACTTTTATAGTCCAATGAGCAAGCAATCTGACACGACCGGGGAGAGATCAGACGCCGGACCAACGGCTTTAAGAGCTTTCAGATGAACGGAGGTCACACACCACCAACTTCCAAACTCCGAGCTGTTACAGAGTCATGTTTTGATGGAAATGAAAAATGTTTTGAATAAAATGATCCTATATGAATATAATGATCATATTTTGTAAAAACCTACCACCTAAGTTCACATGTGGAAGCAATAAATATATGTCACACAGGTTTTACAACCCAACAGTTGGCTGTAGGTCCAACCATTTGGTCTTCAAATTTTCACAGTATGATCATATTTATTTATTTTTAACCGACGAAAAAAAGGAGGAGGTTCTCAATTCGACCGTATATATATATATATATATTTTTTTTTGTGTATGTTCAGCCCTCACTCCGTCATTTATGAACCGATTTTGATGACTCTTTTTTTATTAGATAGGGCATAGCTCAAGGGTAGTCCCATGCCAAAGAAAATGGAATCATGATAAAATTGAGAGAAAACCCCGAAAATTGTGGGCACGTTTAGCGTTTCTGTGTGTATGTTCGGCCCTCACTCCGTTATTTACGAACCGATTTTAATGATTCTTTTTTTGTTATATAGGGTATTATACCTCAAGGGTGGTCCCATGTCAAGGACATCAGGATCTGATCATGGGATCCTGATAAAATTGAGAGAGAACCTTGAAAATTGGCCACGAATATTGTTGTATTTTGCATTTAGGAATCATCACATCATGAAACTGAGCTGATGATGGAAACCATACCTTTCCTAAACAATAGAAGTTAGAGTTAAAAACTGGTTTTAGTGACAAATACCACTTAATATGCTTTGAAGAAAAGACGTCTTTACAATATTGGAGGTAACCTCAACTGGTCAATATCCTGGGAACTTTTAAGGATGGTTACATCATCAGCTCAGTGGCAAGAGGAATAATGAAGGATTAGAAATTAGCCTCAGAGTGTTAAAAGATGATGCGAGCCACAAAAAATCATAAAATAAAAAACTTTTTAACAAAAAAATTAACCGACGAAAAAGAACTAAAAAGCTAAAAATTTATAAACCTTTTAAGTCTTGAGTATTGAGCTTATTTACCTACATAAAATATCAAATTTTGTATGAACTAATTTTGAGTCGGCGCCAATTAATAAAATGATTAATTACCTACTTACAGCCTTCTTCACTTATAAAATTTAGATATTTAATAATCAGATTGTTGTTTGGCGCCGACTCAAAATTACTTTATACAAAATTTGATATTTTATGTAGGTAAATAAGCAAAATACTCAAGACTTAAAAGGTTTATTTATTTTTACCTTTTTAGTTATTTTTCGTCGGTTAATTTTTTTGTTAAAAAGTTTTTTTATTTATTTATTTCACACAAATAAGTACAACCTCTAACAGTAGACCAAGACGATGTTATACAGACCCATTAAACTATTTAGGTATATATTTTATACTAACTTATGCATAAAAACTCAACAATAACAAGAGAAGAAATTAGTGTAAACACTCATTTGTATGCCTCCTTCAATGCACTTTTGTGCTCCTGATACAAATTTCGGCAGGCTATCGAACACATCTTCCGACGGCATATTATTTATAATACGTGCGGCCCTTGACAATAGGGCAAACTATACGACTTTTAATAGTTTTTAATTGAACATCACGTCTAAACCACTAGACTTATTTCTTTAAAAAAAATATATGTTACTCTAAACTATTTTCGTCGTAATTTGATCTGAGAATATATAAAATTATATTTTTATAACATTGTGTAATTAATTTGTAAAGTTATGTCTAACGCGGATAAAAATTGAGAATCACGCAAAAACTATAAAGCGTATTTATATGAAACCTTCACCATTTTAAAGATCCTTTAATTATTTATAATTTAGTCTCAGTGTTTTATTTTATTACTTGTTGTTTTATGTGTAATGAATTAATAATAACATAATGAATAAATTGTAACAACCGTACTCTCGATTTGGTTCTTACTACTTTGCCTGAAGCCGATATTGTCGTAAACGAGGAACGTCGGGAGTGTTTATCATGTATAGACCCACAGCATCCGCCGCTGCGAATAAGTATAAGTCGTGCCCGAGTCACGGCTAGCCCTGGCGGCCCTAGACCGCAGGCTTCTACCTCCCTACCGCGATGGAATTATAGCAAGGCGGATTTCCATTCTCTATATTTAGCACTTGCAGAGGTAGACTGGAGCGCCCTGTATGAAACGAGTAATGCCGACGAAGCATATAGGATTTTTTATGGCATATTTTACGGGATTTTAGATGATAGCACTCCAAGAAAGAGCTCCAAGGGTGGTTGTTCTCGTTATCGTTACCCAGAGTGGTTCACTGCTGACATTATTAGTCATATTAAACAGAAGGCTTTTTGGCACAAATCTTTTAAGAAGACTAGGTCAGACAGCGACTATATTAATTTTTCTTTCTTGCGTTCTGTTGTCAAAGTTATGATAAGTGCCGCGTACCGAGATTATCAGAACCGTATTGAGCAGGAATTCGTAAGAGAACCGAGGTCTTTTTGGGGTTTTATTGGGAGCAAGCGTTCGAAACGTAATAAAGTGAAAATAGCTGGGAATGGTGGGCCGATGCCAGAGCATGAGTGCGCTCAGGCGTTCGCTGACTACTTCCATTCGGTCTATGGGGCGGTGGCGCCGCGGTTGGATGCGGCTGCCGCTGGGCAGACGGCGCCCGAGCGCGGTGCTCGCGTTCACGTGGGGCAGCTGTCTCTCGGCGAGGTGAGTGCCGCGCTCGCGCGCCTCAAGCCCAAGCGTTCGGTTGGACCAGACGGGGTGCCCCCCTTCATTGTTAGGGATTGTAGGAATGTACTAGCTCGGCCGCTCATGCATCTGTTCAATAACTTCTTGCGTGAATGCTCGTATCCGGACGGCTGGAAATTGACTAGGGTTACTCCGGTACCAAAGGGTGCCCCAAGCTCAGACGTCAGTGGATATAGACCTGTAGCAGTACTATCACCATTTGCTAAAGTCTTCGAGTCTGTGTTGTGTTCATCTATCCACTCGCAAGTAGCCACACAGCTCAACGACGCGCAGCATGGTTTTCGCGAGGGCCGCAGCACGAATTCGAATTTATTGTGTTTCGTAAACCAGGCCGCCACAGTACTGGACTCTGAGGCTGGTGCCCAACTGGACGTTGCTTACTTTGACTTCAGGAAGGCATTCGATAGTGTGGATAATGATATTCTTTTAAGTAAATTTGCGAGGGCTGGTTTCACCCCAGCCCTTCTAAAGTTCTTTTCCAGTTACTTGGGCAACCGCAGGCAAATGGTTGAATACGCAGGCTACACTTCAGACCCGTATTCTACCCTTACGGGGGTAAGTCAGGGGACGAATTTAGGACCCTTGGAATTTATTATAATGGTCAATGATCTTCCGGAGGTCGTTAAAGATGCTGGCTGCCTATTATTCGCTGACGATCTGAAGTTGTTCATGCGGATAACCAACGAGGCGCACTGTGACAAGCTTCAGCGTGACATCGATCGGGTGGTAGCGTGGAGTGTAGAGAACAAGTTGCACTTCAATGTGACAAAGTGTAATATAATGTCTTACACGCGGGCCGTGGTACCCCGACGTCACGAATATAGTATCAGCGGTCACGTGATACCGCGGGTGGGGTCGGTGCGAGATCTTGGGGTCACCTTTTCTGAGGATCTGTCATTTCGAGCTCATGTTGTGCATGTGTGTAAAAAGGCCTTCAAAAATCTTGGGTTTGTCATGCGAGAAACCCGTGACTTCACTAACATGGCAGCAGTGAAATCACTTTATAACGCGTTGGTCCGAAGCAACTTGGAAACTAGTGCTATCATCTGGAATCCTTATGAAACTAAATATTCTCAGATGGTGGAGAAGATGCAGAACAAGTTTACACGGTACCTATACATGAGGCAATTTGGCATCTACCCGTTTTACCCACTTATGTACCCAACTCTCTTTGTAATAGGGATGGTTGGGTACTATAAGTTGGAAGTAAGGCGTAATCTTGCTCTAGCGAAATATGTTTTTATGGTTTTTCGTGGGATGCTTAATAATCCGCAAATTTTGGAATCGTTGGGATTGCTCGTTCCAAACAGTAAGCTACGGTTGGGACCGAGGGATAGCCTGTTTAAAACTCCGGTAGCCCGTACAAACGTATTAAAGTTTTCACCTGTGTGTCGGGCGGTTACTATTATGAATAGTATCTCTCAGCGTTTGGATATTTTTTCCTGCTCTTTGGCGGAATTCCAGAGGGTGACAATTAGTGTATTGTCTTCTAAGTAACTTGTACCGGTACCCTGAGCCACGGCTTAGGACTGGTCAATTATCATTATAGGACTACTTTTATTACATTGGGTTTACCTGTAAAAATAATTGTATGTGTACTAAATAAATAAATAAAAATAAATAAAATAAATAAAATATTGCGTCTAATTTCGGACAGCGCTCCTTGATGGGCGAGTCCTATTACTGGGTGGACATACGAGGCATTACGTGAGCTCAGCGCAGAACACGCAAGCTAACCACTCAAGGTCGTTGGCAGCTAATAGCGCCTTAAGCAAATTCGTCCGAGGCCTTGGCACGTCTAACAAAGTGGGGCGGCGGCGCGCCCCCACATACCCGTCCGGGACACTCAGCCGCAGCGCTTCCAGCACATCTGGTTGGTGCACCAGCCCGTGCAGCACCCTTGCCACGTACTTTACTAAAGCGACGTCCCTTCTGACCACCAGCCTAGAGTACCCGACCACAAACAGACTCGGATACATTAACGGGTAGAATGGGTAAACCCCATATTGCTTCAAATATAAATACCTCGTGAATTTATTTTGTATCCTTTCAACCATGAGATTATATTAATTTGTCCTCATGCGGATTCCATATTATGGCACTAGTTTCGAGATGACTGCGAACTAAAGCATTATAATAGTATTTTTACTACTGCTATACTTTTAAAATCCGTGCATTGTCTTAATATAAAACCCAAATTCCTAATGGATTTGCCACACAAATCTATAACATGGTTGCGAGACGTCAACTCTGCCACCATATGAACCCCAAGATCCCGCACATGCGTGACCCACTGCATCACTGTACGTTCATCTCATACTGATTTTGTAGCGGGACGCGCACGCGACTGTACGTCATCACGCAACATTTGGTCACATTGAATACCAGATTGTTTTCCTGGCTCCACTGTACCACCTTATCGAGATCCCGCTGAAGCCGCTCACAGTCCGAGGCGCTCGCTGCCGAGATAACCCTCGCACTGCTCACGACCCCATGGAGATCATTAACCAGTATCAAAGAATACTATAAGTATACGGGACCAGTATTATGAATTCCAGTGGACCCAACTTACTGCCCTGGCTTACCCCAGAAAACGTATAAAATAGCTTAGATATTTGCCCAGCGTACTCAACGTACTGCCGTCGCTCACTTAGGTAACTCGTACAGAACTTAGGTGTAAAACCTAACGCAGAAAATTTAGCCAATAGAATGTCATTATCCAATAATATTCCAATAACATTGTTGACCCAAAGTCATACAAATAGTGAAATTTAGTACGTAAAAAAATACCGACCCAGTGCGGACTTCGCACATTTAGGGTTACGTGTGGTTGTAACCCTAAATGTGCGAAGTCCGCACTGGGTCGGTATTTTTTTATTTATTTACTAGCTGACTCGATTAACTTCGTACCACCTCAGAATCAATAAACCGAACTCGGTTTCCTATTTATCCACTACCCGAAAGGGTTGTGGATAAATAATAATAATAATATAATAATATAACCTCCCGCTCCACCCAAAGCGGGAGACGTCATTGGATGATTTCCCAAATCGGAATAAATATAAAAAAATGAGTAAGTAAATGAATTTTCTGCATTTTTTTTTCGTGAATTTTTCCGATGTTTTAATAGTTATTCTGTTATTCGGGGCCGAGGCAAATCCAACAAATCAAAAATAATAAAAATCGGTAGAGCTGTTCTTGAGTTAATTTATTTTATTTTTATTTTATTAATTTTAGGAAAGCTTACAGCTAATACATTGCAATATCTTGTAATAGTATGTGAAGATGGCCAATTACAAGCTTCCACTGATAAACTGTATACTGTATACAGATAATGGTGTACCTAACTAAACGGACTTTATTTTTTGCCCAGATGACAGCGATGTGGGGAAGTACTACGACGCCAATGTGTATTTTTTTGTGTATAAAGTGTAGGTATTTTTATTTGGGTTATAAATAATTAGTTAATATTTCAGACTTAATTTCGGAGGGAGTCCGAACCTACGTAATTTATTTAATGTGCAACTTTACTGAACCCTAAAGGCTGGCTATTATTAATTAGCTTATTTTAAATCAAGGTTTTTAAAATATCCACATTTCCTAAATGATTGGCGTGTCATATTTTTCCCATTTCTTATTCAGCACGTAATAATAGGGGTGCTTCACTGGTGTGTGATAGCTTCATTATTTTTTTAAACTGGGGAGCGTCCGTGGTGCGGCTGTCACGCCCACATTTCACGGGTATAATAGAGACATTTAAATTATCGGTTTGGAATACAATGTAATATGACTGTGACTGTTATTATTTGGCTAGTGTTGGGATAAGATACACTTTTTATCGATATTTAATTTATTAATTTGAGAATAGTGCGCATTTTTTTAACCACAAGTAGAATATCAAGATCGTCTTATAAGGCTTAGCAATATCAGTTATTAGGTATCTCATGTAGAATAAGTAGTTTAAAAAGCAAAGTTACTTTTTGTAACTTACTAGGATGACCAATAAATTGAAACATTCACTGGAGAGCCAATAGCGACAGTGTACCTATTTCTAAGTTGTAGGGCTGATAACTTCGTAAGCCTAAGTCAGATACTAATCATCCTTTAACTTGTAGTACATGATGGCAAAATACTTTTAAACAAGCAGTTAAAAAAAAATAGGTACAATACATAGGTCTCTAAAACTACAACTAAATGCAGACCCGACTGCTAAGAGAATGCTACTGTCTAAGAAATTAATTATATAGACTTCAATAGTAGCTTATTACTGGCATTATAAGCTATAACAGGGGAGAGATACATTTTACGAGCTACAATTTGACATCCCAATGAGGGTAATACTAGACCCTTAAAAATGTATGGGGCTAAATATACAATCAAGCAAATCCGAATAAAAAACTCTGTTTCAAAAGCAGGCTGTGATTTTCCCTAGCATGGGGTCGCAGGGGTCGTGTTTTAACTATAGCACTGTAGCCGTATAAATACCAGACACAAATCAATCCACTACCACTTCGATAAGATCTTTTATTGCGTCAAAATGAATTCCATTCTTCAGAGCTTAGAGGACCCTGAGCGGCCTTTCTTCGGTCCAAACTACTGGATTATAAAGAATGTAGGACTGTTGTTACCACAAAGCATGCTAGGCAAAATAATCTACATCATAGTACACGAAATAGTTGCGTTTTTCGTAGTTACGCAGTACATGGAGCTGTACGTTATTAGATCGGATTTAGATCTCGTGCTGACTAATATGAAGATATCCATGCTGAGTGTCGTTTGTATCGTGAAAGTGAACTCCTTCATTTTTTGGCAAAAGTACTGGCGCGAAGTTTTGGACTACGTGACCGAAGCTGATAAATTCGAAAGACTAAGTGGAGATCCGATCAAGACATTGATTGTTGATACATACACCAAATACTGCCGTCGGCTCTCATACTTCTACTGGGCTATAGTTTTTACAACATTCTGGACAACAACTGGTACGCCACTTATGACATATCTATCGTCATCAACTTTTAGAGAAAACATGCGAAATGGTACTGAGCCCTTTCCGCACATCTTCAGTTCCTGGATGCCTTTTGATAAATACAATTCACCAGGTTGTTGGATCACAGTAGCTTGGCATACAGTTCTATGCGCTTATGGTGCTGCAATCATGGCTGCTTATGACACATGTATTGTGGTTGTCATGGTGTTCTTTGGTGGGAAGCTTGACCTGCTACGAGAAAGATGCAAGCAAATGTTTGGGCCGGTTGGAACTGTGATCAGCGATAAGAAATGCAAGGAAGTGGTGCGTGAGCTTCATGACATACACGTTACGATGTTAAAGTGAGTACCTAAATTGTATTTTTGATACATGTATACCGAACACATACATACATGTATGCGTTTGCGTTGCGTTTTGTGTTGCGTTTTTTTTCTAACACTATGTAATAACTATCTAAGAATGCATGTGCACCATGCCACAGGATATAAGATCTTTAGTTATTTAATAATAGAGGTTTAAGCCGCGTAATCGGGATCGGCATACTGGTATGCCCGTGGCCGTTCAGGGGTTAATGAGTATTATAATGCTGCGGATTTTCTTAACTTATTTAAATTTTTGAGAGAGGAGGCCTGTGCCCCAGCAGTGGGGACATTAAAAGGCTGATGAAGATGTAGATTTAAATTTTTAAGATTGGATAGAAATATTTCCTTTTTAATGATTGTTTATTTCATTAATTTCAGTAGATATCTAATAAATGAGTGGGAATCCAAATCCTTACGTAGCAAAGAAGAGGCGGGCACATTGCTATCGTTGCCTACGCATGGCAGATAGAACATTTACTAATAATTTTCCTAATTTGTTTTGTATCTATTGTGCTCCTTTAATTATGCAATAAAATTACGCAATGAAGGTAATGCACAAGAACCATTGGTTGATAATAAACTCTTAGCTGATCTCGATAACAATTTGTCATTGATAATAATAACCTACTCAATGAGGGTCATACAAAAACGAGGGTAGAAAGTAGTAACTAAACTTCTGCCTTAACAAAGCCCTGTCCTTGCTTTAACAAAGCCGTAACTGGTGGAAATGGTTCATTAACTGCATTTTTTAGACCTTTGAGCGACTTTACATTAAACCTCGTTTAAGGTGCTGATTTACCCAGTTTCATTAATTTGATATATTGTAATTAGCAAGCCAGTATTCTAACTTCAAGTTGCAATTTAAACTTATTAGCTTTTTCTCGCGTCTTTCCTCCCGTAGCATATTGCGCTTAAACAGTTTTCATGGCATATAAATGATTATGCTAGTAGCATATGCCTTCTAAGAGTGAAAAAATTTTTGATATTGTCGCCTAGGATTATTTTTTACAAACATTTAAAAAAATATAACATTTTACGTCTGTACAATATTAGTTAAGAAGTTATGTTAATTCATTAATCAACTCCACAAACCACAGTCCTTGCAAAGTTGTTCCATCAAGATGGGACGTCTCCAGTTTATAAGCTAATTCTTTTTATAATAATTACGTATCATTCACAGAACACCCTCCTCCCGTCGTAGTACTTATGACTGAGGGTCTTGATTCCCCCAACGTGAACTCATTTTCTACACGATGCTTCGCTATCTATGCCTTTCTTTGGCATCGTAGAATTTTGTGTCCAGAGATAAGCGAATTTGGTCCGACCATCTAAGTAGACAGCGACCCTTTGGACGCTTGTTATATCCATCTTTTCTCGCCATGTAACCACAAAACTTGAGGATTCTTAGGAGTGGTTTGTACCTTTAGGTTGCGCACTAGTGCGGAATGCAGTCCAGGGAATCTGCACCACATCTCAAAAACGGTCACGATCAGCTTTCCTGGGGGTTCAGGACTTCGAGCGTAGCTGAATATGGAAAACACTAAGAACTTGCCCAGTTTACCCTCTATATACGCAGCAGCTGAGACCTCGCACCCTTGGCCATTTCTATGCGTGTCCAAATTTATTTTTCGCAATAACCTTCGACGAAGTCTTCGACGGTTCCTGGTAGTTGCAGCTTGTTGGTGCGGTCCACCATCATCAGCTTGATTTTCACGTGGTTGATCTTAAGACTTAGTTCCAAACCGATTATTTCCATTATGTTGAGGAGATGAGCCATTTCAGTTTCGTTGGCAACCAGAAGAGTTGTGGTATCTACATAATGCAGATTTGTCATTTTGACACCCCCTATTTTGACTCCACCATCCCAGTTTTCAAGAATTTGTCTGATTATGTATTCTCCATTATATGATGAAGAGAATAGGGGATAGTTTGCAACCTTGTCTAACGCCTTTACCGAAACTGAAGGAACCAGTCGCTGGGGTGGTGGGTGCCGGAGCTTCTGTAGCAACTGCGGTGTCTGCCATCGTAGAAACCTCTCTCTACCTAGAGAGAGGCTTCACACACACAACAAACGAATAAATATAATATATAGATGTTATCTTCTCGTTCTTCACGTCACTTGGACACTCAGATAAAGCGATCGTATAAGAGCTACAAGATGTACAGGTTCTTCAAGTTTTTCAAAAACTCTCCACAAAGCTGACAAGACAACGCAGTCGACAAAACACAAGATGATGGGTGTATTGAACACATAGGACTACCTAAATGTTTTTTGTACCCCCAAATACCAATAATTATATATATTTTGTATACTTATTGAAACTCCTTTGGCGTATACACTGGTGCCCTTTCACCGCCTGGTTTTCAATAACATACAAAAAAAAATAACATCTAATAAAGACCTACATCCGAGGCAAAGTTCACTTCGCTCACTTATGCATCCTTCTGCTGCATACATAATATGTAGGCAAAGTTAGTTATATTTCCCTATGATTGGACAAAACAAAACCTATATTACTGGGTGTTAAGTGATACATAAGCTGATTTAATTAGCTCAGCCTTTCGCAACTAAGTATATAGGTAGTGTGAAACATACATAGATGTCGCCGAATATATGCAACAACAGCCGACTCTCCACCTTTCGTATTAAGCCTTCCAGACAGTTCATGTATCAACATTCAGCACGCCCAGCCAAAAATAAAAGTTCAATACCTTGCAATTTCTGGTTGTTACCAATAAATTATTATATTACACTATTTATCAGTCGCTTGAATTTGTTCATAGATTAATAATACTCCTCATGCTTTTTATAGTTTATTTAGGGAAGGTGCCTTTTTTTCTTCCATCATCATCATCATTCTTTTGGCCTAATCCCAATTTTTTATAGGTCGGCGCAGTATTTCTGCTTCTTCCTAACTTCTCTACCAGCCGCCCTTTAAGAATTAGCATCATACCTCCAGTCTGTGCAAGTACACTGTCATCTAATAAAATTATTTCCTCTATGAAACAATATTATATAATCTGCTCAAAGGAAATGAAAAGCTAAACAACACATGAGCAGCTCTAATACCGAAAAAGGTAGTCGCTATTCAGTTAATTGAAGTGTCTTGAGTTAATCGTTTTAAAATTACCTAATTTATGTTTTGGAAAGCTTTTTTATGGAAGTACATAATACTAAAATAAATTATAACATCGAAAAAATGTAGAACACCTACTTATTAATAATCAAACTTTTTTACCTACGTTTTTGATGCGTAGAAATTCCTTTCGCTAGGTTGAGCATACGCTATGTTCTAATTGTTTAATTATCTTAGTAATTACAAGATATAGATAGGAAGTCGTGAATACCCTAAAAGACTGGTTTGATCCGTTATTTTTGTCAAAAACTCCCCCGTTCCAAATTTATATCGATAAAAATTTAACGCGCTCAACCACTACGAGGCAAAGAACACCATGTTAGAGCCAGAATGCTTAAAACACAAAACAATAATTTTAAACGCCCACCGATACTAATTCCTGTAATAATGGTCTTTTGTTTCAGGTACTCGAGATTATTTAATTCCCTATTGTCGCCTGTCATGTTCTTCTACATGGTCATGTGTTCGTTGATGCTTTGTGCGAGTGCTTACCAACTAACTGTAAGTTTTCTTGGAAAACCTTCAATATTCTAGTTAGTCCTTTAAATAAAATGAGTATTGACAAATCGGAAAGTAGACTGGGTGTATCTGTGTGATGTTTAGAAGGTACAGTCATCCGCAAGTCACTTACTTAAGTAAATGCTCTTACTGCTATGACAGAAAGGTGCTCCGTGCTGTCTGTGTGCGCCACTGATTGGCGGTTGGTTGTATTTGTACATACAAACCGATATTATGATTAATTTTAAAATTGATTAATGTTTCTTTTCAACAGTCCGCACAAAACGCCGCACAGAAGCTATTGATGGCCGAGTATTTGATATTTGGAATCGCACAACTTTTCGTTTTCTGCTGGCACAGTAATGACGTTTTGATCAAAGTGAGTTAGCACTAATTACTATTGAGAACTTACATAAAAACAAACGAAATCATTTTAAATAACCAAGGCGTAGTTTATTAAAAGGTGGGAAATCATCAGATGACTTCTTCCGCTCTGGGTGGTGTAGGAGGGCGTGTCAGACTCTTACTGACTAAAATCCACCCATGTTCCTTCAGTTGCCCTTTGCGTTCCAGGGCCGCGGTATGTCTTTCGAACACTCCCACAACATATTTAAAGGCTGCTTTTTATCCGACTGTCTCAAACGGAGAGTAATGTTTTTTAATTTTTTCAGAGTGAGAATATGACATTAGGACCCTTCGAAAGTAACTGGTACATGGTGAGCTATCAACAAAAAAGAGACGTGTTAACTCTGTCAGGGCAGCTCCACATACAGAACATGTTTACTGCAGGGCCCTTCGCCAACCTTACTCTGCCGACCTTCATCAATGTGAGTTATTGTAGGATGTATGCACAACGGCGAATGTAGCCCAAGCGCTCGCTACGAGACAATCTGTCTTTTTTATAGGGTGGGAACTCTTCAAAAAACTTCTCCCGCTCTGGGTGGACCGGGAGGGCGTGTCAGACCCTTTCTGAATAAAACCCACTAGTGTTCCTTCAGTTGCCTGTGCTAGGGCTGCGGTGACTTTTTCAATCACTCCTGCGACCTTGGCAGAGACAATCTGTCTAGATCACTATTAGCAAGTCGAATTTTTCGATCGCTCCTGCAACCTTGGCAGAGGCAATCTGTCTAGATCACTATTAGCAAGTCGAATTTAAGCATCGCAGTAAACAAAAACTGATTCTTCTTAGTGTCGATGTCACGTCTTCATTTCATTGACGTAACACTTTGCCATCTGCTGGTGGTTGGTGGCAGCTAATAGGTTCCCTTTGACTGCAGGTTTGGGGGCACGATGGGCAGGATAAAAAATTTTAGCTCCTACAAATAATTATTTGACTCAGGGAGATGTGCAACTAAAATACCTAGATACTTGTTTTTATCTCCCTTAGAACTTGTGATCCAGCAGGTGTATTCGCTAGCTCAGTTGACATCAATTTGTTAAGCACTATGCAGTACATTGCTCGGTGGACATCGAATATATCAGGCACTACGGTTTTCCAATACGTCAAAGCAGCAATGTACAGCAAAGTGCCTATCAAATTGATGTCAGCTGAGTTAGCGAATACGCCCGCTGGTGTTATTGGGATAAATTCTTTTATTACCAGTGTCTCCTTAAGGCGTATATAGCCGCCAAGTGGCGCCCTCATTGAATAAAAAATCGTAGCAAAGCGTAGAAAACAAAGATTAAAAATTCTATGTTGCGTTTGTTACAACGTAACATACCTTATCCTATTTGTAACAAACGCAACATAGGATTCTTTAATCTTTATTGTCTATACTAAGATAAGAATTTTTATTCAATGAGGGCGCCACTTACGGGAAGGTAGGCCCATAATATCCAATCTCAGATTAATATGTATGTATATTTCTTTTACAAATAGACTCACAGATATCACCTAAACGCAGCCTTCCAGCCATCAATAAGTGGGCGTACCGTAATGCCGTAACTTGTTGCAACGAATGTCTTATTGAATTTGCTTATGGCTATAAAGTGAGGAAGTGAAATAGATTATCTTTATCATGTTCTGGACATATTTGTAACTTAACATGTATTTTTACTTTGCAGATACTGAAGGGAGCCTACAGTTATTACACATTGCTGAGGAAATAAAATTATTCAGTAGAAGTCGTATTTTACCCAGTAGCTGTAGTTCTGCTTAGCAGTGCATTGACAAGTTATGCTATTTAATTGTTTACCTAGAAAATAAAAACGTCTAATTACTTTGTCGATTGTTTTTTTTACACCCAGTAACAGTCCAACAGTCCGCTGCATGTTATCCCTGGGATGAGACACACCCTCGTATAGCTTGCAATCCTAGTGTTGCGCATAACAACAACAGCCAAAAAAATTAGAAAAATCTGGTTTCATCCTTCCCTTGAGTAAGTTTATAGCCGTCGGTTTTTTTTTTGAAGTTCGACTACACCGTGTATTTCTATCAATAGATAGAATTTAGATTTTTTGGAACGAAGTTCCTTATCGCGCGTTGTGAAAGGGGGAAAAAATTCTTACGAAAAGTTGTCACGACACTAATGAGGCTGTCCATCCAAAAAGATTGTGTTGGAAAAACAATCTAATAAAAACTTCTTGTATTTTTATTACAATTACTTTTGTTATAGTTGTTGTTATTGCTAAAGAGTTGAGTTGAGTTGAGTTGAGCTGAGCTGAGCTGAGCTGAGCTGAGCTGAGCTGAGCTTAGCTGATCTGAGCTGAGATGAGATGAGATGATGAAGTATAACCTCTTACGTGCGTGCGTGTGTGCGTAGTTAATAATAAAAAAAATATTATAATTTAAAAAAAATAAAATTATATTACAATTCCTTCACTAATTAATCGAAAGGAACTTCGTTCCATCCGGGTGTCCCTTGACACCTCTCAAGTTTTTTTTTTTTTGAAGTCTACGATACCTTCTTCCTTTTTTTTGTATGTCAAGTAAACATCAACCCTTGCTCAGTTTTTTAAGTATTTAAAATAAACCGGCCAAGTACGTGTCGGACTTCGCACATTTAGGGTTCCATACCATAAGAGGGTAATCAATATAATAATAAACATTAGCACTTTCAAGTTCATAATTATGTCAGTGGGAGTGAGAAGTTAAAAAATTCTTCGGAACAAAATTTTGTTACAGACGACGGACAGACAAGATAGATGGACAAACGAACACGTGTGTGACTAGCCATAGTGCTCTGTTTGGACCCTTCGGGCACGGAACCCTAAAAATATAATTAAATCTCACCACTAATTTGCTGAAAGTGCAAAAGCCGTTTGTTACTGCCTGCCAGTATTCGAATTGCTGCTCACAGCTCATCGAATTATCTCCCTTTTACTCACAATGACCATGAATGGATACCTATTTTTTGGGACTTATGATTATTCGGTTAAGTTAACGGCAAAAAACCAACTGTTGAAATTCAGTGCATCATTTCTACTTCTCGCAGTAAATGCCCAAAGCGCCATCTAGCATTAAACTGAAGAAATTCGACACTATAAATAAATTTCGAACAGTACCGTACAAAAAAGAAAAATAAAATATGCAGTTTTACTGTATATACAAAAATAGTACAATACGCGTTCAAAACTTTTGTAATCTTATGTTACGGTTTTTTGAGCCGGTTTTGTAAAGAAAACTGGTAGAGCAGCCCGCCCGGGAAATTAAAAAAAAACAAAGTTTGTCTTTCTCTTTCACGGGAAGCTCTTTCTTTTGATTTCTTTCTTTACACTTACGAGCTTTGAGTTAACATTTATAACTAGAAGCTTAATTAAAATAAACATATACACAAATAAACCTAGTATTGAGTGATCAAGTACAGTTAAGGAGTAAATATAACACGATTGGACGCGGCGAGAGTTCATTAAACTTCGATGTCGGGCAGGCCTGTTAGAAATGTCATTATTGAATATTGGATTTTATTGTGAATGTTTTGTGATTCTACCATAAATATCTGCAAGTGCTGGTGTTATAAGACGTGTTGCTATGGAAAACCAGAATCCTCCAGAGAGAGTGGTGCCGGTGCAATATGGAAGAGGGTCAAGAGCTTTTCGTCAGTTTAAAAATCCTCCGCAGCCGCACATGTGTATCCAGGATACTATAAAGGGTACTACGGAGAAACTGTACATAAATGTGTTAGGATGGCAGAAAATAGCGAATCCGAAACAGTACTCAGATCCTATTCCTTTGTATGGAGGAATGCAGGTTGGTGTTTCATTTACATATTTTTGTCAATTCATCACTGCTTATAATTACTTGAGTAAGTAGCACTATTTTTCCGCTCCAGTTTTTTAACGAGACTTGATAAGATATCTTAATACAGTGCACAGTTTGCTTCTTATTAGAAACATGCTGTGAATACAAATTGTCTGAATACAAACCAAAACTCACCAATAACAATATGTATGTAGTATACAAATAGTACATATTTGTATATACTATCACTACATGCATAGCTTAGATCTAAACAGGATCTCTGCCTGCTATTCTATGGTATGCCAATGAAACAATATTCAGATTTCCTATTTATATCTCAGAACGTGAAACGGAAATGACACAGATTTTAGTATGTAGGTAGGTCATATGTTGCATTGCGCAGAATGCACTTTATAGGTATCAGCGGGACTGACAGAGACAAGGCAGGGAACACACCCCTGCGTGCCCTGTCACTCACCCGCACTCACCCCACGCAGGGCCACACTGGAGTGTGAGTTAAGTCTGTATACTGCACACATGCGCAAATTTGTGCTTTCATACAGTCAAGCTCTTATTACTTTGTTGTTGGTATAATTGATTTGTTTAGTTTATATGTTTCTTTAAGTTTTTTTATTGTTATTGGCTGTTTTGTTTTTGTTGTGTTAATTATTTGTTAAAAATGCCTCACGGAATGATACAACGTTTTATGCAGGTATGAGATTAATCATATATTTAGGAATATATCGGGTTATTATTTCCATCTTTGTAGTTTCGTTGATGTTTCTCCAAATAAAAAGACATGAGTTTGACGTATGGATACGTCCATTTTAACAATTATCTAAGTAAACATTTTTAGGCAAAGATTTAAATGCAATATTTGTTTATAGATTAAAACAGATAAAAACATAAATAACAGTTAATATTATAGGGACCTGGAGCAGCTTCTCTTGGTGCTGGTCCCTGGAGATTCCTTTTAGGTTCCTGGGGGTTTGTTTACTCGCTCGCGGTGCGAGAGGGTGGTGTATAAGAGTGACTGCTTATGTGTGATGTGTTATAAAAGAAAGAGAACTGGAATATTAATATGTTATATTGAATAATGAAATTAATACATGTGCCCTCTTCGTGCGGGCTAGGTCAAGTCTCCCTATAAACTAAAATCTTCTTAATTCTAAATTCTCAATTGGCGTTTCAAGAGTTTCTAGAAAGTTCCAAACTTCCAACGTGCCAGTCTTCACCATAAGGTTGCCAACATAAGGTCGTCACATGAGCTACGCCCCTACGAATAGAAGCGCATACGCTAGTAAGTCTTCTATTCAACTAAATATTTGAAAAGCCGATTGAGGCCTACCTAAACCTACTGCGAAGGCCCTACCTATGAGAGGTACATGTCGCAGCAGAGTCCACCTATGGATAGCCAAAAATGAACCCCGAGTAAAGTGGTCTTCTTTCTTATTATTAATTAAGCTATTCGGCGCACCACATATCCCGGCAATGCACATGGCTTCAGTGAGGTAAAACCTCTCTAAAAAGCCACACTGCTCTGCTAAATTTTCTGACCTAAGATGCTCTAGTTAGCATCTACCCAGAAGGGGTTTACAAAAATAAAATTCAAAACTGTAATAATTTTAACTCCATTGGACGTTTATGAAGACCAGGAGAAAAAACGACCACTGTTATGAACACCTACTCACTGTTCCTGAACTTCCCCCAGAGTGCTCCATAAATATAACTTGAAGTATACTCTCTAAATAAATAATACATAAAAATTGTCATGGGCTCGGTCACACCATACAGAATCAACTCGATCCTACTTTGCGAAGGCATTATACCCCATAAACAAAGTTGGTATAAACCGACAAAAAACCCGGACACATTTTTCCCTAGGAGAGAGGACCGCAGTTCCCTCTACCTCCTAACCGTAGTAACATCTTTATTAAAATCGCACTCTGGAGAAACTCATATCTAATTCCCACTAATAATCGCCTAACAAATTTTTTTCATAGAATGTGGTCATATCTCCCATCAGTCTTCAGTCACGTCCGTGCAGCTCATCATATCGATTACATGAAACACACAAAAACACAACGATTAATATCACATAAAAAACAAAACAAATGAGAACCTCCTACTTTTGAAGTCGGTTAAAATTTAAACTTTTACTATATTGTCAACCGTACTAATTTTGACGTACCAGATATCTGACAATTATTTGTCATGTCAAATGACATCTGACACCACTGTCTATTCTCTAAAATTATTTTTAAAAATAAAATAATTTTTAACAAACAATTTATAAATTTTTTCTTAAATTTCCAACACTTATATTTACTTACAGAATATTGCTTTAATAAATAGTTTACAAGCAATTCCTGACCTCTTTCGCATATTTTTATTTTTATCGAAGAATTTGGGTCATCGTAATTATTAAGTCCATACCTTATATTTATGGTCGAAAACTTGTTTGTCACGTTGCTATGACAATGCATGTCAGCTAGAATAAATAACATTGATACAAAAATAATTTTATATTTAGCAAAGAAATGGAAATTATCCTTCTTCGTACAATATGGGAGGGCCCATATCTCCTCCTCCAGCCTATTCTGTGAAAAATGCTGTTCCGCTTGTTGTGAAATGTTGTGATGTTGTGAAGTGATATTTATGATGCAGTTTTCATCCCGATAGATATCCGCTGGACCATCACCTATTGGAACAATAATAGCAGGATTTTGCATGACTTCTACCGGCACGCACAGCTCTTTGGACTCCACCGCCATTTCGAAGCTCTCCTGCTCACAAACATCAGCAGAAACATACTCAACTTGAATAAAATCATCGTTACAAGAACCATGTGTCTCCGACGGAATTTCCACCTCACAGCTTTCCATGTCGACAACATCAGCCGAAACAACTCTCAAACAAATAAAATTTTCATTCGACTCGTGCTCGCCAAATGTTTCTTTTACTACAATTATCTCTTGTTTCTCTGAAATATTATTACTAGGAATAATTGTAAATAACCGACCCGATTCTGTATCTTCATTTTCACAGCTTCGGTCATCCTCGTCCAGACCGCAGTCTTCATATTCCTGGACATCATTGACTAGGCCTGCATCAGCGCAGCTCTGGTTATCATCGTCCTCCTTAGAAAAAAATATTATTTGATTATCCTCGCTCACATTATTTTCGGACTGTTCATCCGCCTCGGACACAACGTCCGGCCTCTCAAGATTATAAAAACACTGATTAATTCTGTGCTTGCAAGACACACACTTGCATGGGAATTCTCTCCTAAGCTCCGCGCACAGCGTGTCAAATTCCATCTCATACTGGAACGTATATTTAAAAAAATAATGCGCAGCTCCTTTTAACCAGACACCAAGAATTAGCGAATAATCGCTTTTTCGCCACCCTTTGGCAATGGCCATCGACACAAACTCGTCGATAAATTCTTCGAGGCACACTTCATACGTGTGTCCCGAAAAGTAACGCATTTTCCTCTTTTAATATTATTTAACACTTAATAAAAATGGAACCACTCAGCTTGGAGTATACTCCTCTTATCCTGATGCTGTCACTGCATCAGTCCTCAGTTTGTCCACCGCACACTGATACCGTTGCCGTCACTCTTACATACGGCGCTCTTACCCGGCGCCTCCACCACTTATAGGGACCTGGAGCAGCTTCTCTTGGTGCTGGTCCCTGGAGATTCCTTTTAGGTTCCTGGGGGTTTGTTTACTCGCTCGCGGTGCGAGAGGGTGGTGTATAAGAGTGACTGCTTATGTGTGATGTGTTATAAAAGAAAGAGAACTGGAATATTAATATGTTATATTGAATAATGAAATTAATACATGTGCCCTCTTCGTGCGGGCTAGGTCAAGTCTCCCTATAAACTAAAATCTTCTTAATTCTAAATTCTCAATTGGCGTTTCAAGAGTTTCTAGAAAGTTCCAAACTTCCAACGTGCCAGTCTTCACCATAAGGTTGCCAACATAAGGTCGTCACAATATGTATAAATAGTTGCGTTTTATTTGTATGATGGCTAGTTTCAATATTTAAATTTAATTTATTTTTGACTTGACTGTACCTGCGCAGAGTTGCACTCGCAGCTACCTTCACATAAGCCATAACGTTTGGGAATACCTGTATTATCTACTAAAGTCTTAGAGTGACATCATGGGCCAAATTTAAAAAAAAAAATGCATGTGATTAGTTTAAACATTGACGTGTTTTGTAGAGTAAACTACAAAGAAAACGCTTTCATGACCACTTGAATATGTTTAATTTAAAAAAAGACCAAAAAATATAAAACATAGTTCACAAGAAAAACATTAGCCTTTTTGCACTGGTCGGATATAAAAAACTTTTTTACAAAAAAAAACAACCGACTTCCAAAAAAAAAATACACTAAAAATGAAAAAATAACTTTAATTTCGGAAGTCGGTGTTTGTATTTTACTTCTTCGAAATTTGACACCGACTTCCGAAATTAAAGTTATTTTTTCATTTTTAGTGTATTTTTTTTTTGGAAGTCGGTTGTTTTTTTTTGTAAAAAAGTTTTTTATTTTTCACTTTTTAGTTGTTGTACCCCATTCTACAACTAAATTAATAGTAAAGTTATACCCGAATGTATAACACCAAAAATAGGGAATTTGAACATAGTTGGTGAAATTAGGGTGTATCAGGATGAACTGTAGAAATCTGTATACCCCTTCAGAGCGTATCAGCGTGATGTAATGTTGTGAAGTGGTGAAAACAATACACAGACATGCGATTGCAGCAATTCTGGAAGGTTTGCTATCATTTATTGAAGAGTTCCATGGTGTATCTCCGAAGTTCTTTATCAGATCTTCACCAAACTAAAATGGGACCACATGTGTAGCAACAGCTTTCAAATAAAAAAAAAATCTTCAAAATCGCTTCACGGAGTAAAGAGTTATGAGGTAACACACATAAAAAAAAAAAAAAAAAAAAAAAAAATACAGTCGAATTGAGAACCTCCTCCTTTTTTAGAAGTCGGTTAAAAATAGTGGTTCAGGACTTTTTCAAAGTTTTCTTCCTGGAAGAAGGGTAAATGTGGGTGGTGAAGTGTTGACTAATTATTTAAAGTAGGTTTTGTCCTATAAACAGTTGAATTTGATGGATGCAACATGTTTTTTTGGCTCACACACATGCACAGCATGTCACATAGTTTTATTAAGGTGGAAGTGCCAGTGTAGCCATCGAAATTCAAATTTTCTTACGTTTTTTGCAATTTACAGGTCAGTGTCTGTCTAGGTTAAAATTTGATTCGCGGGTGTAGCAAGTATGTATTTATAGAATTGTAATCATTAAAATCATCAATACTACTGTCTCACTTAGAATTGATGTCAAATGTCATGACTTCATAAAATACTCACATTTGGCATCAATTCTAACTGAAAGAATTGTATTGATGATTTTAATTATTATAGTTCTATAAATACATACTTGCTACGCCTGCGAATCAAATTTTTACTTAGATACAACCTGACACTGACCTGCAAATTCCAAAAAACTTAAGATAACTTGAATTTTGCGGGCTACCTTGGAGCTTTCGCCTTAATAAGGCTGCATTACTATAGGCGTAAAGCATATTAGTTGATCCTCTTCATACACATGCACATCAGTACTGTTTGGGACTCAAAATGCCAGTTCATGAATGGAATGTTCATGGAGATAAGTGCTGATTTGTCTCCATAAAGTCTTTAGTGAAATAGGCATACTCACTTCAATTTTCTAATTGACTTTTGAGTTTAAAAGTGCTTAACTCTGTCTTTGTTATTCTAGGTGCCGCAGAACTATGGCCCAAATGCTGGTAGGCCTCCGATGATAGTGTTTGCAGTGATGGTGAACCCAGACATACTCAAAGCTAATGGAAAAAATGCTACCAGTCCTACGGTAATAAAACTCTTATACTTTATTTATTTATATTTTCTATAATGACTTGAAATCACTTTCATTCTAAGTTTCTAGACACTAACTTGGTGGTTTGAAATTCTCATTTTATTTACCTCTCGATTGTCTAGTAACTATTTTTTTTTTAAATACAGTTTCCTAAAATCATTATGTAACGGCACCCTGCTGTCGGGAGGGGCTTCCAATGCATCTAATCGCTCCTCTTGACCAATTATGATGAAATTCCGACAATATGGCTTGGGTTGATGACATAAAAAAATTTAACTAATCCAGCAGTTAGATTATCAAAAAATATTGGACATGTGTTAGATTATCAAAAAATATTGGACATGTGTTTTTTTCTTTTGTCATGTAAACAGAAAATGAAGACGATACAGTGTGTTGAAATTTTGCAAGATGTCTCACTGGAGTTAAAAAAGTACCACTTTTTTCTTAAAACTGACATAACAAGCACCCACTCCTGAACTTTGATGCATTTTATCTTTTTTTAATTCTTTATTGTTTTGGTAAAGCAAAGAATACGGGTCCAATATTTTTTGAGACTTGGACTAAATAGAATTATTATTTTTGTACCCAGAAATAATACTTATACCCCATGGTAACTATGGCTTTTACATGATTTCAGCCTGTAAAATTGTAAGCACTGTACTTTAAATAAAGTACCAAAAAAGCAAAGTAATGTATAATATAATGTTTATGGCGGTTTTTGTATTAGATTCTTATCTACATGGCACTTAGTGTTATCAATTGGAAAGTTGTTTGTTTATGTTTTACAGTAGGGTTTAAGATTGATATGATTAGTTCCTTATCACCTCGTATAAACGTTAGTAGTATTGATTTGAAAATCAATTTACACAAGTCACTTTATTGGCCAGTAAATCTTTCATATTGCAGTTCTTTACCTTTAAATAAAATAAAAAAATATTTTAGGCATTAAATAGACCTGGGAAAGCCCATAAAAGTAGGTATATTATTTATGTCAAGACATCCCCCGGTCCTGTGCGTCTCGCATCCATCGGCAACCCGCGACCTTCACCAGGTCATCGGTCAAAAAAACATCTTATATCTATTTATAATTTAATTATTCTGTCAAACAAATTCTTATTTTCCTTTTTATATCATTTTAGGATCGCGAAGCCCTAGTGAGTCTCCTCTGTGACTTCGTGGAGGCTATGAACCCGGGACTAGTGCTAGCGAGGAGTCCAGTCATCATGAAGGATAGAGACCTGGCTGGAGAGCTGAAGGATGTGTGGCTTGCTGTCCAGAACAAGAGGGAACGCGAGAAGGGAATGAACCAGGATGTTATGTATAAGGTTGGTGCTTTGGCTTTAATTAGTTTTAAAAAGCACTTGTGTTGAATTTCTTGCCCATTCCTCTCCATACAGATCTTTACTTTGGAATGGGCATTTTAGCTTCATATTTCGGACAGACAGCTCAAAAGTGTCCGTTTTTGGTTTGATTGAAATAAATGCTTCAAGTTTTGAAAATAGCAACATAGGATTCTTTAATCTTTATTTTCTACGCTTTGCTACGATTTTTTATTCAATGAAGACGCCACTTGGCGGATATATACGCCTTAACAATGATGATGTCACAGTTATTTTATCACAATACGTGTATGTTTTCAGGTTTACGACATTGATGGCATTGGTGAAGACAACATGAATGAAGATGATAACAATCAAATGAAGCAAGGCAGCTCACCAAACAGAGGACCTGGTGAAAAGAAACCCATTAAATCATCCAAACAAATACTTCTCAATGCTGGACAGAAGTCAGAGTTCGACTCAGGTATGAACAACTGTCAGATTAACCAAAATCACGCAAACAGAGATAACAAAACTGGTAATACACCAGACACCACATACTGCACGCCTGTCTACGGCCAAATAGTATCCACTCGAGAAAATCACAACCAAATCAATGACATCCAACAAAAGTTCGCCACAAACGAAATGAAACCCTCGAGCTCCTTCAGGAAAGACTGGAACCCTATGCACGGCAAGACGACGGAGGGCTGGGACGAATTCTCAAAACGCAACATATCCACTATAAAAAACGACGAAAAAAAACGATGTATCAAAGATAAATCTAAGATTAGCAACGGTAAATCTCACTACGATTTCTTCCCGTATTTTGACAATAAAACGGTGAACGAAACGGACGTACCCGAAGAGGAAGACAGTATGATCAAAGAACAAAATTCGATCGAAGAAAATTCTAAAATAATTTTAGACCCAATGCAGAAACTAGTTCTGCATTCGACTGATAAGAATATATGTGATAATAACACAAGTGCTCTCAGCTCAATAAGCTCATAAAATAAGCTTTTACAAACATTTTGTATGGCAGTTGTCGTTGAATTATGTATTCGCTTCTATGTCTATGTCCCCGAAGGCGCCACAGTCGCAGTCGTCTTCACTGTGACAGCTCGATGGACAACTTCTGCGTTTTGTCACAAGAAAGCGATTACGAGAGTCAGAGGTCAGGCCGAAATGTTAATGTAACAATAGCAATTTAGGCGGAGCAACATTATAACTATTGTTTTACGATGTTTTAAAGAATATACGTTTTAGTAAGAGATATGTATGCATGGCTTGCGTTTGATGAGTTTGTCTTGTTAGTTTTTTAGGTCACATCAATAAATCAGTCCAGCCAAAATTGTCTGTCTCACGTTTTTACGGTAATTAGTGTAAAAAGTTTTGTACGGAAAATCGCAACTAAAAGTGTGCATAGAAAATAATGAATGTTTTTTCGTCTTAAACTAAACTATGGTGTATTTGTGAATCAACTGTGTTTTGTATCTACCATTTCTATGTCAATATCGCAAAATAACGGGTGTAAAAAGACAGTTTCCGAAGCCGAAAGCCACATATTCTACCCATTATTTAGATCATTTTTTTCCACTAGACCATACCTGGAAAACCACTGGTTCTGGAGATATTGAAGGTCAACAACACAATTTTTATGTTTTACTTTTTTACGAAAATGAATTCTAAGTGTTATTACTAAACTTTTTTCCAATCAAACATTATTTGAATTTTCGAAATTACGATTGTAGTTACGAAAACGCAATGAATATCAAACGTATCCGACAAGTACCTACGTGGCTTAGAGCGAAGGGGTGGGGCTTAAATCCACTTGCCTGTGTTCGCGTTACATTGCGCGGAATAAAAATAGTTTTATTTTTCATATCTTAAAATAAAAGTCGTTTCCCAGCAATAATTTTTGCGCAAAACTACTTTGTTAGACGTACTGTATGCGTTAGTTAACGGCTCTGTGATGTGTCTTTTTACGCCCTGTACATACAAACATATAAAAATCAAGCTTAATTTGCTTAGCCCCAATAGAAGGCTAGTTTGGTAATGAGTAATGGTGGACATAAACCATAGCCTTTAGTTCATAGTAGGAGCGAATCACACGACAATACAGCGATACTAAGTATACAACATGCTTTCGTGTGTGAGTGCGTTTATATGGTTGTGTGTTCATGTACCGTTGAGTTGCGTTGTTCAAACTCGGCCGATGGATGTAGCTGTCGTTACTTAAGATAAGACTGACTCTCATTGGCCCAAACTACTGGTTCGCTCCCTTACATACTCTTCAAGTATCTTCTAGTGAATATTAATAAATCTTTAAAAGTATTTAGATTAAATTTTAGTGCAAGAACAAACTTATTTATACAGACATTAGCCTAATTTGAACAAACAAACAATTGTATATTATTAATAATTTTTATATAATGCTATATTTTTCATTGTTGCCAATTTACTATATTTAAATCCTGAGCTTGTTACACGTACTTTACAATCACTGAATGAGGAATTCAAAGTGTTGTCTTGAATGTCATGTTCCCGCGGCCAACTGTTAGTTGTTGAGAGCGAAGTGGCCCTAGGTGGCGTTAGTGGGCGGAGATGTCCCAAATATATGAACAACATAGTTTATATTCTTATCTCACTAATGCTATTTAGAATGATAAGTTCATCGAGTGTTTGAAGTCTGGAATGCAGTGGGTTATTATGTATTTTTATTCTAATTAAATACCTATTGTAATGAGTTTTTGAATTTTGCTCATTATATAAAGATTTAGATTCTCAAAGTGACCAATTACGAGTAAAAATAATGATTGTTCAGCTCGTTTTATCTCTTTGACAATGATCTCAGAATTTATAGATAATGTATCTGTTTTTTTCAATTTCAATGCCTGTAGGCGTTACCAAACACTGCCAAATGATGCTTCTTTATCTTGACACTGACTGAATAAGTTACATCGATAGCAGAGTAACGAAAGCGCACAGGAAGACTCCTGGCAATCCAGAAAAAAGTACAGCATTGTTGAGTATACAGTTGTTCAGAGGTCTTGCGTGGACACATTGTGAAGAAGACTGATCTTTCGGAACCTTTGACGGGATTTGCAGTTGACTGTTTTTAGGCGTATTGTAGAGAAGCAGTGATAAAATTCAGCCAGCTTATAGACTTGATTGTTTGTAACATTTTATCTGTGAGTAATATGAGGCAGGCCCCGTTGTTTGAAGTACTAGATTGGTTGTCTATGCGCTCGTTTGTCTGAAGCTAGCAACTTGTTTATGGTCATTTATCAAATTCGATGTGACTTAGGCATGTCTTATTACTTTTTTACCTATACACGAACAACTATCGCGTTTTGAACATAAATCTAGTTAACAAATCGCAAATAAAGTAGATTTTACATGGTTGGTTAGTTGTACATTATAAGTCATTACCTTTGTGCAATCCTTTGGTTCTTTTATATTATTTAAGTTTTATTTTTAATAGTTATTATATGTATACCATTTACTGAACAGAGGTAGAGATCTCAGTTTGGACCCTCGCCACACACAGTTATAGATCTTATGTCATTTAGATACGTCTCAATGTTCTATAAAGCTTTACTGTTCATATATGACTTCTTTACATGCATTTTTGGTGGACTGTTGTTACAATATTTTGATCAAAGCATCAATTAAATTGTTGCTATATTAGTGGTCTTATCGTGTGAAGATGCAACGCACGGTGTCAGCAGTCCACCTCGAATTAAGTTATAACTAGGTACTTTTGATAAATGTTGAGAATTACTGCCCGTTGACTAAAAGTAAGGGATTAGAAGTACCAAGAGGAACCCAACAGCGGAACTGTCACTTCTAATCTCATTCGTTGGTTTAACAGGTTCAGTAATACAGATAAATAAATTAATGTTGTTGATTCTCATAACTAGTATATATGACATTTTTTAATTTAATTTTTCAAGTTCGACCGTTGAATTGACTCGACATTTATTTTAAAGTTATACACTTCAGATCAATGAAATTGCATTTAATAATAAAAAAAATTCTTGTATATTTTTTGATGTGCTACATTTACATTTAGTTTGGTATTTTATAAAGTATTCATTTTAACATTATTCATAGTTTTTAGATAGGTACAATAATTGTAGTATTTTTTGTATGTGCCCTAGGTACGTGTATGTGCCCTAGGTACGTAGTTATGCTATACCCAATGTTCCTTTGATATAAATTATATTAATTTGTATTAAATTATTTGATCAGACATGTTTATTTTAATTATAGTTGTATGATTATTTTGTTACGTTAATTTTATTTGTGTAATATAAAGTGAGTTTCACTTGTCAGTGATCATGACCCAGCTTTTTTTAAATGGAATAATATCATTGTCATTTTTGTCAAGTAAGTACAAAGTATAAAACGGCTTTCTTGAATATTGGTAATTTCAGATTCGTTTACTGCAAATGTAATAGTACAAACACTATTTCTTCAAATTACTGTTACTTACACAAGTTTATTATAAAAAAACCTATTTTCTGGACTCTACATACTCTGAAGTGAAATTCTCTTTATTTCACGTTTCTGGGTTGTAATAGTCTCAAAAATATCTTACAAGTAAAAACTGTTAAAATACAGAACTAGCCATGTGACGTTTTCGGTACGAAATAGATGTATTTTTTGATTTTATAAAGTAAATCTGTGTGTAAGTTTATAAAAATTGTACCTACCTAATATAATGGAATTTAATAACAGATCTCTTGTTTACAGTATTTAAAATTACATGTCATTTACAAGACTGGTTGAAGTTGTTTTTCATTTATTATTTAGAATTATGAGCCTAATTATGTGAATGTTATATACCCCCCCCCCCCCCCCCTCCTCCTTGCTCCGCAGAGAGTAGCATTCTGGACTCCATTCCCAAGTCGTGCCCGCGCCTACTCGCTGTCCGGCTGGCGAGTAGAAGAGTGAAGAAGTAAAGTCAAAGTCAAAACGTTTATTGCGAACTAAGTGTACAATGTTGGTGTTATACTTTTTTTTTGGTACTTATGACTTAGCAGCCTACACACACACACACTTAGTACACTTTTCTTAGCGCACATAGTTCTCCGTTTACATTGGCTGCCATGGCCGAAATTCAATTAGGAGTACATGTTACATTATTATTATTAAAACTTGTGACGCGTTCTGGCTGCGTGAAGTCTTGATTTTGTCTCCCTATGTTATAAAAATGGTAATTGCTGGGCGATCTGATCCGATTACAAAAATTCTTTCGTAGAATAAGTTAAATTATCTCGGAGTGCTATAAGCTACTTTTAATCCCGGAAAAGTGCAGTTCCTATGGGATAAGAAATGGGGGCAAAACCCCGCACAAAAACTAGTTAACAAATGACGAAGTTGTGGTCTACTCGCTCAATAAAGTCGATTTTTTTTTAATCATTGCACACTTGGAATTTCTCCTGTATCGTGGTCGCGTTTTACAAACACCCAAACCCGGAACAACTATCTGTGGGCTATACAAATATTTTTGTCTAGTCTATAACTTTTCTTTGCCATATATTAAGTAGGTTCTTGTACTTATTTGAATAAAATATTCACAAATCGCACGCGAAAACTATCACACCACGCACACCGTTCGTCTCTGGGGCGCAATCGCGACTGTTTGTGTACCAAGTGTTTACCGTAGGTACTCGAGGCGCCTATATGTATGACTCGCGTTCCGACCGTTTATATGAAGATATAATATAATTATAATAATTTATTCTTCAAAAAAGTACAAAACGTTACAAGAAACAAACTACAATTTTTGTGAGGTGAATGTACAGAGGCATTATAATTTAGACAACGACTCCCAAACTGAGACATGCTCGTATCTTGGGTAGTCGGGGTCGACCCTTTCAGATGTCGTATACATATCACCGTCCTATTTTGAACCAAAATCTTACACTTAACAATTGTACATAAATAGCAACTTTATATAAATGTGTATGTTTCATGTTAAATTAATATTTAAACATTCAAAGGAACTTTTATTTTACTACTTCTTATTTTAATAGAATACTGTATATATTTTTACCGTACCTGTAACCTGTAACGGGTAGTGCCTCAAGCTTTTAAGAATTTAGGTAAGTACATACACGCCTAATACTTACTAGAATTTATTTTTAATATTCTAGTTTACTGTCCCAGATAGAAGCTTGTTTTAAAAAAAATATTTTTATTTATTACTAGCACTTCGTCCGCCTGGATTTCAAAAATTTATTTCATAGGACACTCACAAATAACATGGCTTTCTATTGGTAAAAGAATTTTCAAAATCGGTTTAGTAGTTCTAGAGATTGCCCCCTACCTCACAAACTGAGTCATCTCTTACCTCTTTATAATATTAGTATAGATTGATAGGCTCGCGTTTGGACTACTGTCTCACCTGATGGTAAGCGATTATTACTAATAAAACCAGATTGGAAAAGTCTGACCGCCAACCACCCCCTCATCGCAGCCGTAAGACAGCGATGAGCAGCGATTTGAAGTGGGGGCAATAACTACCCAGTCGCCACTAGGTAGCAACAGGGAATTTTATTCCCGATTGCCACCTGGTGGCGATCCATGTGGGGGTGACTGGGAATTTGTGCTACTGCACAATGACCCCCGAAGCGTTCCCATCCGCCATAAGCTTTAATCTACCTGTATAAACGAGTCATAAAATGGACATGAGCAGAGCAACCACGGGATTTTCGAAAAGCCTCAGTACTGAGTTGTTTCAAGTGAATAAAAAGGTTGTTGCATTTTTTTCATCTTTATTTTATAAGTTAAAAAAATCAACCATTACATGCTTAACTTTGATTAATCATTATTCAACAATTTACATAATATAATAATTTAGTGTGGGTATTTTAACAAAATTAGCTTGGGAAGCCAACTTAAACTTTAACAAACTAGGGACCTTAAAATGTTACATTTTCATTCTGTACAGTATATAGAATGACGTAAGTAAGTACATAATTAAAATAACAACACAATTTGTTATAAGACCAAATATTGAACCTGGACTAGGTTCAATATTTGGTCTTATAACAAATTGTGTTAGAACTGCCAAACTTGCAGGTGTTACAAAAAATATTTTTCCTTTATAAATTGTGGGTTTATGTTTATAACGATTCAGCAGCCATAGCTCAATTTATAAACAAGTCAGTTGCATTAGAAACATTAATTTCTAACATGTAACATTTTAAATGATGCATTCATTTGACATTAGTATTCTTGAGAAGAACTATTAGTATTTGTGGTTTGTTGATTCTTCGTCTTCTTTGGTAAGAGCTTCTGTTCAATGTGCGGTATCACGCCACCCTGAGATATGACCACACCGTAGAGCATTTTGTTCAGCTCTTCATCATTCCGGACAGCCAGCAAAATGTGCCGAGGTGAGATTCTGGATACAATCAAACAATAATATTAAAACAATGTTATAGTGGATTTACTATTGTTAGCGAAATCATATTTTAAAGTTTTAGGTAGGTTTAATCAAATTTAAAAACTGGTTTAGACTTCAATGACTAGAAGAATCTTGCACGTGAGAATAATTCTTTAGATTGAATAAAATCAGAACTTTAGTTCTGGTTTTATTAAATGGATTGATATTCCACCAACAGACACCCAAGATACAGGAGTAACTCATATTAAGGGGCAACATTTTAATAAAGATAGTGAGCTCTGCTAAGGAGTGGACTATTTGCCCAAATATAGATTGATTTATCTTGGAAACAGCTTAGTAGAATCCTAGACAATCAGAAAAGCTGGTGGTAAAAATTAAACCAAGTAAATATAAAATAATGGATGTGGGTAGTTCAAGGTTCCATAATTAGTGCAAACTCGCCTGCTTCTGTGATTATCCTCAGCTGCCTTTGACGCCAATTCCAAGATCTCAGCAGCTAAGTATTCAAGCACAGCGGCCATGTAAATTGAAGCGCCTTCGCCAACGCGCGTTGCGTAGTTGCCGTTTTTAAGAATCCTATGAATTCTGCCCACAGGTAGCTTCAAACCTGCGCGACTACTACGACTTTTGTTCTTCGCCCTCATGCCGACTGGGTTCATTGGTTTTACAGGCATTTTAAGATTTTTGATTTATTAAATGATGATACAGAAACTTTTTTACACTCGATTGAAACAATTTTTGAAGTAATAAAAAGTTCAAAAAGCACGACAACGGACAACGACCAACCGACTAGTTACTTATTTAAATTTTAAATATAGCAGTGTTACCAACCTTTACGAAAAATTTTCCCCAAGTTGGTTTCTGAATTTCCCTAAAAATCCCTAAATAGAATTTTATAAGTACCATCATACTTATTTAGTACTTAAATTATTTCGTAGCTCATAAAATAAAACGTTACAAGTTAGTAAAATATTTTTAATTAAATACAATTTTAGAAAGTTTTTAATTATTTCCACAATCGCGTCATCATCCTGTTTCTCCCGATTCGACGTCATTCTTGTTGCCAAACAGAACTTCGGTGGAATTGGGGTTCGAAGCTCAACTTTAAGTTAAGGAATCGTCATAAAGGAGTTCATTATAATCGCAATAACACTATTTAATCACAAAAAACAGCAACCACACTCCTGTCACCGAAAGTAAACAAGGTACGGTTGCTCGCAGCGCCATCTACGATTACCTTTGAGTGTGGCTCCCCATTTATCCAAAACAGATTTTAACTCACTGATTGAAGAGTGACATGAATAAATGAATGCGCCGCGCAGTTCACTCGTTTCATATCGTGCGTTCCTTTCTAAGTTTCTACGCAAAAACTGAAAACACACGCTTCGTTTTCGATTTTGCAAGTTTTGTTTGAAATCCCAAAAAAAATCCCCAAAAAATTCCAGTCCCTAAAGATGTCCCTTTTAACACTTCTAGCCCATAAATTTAGGGACAAAATCCCTAAGTTGGGAACCGTGAAATATAGTGATAGTGTCAGGTGTCAGCCGTGTCAGGTCAGTACCACAGATTAGATAACTAGTCAGTAATGTCAGTGACAATCTATGGTCGGAGAGTTTTTGGTGGGCTTTTCTCGAGTGAAGTTCAGTGGCTGTTTTAATTATTCGTTTATTGATTCCTAGTGGATATTCTGATGTAAAATTGGTGTAGTTTTGTGTCTCAAGTGTCTACGCAACTGGACAATATGTGGAATCATTGAAATAGGGGCGATCTCGGTAAAATAGAGCTGAGAATTTTATTGTAGTACTGACTATCTCAGTGAAGTTTGCCGAGAAGGCTGACTCGACACATTTGTTGCCAATTACTGCAAAAAACATTAGAATGTGTTACATCTGTAGTGCGATTCTGTAAACAACTCACCGTGAAAACTTAGGTGAAGGGAACATGAAGCGAGCTGTCAATCCATACAATAAAGGTGGAATGACAGTTCACTTCACGCTCGCTTCACCTAAGTTTTCACGGTGAGATGTTAACAGAATCGACCAGCAGCATTTTAATGGAAAAAAAGTAAAAATACACTACTAAAGACGAGGCGGTATGGCGAAGAAAAAAAATATCTATGGTCGGAGGTTTTTGGCGGGATTTTCTTACTGACCTATAAATCCCATAGATGTATAATTCTATAGATTGGCAATGTCATCAATCGAACGAGACCAAAAACCATTGATCTAAGTGTGCGTAAATTGTGAATGTGTGCATAGATAGTGTTGTACGACTTGTTCTTGCGATATCGATAATTACATCTTTCTAATATTATGTTATGGATAAGAAGTACATTTCTTCTGTGTAATACAGTATTTAAATTTAGAATAATAAATGTAGCTGCTTTACCTATTAAGCTGAGCAGCGGTACAATTCTTCATGGCTCGGTTGGTATTTAATATTTTTTGGTTATTTAACTGATGGTCTCATTAGATTTTTTTAGTAAACTACCCTATTGGTCAAATTTCAATTGGTCCATGGAGCACTGATGGTTTCCTACGCAATAATGCTGCTGGCATGCCACTAACCCTCATTTAGCAGGAAGATTTGAGTGAGATGACACAGCAAAGTATTTATAAAAAAGAAAAATAACTTCTGGGAATGAAACTGATGCCGTAAATATATGTTTGCAATGTTTCTCTGTCTGAGTAAAACGCAATTTCTATTAGAAAGATTCTAAAATTTACATGAGTATATTGAGCGTGGCACGCCGTGTCACTAAGTTAGCGGCCATAAAAGTAACATCTACAGGAAAATAGTGAAATAAAAAACACTTAAAAAGAAAATAGCTTTATTAATCACATAATTAATGTACATAATGATAACAATGTTGAAATGTCGATAACAACAAAAAACCAAGCCATCACATCACTCAAAAGTGAGGTTATAATGCCCTCGTATTTCTCTATTTGTTATTTCTGAAATTATTCGGTTTTAGACATGCTAATTAATCTAAGTAATAAATAACATAATTTTTTCACCTTATTTTGCTTACAGCCGGCTCCTTTGTGAATTCTGATTGCAGAAATAACGATGTAAACAAACAATAAACTTACTTGTGAAACGAGTAATCCTGAGGATTTTTATTTTTGCAAGATTCACATCTTATTACTGCACAAGAAACCATCGCAATACAGTTCTTAAATCAGATGTTATCACTATATTCACTGAAATAATTGTCGAAACACTTGTATACACATTTACCAAGGGCCCTACAGGGCCTTAGCAAATACGTGTTTGGTCCTGTTGACAGCGTGTTGCTTTTTCTCTTTCTAACACAACAAAGTTCCGTTAAGAGCGGGAGCTCTCTTTCACTCTTAAGCCCAATCTACGGAGTATATACTACATCTATGATAAATCCTATGGACTGGGCATACCTACAAGAAAAACGTGCTATAGGTATCTACACTTTGATTTGAGAGGATAAAATGGCGGATAATAGGGCAGCCCATATCGATATCTCTTTATTAAAAACATCGATAAAAGATTGTGAGAATGTTTTCATATTGTTACGGTACAATATCAACAGTATTTTTACCAGTGGCATTGAGGTAATATGTTACTACGTAATAGAGAGGCTATCATAGAAGCAAAGGAAATGCTACATTTTGACAAGAGTAACTAATGTTCGCGCTGAAACAATAATTAGTCGTCTTAACAAAACAGTAAAGACACGCAGCGCTAGAAAGCTTCTAAGGTGTAGGTTTCACGCGACCAGAAGGTCAGAAGCGCCGTGATTTTCCAGAACCCCGCACTTGAACGGAACACAGTAGTGATGTGTGGCGACTTCTTTAATACGTAGTTTCCTTTTTACCCGACTGCGCGACGCAAGGGAGGGTAATGTGTTTATCAGCCTATGTATGTATTTATGATTAAATGTATGTGTATTTGTTCCTTTGAGGTGTTTTAGAGACCGAAAGCGTGGGCCGATTTTGACCATTCTTACGTCAATTGATTTATTTTAATCTTGCGAGTGCTACTAATGACGTGACTGTAATCAAAATAAAATATGGCGACCACCAGACGCATAAATTGTGAAAAAGAAAAGAATTAAAGTCGACTAACTATATTAAGTGGGGTATCAAAATAAAGGGTTCGAGGAGGCGATTCCAAAAATCTAACTCACCGAAGAGTATAAAAAAAAAATAAAAAAAATTCAAGAACCCGACTTAAAAAATCAAATGAAAAGTTCCAAACAAGTGACTTTTCAAGCAGTCTGATGTAGTTGGTTGCATGAAATCAATAATTGAACTAAAATAACTCCCACCAACTTGTTTTTCAGCCAGGTTTTTTGAAAAAAAAAATTTTTTTTATTTGAAGTCAGTTTTTTTTAGTGTATTGGAATTTATGCTTTTAGCTATTACAAGAAACGAAATGCAGAAAGTAGGTATATCGAATATTTTGTGTCAATTAAAATGAAAAGTAACAGTGTTAGTGTTATTCTAGAGCCTTGCCTTAAGTAGACCTTCGAGACGGAGGCAACAAGTTCAAAGAAAACAAATGACTATGAATCCGCAGTGGGCTCCCGGCACGGACATCTCCAACACGATGATTTTTGGGTTTTAATTAAAAGTCAACAATAATTATAATGAAGTCTTTCTATTAAACAAATCAATCTCATTCATTTCTGAACAATACAATTTTGTTCAGGTAATTTCTGTGTGATATTCTTTCAGTAGAGTAGTAGTAGTTCTTTCTCTTTTAAATCTATCAAAGATTTAAAAGGGAAAGAAATTATTACCGAAGAGATTTTTTTTCGTTTGTTTTCTGACTTTCTCATTAAATCTCTTTTTGGACTTTTCTTCTTGGACTGTTTTTGAAATTTGTCCTTTAATTTCTTAATCATTTCAAATGTGTACCTGAAATCAAATAAAATAAAAGTAAGCTTTAATATACAGAGTGGTGATGACAATACGACATTAAATTAAACCTCGCATACCTCAAGACGTTCTCAGTCTACATACAAAAAATCATTTGAATATATCCAGTAGTTTAGTCACAGGAAATTATTTTTCATTTTTAACATTTGCTACATGATGTATCTGATAATAGGGAAACACTGTCAGGTTAACGACCCACATCGGTATAAACATCAAAACATTAAAGTCACGTTGCCAACTCGCTACTTAAACACTTTCGCCAAATTAGTATTTTCATCTGATTTAGTGAAAATTATACCTTAACTCTGAGTAATAAGAGTCATAAAGCGTGTCATCAGAGTTGGATAAGACAGTAACGAATGCGGAAATTGCAATGCACTCATAATATTAATAGAAAATTTAGTGTGTGCGAAAGAGATAAATCTAGTTTCGTTTGTTAGTTCGCTTTCTTGAAGAAATTTGCTACAACAAATTTATGTTAGCGTGTCGCCGCGGTCCTGTGACGAGTCACGCGTCCTCAGGTACAGTGCCGCAGGTGCCGCTAACTTTCGTTCGCGCCGCGTCGCCACTCGCCCCGCCTTTGATGTCTAGGTACTTCCCCGCCGCTCGTGTTTTTTGTAAATTCATTTACGACGGTATTAGTGCGAAATTGGACGCTTTATTTTGGTGACAGGACACGTAACGTTTTAATAGGTATTTAGTTAAACAGTGAGTGAATTGTGAGAAATTAGACGCTTAGTTTTTATTGTTTTCGGGTTTTTTTTTAACGCAACCCAACGTGTAGTTCGCGAAGGGCAGGTCAGGTGTTGACCATACAACTATTCTTAAATTTTAAAACGCGACAAACGGACGCCGTATAAATAGAAGAAATTGCATGCATTGTTACCTAGAGACAAACCAGTTAGGGAAAACTTCTGTCGCTGGATTGAAAATAAACATTTCGAGAATCCGGATTTCTTGTACAATGTGATGTGGACTGATGAAAGTACATTTACAAGGAACGGTTTATGGAACAGACAGAATCTTCGTTACTGGAGCCGCGTGAATCCGCGTCTAGGACGGGAGACTTCGCACCAGTACAGATTTGCTGCCAATGTTTGGGCTGGCATTCATAGCTGTGATTCTGTGCTAAATAATCTGTGATTTAGTGTAATTATACTGAGCATTAATCCATAATTAAAAGCCAAAAAATTAAGTCGCTATAGGACCGCGCGTTGTTGCCGCTCTTACGACCGGTTAGTGAACTCATATTTATAAATGGTGTTCTATTTCGTTTCTAGTTTTATGCCATTTAGTTTGTTTGAAATTTTTATTTTTTTATTTTCGATGTTAGGATATTTTTGATAGCTTAAACTTATTCGTATAAACTAGTATTGTCCGTGTTTTCATTTATTGTCGTATTGTCTTCTCCACGCTGTATATTGAAGACAAGCGTGAGATATCTCCCACACAGTCTTAATTCAGTCGATGACTTATTATCATTGAGATCAAATTCGCAAATAATGATGACAAGAAAAACTGAAGCTAGTCATACCGATAAATCTGGCGCAGCAGAGTTGCTAGCGGCTAAACCTGGTGCAGTGGAGGTGCTAACAGCCAAATCTGGTGAAGCGGAGACGTTAGTGGCTAAACCTGGTGCAGCGGATGTGCTGGTGACTAAATACCATATTCAGGTCACCATATCCAGATGTTGAGAGTTCGTCTTATTTTGATCAGTTTCAATTAAAATGCCAGCCATATTTGTTGGAATTGCAGGCTGTAAAAAAGCAATAAAATTATTAATATTTTTGATGTTTCTCAATTTTATTTATTTATTTATTTAACAATTTATGTACACACAAGATAACTATAGATAAACAACATAATAAAAATTAGCACAAAGGTACTGCTTATTTCTAAAGAAATTTCTGCCAGCAGACCCGCGAAAAGAGAAGTGAAAAAGAAATGTAGACAATAGTGTGTAAAAAACAGAAAAAAAGAGTACGAGAAGTCTTAAACTAAGGAATTAAATAAACCTACACATATAATGTTAATATTAATATATATTCACATAAATATATACCTAATAATATATATATACACAACATACACATACATATATAAATATTTACTACAGTAGAGAGGAATGGTAGTGCTCTTTTAGACGCTTTTTAAAGACAGCAATAGATTTTAAATCACGGATGCTAGGCGGAAGTGAGTTCCACAACCTTACCGCATGGACAGAGAAAGAGTAGGAATAGTAGCTGGATTTATGAGGATGGGTTTTAAGGAGGGATTTAAGGTGAGATCTGCACGGCGCGTCACTTGGGCGATCGTAAGTGAATCGCTCACGCAGGTTTTTTTTTTTTTTTTTTTTTTCTCACGCAGGTAGGAGGGATAAGACGGATTGTGTAGAATGTTAAATAGAAGACATAAAATCCTAGTGTTCCTGCGAAGACGGATAGGGAGCCACTTGAGTTCCTTGCGAAGGTGAGAGTCATGGTCATACTTTCGCAGACCAAAAATAAACCGGATACATAAGTTTTGCAAGCGCTCAAGCTTGTTTAGTAACTCCTCAGTAGCATCCAGGTAGCAGGCGTCGGCATAATCAATGATCGGCTGAATAAGAGTATTATTATTAGGATTGTTACTCATTATTTTAAATGGCCTCATTTAATTTGTAGGTTGAGAAGAGTTCTCGTTCGGTCGTTGAGTGCACTTCTCACTCACTCGCTCAATAGCTCATTAGTTCAGTAGCTCTCGAGTGGATAATGAGCTAAATAATCGTACATAAGCTCACTTAATGTTCACCTCACCCAAGTTTTCACAGGGAGATTTTTACAGAATAACACTGCTAATATGCTTAAAAGTCCTCATAATATAATTTAAAAGTCCATTGACACAAAAAGCAGACTACTGGTGTTAATAAACTCCTTTAAAAGGAGTATGAACGTATGTACTTAGTACAACCAAATAAACAAGTTTGTCTTATTTTGGCAATTAATCTTAGGACTATACTCGAACACATTCTTTGCATCACTCTTTGTGCCCGTTATGCAAGTGTTGCACTTGAAGTCATCACCATCATTTATCACCCACTACGCAATCATGTTGGACAATTTCATAACAAACAATGTTACTTACCATTATGGTTCGTGAACGTAAAGCATCGTCACGCAGTGTTACTTTATTCAGTGTCCGGTTGAAACATGATTCTCTTCAAAGTGAAGGGCACAGAATATGAACTGTTTTTGTTGACATCTTTTTTATAACACTGATTGTTTCCAGTAAAATTTTCTTTTTTCGTTTATTAGCAGGCAGTCTTGAAAGTAAACCGTAAAACCAATAAAGAACCATAATAATATAGCAGGTACGACTTTGGAAGATGTGACGTGCAATTAAGGGATAAAATTTGGAGGGTGGAAGGGGGGGCAGGTGTAGACCCCCACCTATAAAGGAAAAAGCACGGAAACCCCCTGACCTGACCGGAGGTTATGTTTAAAAATTTTTTTTTGTCGATTTAAAGGGAAAAAGAGAGAGGAGGAAGGTGTAGAACCGGGGGGGGTTCTCCCCTATAAAGAAAAAGTCCCGGAAGTCCCTTCCCTGTTTGTTTGAACATTTTTATAAATACATGTTCTGAACCAGACAATTTTTTCTAAAAATTTAGTCGTTTCTGGCACTCGCCGGCCGCTGCCGCGGCACCGCTCGCTACGCTCGCTCGGCTCGCGCGTTGTGGTCGCAGTTCCCAGTGATCTATGCCAGCGTGTCCCAAGTCTCAAGCTACATGATTTTTTAAGAGATATTTAAAATAAGACAACTAAATGTAAATAAACATTTATTTTATAAATTATAGGTACATACAGATGTGTAATATATTTTAAATAAAACAAAAATTTAATTCTCATTTATTTAATCAATTTTATAAACCAACCGAGGAAGGCAGTTCAATATGAACTGCCTTCCTCGAAAGGGTCTTTATGATATATCCTTATTTTTCTTCTCCACGAATACTCTATAAGCCACTCTGTAAAATTTCCCTTATATTGGTCTTTATTAAATAATTCTTTTAAATTTCGCCAATGGCTTTCTATGCGCTGGGTGTGTGTCTCGTCTGGTGCCACAAATTTATTCACGGGGTCACTGTGGTTCACTTTTTTATGTCTAGACCCATATTGAGGAAGGCAGTCATATGCTCTCCAAAAATCTCTATGTAGTTCAGTGCCTTCCTGAACATGTTTCTGTAGCAGTGGCACCAATACTTTAGCAGTCCTTTCATTATTAGGGCACACTTTCAGCCGTAAATCATCACTGCCGTCTTCAATCATCCCCAACACCCAGTGGCCCTCAATATGTCTACCTCTATTGTATTTTCTTTTTCCAAATTTTGATTTATCTAGTTGAACAATTTTTCCTGGTCCACCAATCTTGCTTTGATTGTCTTGATGCTCCAATTCATAAACTACTATTGTCTCCCGGCAATATGAATACCAGTCTGCAATACTGGATGTAGAAAGCACGGTTTCTCTGTCGTCTCGGGCTGTCTCAACTTGAACTTGAAGGTACGAGTACCTATGGCTGAACATGTACATGATTTGGAATATCAAATCTATAGGTATCTTTACATTCTCAAACCATGTACCTATTGCTCGACTCTCCGCTTGGATCCGGCAGTTGCTCTTTCTGCAACGAAAGCTGCCCAACTGCCCAGTCCCACATTTGCTTAATATAATTGGTTTTCTATGGTTTCTACATATTTTCTCCCTCAAAATAAGTCTGTGCTCTTCAGCAAACTGAATACACTGAGCTGTTGTGCCCAGTCTAGTCAGTATTTTTATCATATTCCAATGGATTACCAACCTTATTTCTTCCGAAAAATAACGGATATGGCGGCCAGACGACCCAGAAGGACGAGGTCCCGCATCACTCGCACTGCCCTCAGACCAAGTCGGTGACGCAGGCATCACCGACGCGGCAGTGGCAGCGGTAGCACGGGAACAACCAGCTTCTGGTTCCGATGACGGAATCACGGGCACAAGCGGCTCATTAGAGTCCAACACTTGCACACACGAAGGGCCTAAAGAAGAGCTCGCAACAAGTGGCTCACTAGAGTCCAACACTTGCACTACACTCGATTCTTCAGACGATATCACAGCAGAACACAAAACCTGGGGCTTCGGAGACGCCATGATAGTAGTCACACGTTGATTCACAAACAGGAGTACGTAATCGCTCTCAACTGCAAGGGACGCAAACGATGACTAAAATCCAAAAATGGGGCTATTTCAAGTTTGGTTTCACTTATCGGTAATAGTTGGTAAATTATTCTAAATGCTAATTTAAATAGCACTTATTTAAATCAGTGAAATACATGTATTATAATGAAATATGACTAAAAACTATATAAATCACTAGATATACATATTTATTTCACCATTAATAAGGAGTAAAACATTTTAGTGCTTTTAATTTTCTCTAGTATATCTATAGTAGTTTATGCTTCCGTAAAACGAAACGTACAATGACGAGACTTAACCTCAAAAGTGTCATAATATTGTGACGACCTTATGTTGGCAACCTTATGGAGGAGACTGGCACGTTGGAAGTTTGGAACTTTCTAGAAACTCTTGGAACGCCAATTGAGAATTTAGAATAAAGAAGACTTTAGTTTTTGGGTTGACTTCTCCTAGCCCGCTCGAAGAGGGCACTTGTATTAATTTTATTATTCAATATAACGTATTAGTGTGCCAGTCCTCTTTCTTATAAAACACAACACACATAAGCAGTCACTCTTATACACCACACTCTCGCACCGCTAGCGAGTAAGACAAACCCCCAGGAACGTGAAAGGAATCTCCAGGGACCTAGCACTAAGAGAAGCTGCTCCAGGTCCCTATAAGTGGCGGCGAGCGCCGGTAACGAACGCCGTATGTAAGAGTGACGGCAACGGTAACGGTGTGCGGTGGACCAACTGAGGACTGATGCAGTGACAGCATCAGGATAAGAGGAGTATACTCCAAGCTGAGTGGTTCTATTTTTATTAAGTGTTAAATAATATTAAAAGAGGAAAATGCGATACTTTTCGGGACACACGTATGAGGTGTGCCTCGAAGAATTTATCGACGAGTTTGTGTCGATGGCCATTGCCAAGGGGTGGCGAAAAAGCGATTATTCGTTAATTCTGGGTATTTGGTTAAAAGGAGCTGCGCATTATTTTTTTAAATATACGTTCCAGTATGAGATGGAATTTGACACGCTGTGCGCGGAGCTTAGGAGAGAATTCCCATGCAAGTGTGTGTCTTGCAAGCAGAGAATCAATCAGTATTTTTATAATCTTGAGAGGCTGGACGTTGTGTCCGAGGCGGATGAACAGTCCGAGGATAATGTGAGCGAGGATAATCAAATAATATTATTTTCTAGCTCAACAATTAAAGCAAAGGAGGAGGACGATGATGACCAGAGCTGCGCTGATGCCAGCCTAGTCAATGATGTCCAGGAATGTGAAGACTGCGGTCTAGGCGATGATGACCGAAGCTGTGAAAATGAAGATACACAATCGGGTCGGTTATTTACAATTATTCCTAGTAATAATATTTCAGAGAAACAAGAGATAATCGTAGTAAAAGAAACATTTGGCGAGCACGAGTCGAATGAAAATTTTATTTGTTTGGGAGTTGTTTCGGCTGATGTCGTCGACATGGAAAGCTGTGAGGTGGAAGTTCCGTCGGAGACACATGGTTCTTGTGACGATGATTTTGTTCAAGTTGAGTATGTTTCTGCTGATGTTTGTGAGCAGGAGAGCTTCGAAATGGCGGTGGAGTCCAAAGAGCTGTGCGTACCAGTGGAAGTCATGCAAAATCCTGCTATTATTGTTCCAATAGGTGATGGTCCAGCGGATATCTATCGGGATGAAAACTGCATCATAAATATCACTTCACAACATCACAACATTTCACAACAAGCGGAACAGCATTTTTCACAGAATAGGCTGGAGGAGGAGATATGGGCCCTCCCATATTGTACGAAGAAGGATAATTTCCATTTCTTTGCTAAACATAAAATTATTTTTGTATCAATGTTATTTATTCTAGCTGACGTGTATTGTCATAGCAACGTGACAAACAAGTTTTCGACCATAAATATAAGGTATGGACGTAGTAATTACGATGACCCAAATTCTTCGATAAAAATAAAAATATGCGAAAGAGGTCAAGAATTGCTTGTAAACTATTTATTAAAGCAATATTCTGTAAGTAAATATACTCGTAAGTTTTGGAAATTTAAGAAAAAATTTATAAATTGTTTTTTGAAAATTATTTTATTTTTAAAAAGATTTTTAGAGAATAGACAGTGGTGTCAAATGTCATTTGACATGACAAATAATTGTCAGATATCTGGTACGTCAACGATATTACGGTTGACAATATAGAAAAAGTTTAAATTTTAACCGACTTCAAAAGTAGGAGGTTCTCATTTGTTTTGTTTTTTATGTGATATTAATCGTTGTGTTTTTGTGTGTTTCATGTAATCGATATGATGAGCTGCACGGACGTGACTGAAGACTGATGGGAGATGTGACCACATATTATGAGAAAAAAATTAAATTTGTTAGGCGATTATTAGTGAGAAATAGGTATGAGTTTAATAAAGATGTTACTACGGTTAGGAGGCAGAGGGATTGCGGTCCTCTCTCCTAGGGAAAAATGTGTCTGGGTTTTTTTTGTCGGTTTATACCAGCTTTGTTTATGGGGTATAATGCCTTCGCAAAGTGGGATCGAGTTGATTCTGTATGGTGTGACCGAGCCCATGACAATTTTTATGTATTATTCATTTAGAGAGTATACTTCAAGTTATATTTATGGAGCACTCTGGGGGAAGTTCAGGAACAGTGAGTAGGTGTTCAGAACAGTGGTCGTTTTTTCTCCTGGTCTTCATAAGCGTCCAATGGAATTAAAATTATTACAGTTTTGAATTTCATTTTTGTAAACCCTTTCTGGGTAGATGCTAACTAGAGCATCTTAGGTCAGAAAATTTAGCAGAGCAGTGTGGCTTTTAGTGTTGTTTTGCCTCACTGAAGCCATGTGCATTGCCAGGATATGTGGTGTGCCGAATGGCTCAAATTAATAAAAAGAAAGTTGACCACATCACTCGGGGTGCAGTATGGCTATCCATAGATGGACTTCTGCATCTCCGTAACTCCTCACGTAGGCAGGGACTTCGCAGTAGGTTTAGGTAGGCCTCAATCGGCTTTTCAAATATTTAATTGAATAGAAGACTTACTAGCGTCTGCGCTTCTATTCGTAGGGGCGTAGCTCATGTGACGACCTTATGTTGGCAACCTTATGGAGGAGACTGGCACGTTGGAAGTTTGGAACTTTCTAGAAACTCTTGGAACGCCAATTGAGAATTTAGAATAAAGAAGACTTTAGTTTTTGGGTTGACTTCTCCTAGCCCGCTCGAAGAGGGCACTTGTATTAATTTTATTATTCAATATAACGTATTAGTGTGCCAGTCCTCTTTCTTTTATAACACAACACACATAAGCAGTCACTCTTATACACCACACTCTCGCACCGCTAGCGAGTAAGACAAACCCTTAGGAACGTGAAAGGAATCTCCAGGGACCTAGCACTAAGAGAAGCTGCTCCAGGTCCCTATAATATTGTTGAATTTTTATGTTTTTGTTTTTTTTTATATCTCGTAAACTATTAATTTCCGTGCGAAAAGAACTACACGTAGAAGCTTCTAATAATATTATCTTTCTGTAAAAAAAATATGGACTCTAAATTCCACGTCACATCATCTAAACCTTAGCCATATAGCATTATCGATAAACAAAAATGTCATGCATGCACTACTATAACCCTACAAAAATGATTTCAATAAATACAACTGTTAAAAAGAAAGGCAAACGGGAAATTATGAATGCTTTTTACATAAACTCTTCAACAAATACAGAATCTTTTGTTTAATAACTAAATGTAAAGATATTTCAGCTAAAATTAAGTATACGTACTGGTGCAAAGTTATGTTCGGGTGGTTTCTGCTTCTTTTGATGCCAAATCCGATTATATTGCAATTGGGCATCTTTCTATTGATGACTTCCACTATAGAACCGAGTTCAAACGCAATAACACAGCAATGCGATATAAAAAAAAATACAAACATTCGAATTGATAACCTCCTCCTTTTTCGAAGTCGGTTAAAAAGGGGCGTTTCTTCGCTTTTTCTTTCATAGAGGGGAGGGGGGTGTCTACAGATCCCCCCCCCCCTTTCAACCCTTAAGGCTCAATTACACCTTCCGATTTCAAGGGACCCAATTTAGGAACTAACTAACTAGGAAGCAGGAAGCGAGCAATTACACTATCCTAAATTGAACTCCTTAGTCGGCAGTGTTGCCAACTCTTACAAATTCGAGTCCCTAAACAGAATATCAAAAGTCGCTCTAAAGTCTCTTAAAAACTGATTCTACCAGGAGCAGACTTAAAAATAAAAAGAGCGGAATCAGATTTTTTTTTCTGGGAAAGGGACTTTGTGAAATTTAATTTAATTTTAAACACAAACCAAAATACTACTACCCCATTTGTAGCGACAAAGTCTCTAAATTGGCAACACTTTGCTCTAAATTGGGGTGATGCGATTACACTATCCTAAATCGTACACAATTTAGGAAGTCAAATCGGGACGTCCCAATCTCACTAAATCGTACACTAACTGCTCTAACTGCTATTACACCTTCCTGTTTCCTAAATTGGGTCCCTTGAAATCGGAAGGTGTAATTGAGCCATTAATTCCACGGCAGATTAAGTAATGTCGTACCATAGACAATATTATGAGGAAAAACCATCATAATTTATAGGTATTTGGCGAGAAAGTCGACGACAAAAATAGGTACTTTGTTTGTTTTTGTAATACGAAGTTTGAGTATGAATAAGATGAAAATTTTGTATAGGAATGTCAAAAAAAAACGCTGTTGTTAGAATACTAGTTTATTCATAGTATTACATTTGCAAAATTTCGTGTAAATTGATTCATTAGTTTTATCAGAAATTGACAAATTATGGAAACAAACACACTATTCCACTAATGCTTTGAAAACATCATTTGTTTATAATACAAGTCTCGTAATACGAGTACTGTCTTTATTAAAGATTACGCTCAGTTTATTCAACAACCCAAAAAAGTTTACAGTGGCTAGAGCCCATAGAAGCATCAATAAGTGGTTTTTTGTAAACAACATCGTCAGCAGTTCGCGCCGCATAAGTGGCATAAGTGGGGGCGGGGCTTTCACGGAATTTTACATTTTGAAGCGCGCGGTGTGTCAAAGGATAATGACAAAAAATAGCGAAATAGATAGGCACCTGAACACTCAAGGAACGGTACCCTTTCCGATTTATGTAAAATTTACCACTAGGTCCATTTACTTTTTACACTCTAATGTTGATGCAGTCTATCGTACTCACGACATTTTTAAATCTCACTATAGATTCAAACTCTTCCATAACACAAAGCTGTTCATTTATAGAAATTGGCATTTTAATGTAATCTGATTTTCTCTCTAAAATTGCCCTGGCTACACAACGACATACCGTCGTAATAGATTGCCGAGTCAAACCGTGAATGTCCGCAGCATCATCTTGCACCTGGAAGGGATAGATAAGAAACGAGTTTAACACAGCAGAACTGATACAACAGATAGAAAATTACTTGTAATATGTAGGTGTAAGTTCTTAACTGGTTACGTCCCCAGTACCTCAAAGCAATCATTATTTGCAGAACAGAAGATAATCCATCTCCGCGGGTGTCCATAATCAGAAATCTACCAAATAATTGGTCTAAAAACATTACACCACCTTTAGAACATCGGCATTTTTACCGGGACTACTCTTCATTGTATAAATCAAAAGGGTTTTCTCTTTTTTTAAATATTTTCTTTGAGTCTGCATTCGATTTATCAAATTATTTACTTGTTCTACTTCTTCTTTTGCATTTAATTCCATAATCAAAATGTACGTAAAATGCTTAAATGCGCGTGAACAAACTCAAACTGTGGTGTTTTCAAGTTTATACTAGCTTTATACAAGGGTGAGGGAGCGAATAACTTCAGAATAACGTTTGTACGAACACGCTTTACTTGGTACAAGCTATTATACTTTGTTTATTTGTATACATTTTGCTTATTCTTAGTTAATTCTCGAGTATAATTGTTATACCACGTTTATTTGTAAGGCTGTTTGGGTACAGAATCCTTAAAATCGGTTAAACCGGTCGAGCCTTTTTTAGTCTATGTTACGAGCTGAGTATGGGATAAATTATTTTACACTAATTAATTAACCAAATATCCTTTATTAACTCAACACTTTATTTACAGAAACACTAAATCGCTTATAATCAATATTCTTTTCGTAATCGCTTGTATTCGCTTCCGTTCGTATCCGTAGTAGAAAACAGACCGACTCACTTACCGCCCGTCCGGCCTATTTATATAGCCATAGAAGTTTCCAGAACATTGTCGAACTATCCTATAGTGGAATATTCTAGAAACATCTATGAACTTCTACACAGTAGGTACCACAATCCCTCACATCCCCCCCATTTCTCGAACGTTCCAGTGTAATACGGTCGACGTAACACTATCATACTCGTACATGGCTCAAATGATTTATATTTGTACAGTGTGTTCTTGTATAATGTGCACAAACAAAAATGGGTGAAACTAAAGCACAATTTATCGGCAAAAAAAGTATTGACGGTTATTAAGGATGTCGTTTTATAGTAGCTTACTGTTGAGTAGGTACTCAACAGTAAGCTACTACGATATTCTCCATCATTCAGGCTAAGTAGCCTACCCGTTCTATATACTTACAGAGAAAGGACGTTACTGAGATTCTTCGTCTATAATTGGTCGGGTCAGCCGGTCTACCCTTCTTCGGCACGGATTGCACGTTAGCATGTTTCCAAGCAATCGGATCTTTTTAAGTCTCGAACGAAAGCTGTAGAGCTATTCTGTAAAATCTCACCGTGAAAACTTAGGTGAAGTGACCGTGAAGTGGGCTGTCAGTCCATACAATCAAGGTGGAATGACAGTTCACTTCACGCTCACTCCACCTAAGTTTTCACGGTGAGCTGTGAACGGAATCGACCGGCTGAAATAAGAGTGTGTGTGTGTGTGTGTGTGTGTGTCAAATCGGAGACAGTTCAGGCCACGGAATAGAAAAACAGTTTTTTCTATTACGTGGTTCAGGCGCATAGTTCTTAGAACAATTGCCGATCTCCCATCGGGGCCACTAGCTTTGTTCACGTCAAGGTACGACGCAGAATAGCATAATCTTCATCAGTAGAAGGGGGCCACGCGTTACTCTACAATCAAGACGCGAAAATGCCGCAAAGAGAGAGGCAAACAAGTTTGTGTCGCGTTGGAGCAATTGTCGCATTAGAGGTCCCATCGTAAAGTTGTGTTTAGTTAGAGATTCTTGCTGTTACCAGTGGCTTTTTTTATATAATTATATAAATATCTGGAGTGAGCAGAAAGCATAGTTTACGTGACAGTGCTTACTAATTCCGTGTTCTTGAATCAATGTCAATTCTTTTTTTATTCCTTTTTTTTTTTTTTTTTTTTTCTTCGCCCTTTCTCGGGCAGGCTAAGGTCATAAACCATACCGCCTCGTCTTTAGTAGTGTATTTTTACTTTTTTTCCATTAGAATGCAGATGTAACACATTCTAATGTTTTTTGCAGTAATTGGCAACAAATGTGTCGAGTCAGCCTTCTCGGCAAACTTCACTGAGGTAGTCAATACTACAATAAAATTCTCAGCTCTATTTTACCGAGATCACGCCTGTTTCAATGATTCCACATATTGTCCAGTCGCGTAGACACTTGAGACACAAAACTACACCAATTTTACATCACAATATCCACTAGGAATCAATAAACGAATAATTAAAACAGCCACTGAACTGCACTCGAGAAAATCCCGCCAAAAACTTCTTTTTTATTCCTTTTGATACAGGCTAAGGTCTGAGAACACATTGCCTAGTTATTAGTAGTGTATTTTAATTTATTTTCCCATTAGAATGCAGATTCTATGTAACACATTCTAATGTTTTTTTGCAGTATTTGGCAACAAATGTGTTGAGTGTTGAGTCCGCCTTCTCGGCAAACTTCGCTGAGGTAGTCAATACTACAATAAAATTCTCAGTTCCATTTTACCGAGATCATGCCTATTTCAATGATTCCACATTTAGTATCCATTTGTGTTGACACTTGAGACACAAAACTACACCAATTTTACATCATAATATCCACTAGGAATCAATAAACGAATAATTAAAACAGCCACTGAACTTCACTCGACAAAATCCCTCTATAATTCTGCATTCTAATGGAAAAAAAAGTATAAATAAACTACGTAAGACTTGGCAATATGATCAACAGACTTTCGCCTTCCCTTCGGGTATAACAAAAAAAAAAAATTGACAATGACAATCTTGACATTTTCAATTTTGCAATTTGCAAACAACGTTTGTTTCCAATTCGCGTGTCGGTATTTGAATCTGGTAGAAAGTAATTGATAGGTACTTATTATGAAGAGGAGTTGCATTCATTTAAAATTTATTTAATTTTAGTAATATCTATGATCGAATAAGCAAATAGTTGACTTAAATCAAATAACAGTGCACACCAGTGTTTATAGGTTAAGTACGTATTGATTGTAAGAGAAAATGAATAAAAATAGGCCATGGAACCGTGATAATCGCGATCGCAATATGCGAGGAGGCTTTAGAGGTGGCCGAGGCGGAAACAGAGGTTGGTCAGGTAACCATAGAGGTTTCAAGCCCCAATGGGGTAATTTTGATGGCCCCAGTGGAGGCAACAAGTACCAAAACAATTATGCAGCAAATAAGGGTCACTGGAAAAAGAGGGACACTCCTGGGAAGCGACTGTCTGAAGAAGATATTGGTGTTACTGAGTATATAAGCACACATGCAGGCTTTAATGGCATTATTAAATCAAGGTGAGCTAACTGTATTTTAACTGTTCAAATGAATAGTAAGTATTAGAAGCAACAAAAAATATGTAACCAGGATTTTTGTAATGGCTATCATAGTTTAACGCGTCAGGCCCCTGCGTCGCCACCAACAATAGGTTTTTAATTGTGTCTGCTAATGAGGGACTTGACGCGTTAAAAGAGTATCACGGTGTTTTTTGCATATGCTCCATAGAGATCTATGCTTCGGAAGGTGCAATTAGCTTCATCTTTCTCACTGACCGACTTTCTGACAGTTCATAAGTGCCTGTAAATGGTTTATTTGAAATAAATGCTATGAGTTTGATTAAAAATAAGTAAGAATTATATTTAGTAAACTTATTAGCACTAGCTACAGGCTTACACCAAAATTATAGAAAAGTAGTTTTGAGTTGAGCAATCATTCTTAAAATTAATTTATATTAAAATAACAAAATGTTCACCAGATACTCAGACTTCCAAGTATCAGAAATAAGCGAACAGGGTGAGATAGCCAAGCTAACATGCAAGAATGCTCCGCCAGCCCCAGAGGAGGAAGCCGTCAGCGAAGATGAGGATCTTCTGCTCTCCAAGTATAACCTGGAGATACTGCCCATGGATACTTGGGATAAGATCAATACGTTGGCTGTGAGCAATGAGCCAGATCCTGGAAATGTTGAGGTAAAGTACTGTGTGGTAGTGAGTTTCAACTAAAAGTAACTTGATATTTCAGGTTGTTTTTTAGTCTAAAGTCTCCAAAGTGTTTAAAGGTGTAAAATTAGATGCCTTGACAAAATCTCAGAAAAAAAAGAAAATTAATTGCACATTTCAAAATACAGGTTTTTTTCATTTATGACTTGAATTATAAATTCTTTATTAAACACCAAGTATAATATACAAACCCCGGCCTGCGGACGGCGAGTAATGAGTAGCTCGCCGTCCGATCAGCAACAGGCCCGAGAGTCAACGGCGCGTAGTGTTCCACGCACACCCCAAAGAGTTGTCAGCAAACAGGACGGGGCCCGTCATGGCCGATGCCTGCCCGGGGGTTGAGGATAAATTCGAAAGAGTTACCTCGCCCCTGGGCATTCAGGGCAGGGAGGAACAGGGGTAGGTTTAAGTCAGTAAGAGTCTGACACACCCTCCCGCTCTACCCAGAGCGGGAGAATTCATTGGATGATTTCCAACAAAATTACTACAGGATTAGTTTAAACATTGAGTAGCAGTTTCAAAATTCAAATTATTCTGCCTGGAAAACAGATAAATGTGGGTGGTATATTGAAATGTGGTGGTGTACAGACTACTTATTTGAAAGAGGTTTTGTCATATAGACAGCTGAATGTTGATGCTGTTATCTTGAAATTGGAATCTGCTTATCAGTTTTAAACTCTGCATGGCTAGAGTAAATAAGGCTGATCAAAAGGTGGCTGATTTGTATCTCAAGATCACTGTTTTCAGTAAAGGTGGATTACATCATCAATTTGGACCAATGGGAATTTTTGATTGCTTTTTACAATTGGAATAATAATTATTCTTAGTTTTGATTACAGATTGACATGGAGGGGGTGACAAAAGAGCAAAGAACTAAAATCCATGATGCAGTAAAGAAGGCCTTTGGTGACAGTATAGTTGGTAGCACTGTCAACATTGATGACAAGAAACTCATGCGCTTCCAGAAGTTTAAGAAAGGAGGTATGGTATATTAGAAACAGTCTTACTTCCTAATCCGTACTTATGAGAAAGTAACTCTTGTCTGTTTGTTACCCCTTCTCAAGGCAACCAATATTTTTTCAATTCATTCTTCGTAATATTCTCTCAACTTATGCTTGATTTTCATAAAAAACAAATCAGGGTAATTAATAAAAATAGACATAAATAAAGTTTACATTATTTAACAATATAGGCCCCGTATTTAGCTAGGCAACCCATTTGCAAATTGTTACTGTATATATTCTCTAACATTACAAGCTTTGTCATCTTCAAATAACAGATGTGGGAATATATTTCTTTTACCATATCTTAGATCATGAGTGATTGATAGCATTGAGAGCTAAATCACTACCATAGTCAATGTTCGAGATCCTTATAAGGATTAACACTCCAAAAGTAAATTGACTGTCAGTACAGATCAAGTAATTGTTTTTGTTTGCATATCATGCAATCAGTCCAATAGCTGAGCAAATGTGTTGCCAGATTAGAGTCATGTAGAGTCAGATCCCCATCGAGATTTACTTGTTGTATCCGGTAGCTTATTGCAGGCTATCCAGGTTGATTATTGTAAAATGATGAGATTAAGATTAATTAATATGATGCCAATAATTTAAATGCTGTTCTTTTCCATGGTTCCTAAAGTGCGCATAGACAACAGAGTGAAATGGATGTGGCCGGCCGAGTACGTGCATTTCATTGTGCACAAGGAGAACTGTGACACGATGGATGCAGCTGTACGCATCGCTGAACGAATAGGGGTGCAGTGAGTTTCAACTTTTTTATTTATTTAGATTATATTCCCCTATCATTTATGAATAGACATGTCACGAATAATGGTATATGTTGTCTACTGACTTTAAAAAAGCTTTTTGACTTTGCAGGACCAGCAGCCATGTCTATTTTTGAAGGAAACTCGTGAATAATATTTTAGAAAGCATCTGCTCTGGTGAACAAATGAAGGCTCACTAAAGGGCAAAACTTGTGATTTTCGTTAGAACTCCTAAACTATCCATTGAACTACTATGACGTTGCAGTTTGGCTGATCGACGGATACTGGTCGATAAACAATTGATTGGTCGACGTCGACTAATCCATTCTACCATCGATCGACGCTCTATCGATTGGTGTACCTAGTAGATACTATCGATCGACGTCGACTAATTCATTCTACCATCGATCGACGTCGACTAATCCATTCTACCATCGATCGTATCTCTATCGATTGGTGTACCTAGTAGATACTATCGATCGACGTCAACTAATTCATTCTAACATCGATCGACGCTCTATCTGTTGGTGTACCTGGTAGATACTATCGATCGATGTCGACTAATTCATTCTACCATCGATCGACGTCGACTAATCCATTCTACCATCGATCGAAACTCTATCGATTGGTGTACCTAGTAGATACTATCGATCGCCGTCGACTAATTCATTCTACCATCGATCGACGCTCTATCGGTTTTTTTTTTTTTTTGGGGGTGGGAAATCATCTTATGACTTCTTCCGCTCTAGGGTGGAGCGGAAGGGCGTGTCAGACTCTTACTGACTAAAACCCACCCCTGTTCCTCCCTGCCTCGAGTGCCCAGGGACGAGGTAACTCTTTCGAATTTATCCTCCACCCCCGGGCAGGCATCGGCCGTGGCAGGCCCCGTCCTTTGCTAACAACTCTTTGAGGCGCGCGTGGAACACTACGCGCCGTCGACTCTCGGGCCTGGTGCTGATCGGACGGCGAGTTACCCACTACTCGCCGTCCGCAGGCCCGGGTACGCTCTATCGGTTGGTGTACCTAGTAGATACTATCGATGGACGTCGACTAATTAATTCTACCATCGATCGACGCTCTATCGGTTGGTGTACCTAGTAGATACTATCGATGGACGTCGACTAATTCATTCTACCATCGATCGACGCTCTATCGGTTGGTGTACCTAGTAGATACTATCGATCGACGTCGACTAATTCATTCTACCATCGATCGACGTCGACTAATCCATTCTACCATCGATCGAAACTAGTATCGATTGGTGTACCTAGTAGATACTATCGATCGACGTCGACTAATTCATTCTACCATCGATCGACGCGCTATCGGTTGGTGTACCTAGTAGATACTATCGATCGACGTCGACTAATTCATTCTACCATCGATCGACGCTCTATCGGTTGGTGTACCTAGTAGATACTATCGATGGACGTCGACTAATTCATTCTACCATCGATCGACGCTCTATCGGTTGGTGTACCTAGTAGATACTATCGATGGACGTCGACTAATTCATTCTACCATCGATCGACGCTCTATCGATTGGTGTACCTAGTAGATACTATCGATCGACGTTGACTAATTCATTCTATCATCGATCAACACCCTAAGATAGGAGGACGCTTATCAGTTGATTAGATAGTGTGATGATCAGCGTAGTGGCTGGATGACAGAGACAGAGATATGAAGTTTCTTACCATTTCTGTTCCATAGTAAACAGTCATTTGGAAGCTCTCTTTTAATGTTTTATATGTGCTGGGGGCACTTGTAAAACATCAAATCCTCAAGAGGGTAGGTTGTAGTTAGGTGTAGGTTTATTAAACTTTTTATTTTGATTTAGTTAAATGGTGTATAATTGGAGAGGCTGACATAATGTGTCCAGCCCAACAGTAGATTGTAGAATAGGCGGTTGATGAAGAAGGTCAGACTGTTTGCCGGCTGACTTCTTATTGACAACTAGGCTGTAACATATCATATTCTATGTTATCATCTTTTATATATAAGTACTAGTTTTTGCCAGCGTCTTCGCCTGCGTGGAATGAGTACTTCCCCCGTTATAAACTTTCAACCCCTTTTTCACCCCCTTAAGGGTTGAATTTCGAAAAACTTTTTCTTAGTGTACTCTTCACAAAGAATACACCCTCCAAAATTTTGCATAAATGTTTCTTAAATGACGCAAGTGTGGACTCAGAAGAGATTTTTGGAAATTCATCCGCTATGGGGTTAAAGTGAGGGTTGAAAGTTTGTATGAAATTTTGTAATTTTTTTAGGGTTCCGTACCCAAAGGGTAACCAATGGGACCCTATTATTAAGACTCTGCTGTCCGTCTGTCTGTTAGCGGGCTGTATCTCTTGATCCGTAGTAAGTAGACAGTTGAAATTTTCATAGAATGTGGAAAAAAATGGTATTTAGGATTCCGCCCTTCGTATGCGAGTCCGACTCGCACTTGGCCGGTTTTCTTCGTCATTCCACGAGGACGCTGGCGGAAGCTAGTTTTTTTTTTTATTGTTTATAGGCACGTGTTTGACCACTATCTCACTTGATGGTAAGCGATGTGGTCGAAGATGGAGCACGCTTGCCTTGAAGTAACTTATTTACTCTTGACTTAAAGACTCCCAGGTTGTAGCTATCAGGCAACACAGACTCCGGTAGGGAATTCCACTCCCTAGCTGTACGCACAATGAATGTTTTATCAAAACGCTTTGTGCGTATGGATGGGATGTCCACTATGAACCTGTGGCACTTCGCCGTACGTCTTGTGGTCCGTTGATGAAATGGGCTTGGCGGAATTAAATTATTCAATTCCGTCGCACACTCCCCAAAATGTAACCGATAGAAAACCGACAGGCTAGCAACTCGGCGTCTATGTTCTAGACTTTGGAGTTTCGACTCAACGAGCCTATCATTTCCGATGATCCTCTTGGCTCGTTTCTCAATTGATATTTATATATTAAGTTTATACATATAAAAGCTATTGGTTGGGGTCCGCAGCGTGAAGCCGTCGATGCTGGGCTACGCGGGCACCAAGGACCGGCGCGCCAAGACGTCGCAGTGGTTCAGTGCGCGGCGCCTGGACCCGCGGCGCCTGGCGCTGGCCGCGCGCCAGCTCAAGGACGTGCACGTCGGGAACTTCGGCTTCCGCAGCCACAACCTCAAGCTGGGCATGCTGCAGGGGAACAGGTGCTAACTCATACATCACTCCTACACATTCTAGCTCATACTGCACCATTATTTCAAGGCTCTTCTTTTTGTCCAATGGTTAATTAATAATTATGTTTATGAGAGAACATAATGCCACTTGATAGGAAATTGCATAAATAATAATGAGTGTGAATTTTTTTAATAAAGACACTAATTTTGTTTAAAAACATGGATCTAGCGTAAATATTTAAGCTGTTGAAGAAGTAAAAATAAGGTATTAACCTTCCCTCTCCAATTTATTAATTTCGTAGCTTATCCTCTGGATGTGCAACTTATCCTCCTAACTCTTTTAAAGTATTGTTGTCAACTACGTTCATTAGATCGCCTCCTTCGTGACTGTTTTTTTACCCAAAGCTCCATTCCACATACGACCGCACCATTCCACATAACCCAGCCCAGATTGTTTAAAAACAATAGCATAGTTTTAAAGCAATCTTCTTGGCCATAGTAACGATGATTACGGGAAGCCTATATCCAGCAGTGGACCTCTTCATAGACTAAACTACCATCCAACTGTCTCCGCAGGTTCCGCATAGCTCTCCGCAACGTGACGGCGCCGGACGAGCTGGTGGACACAGCGTGTAAACACTTACAGGAGCACGGGTTCGTCAACTACTACGGCCTGCAGCGCTTCGGATCTAGGGTCGATACGCCGACCTATAATATTGGCTTGAAGCTGCTACAAGGGAATTTTAAAGAGGTATGCGTTTTTAAAATTTGGTAATATTTAGGATGCTATAATAAAAAAGGTTTCAGACTGTTGAGTACAGTATTAAGGTCTCGACACCTTCGAGACCGTGATGAGAAATAAGTGGACTGTATAAACTGCTGGTACAAACTGAATTTATTGCGAGGAACAACGCGCTGCGCCTGCAGCACCCGAAGATGTCGAGGTTCGATTCTCGCACAGGGTTACAGACTAAGAAAGGAAAACAGAGGACTGTCTACATAATTATGTGCTAGAAATCAAACAGCCCTTGTTAACAGCATTGGATTGTGGGTTTTCGGTTGACTGACAACAATATTTACAGATTAATTTTATGTGCATGCACATATAAGAAACAGAATAATTTATTGTTAAAAAAATTACATTCAATGCATTGATTCCTGAAACTCACACTAGGGTTCCCTGTGTCGTGAGTTCCAGGCTCTTTCGTTCCGTTTACATTTCACAAATAAGTATATCCGTTACAATAAATTTCTCATTCAATCTCTTTCTTTTAATATTTTTTTTATTCTTGATAGGCACGCGTTTGACCACTATCTCACCTGATGGTAAGCGATGATGTGGTCGAAGATGATGCACGCTTGCCTAGGAGTAACCTATTCACTCTTGACTTAAAAACCCAAGTTGTAGCTATCAGGAAACACAACTCCGGCAGGGAATTCCACTCCCTAGCTGTACGCACAATGAATGTGTTCCTACAACGTTTAGTGCGTGTGGATGGGATGTTCACCATGTACCGGTGGCACATCGCTGTACGTCTTGTGGTCCGATGATGGAACGGGCTTGGCGGAATCATACGAGTATTATGCAATTTCGTCGCACACTCCCCAAAATGTAACCGATAGAAAACCGTCAGGCTAGCAACTCGGCGTCTATGCTCAAGACTTTGGAGCTTCGACTTGACGAGCCTATCATTGCCTATGATACTCTTGGCTTGTTTCTCAATTGTCTCAAGGGCATCACGCTGGTATCTGGCAAAGCCGTCCCAAAGATGCGAGCAGTATTCCATACACGATCGAACTTGCGCTTGATAAAGTTGGAGCAGCTGTTCCGGCGTGAAGTACCGTCTCACCTTTGTGAGGATCCCCAACTTTTTGGCAGCCACTTGGGCCTTTTCCTCTATGAAGGGACAAAAATTGGGGGTAGCTGTCAACGTGACACCAAGAAGATCAAGTTGGTCGGTTATTGGCACGGTTACACCGCGGAAAGATGGAGCCAGGTGAAATTGGCTCCTTTTAGCGGAAAAAAGACACGCTTGGGTCTTAGCAGCATTGAATCTGATCAGATTGACATCGCTCCATTCTGAGACAGCCTGTAAGGACCTGTTCAAGCGCCCAATCATAGCCTCTCGGAGAGACCGGATCTGAGACCCACCAGCTCGTGTATCGGACACGTATCTCTCGGCAACAGTGCTGTCGTCTGCATACCCAAAGATACCGGGTTTTAGCAGATCGTTAATATGCAGCAAAAACAATTTTGCCGAGAGCACCGACCTCTGTGGAACACCGGCATTAATAGCCAGCAGTCCGGACGAGCAGCCATCTATGACTACTTGGATAGACCGATCCCTCAGGAAATCTGCAATCCAATCACACAAACCAGCGGGCAGACCGAAGGAAGGAAGCTTGCCAATTAGGCTGTCGTGCCAGACCCGGTCGAAGAGCTTCGAGATGTCAAGGGAGACCGCAAGGGCTTCCCCTTGTTTCTCGATTGCCTCATTCCAGATGTGAATGGCCTACGCTAAAAGATCCCCAGTTGACCGATTTCGTTTAGTCACTGAGGAAATCGTTAACTTCTAGGTATGCCAGGAGCTTACCATTCAGTACGTGTTCCATAATCTGCGAGAGTATGGAAGTTACCGAGATGGGCCTGTAATTTGCTGGGTCAGCTCGACTACCCCTCTTGGGCACGGGTTGCACGTTCGCTTGCTTCCAAGCCATCGGCACTTTTCCAGTCTCAAACGAAAGGCGAAATAAGCGTGTCAAGATCGGAGACAACTCAGGCGCACAAGTCCTCAGTACAATTGCCGTTATCCCGTCGGGGCCATTAGCCTTATTCACGTCTAGGTTACGCAGTACCCCGCGGACATCCTTCTGATAAATGCGAATATCCGACATAATCGACTCGCATCCACCAGGAGAACCAGGGGGCTTCGCGCCACTAGGATCCATACATGAAGATTCCGCAAATAGAGAGGCAAACAAGTTTGCTTTCTCCTCAGCGGAGTGGGCCAGCGACCTGTCGGGTTTCAGCAGTGGAGGCGGCGAGGGGCGTCAGAAGTTCGATTCAACCGACTCAGCCAGGGACCAAAACGCCTTACTACCAGCTGGGTAAGAAGCAAGTTTGTTCCAAATTCGGCTAATGTCAAACTGAACCCTCCGCAACACATTCTTGCAGGACTTGGCAGCCCTGTTGAAGGCTCTCTTCTTCTGACTCACGTCATTTGCTTTGCGCATCCGAGCATCGAGTCATGCCAGGTAGGCCGCCTGTTTAAGCACATCAGCGCGATCGCACTCGGCACCAAACCATGGTCGAGCCTCGCCAGAGATTGTTACGTCAGAGAACGGAATGCAGTACTCCATTCCCCGCCGTGACACATCCGTCACGGCGTCCGCGCATGACGAAACATCAGTCGAAGAGAAGCAGGTGGGCTGCCAAGGGTAACATGCGAAGAAAGATCGCATGCCAACCCAAGAAGGTTCAGGCAATAGGCTGTGTGCGAATCAACATCCGGCACCTTCGTTGGCCCCTGGACCAGCTGGGTGAGATTTAACGCTAGCGCTAGCTTATGCGTCTCTCGTCCAGCATGATCTGTGTACTGGTATGGGAAGAGCCACTACTGATGGTGGGCGTTGGAGTCCCCCAGTAACACCAATTGGGCAGAAGGGTACCGCTGCCTAGCCGCATCCGCCGCCTCACTGAGGTGTTGTCTGAGCCCAGTTGTCTCCAGATCGCCGCTGTGCGACCGGTAGACGCAGGCGTAGATAATTTTATTCAGACCTGTGTCCACTAGAACCCAAAGTGTCGAGAACCTAGAGTCCTCAAGGTTGCGGAGACGACGATAGCAGATGTCGTCCCGCGTGTACATACACACACTCGCGTGTGGTTTAAAATTGTGCTCCAGGGTAAACCCTGGGTAACTGAGGTACGACACGTCTGACGGACATCCAATCTGCGTCTCCGAAAGGAACACGAGCGCTGGTTTCTTAGTCTCCATGTGGTGGTGGACTGCGGCGAGATTTGAGTGCAGACCTCGTATGTTCGAAAGGTGCACTTTATGCGAGAGGGAGTGCTGCCGCTGTACAGTTTTTTTTCTTTCTGTTCCTATTATTCATATGTGTGTTGGGGGGTTAATTAAGACAGTCGTCTTGGTGTGGGAGAGTGTGTCTGAAAGTATATTATATGGAAGTTTGTGATATATAGTAAAAAATATGTAATTGTAAATATATAAATGTATATGTAAGTACTTATTAAAGTGAGCTACCTGCGTTTTTTAGAATAAGAAGTTTTCATTTAAGTCATAGTTCAGTGCAAGAAGCCATTTTGTTACCGTAATTTTACATTTAGTTTGTGTTAGTTGCAGAATTTTGTGTCGGTCATTGAGTTTCGTATAAATGTGCGGTCCCATAAAACCGTAAGACCTTCTACCGATTGTTTTACGGCATCGAACCTTTTGCCAATGTAACCTTCGACTTGACAGAACACAAGTGCTTAAGGAAGTTTTGTGAAATCTTATAGTGACAGAAAGAATGTAAAGCTGTCTGACTCTAAGAACTCTCACTTCGGTGTATAGTGTGTTAGTGGAGTACCGGAACGGTCGTCTGTAGGCAACTTTAAGCAGAGCTCGCTGAGTTCTTTCTGCCTTTATTAATAAGGTTTTGCCAGCCGCACCCCATGCTGTTGTACAGTAGTTAAGGACTGATTGACACAGAGAGTAATAAATCATCCTTAGAACTAAGTTATCTGCAATCTTACCCAGTTTCTTAAAGATACGGCGCATCTTTCGCACTCTACCCCTTAAAGCACTCAGATGTGTGGACCATGACAAGCGGTTATCTACAAAAACTCCAAGATATTTATTCGAGTCTGTTTGTTCGATATTGTTGTGGATTGTCTATGTTTTGTTATTCATTTATTTTTAATTTATGACATTAAAGCAGTTGTCATCCAGATCTGTCGTTTGAATAATTATACAACATGGTGACAATAATTTAAGACATTAATACGCTATGGAACACGCGCGACCACCAGTGGAATTATGTATGGAGGGCAACTCCGTCAGCCGGACTGACGCATGGCGGCGGTGGAAGTTGCAATTCGTAGTATTTTTAAAAGCATCAGGGGTGCAAAAGGAAGAAGCTGGGGTATAGGCCAGCTTATTGATAAATTTAATCGGACCCGAGGGGTTAGAAATGTTTGAAACATTTTCTTTTGACCAGGAGATGAAAAGGATAATGTCACATTTTATTTTTATTTTTTATTGTTGATAGGCACTCGTTTGACCACTATCTCACCTGATGGTAAGCGATGATGTGGTCGAAGATGGAGCACGCTTGCCTAGAAGTAACCTATTCTCTCTTGACTTAAAGACTATTATTAATTTAAAAATTAGACGTTTTGGAGTACAACAAAATATTGCATTGGCCCGGTACAAATTTTTTACGAGGAATCAAGAATCGAGAGAGTTGATAGATAAGTATGAGATTATTGAGTAAAAATTGCAAATTTAAAGGTTTAGAGGAGGAGTTGATTCCAGACCGTATTGTTTGTGGGATACAAAGTACGTGTGTAAGAGATCGACTATTGAGAGCATAGGACCTGGAACAAGCCATTAAAATGGTTCAGGTAGACCAAATTTCAAGAGAAAATCAGCGTGTATTGGAGCCTGAGGTTGGCCCTTCAGGGTTGGCGAATATGCAGCTCGACGTAGTGGCCGCACGCGGGGCAAGCGGTCGCGGCGCGAGTGTCGGTGGCAGAGGACGTCGACAAGGACGCGGTGTGGACAGGGTTGCTGCGGATTGTCTCAGATGGGGAGGTCACTGCAATGAACCTAATCTATGTCCAGCTATTTCTGTGCAATGTTATCTATGTGAAATTCACGGACATTTTGCTAGAATGTGCAAGTTGTACTGGAAACATTTTTAGAAAAGTTTTGGATTCAGTCCCAGCTCGCCTACAGAGGATGATGTTGAAAGTTCAAGCTTATGAGTTGGTAGTCACTTATAAGCCTGGTAAATATATGTACATACCTGACACATTATCACGGGCACCTCTACCAGACTTATATGATGATAAATTAGTAGGGCTGTATTATGTCAAATAAAGATGGTAGTAAATAATATACCCATGTCACAGAATAAGTTTACTCTTGTGAAGCGGGAAACTGGTAAGGACGAGTGTTTAAAATTACTATTAAAATTTATCAGTCAAGGATTGCCTGATAAGTTTAACATTCACAATGATTTAAAATACGATTGGTCTGTAAAGCTGCTCCCTCACCAGAAGCATTCGCCTGTAATGTAATATTTCAGATTCGATTCTGAGCATTACAATACAATACTGCCTCACTGACTGACGAGCATTCGCTTGTAATGTAACAATTTAAACACATTTTGAGCATTTACATCTAGCTAAATTAGTTGTTTGATGTTACAAGTTGTATCAACATGTTACAGATTGTATCATTACAGTTTGCGCACTGTAACGCTCGGTTTTCCCCACTTACTGATATAATGCTCGACTCCGTAACGTTACATTACAGGCAAATGCTTCCGGTGAGGGAGCACTTTAAGAGACGAACTGTATTCTGTAGATGGTATATATAGATATGTCTCAATCCCTAAACACTGCAATAAGGTGTGTAGAAATGCTAATCGCCATCACATTCATGATTCTGTCCAAAATGGGGACACATCCAAAGTTTGGAAATTTCTAAGGTCATTGGGGGTCGGTAAAACCCGACAGGAAACTATCTCAAAAGATTTAGACATTGATGCAATGAATATACAGCTTCGTCCAATTTTGATAGGACAATTAAGTTAAACACGTTAAATCAACTTTCATCTCTTCCGACTCCCAGTTATTCTCCCATTTGTTTTTGATCAATTTTCCGTATGTGATGTTAAGAAGAGCATATTATCGATTACGTCAAATGCAGTAGGAAGTGACTGTATCAGCCGCAAAATGTTACTCCCAGTGCTTGATTTAATCCTTCCCGTCATTTGTCACATCCTGAATTATTCTGTATCTAGCGGTGTCTTTCCATGTTCATGGAAAGATGCTCAAATAATTCCTTTACCTAAAAAGTCCAATCCCACATCCTTCTCAGAATACCGTCCAATATCTGTCTTACCATTCCTATCCAAAGTCCTTGAACGGTTAATTCACAACCAAATCAGCGCTTTCCTTTCCAAAAATAATCTCCTTAACCCCTTACAGTCCGGTTTCCGTCCTGGTCATAGCACCACTACAGCGCTTCTGAATATCACGGACGATATAAGATCAGCCATGGAAATGGGAAATCTGACGGTTTTGGCTCTACTGGATTTCAGTAATGCCTTTAATACGGTAGATTTCGATATTTTGCTTGGCATTCTAAGCTCTCTTAATATATCTCCATCGGTAATTGACTGGTTTCGTAGTTATCTGTTTGGTCGCCGGCAACGTATTTGTAATGGGGAGACTGTGTCTTCCTGGTGTAGCACTTCTGCCGGGGTACCACAGGGTGGCGTCTTATCTCCTTTACTTTTCGCAGTGTTTATTAACTCAATCTCCAACGAATTGATTTCTTTATACCACCTTTATGCAGATGATCTTCAAATTTACTCCAGAGCTCCTCTTGGAAATCTGTCTGAGGCTATCTTGACCATAAATCGTGATCTGGCTCGTATAAGTGACTGGAGCAAGAGACACGGACTTATGGTGAATCCCATAAAGACACAGGTTGTAGTGGTGGGCAGTTCTAGGACGGTCTCAAGGATCGACTGGACAACTCTTCCCCAAGTTTCTTTTGACAACTCCATTATTCCTTTTAGTGAGAAAGTTAAGAACTTGGGGATATTTATTGACAAAAACTTCTCTTGGACTGCCCAGCTGCAGGAAGTCAGCCGTAAGCTATTCGCATCTGCTGCATCTTTGAGAAGACTGCGTAATTTCCTGCCGACTGCTACCAAGATTGCGCTTGCACAATCTCTTCTTCTACCCATCCTTGATTATGCTGATGCCAGCTATCTCGACCTCACTGAAATGCAACTTGATAAACTTGAGCGACTTCAAAATTTTTGCATAAGGTTCATATTTGGTTTGCGAAAGTATGACCATGTTTCCGAATTCCGCCTGAAACTCAAGTGGTAGCCAATCCGCCTTCGCCGAAATGCTCGTATTCTTGCCCTTCTGTACAATGTGTTTTTTTCGCCTTTCACCCCTCTTTACCTCAAGAAACGTTTCCAGTTTCTTTGCGACTCCCACACGAAAGTTCTTAGGTCATCGGATAACTTGAGACTTAAAATGCCAATGCATTCCACTACTTTCCAAGATAAATCCTTTACAGTCCAAGCCGCTCGTCTGTGGAATGCATTGCCAGTTGCAGTAAAACGCGCGCAATCGCTACCAATATTTAAAAGACTAGTAAGGGAGCATTACTTGTCACTGTGACCATTTTTTTTTTATTTTTTTTTTGTATTAAATTGTTGTCACTTAGTTTCTTGCCTATATTTTTAGTATGTATGTATTTATGTATCTATAATTGTATTGTATTCTTTATATTTGCACCAAGTGCAGCCCCATTTTGTGTCCAGGCAATCTCTGTCCATTCCAGGTTGCCTGGAAGAGATCGCGGAATGCGATAAGGCCGCCAATTGTATGTTTTTTAGTATAAGTTTCCCTTAATGTGTGTACAAATGATAAAATACGTGCCCGATATGTTTTGGTATTCTAACTGACCTCTATTCTCTCCTGCCACTTTCCAGGCAATAGACATGATCCTAGAGTACCGCGAGGGTCCGATGGAGCAGGCACTCCGGAGCTACAAGGACAGCGGCGCCAACGCGGCCATCAAGCTGCTGCCGCGCCGCACGGCCGCACACAACGAGGCGCGCCTCCTCCGCGCGCTGGCGGAGGCGCCCAATGACTTGCTGGGAGCCTTGAGCAAGGTAACAGTACAGTACCGCGAGGGTCCGACGGAGTAGGCACGCAGGAGCTACAAGGTAACAGTAGAGTACCGCGAGGGTCCGATGGAGCAGGCACGCAGGAGCTACAAGGTAACAGTAGAGTACCGCGAGGGTCCGAAGGAGTAGGCACGCAGGAGCTACAAGGTAACAGTAGAGTACCGCGAGGGTCCGATGGAGCAGGCACGCAGGAGCTACAAGGTAACAGTAGAGTACCGCGAGGGTCCGAAGGAGTAGGCACGCAGGAGCTACAAGGTAACAGTAGAGTACCGCGAGGGTCTGAAGGAGTAGGCACGCAGGAGCTACAAGGTAACAGTAGAGTACCGCGAGGGTCCGATGGAGCAGGCACGCAGGAGCTACAAGGTAACAGTAGAGTACCGCGAGGGTCCGAAGGAGTAGGCACGCAGGAGCTACAAGGTAACAGTAGAGTACCGCGAGGGTCCGATGGAGCAGGCACGCAGGAGCTACAAGGTAACAGTAGAGTACCGCGAGGGTCCGAAGGAGTAGGCACGCAGGAGCTACAAGGTAACAGTAGAGTACCGCGAGGGTCTGAAGGAGTAGGCACGCAGGAGCTACAAGGTAACAGTAGAGTACCGCGAGGGTCCGATGGAGCAGGCACGCAGGAGCTACAAGGTAACAGTAGAGTACCGCGAGGGTCCGAAGGAGTAGGCACGCAGGAGCTACAAGGTAACAGTAGAGTACCGCGAGGGTCCGATGGAGCAGGCACGCAGGAGCTACAAGGTAACAGTAGAGTACCGCGAGGGTCCGAAGGAGTAGGCACGCAGGAGCTACAAGGACAGCGGCGCCAACGCGGTGGAGACTCAACGGAGACGCCCTCAGGACCCCAGCAGCCGCCGCAGGTGACGCCCTGGGCGTCGAGGCTCATTAGCCGATTTCCGGCCACCGTCTTGCGGATGGCGAGTAGCGGGTAGCTTGCCATCCATTAAAGACCAGGCTCTTATTTTTTCTAACAACAATAATTGTACAATTCCAGTTAGCCCGCAACACTCGTCTGCTGTACCTGCACTCGTACCAGTCGCTGCTGTGGAACCGCGCGGTGTCGGAGCGCATCCGTCGCTCCGGACTGAAGCCCGCCGTGGGGGACCTGGTGCCGCTGGTGCAGGTGGACAAGGAAGGTACGACACACTACTATGTGGATACGACAATACATGAAAATAGTGCCAATACTAGTTCATACAATTATTTTTAAAATATGAAATAGATCTCAACATCGATTTTAAATTAAAAACAACTAAGAAGTTTTAAATAAGTGACTTTCAAGCAGTTTGATGTAGTTGGTGGCGTTTATTTTAGTTCAACCACAGATTTGATGCCTGGTGTAGCGTGTTAATAGCGAACACCTGAACTTGGATCGTTTTTAAGAACGATCAAATATGGTGGTAGACAGAAATAAAAATGAAAATGAAATGTCTATTGATGAATTCCCTGAACATCTACATTAATATAAAGAAAAGCCCACGTCCCTTGTGTCTTCTCGGAAATCACAACTCGGACCCAAGTTGAAAAGAAGATGGAATCCGTATGGAGTTGATAAACATCCCGCCGGCGTGGAGCCAATCCTAATTAATGTACCGATTGAATGCTTGAAACTCAAAATAGCACTGCACTATAAGTCCACAATGTTCCACAAATGCAAGTCCATTTATTTTACGAGAATCTTCAAGTTTTTCACCAGACAAAGAAATTTTCACGGTGGTTAACCCACACACATATCTCGGTGGCGAGCGAAGCGGTAGTATATGACAGGCGGAAGTCAATCGCAAACGACAGATGGCGTGCGGATCAATGAAACTCGGTACCTTGTGAGCGCCACAGATTATTACATAGGTGTAAGAATTCATCAAATGGACACTTAATTATGTCACCTTTTTCTACAACGAATAAGCTAAACATATAGTAAATCATATTTTATTTGCTATTTTATTCGTATTGAATATTAAAAAAAGCAATTGACGCTACCAAATATATATTTGCATATGAGAATAGCAATATTTATTTGTTACCATCAGCGTACTATTGAATGTAAAGCTTGTTTATTTGAAGTCATTTAACTTGAATATTGGTTGCTTTAATCCTTTTACAGGCGGACGGAATATTTTTACCACCATATTTTACAGCTCTTAATTAAAAAGTCGTGTTCCCAGTAGTATTTTATTATTAACAGTTGTTTAACACGATTTGAAGCAATTTTTAAACGACGTAAAAAGGAGGCTCTCAAGTTAACCAATATTTTTAACCGACTTCGCAAAAAGAAGGAGGTTCTATGTTCGTGACATACGAACATACCTCCTTCTTTTTGCGAAGTCGGTTTGTATGTTTTTTTTATGTATGTCCACCGATTTCTCTGTCAGTTGTGGACCGATTTTCAAAATTCTTTTTTTATCCGAAAGAGTACACTCCAGAGGTGGTCCCATATAAAATTTATCGAAATTGCTTTAGCGCTTTTTGAAAAAGCCAACAACAAAAAAAAAATGTTAATTCGGTAGTTGGTGTTTGTATTTTATTTCTTCGTAAGCAGTGGTGGCCCAGTGGTATTGGCCGCGACTTACAAGTTGTAGGTCGTGAGTTCAAACCCAAGCGTGTAAATTATTTCATCACTACTGCGCTCAAAACGGTAAAGGAAAACATTGTGAGGAAACTGGCATGTCCTAGAACCAAAAATTCGATGACATGTGACATCCACCAACCCGCATTGGGCAGGTGGATTATGGCTCACACCCTCTCACAGGAGGAGGTCTGTGCCTCAGTAGTGGGACCAATAAAAGGCTGATGATGGTTGTATTTTTTGTAAAAAAGTTTTTTCGTGTGTTCACGCATAACTTTTTACACAGTTGTATGGTTTTGATAGACTTTTAAAAAATCGCGCACTACTGCACCATACTTGTATCACGTAGCGGCGATATAGACTACATTGAGGACATGAAAGCGGTTAGATTTTCTTTTGATTGTTCATTTTGACATTCTCTTAATTTGGTTGAAGAAGAGAATGTAAACTGCAAGAGCAATCAATCTCGAAAATATTGCGTCCTTCCTTGCGTTCTAAACTGCTTCTCTCATGCGTATACATGAGAGAATAATCTATCATGGAAGGCGGCCACTGTGACCCAGTGAGCCGGCACTAGGCACTGGCGGCGAACGGAATACGGCGGCCCAGCCTGGGCCAGCACTTGGCGCTGTACGGTTTGGTGTTCGGGAGACCAATGAAAGACGTGTCTTGCTTGAAGTACTAACGTTTAATGCCATAACTTACATGCTAAGTACAAATATATAGAGAGGATATGTTACACACACTACGGGGGCTGACAATTTTTGATCAAGTCCCAAATGAGCCCAAACATATCCTTACTGAGCCACTAATTAACTGCGTCCTCGCAATTTAGAATTGATTGAGTCTATGTTTATATTTCGGATACGTAGGGGACGTATCCGAAATATAAACAAAGACTCAATCGTACATTTCAAGCTCACTTCACCCACACTTACATTCTCTCATCCATCATAATTTCTTCATACCGGGATGAAGACCCCCATTTTATTTTATGACTATAATGCCACTGCTCACACACTGCTAAATCCTAGCCACTCAGCATGATGTAGCTGCTTCTCTGAGTGTGCTGAACGCACATTAAAATATCGCCGCTGATGGCAACAAAACACAATTTAAATGTTTAACGCAAATGCGTCAACAACTACAAACAAACTTATGAACTAGTCAACATTATATCTACAAAAGGTTTCAAGATATTCAACTTAAGGTGAAAGTTCCAAGGTAGCCCGCGAAATTCAAATTTTCTTACGTTTTTTGGAATTTGCAGGTCAGTGTCAGGTTGTATCTAAGTCAAAATTTGATTCGCGGGCGTAGCAAGTATGTATTTATAGAATTATAATCATTAAAATCATCAATACAACTCTCTCAGTTAGAATTTATTCCAAATGTAAGTATTTCATGAAATCATGACATTTGACATCAATTCTAACTGAGAGAGATGTATTGATGATTTTAATGATTATAATTCTATAAATACATACTTGTAGTATTTCATGAAATCATGACATTTGACATCAATTCTAACTGAGAGAGATATATTGATGATTTGAATGATTATAATTCTATAAATACATACTTGCTACGGCCGCGAATCAAATGTTGACCAAGATACAACCTGACACTGACCTGCAAATTGCAAAAAACGTAAGAAAATTTGAATTTCGCGGGCTACCCTGGAGCATTCACCTTAGACAATTATTTTGTATACAAAATATACATCAACTACTATTATCATAGTTCACCTTGTAACTAAATATAAAGTTAGACAAAAACCAAAGTATTACATAAATTACTTGCAACAAACGTGTTAACTAAACTAATACAAAAACTAAACTAACTCAATAAACTTTTCTCAGATGAATTTGAAGACGACGATGAATCAGATTCAGAAGAAAATCAATCTGACACCGAATCAAAAGAAGTGAAACAAGTCGAGAAGAAAGAGGTCAAAGTAGAAACAGAAACCGTCAAAGAGAAACAACAGAAAAATGAAGAGAAACCTAAAATACCGGTCAAGGTATTAACGCAGGAAGATATAGATAGTGGAAAATATAGTATATTGGATATAGTGATGCCTCTGCCAGGGTATTCGGTAGACTACCCTCCGAATATGAAGGAGTTTTATGTAGAAGAGCTGACGAAGGTTGGGCTTACACTGGAGATGAGGCATAAGATCAAGTAAGTGAATCCGTTTTGTAACGGTACAATATGGGATAGTTCATTTGCTTGCTGCTTTACGCAAGCTTTACATACCTGATTCGAAGTTTGACTCAAGCAAAGGATTATTGGGTTTCCTTTTTAGTCACACCAATGTTGTGAAGATTTTTTATCTTCTCACCGGCTACCATCAAAAATAGATTTCTGCACAAGTCTACGAGTTTACTGCATGAGGGATGTTTGTAGCAAATAATAATCCATCAAATTGTTCTTCACTTCTGACATTTATTAGAACACTGTGTCACATAATTATGTAGATTAGGTTTCAGTATAGTTCTATACAAAATTTCCTTCAAGTGTTTGTAGCACTTACACTTGAAGGTGAACAATTATTACCCAATCATTTGAAGATCAATTATCCAGATCCAGAGAGAAGATTCCACAAGCAATATCGTAGCTGTGGTCTTACAATCCTGATTATCCCTGGACACGTGGACGTCTGTGTTCAGAACCCTTTGCTAAAAACGCATTGTTCTTTCAATAATTATTCCCTAAATAATGTGGTTACAATCAGACCATTCTCTAATAAGTCTTTCTTTAAAATCTTAAATATAATCTAGGACCCTGTCATTAAGAAAAGAATTTGGTGAGGTTCACAAATGCCACGTCCAGACATAGCGTCTCTATAGTACTTACAGCGTTATCATTCTAATGCTTAAAGCATTTGAACTTGACTCTGGTCCCTTTAACTCCTCGAGACATGGTAAAGTCCTTTAAAATAACTTTTTTCCAATAAATTTAGTTTATTGAGTCGGATGGTGGTGATGGGTAAACTCCTGTAAAACTGTTTCTGAAGTTCTGTCAATAGCAAGAGTTCCTAATTGTCCTTACTAAATAATGTGTTTAGTCGTTACTAAACACAGGCACACACACATACGTAGACATAATACATAGTCGTATGCCTCAAATTGTAATAGAAATAGGTTTTCTCATATTACTAGAAATTACCATGTTCAAGAAGAAAATTGTAGAAAATGTAACATATTAAACGTGATGCCTCAGACACCCCAATTAGAATATTATAAGTTTAAAACAACTTCTGTAATTTTTAGTTAAACCAAACCTAAAATTATTACTGTTCCTTACCCAAAGGGTCCAAACGGACCCCTGTTGCTGTCACTCACGTGTCCGTCTGTCTATCCTCTGTCACAAAATTTTGTTTCGAAGAATTGTTTAATTTCCCACTGACCTATGAACTTGAAAGAAGAATTGCCAAATTTCTATAGGAGCTGGACTCGACTTTTATTTTTCATGTCCCAAAATAAACTACAGCTAGATTGGTTTGTTTTTATGTCGTAAACACTATCCCGTTTGAAAATTATTTCTAAATAGCCACGATTTTTTATAATAACGTCAACAATACTTTTGAGGTTAGAATCTACAACTACCTTCTACCCGACTGCGGCGTAGCTTATGAGTCTAGTTAGCGATAAGCGAGAAGGGTAATTAGCGATCTCGTTTCTATTTATTTCGATTTCTCTCAGAGAATTACCCAAAAAATAGGACTTGTAGCAAAGCGCACCAACTCTTTGTTTGTCCATCGATCATTCAATGAAAACTACACCTATATTGTTCTAACTTGCACAACGTATAGTGTAGACAACAAAGCTGGTATAACATCACACGTCAAGTGGTTCTTAAAAGACTTCCAAGCCAGCATTTTTTGTGGTTTGACCACTTCAATTCTGGTTGAAGAGTTAGTTACTAGATAACTACTGCCTTTCAGTCTTCAATGCTCAAATTGCATAGATATTGACAAATTGAGTAATGGTTGTTAACAGGAGTAAATGAAGTATAATTGGTAGAGTACTTAAATGAAAGAAATAGGCTTGACAAAAATACTTTTTATTCATCATCCTCTCTTATCACTACACCATCGAGGAATGCTGCTGGCGCTGATATTGTCGTAGTATATTGTCCATATATCAGTTTTTTTTTTAATTCCCTCATTTGGTACGGAACCCTTATTGTGCGAAGTCCGACACGTATTTGGCTGGTTTTTTGAAGTGGAAATTTCTTTAGGCGCCTTGGGCATTTTTGAGATGGAAAAAAATTTTGAACTCGCGCGTCACCGTCACCGACCGTCGTAGCAATCGTACCGGATTGTTTTCATTTGAAGTGAAAATCGATACAGGCACCGCTACAAGTGCTACGACGCTTTCGTAGCACTTGTAGCGGATCGCGTGGCGGATTTTGTTCAAGTTTTCACTTCTTTCGATACTCACGGAGTGCCAGTTTTTTTTTTTTTTATAAATTAGTCGTCCTGATTAAACTTAAAACGTTTGCGCTTACTACAAGATCTCTACGCAACATTCAGTGTTAGCCGACTGGGTTCTGAAATGTAGGCATAAAGGATGATTCATGTTACACCATGTCGCCACCGGGCCGTGCCCGGACACGGTGTGCCGTGAATCATCATTTAGATGTACTCGTACGTAGTTCAATGACTACGACGCCACATGTCCGCAGGAGCTACAGCATGTCGGGCGCCTACCGCCACGTGCTGGCGCGGCCGAGTGACGTCACGTGGCGCTGCGTGCGCTACTCCGACCCCTTCGCCGACCTCATCGCCTCCGACCTCGACGACATGCAGAACAAGAAGCTCTCCGGCATTGTCGAAGGTATAACTATACATACTATAAAATAAAGTCTCTTTCCATCTGTCATTCTGTTTATTTGCTAACTCCTCCTAAACCTCGCAACGGATTTTAAGGGTTGTGTACAATCGATCGGTCGCTAATCAGATTCTAAATTTAAATTCTCTATTATCTAAAATTGATCACATGCTTACTTTTTTTGAAGTAAAACTTCTTTATGCACGCTTGACTTGGGGAGTAAGCTGGTGAATGCATGACGAGAGCGTTACGAAAAGTGTGATCGGGCGAGGCAAACGGAAGAGATGGAGCTATAGAAGTTTTACTTCAGCCGTGTGGTCTAAAGCACACTCGTTTTTTTTTTGTATAAATATCGCTGTAAATTTGATGATGCAAATTTTCTGCTGCTAAACAGTGTATGTGTGTGCACCTGAGTGCTGACACAGCAATACATATTATTATAATAGTATTTAGCAATATTTATGGCAATGTGGTATATGACCACGGCGATCCTCTAAACTTCACTATGTCTAAGAATATTTTCGTGTTTCATACTGATCATTATCAAACCGTGTTTTTTTTTAAAAGTTTTTCTTGTTTTAATTTTAAACTTATTTTTTTCTTCAAATCTTCAAACTACTCTGTAAAAAGTTAAGCGTGAACATAAAAAAGGACTTTAGTACCTCCTTTTTTTGGTACGGCTAATAACACTGCTTTAAATTTTGAACTTTTGGAACTTTACCATATCAGTTATTCGAAAAGTCGCAACGTATTTTTTTAAATGGTTTTCAAAAAATACATTGCGGCTTTTCATCTCAATCATGACAAAATGCTTTAAACAGTTTTTTATTTAATTTTTCAGATGGAAAATACAAAGCCCTACTTCTAAACATGACTTTGCCAGCGAGTTGCTACGCGACCATGGCGTTACGAGAACTCCTCAAGGTAGACACGTCAAGCGATAGCCAGGCGTCGCAGAACAACTACCACAAAGAACGGAAGACTTCCACAGCAGAAGAGAACGGGGACAAGAAGAAGTCAGAAAGTGAGAATCCAGAGAAAAGTGGAAAGGTGGAAAGTGAGAGTAAAGAGAAATCTAAGACGGAAAGTGAGAGTGGAGAGAAAAGAAAATTAGAGAGTGAAAATGAAGAAGATGCTAAGAAACAGAAAGTAGAGGTTAAAGAAGAGGTAAAAGTAGACGAATAAAAGATTTTATTTTAACGTTTGTAAGTGTTTTATTTGTGTTTTTTCTGCTGATTTATGTGTGGAAAGTTGATCTGAAATAGAAAGAAAAATAGGTTAATATCTGTGGGTGCCATAAAAACAATCTGCCTTGGGAAAAGAAAACTATCTTAAATTGTTTTGGTCGAATTTAGAAAAAAGAAAAAGAAAGTAACTGGCTAAGAGCGTGTCGGGTCACAATCGGTGTACCTTTCCGTAGTTTCCCGTTATAACATGCGGACTTGAAAGGGGCTTTTGAGTTCATGGTTTTACGTTTAAAAAAAAGAAAAAAAAAGGTTTGTTTTTAGAAAATATGTTTACTACCCGTTTTCAATATTAAGTAAGTAACAACTTAAAACGAAATTTTCCAAGTAGGTACATTTTTTAAGTTTATCGACTATTACCTAGCTAACTTAGCCGTGATAGTGTTTCCTTCAAAGTTCGTTTTAAATACTTTTTTATTTTTATTATGAGCTTGTGCTGTCCCACTGCAGGGCAAAGGCCTTCCTTCCCTCCTCCCACTTTCCCCGGTCTTCAAAAATTTTTGGGCCAGTCCTTTGAGAAGGAATCCAACTCATCCCGCCATCTCTTTCTGGGCCTGCCGCGTTCTCGTTTCTTTGCGTTCGGGATCCATTGTGAGGTTATCTGCCTACTGCTTCTCCGACATGCGGCAGATGTGACCAGCCCAGTTCCATTTTAACCTCGCAGCTGTGTTGATAACGTTCGCTATTTGTGTTTTGGTACGAAGTATAGAGTTTCTCATTCAGTCTGTGAGTTTGACACCCAGTATACTTCGTTCCATAGCGCGTTGACAGACTCCAAGTGCAGACTTTTGACGGTTAGTAAGAGACCAGGTTTGCGCCCTATATTTGAGGGATGAGCTTTTTTTTTAATGAAAGAGGGAGAGGTCTATTCATTAAGTGCTTCATCCACCAATAGTTCTTCCAGGTATTTTCGGTGCGTCGGGCAACTGCCGATAAATGTATTCATGGACATATTCAATTCTCACACCCCCAATTTCTATGCGGTCCTCGATGTTGTTCGTCATTAGTTTTGTTTTGGTCATATTCATCGAAAGTCCGACCCCGGAGACTGGCATTGCTCAGTTGCTCGAGCATGAAGCCTAACAGCTGCTGAGGAGGAAAAGAGGACAATATCGTCGACGAAACGTAGATTAGTTAATCTCTTTCCGCCAACGACATTTCCTTTGTCTTCCCAGTGTGGATGTATTTCCTGAAAGATTTCTTCAAGAGTGGCAGTGAAGAGCTTGGGAGATAGCGCGTCACCTTGCTTGACTCTTCTCTGAATAGGAAAGGGTGGTCCGGTGGTACAGTGTCGACAGAAAGCAAAAGCAGCTTGATGTTTAGTTTGACTTACGACCTTCTATTTCTAAGAAAATAGACACATGCATCATCATTGTCGTCAACAAGTGATTGTAGTTCATAATTTCAACGTTAATATAAGAGTAAAAAAAAAACCTACCTATAGTTAACCGACCTAGCGGTTAAGCGCTCGCAGATGCGTGAATCAATGAGCCGTGAGTTCAAACCTCACGCAGTACTATTATAGACTTTTTGTAAGTTTTTACTCGATTGGAAGTAATGAGACAGAAATATAATATTCTTTATCTTCTTTGCTTTGTTCACACATTTCGTAAAGTTAGAAAGGTAGATTATAAACTAAATAAAGAATTAAGATTTCTACGAGGTAGACATGAGTTTTATGAATATTTAACTTGATTGAAATTAAACGTTGTCGATTGGTTGTAGTTGTTGGTTTGTGACATGTGGTTTAATAGTTAGTGGTATTAGATATTTTATTCTCAAAATGCAAGCAAATATTAATATTTAATATTGAGGCGAGGGCGACTATTATTGCACTGCATAAAAGTGGTCTTAATAAAACACAAGTTGCTGATGAAACAGGACTGAATGTGAGTACCTATTATATTGATGAATTGTAACTTAAATTTTTATTTGAAATCTATACACATTATTTGGTGACTTATGGGTTACTAAAATTGTTTTTATTGTTTTTTAAATCCATCATGAGGCATAAAAGATAAATAATTACTTACTGTTTATTATTGGATTTATAAATGCAGAGTTTTAATATTATATATTAAATAAATATTATTATATTATATAAATATGAAGTCATATTTTGTTACCTATAACTGCCCAATATCATTTTTGGTTTTGTTTTAGAGGAATACTGTCAGTCTCTGGATCAAACGATATGAGGAAGAGGGTAGCCTTGCAAGTCAACAGCGAAGTGGAAGGCCGTCGCTTATTAGCGAGGCGCAGCGACGACATATGGTAGCAGAGCATTAAAATAATGGTTTCACACCTACGAGACGCTTTTCGGAGTTATTCGACACCTCATTACAAACTGTTCGCCGTGCCCTCCACGCTGAAGGCTTGCATCACAGAAGACCAGCAAAAAAGCGTTTCGTAACATAAAGACATAAACAAGACCGATTACGTTTCGCACGGGATTATTTAGATTTTGACTGGAATACTATTATATTTTCAGATGAAAAGACATTTAAATCTAGTCAAAAAGGTAGGCTACATTTATTCGCCCAGAGGACACGGTGGAGCATACGGTGGAGGTCTGCCCCGCTTGAGCGGAGCACCGCCGTGTCCTCGTGGATGCGATAGGTGGCGGCGACCTCTCGCGCCCCGCCCTGGTTCAGGCCATGGTACGGAGCGAGAGGGAATGGGAAGCAGTCTCCGCCTTCTGCGAAGCAGTAATGCTCGCGAAGGCGGAGGCGGGACGCGTGAGGGAAGCTCAACGGAGTGGCCCTCGCGGCCCCGGCCGCTACCACCGCAGGAGAGGTACTGGGCGTAGGACGTCGCGAGACGATCTCCGGCCACCGAAGACCCGGGCCTGCGGACGGCGAGCAGTGAGTAGCTCGCCGTCTGATCAGCACCAGGCTCGTGAGTCGACGGCGCGTAGTGTTCCACGCGCGCCTCAAAGAGATGAGTGTTAGCCACCACTGACGGGACCCATCGTGGCCGGTGCCTGCATGCCTAGGGGTAGCGGATAAGTTCTGAAAATGAGTTCCGCTCCCCTGGGCACTCAGGCAGGGAAGGAACAGGGGTGGGTTTTAGTCAGTAAGTCTGACATGCCCCCCCGCTCCACCCAGAGCGGGAGAAGTCATTGGATGATTTCCCACCCCACCAAAAAAAGGCTACATTTATAGCGCAAGGATAACACTCGCTGGTGTGAAAAAAAACGTAATCCCTAATACAGACTCAGGTCGAATTACGATTAATATGTGGGGATGGATGAGTGCAGCAGGGCCAGGAGAACTGGCTTTTATTCCTCCACGCGCTAACAGTTCTAATTATGTAGAAGTATTAGATGATGCCATGCTTTTTTTCTTTCTTTTTTTTTTCTTCTTTCCCTACTGTGCGCAACATTTACCCAGCTGATGAGTTGACACAACTCACATTTGTTCAGGACAACTGTCCTATTCACCGGGCGAGCACTGTGCGTGAGTGGTTTCACAATCGCCCGGAGAAAATTGTTGTTCCAAGGCCAGCGCGATCACCCGATCTCAATCTCATAGAAAACCTATGGGGTTTGATGGTGCAAAGGTGGGAGACACGGGATGAGCAGTGTAAAGAACAATTAAAAACCCACTGCATGGAGGTGTGGGAAAATTTAAGAGGAACCGAAATATGTGATAATATTGTAGGGTTCATTCGCAAACGTCTACTGACTGCATTGAAAGTAATGGGGGTTACACAAAATATTAACCTAGATGTTATTTTTTTAATATATAATTAGACGGTGTAACAAAATATTTAGTGATACCTATTAACATCCGTAATTATTTAATGTTCTTAAATTGAGGTTTAGTTTCAATCTCCTTTTCGTCAAGAAAATTACTACTTAAGCTATAACCTCAATACATTCATTGTGACGTTACATAACGTTCATAAAATCTAAATCATATTTGTGTACTAGTTTTCAATAAACTCTGCTCAGTACCAATACTTACGTATAATAAGTGGGTATCACTGTGGGTATCAGTTTGTGTTAAATTACAATATCCTTTTCTTGATATGTTATTATGAATTGACTTAGTGGGTATACAACAAAAAATCTTGTGAGCAGTTACAAGAGAACTAATTTTATCTAGGTAGGAACGTGATGTCTCATCTCGTGAGGAGCTCGTGGCTAAAGTAATAACAGCCGCACGGGTCGATCCATTAGGTTAAGCTACGCTTGCCGGGGTTGGTCCGTGGATGGGTGACCATCTTAATATACCGAGACTCCTCCGTGCCTCGGAAAGCACGTTAAGCCGTTGGTCCCGGGTGTCAATCGTGGATCTTGGACAGTCGTTACGGGTCGTCAGAAGCCCGAAAGTCTGACAACCAGTCTTACCAAGGGGTATAGTATTACCCAGTTACTGGCTTGTGGAGGTCAGATAGGCAGTCGCTCCATGTAAAATACTGGTATTCAGCTGCATCCGGTTAGACTGGAAGCCGACCCCAAGATAGTTGGAAAAGGCTAGGCGGAACAGAACAGAAACGTTGTCTCGATTCTCATAAAAGTTTGGTAAATGATAAATGATAAATGATGTTTATTCAGTAAATAGGTTACAAGGAACACTTTTACACGTCAATGTTTTTTGTCAGTTTAAGCTAGATGAGGCCGGTGTTTCCTAGCTGACTACCCTGAGAAGAAACACCGAAACAAACTCAGAGGTCAAAGTCTCTTTTAGTGTTCAAATCCATACAATGTGGACTGGTTAGATCATATGAGAACCATGTACGTTTATGTCTGGGATGAGCTTTATGAAGAAAGCAACACACGAATTCGAGTGGACCTGTCCAGACAGTGCAAGCATTTGTCAGTCATCGCGAAGCTCAACTCAGAACTCTGAGGTGCTCAACGAACCGACGAACAATACCAAAGTAAGGACATTTGAGTAGGCCGCAAAAAATACTCAAACTGCCAGACAATCATAAAATCTACATGAATATAACGACATACATAGTTCTCGCATTCACATTATTCTATATGAGGACCATGCAGCTTAGTGTCTGTAGTGGTCTTTTGAAGAAAGAACCAAACATATTATTTGAGTGGACCTGTCCAGTCAGTGCAAGCATTTGTCAATAGTCGAATAGCTCAACTTAAAAACCACTAAGGAGCTCAATGACATGACGAACAATACCAAAGAAAAGACATTTGGGTAGGCCGCAAAAGTACTCAAACTGTCAGACAACGTTGAAAATTACTGTAAAAAGGAGGAGAAAATAATAATAATAACCCACATAGTCCTCACATTTACAATAATTAAGTAATAAAAAAAAAATAAAAAAATATAATACTTTACAAAGTAAATAAAACAAAATAGTAATCATAATATGTCAATCAAAAAATAAAAATAAATATAATACTTAACAAAGTATTCAAGTCAAAAAAAAAAAAAAAATAATAATAATAAAATGTCAACAAAAAAAATAAAATAAAAAATATAATACAATACTATACAAGTATTCATGTCAAAAACGAATATTAAAAAAAATATATATATAAAAAATTTTTCATCAGTAAGTAGTACATATGAAAACAATGGCTCATGTATATCATTGAAGCAGCTCAATCCCACGCCTTTTTGTCCTCAAGAAAGTCATTAATTGTGTAAAAAGCTTTCTGGCATGGCTTACGTTTAATAAATGATTTAAATTTATTTATGCTTAGTTCTTGAATTTGGCTAGGAAGTTTATTATAGAAACGTATACATTGACATCTAAACGAACCACCTATTTTTTTCTTGAGCCTGGTTTTTGGTACAATAAATTTGTGTTTGTTCCTAGTATTTATGCTATGGATATCATTGTATCTTTTAAACAGATTAATATTTTTATGTGCATACATGAGATTCTCATAAATATATTGAGAGGGAACAGTCATAATATTAATCTCTTTAAATTTGTCTCTGAGGGAGTGTCTAATATCTGAGGGAGTGGTAATTTTAAGTAGGTATACATAAATAAAACGAATAAACATTGTTGTTATGATTCATTACTACTTTTTTATTTCCACCTTCCAACGCCGATCCGATAAAATACATAATCGAATATGTAGTAAATAACAATACAATAACTAATATTTAACTTTTTATAATAAAATAAATAATAAGCATGAATATATTATAAATAAACTTATCTTGCTTAATTAAAATAACAAACATTATTATGATTTCAAATAAACAAAAACAGCAATTCCTTGTAATTAAGATTCGAACTCGGACCTCATTGACCGTGAACCCATTGCTTAGCCCAAACAGCTACCGGAACACACAACACAACAATGAACAGGTCGTCATTATGACGCGTATTCAAAATGCAACAGAAATATAATGTTATTTCGCGTAGTGCGACGATAGTTCATTAGTGTGTGTTATCTGTGGAATGTTGAGGCATCACTCATACACACAAACGCACAAGCACGGACTGTATCGTGCTCGAGTTCATAGCAATGTAATCCTTAGCATGCTAATGGAGTTTTTCTTCGAGATTGTACATGTGCGTATGGCTGCTGTGCTATTAAGTTACATTTTCTGTATCAGTTGTACTATGTGGGTTGTATCTCATGTTTTTTCAGAAAATATAGCATCGTGGGCTAGACTATCGAAAGCCTTTGAGTAATCCACGAACGCGAGGTATAGGGGCAGATTAAACTCTTGGGGTTTTTCAATAACCTGTTTAAAAAAAAAACGCTAGGGGGTAATCATGTACTGAATCACTGGTACACGTATGTGCGTTTATGTGCCTTACACGGTGTATACTTCTTATAGATTTTCCTGTAATCGATAAGCAAAGAACTACCTCCTGTATTTTTTTCAAAATTTTAGGCCCGGTGGTTTCGGAGATAAGGGGGGCGGGAATGGTCGGACAGACGGACAGACAGACAGACACACAAGTGATCCTTTAAGGGTCCCGTTTTTCGTTGGTACTTTCGGAACCCCAAAAATAATAGCTTAGACTGCCTTCACCTTCACTTTCTTGCGAGAGACTGGTTGTTAGATTTTCGGGCTTCTGATTTTATCTGATACCTACGTCTGTCAAAGATCTATAAATGACAGCTGGGACCAACGGCTTTCCCAGGCCCAGAAGTGGAGTCGGTATGTGTGGTATGGTCCGTTACCCACAGACTGACCTCGAAAATCTGACACGTTTTGCAGTTGCTCCATGTAATATACTAGTATTCAACTGGTATTCCAACATAGTTGTGAGAGGCAGATTGATACTCACGTGTGCTCATACTGCCTCGTCCTGCTGTTCTGCGTGTGGCACCTGCCGGCCAGCCAGGCGGCGCCGCGGGGCGTGACGTCACTGGCCACGTGCGCCGACACATGCGCGCGCAGCTCGCCGGGCGTGGGGAACGAGCGCGGGCACCACGTGCACTTGTGAGGCTTGTTCTGTGGGGAGGTACGTACAATGAGGAGCCATAATTCAATTGAACGTGCAGCAAGTGAAGGAAGATTTATCAGCATAATTTTAGCTGAAAAACGGTAACTGCGCGCCATAGGCCTCCCTTCTCCTAGCGTCGCCAAACGCCTTATGCGTCGGTCCTACGATGCTCCCATTTAGTGGATTTTCACGACTTTCTCTAGGTCGTCAGTCCACCTTGTGGCTTCTGAGAGGCCTTCCAATCCTAGGAGTATTAAAAAATCCAGTCAATTAGTTTCCTACTACTTGAGTAATAGGATTTAGAGAGTTGATGTGAACGGTAAAAGATCGGGAACACGGTTCAATTCCAGGTCCTTTTTTGTTTCCAATTTATGTCTATGACTTGCCGTACCTCATAAAGGATAAACATGATAGTGTTGTTTGCAGACGACAATTCACTTTTATTTAAACTCAAACGTCAGCAGGTGGTTATTGATGATGTAAATAGTGCCCTTTCAGCTGTAGTCAACCGGTTAAATATCAATAATCTTCTTCTTAACAAAAAAAAAACGAAATGTACAAATTTCACGTTACCTAATGTAACACAAGTAAACACTAGTGTGTCAATAAAGGGTGAAGAATTGAAACCCGAAGATTTCACAATGTTCTTAGGCTTAACTTTGGATGCGATGCTTTAGTAGAGCCCCCGTATAGATAAACTGTCCAAAAACTTTTGCCCTGCAGCGTACGCCGTTCACGGCGCCCTCACCTTCCGCCTGACGCAGGTCCTCACCGGACACGGTTGTTTCGGGAGGTTCCTGTTTCGGATCAAGCGGGAGGTGACGCCCGGGTGTTTCCATTGCACGGATCGCCCCGAGGACACGGTGGAGCATACGGTGGAGGTCTGCCCCGCTTGGGCGGAGCAACGCCGTGTCCTCGTGGATGCGATAGGCGGCAGCGACCTCTCGCGCCCTGCCCTGGTTCAGGCCATGGTACGGAGCGAGAGGGAATGGGAAGCCGTCTCCTCCTTCTGCGAAGCAGTAATGCTCGCGAAGGCGGAGGCGGGACGCGTGAGAGAGCACCAACAACGGAGTTGCCCTCACGCCCTCAGCAGCAGCCGCCTCAGGAGACGCCGGGGACTTCCGGCGCCGCGAGACGATCTCCGGCCACCGTAGACCCGGGCCTGCGGACGGCGAGTAGTGGGTAACTCGCCGTCCGATCAGCACCAGGCCCGAGAGTCGACGGCGCGTAGTGTTCCACGCGCGCCTCAAAGAGTTGTCAGCAAGAGACGGGGCCCGTCATGGCCGATGCCTGCCCGGGGGTTGAGGATAAATTCGAAACAGAGTTACCTCGCCCCTGGGCACTCAAAGGCAGGAAGGAACAGGGGTGGGTTTTAGTCAGTAAGAGTCTGACACGCCCTCCCGCTCCGCCCAGAGCGGGAGAAGTCATAGGATGATTTCCCACCCCACAAAAAAAAAAAAAAAAAAAAGCGTACGCCGCGCCGTTAGGAAAATTCGTGGTTTAACTGATTAGAGACAGGCCGTTTAGTACCTATACCTAATTTAGTTATTTTCATAGTATAATGTCGTACGGCATTCTGTTGTGGGGAAATGCCGCCGATATTCAGACAATCTTTGTTTTACAAAAAAAAAACTTTTTAACAAAAAAATTAACCGACGAAAAAGAACTAAAAAGCAAAAAATAAATAAACCTTTTAAGTCTTGAGTAATGAGCATATTTACCTACATAAAATATCAAATTTTATATAAACTAATTTTGAGTCGGCGCCAAACAACAATCTGATTATTAAATATCTAAATTTTATAAGTACTTACAAATGAAGAAGGCTGTAAGTAGGTAATTAATCATTTTATTAATTGGCGCCGACTCAAAATTAGTTTATATAAAATTTGATATTTTATGTAGGTAAATATGCTCATTACTCAAGACTTAAAAGTTTTATTTATTTTTTGCTTTTTAGTTCTTTTTCGTCGGTTAATTTTTTTGTTAAAAAGTTTTTTATTTTATGATTTTTTGTGGCTCGCATCATCTTGTAACACTCTGAGGCTAATTTCTAATTCTTCATCATTCCTCTTGCCACTGAGCTGATGAAATAACCATCCTTCCATGAAGTTCCCAGGATATTGTCCAGTTGAGGTTACCTCCAATACTGTAAAGAAGTCTTTTCTTCAAACCATATTAAGTGGTATTTGTCACTAAACTAGTTTTATATCTAACTACTATTGCTTAGGAAAGCTATGGTTTCCATCATCAGCTCAGTTTCATGATGTGATGGTTCCTAAATGCAAATACCTGATTAAGTTATGAAAAGTAAACAGAAACAATATTCGTGCCCAATTTTCGAGGTTCTCTCTCAATTTTTTCAGGATCCCATGATCAGATCCTAATGTCCTTGACATGGGACTACCCTTGAGGTATACCCTATCCAAGAAAAGAAGAATCATCAAAATCGGTTCATAAATAACGGAGTGAGGGCCGAACATACATACAGAAACGCTAAACGTATCCACAATTTTCGAGGTTTTCTCTCAATTTTATCAGGATTCCATAGTCACATCCTGACTTCCTTATTATGGGACCATCCTTGAGGTATACCCTATCTAACAAAAAAAGAATAATCAAAATCGGTTCATAAATAACGGAGTGAAGGCCGAATATACATACAGAAACGCTAAACGTGCCCACAATTTTCAAGGTTTTCTCTCAATTTTATCAGGTTTTCACTGTCAGATCCTGACTTCCTTGACATGGGACCACCCTTGAGGTATACCCTATCTAATAAAAGAAGAATAATCAAAATCGGTTCATAAATGACGGAGTGAGGGCTGAACATACACAAAAAAAAAAAAAAAAAAATATATATACGGTCGAATTGAGAACCTCCTCCTTTTTTTCGTCGGTTAAAAAAGGGCTATTCGTGCAATATACAGGTTGTTAAAGAAATTGCATGGCATAGCTTCAAGGTGAGCTCAGTATCGATAAAGGAACCCGTAAATAATTAAAATAAAGTCAGCTAGGAAACACCGGCCTCATCTAGCTTAAACTGACAAAAACATTGACGTATAAAACTGTAGTAACCTATTTACTGAATAAAGATCATTTATCATTAATCCTACTTTGCTATGTTCATTTTGAATTTACGAGTATTTAAGTCGGCACTTTTGTTTTATCGTTTTGGTCTTGTGAGCCCCACGGTACAAAATAATACTAAGCAATTTTTAGCACAAAGTAATAGGTTTGCTATATATAATAATATATAATAATAATAATAGTAATATATAATCTCTAATGACCTCCTGATGGTCCTTAACCCCTCAAGCCCCTCATTAGTAGACACAATTAAAAACCTATAGAGAGGCCTGAAGTGGTCTGCAGCGTGCTTATGGCGATCTGATTGAGGAAATTATTAATTGGAAAGTAAGCAGCGGTTTGTATCTAATAAGTAGATAAACTTAAAATTGAAAAACCTTTTAAGGGCCTACTTATTCATCATCAGCCTTTTAATGTCCCCACTGCTGGGGCACAGGCCTCCTCTTTGTGAGAGGGTGTGGGCCGTACCACCACGCGGGCCCAATGCGGATTGGTGGATGTCACATATCTTCGAATTGTTTCTAGGACATGCCGGTTTCCTCACGATGTTTTCCTTCACCGTTTTGAGAGCAGTGGTGATGAAATAATCTACACAAAGTAAAGCGCCTGCCTGGGTTTGAACTCACGACCTACAACTTGTAAGTCGCGGCCAATACCACTGGGCCACCACTGCTCTCTCGGCCGCCTACTTATTAACAATGAATAAAGGAAAAATAATTTATTGGAATTTAAAAACGTTACCTTTGTATGGGTCATGCGATGATAATACAAGTTGGAGCTCGCCGTGAAACATTTTCCACATTCAGGGCATTTGTGCGGCTTTTCACCTGCGGAAAATGTAAGATTAGCAAGCACAAACAATCAAACTGCTATTTTTTTCCCAATAGGGATGTTTACTGTAGGGATGTTAGTCCGTAAGTTAGATTATCAAAAAATATTGGATACAAATTTTTTGCTTTACTAAATCAATAAAAAATGAAAAAAAAAAACTCTTTTACAAAAAAACAACCAACTTTCAAAGTCAAGTGCTAAGGAAGTCGATGTTTGCATTTTATTTCTTCATTTTTTGACATCGATTTCCGAAATTAAAGTTATTTTTTAATTTCTAGTGTATTTTATTTTTCGGAAGTCGGTTGTTTTTTTTTTGTAAAAAAAAAAATATTTTTCAATTTTTAGTTGTTCCCAGAACTAAAAACCCCAATAAAATGGAACGTGGAACATAAACATACTATAATCGTAATTGGAGAAAACCAAAACGCCATCGAGGTATACATATTTTTCGTTTTTGTTCAGTTTTTCAAAAAGCGCTACAGCAATTTCTATAAAATTTATATGGTGGTCCCTCGGGAGTATATTCTTTTGAATAAAAAAAAAAAATTGAAAATAGGTCCACAACTGACGGAGAAATCGGTGGACATATATAAAGAAAAAAAAATACTTGCAGTCGAACATAGAACCTCCTCATTTTTCGAAGTCGGATAAAAAATGAAACGCATCAAAGTTCAGAAGTGGGCCCAAAGGCTTGGGTCATTAAACAATACAAAGTGTATCGAGGTGTGACGTCACGCGAAATTTCAACGCACTGTATCGTCCTCATTTTTGGTTTTGATGACAAAAGAAAAAATACGTGACTAATATTTTTTGGTAATCTAACTCACGAACTAATTATTTTTTTAGTAAACTAGCCAAGGGGGGGTATGGGGCTCGACTTCCAGTCGAACGGGTCCAACCTGATGCAGCTGAATACCTATCAATATTTCACATCGAGCCATGATACAACGAACGACAATTATCCAGGAGACGATATGTTGCCCCTGGATACCCCTTGGTAAGACTGGTGTCAAATTTCTGGCTTTTGACTACCTGCAACGACTGCCATATCTCCAAATGACAGCCGGAACCAATAGCAGGCACGAAGCTCTCTTGGTTTGGAATGGATGTTCGCATCCATGGATCGACCTTGGCAAGCGTTTCTTAACCTTGCTATCACTATTTGTCACTGCATCACTCAAAGGTTGACTGGCCATGTACTTTTGTGTGCGTAAGAAATAAATATATGTAGGTATATGTTCGATGTGAACGGCTGTTATTAATTAGCTTCGATCTCCGCAGGTCCTTAGGTATGTAAGAGAATGTCTAAGCAGTGTAGGTATAGCAACTCACCTGTGTGTATTCTACGATGTGTGTTCAGCGAGCTGGATGTACTGAAACCTTTATTGCACACGTTGCATATGTGAGGCTTCTCACCTAAAACAAGACCAGCTCATAAATGTTTTCTTCGATCTTAAGGTAAAACTCAAACTCAAAGCATTTATGAATGCTCTGAGTTTCTGTAAGTACAGATATTTAAATTGTCAAGGCGCCGCTGGTCAGTCAGAAAGATGAAGCTATTAGTACCTAGATACATTTCAAAGCGTAGCTTTCTATGGAGAAGAACATCCACTTTCTCTTCTTTCTTTCTTTTTCATTGCACAGGCACTCTTTTAAATCATGTCTCAACTGACTGTGTCTATTCACCAAAATGACGCGTGTATCAGCACCATTCAGCTCAACCATTTCGAAGGGAACTCATGATCTAACACACGCGCCACCACCAACGAGACATTTGATTGAGCACGACATAGGTACTCTCAACCGCAATGCTGGTTCAAGTCATACAATAACACTCCATGATCTCCAAACTTGTCAAAAAACGTCGATATATTTAATAACCATTATCTTTAAACATAGGTACCCCATGTGTGTGGTAATGGATCGACTACAGCATCTTCCCGCACACTGATAACGTCATATGGAATTAATTTCTTGAACCTACTCAAATCATAATCCGCCCAACTTTTTCTCAACTATGCTGTGGTCGGAATTCAGTTTAGCCAGAAGCAGGTCTGTGATGAACACCAGTATTTTATTGGAGCGACTCCACCTCCACCTGTCCAGTGACTAGGTAACACTTAATACACGAGGGGTATCGCTTGTCCTCAAAGAGTTGTCAGCAAACATGACGGGGCCCGTCATGGCCGATGCCTGCCCAGGGGTTGAGGATAAATTCGAAAGAGTTACCTCGCCCCTGGGCATTCAGGGCAAGGAAGGAACAGGGGTGGGTTTTAGTCAGAGTCTAACACGCCCTCCCGCTCCACCCTAGAGCGGGAGATATCATTGGATGATTTCCAACCCCACAAAAAAAGGGGTATCGCTTGTAAGGGTCTAAATCTAAACTAAGTTGGCAATTACCTACTCAAAGAAATCTTAATACCCTATCATTAAAGTAGAATACAGTCAGAGCTTGGGGTCTTCTGTAAGCTCAACTTTTCAAATTATTCGCATACCGCACGGGGCTTTTGAAAAAAAAAAACAAAAGGAAACTGTATGATAGATTGATAGAAGATGAGTCTTCTTAGTTTACCCGTATGCGTCCTCATATGCCTCTTCAACAGCGACGGTCTGTCGAAAGTCTTCAAGCACACCTGACACGGCAGTATGTTCTTCATGTTGCCAGCCTTCTGGGGTAAGCAGAAGCTGTCCTTGGAGCAGACCAGGCTGGTCCTCTCGTACAGCTTGACCAAGTGGTTGTTTAAACCTTCGAGGAACTTGAAGTCGATGATGTTCAACATTTTATTCGATTTCTTGCCTTTCGTTGATAAGTCTAAGGGTTCTGTTTGCATTTCCATTTTGAATTTGGAAAAATATAAGATTATTCTTTTTTTGATGATGGTGAGATATCACTTTTTTAATAGAATCGTCTTGATTGGGTTGCGCGAAAATTTTGAAAGATTTAGATTGAATGCTGTCGCCATTCGCCAATGGCGTGAATTTAATATGCTGTTCTTATGGACTGACGTTTGACTAGGCTAGGAAATCTTCTTCTGGACTATTATAGATAATTCCACCTAAAACTTCTAGTCGTATATCACCTGATCATCACAGCACAAATCAAACTGATTTCCACTCGAATTTTCACAGGTTACTGTCATAATTTTCCTTGGGTCGTCCTATAAATACCTGAAGGGCTGACGGGTACAAATGACAGGGTGATACTAGTGTATTAGATTGTATAACAGTTGTGTCGACGATCGTTCGGAGTATTGTGGTGTCGCCAACAATGTGTTTTGTAGAGCACGGGGCACTAATCGACGTGATTTGACGGTTTTTTTTTGTGTTTACCCTGGAGGGATGTGTGATTGGATGTGGTGGTTTAAACTTTTTCGTTCTCTAGGACCATTCTAATACCTACTTTAAAGATATATCGATACCTACATACTTCAGGCCTTTCCCTTGGCCATGTCTTATGTTTTCTATGTGCAGTGCCCTTGCGTCAAGCTTTCCTGAGAGCGCACTGGCTAGGAAATGAATTTCTTCATATTCATTTCGACATTATAAGCTAAAAGTCTATCTATTAAAAACGCTTCACTGATTTTAAGGTTTACCTTGATGGTTCCTTGTGCCACCCCCACAGCGCAACCAAAGCTCATTCGATGGTGGCAGTTATAATAAAGCACCAACCTCCTCTTTCAGGATTATCTTTAGCTGCCATCCTGTTTCCAAGTAGCCTTCTTCAATCCTATCATAAATCATTATTTTGGTGAATTCTAAGAAACTGGTCGTTTGGTCCCAGGTGGAGTTGAGTGACGTGATATGAAAATCTTTTTACAAATGAATACAGCCGCCTTCCAAATAATAAAAAAAACCCACTAAAATTGCAAAATAACTTTTTGTGTTAGTAGTGAAAATAAACACTACAAGAAAATACATTTTTTGTTTTACACTTTTTAGGGTTCCGTACCCGAAGGGTCCAAACGGAGCCCTATTGCTGTCACTCACGTGTCCGTCTGGCCGTCTGTCTGTCAGTACGTCTCTCCGTCTGTCTGTCTGTCCGTCGACAAAATTTTGTTCCAAATAATTTTTTAACTTCCAATTGACCTATGAACTTGAAATTTGGTGATAATGTTTATTGTTATGTATATTTTACTAACAAATACCAATATATTGGTAAATCAGATTTTTTCTTTGAAATGCCCTCATTTGGTACGGAACCCTTGCGAAGTCCGACACGCACTTAGACGGTCTTTAGTTTTGGTACCCACAGCTAAACCTAAATAGTGTGTCAGATCTATAGTAAGGTACATATAGGATATTACCATTATTATCATTTATAACCAGAGTGCATCTCATGACAATCCCCATAAGCCCAAATACGGCCGGGCGGTGCCTACTTTCCAGCATCATCAGATCAGTGTGGAAGTACATTCTTTCAAATGATTTTCCAAATCGGCCGAAAATGACGGAGTTCTGAGGTAAGGTAATTCACATAAAAAAAAATATAAGTTAAAAAAGTAGAATTGAGAACCTCCTCACTGTTTTGAAGTAGGTTAAAAAAGTAACCCAGAAAGAGCTCAGTGGCAGGATGAAATCACTGAGCTTGTTCTATCCTTGAGTACATAGTAAAAATAAAATCTATAAATATAAAAATTAATCCCTATTTCCTTGGTCATGGCATCACGCGTGATTGGTTGGACCGATTTCGCTAATTCTCATTTTGTTGTGTTTGTTATTGTTAGGAGAAGGTTCTTATGAAAGAAAAAATAAGAAAGTTACGCGGAAAATTAAAAAAAAATCAGAAAATTTTAACGACTACACTTCGCGCGTTTGCCAGTTTATAGCTAAGACAGGACAACGTCTGTCGGGTCAGCTAGACTCTTATAATTCCTAATTTTGCATTTTACCTTCTCAACATTTTCCAACATCATTGAAAAGTATTGAAGAAAACGTAATCGCCTATAAAGGTGACGCTGCAAAACTTTAGATTTCCTCGCTTTGTGCGACTAAACGCAAGGAAAGCTCGCCAAACAAATATTTACGATTCGTCGTATTGTGTCGTATGCTGTCACTCAGACCTTTGATAAACTCAACAATGTGTTGGAATAGCGGATCGGGACACCGCAGGGAGATAGGGTAATTTATAGATTAAAATCGAAGATTCCAACAAGCAGATTTAACTATGTTTTCTTTACCTTTGCTGATTTGCAAAAATACATACCTTACGTACATAAAGCAATAAGTAGCTATCAAAATTATTGATGATGTCAAAACTTTAATTATAGCCAAATGGCTGAAAGTAAATTGATAAAATAATGAAAAAAAAACCTAGTGCAATATTTCGTTCAGCAAGGAAAAGTAAACCTTCCTTCCAGTTCTTTTTTAAATTTATGGTATGGGACCTCCTGAAATATAAGGGAGATACATTGGTACTTAGGTGGATTATAATATAAAGTATCTACTCCACCCGACACAGATCCAGTCAACTCGGTCAAAATCAAAACTACTCAAATTATTTAGTTCAGTTCATCAAAGTTAACTGTGATGTTTGAAAAGTGTGTGATAATTAGTTGTGCTATTACATTTTTTTTTTCAACGGTCTGAATTCTTTATAAGGAAGATGGGAGGAATGTTTCGATCTTGATGGTGATTATATAGATAAATAAAAATATAGTTAATTGCCTATGACTTGGTCAGGCCGAATACTTTTCATAAGTTATTTTCGTTGAAAAGTAATTGACACTAAATTAAATTTTTTTTTGGAAACACTTATGGTATTTCGTAAGTTTTTCGTGTTTTCTATTGAAAACGAATTATTATAATTTTTGAGTTCAATCTTCAGTAACTTTAGAAACATACTGGAAAAGAAAGACTATCGGGGCCATTCACCACCTCAGAACCACACCAAACATTGGCACCACATCGCCAACTAATTAGGCTAAATGCTTCCATTGTAGCTAAAACCAACCAACGAACATATTGAACTATGGGAAGTGACGCCGTGCTATTGGACCTATTGTACGAACCCGTGGCCCATAAGGCTAGTCGATTATATTAATAAGCTTCGCAACTGGGTTATAGCGCTGAACGATAATGTGATTGATCACAGTATATTGCTTTCTATTCAAGCTCGCTGTTCATTATGTTATGTTCAGTTTTGTGGTAATGTAAGGCTTACTGCCCACTGGGGCGGAGAGGAGAGGAGCGGAGCGGAGCTGTGCCGATGTTAATAAATGGAATTGCATAAAATCTCCGCTCCGCTTCAGTGGACAGGAGTTTGCGAACTACTAGACACGGTGTAACGTGAATCATCCTTTAGTCGGTTGATTTTTTTTTGTAAAAAGTTTTTTTGTTTGCCAGTGGTCAAAGCAACACAATAAAAAGTCGGAATGCCACGTCATGTCAATGTTCATTATTTTAAAAATACAACTAAATTAGAAAGTCAGTTGTGTAGTCAGGTTTATGTGTGGTTATGTGTTCTTGCAACATTTCATTTTGTCGGTTACTTTTCGGGGTTATTTTCTAATTTAGTTTGTTTGTCTTTGATATCGTGGTGTTATTTTTTACCAAATTACAAAAATCAATATTTTTTATTATATCATGTCGTCTAAAAAAAAATAAAATAAAAATCATTAATTCCAGGCAGGCCTATGCCTACAGAAAACTTAAAAACACCGTAACAAATTTTTGGCTTATTTTCTTCAAAAAAGTCTATGAAGATAAACTGTGGAGGTGGTAAACTGAGGCTGTTGTTGTGGATAGTGGTGTTTTCTATTGAATACCTAATAATGTCTAACTGCAAGAAAACGCGTTAACGTGACCCTAATTTCTCATGGAATGAGAAAGAAATTTTAATTAGCTTGATTTCAAAGCATAAAGAAATCGTAAAAAATAAAAAAAAGTTATGCTGTCACAACGGTAGCCGAAAATGAAGGATGGAAAGCTTTAGCTGTGGAGTTCAATTACTTGAGCAACTTTGCTAATAGAAATGCTGACCAACTAAGATCTTGCTGGGACAACATCAAAAGAAACACCCGTAAAAATAAGGCTGAAAGCTTTGTAAAAGCCCATACGTTATTATATATGAGTTTAATTTAATATAAGTATATAAGTATATTGTTGTCACTTTTTTTCTTGCCTATATTTTTAGTATGTATGTATTTATGTATCTATAATTGTATTGTATTGTATTCTTTATATTTGCACCAAGTGCAGCCCCATTTTGTGTTCAAGCAATCTCTGTCCATTCCAGGTTGCCTGGAAGAGATCGCGGAATGCGATAAGGCCGCCAATTGTATGTTTTTAGTATAAGTTTTCCTTAATGTGTGTATTTTTTTTGGTGTACAATAAAGTATATAATAAATAAATAAATAATTAATTTATAATATGGTAAGCTTGTGTACTGTGTTAGTGTTGTTAGATTGTTCTTGTAATTGATAAGTACAATAAAGTTCTATGCTTCTTTCATTTTGATGTTTTTGACAACTGCATTTAATGTCGGTTAGCAAGTTAATGTACCTCTAGGACAGCAATTAAATTTAACGCCTGATTAAGGCATTTAATCATGGATTAGCGCACGGTGAAACGCTCGCTACTCTTAATGTTCCGTTAAAATTTTAACAGAAGATTAAACTAACTAACATAGTATGGTGAAACTAGCCCTTAATGTGCATGAAACGTAATGTTTAAACGACGCTTTATCTCGTGAATTTTTTCACAGTGACAATTGTCCTCTGCTGAACCCTAGGGCTTTGAAAAGTGCTGCAACTGTCATCATTTATTATCATATTTCCATAACCACTAGGACCTGAAATCAAGATAAATCGATCCACATGCGCTAAAAATAACATCCTCCCTAGATTTACTCCGAGATAAAGAACTCTATCGTCGTATTCGCCTCGGAATTACGCCCAGAACAATCGGACGGTTTTGTTTTTTTCTATTGTTATTTTAGCAACAAAATTCTCGAAAGCTATTCAAATTCTGCTTTGCCTCTTATTCAAATACCCTCACAAATCGGATTTACTCGCTACTTGTTAAGACTGCCTTGTTTCACTTCTACCTTTCTTTTTATTTATTTTTCATCTATGCAAAGGTAAAAGGAAACTTTTATTTGTCTCTGTATATGCTCTCTATAGGTACTTATATATCTTTCCTGGGTGTTTTTGCGCTGAATTCAGGTCAGGACTTCGATTGTGTTCGGGAAATTTACGGCGAATAAATGTATTTGGGTTATTTGTGTGTGGGGGTATGTGTATCGCTGTACTGTGACGAGGGCACTTAGTGAAGTTTCCAAGTAATAGTAATGAGACGTTGATTGATTGCAGCAAGATGGCAGGAGCGTGGCTGCGTGGGATAAGATCTCAGATTAAAGGGAGAGCTGGGCAGGTTGTATTGGTAATAGGGAATATGCATGTAATTTTTTTTTCACTTAAAGCAATAAAATACAATAAGTACTATAAACTCAAGAAATTATTTAAATTAAATTGAAGTAGGTACCTACTACATGTCGCTCAAAAAAAAAAAAACTTTTACAATTTTCTGTTACACTTCAAACGTCCGTGACTATCAAATCTGTACTGTGACGCAACTTACCTCGATACACTTTGTACATCTTATCTCATCTTTTTTACATCTTACTTTTTGTCGTTAAATAAATCATTTTACTAATTTTATGTGCTTTAGTCAAGCAGAAATTGCAATTTCAATCATTTCATCATTCTCCTGCCCGTATCCCAATTTATTTGGGGTCGGCGCAACATGTCTTTTTCTTCCATACTCCTCTATTAGTCGTCATCTCTGTAGTTACCCCCATTTTTACCCATATCCTCTTTCACACAGTCCAATCATCGTTTCTTTGGCCTTCCCCTACTCTTATAGCCATCCACATCCATACACAAGACTTTCCTCACGACATTTTCTTCATTCACGACATTTTCGACATTTTCACATCCTCTGCATCACATGCCCATACCACGACAACCGATTTCCACACAATTTTTCAGTCAGCGGTGCCACTTTCAGACTTCCTCTTATATACTCATTCCTAATTCTATTCATGCGCGTAACACCACACATCGCTCTTAGCATTCTCATCTCAGCCGCATGCAATTGCTTTTCATTCATCCCTTTTGTGGCCCAACATTCTGAACCATACAAGACAGCAGGTCTGACCATTGTTTTATAAATCTTACCCTTAAGTTTAAGGGGAATGCGGGAGTCACAGGTAGTCCCGGTGACCTGCCGCGATTTCATTCATCCAGTGTTCATTCTGTGCTTAACAGTCCGATCTATTTCGCCATCGCTTTGCACGAGTGAACCGAGATACCGAAAATCGGAGCAGACTGGGAGAAGCGCGCCATCTAGGACTATAGCTTCAGAACTGGAGAGACCGCTGAAATTGCAGAACATGTATTCAGTTTTGGTTATGCTGATTTTCAAGCCAACTTTCTCCAGCTTCTGTTGCCACTTCTCCAATCTACTCTGGATCTCAGGTCCATCTTCACCGACCAGAACAATGTCGTCGGCAAACAGCATGCACCAGGGTGCCTCCTCCTGTATTTCCGACGTAAGAGCGTCCATAATCAACAGGAAGAGGTAAGGATTTAAAGCCGACCCTTGATGTAAGCCAACAGCCTCACTGAACTCATCGGTGTTGCCAGCAGCCGACCGGACGTAGGTACTAGATTGTCTGTACATAGCACGAATCAACTCAACATACTTCCCAGGCAAACCTTTCTCTTTTAAGGCCCAGCACAACATTATAATAAAATATTAGTGAAATTTAAAGTACTTTTAACGATATAGGTGTGAGAACGATACGTTTTGAGTTTACGTTTAGAATCATCAAAAACATGCAACATAAAATAATGAATTGTAAAATATGTGATGAATTAAAAAATCAAACAAGTGCTGTGTTTCTATGGTCCAATACAATGTATATTACAAAAAAAAAAATTTTTGAATTACTTGCCTAATGCCTATTGTAATGATCCTCGGTGCATTCATTTTCAATGATCTAGTTTAGAAATACGATGTATGGCTAAGATTAGGCTACGCTGATGGTACCTGTTTTCTTGAATGACGTTTTGTCTTTTCACTAATTAAAAAAAAAAAGGTTGGTCCCGGCTGTCAATCGCGGATCTCAGTCGTTACGGGTCGTCAGAAGCCCGAAAGTCTGACAACCAGTCTTATCAAGAGGTATAGTATTACCCAGTATCTGGATTATGGAGGTCAGATAGGCAGTCGCTCCATGTAAAATACTGATATTCAGCTGCATCCGGTTAGACTTGAAGCCGACCCCAAGGTAGTTGGGAAAAGGCTAGGGAGAAGAAGAGGTACTAATTGTTATAATAATTTGCCACGTTAGTTTTTTCTTTCGTATTTTTTTTTAAGACTGATACCTATTATTTTAGTCCAAAATGCCATTGCATTTGCATGCTAAATTGCAATTTTATTAAACCAACCTAACGTATCGCTGAAGAGATGACAACGAAATCATACTTGAAAAAAATGCCCAAAACAGTGGGTAATTTTCACCTCAAGTATCTTTTACCTTTTCCAAGATCCCTCAAAGAAACACTACCTCAAACCCAAACTAAAATTGAGAGGTAATAAACCGTCGTACACTACCCTCTTTTCAAATATAAAACTAGCAAAGTAAGAAACAAAAGGTTCCCACAATATTTTCGTCAAATTACGCGCTGTATCGATCCTGCGAGCGTCTGTTGCATAAATGCATTAGTCTGAAGATAGGCACCTCGCACTATTGAGTGGCAAGGCATAGCCGATCGCGGTGACTCAAAAAAAGTGGTATAGGCGGTAGCGGGGAATATAGCAGACAGGTTACGGGCAGCATTAAGTGGTTTTACTTTTGTCTACAATGACCTTACGATAACAGTCGTTTTGTCACAACAAGCTCAATTCTTGTCACATTTTTGTCAATCGCCGGTTTGATAAAAAAATCCAAAACTTGTGTTTAATATCTAATAATCCACAATGGCCCCGCGTGGTGGACTCACCCACTTCTTTTCACAGTTAGGAGGCCTATATCTCCGGACTAGAAACGCATGTTTTACTTTTATAAATAAATAAACAATCCCAAAAAATCAACCAACCAACCAAACAAACAAACCAAAAACAAAAAAAAAAAAAATCCAATCCAATCATGATCTCCAAAAGTTTCGTGCACATTTTTTTATTTTATTTAAAACTACCAAAACATTTTTGGAAATGATTACATTACAATAAAACTAATAACAACGTTTCTTGTTCGCATTAGATTTTAACCTTTTTATTTTTTACACATTTCTCCAACCCGCTGATCTCCTCTCACTTGTGCCAGCCGTGGTCCTCTGCGTCCTCCCTAAATTTATTCTTAATAAAGCGCGGAGCGGCCGTCCGATGTATTTTTTGATATCTCTCGCTTTGCGATGAAAGCTCCCAATCTCCCGTGTTTTTCTTTGGGGATTGAGTTTGTTCAACGTTTTGATCACGTCCTATGGATGGCCGCTCCTAACGTATCGACTAAAGTAATTTTTTACTGCGTTTGAAGTTTATCTTTTGAGGATGTTTGTTTTGGCGTTTCAAAGAGTTGGGCGTTTGATGGTCCTATGGTAGGTACTAGTACGTAACTTTTGTGAAAATGGCGATAGTGTTAAATTAATTTGAGATATCTAGGTAGTAGATTGATTTGTTCGTGAACATGAAAAGTAAAACGTGAGAGCAGTCTCTTATGCTACAGCACTTTCTCTGCCCATAAAAATACAACATTCGTTTATAACTGATCCTTCAGTACCGCAAATTGTCAGTCATATCGCAATATACTATTATTTTCTGCTGAACTGCCAATATGTTTTGTTTATTTCTTTAGCGATGGTTGTTATTTGAAAGTGCATTCTGATTCTTCGATGGCAAACAGGGTGCACACACATTTGACTAGCAAGACACACAAACAGCAATACATATGAACAGGAACAGTAATTTAAACGACGGACAGACGACGACGACGGACGGTTATTTAAAGGTAAACTGCCTGACTGTAATTTTTTTGACAGCTGGTTTTCAGAATGTTAATATTAATGTTTATAATAACTGCTATAGATCCAACTTTCGGACGAAATAGTTTGTTTCAGGTTTTGACCAAAAAAAAATATCAGGCAGTTGAAAGGGTGTCGAACCTTAGGACCAATTGGTTTAATTTAGGTACTACCCATACTAACCATTATGGTTTGTCCAAAAAAACGATTGAAGGCACCACACTTCGTTCGACTGGTAGAAAATGCCTAAGACAATATGTCCGCCTTTGTACATTCGCCGCTTCTTAGTAGTGCATAACGTTTAAATAAATCAATAAAGGGGAACCACCATAGAACCATTATAGATCTCAGTCGGATTCACGACTTTAGCGTATTGTTAGCTGCAGGCTTGTCGCAGGTAGCTTCTTGTCGACCTACGAGTAGTCGGATGTTATCGTTGTCCGCTAAAGACTGCCATTACCACGATTTGTATTTTTTGGAGAAGGCATATGGTTTTGACGTAGATATAGAAATTTTCTGCTTGTTATCCATGCTGTTTCGTTTAATAGAAATCCTACTATACTATAGAACCTGTTACAAATTTAAAAAAATACCAGAAAATCAGACATTTTACTTTTACTACGTTATACGTGAATTTGAGCCAGGACTAAATATTTCTTGAGTTCTGTTGACTCAACTTGACCTTTAAAAAGATGGTTTCTGATTTGTATCGGTAGTTACGTCCTAATATTCAGCCAACTATATTACCAGACTAAAACTATATCGAACCACCCCAATACACCGAAATGCAAAGGCAAACTCTAACATTAACTACTCTGAGAAATGTAAACAACTTTTATATAAAATACACCTTCCAGAGAGCCGACGTCGGCGGAAAACTAATTCAGGAGTATTCAGGACTAAGATAACTTTAGTTAAAATATACAGAGCAAGTTCTGCGATAAAAAGGAGCCTCCAGGATCCAAGATGGCGGGGCGTGGCGTGCGCTGGGCGGGCGGATGGGCGGGGCCGCCCAACTGTGTCAAGTGTTTTCAGATGGATTATTTTTCTTTGATGGCCCTCACCGAGAAAGCTCTCCGCTGTAATGGAGTGGGCTATACTTGTGTAGATGTCTGCTGGCTTTAATAATGCTAGTGTCTTTTATTAAAGTTGGTTTTAGCTGGGTCGGAGGGGTTTATTTTGAGATGATTCGAGAACTGGGTGTGGCTGTTTGGTACTGAATGTAAGTTACAGGAGTCTTGATTGTTCAATGTTGCATTATGCGATTGGGTATCGTAGTCGGTTAGTATTGATGATCAGTTTCTTTCTAATAAAAACAGATGGCATGACGTTGGTGCTTTGGAAGGTACAACCTGTGTCGACACCCTTGCGCCATCTCATGTTCTAAGTACGGCGGGCTGTGCCAGCGTTGCCGCTGCGGCTGCTGAGACCCTCAAGCGGCGCAAATACTGTAACCTTATTGGTAATTACAGTTTTGAGCCGTTTGGGTGCAACTCATCTTTTTAAAGTTATTTTTTACCGACTGGTTGACACTTTGCGTGACCAGAGGCGTTTCCGGCTTGCCCAGACGACAGTGATGTGGATGAATACTTCGACGTCTAACTATACCTGTTCTGTTTTTGCATATATTATTATGTGTGTAGTTAGGTTATAAATAGTTAGTTATTAGATAATATTTCATCATCATCATCATCATCATTTCAGCCGAAAGACGTCCACTGCTGGACATAGGTCTCCCCAAGTGTCGCCACAATGATCGGTCCTGTGCGTCTAGCATCCATCGGCTACCCGCGACCCTCACCAGGTCATCGGTCCACCTTGTGGGAGGCCTTCCAATGCTGCGTCTTCCGATACGCGGTCGCCATTCCAAAACTTTTCAGCCCCATCGACCATCTGTTCTGCGAACAATGTGCCCTGCCCACTGCCACTTCAGTTTGGCGATTCTTCGGGCTATGTCGGTAACCTTAGTTCTCTTGCGGATATCATCATTTCTGATTCTATCACGCAAGGAAACTCCAAGCATTGCCCTCTCCATTGCCCTTTGAGTGACTGTAAGCCTTCTGATGAGGCCCATTCTAAGCGATAATATTTAAGTAATTTTTATTTGTACATAGTTATAATTAAATAAGATTTTTACAAAATAATTATACAGAATTATTATTTAACATAAATTGTATAAAAGGCAATTGTTTTATATTAAAAACTAAAATGATTGAAATAAGTACATAATTCGATCCGATAAACAATCTATTATAAATGTTTGAAGGTTTATTTGTATAAAGAAAGAAAGAAAGAAAAAGTATTTATTTGCCACAAATTAACGACATACACAACAATATGATTTTGCTAACTTTACTCTTATCGATATCATATATTATTTATTTTTGCAACATACATTCTTCTGAGCTATTCACCTCGGAGTACCTAGTTATGCGAAAAAAAGTTAGGAAACACCTGTTCCCCTCTTCATGTTTTGTTAAGTAACTTCTTCTTTTCAATGTGCAAAAAAAAAGAAAAAGGGGTACAATACCGGGTTCTTATCCTAAAAAGCCTGAGAATATCCAATACTTTGAATTAAAATCGTGACGTGTTAGTAAGTATTTGTATTTCCGATATTAAGTGCCTACACTGTGCGTTTATTTCTTTTCTAAGACTAGGCGACTGTTCAAAAACTCATTTTTAAATATGATAATCTTTTACCGGTCTTAAAGTAATTCCAAACTACAATAAAGTCATTACAAACTACGATTGTATAAATCACCTTTACTTAGGTAGGTTTTCCTTAAATCTATTATTTACCTACAGAATCCACAGCCGTAACTTTATTGATATTACCTACTAATCAAATTCAAGTCCAACACAAATACAGCCAAAGAAATTATGAAAAAAAGAAAAACAGACATATTTAAGTTGGAAGTAAGGAACTAAGGCAAAAACACATTTCATTTCCCACCGCGTGATGTAAGACAGTATATCACACAATTTCTGCGAACAAACCGCTCCCCGGCGTAATTCTTTCAATTTCATCATGTATATTTAAATGAGTTTGTATTACAGAACGTCTGTAAGAGCTCCACGCTTTAATATGGACGGGGACACTCTTATTATCTTACGAGGTGACTGTTTTCATTGTTTCACGGTGTACGAGTAGGTTCGTACCGAAGTTCGTTCTAGGACTGAGCCACACTAAGGGTGATATCAATAGACGCTAGATAGATACTTAGCTTAGTTTAGTCCCATGAATATATATATCATGCCCACAGAAAACACCCATCTCAACAGTCATTATCATTTTGAGGGAACAGTTATCAAATATCGTGCTACAAAAGGTCTAGCCAGGAAATCAACCTGAACATTTAGTACCTAAATCAAAATAAACAATCAAAGTTACTTTGTAAAATAAGTTTAATTTTATAATACTAGAGGACAAAGTAAAATATATTTTTATTGGAATTGCACCGACAAGCATTTGAATTGCTCTAAATAGAGGCTCCATAATATTCTCCGGAGTAACATAACAAATCTTAAGGGCCTACCTCCCCATAAGTGGCGCCATCATTGAATAAAAATTCGTATCTTAGCATAGAAACTAAAGATTAAAGAATCCTATGTTGCGTTTGTTACAAATAGGGTATTTTTACATTGTTAAAACAGGACTCAAAATGTTTCGTATCCAAAGTAGTAAGCAAATGTGTCAAAAACGGCCGTTTTTGGTACTTTTCCCTACTACTTTGAATTCGAAACATTTTGAGTATTGTTTTAACCACGTACAAATACCTTATCCTATTTGTAATGTAGCGACATCTATGACGCCGCACACGAACTAAAATAACAAGATCCTACATCGCGCAAGCAGAGTTCTCCGCGCGATTTGAACATATACAACAGTCCGAAATCAACCATCGGGCAGTTGCCCAGACCAGACACAACACCCGTCTGGTCGGAGGATCCTGCCTTTGCAATGGAGCATGAACATGGCGTTTTAAAACCCTTAGTTTGTGCATAAGCACAGACTAAGCAGTTTCCATAATGCGACAAAAGTAAGACAGAGACGTGTACATATTAAAACCAAAGCAGTATTTTGCTAAGTTAGGTAGTACATATATTTATTGATCACGGTTCTTAAGGTGTTGTCTAGAATGTTTTGGATCAATCAAATCTCAAGGTTAAAAATAAAACAGCAGCTCCTTTAAAAGTAACTGATCTTATTCCTCATGATCACTGAAAAAAATAGTAAAACAATATTTTATATCTATTAGTGATATCCAGTTACAAATATTGAGAATATTATGCTCAATATTTGTTACTGGATATCACATAAGCATATACTTACAGAAAAGTGAGTCGTTATTTTTAGGCCAAACTTTACAGGAATGAGATGTTTCTTAGCATCTCAAGCTTCACTGAGAAAATTCTGACAACAGCTTTTTCAGTCAAAACGTAAGTTGTTCTCAATACCGTATCGTATGTGACAACGGACGCACTCCTTCGCCCGTGTCGCTGTAGATTTTTTCCAATTTCGTCGCGTCGACGTGTCGGGAAAAATCCTCTTTTGATTTATATTTTAATTCACCGTCTCATTTCAATTTATAGGCAAGCCGATAGCTTTGTAAAAACATTTGTACCTGTCTAATGTCATATAGATGCTAATGTGTTGCGAGTCACTGATATATTTTAAGTGAGTCAAAGGAATCTTAAATTGGTTTCGTTGCAACAAATTTTTTGTGACTTGCTGTTCTGAAATTGAGTAATTTGTGTATTGGAATGAGTTTCCATTGATATATATAGTTTACTCAGCCTATATCTGTCTAGGACTGAATTAATTGAAAATCAATTCAATTGACGATGAGTTTTTCAATGAATTGTATCGTCACTTAAAATATAGATAACTTTGTTTATGTATATTTTTAATTGTAATAGTAGCATTACAATTACAAATATATCTCCGGTGAGTCAGTTCGGGGGAAGGCATCCTTCAAGGTGGGTCGATGACCTGGTGAGGGTCGCGGGTAGCCGATGGATGTGAGACGCACAGGACCGGTCGTTGTGGTGACACTTGGGGGAGGCCTATGTCTAGCAGTGGACGTCTTTCAGCTGAAATGATGATGATGATGATGAATAGTAGGATTGGTTAAAATCATGAAATAAACATTTTTTGGTCTCTAAATCCAATGAAAAAGAAAAAAACAAGGATGTAATGCCAAGCAGTTTAAACGAATATCGAGGCTTTCTAGATCACCTAAAGCCTTTTTAGTAACATGCAGAATTGCTTAAACTATATTTTAGTAACACACCGGACATCCGCTGAAAATGTGTAGATATTAGATTTCAGTTTTGATAGCTTCAGATAATTTTGAACTGCCCATGAAATCTCCCCTCAAATGGCTCTTAAAATGGTGGTAACACTGAAACGACTGTCCCATCACAGTTTAGAGTATAAACAGTGTTGTCAAGGCACTGACCTCGTCTCAAATAATAATAATAATGTTTTATTGACATAAAGGTGTTACATTTTCACTTGAAGCCCTGACTCCCGTGCTAGGTAGTACCTGTGTTACAGGAGTCAGTGTCTTCACCCGTTTGTGGAAAATTAACAATTTACAATAAAATTAAAATCAGAACAATTAAATCAAAATCAAAAGTCATTTATTCAAACTAGGCTGAGAACCAGATCTTTTTGAACGTCAAAGTTCTACATAAAGACAGTCCCCCAAAAAACGCCCGCCCGTCACCACTTCCTAGTGTTTTAGTTGTGAAGAAGAAGTGGCCAACAAACTCCCCAGCAACACATCTGTCTGTTAAGTTTTAAGAACTTGAATCTATATTAAATGCAACAATCTTAACATTTAATTAGTGCAAGCTTGCTCATGTGTAGTGTAGTGTGTGATGTTGAGTGTGTTGTGTGTATGCGAGTATGTTGTATTTTGTGTGTGTGTGTGAGTGCATTTGTCTGAGTGTGTTCGGTGGTTGTACTTTGGGTTATGTCAGAGATTGTTTGCCCATATTACTATTTAATTATTACGAGTTTTGTTCTTTAACTATGTTTTCTGTCTGTGAGTAATCTAGTGTCTGAAGCCATGTGTTTAGTTTCATCTTTGTTTTCTTTTTAGTTAGTGGGTAGAAATTGAGAATTTTGTTTAATTTGTTATATATATAAATAGCTAGGTATAGGTGTTGCCGTCGAGCGGATGCAGTCTTACATTTGACTGATACTACTTCAAATCAAACCTTACTATAGTAACACTGAACGATTGTCCCATCTCAGTAAAGAGTATAAACAGCGTTGTCGAGGCACTAATATCGTCGCTAAGTGGCGCGCTGGCCGGCTTTGATCCCGCGATATTGACGCCCGCCTGCATCTCATTGGCGTAACGCACGGGGCGAGTTTTCTTTTTTCTAAAGTCGGTATCTTTTTAGGGAAATATAGTGCTCTCGAGAGCAGTCGATAATGGCTCGCCTGGATAGCGCTTTACACATTTGAAATGATTGTAGTTACTTTAATTTAGACAATTTAATAATCTCATTGTGTTGGGAAACCTTGGTGACCAAAAAAGCGTTGCTTATACTTGTTTATTTTGACAAATTAAAAAGTTGAATCGCAAATCCAGGGCCCAGATTTCATCGCCAGAACAATCTGTCCATCAGACAGGATGCGTAAAACATCAAGCGGTTTAGGTCGTCAGTACAACACGATGACATTATGACCCTTTTTTAACAACGCTGAGTTTGCCCTTTCCTCAGTGAAAGATGGAAACCTATACAACTATGAAGAGACGAATGTTACTGATGACCCTGGGAGTAATCAAATCAATACAATCAGTATTATTGTTTTGTGCAAAACTTAAATTGAGATTTTCTGCTTCCATGGTGAAACATAAAGCACAAAACATACATAATATATGTTTTTTTTTTTTAAATTGATTAAAGTAATTTTAAGGTTTATTGTGTTCTTATCTGTAATGAAACATTTGTTATTATAGAATGATAAAATTTACTTCGTATTTTTCTATATTCAATTAAACAAAAACTTCTTTTTTACATAAATATGATAATGTAACTCATACGTCATGAGTTACATTTTACGGGGAACTTGACCATCTAACAAGTAAGAAGTTTTCGTTCAAAACTAATTTAGTGTTCAAGAAGCTGCGCAACAACAGGGCTATTTAGACACCAGTTTATAATTTTATTTTTCCGTGTGTATTTTCAATGTTTTATGTTAACTGTGTAATCCTAAAAGTTAGAAATAGGTTGGTACGATGAACAAGTTTGTGTTGCCCTAATTTTATATTTTAATTAAAAAAATGTGCAAAAAAAATGTGTTTTCACCTTTCTTTACGGTACCTACATAGTAATACAGTTTTTGTTAATAATTTCAAGAAATACCTAGGAAAAAACTATATAATTTATTGATACTATTGAATTAGGTACTACTTCGTTACATTTCAGATACTAACTTTCAGACTGAAAACTGTAATTAAATCTCAGTGAAATGAATCTTAAAAAACAAATTCACCTACTGTGGTCCAGCCCTGGGTACCTACTCGAAACACCCCCGATGTCCCTAGAAAATATTTAAATGAAGATCATCTGTTACTTGCGACGCTTTTTGCCACCGCCATCTTGTCCCCTTATAATGTTGTTGTAAAGTAAAATATTCAAGTTATTTTAGGCTATAAAGTCTTTGTAATGGCCGCGGTTGGGCTGGGATTAAGTTATGTTTTATGCTGTACTTGGTTACGTTTACAGGTTATAAAATTTCAGCTAGTGTGCTATGTGGAATAAGATCAACATTTGTTCTTAAAAAAAAAAAAAATTAAACATACTCTTAATTGGAGAAAACAAAAACGTCATCTAGGTATACGTATTTTTCGTTTTTGTTCAGTTTCTCAAAAAGCGCGGACCAATTTCGATAAAATTTATATGGGACCACCTCGGGGGTATATCTTATTCTATTTTATCGCTTTCGGATAAAAAAAGAATTTTGAAAATTGGTCCACAACTGACGGAGATATCGGCGGATATACATAAAAAAAAACATACATACAGTCGAACATAGAACCTCCTCCTTTTTCGAAAGTCGGTTAAAAACTTGATGTAGGTAAGAGAAATTCTATTTTGCGAATCAGCATTGCTGGGCACTTTTCCCATTGACAACGATGTAGATAAATTTTTTTATGCCATTTTCATACCCGTTTGTTTAGGTATTATTATCAGTTGTTATCAACATACCTAATATGGGATAAGTGTAAGTTAAGTTAGTGGTAAGTAGATGATTAATATACCTATTATGTTATTTATAGTTTAGTTGTGTATAAGCATATTGTAGTTATGTTCTGTGGTAAGTACCTATATGATTTTTCGTATAGATTCCATGGTAGAGGCTTTGTTAGACTCCCTCATGAATTTAGATAAGTAAGGTGCTTATATATATTATTGTAGTCTTTGGTAAGGTGTGTGGACAGAGACAGTGGCATCTCGCACTGTTGCAGTGTTATAAATTAAGCATAACATATTATAGGCATGAGACTGTTTATAATTATAATTACTTATGTAGTCCTGATGTATTGAGGACTACATATGTAATTATATTTATTTTTTATTATGTTTTTACTTTGTTCGTCATTGGGTTATCTGTACCCATACGTGTGTAAGGATTAAGGACTAAAATAATTAAAAACAAAAGAATACACATCACAACTTCTTTTAATCTGTAACAACATGTCAAGAGTATTCCGTCAACAAACTTTAAACAAGATGCCTAAGTGATACGGATGACGAAAATTTAACTTAAATCTATACTTAATATATAATTTGGGTTCTATAGGTGAACAACACTAACGATAATAAACTTCTTTTACCTGTGACTTATTAACTTAATGGACATTGCTGACTACGAAAGGAAGAACTTATTGTCTAAACATATTTGCATGAGATATAAAACTCCCACGACGGAACTTAGTAACGGAAAAGTGTCTGTGATACTGTGCCTGCTTATTCACAGGAACGGACGATATCAACGTACATCTTACTCTATTTATACCATCACCAAAATAACTAACCTAATAACAATTTAAGCGAATGTGTAATACACCTGAAACAAAAGAAAAACTTGTGTTAGAATCGGTTCGAGGATACTAGTATATGATGTGGCTGTGGTGTGTGGTGTGTGTGGGTGTGGTGTGATGACTAATAAGTCATCACACAGTCACCACAGCCAAAGAAAAAGAAGAATATGGAGGAAGGAGGCATGTTGCCCACACTCAAATTAATTGGTATTAGGGCAAGAGAATTATGTCGATAATTTCGTTCCAAAAACCGGGTGAAATCCAAAAAAAGGTCCAAAAATAAGAAAAACATAACAAAATTCAAAACTCACCTTTTAAGTAAAGATAAAAAATAGTAAAAAAAAGATGGCGCGGTGTTCTGCTCGGGGCTCATCCAGAGCGGCGGCAGTCGCGCGGCCAGTTGAGAGGGCGCGCGGCGTCGAGCCTCGCGCGACGCCGGCGACCACGGCACCGGGCGCGCCGGGGCCTGCCGCGGTTGTCAGGACCACCGGTAGCGGCTCCTGCCTGGGAATATGGGAAGAGCATTAGTCTATCAGCATGTTTATGTCACAGGGAAACACCAGAGGCTTTAAACACAGTTAAAGTCTCTGGTGTTGAAAATGTTTTTAGGTATATCAGCGATTAATCTGCCTAGCCTTTCCCCGACTCTATTGGAGTCAGGTTAACCACTGGCCAGAGACAAAATACTTTTTTGTACTAAGCGTCAGCGTTCACGCTAACGCTTAGTACAAAATGTATGGCAATGACATTACCTGCGGAGAGAGAGGTTATCACGTGACTCACCGTCCCCACCTAGCCAAATAACTTTTCTATTATCGTTTACGCTTGTCTCAGGCCGCTGATGCAGCTGAACGAGAACCAGCATTTTGCATGGAGCGACTGGCTATCTTATCTTTACAATTCGTGACGGGGTAATGACCATTGGACAGACTGATTGTCAGGTATCCGCGCTTCATACTACCCCTAAAGACTGTCGAAGATCTTCAAATGTCACATGGGACAAACGGCTTAGCGTGCTTTCCAGGACACAGGGGTCTCATCAATTGCTTGGCACTTGTTCTTGTTTAAACAAGAAGTTTAAATATCGATCAATTATCAACAGTCATTCTGGATAAAGGCTTTCACTTGGACACAAGAAAAAAGGTTATTCTTATTATGCAATGGTTCTTACGTTCACTAAAACACGTGCTCGTAAATTGTACGTTGAAACTTCTTTCAGGGTAAAAGAAGTTATCGAGGAATCTTAATTTATGCAAATAATAAATACATAAATAAAGTAACTTACCATACTGCTGCAGGTCACGGTATCTGCGGGTACCCTGGCTCACTGCAACAGATAAAACAAAAGATATTAAGTAAAGCTTTTTTCTTAAATGGACACGATCCTGGGATTAGATAAATTAAAGGTACGCCGTACGACGGTGGTAGGACAAAAGCATGACAAAACCATCGACCAGTGGTCCACAGTAGCCTTGGCTCGAAAAAGCTAGATCACATGGAGAGAGGCTTGTCCCCAGCTGTGGGATGGTGGGATCAGTAACGTTATGGCGTCACGTTGTTTTCAAATGAAAATCAAATGAAAAAGCACGTGTCCACTTTCACAAGTTTCCTTTTGAAAATATATACCTACTTACGTCAAATTAAGATTGCAGATATTTTTCATTATGTATTTAAAAAACTTAATGACTGAAGATAAAAAAATATCAATCACTGAATCACATGGTGAATCGCATCACAAGATGGCGGCTTAGAAGCGGAAAAAAAATTGATTGCACATTAAGAGATATCTGAAGGGATAAGCCTTCAGAAATATCGGCACACGTGAATACACAGGTAAAACTCACATGTTATAAGCTAAAAAGCATACACAGTTGAAATAAAATCAAATTAAAAAAAAAAAATTAATTGATGTTAATAAGATGAGAGAGGTATTACTTACGTTCCGCTGCGACACCCGAATGCGACGAGGACTAGTAAGTGCGGGCTTTTATAGTCCAAATTACCTATGACTACGGCAAGCAATAACATCGTAACTGAACTTTGCATAACTTTTACATTTTCTATATTAATATTACAACCCTGACAATTTCGGAATGACTTATAATAATTATAAGTTCAAATAAACATCATATTTTTTTTTTATTTGTGATATTTGTGTTCTGTTTTTACTGTAATATCGCTGTATTTATTTATAAACATTTTTGTATGAAATCTAAAAAAAGTCGTGTTATTTTGGAATAAGACTTCTACCGCGGAAATAATGGCTCTCGTACGTAATATTAATGACTTAAATGGATTTACCGTACCTGTGGGAATGACAAGGGGAGCAAAGCCACGAGAACAAGCTTGTTTGTTATACCTACAGGGACAAAACATTGACATTTAATCGAATTTTCCATTTAGGTACCTATTAAAGTAGTTATTGTTGGAATTGAATGTTTATGCTGATTTGTCAGTCAAAGAAAAATAAGGAATGTTTCAGCTGTAAGCGCCGTCAATTTTGATGTTTATCTGAATTGTCAGCTTTTTGTTTTGCGATGATGAGTGCTGATGGGTCGGTTATTATGGTAAATAGTGCAGACAACACGCAAGTCTATGTACTATGTAAATTAACAAAAGTTTTAGAGATGATATTATAGTTAAAAAAAACTTAAAACACTCTTAAAACCCTTTCATTTGATACCTATATTATGGGAAACATATAAAAAAGCTAGTCCGCCATCTTTGGGTGTCCGCCATATTTGATTTAGAATGACGTCACTTAGCTAACTATGCATTGTCATCTAAACTAAACATGTATGAAAAATTTTAGCTCAATCGGAAACCGAGAAGTGGGTCAAATTTAACTTTTAAGATTTTTTTACGCTAGTAAAAATGTGTTAGTGAGTGTTATTATTATCGACATAAATAGCAAGAAAGATTCTCTTCTTCATGATTGTCTAAGTGTATTTTTAACCCACGACGCAAATAGAGGGGTGTTATAAGTTTGACCGCTATGTGTGTGTGTCTGTCTGTGGCACCGTTACTCTTGAACGGCTGAGCGGGGTTTTCTAGCGATCGTTCTTACACATTTTTTATCAAAAGAGGTTCAGCCTTTTCAAGGTCATCAGCTCTTCTGTGTTTTTTAAATGTTCGCTTTTCATTTTTGCGTATTTTATATTTTTAATTTAATTGGTATCTTGTCTTTTAATTAGAAATATATTGTATGTATGTGTGTATGTGATTTAAAAGACTGAACACCTACCTTATTCCTAGAATTCTTTTGTGAAACCAAATAGGAATTGATCTTTTTGTGCATTAAAAAACCTAACGTTAATAAATTAGTAATAATAACATACGAATGTTTATGAAAAAAAATGCAGTTACCGGGTTGTGATTAGCCACCGCACCTAAAGCATGTATCTCTTTTTTTCATAATACCCTCAGAATTTTGGTAAAAATTTCTAGAACATTCGATATTGGAAGTAGAAAGATTTTACATTTTTGCCTTGTATTTTTCGACTACCCTCATTGAACATAATGACAATGATTTTTGTGCTAATTCGTTAATGAATTCTTAGAATCATTTTAGAAACGTATCCTATTTATTTATTACATTCCTACCCACATTTATCCTAATTTCGGGTAGAAAACTTTGAAATAAGAACCTGTGTTTATACTTTTTCTCCTGAAGAGAATGAAATGTTTATATTTTAGGGTTCCGTACCCGAAGGGTCCAAACGTTATGCTATTGCTGTCACTCACGTGTCCGTCGTCTGTCAGTAAAACGGTTAGAGCTACAGTCTTAAAATTTTCACAGTATGTGCATCATTGTTAACCCAAAGTCATACCAATAGTCAAAAATACATGTGGTACGGATTGAAATTTGCGAAAATAAAATGTGTGAGGTCCGACACGCACTTGGCCGGCTATTTAGTTATTAAGGTGACAGCAACGTCTATGATGGCTTGTGAAATTTACACGTTTTTACTATTTATTTCTTTTTAAATCATATTGACTGCTGAGTGTGAGGAAATAGAAGGATTCCTTCTACATTGCTGTATGGGGGACACAGTAATGTCCTAAATGCCGCTGGAACTATAATTATTGAAATGATGTGCTATATTTTGTTCTTTTATACTTCCTCGCTATGATTGAAGGCAATAAATTAATATGAATAATTCATGACAATTTCTTTGAACTGAAAAATAGAGAAAAGTTCAATTCTTCTCATTATGAATACGAAATACTTTGATGGGAAGAAAAGGCGATATAAACGCAAATGAATAAAACTGGTACCTTGGTCAGGCAGGCTCAGGCAGGCTCCGAATAACTTTATCAAAACCTTCTCCAAATAAAACTCAGTAACGCAGACCCATTCTTTACAGATAAAATATATTCTAAGAACTTCTACCTAAGCCACTAAATCAAAGCATATAGCGAGCTATATACTGTAAGGTACATAAATTTGCGGCCATGTTGCTTCGGTAAATTTAATAATCCTGGGAGCTCGTCCTCAGGAAAGACAAATGTCCACCCGCCACCCGGGAGGGAAAATATTACATAAGTTCCCAGGAAAAACGGTGAGTAGGCGGGGCTTAGGGGCGTGGCCTCACCACGCCCTGCTGAGTAGGAGGAGCTTGGGAAAGCTGTATGGATCCAAGATTTGGTCGTTTTATTAAATGAAGGTAAATAATTTACTCTGAGTGCTGTATAGAAGTAGTGTAATGAGTTTGTTTGTGAAGCTTCTTGTCATACCTACCTACCTACCTGAGTGGGTAGGTACTTAAGTACTTGTTTAAATTGGGATTCGTTTCGATACGCCTTCATAGATTTGTAAAATGGTACTTGGGTGTAACCAAATTATTAATATTATGAATTTGTTTTGCAAGGCATTGAATTCTGCCTACAATGGCCTTATAACCTTTCTTAAACTTGAAACGATACTTGTACCTACATAAGATAATTTCGATAACAGAACTATGTGATAGATTATTCAGGCAAACAGAATTGTAAATGATTAGCCACCAATGTAGGGATGACAATTTGAGATTTATTAATCGAAGAATCAATTTTATGGGTCAAAGAAATCGTTTTTTTAGGGATCCGTACCCGAAGGGTCCAAACGGAGCCCTATTGCTGTCACTCACGTGTCCGTCTGTCCCTCTGTCTGTCTGTCCGTCGTCTGTCACACAGGTTTACAGCAAGACGGTTGGAACTACACTAGTCTTCAAATTTTCACAGTATAAGCATCTTGTTGACCCAAAGCCATACAAATTGCCAAAAACACAATTTGGTACGGAACCTTAAATGTGCAAAGTCCGATACGCACTTGGCCTGTTTTTTTTTAATCAATCTTAAACAATGGATCGATCCCGTAAATCGTTCTCAGACACTCGAAATCGAGATTTTTTTGTTCTGTGCCGGTAACGGTTTTGATATTTTCAGATGCGGAATGCAACCATACCTATTATTATTTACAGCTTGTTGAAAGCACCTATTTTCCTCAAGTTTCTTTTTTATGTGAATATTGTACACCCAGTTACTGAACAGTCATGAAAACATGTGCATTGTAGGATCAACTATACTATGCCTCTTAGGGTTCCGTACCCGAAGAAAAACAACGGTACCCTATAACTGAGCCTCCGTATCCGTTCGTTATCGATCCGTAATAGCTAGACAGTATTATAGAACTCGATAGTTTTCTGAATCGATTCAAAAATGGATCTTCTTTAAGAAGAGTAGCCATCGCTTCACCAACGTAAAAGCTGTTTGTGCTTGATAAGCGTTCTATGAAAATGCCGCTACCTACAACTTTAATCCAAAATGTAGGTAATCTAAACACAAACTACACAATTTAAACCAACATTACATATTTTTAATTTCTTAGATACTTTTAGGGTTCCGAGGAAAGTCCGAATGAAAAACGGAACCCTTATCACTCGTGTGTCTGTCGGTCTATCTGTCCGTCTGTCCGACCATTGCCCTTATCTCCGAAACCATCGAGCCTAAAATTTGAAAAAAGAAATACAGGAGGTAGTTCTTTACTTATAGATTACAGGAAAACCTATAAAAAGTAGGTGTATAGTTTAAAAAAATAACTGAAACAAAAATATGATTTGTTCGGAACCCTATGCGTGCGAGTCTGACTCGCTCTTGGCCGCGGTTTTTTGTAATAATCGCATGTTCATGTTTGTATTTTACTTCTTCTTTATTTGACACCGACTTCCGAAATTAAAGTTATTTATTAATTTTTAGTGTATTTTTTTGGAAGTCGGTTGTTTTTTTTGTAAAAAAGTTTTTTATTTTTCACTTTTTAGTTGTTATACCTCAGAACTAAAAACCCCAATATAATGGAACGTGGAATTTAAACATTTGGAGAACACCAAAACGTCATCGAGGTACACGTATTTTCCGTTTTTGTTCAGTTTCTCAAAAAGCGCTAAAGCAATTTCGATAAAACTTATATGGGACCACCTCGGGAGTATATTCTTTCAGATAAAACAAGAATTTTGAAAATTGGTAACATACATACAAAAAAAAAAAAAAAAAAACATACTGACGAATTGAGAACCTCCTCCTTTTGGAACTCAGTTAAAAACACATTTTAGAGTTGATAAAATAATAAAAATGGTTTGCATTCAGGAGCAATTTATCCTCATTAAAAATAGCTACGAATTAAATATAACCCTGAAAAAACAAACTTAAAGCGTACCTATTTCATACTTAGCTAGAATTAAAAAAACTGGCCAAGTGCGTGTCGGATCATTTAGGGTTCCGTACCAATTGAGGGAATTTCAAAGAAAAATCTGATTTATCAATATATTAGTATTTGTTAGTAAGATCTATGTAATAATAAACATTATCACCAAGTTCATAGGTCAATGGGAAGTAAAAAAATTCTTCGGAACAAAATTTTGTAAAAAAAAGCTAACTTTGGTGGCTTCTCATTCCTTTGTCTTCAAGTATTTTTTATAACAAAAAATACAATATTTATCTACTCGACGAGTTCTAAGCAACGATACTCCACTCGATGGGGCAGGTCAAAATTTTTTTTTGTCCCTTTTAGCTATTTATGGGAGCTCCCCTTAAGCACATTAAAAATATTTTTTGACAATTTATATGGCTTTGCATCAACAACATTCTGCTTATATACTGTGAAAATTTGAAGACTGTAACTCAACCCGTGTAAATTTTATTGGTACTTATTTTTTTTTTTAACAATTAACTTAGTTTCGAAACTTTCTTGTACAAGAATTTGGTCCAGTCACGATTCACTGTAAAATCTGTATTTTTTTTTTAAATCGATATTCATTGCAAACTATGTTTTCATTGGTGAAACTCAAGATAAATGTCGACTTCGAGTACTTTGGGTGTATAATTATTACAACGTTAAGGTATTTTTTTCCTAAAAACTGACAGCAAAAAGACTTTACCGTATTAATTAGATTAGCATAACTACGCTATTTCCATTAGCACACTCTAAACAAAGAGTGCTCTAAACAAAACGGAAGCTTTAGCCAAATTGTCCTAAAATGGGGAGAAAAATAAAAGAGAAACAACAAATTAATGAGCCCCGCTAGCTTCCTCCGCGGTGGGACGAAGGGACCACACAAATGCTAATTTTTCAACTACTAAACATTTTCGGTACGATTTTCAAAAAGAATTTGGTACACTTGTGGTACAAATAAAGTACACAGCAGAAAAAACGGTCGAATTGAGAACCTCCTCCTCTTTTTTTTGTCTGTTAAAAACGTGGGTAATTAATGAAAGTTTGGAGATAATCTCGTTTCATACAATTGAAAAAATCATACAAACTCGAATGCCTTTGTCGTGCTAATTTATTAGATTATTGTTTTGAAAATTAGTTTTATTCAACAGTATTATCATCGTCGTATATACCTAATAATGTTTATAACGTGACTGTTTACTTAGTATTAAATGTTCTTTCAACATCAGGCATAATTATTTCATCAATAGAATAAAACACCTACAAGTAAAGGCTTGCACGTGAAATCTACCGTAAAGATAATAGTGTAGTAGATACACTCACGCTCACTCACACACCACTCACTCAGCCAGTGTTGTTTTCAGTCGTATTTTATGAATGAAAATTGAGGAAAGCGACTAATGAAACTGCGATTACAAGTGTAAACTAGATTTTTTTACGTCTACCGACACATATCGTTTATCAATATACCTTACAGATCAATGGGTAGGTAAGCCATATTAAAATAGATGATGCATAAAGGATTTTTTTTTTGGATAAATTAACAAGGCCTACAAAAAATATTCACCTAAAGCCTAATAGGGTACCCGTTTATGTGACCGCCACTGTATTCCGCGACCCCGCATCTGGTGCTCAATTTAAAACAAAAAGGTAGCACACAGGCCACAGGAACTTCGGGAAAAAGGACCATCTCCGCCCACTTCCTGCTGTTTGTCTCTGGTACACACATATTTTTTAACTAAGTGCCTATTTTGAATAAAAATGTGACTCCCTTAACCGTTAAAATGTACAGAGCGAGTCCTGGAGATTTATGTCGCTACGTTCTCTTTATTTTAGAGATAACGCTATTGTTCGTAATTTTGCTCGGCAGTGTATTTGTAGGGTATTGTGTGCGGGAAACGTGGAGTACCCAATTGAAAAGAATAAGGAGGTTTTTCGTAAAATTACAGGTAGCTGTGTTGGTATGAATTTAATTTAAATGATTTTGTGTTTAAATGTGTTTTAATCCGTCAGGCCCCCGCGCGTCTCCAAAGGGAGACGCGACAATAGCTTTTTAATTGTGTCTGCTATTCCGGGGCCAATCGGGTAATATAACACCTCTGAAATCCGCCATTCGTCAAACGTACCATCCTTCAAGCCCCGCCCGCATACGACAAACCGGATTCAAATGTCAGTTTGACATTTTTTCTCAGTTATGACAGCATATATTTTTTGTCGGAGGCCACCTGAGACGACCAATAATGTCTATGGCCAAGCGTGTCAATGTTGCCACAGCATAAAATACATTGCGTTTTGGTAATAATAGAGGTAATAAACGAGTGAATCGCAAGAATCGCAAAACTCACTGGTGAGTTTCAGTGCTCAACGTGGTTTCGATTAATGAAACTCACCAGTGAGTTGCCGGGCTTTACAGGTTAAAAAATGCAGTGACGTCATGGTGCTGTGGGCTACCTATTGAAATCAAATTATTTGAATCCTGTTATATTTACTACGTGTTTTTATCAAAAAATCACACAGTTCTTGGCTAGCTACCGTACTAACTTACCTTACCACGGTCGATAAAAATTGAACCGAGAGGGCGATTCAATTACTTTTGATAACTATAGCGACTGTTTTTCAGAAAAACACATCAATTTTTTTATGGTTCTGTACCCGAAAGGTGCAAACGGAGCCCTATTGCTGTCACTCACGTGTCCGTCTGTCTGTCCGTCGTTTGTCACACAGGTTTTATAGCAAAACGGTTGGAGCTACAGTCTTCAGATTTTCACAGTATAAGCATCTTGTTGACCCAAAGCCATACAAATAGTCAAAAATACATTTGAGACGGAACCCTAAATGTGCGAAGTCCGACACGCACTGGGCTGGTTTTTTAAGATTTCATTTCAATGCATGAAATGAAATTTGGCATTTCATTTGATTAGTTCAGTGTTTCTTAACTGACTTCTTTGAGACGAAAATCTTTTAAAGTTCTTTCATTTATATCAGTTCAACAATATCACCCATTCATCTATCACCATAACCATTACACCTAGAATACTTCCATAACGTTAGTTCCACATAACTGCCGTATCTGTAATAGTGTTTATGTTGTGTTTTCGGATAATTCCTGAATATAGGCGCCCTATAACATAAATAAATACCTAACTAAACTGTAGTAGATACATTATTAAATGAAGATTGAAATAACGTTTTGATGACCAAGCTTTGAAATCAGTATGACCTATTTACCATCATAACATGTGCATAACCGCACTACTGGTCGTTTATAAGTACCGGTCTTAGTTTTTACTTCCGCTACGCGAACAACACCATCCTTACCAGGGTATACATTGGTAACAATTCCCAATGGCCACTGCAAGGGTGGAGCGTTGTCTATATTTAATAACACTACGGTACCGACTGTGATCGGGTTACACGGCGTATTCCGTTTCTCGCGTTGTTGTAAATTATGTAAATATTCCGACTTAAATCACTCTTTTCCTGATACTAAGATGTAGCAGCCTAGAAAAGTTTTAAAATCATGATACAATAATTAAACAATGGTGCCGATTCTGTTGTACACAAAATAAACTTAATTTAGGCTATTGCTATCTTTTTCTCTCTAATAAAACAAGGAAGATACGGACGTAAATCAGAGCTGTCAAATTTAGTTGAACTAATATTTCCATACAAATTAATGGTACACGTAAAAACATGTCGACTAAAAACACGGTAAACCGCAAGGCGTAAACTAGTTTGACATCTCTAACTTAATTCATAGCTATAGCCTTTTCTCACACTGCCTTTTAGTAAAAGATAGCGATTCTCTAATTTTAGTTTAGTTAACAAGAAAATCAGCACCAATAACAAGATTTGGGAAAATAAAACCCGACTGGAAGAAAATCTTGTCATGTATTTTCTAACGTTTACGGGAAGTTTACATCCCACTAAAACCAGGAATGTGAAAGAAAGCCTAGTTCTTTATAATAGCGTGAGATCTACCTGTTTCGCAAGTTCTCTCGAAGTTCCTTATATCTAAATCTTCTAAGCCTTTTCCCAACTATCTTGGGGTCGGCTGCCAGTCTAACCGGATGCAGCTGCCACCACAACTCAGTAACTGGGTAATACGAATACCCATTGGTAACACTGGTTGTCAGACTTTTGGGCAGAAGTTCCTTATATCTAAACTCGATACAAATTAATAACGATGTCTACTACAATTGATAACGAAGTATTGATAGCGTTAGTGTTTGATAAACGACCTTTGTGATGGGATAAAAGAAAGTTCCTTTCACCCTGTATATCCATGAAACATGACTTCGTCAAACTTTATGTCTTTTAGAAATAAATCATAATACGATCCATATTTTGTTCTTTTGCTATTAATATCACAAACGCCAACTGTCCTCCTTTTATATTTATAAAAGCCACTTTTAAAAAGTTAAAAATCATCATCTGACGAACTAGAAGTCTCTGCCTAGCCAATTCCCAACTATCTTGGGGTCGGCTTCCAGTCTAACCGGATGCAGCTGAATACCAGTATTTTACATGGAGTGACTGCCTATCTGACCTCCACAACCCAGTTACTGGGTAATACGATACCCCTTGGTAAGACTGGTTGACAGATTTTCAGGCTTCTGACGACGACCCGCAACGACTGTCAAAGATCTACGATTGACAGCCAGCACCAACAGCTTAACGTGCTTTCCGAGGCACGGAGGAGCCTCGTTATGTAAAGTCACCCATCCATGGACCAGCAAGTATAGCTTAACCTGATGGATCGACCCGTGCGGCTGTTATTACTTTAGCCACGAGCTAGAAGTCTGACGAACTAGAAATATTTTTTGGTTGGGAAATCATCCAATGACTTCTTCCGCTCTGGGTGGAGCGGAAGAAGTTCCTTCAATTGCCTGTGCCAAGGACCGCGGTAACTCTATTTCAAATGTATCCGTGACCGAACTAGAAGTCATGATGACTACGGACAGATTTGCCCGTTTCTTTAATAAAAATAATCATTTTATTTCAGGAATTCCATAATTTTAACCTTAATAACTATGTTAGTATGTATACATGCAGGTTGGACAAATAATAGACGAGCGGGCAAGCAAATTTCCCCGCAATGACACTCAGGAGACTGTTCGAGCTGCCCCGGACCCTCTGCAGCAGTGAGGCGGCACGCTTACGTCTGATCGCTGCGAAGCCATCAGTGTGCGCATCAGCAAACATTCCCGACGCACTGCAGAAGCGTGGCAGCCCTAGCAGCATCCTGAATGCATTGTTGTATTGAACTCGAAGAGCATTGATGGCTTTCTGCGTACAACCCGTCCAGAGGCTGCACGTGTAAAAAGTCTGACAATATGCTTTAAAAAGCGTCACTTTCACTTCACACGTGCATCGAGCTAACCTACGGACAAGCATGTTGCATCGAACTGCCAATGCTCTTCGTTCCCTTTCTACATCTAGATCATCTTTGAGGCCCGCGGTGACAATATGGCCGAGATATTTAAATTGTTGAACACGATTCAAGACACTACCTGCCAGTCTAATAGGAGGAAAAGTTACTGAGGATCACCTACCAGAAGTCTAAAAATCCATACTACATTGCTATTTTTCTTTTATTTTTTGCGTAGGGCATTTTGTATTTCCTACCCGCTACATTAGATTTAACGATAAGGCATGTACATATAGCCTATGTTACGTGGATTAGTGACACCTTAGACTATGAAGGTTATAGACGGAGTGTCAAAATCCAGCAATCTGAAGTACCAGAATGAGAAGCCGGCTTGTATCTCAAACACGCGAAATAAGTTCACATAGACAAAATGAGAAGCCGATACGTCATCGTTACGTTCGTCAAGGTCACTCGTCACACATTTTAACGATCCTGCTTCATTTAATGTCCAATGACGTTCCGTCTGTAATTCATAGGCTAAGAGTGTCACATTGCCCAAATCTGATGACCTGTTTAGGCGCTACGAAAGAACATACGAACATACATACACACATAGACTGCCAAAATCATAACCCTCCCAGCCCAGTAGTCGGGTAAAAATAAAAAAATACTGAACGTGCCACATAAGTGCAATACCGTAGCGGTGGTTACAGTAAGGTTCCCGATCACTCCCGATCGGCGAAGCCACCTCGCTTCGTGATCACCGATCTTTACCGATCGCTACTCAATAATCGCGCGCACTGTGCAAACAGTCTCTTTCATGTTCACGAATTTTTGTAATCGATTGTTATATAGGTTGTTGTAAGTTTTAAAGATAACCTGGGTTTGTATTAGCACCTTGTGCGAGTCCATTTTACCTTTGGAAAATCGATTTTAGAAAATTAAGTTACTATTTTTCTTTCTAGAGAGATCTAATGTGTATATTTTAAACATAACTTTATGTAGACACGGAACGCACACTTCTGACAACATAACTGACAGATTAGCTGTATTTGACAGCTAAGCTGTCAGTCCCTTTTTTCTGGTGCTCTGTCTGAATCCGGTTGCACTAGATTACCCAGTATGCTAATCCTAGCATTAATTCAATTAAATCTAACTAGTAAACTTATCAAAAGTGTTTCTTTTGGCCATGACTAACTCTGTTTTCTGCAACCCGATTCTAGAAACGGGTTCGCGAACTTTGCTCCATACTTTTATTTCCTGTAAAATCTTGTTAATCTGTATCATGTAAATAAATAATTTGATTTGATGTAGCGCTCCAACAGTATAAGATTTCAAACAGTTAATTTCAAAAGGTTGTCATAGAATGTGTACTTATTTATTTTATTGTAGTAGCTCCTGTCGGTGTTGTAAATACAACCCAAGTTAGGAATACCTTATATATTATATATTCTTCTTAGGCCTACTGCTACGTCGTAGACATTTGGCTACGAAACAATGAAACTTAAGTTTCAGTGCTGCAAATATGAAAGAGAATGAAATTGTACCGATTTATCCAACCCGACGGAGAAATAGTTTTCTTGCTTAATATAGCAGAAGTGGGGCGTTCTTTAAAGAAATTTAAGTACTACTTAAATAGTTAGATTGTGGATTTATAAGATTGTCACCTGTCACCAGTGAGTTTAATTATATTAAATAGGCTTCTGATCAAGTTTCTGCAAGTTTAACAAAGGTAACCACATAATTCACGTTCTGAAGTTGATTCTGAGCAAATTAATTTCAGGATATAAGCATGTTTATTTGAAAACTACGGCTTGCGTAACAATTTTAGCAGAATCGATATGTTTCCCAAAAAACGTCGTCCTGTAAGGTAATGAGCGTGGGATCGCTGGGCTGCGCGTGCGACGGGCGGACGCCTCGGGCGCTGCTCACAACCTTCTATTACGTACCAGCTCTCACTGGGTCCGCTTAGATTCTACACTAGGGTTACTACTGATATGCACTAGGTGTTGATTTGAGTTGCTGAATTAGTCGTGTGTGACTAACATTATCGTGCTAACATTTGCAGTAAATAACTACAAGTCCTACACCCTTCTATTACATGAGAGGCTCCGCTTAGATTCCACACTAAGGAGCTAGGTACTGTCAAGCACTAGATTTGAGTTAGTTATCGTCCTACTGATGATGTCTTCTAGAAGTTTGGCATATAAAGGAGGGCTAGAGAAAATAAATGTATCTGGGAGTAGGTAGTTAGTAGGTTTTAAAATGGCTAATTAAGTAATTGCTCAGTAAATCGTGGCAGGCACAAGAGGTTCGTTACAAACCAACAGTTTTATAACGTCGCTAACACACTTTTTCAATGTTCTTTGTGTTTTGCCTTCTCCGACTACTCCGTTAGGAACGAGTCCAAATCGTCGCATCCCGAAAAAATAAACTATATCTGATTGCTTTAAAACCATATAAGGTTTTAAAGCGACTGCCAAGGGTATGCTAATTTCTTCTTCTTCTTGTTAAGAACAAGTTTGACTACCCGACTGCCCCAATTTGTAGAATTCTCTTCAACAAATAGACTGTTTCCATTTTAGATAGACTGATTTACTTTTTTTGGGAGGGGATGGGGGGGGGAATCATACTATGAATTTCCCGCTCTGGGTGGAGCGGAAGGGCGTGTTAGACTTTTACTGACTAAATCCCACCCATGTTCGTTCAGTTGCCTGAGTGCCCAGGGGCGCGGTAACTTTGTTTCGAATTTATCCGCGACCCCTAGGCAGAGACTGATATACCTACTTAAGCTTTTAAAATGATAGATGCTGATAAGTATGCAAACACTTTCTGCAATAATTCACCAACCCTATCTGCGTAAATACTGAAGCTATGTGAATCGTCAGAATTGGTGTGCTTACATCGGTCAGAGGTCAGGTCATGCCGCGCTCACTGCTCGCTCCAATCTATTGAGAAGCAACTGAGATAACTACACGAGAGGAACAGATCTTAATCGATGATTAGGTGGTGGGTACAGAGGTGTTTCACCGTGTTCCTTTGATTGCTGGTTGAGTGTCTTGTTGAGAGGTGGCAGTGGCTGTCAGTGCATTAACTGGTAAACTTCGGTTAGGACGGTTTTATTCCTCTTGCTGATAGGTGATATTATGACTGATGCATATACAGGGTGTAACGGAAAGGTGTGGTCATATTTTAGGAACCGGTTCTGCCTATGGATATGAACAACTTTCTCTAAGAAAAAACTGAAAAATCCCAAGAAAAAAATGGAATTTCCATACAAAGTTATCATCAGCTGATCAATATTTGTGTGGGAGGTAAAAAAAAATTTGTGAATTTCCTCAGGTTTTCTTGAAGAAAATCGATGGGCAGATGCAGTTCTTAAAATATGACCACACCTTTCCGTTACACCCTGTATTTTGTTAGGAGTGTGATCTTCATTATATTGTAAGAATTTTTTAATTAACATTTTAATTTGGTCTAATAATTACTGGAAATAATGTTAATATACGAGTAGTATTAGCATATCTGTTTATGTTAAATATTTAGTTTTCTGTGTCCTTCTGTGTTACAAAATTATATTTCACTGTCGAAACTAAAAGATTATACAAAATTACAGGCGAATGATATCAACTGTTGAGGATGCCCTCGTACGGAGACCACTCTTGATGTGATACCAAATCTAAGATAGAAAAAATGTTTTACTATCAAAAGTACGTGTATCCAAAAGGCCAAGTCAATGCTATTAAGCCGTTGAGGAGTGGTTCCTACGGAGACAAGCCTGATTGCATTCATTTTATTATTGCTTCATGTCAACGGGAACTAAACAATTAATTACTTATAGTTAAAATAAGAAGTAGAATACATATGAACTAGCGTAAAACTAATCCATTTAAGTGATTATAAGAATTTGCAGTACTTAATAATTTTGGTGAGTTGTGCTGTGTGTTGGGTACCACTCATATCATCATTTCAGCCGAAAGAGGTCCACTGCTGGACATAGGCCTCCCCAAGTATCGCCACAATTACCGGTCCTGTGCGTCTCGCATCCATCGGCAACCCGCGACCCTCACCAGGTCATCGGTCCACCTTGTTGATGGAGGCCTTCCAACGCTGCGTTTTCCGGTACACAAGTGGGAACCACTGCTATATAACAATATAAATTGCACTTTAACGTACTTTTCTTTTAATTTTTTGCCGATATGGATTCCACACCTAAGGCTACACCTAATTTTAGCCGAATGCAATCGGTTGCACCTATTACAGTTCTACCCGTGAATTTGATAGGCTACTAAGTTTAACCCCATACCTAGTTGTACCTGGCTAAAACTAGGTGTAGCCGCACTTTGGGTTTTAGCCGTAACGTTAGCTCGAGTAATGCTCGCCCAACTTATAAAATGTGCCTATTTGGAAAATTTCATACAAAACACAAATCCTTGGAAGAAAAATAATTAGGTGAAGTTGTAACCTATTTAATATTTAAAACGGGTAGTAAAAAGTATAAAATTTTGGAAAAATATAACCTTATTTTTATTTTTTTTAATCGTAGTATAGCTATTATACGAGTATATAGTTTATTTACATATAGCCCCCTTCTAAGGGCCGATTTGACCAATGAAACTAATCACGATTTACAGTTGAAACTAATCACGATTTACAGTTAAACCAAAGTGAGGTTATGCGTTTAATCGAGACTAGAGTTTCATTTTGCGTTTCACCACTACAAACTAAACTACGCACTTGGCCGGATTTTATTTTATTGAATAGTGCCATGATAGCTTCGAATATAATGTTATAGTTGATGAGGTCTTCATTTTACGATAGGTTAGAAACGCTGAGCCCAGAATCCATTCAAAATTACACCCTCTTCTTTCACAGGAGGATCAAAAACTGGGGATAAATATGTAGACTAATCGTGCCGTATTGTTGGCGAGAGTTACGAATAACGAAATGGTGCCGCGAAGATAAGTGTTTTTATAAATGGCCAATAACTTATTAGGAATTTTTAAACGGGAAATACGAATGATTCCATTAAATACGTTTTAAAATTTTCCACAAGACGCACCAAAAAAAAAAAAATATTGAGATATGTTTTCTGATATTGGACTTCAAAAGAGACCATGAGGTCTAAGTTTGTATCGGTGTTTCTTTTCAGAGTGGTCAGCAAGGCAACACCGACCTCATCTTGTTTTATTTTTTGTTTTTAAATTGATTACATTGACTTGTAAAAGTATTAGTTTTTAATCAATTTACAAAATAAACATTATCATTTACTAGGTTCAGTAGCCCTTCTTCATTATTTTTGAGTCTTGTCTCGTGTTTGTCAGTAGGTATATTTCTTAATAGATATCATGGTAAGCAGCAGAATCTGATTGGAAGATGTGTTTTTTTTTCTTGTTTTCGAAACCACCAAAAGACCACCCAAGAGTAACGATAATAATATTCCTAACGTCTAGAATCCCAGGCAGACCAATACTAATTGCTGTCTAATCTTAACACGAGATAAGAAGAATGGCTTACTATCACACAATACGTTACTGGCTAATGCCCTTATTTATAAGGGTGTTTTCCACCAAAGATGTGCGAGGTATCGATCGAAAAAATTCACTAATGGGATCATACATTTTCCTAGCCAGCCTTGGCGCAGCTCTGATGGAAAAGCGCTAGCATAGGTAGAAAGTTGGGAAGACAGGCGAGGAATGTGTGTGCGTACAGTTGAAATGAGTCCGTTACGCTTCCTCGCACCACTCAGCTACACACCGTTTCACAGCTTCTTTATATACGCGTCCTCGCGCCGCCTCGCTCTCTCGCACGATTTTAGTGGAAATAGTCACACATTTTCAAGAGCGCTGCTACGTATCCTCGCGCCACCTCGCTACCTCGCCCACCTTTGGTAGAAACAGTCCCACATTTTCACAGCGCCGCTTCGCTACCTAGCACATCTTAGGTGGAAAAGCACCCTTACACCATCATAACCAGTAAAGTAATGAGCAAACCATTTCTTTTCGTACAGCGTTCGTGACCGATGCCGTTTCAACAAGGAATTGTAAGTTGACGTGAATTATGACGTCACTTATTACCTATGTCGTTAGTGTTGCTAGGTACAAAAAAGTAAATTGAGTACTTTAGTAAGTTGTAATTAATTTGTTGACTCAGCGTTGAAGGGCTCCAACAAGGTGGACCGGTGACCTGGTGAGAGTCGCGGGTAGCCGATGTATGCGAGACGCACAGGACCGGTCATGGTGGTGACACTTGGGGGAGGCCTATGTCCAGCAGTGGACGTAGGTCTCAGATGAGGATGATGATGATGATGATGAATTTTTCTTTTTTTTTCTTTTTATGAAAACTGAAATACTAATGGAAATAACTTAAAAGATATATATACGAACTGATATTAATACCTAACATGTACAAATGCGTCTTAAAAACCATTGGGCATCAAAAATATCATTCACATCGCTGTCAATGGAAAAATTGTCCACAGGTGGAGGATTGCCCGGGGGTGGAGGATTGCCCGGGGGTGGAGGATAAATTCGAAAGAGTTACCTCGCCCCCGGGCACTCGAGGCAGGGAGGAACAGGGGTGGGTTTTAGCCAGTAAGAGTCTGACACGCCCTTCCGCTCCACCCTAGAGCGGAAGAAGTCATAGGATGATTTCCCACCACCCAAAAAAAAAAAAAAAACGCTAGCAGCATTGCCACGTTGAATAGCATTTGTAAAAAGGTACATTTACATGAATAACTTAAATATTATCTAGAATCTAGATAACTATTTTATAACCTAACTACGTACTTCAACACAACAGAATACACCTAGGCGTCAAAGTACTCCTCCATATCGCTGTCATCCGGGTAAGCCGGCATCGTGCCCAGAAGACTGTCAGTATTCCATGTTAAATGGCAATGCAAATTCTTTAGGCGAAGAAAGAAATTGCCTTCTGGTCACGCAGTCAGTCAGAGATAAATATTATATACTTTGAAAAGGTGACGTGTACCTACTCAGACTCTCGAACCCCATGACCTAAGCATTTCGACACCAAACGGTACAAAACTATAATTATCAATAAAGTTACAATATTTGCGCTTCAGCAACCGCAGCGGCAGCGCTGTCACAGCCCGCCACACTTGAAACATGAGATGGTGGATGATTTGTAAATAATTTGTTTGGTTTTTTTGGTACGTATTGTATGTCCATCACATGTTGAATGGTTGCTCTATTTCAAAATTGCTTGTAGATATATGACATAGGGATGTCAGAAATGCAAATAAGGATCGATATATATATATTTATATATTTTTTGGGAATATCGATATCGATTTTAAAATTTTCGTAATAAATAGTACAATTTGCGCTCTAAAATTATTACCTATATTTATCCAAACAAACAGTAATTATCTTAAGTTACGTGATAACTAAAGTAGATAATAATCTAAGTAATAAAGAATCTAATTATTTATTATCGAACCCATATTTTATCTAACGTGATAGTAAAAACGTAAGTAATTTGTTGGTCAGTCTGAAAAAAAAAAAATGGATTTTTATACCTTTTTGTTAGTTGGAATTTTAAATCGATACATCGAATAAATAATATCGATACTTTTTCGACAAGTCTAATTCTTTTGACATGAATACAAAGCTTTGTAAATTATTATATATTTCTTTTTTGAGTATTTAATTATTGTAAATGTAAGGAATATGTAGGTTATTATTATTATTTTCTCCTTTTTTCAATAATTTTTAACGTCTGAAAATTTGAGTACCTTTGCGGTCCTTTCTTTGGTATTGTTCGTCGATTCATTGAGCTCCTTAGAAGTTATAAGTTGAGCTATTCGACTACTGACAAATGCTTGCACTGACTGGACAGGTCCACTAAAATATGTTTGGTTCTTTCTTCAAAAGACCATTATAGACATTAAGCTGGATGGTTCTTATATAGCATAGGTAATGTGAATGCAAGAACCATGTCATCCATCAATCCATCCATCAGCCTTTTAGTGTCACTTCTGGGGCACAGGCCTCCTCTCTATGAGAAGGTGAGGTAGGTGACATTCACCTAGATTTTATGGTCGTGTGGCAGTTTTAGTACTTTTGCCGTTGCGGCCTACCCAAATGTCCTTACTTTGGTATTGTTCGTCGGTTCGTTGAGCTATTCAAATTTCTGAGTTGAGCTTCATGATAACTGACAAATGCTTGCACTGTCTGGACAGGTTCACTCAAATCTGCGTGGTGCTTTCCTCAAAAACTCATCTCAGACATTAACGTAAATGGTTCTCATATGATTTGACCAGTACAGATTGTATGGACATTAAAAGTGACTTTGACCTCTGAGTTTGTTTCGGTGTTTCTTCTCAGGGTAGTCAGCTAGGAAACACCGACCTCATCTAGCTTAAACTGACAAAAAAAATGTTGACGTGTAAAAGTGTTGTTAATAACTTATTTGAAAAATAAAATCATTTATTATTTATAAAATGACCGTATCTGTGGATATGGTATATGGGAACATGTTATTTTTTAATTTGCGAGACTGTCACTTGCTTTTTCATTGTGGCGTCCTTTCAAGAATTGTGTGTTGCTCTCAAAATAAATTTAACTCGTGAACATTTTCGTTCAATGATTTTTTATGATTTTCGCTGTTGCTTAAGTCTACAAGAGAGTTGCCAGAGATTTCAAATGGCCTTTGGTGATGAAGCACCATGTCGTAGCTCTGTGTATTCGTGGTTTGGAGAATTTAGACGTTGACGTGATCATCATCATGACGAGGTACGTGAAGGTCGGCCGGCGACTGCGGTTACAGAATCTAATATTGATACCGTACGACAATTTATTCAAACTGATAAAAAAAAAATGCTTGTCATCAAATACACTACTTTGTTAGGCATTGGAATGAGGCAAGTGTAAAACATTTTACATGTGCATCTCAAGGTTCGGAAGATTTGCACTCGATGGATACCGCATGACTTAAGGGTCTACTACCCCCCAAGTGGCGCCCTCATTGATAAAAAATCGTAGCATAGTGAAAGTGTCAAAAACGGCCGTTCTTGACACTTTTGCTTACTACTTTTGATACGAAACATTTTGAGTCCTGTTTTAACAACGTAAAAATATCCTCTTTGTAATAAACGCGACGTAGGATTCTTTAATATTTATTTTCTATGCTATGCTACGATTTTTTATCAATGAGGGCGCCACTTGGCCGGTAGTAGGGCCTTAACGGAGGACAGTCATTCGCTGTTTATAATATCGTGACACTAGGTGACGAAACCTGGATGTACTGTTTTGAACCCGACGCCGACGAACGGTTGCTTAATTTTCCAGAAAATCAGGACCTTACACTACAGAATCGCTTGATGATCAAAGGAAAGTGACTGCAGATTGGTACGTCAACACTTGCTTACCTAGAGTCTTAAAAAAAGTTCGCGAAAAGCGTCCTCAAAGCAATGTCCTCCTTCACCACGATAAAGCATCCACACATTTCGCTAAGGTAACGGAAGCATATTTGAAGGCTTCAAATGTGGAACTGATGACGCATCCGCCTTGCAGGCCAGACCTCGCACCCTGGGACTTCTTTTTGTTTCTAAAATAAAAGAGAAACGTAGAGGCACATGTTTTAAGAGCCCTGAATCGGCGGTGAATGCGTTCCATGAAGCCATTGAAGAGGTCCCTAAGGACCTAAGGCTCCTAAGACAAGTCTTCCTTAGGGACCTCTTCAATCCTCTCCAACTGCTTTGTACAATGGTTTCAGCGAATTCAAAAATGCATTAATTGCGAGGGAATATACTTTGAAAAACCATAAATGTATCGTAGGTCCTATAATACATATATCTAGTCTTCTTTATCAAAATCCAGAAACTATCAGTATGCCCTAAGTATGATATTAGTAGGTAGGAAATAGGATATTAGAATTGACAATCGATCATATCGGTACCTTTTGTAACTGAACAGTTGTACTTATTCGCCATTGCTAATTGCTTAGGTTGATAACAATAAGATTTTGAAGTCACACGACTACTGAATTTATCTATTAGCAAGAAACAAAATACTTGTATATCTACCCGATTTTTTGTTCTAAATTAGCCACATTGTTCATAATAAGTCCACTAATAAGTGAAGTTCGTGTACCCCACACATTAATAATCGTAAAACTTAAAAGCCATTAACACGATATTCGTGTGAATACCACTGTTCTTAACGTTTGTGTCAGAAGTTTCAAATATAAGGGAATGCAAGTTTCATTACATTTGTTTCAGTTTTTATTACATAAAGTGAAATAATTAAAGACTTTTAATGTAGTCAGTAGTAAACTTAAAACTGGTTACTCATTATTCTCAGGTATTTGTGGCTCAAAAGCTCGTTCAACTGGTTTAAAACAAAAAAATCTGCCTAGTCTTTTCCCTTAGACTATGAACGGTTATAGACAGAGTGTCAAAAGCGAGTCATCTGAAGTACCAGAATGAGAAGCCGGCTTGTATCTGTACACGCGAAATAAGCTCACACAGACAAAATGAGAAGCCTCGTTAAGTCGTCGTCATCGTTAAGTTCGTCGAGGTCACTCACACATTTTAACGATCCTGCTTCATTTAATGTCCAATGACGTTGCGTCTATAACCTTTCATAGTCTAAGCCTTACTTGGTAATACGATACGGCAAGCGTAGCTTAACCTGATGGATCGACCAGTGCGGCTGAGTAAAGGCTAAAGTACTATCTTTAGCCACGAGCTCCTCCCTGCTTGCTGCTCTCCAACTGGTTTGAAACAATGGTCTAGAAATCAAACAATCTTCCTACCCTGTTTTCAATTATCTTGGGGTCGGCTTCCGGTCCAACCGAATGCAGGTAAATACCACTATTATACATGAAGCGTCTTCCAAATCTGACCTCCACAACCCAGAAACTGGGTAACACGATACCTCTAAACGATGGCCTACAAATGTACGTTTTTCCATGAAAAAATGCTCTGATTGGGATCGGATCACAGAGTAAATATTTGAACACTGAATGTGTTCAAGTATTTACTCTTTGATCATAGGTGATCCAAAAAGTCCAAATAATATAAAAAAAACTGTCAGTTTTCCTACTGTTTACATAGACAATATATACATCAGCGTTGTTGTTAGTATAGATACTTTCATGTTTTGATGAAAAAGCTCCTCTAAAAGATATATTTCAGTACCGCACGATTCAGCTCTCAGCGTTTTCCACGAGATTACTTTTTAGTTTTCTCAGCCTCAGAGAACATATTATTCGGTTATCAATAGGTAGGTACATATATTTTCATGTTAGCCACAGCACAACTATTTACGAAGCTTTCAATACAAAACCAACATGCGTGTATCACACAGATTGGACACCACGTCATGACCTGACATCAAGTCTGACAAACATAATACCATCTACTGACCATAAATCCAATCAAAAATGCACTTTAACACCTCGCTATAAAGTTGTGAGGTGGATGAGGGAGAGGTAAAGTAGAGTTGGTTCTGCATAACCCTATATTTGCGCGTGACATATCCAAATGTTGATGCACTAGTGCGGAAAATGACGTGTCACCGTGTTCGCACCGAGTCGCGAGTGACGTCATATTACCACCTCGATGCTGACATGAGAGGTATTAGCTTTTAGCATTTTTATTTATACTTTTTTGTCTGTCTGTTGTAAAATTTGAATTCTGAACGTATGCAGGTACATTTGAATTTGGAAAATCTATTGGCTATTTCATATTTGTTTTGACAGCACGTAACATCCTAATCTATACTTAATAATATTATAAAGAGGTAAAGTTTGTAAGTTTGTTTGTAGGAAGTAATCTCTGGAACTCCTGAACAGATTATGAAAATTCTTTCACCAGTAGAAAGGTACATTGTTCCTGAGCGCTATAGGCTATACATTACATTTATTTTCGAAATACACGCGGACGAAATCGCGAGCGAAGTATCATCATAATTTCAGCCGCAAGCATGCACTGATGGACATAGGCCTCCCCCACACGTCGGCATAACGCCACTTACGGTTAAGATCTTTGCTTAGTTACCACTTAAAAATATTGCATTATTACTTAAATAGCTGATATTCAAGCATCAATTCGAAAATAATTTTATCAATAACATAGATGTTTTCTATACCTACTTGTGTACCGAACCCGCGAATGGCTACCGCTCAATCATTGCAAACAAAAATCACTGGCAACATAGTCACAAGGCCATTCATGATGTTTTCGACTTACATCTAAATGTGTTGTTTCAGAATATTTAGGTATCTACAGATATGCTTAAACACAAACAAACAATCTTTAAATTATTAGCATGAAAATCTATCCATTGTGATTTACTAATCGCACACACAGAGGGAATGGAAAAACCACTTTGTTTAATATCTACGAGTACTATTCAGGTACCTACTCGTATCATACAAAACCATCAATATGTCTAAAATAACGTTATTATACTGATATGTATACTGTTTAATAATAAACGATGAAATATTTGTTCAAAGGTACCGCGCCTGCTCATCCTTTCTGAGCACATAGTCACGTAGAGAATGCGAAATCAACTACAGTAATTTAGAGCCATCACGTTTATTTCCTCAGAAAACTGTCATAAAACGCTACAAAACAATCGTAAAATAATAAAATATTTGCAGATTCCATGCAAAAATATTCAAAGCAGTGAGTTAAGGCGGCCATATTATTTTGATACACAATGCGACACGCACGCCGCCTGGCGGTGGCTCGGTACTCACACGTTTGACAGCATCCCCAAGATGGCGGCCGCGGAAAGCGCGGGAAGACTCCAGTGCACACCACAGTGCAACAATAAACTGCATTCCACCACATACACCAATAAACATCAACACATTGAACACTCCGTGGAACACCGGCACCGACCGACGCACTATCACCCCGGTTCACACACTGTAACGGTTACAACCACAACGCATGCCCAATCAAGTGACATATCACTAATTACGATGACGGAGCTATGCCTTCCCCGGCAGCGGATCGTCGAATGAAAACCTCCACCATGTTGTTACTGAATTTTATACTCCATCCCAGTCAGCAGAGCCTCCAAGTTTGCCTCCTTCAAATTCGTTATGCATACAGCACCAAGGGCTGTTGAATACCGTTCGCGTTTATTTATGAACAGGCAAACTTCTGGTGGCTGGTGGGACGTACGAAATACGTTATAGGCTCGCCTCCCCCGAGCGAGCCGAGTGCCGGCCAGCGGCGCCGCACACACCACCAACAATGCATGCGATCGCTGAAAAAGGGCTTTTTATGTATTCAACTTCACAACTCTGTAGCTCATCTGCAAGTCGTATTATGGACCTAATTAACAAGTTAATATGGGCGATCCGGGGCCGCCGCGTCTGCGCACACCGCCTCGAATCCATTCTGGATTTACAAATTTGAATGTCGAAGTCGAATTCAGGTTCATTCGAATAGCGAGAAGCCTTTGTGATTTCGGAATACATGAAAATTTAAATTCACCTGCGCAGAAAATGTTTAAAAGTTGTCCGGAGCATCCGCGTGCGTTTTGAAGCTCCCGCGATTGCGACTTTGCAATGGTAAGGAGCGTTCAGAAATTCCGCCCCGCCCGACACCCCCATCACAAAGTATAATGATATCGTCGCCGGCGTTATTATGGCAGTCGTCATAAATATTTCATAGATGTTGCGAGGGCAGTAATGACCGAGTGACCGCCGATACCCGAGACTCGTCGCCATCTTAGATTGCACATTATACCCGGACTACGATCCCCCCGTGCCAGACATTATACCAGTCATTGACTGTCTTAACTTTACGTTGTGACGGAAACGTATTATATTGGGAAACGCTTCTACAGTTTCTTGTTAAAGTTCACATTCGTAAAACCATGTTCCTTCAAGAAGCTCTGAAGCACTTACTGCTTGTCTTGGCTTAACATACATTAGAGACAACTCACATGAAAGTTTACTCGTACCTTTACTTTAAAAGTCCCCTTTAGAAGTTGCTACTCGGTCCGGAAATTCTTGCATTCTACACTTATGTTAGCGCAGGTTAATACAACCTTTTGACAAATAGAAAGTTATTTCAGTCGTTCTAATATCTACCACTTTCCGTACATTTATCTGTGAAGTAGAACACTGAGGATCCGTCGAAAATTTTAGACACGAAGGTGAGGTGTTCGAAAATCCATATCTGTTTGAAAAGATTTATAATGAATCTCTCACACTTCCTCTAGAACTTTGTTACTCGTGGTCCCGGCACGTGCCGCCCCCAGATGGCGGCGGCGTGAAGGTGGCTAATTACCTCGTCCTCGGCCGGACACCGGCGTCCTTTGATCACCAGCCTTTGATCGGCCGGCGACACTATGTAAAGGTTCGTCGCTTACGAGTATAGCGGACATTGGGTTTAGAACAACAGAAAATTAAAACTATTGATGCTTGTTTCCTGCATCTGACCCTTCTTCTTGGCGTAGATAGTTATAGGCATGAGAACATAAATTATAGTTTTCGCATCAAATTCTAATTTGACTTCACTATATCGTCACTGGTTCTGTGAATTTGATTTTATAATAAGAACTTTTCACTTTCCCAACCAATGATCATCGTTTAGTAACTTTGATGTTGTTGATAAATACTGAAGTGTAAATCTGTGTTTATCAAGATGTCCAGTATACTCTCCAGCACATCGCCCGCCGAGTTCCACCGATCTCCTTTGACTGAAAACTTGTTAGAGGTCCGTATTAAAATTCAAAAACGACGCACGGAACTCAGTCCCGATTCCTGAAAACATTATTCAGGGGATTTGAATAATGATTTTGTTTTAGTCCGTACTCACACCTCTGGTTAATGTATGCGAGAAGATTGGAGCCCCGAAAGTTCGTAACGCGATTTTTGGTCGGACTTAAATGGTTTTCAAACTTAATTTTGCGGGCACTCGGCTTTTTAGTCGCAAAATGTGTTTATGCAAGAATCCCTTTATGAACAAAGTTGCTGTAATTTATTGCGTTTAAACTTGCAAAGTGTGGAAGGATTGGACGAGACTTGTGTCACACAGTGCACTTCGTAATTGGATGTTTGAGGTGATATATTTTACTATGAAGTTTACTGTCTCCTGGTTAGGTAATGAAGAAAAAATAACTTAAGAAACTACGATTTGTTAGGAAGTGGAATGAAATACCTTAACAAAGATATATAAATTAATTAGTAATCCGTACATGACTTTAATTTTTGACTTAGTATTAACAATTTGAAGAAACCGATACAGTGTTGGGGTTTTCTTGGATTATTATAAGTAGAAACTTTGTGATTAGGTAGTTTTGAGATCCCCAAAACAGATCCCACTCTTTTAAGCATCAATTTATTTAAACTCAGTGACACTGCCTAAGGTTAAGTTACGGATTTAATAAAAAAAAAACTCTTCTGAATCCTCGTTTTCAGTCCGTCGTTCTCCAAACGAGCTCATAAGGGCTCTCACCAGAGACTTCAGACAGCAACAGTCAAAGTAATCTAACAGAAAAAAAGAACTCGCCATATTTTATTCAAATTCCGCGTCGCGAACAGTTGAAGCGGAAAAAATATGAATATGATTTCCTTACGCACTTTAGAGAAGTTGCCTCGCGCCAAATGAAGCATATTTCGAGCCATAACACTCGCATTATTCAGGAGAAAAAAAAAACTCTACGGAGAACGCTATTCAGGATGCGACTTCTTTGGAAAAGTCGCGAAGTAGAAAGATGGTACGACTTTGAAGAAAGCGAGAATAGTACTCGAAAACTTGAAATGTAAGATTAACTTGTTGGGATTTGAATTAGTTTTCGCTTCTTGATATAATTTTCTGACATCCAAGTGCCACAAAAATATCTGTCCATTTGCAGATTTTACAATCAATACGTAACTATAATTCTCAGGGGTTTATGTCACTATCGTTGGAAATTGTGAAAAACTTTATTTAAGATATTTGTTTTTATTGAGTTTTGTTTTACACGCGCTGCAACTAAACTGCACTGGATTTTAGTGTTAGGGCACTTTATTCGCAGAGTGAGCAGGGAGCTTTATTCAAAGTAAGTCTTAAGAACAGTTGAGGAGGGAAGCGCCTTAACTTTTTATATACATTTTGTTCGCTAAATGAACTGAAACTGTATTTCGCAGATGCTAAGCAAACTTACTTTTTGGGTTAAGTATCGCTGGAAAATGGACCGTTTGTTTTGGCTGTTTTGTGACAAAAAATACGCGGGTTGTGTTGGAGATGGGTGAATGTTAACGTACAAGTAAGTTTTTAGATAACAAGGAAAATTTATGAAATTATTTATTGGTAGAATTCATAATTAAATATTAGTGGGCTCCTACCTAGTTCTAACAAGTAGGTTATTTATGAGTTTAAATATTGGGATTATTTTTTTAATAGCGTTGCTACTTTAAAATTTCTTTCCAAGTGTATATTTTCCTTTTCTCGATAGTAAGTACCAACCTAATAAGAATAATATCTCGACATCATTAGGAAAAAATATTCTCAACATAAATTCATATAACTATAACACATCGTCTACAAACGACTACAGAACCAATTTTTCAAATTAAACGTCGAAACGCGTTGTTTTTCCTTCACCCTAGGACTTCATGTAAATTATATTCAGCGGGGAGATCTGCCCACCCCGCTCCCGAGATAGCTTAATGATGCTACGAGATAACGTAAATGTTATGTTATTATTTATTTTAGTGTTATTGTGAGTGGTGTGCTTCTTTTGTTTACACTTCGAAGTGTAAAACACAGAGAAAAGTTTTCCAAGAAAAAGAAGTGTGATCAACGTATCGATAATATTGTAATGTCAACTATGAACTTGCGATGTCATTAAAGAAATTCAGAATATTTTATTTCATTACGAAAACTCACACCTATATAACCACGTCTTGTCAGTAAGATACTGACAAAAGGTGGTTATATAGGTAATTGCCTTGTATACTTACGGTAAATAATTTAAGGTGGTGTAATTTTATATCAATTTTGGGGCATACTTATTACTGTCATTTTTAAAATTAATTTATTTTTAAGCATTTCAAATTCATACAACATGTGCTACCTGCGTAAACATGCAAACACAATGTAATTAAAAGAAAGAAGTGAAGCAAACGAAATTATTCAAAAACAAAACTGCCTCATTTGAAATACAGCGGTCCCCCGTTTCTGTCAATGCTTGACTTTTTCGAGACGCTCTCAAATCTGCAAGACAAACAACTGAATCTATGGAGTTAAACAAACGACGTGTTCTTGACGGAGAGACGAGATAGATATTGGATGAAGATGAAATCGATCGAAATTTTAGGAGACATTTTAATTCCAGGCTTCCGCCTATATCAGTCATTTTCTCATCTCGACTCAACCTCGACTCGAGTGTTTTTTTTTTCCATTGTTGACGCTGAGTCGAGAGGAGTGGAGGAAGTTGCCCTCAAAAGGACTTAGAATAAGTGTCTGGAACCTTAAAAAAAAAATTGGTTACAGCCACTCAGTGTGAAGTAAAACAGCTGATGTATTTTAAGTACACTGATAGGTTTGAAGTTGAAATATACTTTTATGTCAAAGACTGCACTAATTTTCATCTAGACCACATGGCGTCAAACAACCAAGGAAAAACTTTAATAGCGTTAAATTACTTAATTGCACGTTCATTTTCCTCAACGACACGAACTACTCGTATTTTATACGAAGGTAAAAAGAAACTCCACTTTTCTGCCTCGTTCCTCATTACCCTCAGCGATTTCAAGACATGTTCATTCCCTAAATTGTATTAGATCTTCACCACGTCTTGCAAGTTCCACACACCGTCGTCGATATCTGGCTCAATCAGTGAGGCTTCGCTTGAATTTTTCCACGCTTCTTATTCATGGACATTACTTATGCATGCAGCAAGCGAAAATATTACAGCATTTTATAATGAAAGAAATATTAATTTTGAAGCAAAGTTTTCTTTGCGGTCGCGACGACGACGGGCGGAATTAAGTTTGGTCCGGGCGAGTTCGCGGCCCCCCCACATTCTAAATATGCTTCGCTGAATTTTAGTTGGGGTTTTGAACCGTTCGTTAAGACCTACATTTTATTATTTGAGTAAATAAATTAAAGGGCGGAGAAAATGCGCCGTCTGGTAAATGTTTTCTAGAGAGCTGGAGTTTAAATTCTTTTGTGGAAAGGAATGGAAATGAGGGAAATTTATCTTTTTTAACCGACGAAAAAAAGGAGGAGGTTCTCAATTCGACCGTATATATATTTTTTTTCATTTTTTTTCATTTAATATCACGGATATACTTATGTAATATGTAAGGAATGGAGGAGCTCGTGGCTAAAGTAATAACAGCCGCACGGGTCGATCTACAGGTTAAGCTACGCTTGCCAGGGTTGGTCCATGGATGGGTGACCATCTTTACATACCGAGACTCCACCGTGCCTCGGAAAGCACGTTAAGCCGTTGGTCCCGGCTGTCAATCGTGGGTCTTTGACAGTCGTTACGGGTCGTCAGAAGCCCGAAAGTCTAACAACCAGTCTTACCAAGGGGTATCGTATTACCCAGTAACTGGGTTGTGTAGGTCAGATAGGCAGTCGCTCCATGTGAAATACTGGTATTCAGCTGCATCCGGTTAGACTGGAAGCCGACCCCAAGATAGTTGGGAAAAGGCTAGGCAGATGATGATGACTTATGTAATATGTAAACAGAAGGTAATTTGGTTCTGTGATGACCTTCTTATAGCTAAGTGTTAGTTTAATACCTTCTTCTGCTTTTTTATCATTCTCATTCTTCTTCTTTCGAATCGATGGTTTCCTAGTTTTTAGGGTTCCGTACCCGAAGGGTACGAATGGGACCGTATTACTAAGCCTCCGCTGTCTGTCCGTCTGTCTATCTGTTAGCGGGCTGTATCTCATGATCCGTAATAGGTAGACAATTGAATCACAGAATGTGTGTTTCTATTGCCGCTATCTTTATAGCAGGTGTCATCTGTTCAAGTTAAATGCTATGCTTACATAGCATTGAACTTGAACAGATTGGCATCGCCAATCTGGTCTAGGCTAAGATCCCGGCGTATCTTTTTTCCGCTAAAAGGATCCAATTTCACATGGTCCATCTTTCCGAGGTGTAACCGTGCCAATAACCGACCAACTTGATCTACTTGGTGTTACGTTAACATCTACCCTCAATTTTGGTCCCTTCATAGAGGCAAAGGCTCAAGTGGCTGCCAAAAAGTTGGCGATCCTCGCAAAGGTGAGACGGTACTTTGCCGGAACAGCTGCTCAAACTTTATCAAGCGCAAGTTCGATTGTGTGTGTAGTACTGCTCGTATCTTTGGAACCGATCTGCCAGATACCAGCTTGATGCCCTTGAGACAATTGAGAAACGAGCCAAGAGGATCATCGGCAATGATAGGCTCGTTGAGTCAAAGCTCCAAAGTCTTGAGCATAGACGCCGAGTTGCTAGCCTGTCGGTTTTCTATCGGTTACATTTTGGGGAGTGTGCGACGGAATTGTATAATTTGATACCGCCAAGCCCGTTCCATCATCGGACCATAAGCCGTACGGCGATGTGCCACCGGAACATTTTTTTTTAGCGACATGCTGTGTTTGGATTTGTAATTTATTGCTTTAAATGAAAAAAAAAAATTACATGCATATCCATATTGAGTCGAGAAGTGCAGTTCTTGTGTATGCAGTTTCGTATTTTTTTCTCAGTCGATTTTCTCCTCAACTAACAGCTGTAAAATAAAAACACATAGTTGATAGAACTGATTCTTCACGCTGTAAAATTAAATCAAGCATCAGAATCAAAACAAACGGTTGTTCACAGACACAATTATTTTGACTTTTCAAGCACTCATTACAATTCTGTTTCCAAATTACACACCAGCATCCAACTCATTGCTATGGGAATATAACCCTTGTGGAGTTGTTTTAAGGGTGTGCGTGTTTGAGTTTGTGGTCCAATTAAGTTGGTACACTTAGAGTAAGTGATTTCTCTCAGTTTAGTCATAAAAATGTTAATGCTGCAAAAACAAATAGCGCTTAATGTATGCTGAGGGGAAGGGAATTAATAGGGAGTACACAGACAGACAACTCACTATTTTGCTACATTTCTGCTGGTACCGCACTTGAGTGAGCTCGAGCCATGGGTTGAGTACTTGAGTGGAACCTCTTTCATTATTTTAATTTGGTTGAAATATTTGGCTACCTATGTATAGTTTGGGGGAATGTTGTTTCGTATGGATCGAAAGGGTAAGTATATAAGCAACTCAAATTCTTGTTACTATGTTAGTCAGGTCACAAAAGAAACAGATATTCAGGTTCTTACGTTCGGCACTTTGTTCGGGACTTGGTTGCGCCACTTTTTTCCAGTTAAACCTCTAGGAAGTGGTGACGGGCGGGTATTTTGGGGGACTGTCTTCATGTAGCACTTTGACGTTCAAAAAGTGCTGGCTCTCAGCCTTTGATTAAATGACTTTTGATTTATTTAAATAATTATGGTCCAGTGCATTGACCCGTATCATCATGATTTTCATTTCACTATAGTAAAATTCTGTTTTCATGTCCCAGCATTTTACGAAAATTATGAACAGTAGATCTCACGGACCATACTTCAACCGACAAGTTGATGATGAAGCATATCTTTTGTATCTCTATCAATATATCTACCTACTGTCAGGTTTCCCCTCGTCGGGTAAACAAGGAGCCAAGGTAAGACATACTCATAATATAAGTAGGTGGCTCGCTGGAATTGATTATCGCCGGCCGATAACAGCCGCCCACAGCCCCCGGACCGTTATTTTGGCAGGAAAATGATGGATGTTCCAGGAAAATATTGTGGCTAAATCTACTGGAAATAAATACACAACATCAGCAGTGTTTGGGCTATGTATCGATGGAAATAGTATATTTTTATGTATATTTATATGGCTATCTTTTGTAAATTAAGGATCTATTTCAGTTAGGTGCCTAAATATGATTGAAAATGTTAAAGTTTTACTTCTCACTTTTTCCTTCAAAAGATTAGACAAGACTTATGAAATGACTTCCTACAGTTCCTAAAACAATTGTTTAGTTCTTAATTGATATGTAGTTTATTTATTTTTCAGTTTACTTAACCGAAAACACGCTTCGACCCGCTTTTAGGTTCGCAATGTTGTGTATTTCGCACTAGTACGGAATAGTGCGGCGGTTAAGCTCCGCTACAATTTATTATACTATATATTGTACCTACCAAGCTGGTCACCAGACAGCCCCCACTGGTCGCCGGGCAGCCCCCACCAAAGCAGATGAAAAAGATTCCGTAAGCCGTTTCACGCAATAATTTGTTTGTTTATGAAGTTTTACTTATTAATTTCGAGTAGGTAGGTAAGTCGATTGATACACGTGCGCAATTGTCATTGCAGTTTGTCGCCTCGGCTGCAATGAAAAAGTTTTCCCACACAATGTACTAGAATTAGTATAATGTTAGACCCACCAGTTTAGCTATTTCCGCTTAATTAATGAAGTAGGTGGTATAGTGATCGAGATCAGTGTAACTCAATGTGGGGGCGTGATTTACTTATTCTGTTCAGTGTTTGGACGGAAACACTGGCACAGCAATTATTAATTATATATATTTTAGTTATTTTGTGTTATATCTGTTACAGTTCACGTCATGATCTGACTTCCATTAAACAATATTTTCTTATTTTCTTTTTAACCTATTCTGCATTCAAATGATCCTTCAAACGTATAACAAATCGACCAGTATGTCGAACCCAAGGAGTACCTAAGTTCCAGTAACTATATAGGTTATCTTACATCAACGTTAGAAAAAAATATCCTACCTAATTTATTTTTTCAGGCTAACGAGCGCCATCTGCGATACGAACGCACCGCAAACATGATGGATTCGCGTCAGAAAATACTCGCGGAAATTATTCAAATGAATGCGTTCACTGCCCACCTACGTTGTTTTGTTCCCGCGCTTTCTTGTTTCAAAACTGTATATTTTGCGAGGGCTTCGGTTATCGAGAATTTCGGGTTTTGTATTTTTTAAACGCGTGTGCCAAAATGAAAAACAGAATTTTACTGAAATATGGTTTGAAAAATAACGCAGCATTTTTTGGCTTGAAAACTTACAAACAAAATTATTAACTTACCATCTGAATTCAAACCTACACATGACTGCTGCATGTCATCATCATCATCATCATCAGCCTTTTAATGTCCCCACTGCTGGGGCACAGACCTCCTCTCTGTGAGAGGGCGTGGGCCGTAATCCACCACGCGGGCCCAATGCGGATTGGTGGATGTCACATGTCTACTGCATGCTTACTGCTGCATGTGTTGTTGTGAATTCAGATGGTATAATATATTAATTATTAATATTTACGCTACGTATAAAGGTTTTAATAGTATGGGGACTGGGCCATACTATTAAAATCTTTGTACGTAGCGTTATTATCATAACATTAACTTCGCTCAAAATCAATTTAAAGTTAAACAAACAAAAAGATGTTGACTTCACAAAAGCCGGAAAAACCCCTTTATTTGTCTGAAAAATAAACAATAAGTTAATAAAACAGAGCCCACTTTGAATCTATTATACCTTGGCTTGAAGGGTTGGGTATTAATTCGGGAAAATATTCTTTTTTAAAAGGGGTGTTTTTCATCAACTTGCACCTGCGGTCTTGTTTAGTTTTTTTAAGGTCTGGTCTGGATGAAAGCTTATAATTAAGTGGGAAAATTGAATGTTTTAAGCGAGTTTGTTTTGTTACTGGATGAGGTACTTGTATGAAATTGGTATCAGACAGTAAATATTATTAATATTATTCATTTCTTCCATCTTGCACCTCATGCTCTGTTACCAGTTCACGTATGGATCTGACGACAGCGTCAGCGGACGGCGTTACCGTGGCTGGATACTGGACCAAGCAAGCTATTTAAGTAAATACTCTATTTACGAGTATGCCATCGACACGTTAAGAAGAAGATTCATAAAGAAAATGGTTACTAAACTCTGAAACAGCCATATGCATAAAAAAATGGTTACTAAACCACAAATTCTACATAGAATTAAGAATTTGCTTATCAGAAATCAAACTAATTTAGGAGGAAGTTTTTTTATAAATATGGCCATAGGTATCTATGGGAATCTGTAAGGATCAAGAGAATATTACCACTTTATTTGCCACACCCCAAATGGTATTAAGAACGTGACTATAATAAGTATACTTATTTCATTTAGGTATGTTCGTAACACTCATCAGATTTGTGGACTATCTTCTTTCCAAACTCACAAAAATGAGCACTGGGCCTGATGTATGACTATTTTCTCATAGATCAATAAACTACAGTAAATAGAACTTATCTTTGCCAAAGAAGTATATATGTGCTCAGTGCGTATATGCTAGTAAATAACATGTATCTTCAAAGCCGACACTTCAGCGTTAGTTCGTGACACGGTTTCCTTTCTTTATCGTCTCAGTCCACAGACTAATATAGTAGATAGAGAAGAAAATATCACATACTTTAAGATCGTTATATATGGTCCAAGCAAAAAAGGTCCAGTTCTCGACATTTAGTTGCCGAGATATACGCAGTTTTATAATGTTGAGTGAACAATTTCGCGATTTTAATTATTAATTATTGATCAATTATCTACAAGTTTATATTATATTGTAAATGACTTCTTATTATGTTTCTAAGTACCAGAAATTTCTTATTTGCTTATTATTATTTTTATGCTTTTTCTCAAATCAAGCTTTTTCAGAGTTTCAACTTCATTCTGATTAAAATAAAGGTCCAGTTTTTGAATATTTTTAATACTAATTATCAATTGACTACTCAAGATACTGAATCTAAGTAGTATTAACTCAATACGCCACTATTGGACCCTTTTTTCGTGTACGCCCACATATCGATGGCAGCAAAGTAGAAGAAGACATCTACAAAATCGCAATTTTAGAGGAGAGCATATTTAGTAAAAAATTTTGACTATTTTGAGAGTTGTGGACTGATTAACTTAATTTTTATTAACCGACGAAAAAAAAGGAGGAGGTTCTCAATTCGACCGTATATATGTTTTTTTTTTGTGTATGTTCAGCCCTCATTTATGAACCGATCTTGATGATTATAATCTCAACTAATTTTGAGTCGGCGCCAAATAATAAAATGATTAATTACCTACATCTAGCCTTCTTCATTTCTACAGACATATAAAATTTAGATATTTAATAATCAGATTGTTGTTTGGCGCCGACTCAAAATTAGTTTATATAAAATTTGATATTTTATGTAGGTAAATAAGCTCAATACTCAAGACTTAAAAGGTTTACTTATTTTTTGCTTTTTAGTTCTTTTTCGTCGGTTCAATTTTTTGTTAAAAAGTTTTTTTTTATGATGCATTAAAATAACCTTCTTTATTGATTTTATAAAAGAATGATTCATTCTTTTATATTTTTTTTAATTTCTATATCGTTATTTTACTGAAATATTGTAAAGTACTTTTTTACTCTGAAAAGTCTTCTACGTAGAAAAAGACATGTGCCTGATATCCGTTTCTAAAATATCGAATAACTAAGATAACAATCTCCAGTAATACATATCTGGATATTCAAAGAAAATCTAAACAACATGCAATCAATATTTCGCTTTTTTTACCAAATTTTGTAGATTTCGTTATTTACTTTAAATTTATCAATTTACACGTTTCACTAAATGTGTATTAAATCAATTATTTAGTTCTCAAACCACGCGAAATATATAATTTTAATAAAAATACAAGGATTATTATTAGAAGAAAATAAAAATTCAGGATTGACAGGTGACAGATGAGTTTTTTTACGTTTCATTCATCTGTCAAAGCTCGAAGTAAAGGCGGACAAATTCAAATATCCGTTTCTACTGAGAGGTATTTTTAAAATCGAGTGTAGGTGTCCTTATTTACGTGCCAGATTTTCTTAATTATTTTGAAATTTGAAATAATTTTAATACTGACTTGTAGATAGGGTTGAAATAAGCTAATTTTTGTAAAAAAAGCATTTTCGCAAAAATGTTGATGTCCGTTTCTACTTTGCTGCCATCGATATATAGTGCAAGACATAATAATGAATTTCACCCCTTGAATTTTCGTATCATCATAATTAGTTTAAAGATCACGCATGGATGTTAAATTGTACTTAAGTATAGAACTTGATATCCTCGGAACGCGCCACCGTCGGGTTCCCGGATAACGGTAGGAAGGGTTCACATCGGCGTCGAGAGGACGATGAGATACCTGGGTCTCGTCCTCGACAGCCGGTGGAACTTCGTCGAGCATTTCCGACGTTTGGCTCCCAGACTGGAGCGGTCCAGTGCTGCTTTGAAGCGGCTCCTGCCCAATCTGGGAGGTCCAAACGCCTCCTGCTGGAGGCTCTACGCGGGGATCGTGCGGTCCATGGCCCTTTACGGGGCACCGGTATGGGCGTGTTCTATAAGGCGGCGACCAGCTCACTGGTTGAACGCGTCCCAAAGAGTCATGGCCATTCGGCTCATCCGAGGATACCGCACGGTCTCCTGTGAGGCGGCGAGCCTCCTTGCCGGGCTGTCGCCTTAGGATCTGGAGTCCAGGGTCCTAGCGCTGTTCTGGGAGTGGCGCGAGGAGGCCAAACGCCGGGGCGAAACTCTGCTGCCGCGACACCTCGTGGCTCGGCGGACGGAGCTCCGTCAGGATCTCATAGCGATGTGGAGACAGCGACTGTCGCAACCCATCGCTGGGCACGCCACCATTGCGGCGGTAGTGCCCCTCTTTGAGGAGTGACTGGAGAGGCGTCAAGGCGTCCTCACCTTCCGCCTGACGCAGGTCCTCACCGGACACGCTTGTTTCGGGAGGTTCCTGCATCAGATCGGGTGGGAGGAAACGCCCGGGTGTTACCACTGCGCGGATCGCCCAGAGGACATGGTGGAGCATACAGTGGAGGTCTGCCCCGCTTGGGCGGAGCACCGCCGTGTCCTCGTGGATGCGATAGGTGGCGGCGACCTCTCGCGCCCGGCCCTAGTCAGGCCATGGTACGGAGCGAGAGGGAATGGGAGGCAGTCTCCGCCTTCTGCGAAGCAGTAATGCTCGTGAAGGCGGAGGCGGGACGCGTGAGGGAAGCTCAACGGAGTGGGCCTCACGGCCCCGGCCGCTACCACCGCAGGAGAGGTACTGGGCGTACTGGGCGTAGGACGTCGCGAGACGATTTCGGGCGGACGGCGAGCAGTGGGTAGCTCGCCGTCCGATCAGCACCAGGCCCGTGAGTCGACGGCGCGTAGTGTTCCACGCGCGCCTCAAAGAGATGTTGTCAGCCACCACTGACGGGGCCCATCGTGGCCGGTGCCTGCATGCTTAGGGGTAGCGGAGAAATTCTGTGGAGGAGTAGTCCGACGCCTGAATTTATTTTATTTTTGTTTACATGTACGTAGTTCGGTTAAGATTATTGGTTTTAGTGTAGTTAAAGTTGGTTAAGTATTTAAAAAATAATTATGTAAAATGTATTGTAAAAATGAATAAAAGTGGACTTATAAAGTAAAATACAAAGTAAATAATTCACTCGTAAAGAAATTTTGAAAGACATAGGAACAAAAAAATGTGTCATCTTTTTTCAGTTCTACGTATCAGTGTTGCCACATTATCCCTCGTCCCGCGTGTGACGGAGTGCCCTCGTGACGTAAGCTATGTGCATAAATTTCGTGGAGAGTTGTGACATGGCAACCCCGCCACCTTTGTGACGTCAAGGGCTTTCGTCTGACGTTCTCGAGAGTGTTGCTAGATGCGATTTATTACTTTTTTATTTTGTTTTCGTGGTGTTTACGACTTAGGTCGAGTCAAGCCTTTTCCATTTTCTTGCTTAATTCCAGCGGTATCTTCTTTTTAAAAATAGTTTTGTTTGCTTCAGCATAGCTCACTTTTCTTCACTACAGACACCGTGTATCAGCCTCAGCTTTGAGTACTCGTTGATGATCCATATCTAAAGATTTTTCGTGATGTTCCTAAGAAATAACTATGATTTTCTTTCAACAACAACAGTATGATTTAAAACCTTCCAGGTGCGAGTCGGATTCGCACACGAAGGGTTCCGTACCATAAACTGAAAAAACCCCAAAAGGGTTTTGTTTTTAGGCTGTATCTCATTATCCGTAATAATAGGTAGACACTTAAAATTTTCACAGAATATGTATTTCTGTTGCCGCTATAACAACAAATAATAAAAATAAATTAAAAATGAAAGGGCCTTCTCCATTTAAGGGGGGAACTCCTTTTAATTTTATTGATCAATAGATACAGCCCGCTGACAGACAGACGGACAGCGTAGTCTTAGTAATAGGTTGTTGGTCTTAGTAGTTGGTTACGGAACCCTAATAAAACATCAAACTAAAATGCTTTTCTTATTCCACACGAAATTCTTGGATTTATATTCCGAAGTTTAGCTAGCTGCCTAATCAAGAGTCAGTCGATAAACAACAGAGCTCAAAGGACACGTTATTCCAACTTGATTGACGTTTGTTCGAATTCGGAACGCGGACAAAAAAGAAAAGTTTGTCACATCTCGGCCAGTGCTCCTCGTAAATCAAAGAGGTTTTATACAAAACGTTATTTTCTCTTATTAAAGCGAAAGGGAACGGGTTTAAGGGTGGCGTAAAAAGTTTTTTCTTACCATTATGGCGTGAGAAAAAAAGGGCAGGTGAATGTGGAGGGCCAATATTAAAATGTTTCATGGAAATTTTCAGTCGTTCAACGGGCTATATTTCAGGAGTTGTTCTGTCTGTCTGCGAATTTGGTATTCATAGACGGCTCTTACTTTAATATTGGGGTTAAAGCGACTTCCTTGAGCGTATTTTTGTTAGTTCACTTTAATCTTTTTATTTGAAGAAAGGAGCAATTTTAAACTATGTAAAAATGTGTCGGCAACTGAGAAATAACGTTAACAACAATTTTGTCGTCAATCTTGAAAAAACATCATAATTACAGACGGTCGTTGAATTTTTCACTGTTTGTTGTTGTTGTTGCTAACTCGCAAATAAATAAAACTGAAAAATCCCTGATTCTGGAAGTTCTAGGCAATTGGTTTAGAGAGGTCTGCAAACCAGTGATAACTTCAGAACACATTACTATACATTTCTAATATCTAGACAGTACGCATACGCAGACGTATACGATATAGACGTAACTCTTAGTATACAATGAATCAGTATAAAACGCGACCGAAGAAGAAATCGTATTTATCCAATCAATCCAGTGGTGTAAAAAAGAAGTAAAAGATAAATAAAGAAAACTAAGAGGAGTATGAAAATGAGTTTACAGTTGAGATTAATAGGTGAGGTTTTTATTAATATTCGGCGGTTTATGAAACACCGAAGGGTCGGACTGCGGACCAAGTCAACAGGTACGGATTTAAGAAGTGCAACTTTAGGAACGAATTGTTACATTTGTTAGATATTAATCCGTCAGGCCCCTCGCGTCTGCCTCCTTAAGGAGACGCGACAATAGGTTTTTAATTGTGTCTGCTAATGAGGGGTATAATTTTTTATATATATTGGGTTACAAATCACTAATTGGGTTAAAAATATAAAAAAAATCCGTGTCCATCACCTTCAAACGATATACAGAAACTGTGTGATAATCTAGATAAGCGCTAAACGTGATTTGAGGTGCGAGCGAGTCTTAAACATTTTGTCTTGTGTAGTTTTCCAATCAAATTTGTTACCAGTTATTGCTTTGCTAATAGTTATGTTTATAAAATCAAGTTTTTCTATCATTGATAGGCTCGTACTGGACCACTGTCTCACCTGATGGTAAGCATTCACTCTTGACTTAAAGACCCCAGGTTGTAGCTACTCGTATCATGGCACAGATTCCTTAGCTGTACGCACAATTGCCTAGGGGTAGCGGATAAATTCATAACAGAGTTACGAAGGAACAGGGGTGGGTTTTAGTCAGTAAGAGTCTGACACGCCCTTCCGCTCCACCCAGAGCGGGAGATGTCATTGGATGATTCCCCACCCCGCCAAAAAAAAAAGCTGTGCGCGCAATGAAATGCTTTGTGTTCTGCTAATAAAGTTAATATTTATTAAACTGAGTGTCCCGTTGACTGATTTTTCCCAATTGCCTGATGCTTTTGGCACTTCTTATAATTAACACAAAACAAATCAGTCTCCTTAGTTCAAATCCATCTCTGTAAATTAATCCGTTGAGCGGCCCTCAGTTTGTTTTGATTGTATTAATTAAAAGTAGATCCCTCAGCTTCAAGATTAACACCTCTCTTTTCTTCAGGTCGTCCATATTCATGTACGACGAGCTTCGTTAACAACTGAGGGTTTTTCACCCTATTTACATACCTTTGCGATTGCTGAGGGAAACATTCTTTTGGTGGAACTTGGAAGTGTGATTCTTTTGAGCTGCAGTCGGGGTTGAGTATAAGGGTCTAGTTATGATTTTTTTTGGTTTTATTTTAAGGAATGTGTAGTTGTGGCAGGAAAATGTTTGTTGCTACAGGAAAATTTGTATTAGTAGAATTTTTCATCATTATTTACCGAAAGGTAAGGTGAATGCCAGAAGCGTCTAGTCCAAAAGCCGTTGCAAGTTAAAAAAAAAACGAGTCAAACATAAAGATACTCTAGTTTTGTAATTTTCACTGAGGAGACTTTTTTTCCCTCATGATTTAACGAAAAAAACCGGCCAAGTGCGAGTCGGACTCGCGCACGAAGGGTTCCGTACATTACCTATAAAAACGAAAAAAATCACGTTTGTTGTATGGGATCCCCCTTAAATATGAATTTTATTTTGTTTTTTAGTATTTTTTGTAAGAGCGGCAACAGAAATACATCATCTGTGAAAATTTCAACTGTCTAACTATCACGGTTCATGAGAAACAGCCTGGTCACAGATGGACAGACAGACAGACAGACGGACGGACAGCGGAGTCTATTACTAAGACTCCGCTAAGGGTCCCGTTTTATCCTTTGGATACGGAACCCTAAAAACAAAACAAAATACACCAAATGACCAACTTACAGACGAAAGCCTATATTTGCCCCATCTTCGTATTAAAATATCAATTGCTTTATACCGCGTTTATGTATTCCATTTCCATCCATTCGCACGCCATTATATTCCCATAGCCCATACATATCTACGTACCTCTACTACCATAAAGACATAAACCGTGGGCCGGCCATAAAACCTTATTACACCATATTATCTCAACTTCTTTTGTATACGATTGAAGTGAGTAGATACCAGTTTTTCTTTTTTTAAACTTATTACCACCAACAAACAATATTTTGCATGTAAAAGAAAAAATAATTATATTTGAAAATGCACGATCTGGAAAAATTATTGTTGAGTTTAAAACTTGATCAAAAGGGTTGCTCCAGCAATAATCTTGATACAAGTACCTAGATTTGAGTTTAGCAAAGTAAGAAATCTGTCAGTTTTGAATGAAGAACCATTATTGTACTTCATTTCCTCAAAATAAACCTTAGCGTCGGTGTATTAGCCGACGGGTCATGAGCAAACACAAATCTTGCTGTCGTCATGTTGTAGACCTTTGACGTCCAAAAAGTGCTCGTAGCCTAGATTTAATAAATGACTTTTGATTTTTAATTTTAAATAAAAAAAAAAAAAACACCTTATGAGTGAAAACTGTTATTTCAACAGAACTGAATTCAAATATCAACACTGAACTTCTGAAAATAAATAATTAATAGACACGTTAAGAATAACGAAAGTCAAGCGATGGGCTGCTCGAACATTCATTGAACTAAAGTCAAATCAAATCAAAAGTAGTTTATTCAAACTATGCTGAGAGCTCACACTTTTTAAACGTAAAAATTCTACATAAAGACAGTGTCCCAAAAACGCCGTCCGTCACCACTATCTAGTGTTTAAGCTGAGAAGAAAAAGTGGCGCAACAGACTCCCCAGCATCACATGTCTGTTAAGTTTGAAGAACTTGAATTCATACAATAGTAATTAACAAAAAAAAGCTTATGAGGAAGTATGGATGTTCGTTACTCTTTCACGCAAACACTACTGAACGGATTTGGATGAAATTTTATAATATTAATTTTTACAATATTAATAAATTTTGCAATATTAATAAATTTTAAATTTTAATTTGATAATAAAATATAGGCTTTATTTTATAATAATAATAATTTATTAGCATAAATACAAGTTGGACACAACATGTTGGAGTACACAAAATTGTCACTAGTAAACAGAAAATCAAACAAGACAAGTAGTGTGCTCACGATGGGTAAAGTAGGTACGGTCAATACAAGATTTGAGCCCTGCCTCCTAAACTAGGAGGATCCTGTGTCTTAGGAGGCAGTGTCTTCACAAAATAGTGGACAAGCAAATTTATGAGCGTACTAGCAGAGTCGGATAGTCACAGACCAGATTTAGACTAAAAGGTAGGAAATATAAATACATATATTTATTTAATTAGTATTTGTAATTGAGTAGTAATGTTTGTATTGAGTGTATGTGTGTATAATATTTGTGTGGGGTGTAATAATGAGAGGAAGTAGGTACTTATTCCACGCGGGCGAAGTCGCTGTCAGAAGCTATTTACATTACATATGTATAAGTATGTAACATAACACAGAAAAGGAATATATCAATCCAAAAGACATCATATAATAAAATTATTTGCCACTTGTAAGCTAGCAAAATCCACTGTTGGCAGCAGACGTTTGACAATTTGTCACATACATTTTTGGAAATCATTTCAGCAACTATAAAAATAACAAATAAATTTAGAAAACTTTAAAATATCATGAAGATGAGTTGAAATAGTAATTCTTACGGGCGCGTGCGCACTTCTATGTTAATATTCCCGGTTCTTTTACTTTCCAGTTGCCATTGCTTGCTATTCTTACCAAAGCGTAGCTAGTAATGCTTTCTTCAGTGGGTTGTGGATATGCGTGTGTTGGATGATAGAAGTCAGAAGGAAAGGTTGTAAAGCCGTTAAAAGTAAGAAAATTTCGAAAAGTTTCAGTTTTAACCAATCAAAGAACATACACCTTTGCTGGTTTCATGCAGGGAGTAAATTTTTGCTTTAGATTATTAACAGAATTGGTAATTCTCGGTCTGTTCTTAGAGACCGCCGTACGTAACATCTTTCCTAATAAACAAACGTAGTTGGAAAGAAGAATTATGATATCGCTAGAACTCCAACGTAGGGTTCAAATGAAGGTAACATTTCATAGTGCTTAAGAATTTCTTGTTTATCTTAAAAAAATATTATAGCAGGATCATTAATTTTATTTCTGCCCATTCAGAATCTTTATCATTTATCGCTGATTAACACAGAATGGTAGATACATCTCGGGAGATCATACTAATTCTCTTGCTCATGCCTCACAATCCCCATTCGCTGTCAGCGGCTACTAAGAAACCTTATCTCAACAATCGAAAAACATCTGTCCGTATATTTTTACTCGACATACCTAAAATGCGGACTCGAATAAAAACGGACCACTTAAGGCCGAAAGAATATCACTCAATGCTCGCTATATTTTTCAAAGCTTCTCCTCACATTCTGTTTTTATCCTACTTGACTCGTAATGTGGTGAATTCATACATGAACAATCGCTATCTCGAGTGTTCTTGGGTTGTGGAGGGTAGGGGGGCAGAGGGGCGTTTTTCCTTCTTTTACAACATTCGGGGGGTGGATGGTAGCGGTGGATGAGGGAGGGGTCGGCTCCAGGCGATCCGCCCGGATGTCTTTAAGGCGCGGTCATCCCGGATTATGTTGCGTCAGGAGTTTATTTCAATGTGGTTGACCGATTTAATTTTAGTGGCTGCGACTGGGGTTGTTTTTAAGAGTTTTTGATAGTTTACTACGTGTTGGAAATGACGGTGTTGTCGTAAAATTTTTTTACTAAGTTTGACACTTTTGAGGCACCAATTTGTGTTGTAGATAAAATTGAATACTACTTTACAACTGAAAATATTTACAAGAACAAGTAACTCAATCTGAAGAACGTAGTTAAGGAGTCAGTTTCTTGTGTGGTTAGGATCTTTTGAAACATATTTTTTCCCAAAAACAGATAAAATGCTTCATTTCAAACAACCCTTAGGTACTTGGTTCTTCTTATGTACTTAACTGCTCTAAGTCGTCGGGAGATATCGCGACGAGCCAAGAGCGTCGTTGAAGTCTTACTTACTAACGACCTCCTCTTATACAAATAAATGTATGAATACTGACTGAGTGTGCTCTGAAACTGAAGAAGAACCATACATTTTTTTTATGTAGCAAAGGCAAGATATATTTTTTCTTTATATAGGTTAATTATTTGTATATGAACAGTGGATCGAAGTTCCTGGAATTACATTGGTATTAGTTAAAAACCAAAGGTATTAGATTTTCAGCAAATATGATAAATGGTGCTGATGATCTCGATTGTGGTCGCTGTTGATTATATTTTGAAATCTGTCGGTCCATGTTTATTTCAACTTCTCCAGTATATTAATTGTGTTTAAATATCACGTTCTTATCTAAAATTCTACAAACTAAGTCGAGTCTTGGCAGCCCTATAAAACACATAACTTAGAGCTTCTATGTAGTAACTTAGCAAGTAACTAAACTTACAAGTTTAAAGGAAGAGCCGTTGTATACTGCGAGTCGGTTTAAACTATAGTCGTAAGTTAGTAGTTGGAGTAGCGTTCAGTTACTTACTTTATTGATACAAAGCACTTCGCCCGCGACTTCGTCAGCGTGGATTAAAAATTTTATAGCCTATGACACTCACAAATAACGTGGCTTTCTATTGGTAAAAGAATTTTCAATTTCAATTTCATCGGTTCAGTAGATCTAGAGATTACCCCCTACAACCTCACAATATCACAAATTTTGCCTCTTTATAATATTATAGTATATACGAGTATATCCTTCTTTGTAGGTAAAGTGACTCTTTATTTATTTATTAAACACTTTACGCACATACAAGTACAGAGTTCGTATTGTGTTTTTTGAAAGGTTACACAAAATATCCGCATCTCTACGTAGTAGTATAAATCAAAGTCGCTTTAGGCGTCTGTATGGTTCTCCGCTAACTCCTCCTAAACCACGCAACGGATTTTAATGCGATTTTCACTAATATAAAGAGCGATAAACAAGGAAGGTTTCTGTATATAATTTCTACCCACACAGAGTCTTGATGGGAAGCTAGTATTGTGTATTTCGTAAAATGGGTGGCAGACATATATTTAGAATCTTTTGACATAACTTTTACGGTGGGCAGTGCTTCTTTTACATTGTCTTTCTCAGAGGCAATGTAAAAGAAGAGGTTTTTTTTTTCTTTTGCTCTCAGCGGACGTTCCAAAACATGATAAAACTATTACATTTAGAATTAAGTATTTGTATTTATTTTACTCATTGTTTGCTGCACCGGTCGACGTCATCACGTCAGCGCCGGCTGTCGCTGGAAACCAGCGCTAGAGCTCTGTCTCGCATAGGGTCGCAGCATTATGCTGCACGATGGCCGTTTTGCGAGGATGTTTTCCCCAGCTTTTTATTTTTTTAGTGTTTGGTCATTCTTTGCGTCATGTTTACCGCAAATAAACTTAATTTCTTTCTTTTAACTACACATCCACCCTTAACCTAATACATCCAAGTTCCTACATATCTCAGCTACATAATTTTTATTACTCTTCCCAACATTACTAAAATTAAACATCCCATACACTAACCACATTCTAACATAATGTTTCAGCAACATTAAGCACCACAACACAAGTAGAGACCATAAAATTAATTAACTAGAGTCCACTCGTTATCCGGAGTCCTCCAGACCACAGTGACCAGCCAATTACATTAACGGCCGATATAAAACTGGAATGATAATGTGGGTGGAGTCTGTGATTTTCGAGAGGTCACCGCATCTCAATGAGATGGGGTGGCGAGGAGAGGCACGCGGTATGTGGCATTCATGTTACAGGATGTCATTTTAAGTTAAATGTGTGAACGTTTTGCAAGAATTGAGACTGAAAATTGGAATGAAAAACGTGTTGTGTGTGAAATCAGTGTCGCAATAAGCTAGGTACGATTCCGTGATGATTAAATTATGGGCGAGTATTTATCCCTACGGCTGATTTCAATCTATGATGTACTAAATCAGCATTTTCACCATCATCATCGTCATAATCATTGGCAGCCTTTTCCACTGGTTTCTGAGCATAATTGTGTAGGTGTTTTGTCGTATTTGCCATCCTTTCTAGGGCTGTGCAAATCTCTTAAGTCATCCAGGTCTCACCTTTATTTTTTTAGGGTTTAGGAAATCATTCAATGACTTCTCCCGCTGTGGTTGGAGCAGGAGGGCGTGTCAGACTCTTACTGACTAAAACCCCCCCCTTTACCCCTGTTCCTTCAGTTGCTTGTGCTAGGGCTGTGGTAACTCTCTTTCAAATTTATCCGCGACCCTGACAGGCATTGGTCCTGGCGGACCCCGTCACTTTTGCTGACAGCTCTTTTTCGACGAGCGCGGAACACTAGCGCCATCGACTAGGGCCTGGTCCATACCGGACGGCGAGCTACCCAGTAATCGCCGACGCTCCGACACCCGGGGCGTCTCCTGCTGTGGCTGCTAGGAGCGTGAAGGCGTCTCCATTCAGTCTCCCTCACGCGCTCCTACTCCTCCTTCGTGAGCATTACTGCTTCGCAGAAGGAGGTGACAGCTTCCCATTCCCTCTCACTCCGTACCATGGCCTGGACCAGGGCCGGGCGCGAGAGGTCGCTGCCGCCGATTACCTCCACGAGGACACGGTGGTGCTCTGCCTAAGTTAACCTCCGCCGTATGCTCCACCGTTTCCTCTGAGCGATCTACACAGTGGTGACACTGGGGCGTATCCTCCCGCTTAATCCTGAACAGGAACCTCCCGAATCCATGTCTTACCTACGTTCCTCTGTAGGTCAATCGCATTGAATTCATACTTACGAGTATTGTCAGTAAGACTTTCAAAAGAGATTCTGAACGGAAAATCTTCCCAATGTAAAAACCCTTTCTCAAAAATGTCCTGTACCACGTTCTTCTTCAACTGAATAGTGTTTTCAGCGCCTACAGCTCCGGTAGGTAAGCCAGCGGCTAAGTGTCATGACTATTCATGGAAAAACCGCGGCGTTTCATTACTGAGAGTCGAGCCAACGTTTATTTTAACTTTGGAAATAGCTGGCGCCGCCACCCTGCGATATTTGATTTTGTCAAGGAATTAAAAAGATGACGGTTTTTTCTAGTTTTGTTTGGGTTAACTCGATGTGATTTTTTGAGATCTATGACTTAAAATTTTATGTTTAGTTTTCTTTTATGGTTTTAATGTGTAGGTATTAATCATGTCCCTAGGCTTTTCACAGAACTCGTAATACTGCTTCCTATTTGATATGGTCTTCTAAAATCTGGAACTTGTAAGAAAACAGTAAATTGCCAACTGGAAAATTAAGTTGATCTGTAAAACAAGAGGAAATCATGAGCAAAGGTTGCTAACTCGGCCAAACACCGCGTTACAAGAAAAATAAGAAAATCCACTCATGAAAATTTTCTTTCTTAACTTTTTATTTTCTTTTCCAAAGTAAACAGCGTAGTTCGCACAACACATCAATCCTTCTAAAAATCACAAACTATTCCGCGTGGTCGACATTCACAGCTGAACACGCTATTCAAATAGGGATGAAAATACGGGGGATGAAGTACAGGGGATGAAAGTAGCAAAAACCCCAGGCCCTCCTCATTACCATAGTCTGTGGCAACTTCGCGAGGGATGTTAGAAGCAAGACTTTGAAGAAAATTGCAAAATATACTAATTTAAAATATAAAGTCTTTTTAAATCTTTACGCTTGGATTGGTTTTTGAGGTAAATAGCAATATTTTGATGATCATAACAGGGGTGAAACGGGCACTTTAATGAGTTCGGGATAAGCACGATGTTAATCTTCAGAAGATTTTTATGAACCTACTTTACCTACTACATTTAGTGGCAAATAAAGCTTATGTACTCGTCTAATTAGACTGGAAGTAACACGGAATATTGAAATGCCTTTTCCAAAGTTAGCTAGAGTTATGTAATCTACCTATGATGCTGCTATGACAATACTTAGAAAAATAAACCGCCGACTGTTAACATCATCTACCTACCCCTAAAAACCATAACCAATGTCGCCTCCAAACTTCACGTTATATACCTCCGTTCTCGTAGCTCACAGCTCAGTAAAAAGCATCTTGAGGCGTCTGCCGAGGACAGGCCACTTGTCATAAACTAACTCCATGATAAATCGACAGCGGCGCCATCTCGCGCCTGTTACTTATTGTTCCCTTACACAGTGCTACCAACCTTAGAAATCGAACCGAAAAGCTTACGTCAAACGATAATAGACTTTGTTGTGATTTTTTTAAGGTTGGGTGTCGTGTTTGGTAGTGTTAAGGATGGTTGGTAAAATCTGCTACTTTTAAGGGTGATCCTGTGGAGAATCTGCAGTAATGCTCGTAGTTATGTCATCGTTATGATAAATACAGTATTTAATTATGTCTGTTAGTAAGATGTTTTGGCTTATGCGAGTTCTTAGTTGAAGTCTTGGGAAACAACAGTCTTACAGGTTTAAGCAAAGGGGTCAATTTTGTGTTTTTGGAAAGCTTTCTTGCTGTTATTTAAGACTTCCCTCAAAAATTAGAAAAAAGAAGTTCACATATACTTTTCCATCACAAATACGACAGTCACTAAATTAGCCGTTACCTCCTGTGGTCAGCAAAAAAGCAAGAGCAATTTTTAATAAATCTCACCACCCATTATGGTTCAAACAAAATGTTTTGTAGTCTTCTAAATGAGAGAACTTCAAAATTACTTAGAACAAAAACTAATTAAAACACTAATTATGAAATAATTCTTCCAATCTTCTTAGCATCAATATTAAACTTTCTCCTAAAATGGTTGCACACGTTTTTGCCACCTCAGAAAATCAAACTCAGTCAAACCCGATCGTAACTGATTACAATTCCGATCGGTATAATAATAATATCAAATAAACAAAAACGGCATCACAGCTCGAGACCATTCGTCACAGCAGCGGTGTAATCCATCTCCAATTTCTTCGTTCATTTTACCCAACCATTATTTAGTTCCGCCGTTCGCCACTAGATGGCGTGCTACCTAATTTATTATGCATACTGATGACCTGCCGTAATGAGGCCCAGGCTTTATTCCACAGGTTTTCCTGAGGAAAATTTGGCAACACAAGTTTGTTAGATTAAGCGAAAGAATGGCTTGATAAAAACGGATGAAATGGTTTTGTTGGCGATTAAGTTTTACGTTATAATTTGCTTGGCGGTTGAGAGTATCCAGATACTCTCTCTCCAGAGATTTGTGAGGATTTTGCATTTTAAGCAACTGAATGTTTATTAGCGGAAGGTTTCGTGGATTGACTTAGCACAGTGACTTGAGGTAATCAAAAGAGTGTTTTTAAATTCATCATTAACACGTTTAGCCAAGAACATGACGAAGAGGTCGCCTCCTCAATCATTTTTTAATCGAAGTAGGTAGTTATCTAAAAATATAGGATAGAAAATATTAATACATTTCTGGGCAAATATTCCGCTCTTAAAACATGTCATAAGAAAATAAACGCCAGACGTAGGTATCCTATAAAAATGTAAATAATAAAACATCATTACCGTTCAAGCGTTAACATCGGGTCTCTTTGACAAACGGCAGGGGATGTTGCCAGTGCAAACACTTGGCCGGACATGGGGTGGCCATAAATAAAAAAACAAAAATATTTACACGTCAATAGATACCGTTACGTACGGCTCAAAGTATTGCACCGATATCAATTTTATACGAACCTTTTTACTTTTCGATGGTAATGATTCTCGAGCGAGCGGAATGATGTAAAGAAAACAGTGGGGGCTAAAGGGAAATTTAAAATAGTTTACGCTTGCAGTATCGGTATTTATTGAAGGCTGAAAATTTATTGTTCCTTTGTGGAAGAGAAATAAGTACGACTTTGAAACGTCTATGTTCTGTACGCTTAAAATATTTGTAGATATGGTGTATATTAAAGGGTCTTTGGTGAGTACGTAAGGCAACATGTTCATGGCAAAATAACTATTGCATTAATTGAATGTCTGTAATAATCTAGGTAATTATAATTGTCAGTCTGTTATAAGTATCGCGTGCCGGCAGGATGTGGAATATCGTAAGTGTTGTTTTAATATACTTCTCCAATCTGACAAGTTATTTTTAAGGAAGTTACTTCATAAGAAACATTTGTCAAATTAACAAATACTGCAGTTTTAAACGTTAGCATATGTTATACAAAACCATACATTCACCCTGACTTCCCCTAAAACATCGCAAATAACCAGAATAAACAAAACCACAACAATACGAGTCAATACTTGATAAATTACATGAATGCCCAGAGCCAATCCATCTTGTTTCCGAATTAGAGAAACACTCAGTCCCCTGCGTTACGTATGCACCCTGCCACTGCCCCACTGGCCAGTGGCCAGGGTAAAGAAATAAAGGAAAATTTATACCAACCGTTATATTTTATTGTTATTACCTTATTCTTTTTATTTTATCAATTTTTCCTTCGGCCGTTTATTGATAAAACTCGCCAGGGGAATGAGCCACCTATTTTGGGAATATAAAAGGGTTGGGATGTGCTTCATTTGCATGGATTATTTGAAGTGGATGTATTGTTTCGGTGGTCGTGAAATATTGCTTTTAGATAAAGGTGCTTACTTAAAGAGATTAGGAAAAAGCTGTTTGTTTTTTTTTTCCGACGGAACTGGCAAAATAAAACGTGGTATTGGGGTTTATCTGAAAATATTGGCTTTCAGACATTACAATAACAATAACACCATTGGTCATAGTACATAATTGTAATTGTGAATGTTCTAAAGTTTATTTAGTAACTCTTCTTCTTATTTCGAATCGATGGTTGGTTGATTGGTTTGTTGTTGGTTATTTACCTACTTAATCCCAAGCTTTACGACTTTCAGACTTAAATTACACTTCAGTGCAACATAAACCACCCACGGCAAACATTGACAGCCAGTTAATTACCAGCAATTAACAGCCACCTCATTCCCCTGCTAGCCACGAGCCTCGCGACAGTCTACTAATCCTATTTCTTATCTTTTACACGCTAATGTCTTACCATTTGCATTCCGTTACTTGCAAAAGGCTGGAGAAAATTTAAGGTTGTGTATGGTGTTGCTAGAGTTTGGGTGTTACCCTGAATGGGAGTGTGAATGATTAAGGAATTATTATTAGTGCCAATTTTTTATGTCAAGTTTTGTATTGACAGATTGGTGTTGGTCTGGTGCTCAACACTCGGTACTCTGTAATAGAAATTATGATTTTGACAATCAATTTTGTTTTTGTATTATTAGGTAACCGATAGTGCATTACGTATTAATATTTTTTAATTTAAATGATGTCAAAGTAACCTGTAACCAGATTTTTGATATATGTCGTACATTGACAATTTTTAAAATATTGTACAAAATTGTGAGGCTTGATATTGATGTAAATTCTATAGGATATAGGACACATTTTTCTATAGGATAAAAAAAATATTAATTTTTGATGTTGAAAAAAAAAACAAAATAAGCACCAAAAAATACTAAAATGTGTGCAAAGGTACGCCGTTTTTCGTACTCACTAAGATACTAATGTACGCAGTTACACTTTTATCTATCTATTCATTTATTCTGAGGAGCTAGGGAAAATGCTTTCCTTTCGTGGGTAACCCTGCAACAAATTAAGAGGAATTAACAAAAAAAAGCTAACATTTGGCGGTAGCAAGCGATGCTAATTGCGGTGGGGCGCGACGTTGATATGGTAATGAACAGCGCCCTCTCTTAGCTAGTAGACGAACTAGTAATGCGCTTTGATTTGTTTCGTGCTAGATTATAAAGGATTGCATCAATTTATGCTGTTGGTGATTAAAAAGATTGCCCATCAAATGCTTTTTGCTACTTACATCCTTTAGTATGATTTTAATAGAAGCGTGTAATGTCTATATTGTGACTTCAAAAAATAATTGATCACTTTTTATTAAAAATGATAACGATATTACCTACACTATTAAAAATTATAACGGTTGTGACTAATTAGACCGAAATAGACTAACATAATTATATACTACTGAGGAAATATTAAAGGAAAGACATTTCCCTTCGCAAAAGAAAAAGTAACGAAACTAATCACAGGCACAAAAAAAAAGTATATACAAAGCTGTAGACAGAACACATTAGACACCACATTTTTACTTTTAATTATTTCGGCCATTATTCAAATTAGGAATACGTATCAATTCGCGCGCCATAACTTTTCAATTTTGGAACGTTACGGAATATATTACGGACGCGTCAAGATGGAAATTAATAAATGGGAAAATTAAAAACGGACCAACCTGAGCGACGGACAAACAGAAAGTTTTAAAAAATTACTCTAATGTATTCGAAAAATTAGAAAAATGGCAGCGCGAACCGACGACCGCCGTCTGAAGTTTAAGTAATGTTGAGGTTTTAAATTAAAATGGGATATTGTGTATCAGAATAAATAACACAGTATCTTCTGGAGTGAATGTTTTGCATATTATTTTTAAGATCGTGGTCGTTGCACTTTTTTAGCGATCTGAAAATAGAAGTGCATATTCATATAATAAATTAGGTAGAAGAAAGCCGATCGAAACTAGAATTTGAGCACCCTGCAAAAATAGCAACAGTTTGCTGGAATATAATATATTCCTGGAAATGTTTACCTAACAGACGTGAAGGCTTTAAAAGGTTTTTAATTTTGAATTGAATGCTTCTCAAACTTTCAATCTCAATGAGGTACCTCAGAGTGTTTGTTTCAATAAATAACATCATCATCTTGACTAGATAGCTTTGTCGTTAATGTTCGCAAACATCTTTGGGTCTTTAACTTCACTTCACTTAACTTCCTATGTCTCCTAGATGTGGCATGGGTCATCCACAATAGTCCTCCATCGCGTATGGTCTTAGAGATTTACGCTTCACCTCACTCTTAGTCATTTCATTGTTCGTAGCTTCTACCAACACGGTGCGACGCCAGATTTACTAGCAACCAGGGTCGCGGGATAGTTCAAAAGAGTTACCGTGGACCTGGAACGCAAAGGGCAACTAAAGGAACATTAGTCGGTAATAGTCTGACACTCCCTCTCGCTCCACCCAGAACGGGAGACGTCTCCTAATGATTTCTAACCATTAAAAAAGGTTTACTTGCAAATCAATTTAAATCCGTAGGATTTTAATCAAATAAAAACCCAAAATCAGTTGTTCAAAAAATTCAAGACAGCAGACGTAAGACGCAAATCCAACAGAGCATGTCTGTAACTCCGTACTAACGGACAGTCGAAACCAAACCGTCTGTTTTATATTCACGGCGAGTGCGACCACTAAACTGGACGACCATAACCGTAGATTAAGAATACTTAACCGTTTACCGTGCAATCGGGCACTATTGTTTGGCATTCCTACGCTTGTGTCCAGAATTACTGTGATTAGTTCTCTTTGAGTGATACAATTGGGTTGCTTGGTTGTTGATGCAAAGGTTTGTGTTTGTTCATTTTTCCCTTTGAGATTGTACTCAGATAACTGCCTATAGGTAGTAGTAGAATACCTATAGGTAGTTCTTATAGGACTCTCAATTTATTTATTTAACCAATATGTCAAAATGTCAATAACACTGATACACATTACAAATTATATAAGCACATCAAAAATAAAATATTACAATTACACAATATTACACTTTTAAGCCTTTTACTAGTCTTCTCGGAAATCATCAGATATTTAGACAGTATCTCCTTCCATTCATCAGCAAACAGCTCTGGACTCTAGGAGAGCGTTGAGTGCGTTGAGCATTCGCGGGTTGGGTGACATACGTCGAGAGCTCAAGAAAGCTAATTGAGACCGCAACGATGCTTTTGAAATGTGGTGCTTGAGAAAGAATTAGTCTATTTGCCGCATCTTAAAGATATAAGGCTTTCTACTACCTGCCTGCAATGAATCCTAAAATATTTCTGACATAACCTAGATCAACTAATGGTGACTGGCAAGGTCGATGGCAAGCGTCCGAAGGGTCGCAGTCGACTTGGTTGGTCAGACCAAATTCGCTCAGTCCTGGACACAAAATTCTACAAGCGCTTTACAATGCCAACCATGGCACTGATGTCGAAATATCGGCAAGAAAATGACTTCACGTCGGGGGAATCACGACCCTTACTAATGAGGAATACGTTGCGGGGAGGAAGGTACTTCTTACACCCACAGGAGCATGAAGGCCCATAGCATAGTTTTGACAATTCTGTTCTTCAATTATTTGATCCGGCAGCGCATCGGCAAAGGTGGCAAGGTGCTTTTTCTTCGGCGTTGACTGCATCATCACCACGCGTCGGGGTTGAGGGCCTGCCCGGGGGTTGAGGATAAATTCGAAAGAGTTACCGCGCCCCTGGGCATTCAGGGCAGGGAAGGAACAGGGGTGGGTTTTAGTCAGTAAGAGTCTGACACGCCCTTCCACTCCACCTTAGAGCGGGAGATGTCATTGGATGATTTCCCCCCACAAAAAACAAGGTGAAATAAATAAAATTAGTTTATTTCAAGTAACAAGACTCATACACAAACAGAGACATAAAAGGATACGGACAGGATAACAAGCACAGACAAAACGAACACTCACAATAATATGCCTGCTGCACCATCGCCGGATATAAGAGCAATTCAGTCGGTTGGCGATCATCGCCAGGACGGTGTTGGTCGTCAAATTTCACGCAGTACGCAAAATAAATGGAATTTGATTAATCATATTACCTCATTATTTACCTTAATAACTCTTATTTTTTCTAAATATCATAACATTCAATTGTCAACCTATGGCCGGTCTCACACGAGCAGCGCACCCGCGCACCGCTCACACCGGCCGGTCGCGCGGCGCATATATTTGCATATGATTTCATATCCAGTGAACAGGGGAATAAAATTAGACGCACATGGCGGGCTTTTTTAAAACCCTTGTTTTTAAATTTTTTTTGTATCTGTTTCGCTTTCCAACGGTCCGTTGTTTTTGAGCACTATTTAAGATTTTTTTTTTGTTTTCTGCGATTAAGTATCATGTTCAGGTAAGTATAATTATCCATATTCCATAAATATGTGGCTGTGTTTTAAGGACTACCTCAATATAATAAAATATATGACAAAGAATGAAACAGGCTAACAGTAACTAATAATTGAAACCAAAGAAAAGTTTGATTTATGTTGATATAATAACTATTTTAATTAAGTAGAAATAAGCATTTATCTATTTTATTATAATATTTGTATAAAGTACAAACTATTAGTTTAGCGTTGTTGCTATTCGACAATAGATGGCAGTAAACTTAATTTATTCATGAAATTCGAACTTCATAGGCACCTTATGATGTTTCCTAGATTTTTTCCGTAATATTGTGTTAAATACTAGTGACCAGGTCAAAGGTATGTGTAGTTCAATAAAGACTACACTTTACCTCTAATAGTCTAATTAGTACAGTGCAGTCCATTCCTACACATAGGGAGGTCTCTCCAATAACACGCCAATCTCGAAAATGTTAGTCGCTCAGAAAACCTAGCCTGAGGTCGTCCATCCTTATGTTTGCCATTTCCAATTATTTAGCACTTTCCAATCCTTTGATAATAATTTTCTAGCATTCTAGAGTTAGGTACCGTAACGTTTATCATACGAACTACCACAATGCATTGACTGCAACAATCAACAAATTCAAACTCATCGATTCACCCAGCAGTCAATGATATGCTCTATCCAATTGTCACGTCATCCACATCTCCTTACATTCCAAAGCCCTGAGCAAGTATCTCACGTCACGGTGACGTCACAGATCGCGTGTACTTAAACAAATACCCCACAAACACGATGTTTAACACTCGCAGCTAATACAAGCAAATTTATTCGTCATACTACGCCACAGAATGAATAATTAATCTTGAGAAATTCTTATACGCTGCCATTGTTGAGCTTTGGAGCTTGTGGTCTATGCTAGGCTTTTGATTCTTGCTATTTGTTTGGGAAATATCTTGAGAAGTAAGATAGTAACGACTTACTGGTAGTCGATTGGATAAGTTTTCTAATCTAATCGATTGAATGAGTTTGGGCGAGTTTTAGAGAACTTTCCGGCAAGTCTATAAGAAACTAGCTTTTGGTGTCAATACTGCCAGGTTTGTCCTTATATTTCCTCGGCAAACCCTTGAGCACCCCTAAATACTATTGAAAAGACTATTTTACACCACAATTATCTATTCTTATATTATAAAGAGGTAAAGTTTGTAAGTTTGTTTGTAGGAAGTAAGCTCTGGAACTACTGCTTTTTATGACAGTTTTTTTAATCACAAATTTACTAATTTTGAAAATTCTTTCGTCTTTTCGAGTGCTGTAGGCTACAAATTAAATTACAAGTATTTATTATGGGCTACAGCCCATAATAAAAAAAGAATGTATACAAACACATTCAAAAACATGAAAAAAAAACAAAATACCTTTATTACAAATACATTTTCGAAATCCACGCGGACGACGTCGCGGGTGAAGTGCTAGTCTACTATAAGAGAGGCAGACTTGTCTATTGTCGAAAAAAGATTTCCAAAAGAAACCTTTTCCAATTCTCATCAATCCTCTCAACTATCAATACTTACCTATAAGTTTAGCTAGTAAGTACTCCGAGTCTCCTAACAGTATTTGCTCAATTGAACTAATCTCCTCTCTCAATCAGCAAACTACCACTAAGATACCACAATGTCTAGTCACGGTGACCTCAGAAAAATTCCCGTCGTTTCCCATGGATAGTTCGAGCACAGCATATGGGCATTTCGTTTCCTCATGCATATTTATAATCTGTGGCGATGGCGACCCCTCGACTCGATAGCTCGGTAACGAACGGACAAACGAACGAACGTTAGCTTGTGTTGATTTGCGGACGATATCGATATCTACGAGTGCGCTGTGATTGTGATCTTTCGGTTGGGATGCCGCATGACGCTGCCGCTGGCGAAATTTCTTGGGGAGGTTCGGTTCAGTCTGTAAATTAATGTAGGAATCGTTTTTGTGCATATCCGTCTGTTCTAGGTGGAATATTATAGAGATTAGGTTAAGGTTGGGTGACTAACCAGTTCTAGAATGTGTTTATTGATAGGCTGACCGCTCGCGTTTGACCGATTCATCACCTAATGGTAAGAGATGCTGTGGTGGAGCACGCTTGCCAAAATTAACCTGAAGCGCGTAAATTCTTGCCTTAAGATGAAAGCGCGGCTATAGCAAATACGTACTTACAGAACTGTAATCATTAAAATCATCAAACACAACTCTCTGTTAGTATTAATGTCAAATGTCTTGATTTCCTGAAACACTACATTAATACGGCATTAATACTAACATACAGTTATATTGATGTTTTTAATGATTACAGTTCTGTATTACAGTTCTGTGTACGTACTTGCTACGGCCGCAAATCATATTTTGACCAACATACAACCTGAGACTGACCTGCAAATTGCAAAAAAAAAACGTAAGAAAATTTGAATTACGCGGGTTACCTTGGTGGTTCCCCTTAATGTCCCACAGGTTACCCATGAGTATTTTTCCACGATTTACCAAAATAGACATAGATATTGCGCAAAATGCCTTATCACTTGAAGGTACATATTATACAAGGTAGGTATAAGTAGGAAACCATTATATCTATTAATAACAGTAGGTTGACAGATATTTCTAACATGAATGGGAAGACCTTGGAGGCGACATAAACTCGTATATGGGTCAATAGATTATCGGCAAAGCTGAAGATTTAAGTGATTATAATATTATCTGCAGCTTCAGCGTAACAACCAACAATAACCCGACTAGTAGTTCAGTACAAGATAAACTATATTGTTTGGTTCCTTTGAATTTATTTCCGTTATTTGGAAAATTCCTTTATTTGGAATTTTAGTTTTGGGTTTGAAAAATTTGATGGCATTAGTTGATAAGTTGAGAAAATGTGGCGGATGTAAGTAACAGATTCAATCTAACCTACGTCTTTTCATAATATCTACACATTTATCTAAAGGTGGTTTACCATAACCCAGAAAGCCACATTTCAAAAGAAATCCACATCTACCTAGCCTACAACTTGTGACATCATCACTGAAGCGAACTTTCATGCAGTATAACTTGTAGTAGTTCTATTTAGCGCACACCATAAACAAATGTCTCACATGCAAGAAAACCCAAAAAAACTAAACTACCACAACCTATTTATAAATGCAAAATACCGTCAAAAAAACGTTACCAAAACCTATGGCTCACATAATAACCGTAATAGGAGGTGACCCATAAAGCATGGTATGGCGGCAAACACCGGTGATTATACGCCATTACAGTATTACGGTATTGTGGAGTATATCGCGTTCGCGTCACGCCGCTTAATTACCGACTTTTGTTCTAACTAGGACACCCGTGTACCTGAAATGAAATTGCGGTTTTTGACTTAGAAAAAGTTTTTTGCGTTGCTTGTTACCTGAAAACGTCTAAACGTATAAAGTTTTCAGGCCTTTTCGAAGTTAATAACTCGAAATCAAGAAATCAGGTTTCGTTAACAAAATGTGTCATCTACTTTACGGGGTTTTTCGGTTGGTTTCTCTGAAGTCTAGCATATCACCTTCGTTATTAGTAAAAGGATTTCAAAGTGGTCGGTTTCTTTCTTCACTAGAGCAACAAAAATTTGGATGATTTTTTTATCACCATCGACCTGCCTTTTCAGAAGCGGTTTCCAGTCTACATGGATGCAGCTGTATACCAGCATTGTTTATAGAGTAACTGTCTGTCTGTGCTCAACAATCTAGTAACAAAAATTCTGAGATGATTTCTTCATAACACCTGAAAAAGCCTATTAATCAGAACACTTTACTTATTTCTAAATGGAATACAGTTTTTCCCAGGTATACGCATGGTCGCGAGTATTACAAATTCGGGCAATGTTTCAGTAAAATACTTTCAGTGTTACGTTCATATTTACTGGACGCTATTAACTTAATATCGGATGACGGTTTTCCGTGACGAGGCGGAATAATGTTGTAGTTCTTATTAATAAGGTGACCGGTTAGCTGGGTAGTGCGGATAAAGGGACTGACGTTTATACTGTTTTGATATTTTATAAGGAAAGGTATACACAGGTGAGCGTAAGTGGCGATGGAAGGAGGAACTAATCGTTCGTCTATGTTCAAAATGTTCAAATACTATTATTTTGCAAGTAGATATTTGAAAGTCAAACTACGACAGGTAACACTGTTTTAGTCAGGATTTCAGGAAAAGTTACGCCAACAGCTGGCGTTATTAAGGTGACAAGTCTTTTACTTTATTTTTTTTTTGGCTTCGCACGGTTTGTGTATTAAGCCAGTGTTAAGTTAAGAAAGTATTTAGTTTTAGATACAGAATACTGTCACTTTTTCCCGTTAGAATGCGGTTGTAACACATTCTAATGTTTTTGCAGTATCTGTCAGCAAATGAGTCGAGTCAGCCGTTTCGACAAGCTTCGCTGAGGTAGTCAATACTACGATAAAATTCTAAGCTTTATTTTACCGAGATCGCGCCTGTTTCAATCATCATCATCATCAGCCTTTTAATGTCCCCACTGCTGAGGCACAGGCCTCCTCTCTGTGAGAGGGTGTGGGCCGTAATCCACCACGCGGGCCCAATGCGGATTGGTGGATGTCACATGTCTTCGATTTTTTGGTTCTAGGACATGCCGGTTTCCTCACGATGTTTTCCTTCACCGTTTTGAGAGTTTCAATGATTCCACATAATGTCCAGTTGCGTAGACACTTGAGACACAAAACTACACCAATTTTACATCAAAATATTCACTAGCAATCAATTTGCGAATCCCGCCAAAAACCCTAACACTGTTTAATGAAATTAATTAATTTCTGGAAAATTTATGCCACCAGTTGGCGCCACTTAGGCGACAGATCTTTTACTCTGAAAACGAAACATAATGACGTAAACATGACGTAATGTCATTTTTTGAAATTATCTGATGCGTTTTGGCAGGTGTCTGGACCTGACGCCTCAGTGCTGCCCTCTGGTGTATGACATTACAGAAAACGCTCATTATTTTGAAAAAAATACTGTTCATTGTTGGGTACGGGTGGGGGGACTATGTACCAAGCAGCAAAATGATGGCCGGTTAAATTGATCAAAACTTTAAGAAGCTAAAGGAAACACGTCTGCTTACACAAATCACATAGGGTTCGAATTTATTTTCATTAATATTCGATTTCATTCTCATGTAGGTAACGCTATATAAACAAACAAACAGCAAATCCATAACAAACGCAAACCGATTTCATAAGCAAACACATTAAAATATTCATTCAATAATAACATTAGCAACATAATCTATCCAAACACCAACGATATAAACTAACCATTCAAATAACGTTCATATAACACAGACACAAATCGCGCTGCATTTTAACAGACACTCTTTGTACCACAGAGCAGGGAACTGCTGCGCCAGCGCCGACAACAGCCGTTATCACACTTTCCTACTTTGTACTTCTTTTTTTGAATCGATGGTTTCCTAAGTTATTAAATACTTTGGACCCAGAAACTGGTCAAATTTATTTCAGCGTCAGTAGCGTTCATCAGGTCCTCCATATTTCAGATGCATGGGCATTTGGGGCATTTCATTATTTGAGTTTGACTTTGTACTAAATGTGGAAGTCTGGATGTCTGTCAATCACGCCTTAACGGCTTTACGGATATGGATGAAACTTGGCACATGGGAAGACCTCAGACAAAGTGACATTTTATCACCAATAACGATTCAGTTCAGTTGCGGAAAGACAAGGCCGTTGCAACTGGCCACGGGTCTTTTAATAATCATCTCTCTGTCATAGGAGTCACAGACAGTCCACTCTGCGAAGCCTGCATGGAGGAGTACGAGACAGCAGCTCATCTGCTACTAAGCTGCCCAATCCCCAGCAAAACACTTCAACCACCCAGGATAGAATATCCTGGCGCAGAATAGTGAGGAGACCCGAACCCAAATAAATGGGAACAGGAGAGGTCAAAAAAGAGAGATAATCGCTATCGCAGATACTATATCACTGATTTGGGCTTACGATTTGCATTAGGACGTAGGAAACTTGTTCTCTCAGTAGCATTCCCTTGGGATTGAGAAGAACCTATGTAGTTACGTATAAAATTGGCGCAAGCGCAATCTGCGCTCAGAACTGTCAGGGACCGTCAATTTCTATGAGTGAATGTTGACATTCACTGACACGCTTAGCACAAGCATATCAGCCTTATAATGTTCCCACTGCTGGGACTCAGGCCTCCTCTCTAGGAGCGTGACGGGGCCGAAACATGGTGGACATCCCACCCACATGCACAAAACATTTTGCGAACACATTCATTGTGCGTACAGCTAAGGAATAGAATTCCCTGCGAGAGTCTGTGTTTCCTAATAGCTACAACCTGGGGAGTCTTAAAGTTAAGAGTGAATAGGTTACTTCTATGCAAGCGTGCTCCATTCGACCACATCATCGCTTACCATCAGGTGAGATAGCGGTTAAACGCATGCCTATAAACGATAAAAAAAATTCACCACGCGGGCCCATTGCGGGTTGGTGGATGTCACATGTCACGCTTGATTTGTATGAAAAGTTTTGACTGTATCAATAGGACAATTCTGTAGCAGTGCCTGCTATTGTGTCTCCGTGTTCTGTGGCTTGTACGATCGACTTGGAAACAGGTTGAAAACCCACCAGTTTTCTTATAGCAAGGCCGCTTGTCATCTGTCAGCGGTTAGCTATAAATATTAGCTTGATAGCTGCTAGTAAACGTATTGATCGTTTATTTATATGCTAATTGGAGAGGTGAAAAGTGTTGGAAGTTGTGTGTGAGGATTTATTGGCAGTGGTGTTTTTATAGGGAAAAGGTTGTACTGCCAGTATAAGATGACCAAATATTGATTAACAAATGTAAAAAAAATGTAGAAACTCGTTTGTACAGTCCTTAATTTAAAATCAAACGCATTTACTTAGTTTTGACGAAAGGAAAATATTAATCACTAGGTTTCCCAGCAGCAGCAGCTTTTTAGGCCAGCGTTAGTACTTTCCCAATTATAAAATTATAGCATTATGTGCTATTCCATACTATAATCTATCTGTGTGCAGATTTCATCCAGATCCACTCAGCCTTTCTGGCGTGATTGAGTAACAAACATTATCATCATCATCATCTTGGGGTCGGTGCAACACGTCTTTTTCTTCCATTCTGTCCTGTCAGCCGTCACACTATCACTAACTCCCTATGATTGAGTAACAAACATCCATCGAAAATTATTAGTAGGAAGTACGAGATAAAATTTTATTTTCGACACAGAAGCTGACGTACGGGTTTCGCAAGGTTTTGAACCAAGTATCTTCATGAAAACTTTTTTTATATATGGTGTAGGTAGTTGCTGACGGAGCACGCTTACCTAGAAGTAACCAATTCACTCTTGACTTAAAGACTCCAGGTTATAGTTACTGGTTCTCTAATCTTAGATAAAACCTTGGAATCAAAGTAAGTAATATAATTTCCATATAACTATCGGAATGTCATCTAATCCGCAGTATATCTGTTATCTTAACACATATAGTTTTATGGGAATTTGTTCGCAATTAGTTCCATGTATATTAAGTAGGGACGTGATAGGAATCTCAAGGGGAGATGGAGGTTGCTTTTATATTGTCGAGTCTTCTAATTCTTAGGAAATAACTGTTGTAATAATAGGCGATACTTTATATACTTAGTATATATATTTGTACGAGAAAGAATAGTCCAATCTCTCAATAGCATTGGGGTGTGGTAGGCAAGATATAATATATGGTTTAATATGCTAAGAAGTGTGGCGGCTTCCACTTCTTGTCTGCTTGGAACAGTATGACATAAAAACCATAAGTACACCTTAAACTGTGCTATAGGACATACTAATGGTTGTACCTAAATGTCAAGTTATCATAAGGCCATTCTTTGAAAATGTATCTTTTAAGGACTCATTTTCTGAATACGGAATTACTAACATGCCTAACCTAGACACTAACTTTTACCATTTACATTACTTACACATATTGGGCAAAATGTTTGAAAAAAAATTAAAAATGTTGGAAAATACAACAGAAGTAGAAAACCGGGTTCTACTGATGTGTTTTGTTGTTTAAGTGTCGGATCAAACGACTGTCACATAATTCCGCATCCAACTACAGCCCTTTGCGCATCCTAATTAGCAGACACAATAGATTTTAATTGTGTTTCGATCACGAGGTGACTGCCGGACTGCTGAACTAATAGGTACGGCGATGAACCAATAGGTACCTGTTGAAGTGCTCACATCCGTCTCTAGTATTAGCAACGACTATTCAAAATATCGTTATCACAGTAAGTGCAGTGTGACTATCAGCACTATCATTGCGACAGGCGTCACAGACCCGGCGCGTACGCATAATGGAGCCCGTCGGAAGGAAGTGCGTCCCCAGCGATCCAGTGATACATGCATTTGCATGCATTAGCATAAGTACTGGCTAAGCGCCCACAGCTTTTGATATTTTTAACCGACTGTCTTTCGAAATGGTTACGGTTAGCCATGAACTCATTTTGGTTGAAATAATTGCTGTAGGACTAACCCATTGAATACTGTTTTATAGCAGCTCAAATAGATGTGTTGACAATATTGGTTTTCAGCAGGTATTATCAACGTAACTGATGCAGTTGAACCCCGGTTATGTAGGAAGCCGGCCCCAACATAGCTACGGAAAGGCTACGAAGATGACTTTAGATCTTCTTAGGTAATGAACTTATGATACTAATTATTTCTCTTCGATCATGCGACTTGCCACAGGCAGAGTTTAGACAAAAAGAGATTATAAGAAAACAGCTAATCTTTAATATCTTATTTACTTTCTCTATACTTAAAATATGGTCCACACCATTTAGGACAGAGTTTGATATTTTTTCATCAAAATATTTTCTCGTATGGCAAACAAGTTTCCACTATCAGTCATAACGAGGAATTCAATTTGGAGGACGATTTGATAGTTTAAGTCTAGGAAGTGTCTTCAAAATACCTTTAAATTCTATTTAGAAGCTCTTATTTAATCAAGACACTTCTAACACGATTATTGACTGAAAATAGCCATAACAAACACTTAAAATTCGCCCCCACGCGGCGCAGGCGCACGCACATATTCAAGATGGCGTCGTAGCATCATTCTCAGGACGACACACATGCTTTGAATTTGTAATTAACATGTGGGCTTCACCTAAGGAGTTTACCGTTTGATGTGACCACTCGGATTGTGTAGGTATGCCACTTTTGAGGTGTTATTAGTCCGTAGAACCTGCCTTCCAAATATGGTGAGCCTCTTGGCAATATGCTGCGATATGCTGTGTTCGCAGCAGGTAAACTAGATCGCTACAAAGAATACTGTTTTGCAGTCAAGTAAGTATACTGCATTAATCATCACGCTGGTGTTAACATTATCAAGCAACACCTATTCATTAATGTCATTTATTCCATAAAAATTTTTTTCAGACTCAGATTAGAAAGTTTCATCATATAAGGATTTTAAGTAAGATTGAAAATTTTCCTTGTTCAGCGTGGCCAACTCGGATGTACATTCAGGGTGTAACGGAATAAGTGGAATTAAAATAATTTTGGTTCTGTCCATAAAAACGATTTTGGTTCATAATTATTTTATTCAGGTTTCGCTATGTTGTAAGGATAACAACATCTACTAAATTTTTACCTGTTCGCTGGATAAAAATGATTTAGTTTTTGTCGTCTTTTTCATCAAATTTTCGCATACCTACTTTATCAAGTATCCCACGATCAAAGTAACTAAGATTCTGCTTTTAGTGTTCGAAGTTTACTCCAACACGTCCTTTTATATAACCCCAGGAAAAAATTAGGATCTGTGACTCGTTACCAAAAAAAATTTTGTTGTTTGTTTGGTGAAATGAAAATTCACGTTTGAACTTTAGTTAGTACAGTTACTAACTTCAGTTATTGTTCTCTTTTAAAGCCACTAGTTTATGGTCTAAAAAGCCATCCAAAAGAAAATTTAAACTCTGAAACAAAAATTGGCTTCAAATCGAAAGCTGAAAAAATTGGCCTCAAATCGAAAGCTGAAAAATAAAAGTTGTATCATCGGATTTGGCCACCCAATACTGTAATCAGGTATTACACTGAATAAATGACTTTAAAATAAGATCTCTTAACATTACCTACGTTATTATGAAATAGATTATTATTATTTTAGGAAACTTGAAGCCGGTACAGGAAACGCATCAAACCTGAATACGGCCGTACGCGTATATTACCAAACGCAACGGAAGAGTTCTTCCAGTGTTGCCATGCCTAATGCGTCGATTAGCTGTCTCATTAATATAGTAACACTTTTTGTGTCGTAAAACGCACAGGCATTAATATTAATGATTGTTGGCTAAATTATACCTACTTTTATCGGTTTATTTTTTGTTGATTCTATACAATTTTTTGTTTGATTTGAAATTCTGTTTTAACTGTTTAAGTGCTTTGTTTCACTTTAGTATTTTTTTATTAAGTACATATTACTGAATAACTAACACTAATGAATAACGTTTTCAATTTGAAGAAAGCAACAAAACAAGGAAAGAAGAAGACATAATTTTGTATGGACCCTGTGTCCGGCGTTGTAGTAGTTAATGAAGACCCAATCAGCCATAGCGCCATGGTACCTTCGAATTTGTATTCGAAGTTACCATGGCGCTATGGCTGATTCCTCAAATTGACTACGTTTTTCATTAGTAATTGGGTGCAGTCCGAATACAATTTCGAAGTACCATGGTGCTAATCAATAAAATAAAACATTAAAGAGATGCAGTAGTTCAAAAACACCAAACGTGTTACTGTGCGTACTTAGGTACTTAATTCTTCTCCCAAAAAATATTATTGTACCCAATTTCCTTTAAAAAACAACTAGCCCCGTTTTATAACTATAAAAAATAGCTATATATTTAATGAGTGTACACATATACACAGTCATGCATTGTTCTCATCGATTTGCGTGCGTCACCATGCGTGTAATGAACGAAAATAACCACCGTACGCACACTGCGGTACCCGGGCTGTGGGTGTGTGTGCACCCCACTATGTACAAGTTGTTAGTCATGTACTCTTATGTGTAGTAGGTGCTGGTACATAGAGCTGTGACATTGTTGAAGCAGATTGTTTATGTTAAATTGCTATTTGACGTGTAAAACCTACTAGTTTTCCCCCGATTCCTAGAGTTGACAGCTTACCCTAATATTGACATCTAGGATCAGTATGATTGTAATAAACAAAAATGTGATTTTTATTGTTTGCCGCACAATTTTTCCAATTTTCCCTTATACAGGGTGTAACGGAAAGGTGTGGTCATATTTTAAGAACTGCATCTGCCCATATGAACAACTTTCTTCAAGAAAATCCGAAGAAATTCTAAAAAACATTTTTCAAATATTGATCAGCTGATGATGACTTAGTATGGAAAATCCAATTTTTTTTTTGGGAATTTTCTTTTTTTTCTTAGAGAAAGTTGTTAATTTACATGGGCAGAACCGGCTCTTAAAATATGACCACACCTTTCCGATACACCTTTCCGATACACCCTTTATAAGAACCTTTCTGAGACTGTAACGAATAGTTTGAAGACAGTTTTTCCAAATTGGTCTAGCCGTTCTCGAGTTTTAAGCAGATTGACACCTTTAGCCATTCATTTTTATTATTTATGTAATTGTAGAAGATTTACAAAAGAAAAATTCATCATTACCAATTTTTTTGTACTTTTTTGTCATCTTTATTTTTCTATCAATAAATTGATAAATATTTCTCAGGTAAGCAGCGAGTTTCAATTACCTCCTTGATTTAGTTTATAGGTATTTATATTTCTTTTAGTTTTGACACCTATTAAGGAGGGCACAGAATGTTTTATTATATCAATACCTCGAAGAATGACCACCTAATCTTTAAATTTGAGTCATCGTCCTCCTGTCCTTATCTCAATTAGTTTGGGGCTGCCCCTGCTTTACTACTTGCACAGGTGCCTAGTAATTCCAAGTATATCTTTATTTCCCCAGTACCGTCCATCCAATATTTCTTTCATCCTTTCACTTGGTTACGTTTTTTTCCAATTGTGCGAAATTCAATCCCTTCGTAGACAGAAACTTACAAAAACGGTTTAATAAACTGCACAAACCGTCTGACCTCAAAAGTTCTCAGCGTATGCACACCCACAGACCAAAGTGCAGTGTCGTTTGTTGGTAAGTCGATGCGTGAAATGAGAAGATGGCGTCTTCGCGGCCGACGGCGCACTGTCCTGCCTGCCTGCCCTACCTCATCGTGCACAGAGCTTTATTATAGAGCATTATATCAAATTACTTCATATTATAAGGTTGCTTCTGATCGCGGCGAGATTGTTTTCTAAGTGGCATTTTAAAGAACTGTTGGGTACTGCTGCATTGGGTACCTATATGTGTCGTGGAATGTGTTTTGCACATACCCATTTATCACAAAAAGTTGGCTAAGTTTTGGGGTCAAAGGAATAGCTACGGCAGTTCTTTTTAAATCCTTAGTTTTCCTGATTTACAGACAAACCAATTTGGGACATCTCTGTAAAGGTAATAAATAATAGTTTCCCAACTAATTTCACCCAAACAGCCAACACCTGAAGTCCTGAAACCCAACACCCTTTCAGCTCAAAAACCAACCAAAACAATGCAAATCAAACCTCTACTTTAAAAGCGGAATACGATTATTTTCCAGCTATAGGTATATTATAAGTATGTCAGTCATAAATCCGGGTGTTTCGGGGAATACAATTAAAACGATCCCGGCCAATCCGTGCTGCATCGGCGAGGAAATTATAAATTCCGTGGGAACGTCGGCAGGTGTCGCCGTAATCGCATGAAGCCTCCCGAATCATACCGAACCGACCTGCCCAACTATACGCAAAGAACATGTGGTATGCAGATGAGACACCGTTATGCCCTGTAGGGCAAGGCTAGGTTAATAACTTGTAAGTTATTATAATAACTGTGATGTCGTCACTAGTTCTGTGAACGATGGTAAGGACACCAAGGATTAAATTGAAAATCAAAATCAAAAGTCATTTATTCTTTTTAGGCTGAGAGTTAGCACTTTTAGAACGTCAAAGTTCTACATAAAGATAGTCTCCAAAAACGCCCGCCCGTCACCACTTCCTAGTGTTTTAGCTGGGAAGAAGTGGCGCAACCAAATCCCCAGCAATTGTATTGCGTGCTTTATTGATGCTATGATGCTGTACCTGTACCAGCTTGGCATTATTAACGACATAAATAGCTTACCATCAGGTGAGCTAGTTATCAAACGGCTGCCTATCAATAATAATTAAAAAAAAACAAAATTGCAAAATAACTTTAATTTTGGAAGTCCGTATTTGTAATTTGTTTCTACGTTATTTGACACCGACTGCCGAAATTAAAGTTATTTTGCAATTTTTAGTGTACTTATTTTCTTTTTTGGATGTCGGTTCTATGTTTTGTAAAAAGTTTTATATTTTTCCACTTTTTGGTTGTTTTACCCCAAAACTAAAACTAATTATTACAAGTTTTGCCCGAATTAATAACCCCAATAACATAGAACATGGAATCTGAACATAATTGGGGGAAACCAAAACGTCATCTGTGTATACATATTTATTGTTTTTGGTAATTTTTCAAAAATGGCTGAATTAATTTTGATTAAATGATAAATGATGTTTATTCAGTAAATAGGTTACAAGGAACACTTTTACACGTCAATGTTTTTTGTCAGTTTAAGCTAGATGAGGCCGGTGTTTCCTAGCTGACTACCCTGAGAAGAAACACCGAAGCAAACTCAGAGGTCAAAGTCTCTTTTAAAGTGTTGAAATCCATACAATTTGTACTGGTTAAATCATATGAGAACCATGTACGTTTGTCTGGGATGAGCTTTTTTAAGAAAGCAACACACAAATTCGAGTGGACCTGTCCAGACAGTGCTAGCATTTGTCAGTCATCGCGAAGCTCAACTCAGGACTTTGAGGAGCTCAACGAACCCACGAACAATACCAAAGTAAGGACATTTGAGTAGGCCGCAAAAATACTCAAATTGTCAGACAATCATAAAATCTACATGAATATAACGACATACATAGTTCTCGCAGTCACATTATTATATATGAGGACCATGCAGCTTAGTGTCTGTAGTGGTCTTTTGAAGAAAGAACCAAACATATTTGAGTGGACCTGTCTAGTCAGTGCAAGCATTTGTCAATAGTCGAATAGCTCAACTTAAAAACCACTAAGGAGCTCAACGACTTGACGAACAATACCAAAGAAAAGACATTTGGGTAGGCCGCAAAAGTACTCAAACTGTCAGACAACGTTAAAAATTACTGTAAAAAGGAGATGAAAATAATAATAATAACCCACATAGTCCTCACATTTACAATAATTAAGTAATCAATAAAAATTAAAAATATAATACTTTACAAGGTAAATATTCGTGTCAAACAAAATAGTAATAATAATAAAACGTCAATCAAAAAAAAAATTTAAAAATATAATATAATACTATACAAGTATTCATGTCAAAACGAATATTAAAAAAAAATATATAAAAAAATTTCATCAGTAAGTAGTACTCGTACATATGAAAACAATGGCTCATGTATATCATTGGAGCAGCTCAATCCCACGCCTTTTTGTCCTCAAGAAAGTCATTAATTGTGTAAAAAGCTTTCTGGCATAGGTTACGTTTAGTAAATGATTTAAATTTATTTATGCTTAGTTCTTGAATTTGGCTAGGAAGTTTATTTAAATTTATATGGGACCACCTCTGAAGTACCATCTACCATAAAAAAAATAATCATGGAAATCTATTCACAAATGGCGGAGTAATCGCGTAAAAAAAATATAAAAAAGAATAAAAAACATACAGACGAATTGAGAACCTCCTCCTTTTTGAAGTCGGTAAAAAAACTCTGAGAAAATGACATCAATATGAGCACTCCGTATCACGTCTTTGTCCAAATACTCTACATTGCTTCCAATTTCTATGAAAGCAACCTATCGAAAATCTTTTGATACCGTAGTGTTCATCAGGCGGTTAGTTAGTTAATCTATAACACGTAAAGCTCGTCCACCAACTGCCACGTCTGTCAACAAATTACTCTCTGATATGAGTACGTATAATTGTGGTTGCTCGACTATTTGCACACCCCGCCATGAAATAACACGCCGCCGATAGCACGACCCGAGCATACTATTGTTTTTGTGCTCACTATTATTATATGTCGGTGCTGGTTACCTACAGGTACCTAGCTCCATTTGTGGGTTTTCATCAGTAGGATGTGTTGATGCTGACAGACAGAAGAATATACATAGTATCAGCCTGTCACTTACAAGTTATCTTTAAATATACATAGTATCAGCCTGTCACTTACAAGTTATCTTTAAATATACATAGTATCAGCCAGTCACTTACAAGTTATCTTTAAATATACATAGTATCAGCCTGTCACTTACAAGTTATCTTTAAATATACATAGTATCAGCCTGTCACTTATAAGTTATCTTTAAACTCAATTCATTATACTAATATTAAAAATGCGAAAGTTTGGATGGTTGGATGTTTGTTACTCAATCACGCCAGACTGGCTGAACGAATCTGAATTAAATTTGGCACAGACATAGATTATAGTCTGGAATAGTACATAGACTATAATTTATAATGGCGGAAGTACTAATACCACGCAGGCGAAACCGCTGGCAGAAGCTAGTATGGAAGGGTTTTCTACGGCTTGTGTTCACAGAACAACATAGCCTGTATTTGTCACAAGGTATGGATTTGTCGAAGTTCTTGCATGTTTCCTTTCCATTGAGGTCTACGCTTTGAAACGTGGATCTACCTACATATTAACTTCATCTTTCTGAGTGCCTGTAAATGGCTTTATTAAAATAGTAGTTCTTCATGTTTGAGATTACCACGTTCCCTAACTACATTTTGAATGCACTTGGAAAGCGCTAATGAAGTTGTAACATTGCCAAATTGACTAAACTGTGAACATCTCCAAGCTATGGAATCACTTCCTTGTGGATGCGATAGGTGCCGGCGACCACTCGCGCACGGCCCTGGTTCAGGCCATGGTGCGGAGCGAGAGGGAATGGGAAGCAGTCCCCGCCTTCTGCGAAGCAATAATGCTCGCGAAGGCGGAGGCGGGACGCGTGAGGGAAGTGCAACGGAGTGGCCCTCACGGCCCCGGCCGCTACCACCGCAGGAGAGGTACTGGGTGTACTGGGCGTAGGACGTCGCGAGACGATCTCCGGCCACCGTTAACCCGGGCCTGCGGACGGCGAGCAGTGGGTAGCTCGCCGTCCGATCAGCACCAGGCCCGTAAGTCGACGGCGCGTAGTGTTCCACGCGCGCCTCAAGATGACGAGTGTCAGCCACCACTGACGGGGCCTATCGTTGCCGGTGCCTGCATGCCTAGGGGTAGCGGATAAATCTGAAAATGAGTTACCGCACCCCTGGTCACACAGGCAGTGAAGGAACAGGGGTGGGTTTTAGTCAGTAAGAGTCTGACACGCCCTTCCGCTCCACCCATAGCGGGAGAAGTCATTGGATGATTGCCCACCCTACAGAAAAAAAAAGCTATGGAATCTCCGACACGTAAAAAGATTTCAGGAGTCCAGCACATGTACTTACCTACTATTTAATTTCTACCTAACTAATTTATACCACGAGATTAAATAACTAAAGCTATAAATACTTGGTAAGCGTGTTTCTATCGTAAATACGACATCCATAACAATGAAACGTAATTGTTTTTATTTGGCAAATACATTATGTAAAGAACGCGTGTTTAGAAGCAATAAAAACATACTTTTGTGTTTTAATTTTTTTATTTTATGGTCCACCAAACAAATTTTGCTACAAATTGTCACAAGGGAAGTTTCCCTGATCGTCGCCAAGGGCCCTTAACGTTATTAGCCATACCATTTAATTAATAAAATACTTTCGTTCTAATTGCCAAAATCACTTACTAGCCAAGCATATCGTTCCACCCCTGGGGTGCTGGGGTCACAATCAGATCGTGACACCACCCTGGTACGCCACTTCCGGTCTCCGCGGCCGCTGATTGGCCGGCCAAGTGACGTAACTTCCTGTCGTATACAATGGGGTTATGACGATGAATTAGGTTCGATATTACTGTGGACATGGGAATTTTGACGGGCATTTTACAATGGCGGTTGTAATTACTTATTTGCGTTTCGTTGGCCATACTACGCTAGTATTATATTATCTGTGGCCATACTCTGCCGTATTATTTTAGAAAACTACCATTTTAATCACGTTTGAAAAACTTGTGTGACTTTTAGTTTAGTAAATCTTAATATTGCCACATAAACTGCTTACTTTATAACAGACATACACCACAAGTCATTAAGCTCGAATTTATATCTCTGTTCTATACTTTCACGTTTTCAATACGTTTAGTGATTTCTGGTATGAGTGGGCCTAAATGTACTTGAAAAAATAAATATACATTATGTAATTATCTATCTATCTGCTTTTATTTTTTAATTATCCAGAAACCGATAAACACCTAATTATGAACTCACTCAAACTCACAAAAAATTAAACAAGAACAACTGTAGCATACAACATGAAACCACATCTAGAAATGCTCCGGCTCACTTGGCATTGCACAAAAACAGTGAAACTATGGAGTTATTCTACTATTTCTCAAAATCATAACGCATGGCGAATTAGAATACACTGTAACTATTTTTTCTAGCGATTTTCTTGCTGGCATTGCTTGCATTAAACAAGCGAAGGTGTAACTGGACTTTAGTCTTGCGACAGACAGATATATGTAGATACGGAAAATACGCCGAGGAAAGTTCGATATTTTTACGCTTGCAATGTTTATTACAAGCTTTTTATTATTTTGCAATGTTTGTATGTATGTATGTATGTTCGGGTCAAATCTTACAAGCTCAATCAGAACCATTAGCTCTTATCCTACGGAGTTGAATTTTTATATGTTGGTTCAGTTCCGATAACTATGCATTTTTATGGTGATCATGACCTGAATCGACATCCAGGATTAGCTCCAGATAGAGGAACTCTTCAATGGTCAACAGCACTGACAAGAAATATGTGTATGAATTTTAAAGCTTGTTTAAATATGTTTTTTTTTAAACTATTAACTTATTAAATAACTCATGCAATGTTTAACAGATCGAAACACGGTCATGTTTTCATAGGATTCAGTAGCTGTGCTCCAAGTGCTATTATTTTGTTTTTGCTTACCGTCATTTCTGACTTTTATTCTTTTTTCTCGGCTCTGTTGATAGCCTGTAACCTTCTTCAAGAATTGGGTTATCAAATGCAAAATTAATTTTTTGCAAATTATTTTTTTCCAATTCGATTTTTAATTCCACAGTTTAGCGAGTTCCCACAAACAAGCTCTTCAGGTTTATTATTTATATTATAAACTAGCGACCCGTCCCAGATTTGCACGGGTACAAATTATACACCAAAACCTTCCTCATGAATTACTCTGTTTATTGGTGAAAACCGCATGAAAATCCTTTTAGTAGTTTTCGAGTTTATCGTGAACAGATAGACAGACGCGGCAGGGGACTAAGTTTATTATATATATATATATATATAAATAGAGATAGTATATAGTGTAAAGATATTTAGTAGTATCGTCTAAATAATGCATGCCGATTTTTTATTGTATTATTATCGATTGCTGTGTTCCTCCACATAAAGCTGCTGAAGTATTTTCAGGTTCTTTCGGTTGTCAAGTGTGAAAATATTTTGTTAAAAAAAAAGTTTGAAAACAGTATTTTTTATGGTCGTAAATTCTTAACAGTGCCAAAGCATGTTTTAATCATTCTTACCGATGTTTATATTTAGTGTTAGCTCTGTATCAGAATAACTTGTGGACAATATTAACACAAAGTTATCTATTGTGTTATTACTTTTACTTGTTAACATAACAATATGCACTGCAAGTTTCCTTTAAATTGTATTCTGTAAATATATCTACTTCTACTTATTTTAGGTACTTTTATATTTTCTAAGTCTTAACATGCATGTTTCACAGCTAATTCCTGCCTTAAACATGAAAAATCACTTTTGAAAATATCTTTTTTCTTGAAAAATTAGACATTATCGTAAAAAAACATAACCTACAAAAGAAAGAAAGATTTAAGATACGGAAGATAAAGCATTTATATAAAACTTCTCTAGCAGGTAAAATACTTATACATCTTAGCGAGAAGAAACAGGTGAAGTTTCAGCGCTGAAGTAAAATAAGTAAGTTAAGTTGTGTTTAAGTAAGCAGGCACCAGCCAGGCAGCCGGATCACTCGCTCTCAGAGGCAAGGAGAGTTTACGACGATACTTACGTACCTACCTATATGAGTAACTTTAAGTTATGACTGAGTTACTTTGTTATTCTCAATGATCTTCTTAAAAAAATGCAAACGATTTCTTACATTTGAAAAATTAAAGATAAAAGATGTTCTCTTTTATCTTTAACTTTTCAAATCAGTCTGGTTTTTACAGAATTATCATAATGGCAAGTAATAAAATACAAATAACTTTCATACATAAAAGTTATTTGAACACTAGAAATAATTAATGTTTACAAATCGCAACGATTAAATGCAATGTAAACGAATGTTATTTATATACGAGCGCACAATATCAATGATTGAAAACATTCCAACGTTATTAAGTAATAATAACGATGAAAATATTCCAATAACTCAATTCAACGCAAATAAACTATGAATAAATAAATGCTTAAACAAAAAACTGCTTGCTTCGTGTAATTTGTAAATATATCAGTCTATCATCATGATAAATGATACTAATCGACCATTTAGAATAATTACCGCGTATGAATGAAAGGCTAAGCATGCAACGGTGGGAACATCAGCACTAGCACCAATGAAAAAGCTGTTAAAACTTCAAACAATGATAATGTGCCTCATGTATTATTTATGGCACTCCGCATTAATGAACCAAGGTCATTTGAATTCATTTCCTTCGGTAATACAGACGTACGCTTTCACACTAACATTGTTACGTAACCGTAGTAACGTATTACATTTAATAAAATGCTTTATTTTACGTATTTACCGTTATTGTCCCACTCGACTTTCATGCGAACCATATCAGTTCTGCTACTCGGTAATAGATGGCGTTAGCGGTATCAAAGTTGTAACGAGGAAGTTCGGCGGTTGGGCGCTCGTTTTTACGCCGAACACGTAAAGCGGCTCGTAGACGTTTTAATAAAAGTTTGTTTCGTGTTTATTTTAGGCCGGCGCTTGTCTGGCTCGCAGACTTACAACAGTTTAAAATTTAAATAATTATAATGCATTCGTTTATTGTGAATGAATCGGCGCGGGAGTGTTCGCGAGACGGGTTTATGTTTATTTGGGTGTCGTCGCATATTACGATCGATTATTTTGTCGTAAACTCGTAATGTTCAGTAAACTGCTTTTGAGTTCTCTTTTTAGGTTTTATTCACGCCCCGTAAAAACTTGGAAGATCATAATATTTCAATGAGTGCCGTAGTAATACTAAAACGTCTTTCAAAAATAAAAACTTTGTTCCGTTGGATGTAGATTGAGTTGTACTACGATAAGATTATTAAAACTACTTTTTAACTCGAGTTTTTACTAAGCCATGCATATATTTATTATCTTTTCTTGGATTCTAAGACTGTTAATAGGTATAATGTTTATGTGAGAAGCTGTTGATTTTATATTTTCCCCTTACCGTTTACGCTACCTGGTTCACCTATCTCTGATAGCACTGGCTTCTATCATAACTTTATATAATTATACATAAGTAGGTATATTAAATTATAGCCGTATTTCCGTGGCAGTGGATCGTGAAATCACTCCAGTCGTCAAGGCTCCCCATCAATTAGAACTGACAAAACAATCCGCGATCCCGAACTTCGAATAAGAGCAAATTATCGAGCTGCTTATAAATGACTTAATTAATAATACAACTTGTTCCATTACAACTTATATATATGGAGTTGGAAATTGATAATAGGTTATCTATTTATTTTTAAGTCGGATCCATGTATCATGCAGGTTTCCAAGCTGTGTTAGGGTCAGCTTCCAATCCAATCTATAATAAACTGATACAGCTAAAGAGATATCAGTATTTTATGAAGAATGAAAGCTGATAGAAACACGTTCGTTCAAGACAAGCGTTTATTGCCGACTACTTCAACATAAAGGTTTCTTACTCTTAAGTACATTTATCCATTTATTTACTTGGAGCGTCTACCTAACCCAGAACCTGAGCAGATTACCAACTGTACAGAATATCAAAACAATATTGTAGCGAAACATTCACAAAAACTCAAGTAAGGATTCAGGAAATCAAAATGAAACTCTAGAAACTTTTAAAAGTAATTTAATTCAGGTTTAGGTTTGTAAATTGGAACAAAACAACATTATTCACACCTCGGACTTGTTCCAACTAAACTTCCTCATTTCCATTTTACAGTACATCAAAAGGAAAACTCGGGGCGGCCGTTGTTCTCACAATCTTGAACCGAAATTCTGTCGTTAAAAATAAAGTATTAACAACCCTTGGAAAGACAGTGGATTCATATCTTGCATGACAAACGCTATCAACTCCGTACCTACATTCATGCTACGAGCATTTCCCGTAACACACACACATTTGGAGTTACAGCACACACACAGACTTGAACACACACACACACACCGTGGAAATTCTCACTCGTGTGTGCAATTTCCCATCCTTACACTGTTCGATTTTCCCGTGTGTGAGTGATCTTCTTTCTCTCTTCCTCAAATATCTCTGTCTCTATCCCCGGCTATAGTTATGTCGTCTCGTGTTCGACGGTCCATTATTGTATGTTTAGTCTTTGCTTTTTGTAAATATTTATTACTTGTATCTGATTTACGTAGTTCTAAATGATTGGTTGGTGTTACAGTTTTATTGATTGAGTTCGTTCCTACGATGTTTTGTTCCGAGTTTGTTAATGTAAATGATGTTATGAATGTTATATGGGTTACTGTAATAGACTGTAATGTTATGTTATGAGATTTAAGTGTTCTACGTAAATGTTTTGTAAACATTTAATCTGTCTAGTAAACTTAGCATGTATTTTATACTCACCAAAGTTTTTCCAGTAGAGAAAAAGTCTTTCAGAAGTCACATAAAAAATAACTCCAATAAATCATGTAATCTTTATTATCATTATCACCTACAAACGTTATCAATATTCCATTAATTAATTAAAACAGGCCAACAAATAATTCGTTGATAAGCTGCAATTATGACAATTTCCATTTATCAATAGTTTATATACATAAATATTGTTGAACAATTATGACCAATAAATATCGGTGTATGATCAGATAATTGAACATTTATCAAAGCGACCAATCATACTGTTAACGTAGAAGTATTCAATGAGCTCAGATTAAAATAAAGTTGAATTTATTATAATTAATTATCTGCTTGTTGGTTTAAGTAGGTATCACTTTGTTAATGTTCTACCTACTGTTTGAGTGACATTGTTTTAATTTCAATGAGTTTTCCAATAAGATTCATAATGTAAGTACTGTGCTTATGCATCACTTATGTAGGTAATAGTACCTAATAACTTTTCTGTTTACAGTTTTTATGTATCAGCAAACTTTACATTTTCAACAATAAAGCTTACAATGAGGTATATTAAATTATTTATGGTTATAATATAATTAGTGTAAACAACACTAATCGAACAACATTGATTGTCAACATTGAGGACCAAAACCCAACAAAACCAAACCAGAAGCCGGCAGAATGAGACATAAAAGTGTAAAGTGGAGCCCACACTTAGCGACACCTATTAAAGAAAAAAGCTGAAAACGTGTTCGGTGCGAAACGACTTATCTTCAATGACCAATCATACAGAATAGATTCACTTCCATACACTTAGTAGTGCTAAGTCTGGTCTAGGGAGGGGGGAGGGGGCCGGTGGGCGGCGCCGCGCATGCGTCTCGTTGCCAAGACGACGGCACGTAGCCACTCGCGTGTGTGCGTGCGGCCTGTATGGACGCGAGCGTACGACGAGCGACGGATCGTATTTAATAATAGCTAAACAAGTAGAATTTCTATATTTGATTTTGTCAGTTCTGTTTTGTAGATGGGCCTTTTTATCTTGTAGTTCTGCTGGGGCTCAGTTGCTACTTCAGATTTAGTTCGTTGTAGTGAAGCTTGTTGCTTCAGGTTTTATTTAGGGAGGTTATTGTCCCCAGTTCATTTGGAATAGCTATGGAAATGGCTCAATCATATTCATTGTAGAGGATCTCTTTCAGCATCGCTATTGTGAAAAGAAACCTCATACTTCTTATTTTGATTATTATCACGTTTTTGTAATACTTACCAATTAAACTAATACTTACACGAGGAAAACATTGTAAACGTATTTCGTAAACATCCTGTGACGTCACCAGCTTTTCATTTTATCGCGAACGCATCATACCGCGTACTCCCGTGTACCGCATTCCGCGCACACAGAGCTGCTCGTGGCCGTGTGCGTGCGTGTCACGTCCGCGCACACAGCCGCACCAACACCGCCCCGCACTACATACTATATCTACAACTATGTTTGTACTTCCAACACTCTTTACTTCTACTCGAAAACTCCTTCGAGACCTGAAAAGGAATTTTACAAGGGCGCCTTTTTCTTTTGAACGCGAACCTTTGGCTGTAAAACGGGGGCTCTTAACCGTTATAAAGGGATGTATTGATAGTTAGTGGTTCCTTTGTAGTTGGCATCTCGCGAGACGCTCCCGTAATCGTAAACATAAAAAAATCCATATACTTGCTATATAGCCTAAGTGCGTACTTTATTTAAAGTGTCTGCTTTTGGCGTAAAGTTTTTTGCTTGAATATTTTATGTGTGATAGTCATTAGGCGGAATGTTAGGTACTACGGCAGCCTTGACCCAGTCTGCGTCTTTATATTCCGGAAAATCTGGTTCCATTATTCAAAATGGAGCCACTTTTCAATATTAGGTAAGTGCTATGAATAGTTGTTTACTTAAGATACAAACGGTGTCTTAGATTATCAGGGTATGCAGATTTTAGAGTGCGAAGGCTATCGGGTCCATAATCTTTGTGTCACGGAACTTGCCAGAAATGTAAAGACTGAGAGCCTGATAGAATTTCAAATGTAAATGTCGATATAGCATGATATGTAGTCATTGCCATCGAGGCAGTTATCTTTCAGCTAAAAAAAAACATGGAAGTTATTTTCGTGTTGATAAGAATATTTTCCCACCAAACGACTATTGCGTGGTTTCTCGTTTTTTTCTCTCGCATAAGCAGGCATGCCATTTAAGAAGGCATGTCATTTATAAGAGCCATCTGCAGCATTTCTTGGATGAAAGTGATAGCACTTTTTAAGTAGTTTGCTCCCATCACAGGAAAACTTTGGAAAATGAATCCAGAATTTCGCAAATTAAAAAGATTTAGGAGTCAAAGAACTGAAGTTCATGGTCAGAGTGATTTAATTCTGAAAAGTTTTGAAAACTTTTAAATTTTTGGAGTCCTCTTTATCACTTTACAAGAGTAGATCGATTTCAGGAAGTTAAGAGTAGCTACCGTAGTGTTAAGCTCTTATCCATCTAATATATAAACGCGCAAAAACTTCCTTCGTCAAAAACATCAATGTTATTCCTGAAAGTTTCAGCAATATCGATTCAGGAACCATATAACAGCCACTGTAGGTCATGGCCATTGCCTTTCAGCTTGAAACGAGACAAGAGAGTGCTAGGGCGATAGACGAAGAACGGCCAGCGCCACCTCAAAAAAATCGATCCAGTTCCCAAAGATTCCTGCAAAAAATCGATTCAGGAACCAAATAAGAGGCACTGAAGGTCACGGCCCCATCGATCCGGCGTAGAAAGTGAGACTGGCTGCCACTACTAACACCGTCCCGTTGGCTATGCAGCCTGAATTAATCGCGCATATATTTGAATACATTTGGAGCGGCGCAGTTCGGGCCGCGGTGTCGTCGGCCCCTTAAGTTTTAGCGATTTTGTTTCGGGACTGAATTGGTGTGGGTGCTTCGCGGAATTGGAGCCACAGTTGTCAGCAGTTCGTCACTTACAGCTAAAGACGGAGACCTGGTTTGTCACACGCATTGTGTATCGACGGTCTGTCGTCGGAATGATCTGTATTCACATGAAGTGTCTGAAGCGGGGGTTGTTACTGCAAAACCTGATAATATCAACATCATCATGATGATGATCATTGGCATCACTGATATTATCAGCCTTTTCCGTTGTTTTGTTTTTGTATTGCATAATTTGCAGCTGTTTATACGAACTAACTCAGCAAGTCCCTGAATATTTTAATTTTGACCTTGCCCCTCCTGGTGTAAGCAGTATTAATGCTCAGGGCGTTGTTTTGGTAGTGGTTGGATTTTAAATAAAACTTGTGGTTTATGTGGTGTATTGTAGGACGTTAATATAGGCACTGCTTATGTTAAGGTCCTACTACAGGCCAAGTGGCGCCCTCATTGAATAAAAAATCGTAGCATAGCAAAGAAAATAAATATTAAAGAATCCAACGTCATGTTTGTTACAAAGAGGATAAAGTATTTTTACGTGGCAAAAGGTAAAAGTGTAGTGTGAGGTAACAGGTAGGTAAAAGTGTCAGAAGCGGCCGTTTTTGGTACTTTTGTCTACTACTTTGGATACGAAACATTCTGAGACCTGTTTTAACAACGTAAAAATATTTTATCCTCTTTGTAACAAACGTGGCGTTTGGTTTAGTTTAATATTTATTTTCTATGCTATGCTACGATTTTTTATTCAATGAGGGCGCCACTTGGCCAGTAGTATACCCTTAATTGCTGTTGATATGCATTTAAAGCTTTGTTCGGAAGTTGCTAGTTTGGTAAGTCTAGACTAGTATGTTGAGTAGTGCCCGGGAAAGTATATAATAAATCTTGTGGTAGATGACTACAACTCAGGGATTAGAATAGAATAGAATAAACTATATAGTACGCCAAAAAGTTACACAACTTTATACTCGTACACGAACTTAAATGAAAAAAAACAATGGCAGTCCTATCGCTGACAGTATTGTCTACCAGAGAATTATACTGAATGAACTGAAAATCCAAAAGCATGTTACACAATATTTTAGTAACTTGTGAAAAAAAGCAAGGCTAAATTAAGAAATTAAATTGGGTGGAGACATAATATAATTACGGGGAAAGAAAGTGGTCTAAAACAAAACTTTTAAAAGAAGTAAGTGACTGCAAAGATGGGGCAATAACATCATCTAATAATAACCTACTAAAATCGCTAATTCTTTTAACTAGTGCGGTGATTGTGTCAAACTTTTTCCTGTAACGTTCTGATACTACGAGTAACTACATTAATAAATTTATTAAAATTCTCATGAATATGTTGTGCTATTATATTTCTCAGTTATGTCCTCGTACTCACTATACAGGACACGCAGAATTCTTGAAAACCACTTTTTACAACACTACCAGTTCCAATACTTCGAACAAAGACTGTTTGTCAAAGTGTCGCGGTGTCAAGGTCCAGCAGTTGGTCACGTTAAAGCTCAACAATTAGTTTAGTAACACTAACTATATTAGTTTTAGTGCTGACAGCCGTCGGCCTGTGTTATAGTTTAGAATTAGCTCGGACTTTACAATTAGTTTGGTTGGATCTATTCATATTTGAGGCCAACAAAAGTATGTTAGTGATCTGAAATAGAATAAGTAGCATAATTAACATTTACAGTGATTAGTACTGGTTTAACTTTGCTCATAATTTTTTCATTTACATTTTCTATTGGAGTTTCAGCGCCTTCATAGTTTATTTGCAGATGCAGTCTATTAGTTGGAATTACATAATTTTTCCATTCATTTACATTACCATCTATGAAAATGAATTAATACAAGTTTCCTAAAGAACATAATATATAATTTTTTACATCAGTTTTATTACAAGACTTTTAATGTTACAAGTATCTGTGTGTGTGGTTGCGCAAAGCAATAACAAAGTCATTTCTGGTTTCTTACAAGATATTTTGAAACAATACTGTTTTATTATAAGAGTTTATGAATATTTTATGTTTTAGACACCATAAAAATAATTTAATGACCTTTGGAGAACATTGTTGTGTTTTGGTTTCATACTTACAAATAGACATCATATAACTTGGACACACTAAGCATCTTATTGGGTATTAGGTAGGTACTTTTCTCTATGCTAATCAGATTCTTCTTTGATTTTAGGTGCAACGGTTCGTCTTTACGATCGACCAAAGATTTATACGTTAAACGTCATTATGGTGCTCAATGTCACACTTTTCTCAATAGAATTCTGTCTCCCCATCACCGATCCGCCATAACACCACAACCTGGAAATCAAAAAAAGATAGCTTTTAATAAAAACAGCGGGAGGCAATAGCAGTGTCCGGTGCGAAGCGGGTTATTGTTGGTCCTAAGGCATCCGTCGAATACGTAATGTGGATGGAAAGTCGAGCGATTGTCACAAGAGGCCTATTACTATGCCGGCGATGTCACACAAGCAGATGTCCTGCACACACCCGCTCCACATTAGTGAGCGTACACTGTCGGGTACGGGCGAAACGGAAAAAAGTATATGTAAATAAGTTTGGAGCTTTGTTTTGAAGTAAATGACCGTGTTTAGTGGAGTTTTGTGGTGTTAAACTGTTGTGTTGGAATCCCAAGAGAAGATGAACCTTTGTGTACCAAATATAAACTTAAAACTATACTTATATTGGTGCACTTATTACTTTATAATTACAATTTCCAATATGATGGTTTGGTCACCATGTACCATGATATTGTGATCAAAGAAGGCTTTTTCATTCTTATTACTAACCATAGGTTTATTGATCCTGGTGTCCAAATTATTTGAATCTTCAAGATTTACACTAAACTTTGCTGTTTAAAATTTAAAGTGTGAATCTCCACCGTTGCGCCGTGTAAAATGAAGGTTTGTTTTAGCCTGAAAAGCGTTGACAAAGCGGCATTCCCCACAAAGAAGGGACTGATTACTAGTTTCAACGAAGAAACCTAAGTAGGTGCGGTTTACGAGGTAACTAAACTTTTGAATGGAATCCACATGCTTTTAATAGTGTTTGGTTGAGGCAATAATGTAATAGCTTGAAAACCAAGTACCAAACAAAGGTTGTAAGACTGAGAAAGCTTTAATGAGTCATTTCCCTCAGTTAGTTCTTCCATTTTGTGATGGAAATTTTATTATTATTTGTATGTTTTGTTTAGTTTACAACTCAACTTGAAAGAGACGTTCTTAAAACTTATCGAAACGGTGAACTGTTGTTTTTTTTATTGTATTGTGTTTTTAACCCCCGAGACAAAAATAGGGGTGTTATAAGTTTGACCGCTATGTGTGAGTGTGTCTGTCTGTCTGTGACACCACCGATTTGAATGCGGTTTTTTTATTTGAATGCAGGTTGTCTAGCGTTGGTTCTTAGATATGTCTTTATCAAAATCAGTTCAGCCGTTTCAAAGTCAGCGTTGGCGGTTTTTAAATTTTAAATTTAATTGGTATCTTGTTGAGTTTATTTTTCTCTTCGACAGGTTCTACTACTGATTTAAATAATGTAGCTTCTTTGTATCATTAGTCACTTCCATGCCAAGGCCCTCTAACTTAGCTGCCTTTTTAATAACTAAATTCGAAATAGCTTCCGCATCAACTTTATCCAACTCTTCATCAAGCATACCTTCGCCAGTTGCCTTCATAGTGTGTACACGCACAGCGTAACGGCGGCCATTTTCACAGCCTACTTACGTGCCGAACAGCCGAACTGTTCCGACGGCTATCGATGTTATCTCCTGATATTGCCTTTTTAGCCGCCAACCCGCCACCCGTTAGCCTCGCGCCATTACCAAGGATTAAAATGGCTGCTACCCTGAATGCAAGTTTTGGACAATTTTCAGGAGCTGATAGAAGTTAATTAGGGACAGATCTTCGATCTAGGTTTCAGGTACTTTCCAGTTTTTGCGTGGGCGATGGTTTTCCTGAAAAGAAAACCGAAAGTACTGTATTTGTGTCTCATTAACAGTAGTCATTTGGATCATCCGTTGTATGATGTCAATGTAAGACTCAAATCATCAAATTGTATAAGATTAAAACCTCGAAATTATGTTTCAGTAATAATCATTTTCGTCATTTATTTCAGTTGTATGCAGTGACTGCAGATGCATTTATTGTGTTTAGTGATTTGTGGCTGAATATTATGAGCAGATTTGTCATGGGTTCTGTCAGTGCACTCTTATCACATGTCTCATGAGAGTCTAACTCTAGACCAAATCCTCTAACAAAATTAACATCACAATTTCTTCGTTCAGACACACCAACATAATCGCCTCCCTCGACACAACACCTCACACAGCGTGCTGCGACTCCGACCTCCAGCCGAAACAATTTCCACCATCTGAACTTTAATTCTTATATTTCAGGAGCAGTGTTGTGTCTGAGGTGAGAACAATACCGGGGGGGTTTTACCGTCTCCCCTTACCCCCCTCCCTTGTGCTTGCCCCCCCTCCCCCCTCTAGCCGGGACGTCGACCTTGCTATTGCAATGCGCAACACGCGCTATACTTTTGTCGCTGCCTGAATAAGGTCACGGTATTCAGTCTCCAGGATATATGGGTTAGCTGGAACATATGATTGCTGTTCAAGGATTTTCTCTACAAAGAATGTTTCAAATCTCAGGAATTCAAAGAGGAGTGGCTTTTGGTGTTCTTATATTTTGTTGAACCACAAATAAATAATCTACCTACATCTTTAGTGTCAACAAGATCCAGTATTTTGTAAACTCAACATCGACAAGATCGCAAGATTATATTTATTTGTGGGTTAATAGATATTCGGCTGTCAATGGTGGCGATAAATCTTTAACGCTTTAATTGCAGTATTTAGCGTGTAGGTGTTAGCAAGTAATTCTCTATTACGAATTATTGTGGAAACAGTATTGGTTTGCTTCATCAATAAATTAATGATTATTTAGAGGCATGGATTTATTATCGTTTATTATTGCAGTCAAATGAGTAGGTACTTATCTTTAAGCTATTTCTATATACCTCAATAAAATTTAAGTAAAATGACATAAAAGAAGAGGTATTCTTCTTGTTTTAGGCTCGTAAACCGAGTGACAACCCCCAAAGGCTTAACCAAAACCGAACCGAAAGAGTAATTTTCACAAAAATATTTCTGTACTTTCAGCTAAGTTTCACGGCCACGCAAAAACCAGCTTTCACCGAACATCTGTGCGTAGTGAGACAAACGCGAGACGCGACCCGAGCCTGTATGAAAGCGTATCTTATGCATTTTACATGAGCTGTGCCAGCCATCAGGCCCCTTACCTTGCCTCCACACAGGCGCACGCACGCACACTCGCGCAGGCGCGCAGCCATTGTCAGGGGAACAAAAACACGCACACTACACCCGACTCGTTCTAATTAGTTGTTTGTAAACACATGTCACCGAGTGCGCATGTGTGCGTGTAGATGCGTGCAAGGTATCGTCCATGAATTATGTAATGCAAGTTTGTTGTCAAGTGAAAAGGTGAGAAGAAGTGGAGATTCTTTTGGAGGGTATTGACACAGATGCTGATTGCTGAGGTTGTTGGCGGCAAGCGTAGCCTAAACTCTTAAGTTTGATTCCCAAAATTGAGCATTATTTTAGAGACCATCCACCACCAAAGATACTGTGGATGGACTGTGTAAAGAATAAAATGGCTAGAAGGTCTACTGAAATGAGATCTAATACGGAACTATGGCACATAAAGACATGGTCGACACATGATATGAAGACCATCGTGCATAGTTCGGAAAATATCCCACAATGTATTAGATCTCGTAATGAACTACCAACTTTGCCCATATACCTAACTTTCTCATTTCTACAGTTTCTTAAGACCACAATAGACTAAGTAATGTGTCTGGTACCTTTTAGCTTTACATAACAGATACATATGTACCGTAGCATTGTCCGAGCGTCACTTAGCAGAGACAAACGATCTGGAGTAGTGCCAGCGACGGGGAATTAAGATTGGTGACTACGAACGGAGATATTTCAATGTATTATGCTTGGACGATGGATGTTTCAGTTTGTGGGAGGATTGATGCTGAAAAACATGACATAGGGCACTGTTTTTCAACCGCAGTTTCATTCCACTAACTGAATGTTTAGAGGTTGGAGAGCGTTGTCCTCTTTGTTGCTCATAATAAAATGAGAATGTAATATCACTAATACTATTTCCATATATTGTGAACTTGATCTTGTGGCTTGTGATAGCCTAGCCTTTTAGGATACCTCACCTTGCGAATAGAGATGGAGAAGAAACAGGAAAATACTCAAATGTGCTGTTGAAACCAGTTCGAAGACCATGCTAAAGATCTCAAAGCTGCTTTTACATTGCCAACTGGCATCACGCAGCGATTTGTTTCCATCCTTGAAGCATTTAAGTTAATTGGAAGGCCTGATATGTCCTTTTCGGTTTCGAGACACTCTAAATATAAAAAATACATATGAAAAACCTAACTTCTGCCAACGGCTTCACCCGCGTGGAATTAGTACTTCTTCCACTATAAATTGTGGCCAATGAGCTATTCCAGACTATAATCTATCTCTGTGCCAAATTTCATCCAGATCCGTTGAGCCGTTCTGGCGTGACTCAGTAAAAAACATTTATCTATACATCTATCCATTCAAACTATATATTTAGCCATATATTGTAGGATACATTTAAATAAACTAGATTATCTACGTGGAGATGACGAAGCACCACAAGCACCAAGTTGACACGAAAAGCTGGTTGTGACAAGGCTCTCCAACAAGAACACACGCCTGTTCAGAACTGCATACATTATACCTACACCCTAACGGGTATTGTTTTATCTCTGTAATGAAGTCTTGAAGCGGGCGACGCGTCAACGACCGTTTGCATATTTAAACATTTTTGTTTGGGTGCTCGAGTCGCGAACATTTCGACACGGTCGGGAGATGCGGGTGTAGGCTGTAGGGGTTGTAATTGATTCAGAAATGGTTTTAGTTGCGGAAAGGTGTGTTTGACGTTAAACTTTTGACAGATTTCTGGAAGTGTGGTGGGTATGTGATATTCTGTGCAGAAAAATTCAGGAACTTGTCGTTTGTTTCTTCCGAGAGTGCTTCTTCTTACAGGATTAGCATTTGAGTGGAGATCAGATTAGAATCCTGTGGATTCGGATTTCTTAAAATCCAATAACTACCCAAGTGGTTTTTTATTTTATTTATGCAATATAAAACAGTTTCTATGCAATAGCTATAAATGCATGGCGAGTTTCTATTTTTGCATAGACCAAACTGCAGCCTGACCGCCACGAAACATAGACAACCCCTATTTATTTCATACATGAATCGCCCATTTAATAATCTAGTCATACTAGTTCCTCGGGGTAGCTGGATGTGCCCGGGGGTGGGGGGCGCGGCCGGTGGTGCGGGGGGCAGGCACACAGTGGGGGGGGGGCACGGTTAATGAACCCGCAGGGATGCAACTCGGCGGACATTTCGCAATAATATTAGTTCAGCGCTGAAATGAAAGCCTCACGGTGTTTGTGTGCCGAAAGATTCTGAATTTGCTGATGCAGTTGTAATTTAACTTGGGGCCTTTACTGGGAGAGTTGTGGCAACTAGGTAAGATATTCTGAAATTCAGGAGTAGAGTTACCAGTAGCCGTCTCAAACATACTTGTATATGGCAGTTTCTAGAGATCATGATTCTCAAATTCAAAATTATGGCAAGATCAGACGGTGGCCAGGTCATGTGCGGTCCAAATCTACCGTGGTCTCGCAGCAGATGAATTTTATGTAGAAATCGTGATTCGTATAAAACGTAGTGCACTCCTACAGTTTATTTAAACGTGGCTCTAGGATAACTCCGACTTAGACGTGTTATAATGTTTATTTCAAATGCTTAAGACTTTATGGAAACTGTAGTAAAGTGATGAGCTGGACTCCTTCAACGAAGACAGGTCTTTAGCTTAATCTTAAATAGAGAGGAGCGGAAACAGTATAAAGGCATTTACCCTACAGAGGGACACAAATAATGTACACACAGAAAGTGTTGGTTATTGTAGTTTTACAGACAAGAATTGACTTATGTCAGTAGTGCCTACCCGTACGAGAGACAAATGCTTTCAAGAATTACAATTTTATCCAATTACGAATCGGAATATTTTCCGTAAGAAATTAAAGGAAATCCAATTAACATAAAACGGAGTCAATAAAATCTCTCCTAAATTCCAATATGGCCTATAAATGTGTCTAAGTCGAATAGGAAAAATTGCAGCACAACTGTTACACGGCTCACGAATTGTAGAACCGTGAGAGATAAGTAATGTTTGGATGGTGTGGTGTACACTGTCTGGTGAGGATTTTTGTTGATTATTTTGAGCTGTTGGGTATGTGTGGTTTCTCACATTTCTTTCCAAAATAACATCAACACTTTTGTCTCTGACTACAGCAGGTTGATAAAGACCCCGGTATCTATTATCCAGGCCGGAATAGTAATTTCTGAATATGGTTCATCATCATCATCATCATCTGCCTTTAATGTCCACCACGCGCGCCCAATGCGGGTCGGTATAGATGTCACATATCTTCGAATTTTTGGTTTTAGGACATGCCGGTTTCCTCACGATGTTTTCCTTCACAGTTTTGAGAGCAGTGGTGATGAAATAATTTACACAAAGTAAAGCGCCTGGGTTTGAACTCACGACCACAACTTGGTAAGTCGCGGTCGTTTGAACTGGACTACCACTGCTCACCTCCACTCTCACCGAATATATTTCGCATGAAAGAATTCAAGTGCACTATATTCTGAAATAACTATTCCTCCTTTTACATCATCATATTATCCATTTCTATCCTTTCTCCTAGGGATGCACAATTCGCGGCGACCGTCACCGGGCCGGCGCCACGGCGCGCGCGCTCTGAATCTTAATGCCCATTAATCAGACATTGTGTGGAAGAAATGTACGTCAGTCCAAATGTGCGCTAATCGACGCACCAGGTTTGGTTCCCGAGTGATGCAATGAGGAGCTGCAGGCGTTTCGATGACATCGTAGCACTTCCTGTGCACTCTGTCATTCATATTTAAAGACAGAAATGTGGCTAAACTTGTTCTCGTTTCTTTCATTACTGGAGATCTACTAACCTCTAGCAAGACATTCTGGAGGGCAAAAGTAGGATTTAAGTAGTTATGCAGATCAAATTTCCCACTTTCAATTGAAAGCCAGAGCCTTCGTTACTCATCACGTGCGTGCTTAAAAGCCCAGAAGTTAAAGCAGTTTTAAGACCAAATCAGCATCTCGTGTGACAAGCAAGCAAAGCGAGCCACAGATTTACAAACGAGGCTAGTTGTCGTCTTTTAAAAACGCTTAAAAATCCCAATAATACCGATTATTCTATTCTCCGAACTATCGCTGCGATGAGCATACAATGCGTGCGCGGTGACGTTTGAATGGGCGGCCATGTTGGAAATTTGTTCAATACTCGACGCCGGCGCATCGACGCGCGCGCAGTTTTGTCAATACTGTCCGCGATTGTACCGTTTAATCAGTTCTGCATTCAACTGTACCGCCTTTGACGAGTAATTGCTTCCACCGATTGAAATGTTATTCCTGAGTATTGCGGCGATTTTTATGTATTTAATGTGTGAGTCGGTATGTAGATGATTTGGACCGAAGAAAAGTGGAGGTTTTGAACTTTGGCATTGTTGACTTAAGAATTAAGTAAATTATTGTCAATACCATTACCAGTTGCACCTTACGTGGAAAAAAGGCAGGTGAAGAAAACAAAAATCATTCATGAAGAAATACCACTGAAAATAAACCCACGCCTTCGTCTACAGAGATAGTAAAAATTAAAATATTTAATGAGAATACCTACCATTGAAAACCAACGCTTAAATATACAAGTTGAACAAAAACACTGGAAACACTTCAATCAACAAGGCCCCGCAAAAACAGAGGAGAACCAGCCAGCAATTAAAATCGAAAATAATATCGAGAACTCGACGGACAATAACGAAGCTAGCCATTAAAATAAGAGGCGGAATAATAAATGAAGCTGTGCTGAAATTAAAAAAAAAGAATGAAAAAAGAAAATTCCCGCCGCGACGAATGCATAGAATATGGCGTCGGTACGTAGGTACGGACCAATCAAAATTCTTCGTCAATTAAGTGGAGATCGTAGCAAAAGGAAAATTGAAGGAAAAACTGAGGGTGGCTTTGCTAGTGCTGCAACACGGTCGAATTGTGTCGATGATTGATTCATTGATGAAGTCCGTTTACAAGAAATGTTTTGTTTTAGTAAGTTGTGTGAATGAAAAACTGTTGAATTAAAAAATAACCCTTGTCGATCACATCGTCGCTTACAGGTGAGATAGAGGTCAACGCGAGCCTAAGCGAAGAGAATAAGCAATAAGTTGGCCAAGTTTTTCTAATAGCAGGCAATTTGTAATAGGTCCTTATAGGTTAAGCTGTGCTTACAGCTGTCTGAAATGGTCTAACAAACTCAGAGCTACCTGCCATGTAAAGTTGCGTGCCAAACTTTTTCATTCACTCAAAAATTTGCTTCAATTTAAAATCATTAAAACGACAAGCTGACTACGCCATAAAGCATCGACATTTTCCCATCCCTACGTCCCCAGATTTGAAAGCAATGGAAATAAAGTTTGTTCGCTCCGCATTGTACCGGGCTCGTCGTAAATGGATTTTATCACTATATAAATATCCCCCTATCTTTACGTTACGACGCTAAGCTATGCCCCGTCACCGTGGATTTTCCTATAAGTATGTTGATACTACGTGATTTTTACTATAACTTTGTTTTTATGTCGAGTTTGCTCGGGTAATGTGCGGAAAAAGGGTGCGATGTACGAGTATTTAATGTAGCTATATGCTTCCATCCGAAACATTCTTTTTCTGCCTTGGTTTTTTTACACTTTTATTAAAGTCTACTTATTTCTTATTCCAGGGACGAAAAAATATCAAGTTGGTTGAACTAAACTTGTTTCAGAACTTAAGAAATTAAAACCTTACCAACTGTTAACTTAAGTTATGTAATTTGATACGTGAGGACAAGTAACTAACGTGAATGTATCGTACAGTACACAATATCATTCACGTCAACATGTTCTCGTCCATGTTCCGCTGCCAAAACATAAACAGGAAAGTCGACAAGTTCGTTCAACCCCATTATTCGGAACAGCAGGCTAAAACCATCGAACATTATATTTCATTTACCACGAGCGGTCAATAGAAAACCTACACCGGATCCATAAAGCCGAAACTGTGGATATCCCGAGGTCCGGCCGGTCACCGCTTACGACCAACTCGGACCTAAATTATGCGCGAATGGCCCACGGCTCATTTGGTCTAAACGCTGCATCTTTGATGTAAGGGTCTCCTGCCAAATTGTGTTAATAATACCCTCCCAGGATGTCGGGATATTTTTGCTTAGGAATTTTTGAGATTGGGCTCGAAAGACCAAATTTAGATAACGGGTCTTTGGTTTGGTCCTTTAAGAAGACAAGAAGCTGGTGCTTGGAACCGAATATAAATTCATGAAGTAATATTATAGTAATTATTCTGTTTGAGCTGACGATTAAGATCACCAATAAATACACCAATAAATACTACCAATAAATTGCCATTGCAGTTACATATACTCCAAACAGCCGAAAAGAAAAACCGAACAAAATAATATAACCCAGTTTGTCACGTAAAGGATAAATGACGCGAACGATGCCTACATGCAAAGGAGGCTCACCACTCCAGCCCTAAGATATTAGTCCAGCTATGTACAGAAATATGCCTTTGAAGACAAATATAAGGGACGAACGTCTCTGCCTCTGAACGATAATTTTGAAGGGTAAGCTCAAAATATTCATGAAAGCAAGAGACTCCTTCAAAATCAAACTAGAGCCTTCAATCTGTGCACTCAAGTCATTAAAGCTAGGAGCGTCCTTCGGCCCGTAAGTGATAAAAGCCATCCGTGTTTATGATATATTTGAAGGCTTCAGGAGCTGCGTTACGGCCGCCACCCCTTTCATGGCCGCAATCCTCTTAGCGGGTCCCGCATAAAAATAAAGCGCACTCCACCTGCCTGCCCTCCGTGACCTAACTGCCTTACGTATTTAGGCTGCAGCGGTGCAGCTCTAACAACCTCGTACTAAAACAGAATATCGATTACTTTCGCTACTATAATGTAATCCCCCGCCCACTTTTCGTTTTTTTAGCTCAGGATAATAATATAGTGGTCTCTGTCTAGCGCGCGGGAGAGCGGCGGCGGCGTCGCGGTGCTCCCCCGGGCGCGGCGCCCACCCCCGCCGTATGTAAATGATCGTCTCCGTGCCACTGTGTGCGTCCGCCTATAACAACACGCCACAGCTACACACCGATAACTCGCTGTTTGAGGTTTACTGCCCTGACAGCTTTTGTCCTATTTTAAATACGAATTTCGGATTGGATGCGTCCCGACGTCCTTCATAGATCCGCTGCTCTTTTCTTTGTTATTTACGCGTACGATGTTGATATTGTAAACAGAGCTAGTGCACGGTCCCGGCTGCGGCTCCTGGCGGAGGAGCACGGCAGACATGCAAATGTTCACTAACTGATGACAAAGATAACAAAGCGGGGGCAGTTTGAGCATAAACAATTTTCAAATACGTTTAGTCTGACAGGTCGTTTGTGGTTTACGGGAGTTTATATTTTACATGAATGTGTTTAGAGTTTGTTTCGGTGTGCGTGTCGCGGGTACGTGCGGCGTTACGTCGTGCCGGTGACGTCACGTGTACGTCGAAAATGACACTTTTACGAGCAATAATTTACATTATTTCGGTGTTAAGCTTCGCGTGCCCGCCGATTGATTTTATGTCGGTCGCATCTCACATTTGCGTTCAGTTAAATCGAATCACTGGCTACACGACCGAGTTATTTTGTAATGGTGGTATCGCGTGAGCTTTTTTGACGTTTTTGTTTGTTATATTTTGTTTTGTTGATTTTTTCAGCGGTGAGGAGGTTTGATTCAGAGGTTCTATCTTAAATCTTATCGTAATTGTCGTCGTGTGCAGCGCTGACATGTTTATGAAGAATCGATATTTCTTTTAGTGAAAAATATCAGAATTTTGGACGCTGCATTTCTTGAAAACCTTATTCAAATCGTCATCATTGACTCAAAGGACTAATAATTCCGTAGGTATATTATGCTTCTCAAGTTTATAATAATGAAACTTTATGAACAAATGACAGGCCATTTCTCCAATCATACAAACACTAAAGTATGGAGCGTGGCGATAAGGTCGGGACACACGCGCGCACCCAATTAAGATCTTCATTAGGCGCCTTCCTCGAAGGCTGCGCCCGCGCCGCGTCGGTAGCACACGGTTTTGTTGCCACACAATAAAATAAATAGTGTTAGTGAGACTCAGCGTTTGGTTTCCAATTTGATTTCTTATGACTGATGGCTATTGCTACACTATTGTGTTGCTATTGCTATTTGGGTTGTCTCTGGGTGTTCAGTTCTTTGGTCCTTGCTCCTGCAATCTGGGTATACCATTTACGTTTTCTGCCCCAAGTCCCGCTTAAAAGTCATATTGATCATAATTGATTTTGTTATTTAAACACCATTAGAACAACCTGAGCATCAGTTTCAGCTGGTTTCTAATGATGGTAAATAAAGAAATCACACCTAGCAGAGAGTATGACTATGACGTTCATTCATATCATCATCGACATCATGAGCCACTCACTGCTGAGTCCGTGACTGCTATGAGTAATTGTATATGTATAGAGGTTAAACAAAGTTAATATCTAAGTGTTGCCACAAGGGAAGAGCGCTGATGTTTGCAATACAGATATTTTATATCTAGTTCAGACACAAAAGTTCAATATCTGATCATAGAATATAGTGTATTGTAATGTATCACCATTATTTAAATATTTGTATACTTTGAACAAATAAATTATTCTTATTATTTAATACGTTAGCCAAATTTTATGACACTTGGGGGTAAATACAGATAGAGTAGTCGGATCTTTTCTGTAAAACTATAATCATCATCTTCATCAGCCTTTTAAATTTCTCCACTGCTGGAGCACAGACCTCATCTCTAAGAGAGAGTGTTTTTTTTTTGTGAGATGGGAAATCATCCAATGACTTCTCCCGCTCTGGGTGGAGCGGGTGTCAGACTCTTACTGACTAAAACCCACCCCTGTTCCTTCCTGCCTTTAGTGCCCGGGGGTGAGGTAACACTGTTTCGAATTTATCCTCAACCCCCTGGATGTGGGCTATTATCCACCACGCGGGCCCAATGCGGGTTGGTGGATAAATCTATACCTTCTTAATATTTCACTCGCACATTGCTAAAACTTTATTTCAGAGAGAGAGATATAGAAACGGGAGCATCCTGTATATACTCGGAGCTACAGCGGCTACAGGGTGTGTTAAACTTACTGGATTCCTACAGATATGAGCTCTGTACCTGCCGCCTGTGTAAATTTCCACCTGGTACATACGACGACGACACTGTTAGTGGATTTTGTTCGAATATTCTGAAAACCGAACAGATGCTTAGTTTCTATTGTTTTTGTTAACTTTCTTGGCGTCTGAGTCGTAATTCCCACCCAAAATTATTGACTTTTTACATGTAAGTACCATACTCCATTGTTCAGTGGGTTCGTCAGCCTATCGTAGTTTCCGATGTAAGCTCAATGGAGTTTTCGACGTTCCTAAATTCTTTGGGCTTAACTTGGACCCCATTCGGTCAAAACCTCATTATCATCTGCGCACTTTTACAATATCTTACCAATTCGCTATATTATACCAGCCCATAGCTGTGCAAAAACCTCTTCTCAAACAGAGAAGGCAAGAGCATTAATCTCCACTCTATATCTCTATATTGCCAAAACAAAAGCACTTGTCTCGGTACAAGTACGCACATCGACTGATTTATCATATTGCAGCGCAGGTTGGAGCGACAATTGTAATGTAAAACCCGCCGGATTCCGAACTAACTCCGTGTCGCTGGCGCTGACGTCACGTACCCGTGACGTTCACGTTTACGTTACGTTTGCGTTACGTTTGCGTTTACGGGATGTGATGTACGCGTCAGAGATAACGCTGGTTTGCTTCGTGAGATAATGAGATTTTTGGATGTTGTGTAACGGGTGACTGTAATTTGATTTTGGGTTGGCGATTCAGGGCTTGAAACAATTAGAAGGGAACTGAAACTGTACTTTGATAATAATCTGAATGTCTTTTTGGGATGATAATATGCCTTGATTACGGAACTGATGAGGCTTCCGGCATTAAGTTCTTCGGAATTGACACTAATGACGAAAGTTGACTAAGCTTGGACAACGTCTGACTAAGACTATTCTAATTAATCTCCAACCCGATCAATCAACGAGAAATAACGAACCAATTTTTGTTCCTAGCCACAATCACGACTATTAGCTTCACGCAAAACTAATGACTATGTTGGTAACCTTAAAGGCTATATTAGCGTGGTGGTAAAGTGTCGTGTTGTTACAAGGCAGTCGCAGACAGGCATCGCAGCCAACAATGATGTACCTCAACCAGTCCGATTGCGAAGGGTTTTTTTAACCAGTATCCTCTGAGGGTTACGGAGAGGTAAGAAGAAAGGTAGATCGGGCATTGTTTTAAACAGTAAAGTTACCTGAGAACTGATGAACTTTTTCTTCACTTTGGAATTCCTTCTACACAATTATTTTTGCCATTCTTCATTCATTTTTTCAGCGTTTGAATGAGATCGGTTTTATATCTGGTTTATCTTAATGACTGGTTTTTAAATCCTATGACAAGCAATATTTTAGATGTTTTGGTTACTAGTTCGTGTATGGTTTCTAAGGGAAGTGAGAATCTCTCTACATCTCCCATCTATTATAATAATAATCAGCTATAATAAATCAAGTTTTACATTAAATCCAAATCCGCTATTAACCCACATATCGAACCCAATAACCACACCTAATCGAGTTAAAATATCAATAATATAATTTATTATTTGTGAAACTTTGTGAGTCACTAATTGATTTTAACAACTGTCTAATGTGCGTGAAATTTATATATCCTAGATATGATTTTTTTTAAATGAATTTGGCCATAAGGACCATAAATCAATCATTTATTAGGCAGTGTTGTTATTTGGCAGAATATGCAATAACCTTGCTGGTTTTAGCAACCTCATTGAGATTCAGAGCTGTTGGGTTCCCGAACTTATCTGGTCCTGTGCCTTTAAAGGGACAGCAAGGATTTTTTTCATGGTCACACGTTGCACCCAAATTGAGATTTCCGTGATCGCGAACTGTTGATCGATGACGTAGTGTTGTTTGGACAAAATTCTGACTCACAAAAGCTATAATTATAATGTATTTCATGTGATGCTACTGGAATTGGAGTTGCTGTGAATGACTGCCGTGGTTTGAGGTGGTAACGACAGCCATAGTGTTTGAAGAACTGTTCGTGAGTTTCAACATTCTCTATAGTGAGTTTCAGTTTTACAAAATTAGAGATTGCAGTAATACAATGGAGGCAGGTGGGGTTACACGAATGTACCTTTTCAGCTGTAATGCCACATCCACCAGCAGTCGCTGCATGTGTTTGGAAGACAATGAGCGCGGGCCCACACCGCGTCACTCCGTAAACCTCTTCGCCTTATTTCACTAGCCTTCCTTTTGTTTCCAGGGCATTTCTTTATTTTGTTGTGCGATCTTATTATTTCGCTACCGTTGGCCGCATTGCAACGTTCTTATAGTTTTTGTTCGCATGCTCGGAGCCGTACAGAAGCTTCGAACGGAATGGAGTAATACTACCAAGACTCCTCGGTATTGTGTATTTGTATCTCTTTTTTTTCATTTTTCCTCAATGCCACGTCAAGTTTTTGCTCTGCAGCAGGTTTTATTCTATGTGTGTTATGTAACGTGAGCCATGTGATATGATCTTGAATGTGTATGTAATTATTTCTGCGTTCCAATTTGAGTTGGTATGATTGAAACGGCGGATGTGAGATAATTTGTCATTTTCGTTTGTGTTCTTGTTCAGCATTGGGAACGATTTGGTGATGATTTGCTTGATACCATTATGCGCTGGAGATTAAGCTGTCAGATGTTTCGTTTCCTGCGTTTGTGGTCTTTTGTGTTGAGGGTTCTGAGAGATGGTTCAATGTTCTTTGCTCGTTAAATGACAATCTGTCTAGATTGTTATTTACGCACTTGTAACCTTTTGCGTGTCAATATTCCTGGTTATTATTGGTGGTCTTTCTGGCGTTTGATCCTACCACCACCATCTTTTACTTGAACTTACAGACAAGAAATAACGCTAACCTTTACGAACCCTATTTTCTCAGTCCTTATATCTGTTAGCCAACACATAAATAAGGAGTAGCACCAAATGAAGGTTAATTACACATTTAGCGCGCTTGTAAACAATACGGCGCGGTGTGAGCTACATTAAATACCAACATGGTACCAACAAAACGAACGGTCGGGACAGTGTCGTCTACTTAAGGCTAACTGAGATCTCCTTTTTAGGGAGGGGGGGTGTGAACACCGCATGTCTGTGGGCTAATTAACTGAAACATGCGCGCGCGCCGCCGCGTTAATCACAGCGCAGTGGCGCCCCCCCACCGCCCTCCCCGCTTCCCCCGTACCCACCCGCACCCGCAACTACACCGAGTTGCTTTTAGTGTGAGATGTTGGCGTAATCTAAGGAATTTCAATTAATTATATTATTTCGTTAATGAGTTTTGGAAATGTTAGCCGGAGATTTAGTATTGTACGGATGCGGATGGCTTTATTTTATAAAAGGCTTTTGTTTTGAAATGTTTTGGTAATGAAATGGCTTTAATGGTTTATTGGGAATTTACTGCTTTTTAAAGAGACATGTGACCGTTATTTTATAAAGTCTTTTATCTTAATGTGACGTGTTTCCGAAGAGAGACTTTCTTTCGCTAAGGTACATAAGTAGTACCTTTACAACTGTGTCGTAGGTAACTATCAAGCTGAACTTATTTTTTCAACTGTTGACGAGCACGTAATTTATCGAATTATTCCTAGTTACAATTTTTAACAGCAACTACCTTCTCCCAGCCGCTTCACACGCGTGGAATTAGTACTTCCCCCATTATACTTTTCAACCCCTTTTTCACCCCCTTAAGGGTTGAAATTCAAAAAACCTTTCGTAGTGGATACCTACTCTTAAAAAAACACCCTCCAAAGTTCATGTCTCTAGGACCAGTGGTTTAGGCTGTGCGTTGATATATCAGTCAGTCATGACTTTGAATATTATATATACAGATATCTATCTTCACCCCATAATCCAGACAGTCTAAACAACAAACTCCAAGATTTATTAGCCGAACAAGTTTAATAAATCAACATGAACCATCATCCAGCGGATCAGTGGATCCGATACCGGGCAACGCCAATATGAATCCAAGAAATTGCTATTAGTTGCAATTTATATTCAGCCAAGCTTGTCACGAAAAACTTCAATCTAATTTAGTCCAAGAAAAAATATTGTTTGGTGCCACGAGACAGTTACTGGTCGGGATGGCCTTTTTTCAGTGCAGCGAACAATCGGTGGCAAGTTAGGAATTTATTGAGTCCTGTGCAAATAAATAAAAGCGAGTGTATCGTGGTCTCGTGGTATATGTAGGAGTGGAGCGGACCCGTCGCGCCAGCCGAGCCAGGATTGATCTTAGACATCAGCTGTCTGTCGCTGACTCGCTGCCTCTCGGACCAAGTACAGGGTGTTGCGTTTGAAAGGGATTTAAGTTCTTGAGAATTTTGCTTGTGCGGAATATTGAAGGATAACTTCTTTGTGATTAGTGTTGCTAAAGGCATAGTTAGTTTATAGATTAATTAATTTCTTGCTATTCATAAAATATTTTTCTTTGTAATATTTGCTATTCTCGGATGTTGTTACTTTCAAAGTTTCATTGGACGATTACATAAATAGGAAATGATTTGCATTCCATGAGCGATTATATAATCTATTTGTAGTATTTAGATTCAGTTATGCCTTAAGCCTGATTTAAAAATTTACAAGTAGGTAGTTTTACGTGTTGACGAATGTTTTATTTGTCAGTTAGCTTCTGTGTCAAAGAAGGGAGGTAAATGTGGGATTACCTCCCTTTTTTGACTTCTGACCATTATTTTTTTAACCATATATGTACAAAGGTACGCTGATAGATAAGAGCACAAAAGGAACAGAAGAACCAGCACAAAAGTAATACTTGTTTCGACGAGCATTATTAAAAGTAAAAAAAATAAAAAAAACACGAGCGTTAAACGGTAAACTCGAGACATTTAATAAATAAAAATAATTAAGGATGGTTATTATAGCGTCCACTTACTACATAATCAGAGAAGAGTTAGGGCCTTCATATAATGTAGCATTATTTCAAGCATTTCCATCCTACCCTGTATACCGGCACGGGATCACGCGAGCCAGTCAGCTTAATGGTATCGGCGGAACATAACTAACACATCCTGTCGCTGGCGTTGATGTGACTGCGCCGGAGTCGATACCGAGCGGACTGCGAGTGCCAATAGCCACTGCACTTATACGAAGAAATTGTCGGAAATACTGACCGGTGCGCGGTGGTAGCTGAATAAACTTGAGGGTTTCATATTGAAAGGTTGAATTAACGGCCAAGGCGTAGGAGGATAAATATCTAGAGCTTCACAAATATTCTGTGATATAATTGTACCTGAATCGAGAGTAAAATATCGATATGCAATGGAATGAATTGGAATCATTGAGACGAAGAAGAAGAAGAAGCTTGGAATGAAGATATCTCATGTGAAAATTGTAGACATAATAAACGAATGTCTACCATTAGTCATCTAGACAGCAGACTACAAAACTCAAACTTAAAGCATCTAGTACAATTAAACAATTTACAGGCACTTTTAAATCGTCGCGGCCGGTCAGTCATAACAAAGGATGAAGCTATTTGCACTTTTCAAAGCGTACATCTCTGTGGAGAAGAACGTGCATAAACTCCAGGGTAAGGGTTCTTTAAAACTAAGAGTACTGCTAAAAGGGCTTAGTACTGGCTACTGCGAAAATCTCTAATGCAGATTGTATTGTATGTACAAGGTGGCGCAAAATTAATCACCCTATCAGAAGATGCTATAATTTTTGCAAATGGTGTCGTACGACAATCATATTTGACATTTGTAAACTAGAGAGCTACAGAATACAACAGATAAGCAATGGAGCGCTATACTCCGCAAGAGCGTAATTGTGTCGATTTTTTTTACCAATAAGTGGCTGGTGGTGTTGGCGCAGCGTGATATATTTTTTTTTTAATCCATACTTCATTGGGGCTACTTCTAGTCACGGGCTATGCCAACAAGCCTCAGACAATCGCAACCCTTACGGAGAATATTCGTCAGTAACGCGAACAGTTATCACCGGCAATCTTGCGGAAAGTCATGGAAAATGCGATAAAACGGGAACAAATGTGTATCAACACTGTCGGCAGCCACTTGACGGATATCATCTTTTCCACTTAACAGAAAAAATTGTAAAGGTCCAAATAAAGATTTCCATCAAACAAAATCATTTTTTTAATTATTAAAAAAGTTATTCAAAAAACAAAATCGGATGAATAATTTTGCGCCACCTTGTATTTAGGCGATTTGACTCATGAGACGTAAGCATCCTTCTTAATTGAACTATATGACTTCAAATTATTTCACATTCTGTTTTAACCATGCAGAGGCACCCACTGTTATCAACCACCACCACATTCCCCATCCTTCCTGAAATACAAACCAAAGGTCAAATCCTGTACAAACATATCGCCACTTCCTCCTCCACCCACAGTAATAGCACATCTCTTCGGAGTATTTATACCAGCATAATGTATCGGCATGTCTATTTGAGGATCCCCCGGAGCCCTGTAGGGCACCGCTTACTGAGGTCAGCGGCTACTGGGGGCTCCCAGAGCAATCAGCTTGTGTGATTGGACGTATTTATATAAAAACGTGGAGTTTTGGAGTGGGTGTCCTGATGGTGGGAGTTCCTAATGAGTAGTTAAATTGCAATATTGCAAGATGTTGATGAAATGTTGAGTTATTTATTCATAAACAGACAATACAAAATAGATCTGTAGGGAATAATAGTAACGCAAGACCTAAATCTAATACAGATATGGCAAGTTCATTATAAGATTAAACAGAAATCAAAAGGAATTTTGGTTCGGCTTATCGCTTACTGGACCATGAATCTCTTATTGACTGAATTTCATCAGAACGTGTACCAAAATATGAAAGGCCACTAAATCTACACCTTCATCAGCATAAATAACTAAACACAGTCCAATTAACAGTCCTCGCAAATAGTCCCAAACATTGGTCCCAACGTCTTTGCACCCTATTTCTGCGAAGCGGTCCCAAAGCAAATTGGCACTCATCCAAGTGTTAAGGGCTTGCGACACGCCTTTGCGAGGCAGGACGAAAGGTCATCGGGTAATTAAGAGTCCCTCAAGCAATCAGAATGTGAACAGCCTGTGATTGGTTGCAATTCCGTACGCCTCGACAGATCAAAGGCGATGTTGGTGTCACTTGTCAAATGGAATATTTTAGGATCGACGTTTGATGTTCGCTCGTCGATCTCGGATGTATTTTTAATTTTGTAACGATTTTTTTGCGTCATACATTATGTATGTTGTGTGTCAAACGCAAAGGTTGGGTCGGAGTGTTAATGTGTTCTGTTTTTAAATAGATCGGGGGTGGACGGGATTTTGATGTGCGAAGATTTTATCGCAACTGATCTGCTCAAAAAAAAGAGATCTTCAAATAAATGACATTGGAATAGAATTTTAGTTATTTATAGACAGTCAATATTCTTCTTATAAATAATTGTGCATACATAAAGTAGGTAATTGACAACCGAATCAAAGAAAGTGACATGTTTCAGCATGATGAAACAAGTCACTTTCTTTGATTTTGTTATAAATTATTATTAGATCACGCTCTACTTCTGCGGATAGGTTTCCTCTTAAGCATGAATTAATATTAGTAAACTGGTTCAATTATGAAATGGTTGAGGTATTTATTTCCAGGAGCTAAATAAACCTCCCAACCTACACCTCATCATTATTCCTCAATGTTTTTCCTGAGTAACCTTTCCATCCATCAATATATCAGCTCAAGAAATACCCACGATCTTCGAATAGTTATGTACCAACTTATGTAGCGAATCAACCTTGGTACGTACTTCAGTCGTAAGTACATAAGGCTCAGTGATATCTCAGGGTGTAAACAACCCTTTTAAATAGTTTACTGTCAGAGGGACGCGCGGGTGAGCAGCGAGTGGGGTGCGGGAGGGGGGCAAGGGACGGCTAAATATCTTTTAGTATCTGCAAAACGTCTAATTTAGTAGCAAGGCTTTGATGTTGTCTCTTGGACTTTTGAGTGGAGTGGAGTTGTGTTGTGGCTAGAAAAAATTGTGAAAATGCTGAAACTTTGAAAGTTTTTACTCTTTAGTGACACTTTAGTATTCAAATTAGTAGCTTATTAATCAGAGTTTTCTCATAAATTAATCGATAGTAGAACTGCTTCTCTACAAAACAAGACTACTGTTTGAGGTCAAGGTTACATCTAAAGACGTTGTAACTCTTGATCTCAACACAGGAAATATGACAATTTTGTGCAAAGTTATCTCATAGACGATAGAACAATGATACTCCTGGAAATCTTTAAAGAGCAGACAGAAATAAAAAACCGGCGAAGTGCGTGTCGGACTTCGCACATTGAAGATTCTGTACCTGAGGGAATCATCAAAGCAAAAATATGATTTATCAAGATATTGGTATTTGTTAGTCAAATATACGTAATAATAAACATTATCACCAAACAAGTTCATAGGTCATTAGGAAGTTTAAAAATTCTTCAGAACAAAATTTTGTGACAGACGACGGACAAACAGACAGACGAACACGTGAGTGAGAACAATAGGGCTCCGTTTGGACCCTTTGGGTACGGAACCCTATAAGGTTCTTTGAAAATAATGAATAGTGAAGTCGTCTCCACCCACTCCACTATTCCCCCGGTTGTGTAGACGGTCCCAGAGGAGCGTCCTCTCGCTTACTTATCCATCTCTATCTGATCAGCGTCCTCGACAGGAGATTCAATGTCCCTACATATATACTATGTGTACTTGTGCAGGTAGGTATGCAGTGTTCACACTATGCCAGTTAATGGCGACTGAGGGGCTGACTTTGCGACAGTAGTTAAGATGATTTGAAAGCTGTATTTATTAGGTACGTAGGTATTAGTTACCAAACAGCCTTTTTTTGGGGGGGCGGGGGGAGGGGAATCAACCAATGACTTCGCCCGCTCTGGGTTTAGCGGGAGGGCGTGTCAGACTCTTACTGACTAAAACTCACCCCAGTTCCTTCCCTGCCTGAGTGCCCAGGGGTGCGGTAACTCATTTTCAAAATTTATTCGCTACCCCTAGGCATTACCAAACAGCCTGGAAGTGAAATTTTGGAATAAGTTATTGTTGTAAGAGGCGAGGAAGAGTTGCAGCAGATTGAGACCTGAAGACGGGACCATAGGTATTTTCATAAAGCTTTTAACGACTCATTCCTGTAAAACTTTTATTAGAACTTTTTATTTTGAGTATTTTTTTTTTCTTTTTATTTTTATTTAGAGCAGTCGTGGCCCAGCGGTATTGGTCGCGACTTACAAGGTGTAGGTCGTGAGTTCAAACCCAGCCAGGCGCTTTACTTTGTGTAAATTATTTATTTGCTTTATTTTGTATTTATTTTATTTCTGCTCTCAAAACGGTGCAGGAAAACATTGTGAGGATACCGGTCATTCAAACATTGTGATGTCCTAGAAACAAAAATTCAAAGACAAGTGACATCCACCAATTGGGCCCGCGTGGTGGATTACGGCCCACACCCTCTCAGGCCTGTGCCCTAGCAGTGGAGACATTAAAAGGCTGATGATGATGATGATTTTGAGTATTTAGGTAGATAGAAGATTATGTTCATTACTGAATGAGTTGAAAAAGAACAATGAAAATCTCTTAAGAACGAAGTGTTTTAGTGTCAGGTTGACCTTAGAACTGGGTCTTTCCCCAAGCAATATTTTTTTAAACATTGCCTACGTTAGCAATTTCTCCTATATTGTAGGTGCGTTTACAAACACGCAGACCTGGATCAACAACCTGTAGGCGATACAAAACTTGTTCCGTGCGGAATCGAAACTGCAACACGCAGCGCAGTAGCCAATCACTCAGCCACTGCTCCAACGTGTCGTAATTTTCAGTCAGTTAATTTGTTTTGTTTTCAATCAATTCAGATGCAGTAAAATGGCAAAATACATAATATACTCGTATGTCATAGTTTTGTATTTCAGCTCTCAAAAGCAGTTTCCACACAATAAGAGTGTTTACCACTTGTTTCTCCAACTGTTCTTCTTCCCCGTAATCCCTGTTCCACCATTAATTATTCCCACTAGCATGTAACCATAAATACAGTCATTAAGACGTCGGCGTATCGTTGCGGAGAGTTGCGTATGTTGCGTGCGGTGCGTTGTGGCTTGTCTCAGCTCCGAGTTGTTTCTAACTTCAGTTTACGAGATATAGGGTGAAATTTGAACATGGAAATATGGGTTTGGATTTTTGGAATGACCTGTATGTGTTGCCTTCGATTGAATACATAGCTCAAACTCCAATTAAAGAATTTCAACTTAACTTTTGAATGGTCAATTCTTTTGGAACGATGTTCCTTATCGCGCGTTGTGAAAGGGGGCTAGACGGAAAAAATTCTTACGAAAAGTTGTCACGACACTTTTTGCTATAGTAAAAAAAATAAAATTTTATTACAATTACTTTTGTTATAGTTGTTGTTATTGCTAAAGAGTTGAGTTGAGTTGAGCTGAGCTGAGCTGAGCTGAGCTGAGCTGAGCTGAGCTGAGCTGAGCTGAGCTGATCTGAGCTGAGCTGAGCTGAGCTGAGCTGAGCTGCGATGAGATGAGATGATGAACTATAACTTCTTACGTGCGTGCGTGTGTGCGTAGTTAATAATAAAAAAAATATTATAAATTAAAAAAAATAAAATTATATTACAATTCCTTCACTAATTAATCGAAAGGAACTTCGTTCCATCCGGGTGTCCCTTGACACCTCTCAAGTTTTTTCTTTCTTTTTCTTTTTAAAAAAAACGTTGCCCCACACTAGGAATTACTCCTGTTGTTACTCGTGTATGTAAGTTGAAGATTTTTACACAACTGCCCAAAAAAAGGAGTGTTAGGTTTTCAGGATTCATTTGTGTTTGTGAGTTTCTTTGTTTCACCATAACTTCTAAACGGCTTAACGAATATCAATGTATGTGGTATCGTTAGAAGCGTTGCGGTATCCCGGGTAATATTGGATGGTGAAAATTAAAAAATATATAATGGGGGAGCCATGGTTCATGAAAAAAATACGTTTTATTTTTCATAATAATTTGATTAGGTACGTGTATTATCATGGTCTAGAGCTTGCTTAGTACAAAACAAAAATATTTAACAGTAGTATCAAATAAACATTCGTTTACTAATAACATAACAAAATAGTTTCACGTTATTATTTGCGTATAATTTTTCACTTTTTGACAAGACAGGCATGTTTTTAATATTTTTTAATTATATGGCTTATTAACCAACAAGTATAAAAGTCTATTACTGCCTCGTTGATCTCGTGGTCATAGCCGCGACTGCTGAGCGTGAGGACTTGGGCTCAATTCCCGGGTCGGGCAAAAAGTGCCATTGAGTTTTTCCGTCATAAATTACTTTGTAATAGCCCGGAGTTTGGAAGTTGGTTGTGTGACACCCCCGTGCCTCGGCAAACACTAAAAGCCGTTGGTCTTACGCCTGGTCTCTCCCCGGTCAGAGAGTGCACCTGTGTCTGCGCACACGCTTGTGCACTATAATATCTCCCTTGGCTAATATTTGTTGAGATTGGCATAGTACACCCGCTTTTTAACCGACTTCGAAAAAGGAGGAGGTACTGTTCGACTGTATGTTTGTTTTTTTTATGTCCACCGATTTCTCTGTCAGTTGTGGACCGATTTTCAAAATTCTTTTTTTATCCGAACGAATATACTTCTGAGGTGGTCCCATATAAATTTTATCGTAATTTCTTCAGTGCTTTTTGAAAAACTGTATGAAAAATACGTAAAAATAGATGACGTTTTGGTTCTAAAAATTGTAAAATAAAAAAAGTTTTTACAAAAAAAAAAAACAACCGACCTTCAAAACACCACAAAAAAACACTAAAAATTTAAAAATAGCCTTAATTTCGGAAGTCGGTGTCAAACAAACGAAGAAATAAAATACAAACATAAACTTCCAAAATTAAAGTTATTTTTAAATTTTTAGTGTATTTTTAGTTTTTTTTGGAAGTCGGTTGTTTTTTTTGTAAAAAAGTTTTTTTTAAATATTTGTTTTCTTTATAAACCGTTGCGTTTTAAAACATTTCAGGACAGATTACATAATACATAAATACGAGTACCGCCACAATTCCCGTCATCACTTCCTATTTCCTCTCTAGTTATATTTGTAAATTTAAATAGTATATTGTTCGTAGCTGGTATGGTAGACGTGGCAATAGTGATGTTTCTTCAGTAAACAGTAATGTTTTGCCACCGTTAGCGGCGTTTAGTTTGTTTGTGTGAACCGTGTTGTTTTTACACGAACTAACAGTGTGCTCAAATATGCTGCTGTTTTTGGAAATATAGGGCAAGTTTGCAGTGGAAAATTATGTTGTAGTGCTTTTGGCACTCGGAACTACTCTAACGAATACTGTATAATATTGCATTCTAAAAAAAATTTTTACAATACAAGAATACAACCAACTTCCAAAAAAGAAAATAGTTATACTAAAATTTGCAAAATAACTTTAATTTCGGAAGTCGGTGTCCTGCGACACCGACTTCCGAAATTAAAGTTTTTCTTCCGAAATTAAACGAAGAAACAAAATACAAACACCAACTTCCAAATTTAAAAAAGGTTTTATTTTTAACTTTTTAGTTATTAGACCTCAGAACTTTATGCCCGAATCGACATTAATAATAATAATAATCGTTTACTAGCAAACAATAATTCTTTTAATCACAATAACATGTAATTTGAGCATAGTTGGAGCAAACCACAACGTCACCTCTGTGTACATTTTCTTTTCTTTTTTTTTTAAACCTCTGTGTACATATTTTTTGTTTTTGTTGATTTTTTCAAAAAGTGTTGAATCTATTTCAACAAAATTTACATGGGACCATCTCTGAAGTATGATCTACCAAAAAAAAAAAAAATCTTCAAAATCTATTCACCTAAGGCGGAGTAATCGCGTAATAAACATGCAAAAAAAAAACGTGCAGACGTATTTAGAACCTCCTCCTTTTTGAAGTCGGTTAAAAACTCTTAATATCACTAAAAAATATTCCATCTTAGATATCAAATAGCGGTCGTTATAAATAGCTAGCAGACTGTGCTTTTGTGAACCACTGCTGTAGAGTTTCCGCTGGGCCTGTGTCATAGGCTCAGCTGAAACTCGGCCCTTCCTGCAAGGTCCTGTAACCTTGCAGGAGTGGTGTCACTCACTGTTTTTGTTTTGTTGTGTAATGTCCTGTTTTGTTCTGTGTTGTTCTGTATTGTTTCCGTTTTGTTATGTATTGTTTAGTTTTTGTCATGTTTTACTAACGTTGTTTGTGATAAAGTTGTTACTAATACTGTGGCTGGTACTTGACAATAAAGTTATTAGTTATTAATAAAGCGTTTGATGGCGAAGTTTATGAAGATAGACTTCGTGAAACACTTGTTTACAGGGATGATGATATCTTATCAATATAATTATGATTAACACACTTATATGGCTTCACTTGTAACTAACTATGTAAACAAATGATAGAAGTTAAATTTGACCCGCTTCCCGGTTTCTGATTAAGCTGAAATTTTTCGTACTTACATGTTTTGTTTAGATGACAATGCATGGTTCGCTGAGTGACGTTATTCTAAATCCAATATGGTTGACTCCATCATATTTTTTGTAGCATTCCCATGATATGGGTACCAAATGAAAGGGTTTGCCGAAAAACAAGAAAAACAAGAAAAACCAGAAAAACAAGAAAAATATACAATGAAGTGTGTTTTATAGTTTTATAAAAATTATTACTTTATCGAATACAACTAATGACCATCAACACCGCCACCATCCTTGCTGACTGCCTCACTTTTCAAACTAACATTAAAATCCAATAAAATGAATCGTAAATTTCGCATTTCAAATAAGTAAACAATACATTTTAAAGCGATATTCATAACATTAACAAACAGCCAGGTAATCCATCCTCCGTTAAACACAAGCTGTAAAGTCAACACTCACGCTCACTGCACTGTGTACCCAGCAGAGAGGTGCTTTCGAAGGGCAGCCATTTATTTGCTGCCACCCTTAGTTCGCGCTGGCTCAGGACTTTTGTTTGAAGGGTACGGTGGCGTTCACATTATGGTGTTGAGGTTGCTTTGATTTAGAAACCGTTCATTGTTGTGGTCATGAGGGGTATTGCCACTCCATAAGGGACGGGTCGCCAGAGATGTGATGCTCTCGTAGATTGTGGATGGCATTTGTCAATCTAGAGAGGCAGGTTGATGTAGGAATTTTAAATTTATACCAATGACCCGCCCAGCTTCGCTCTATCCTGCATCACTCTATCTATTAGCATGATGAAAACCGCATGAAAAACCGTCCAGTAGTTTTAAAGTTTAACGCGAACAAACAGACATACAGACGAGCCTTGTTTTTATAATAAGTAGTTATATGTAAGTAAGCGATAGGAGCTCGTGGCTAAAGTGATATAGCCGCACAGGTCAATCCATCAGGTTAAGCTACGCTTGCCAGGGTTGGTACATATATGGGTGACCATCTTTACATACCGAGATGGCATAGAGGAACCATACCTCGGAAAGCACGTTAACCCGTTGGTCCCGGGTGTAAATCATGGATATTATTCAGTAACTGGGTTGTGGAGGTCAGATAGGCAGTTGCTTCATGTAAAATACTGGTATTCAGTGGCATCAGGTTAGACTGGAAGCCGACCTCTAGATAGTTAGAAAAGCCTAGGCAGATTGATTTGATGTAAGTTAGCGATAATTATTTGACTGAGCACCCGAAATCTTTCAATCACCTTTCATTCAGTCCATCCAAAGGTGGTCTGTACTAACTTACCCTGTGCAGTAAGACCACCCATTATACAGCTGTTTTGTATAAATGTTTACCTCGTGCTTGTACTAAAGTGTACCAATAAAGTATTTTATTATATTTAGATTTATTAGATAATCTAAATATTATAAATGTGAAAGAACCTGTCTGTCTGTGTTCCAACTTTTACGCGAAGTCCCTGGCAGAAGTAATTAATTCAATAATTACAGGTATCTGACGAACTGAAGATTTTCAGTGAGGCATCCGCTGAAAATTACTTATCTGTTAGGTAAATAAGACCGATTTGGGCGACAGGAAAATTATCAAGAGCATTTTGTGCAAAGTAAAAGGAAAAGATATCCTCAGAATTTGGCGAACTACTTACACAAACCTACATAAGTAACAGTGAGTTATGATTTAAAACTTCGTGGTTCGCTGTAATAAACATGAAAACTTGTGCGTTTGTTTCTTAATAGCAAACAATAATAATGTATAGGTCCATCGACTTCGTTGTTTCAGTACCGACTCTACTTATACCAGTTCCTCTCTTAACATTATTTATGTCCGCGATTCCTAACTTCTTTCAACTCGTAGACTATGAAAATTATCGTTGTTCTAAAACAATGTCTGGGCTACGACCGCGACCCAAACTTCCCTCTACACTGAGATTAAGAATTATTACCTCTTATCTCTGTCCTGAGTCGACGAGTCGTCGGCTATTCGCGACTACTGCGCACCCGATATCTGAGTGAAATTATTTCGACAAACTTTACCTAACGGTTGAACACCCCTGGCAGGACTCCACCGCTCAACGCACTAAACTCATCTCTACACATACAATCATAAAGCTTAATTTACATTGGAAATTCACAAGCTTTCGAGACACGTGATTAACGAAAAAGCGGGAAACTGGGAAATCATTTGTAAATTTCCGAAAGGGACAGGTGACGTGATATTATGCAAATTTCCAGCGAGTGCGAGCGAGATAGCAGCACTGCTGAAGTTCAGCCGAACAGACGCGTCTCCGGATAAAATTTATATGCGGATGAAACGATTTATTACAAAAGCGTTGAGTAGGTACTCGAAATTAATTACACTAAGTTTTGCTTTCATTTTGTACCATTGTGCGAGGTCCGGGGGATTTTCCTTGTCTTGTCGAGATATCGGCGGTTTTTATTACATCCTCGACAAAAGGGATTCTGGAGGTGGATATTTATGACAAGTTTGCAGCAGTTTATTTTCTTTATTTTTGTTTTTTTCTGTCTATGAAATATCTGTCGGATGCTGGATGCTTACGCTTGTTGACTCAGGCATTAAGCTATCTTATAGCGGAGACGTGATCGAGTTTGTTTGCTCGATATGTTCCAATATATTGCTGTTTTTGTCGGCTGTAATACATAAGGGACTGTTTATTTATAAAGGAGCGAGTTTAGGTAATTGCTGAGAGCAACATGCTGGTCATGTACCATAATACATTACATCAATATTTTTCGGCGTATTTGTGAAATTCTGGAGTTGTGATGACATTCTATGGACGTTTTCAGATTGGAATGGTAGTAGAAAGGGAGTTAGTAAAATGCCCTGAATTAATGAAAATAGTGGTGATGGTAAGTTAAGTAGGAGGAGCTCGTGGTTAAAGTAATAACAGCCGCACGGGTCGATCCATCAGGTTAAGCTACGCTTGCCGGGGTTGGTCCATGGATGGGTGACCATCTTTACACACCGAGACTCCTCCGTGCCTCGGAAAGCACGTTAAGCCGTTGGTCATGGCTGTCAATCGTGGATCTTTGACAGTCGTTACGGGTCGTCGGAAGCCCGAAAGTCTGACGACCAGTCTTACCAAGTGGTATTATATTACCCAATAACTGGGTTGTGAAGGTCAGATAGGCAGTCGCTCCATGTAAAATAATGGTATTCAGCTGCATCCGGTTAGACTGGAAGCTGATCCCAAGATAGTTGGGAAAAGACTAGGCATATTGATTGTGTTAGGTAATGGTAAGTTGCAAAGAAAAAATATCCCGTAATATCTTAGATACAAGGTACGTAATCAATTTTCAGACTCTAACAGTCAGTCATAGTGGATGGGAAAACAAACCTGGATTGAATTGCGTTTCGTCTGCGTAGGAGAGTGCGCTGCGATAAAAATTGGCGAGCATGCTAGGAGTAACATAGCCAGACCGTCAGACACTGAACTCAGTGAGAATTGAGATCCCGATGCGAAATGTTTCGGTAAACTCGTGATAAATGGCTAGTTCCAAGGGAATAGTTAATCTTGAAAGATCACTGAACTGTTTCTCCGAGTAAGATAAGTACAAATACGAATTTGAAGCTTAGTTGTGTCAAAATAATGCAAAAATTTACGTTTCATTCTAACATAATAAGTTTATGTTAGAATGAAACGTAAATTTACGCTAAGTTTTGGCTGTATTTTGCGCATAGATCGCAGGGAATATACTTCTAAGAATATAATTTGCAGGCGGTGCATAGTTTGGTGTGACTGTGAAAATTATTAGATTTTTAGTTCTTCAGCTAGATAGGGTCGCGGCAGACAGAAGAGAAGATGGCGGGACGCATTGGTTGACTTCCTAGCGAGAAGAAGCACAGCTAAGAGAGAAGTGGAAGGAATGGGGTGAGGTCTTTGCCCAGGAGTTCCTACTCCTGGGCAAAGACCCAGTACCACACCTTATTTACCTTATAAGCATTTAATTAAAAAAAAACTTGTGAAACTTGCTGTCTACATATCGCGTGTTAGTCTTATTTTCACATTGTCACACAGATTTATGAGAAAAAGAAAATTCGCTATGCGGGAAAGGCAACATCGCTAAATGAGTAAATGGCAATGTACCTTAATATAATAGCTCAATAATATCATCGGTCATTACCCCGGCAAGGCGTATCGTGCGTTGTGGCGACGTCCGGTTCCGGCGGGGGCGCCACGGTCCACTTCCGGTGTCCTCGCCGCCGTGACGTCACCGCCGGTGCGCGTGTTACGCACTTCCGCCGCAAGTTGCTGTAAATAACAGGCTTAGTTTCAGGCATTTTTTAAAGATAACCATATTTCTTATGCGACTAATATCTACTAATATGGTGGCGTAACCGTAGTACGAGCAATAATAATAATAATAAATAAAACCATTTATTTCAGGCGACACAGGCCCATAGAAAAAATACCTTAACCTAAACATACATATTTTAACATAAACAAAACTTGTGTTAATAAATAAGGCCTAAGACTATGTTAGTAGCACTTCACTTTACACTAGTCTGACTTTGTGCTGTCCTGTGGTACTTGTCCGCGGAAGCGACGGAACACCACGTCCTGCGGCCAATACCTACATATCATTGTTACGATTGCCAAAAGAGGGAAGCAAATCAGAACTACATTCAATCAATCTGCCTAGCCTTTTCCCAACTATTTTGGGGTCGGTTCAGTCTAACCGGATGTAGCTGAATACCTGTATTCTACATGTAGCGACTGCCTATCTGACCTCCACAACCCAGTTACTGGGTAATACGATACTCCTTCCCTTGGTAAGACTGGTTGTCAGACCGGTTGGACCAATGGCTTAACATGCTTTCCGAGGCACGGAAGAGTCTCGGTATGTAAAGATGGTCACCCATTCATGGACCAACCCCGGCAAGCGTAGCTTAACCTGGTGGATCGACCCATGCGGCTGTTATTACTTTAGTCACGAGCTCCTCCAAATCAGAAGTACATTATTTAAAAGATAAGTATTGTTTGTCTCTTTCTGAATAAGAGTAGCAAAAGGATGGAAGAGATATTAGTCACTGAAAGAGGTTATGAAATCAACATACCTCAGTAACAAAATCAAGCGCAAAGTCTATAACTTGGGCACTCTCCAAACACCACAGGAATATGCTAGAGCCTTGTCAGAGGGCTATGAAAAGGAGCATGCTGGGAATAAGGAAACTACGAGTAGACAGAGAACACGCGTCACTTTCACGTGAATAAACAGTTTTTCTTTCTTTTCTTTCTTTCTAGAAAGGGACACGTCTATAAGAGCTAGGACTGAGTGGAGATGGGCGGGTCACGTGTTACGGAGCCCTCAGGATAAATGGAGCAAAATCCTTACCGAATGGTACCCTAGAAATGGCAAAAGAAACAGAGGTTGACAGCGCAAAAGATGGGAGGATGAACTTAAACTCACAGCAGGTCCAAACTTGAGAAGGGTTGCAAAGGTCAGGAGATAGTGGAAATCGTTGGAGGAGGCCTTTGCCAAGAGGCACACTGATCTACTAGACATATTATAGATATGATAATAATAACACTCATTTAACTAACTAACTATCACAAGAGTAGTTTCAGGATAAAGAGGCTATTGAAATTGAATTGTTTGCCAGCCCTTGTAAGATAGCTTGGGGCTAATTTAACATAACTGAATCTCTCCGTTGCAGTCCCACTGCTGAAATATACCTAGCTCTCTTGTGTCTTCTCTTTATTAAGTTCAAAATAAGAAGTGTTTAAAAGCTAGTGTAGAGCCATAGTAAATGATGAATTACCCTACACTGTATTCCATAACGTTAGTTTTTCATCACGCTTTAGTGACAAGTGTAAATCAAAAAACAATTAAAACCTATCTCAACAAACTATAGGCTTGAACAACATCAGTATAACAACACAAACATTCAGTTTTGTAAAATACCTCCCTTTGAACAGAACTTTACACGGACGTACATTTATTACCGACACGGAGTTCCGAACTAACCCAATACCTGCCGTAAAAACAGCCGGAATTGGGAACCCGGGTGGCTCTCTTTGAGATTGATCTAATGGTTTTGGACGGTGGGAATTTCGGGTTTGGAAAGTATCTGTTAGTCTAGTTTTAAAGAATAGTTTGGTGGCTTGGTGATTGAAACTGTTTTAGGAAAAAAACGGACTAAAAGCGGTGACAAGTTAGACAACTATATGCTACAATTTTCCAGATCTGATAATAGGAACTTCATAATTTAATTAAAAATTTTAAAACCGTTGTGTTTAGGCTTCATTTAGATGCATTTAAATGGAATATATCTTTCGGCACTCCTGGTCCTATTTATAAACAATAAAGGTGTAATTCACAAGACCAGGATTTTAAAAAGAGAAACCTTCATTTTCTTCTTGTTCTCGAGTGATTTAAATCCAACAGAGTAAGGAGCGTTCTTCTTCATAAAAATATCTTAGACTAGCGTTCATGCACGAGTGACTCCGACTGGAGCTTATCTCACCCCAGGGAGAGATGCGACGAGGAAACGCGACGAGAGGACATGACATCTGATAACACATTAAATAATAACAAGAAACACGGGATGCAATGCAACCAACATGTCTATCAACATTAATAGCACATCAATATCCGACAACTTTAGGTTACGCTACCAACATTTCCCTCCCACCAACTCCGAAGAAAATCTAAAATATTAATACATAAATCAAGCGGTTATGAAGCGGCGCTAGTTGCTGAGGTTTCAGTACACAGATCGCACAAATATCGGCGCTACGTAAACGACTGTGCACGGAGAAAGTGTAACGGAGGGGAGGGTGGGTGCATCCGATGAATATGTATGAGGGGGAGAGGGTCGCTGGGAGGCCGAGGGGAGGGAGAGTCCGCGTGTAAATGGAAATTTCAAATAAAAATACCTCAAATATTAACATGAGCCCGATTCGTGTTGTTCCGCGTGTTTTTGCGCGGCCGGCCCGGACGGGACACGTATGATAACACGCCCGCAATAAAAGCAACGTTTTTAGCGGAGATTCGTTTTTTGAATTATTGTACGCCTGATTCGTTGGGGCGGGTTTTGTAATGAGTTGACGTCAGTGGCGTGGGGTGGGCTCAGTGTGATTGTGATCACGGATTTTCTGGAGGCTGTGCTATGTTGTAAACTACGACGATTACAAAATTATTACAGAATATGACTCAATCAAAGTAGGTTATGACATCGTATGTAGCGTATCCCTCACTCACGCTTTCTGAGGTTTCTAAACAGGACTTATCTGTTTGATAGTCCTACCTCTAGGTTCGTTATCTTGTAATTGTTGGAAATTTTGACGAACGGAAAACTGTTGAGAGATTATCGTGGTATTACCTCAGAAACCTGGCACCAGTTCCACAAACCCGGCTCAAATCTCAAAATCTTTATTACAATCCATAATATAATACAGGTAAAGTGAACATTAGTAAAGTGAAACAATTTAATTTTGGACCTTGTCGGGCATACCAATATTTATAATAATAATTTATATTTGTACTTTTGTGTGGCATGAAGTTTTCATAAATAAATAAATAAGAGAGAGGAAAAGCGCTTTAATATTTTTGCTTATTAAGTACTAACTAAACAAGTTTTTTTCTTGTCTGTCTGTTATGCGCTTAGCTTGTCAGGGCCTGTAGTTTCGCTATCAATCGAAACTTACGTTAGCTATCGATCGCTTAATTACTAGCCGTTAAAAAATTCCCTCATTTGTGACGAAAAATTTTGACCTGAAAAAATAATTAATTTACTTGAAATATGTACAGAGACGGCGTAAATTTTAACTTGCAAGCACTATTTTTCATGAAAACTTTTAATTTATTTAAATTTGAATGAATAACTTTTACCGCTTGTAATAATTAAATTAACTTGTCAAAATATTAAAGGACATAAAAGTTTACAACATTAATTTTTTAGCGAACGAATTCGGTCGTTACGCGATCGTTAACTATGTCGAGACTGCAGGCCCAGGTATGACAAGCTAAATAAAAAATACACGTACAACTAATGTAAATACAAAAAACTCTTGAAACTTTTCCTGAAACAATCTCTTCAGAGGTTGTTTCGTCCCTCAGTTTGCAGTAGGTCAGGAGCACCGCGCAGTAAGAACTGCTGATATCGTGAGCGAGTATGAATAACGCATTAGATCTCAACTTCGCCGCGCGGCCGGGTTCGGCCTCGCACTCACAGGGGGGCGGTGCTGTCTGTATACAGAATGTTCATCAGTCACCTGAAAGAAAGCTTCATTGAAGTGAAGAAATCCAAAACTTTCCTTAACCATTTTTCAGTAACCGTAGAACTTAGAAGGCGAAGCATCGGGAAGATTTTTGCCATGGGGAGATCTTTGCCCAAGTGTGTGACGACGTAGGCTGAGAAGAAATGAAGAACCTAGAACTTCTTAAGAGGACTGGCGTCGTCGCCGAGGAAGGACCAGAAAAAGCTGGCGTGACAACTTAGAGGCATTAACACGGGATTGTCCGGGGAAATCAATAACACCGGGAAAGGCTACTGACGGCTATGAGTTAGACCTTTGTCTAAAAGTGGGATAACAAAAAAAAAAATCTAGTAAAAGCTTGTCCTGGAGAAGTGCTTCCACTATACCTTTTTTCTCTGCGGCTGTGAGTGACTGTTATACAAGCATATGAAACATTCGAACTCATCATTTTCTTGCCTTTTACCAAAGTATAATTTTGGGTCGGCGCAAAATTTCATCTGCTTCCATACCTCTATTAGTCGGCATCTCAGTAATCACAAGCAAATATTAAAAGACAGTTTGACTATGTGGCAAACCGACCATTTCGGTTTGCACTGATGAAGATACTAATATGAATCTAAGTATCCAGCAAACTACAGCGGGAAGCTTGAATTTATAGAAGTCACTGTTACAAGTGGTGTGTCGTGTGGTATATTGTCTTTGCTCACATTTTCCAGCTGTAGTTCTAACTTTGCGGCACAGATTCTTATTCATCTTATTCAATTCTTTCTTGTGGCAAAGGTTCGATTTCTACTTGTGAATGACAGTTTCGTTCTGTCTCAGTTTCTGTAGTAGGTCAGGAGCCCACAGGAGGTAAGCAGCGTTGATACGTGCGTGGGTATGAATAAGGCATTAGATTTGAACCGCGATGGGGCTCCGGGGACGAATTGCCATCGCTTACATACGTGTAAAATGGTATGCGATTTTGTCATGTTTTTAGCTTTTGGAAATACATACATATGTTAGACTTAGAATTGAAAATATTTCAAATCAGAGCATTTATTTCAAATTAACCATTAACAAGGCATTTTAAATTGTCAAAGTGGGCCAATAAAGATAAAATTAGTTGCAAGTTTCAAATCGCAGATCTCTATGGAGACGAACGTGCAAGCAGCTCCATGGACACTCTTTAAAATCAGTAAATAGCAACAAAAAAATAGTTATTTCATTAATGTTGAAATTATAAAATGCTTTTCTACCAAAAAATTTCTACCAAAAACGGCCGTTTTTGACACTTTTGCTTACTAGTTTGGATACGAAACACTTTGAGTCCTGTTTTAACGATGTAAAAATACCTTATGCTATTTGTAACAAACGCAACATAGGATTCTTTAATCTTTATTTTCTATGCTAAGATACGAATTTTGGGAGGGGGAGGGGAGGCCTTTGCCCTGCTCATAGTAATAATAAAAATAAAATAATAATAAAAAATAGTAAGATACGAATCAATTGTTCAATGAGGGCGGAATTAAAATTCGTATCTTAGCATAGAAAATAAAGATTAAAGAATCTTATATTTTTACATCGTTAATACAGGACTTATGGGGAGGTAGGCCCTTAAGAGATGAAATCTTTACAATGCAAATGTCAAGTCATATGACATCCGTAGATGGTTTTTTGAGAAAAGCACCACACAGATTTAAGTGGGCCTGTCCAGACACGGCAAAAAATTTGCGATTGTTATGTAGCTCAACTCAGAACTTTAAGGTGCTAAAATATTAAAAAATAAATAAATAAAAAGGTGCTAAAATATTAAAGTATGAATATTTGTTTGTGGCATTTGTGTTGAATTAGTGAAATACTTAAAAATCTAGGTGGTACGTTTGTATACGCGTTCGGTTATGATCTTCAGGTGTTTGGGGTAGATTATACCAAAAGTCCTATTTTTTTTTATGGGGTGGGAAATCATCCAATGACTTCTCATGTGGAGCGGGAGGGCGTGTCAGACTCTTACTGACTAAAACCCACCCCTGTTCCTTCCCTGCCTGAGTGCCCAGGGGCACGGAAACTACAGGGTTATTTTTCAATGAATAGCAATTTTTTTTCCAAGGCAATAGAAATAAATTTAAAGTTACGAATCTTTACATATAAAACAAAGTCGGGTTAGTTACACCATTTATAACTCAAGAACGGCTGGACCGATTTTAATGATCTTTGTTTTGTTGGATTTGTCTCCGCCCCGAGTAGAAGAATAACTATTAAAACATCGGAATAATAACGAAAAAAAAAAGTTATGAAGGAAATTAATTTTCACAAACATTTTGTTGTTACAGAGCAGTGGTGGCCCAGTGGACTTACAAGTTGTATGTCGCTGTTTTTGGCAAAACTTAGTAATTTTCCCAATTATATGTATTTCTCAACATGTTCTAGTGGTTCTCCATTGATTTTTATAGGGGTTTTCCATCTGTTATTGGTCATTATCTTGGTTTTAGTTCCTCGGTTCATCTCAAGTCCCACCTTGATACTGGCTTGGTGTAGAGACTCTATCATGCCTTGCATCTGGCCGGCCGTCTCTGACAGAAGTACAAGGTCGTCTGCGAACCTAAGGTGACTTAAATATTCACCGCAAGCAGGCGCTTTATTTTGTGTAAATTATTTCACCGCCACTGCTCTCAAAACGGTGAAGGAAAACATCGTGAGGAAACCGGCGTGTCATAGAACCAAAAATTCGAAGAGATGTGACATCCACCAACCCGCACTGGGCCCGCGTGGTGGATTACGGCCCACACCCTCTCACAGAGAGGAAGCCTGTGCCTCAGCAGTGGGGACATTAAAAGGCTGATGATGATGATGATGAAACATTTTGTATAGAACTGATATTATGTTCATTGATTCTGAGGCGGTACGAAGTTCGCCGGGACAGCTAGTATGTAATAATTTAAAGACATGATACTTTTAAGTAGGTACATTTTTGCAAGAGTAACCTGTAGCAAACAGCTGATATTTTTTACATTTTTGTATTTGGTGTTTTCCTAAATCGAGTCTTTAGTTAAAATTGAAGTCAACTTTTAGTTACAATCTCCACGAACAATAAACTTGTTCGTGGAGATTGTAACTAAAAGTTGACATCAATTCTATTTTCATTTATTCAAAACATAATGGCTCCAATTGTTGATAAGGAAAACCTGCACAACGAATTCAACAACGTGCATTTGAAGTCTCCGGTCAAAAACAATGTTTTGGCTGAACGCAATGACAATATGAGTGGAGAAAGTATGGAGGTTGAGGTGGCCGAATTTGACCCACAAAAGGAGCCCCTTCTGCGCGACAACCCGCGTCGCTTTGTCATATTCCCGATACAGTACCCCGACATCTGGGACATGTATAAGAAGGACGAGGCTTCGTTCTGGACCGTAGAGGAAGTGGATCTATCCAAGGACTTGTCAGACTGGGAGAATCTCAAGGACAGTGAGAGACACTTTATCAAACATGTGCTGGCGTTCTTTGCGGCCTCAGATGGCAATGTCAACGAAAACCCAGTGGAGCTCTTCTCACAGGAGGTGCAAGTGACTGAAGCAAGATGCTTCTATGGCTTCCAGATTGCTATGGAGAATATACACTCAGAGATGTACTCTCTGCTCATTGACACATACATTAGGGACCCTGAGGAGAGAGACTTCCTGTTCAATGCTATTGAAACCCTGCCCTGTGTGAAGAAGAAGGCTGACTGGGCCCTGTAGTGGATCGCAAGCAAGTCTGCCGAGCGCATCATCGCTTTTGCCGCCGTTGAAGGCATCTTTTTCTCTGGCAGTTTCGCCTCTATCTTCTGGATGTAGAAGCGCGGTCTGTTGCCCGGTTTAACTTTCAGCAATGAAATGTTTTCTAGAGATGAGGGCCTTCACACCGACTTCGCTTGTCTGATGTTCCGGCACTTAGTACAGAAGCCGAGCAATGAGCGCGTGCTGAACATTATCAAGGACGCCGTGGTCATCGAGCAGGAGTTCCTTACGGACGCGCTGCCCGTGAGGCTGCTCGGCATGAATTGCGAGCTCATGTCCAACTACATCGAGTTTGTCGCCGACAGACTGTTTATGGAACTTATTGGTGAAAAGCACTACAACACAAAGAACCCATTCGACTTCATGAATCTCATCTCACTGCAAGGCAAGACCAACTTCTTCGAGAAGAAAGTCAGCGAGTACCAGAAGTGGGAAGTCATGGCCAACCAGAATGACAACGTATTCACACTTGACGCTGAATTCTAGACTGACAGACTAAACGTGACAACAAACAAACTAAGCAATAGTCTCTGTGACGGACAGTGTTATAAATGCCAATCGTATGTTACAAAGTGAATGTTTGAAGGATGGTACTGATACCAGTGGGGCCGGTAATAGAATTACTTGCACTGACATTATGTTCGTTATTGTCTGTACAACTTGAATAATTTAAAATTCTGTTTTTGACGATAAATTGTGCATGAAGAAGAGTGCCTTATAATTAAGTAGACAAGCAACTTAGATTTTGCAATGTTAGTTTTAATGACTTAGCTTCTAATGGACTTGAATAATTTCTTAAACATTAATATATTTTATAGTAAAATGGAATAATTTCAAGATGATTTATTCTGTGATGGATAATAATTGTTGAATTTGTGTTTAAATTTCCCGCCTTACCATCTCGTTCAACGTATGTCTATGATATAGTCTGTGCTGTGTGCTTATCTGTTTCTGATAGATAATAAACTTCCCTTCAATAATCTATGGTATCAACGAGTGTTTCATTTTATTCTTTTATTCTACTATAAAATATTTTAATTGATTAATTAACAAAGTTAACAGGTTATGGGCCCAGTAAGCCAAAGTACTAAAAGGTGTTTGTAAAGTCTTTCGTGAAAAACATATAAAGAACAACTTTCTGCCGGCAAATTGTATCGACATAACCTAAAAGCAACGTGGTAAATTTTTGCAAAGTTTAAAATCTATTATTCGAATAGATTTTCTCAAGAAAAGTTATCATCATGGCTAGTAGCCATCCTCAGGCATTGATTGAAAAATTGACTGGCCGAGAAAACTATAATACTTGGTGTTTTGCTGTAAAAACTTACCTTCAACATGAGGAGCTTTGGTTCTGCATTGAAAATCCCAACAACGAACCTATAGATGCGAAAAAGGACACTAAAGCCAAATCTAAGATAATATTACTGGTCGACGCAATAAACTATGTGCATATACAAGAGGCAGAAACCGCAAAAGAAGTTTGGGAAAATCTTTCCCGCGCCTTTGATGACTCAGGGCTTACACGCAGAGTCGGTCTACTACGTGATCTCTGCACAACTACACTCTCTGGATGCCAAAATATAGACGAATATGTGAGCAAGATAATGTCTACAGCACATAAACTTCGTAATATTGGGTTCAAGGTTGATGACGAATGGCTTGGGACCCTTCTGCTCTCCGGGTTGCCTGAATCCTATAAACCGATGATCCTTGCTATTGAAAGCTCTGGAATAAGAATAAGTGCAGACTCTGTTAAATCTAAACTGCTCCAAGAAGTGAGATCTGAAAACAATAACTCTGCTTTTACAACTGCGCATGGTTCACAAACCAAGAATGTGAAAAAGAAGTTCAACAAAGGTCCAAGATGTTTTCAGTGTAATAAATATGGACACAAGAGCACAGAATGTAGGTCAAAACCTAAAGAAAAGGTTACTAAATCAAACAGTTCATATGCTGCCGCATTTGTCACTCCTGATGACAACAACAGCTCTGGTTGGTACATTGATTCCGGGGCAACCATGCACATGACAAGACATCACAACCTTCTTCATAATGTGCATTCACCACCTGTACAACAAATCAAAGTTGCTGATAACAAAACTCTTGCAGTAAGTAGCTCCGGTGATGTAACTTTAAATACATTGAATGGAAAAGGTCAGTCAAATAATATCTTATTTACAAATGTCTTGTACATACCAGAACTTGCAGTGAATTTAATATCTGTGCATCAGATTACAGAAAATGGTGGCCAAGTAAAATTTGATTCCAAAGGCTGTATTATACTGAACAAACAAAAAGTTATTGTAGCTACAGCAACAAAAGTTAACAACATGTACCGGCTTAATATGAATACTGATTATGCATGCATGTCCGATGTTAAACATAATGATATATTCCTATGGCACCAACGAATGGGTCATCTGAACTTTGAAAGTGTAAAGAAAATGACAGGAAGCACAGAAGGATTAACATTATCTGGTAAAAGCAACAATATGACTTGTATCACGTGCAAAGAAGGCAAGCAGGCAAGATTGCCTTTCAAGAGTCAAGTGTCACATTCCACAAAAGTATTGGAACTGGTGCATTCGGACTTATGTGGCCCCATGGAAACACGGTCACTAGGTGGGGCTAAATATTTTTTTAACATTTTTGGATGACTATTCTAAAAAAGTTTTTGTGTACATATTAAACAATAAAACCGAAGTTCTGTCAAAATTCAAGGAGTTCAAGACTGAAGTAGAAAATCAAACAGAATGTAAGCTCAAGTGTATTCGAACTGACAATGGCCTGGAATATATCAATAAACCATTCTCTAACTATCTGAAAGAATATGGAATAAGACATCAGACAACAACACCATATACTCCAGAGCAAAATGGAGCTGCAGAGAGGCTAAATAGGACGCTTGTTGAGAGAGCAAAATGCATGATACTGAATGCTGACTTGCCAAAGTTTTACTGGGCTGAGGCCATAAAAACTGCGGCATATATCATAAACAGATCTCCAACTAGATCCCTATCATTCAAAACTCCTGAAGAGGTATGGTCAGGTCATAAACCTAATGTCAGTCACATGAAAGTATTCGGATGTGAAGCTATGGTCCATCTGCCAAAAGAGAAACGCAAAAAGTGAGATCCTAAAGCTCAAAAGATGATTTTTATTGGCTACTGCAATGACACAAAAGGCTACAGGTTCATAAAACCAAATTATAGAACTGTTATAAAAAGCAGGGATGCTGTATTCTTGGAATCCACTGTGAAGAGACACTATGCTGCACTGGAATTGTCTGAAACAGAAAATACAACAGACCTAAATTGTAAAAATAATGTAAGTTCAATGTCAAATAAAAGTAATGAAAATAGCAGAGAAGAATCATATAACTCAGATAGTTCATGTAGCACCGTCAAAAATAAATCAGATTCAGAGGAATACTTACCAGCTGTTGAAATTGATACTCCTCCTCGAAGTAACATAACCTTAAGACCTAGAAACAAAATTAATGAACAAACTTACCTATGTTGTGATGAACGCTTATTACCTGAAGAAGTCCCTGAAACATACAAAGATGCTATCAGCTCTGTTAATGCTGACAAATGGAAAGAGTCTATTAAAGAGGAACTTGAAGCCCATCTAAGGAATGGTACATGGATATTGGTAAATAAACCTGAAAATGCAAATGTCATCGGCTCCAAATGGGTTTTTAGAGTCAAAGATCAACCAACTGGTCCTCGCTTCAAGTCCAGACTCTGTGCAAAGGGGTATGTACAGGCACAAGGTATAGATTATAAAGAAACATTCTCGCCTACAGTCAGGTATGATTCTATCCGTTTACTATTATCTCTAGCTGCTCAAAATGGTTATGAAATTCTTCAACTTGACATTAAGACAGCCTTCTTGTATGGGGAACTGGAGGAAGACATATTTATGTATCCCCCTGAAGGTCTGACATGTGAACCCAATAAAGTATGTAAATTGATAAAGTCACTGTATGGCCTCAAACAGTCACCACGGTGCTGGAACACTACTTTCAATTCAGTACTTCAGAAATTTGGTTTTACAAATAGTAAAGCAGATCAATGTGTTTATGTAGCAAATATTAAAGGAATAAAGTGTTATGTCTGTATATATGTTGATGATGGACTTCTATTTTCAAAATCAATGTCTGTACTGCAATCTGTAACAAATGACTTGCAAACAATATTTGATATGACAATCTGCCCACCAAGAAATTTTGTTGGAATGGATATTCAAATCTCTGACAAATACATCTTTATACACCAAACAAAATATATTAAACTGTTATTATATAAATTTAATATGGAAAATGCCAACCCTAACAGCGTCCCAGTTGATCCTCACTCAAAGCTGGAGAAAAGTGATCATCAGCCTGACAAGAACATTCCTTACCGAGAGGCAGTTGGTTCTCTGATGCATGTCGCCATAGTAAGTCGGCCGGATATAATGTTCGCTGTAAGCCTGGTGAGTCGATATTTGAATTGCTATAATGAAACTCATTGGACAGCAGTCAAGAAAATTCTTAAATATCTCAAAGATACTGTCAATTTTGGTTTATGTTATTTATCTGAATCGAAGTCCTCTGAATTGACTGGCTATAGTGATGCTGACTACGCCAATGATGTCACAACTAGACGTTCAACCACAGGATATATCTTCATTAAAAATGGAGCTGCTGTGACATGGTCTAGCCAACGCCAACACACAGTTGCCTTATCGACAACTGAAGCAGAATTTATGGCAGCATGTGCTGCTACAAAGGAGGCAATTTGGATTAAGCATCTACTGTGTGATCTGGGTGAACTTGACCAACAACCAGTGTGTATTAATATAGATAATCAGAGTGCTATCAGTGTTATTAAAAATATAAACTTTCACAAAAGATGTAAACACATAGACACTAAATATCATTTCATTAAAGAAAAATATTATGCTAAAGTAATTGATCTAAAATATGTATCGACTAATAACCAATTTGCTGATGTACTAACTAAGGCTTAAATAAATTTCAATTCCTGCGAAAGAAAATTGGAATGTTAACATTGGATAAACTAAATAAGTAATATTTGTAAGTGATCATTTTTAGTTATTGCTGTAATTGTGTTACTAAGTTAATGCATACACATGGAAGGCTTAAATTTGGCAGGAGTGTTGAATTTGTGTTTAAATTTCCCGCCTTACCATCTCGTTCAACGTATGTCTATGATATAGTCTGTGCTGTGTGCTTATCTGTTTCTGATAGATAATAAACTTCCCTTCAATAATCTATGGTATCAACGAGTGTTTCATTTTATTCTTTTATTCTACTATAAAATATTTTAATTGATTAATTAACAAAGTTAACAATAATAATGAGTTCATTTACTTGGAAATGTAAGTGAAATGCTTTTTAGCTTTATGTATGTTAAGCGTGTTAAAAATATTTTCTGCTAATAAAGAAATTAAAACTGGCGAAGTGTGTGTCGGGCCACGCACAGTGTAGAGTTCCATAGTCACTCCTTAAAACTACGAACTTAGAAGAGGGCTTTGTGTTATACTATGAACACGTTAACTTAAATTTTACGTTTAAATTAAAAACGAAAAAAAAGGTTTTATTTTCCCAAAATTTTACATGTTTACTACCTGTTTTAAATATTAAATAAGTAGGTAACAACTATTGCATTACCCAGTAACTGGGTTGTGGAGGTCAGACAGGCAGCTGCATCCGGTTAGACTGAAAACCAACCCCAAGATAGTTAGGAGAAGGCTAGGCATATTGATTGAGGTAGCAACTTCACCTAAGTATGTTTTTTCTAAAGATTTTGTGGTTTTTACGAAATTTACTAAGAAGGTACATTTTATAAGTTGGGCGACTATTTCTCTTAAACTAACAGAGCTACGCCGTGACAGTTTTCCTTCAAAGTTCGTTATATACGAGTACACTACCATCACGAATTTTTCCAGATTTTTTAAGCCAACAGTTTAACTTTTAGTGGGGTGACCGGACGGGACGCTAGATTCGAACAAAAAATATCACTTAAAAGTTCAATGTTTCGCAAACGAATCACTGAATCAAAACTAGTCTTCACAACCCCATAATGATTTTGAAAGATCTGTCCAACGATATCCCACACCATAAGGTAGGCGAGAAAAAAAAAATATAAGCTACAATAAAAAAAAAAAATTTCAAAATTTTATTATCTTGTCGTGATTTATATAATTATATACCCATGCAAAATTGCAGCTTTCTAGTACTAGCAGTACGCTACGCCTCGGACGGACAGATGGATAAACCCAAACTATAGGTAAGGCTTCCTTGTCCTTGTTAAGACTACGGAACCCTAAAAAAATCCCTGTATAACATCTACCTAAATAATGACTATTAACAATGCATAACATTGGTATTTTATAACTAAAAGCTAATTGTGGCGATACGATCAGCGAAATATTTTAACACATTACTTAGCTGTCGTGACGTCGATCGCCATTTAGTGCGTACTAATTATTTTGTTATATTTACACTACCGAATAATTTACACCACCCACGAAGAACTAACGCTTTGGATAAAAAATAGATTAAATTGTTCTAACACACAGTACCTGACACGCTAAGTGAAGTTTGTTTAAGTAAATTATTATAATTTGTTACGTTTTAATTAGTTCTACTTTTTGGCTTTTAATATTTTTTAAGGTTCTGAAAGTCGTAATGAAAAATGAAAGCCTAACAGGATCACTCGTGTGTTTGTCTATCTGTCCGTTTGTCACAGCCAATTTGCTCCGAATCTACTTAACCGATTAAGTTGTAATTTGGCACACATATGAATATATGTAACCCAAACATGGACATGTGACATAAATAAATTAATTTGGAATATTGGGGTCACTTTTGGGGTGCTAATCAGAAAATAAAAAAAAATGTTTTTCAAACTGTACTATACTATACTGTGATGTTGGAACCTTGGCTTGTAGTAATAGAAACAACTGTTCACAGTTCGGTGTCTTTTATTAGACTCATACTTAATTACAGTAAAATGAATATGAAGAAAAGTTGCTTACATAGCTAAGTGCGTGCACACATAGGTATCGTACTACGTAACAATATACTCACACTTCAATACAGCATGTAACAAAAATCCTGTCCAATCCAATAAAGGCGTATTCCTGGTGGGCTTGGATTTTAAAAGAAATCTAGAATGTACTTCTGTGTTCTGTCTTTACTTATAGATTACAGGAACACCTGTAAGAAGTACCAGTTATATTATACCTATAGTGTAAACCTGAAAACAACATTTGATTAGTTCGGTACCCTTTGCAAACAAGCTAAACTGTTGACTTGAAAAATAAAAAAACTTTTTTACAAAAAATAGAACCGAAAAAAGAAACTTAAAAGCAGACTTTATAGTTACTTTTCTAAACAGTTAAGAAAACTCCAAAAGACACTCTTAATTTATTGAAGATGAAGAAAACCAAAATTTATAAAATTGATTTTTAGGGTTCCGTACCAGAACGGTTCAAACAGAGTTCTATTGCTGTCACTCACGTGTCCGTCTGTCCATCTGTCTGTCTGTCCACATGTTTTACAGCCAAACGGTTGGAGCTACAGTCTTCAAATTTTCACAATTTTACAATTGTCAAAAATATTTTTTTTAGAATATCGATAATTTAAAATGTTCGTTGATAACAAGAAATAATTTTACACCTTCATTCGTGGTCCTTGGATAGAACGACCCTCTAAAACGTGAATACATAATCCTCACTTCCTCTATTTACCACAAACTACTTCAATTATCTACACAGAGCTCGCTCCTCCATGCTAGACGCGGCACTTTTTTACATGCGAGCGTGTGTTTTATTACCGGAACGGATCTCAAGTGCGCCTGTAAGCTATCGGCTCTCGTCTGGAGGACACTTCTAGCTGTTCTTTAGCCATGGCGCTTTTTTGTGCAAGATTTTTGTGATTAATGATCAGATGATGGGGATCAAGTTGAGCGAAGAAAGTACGTGTGTTATTTGAGGATATTATAAAATGATGTGATCAAGACAGTGATGACGGACTTTGATTTTAGGATTATTTTGAGAAGTTAAAAAATGTTGTTCGACTGCCCCAGAAGTACGTATGTTTGTTTGTATATCTATTTCTTTGGCATGCCCTGTAAGCCTGAATGGGTGGATAGATTTTAACACATGTGGGATCATTAGAATCGTCTTAAGCACGGAAGTGACATATTAGGATATACAAAGTTGATACGACAGAGGGGCTTTCCTTTAAACTGCCTATACTAGGTACTATTTTCAAGCTCTGTACCAAAAATCAATTAAAACGGAGCAGTAGTTTAGTCACAAACGATTTTTTAAGTTTTGGCCTCGTTTGAACACGATGTATCTTTCCTAACAGCTGATTATGTCTATACGCACAGGTCATGCACCTTAAAACGATAAATCTGAGTATAACCTACGATACGACGTGTTGTTGCCGTTCTCACGCAAGTCACAAGTACATTTTCGCTATAAGATGGCAATGCAAACAAGGATAATGGGTATAAAGTATGGTATAAAGGGTGGTTGCGTTTTACTCTGAATTGTAAGCTAGTTAGTTTGTTTGAAAAAAAAAAAACCTCATTTATTATTATTTTTATTTTTATACCGTATCGAATTAATACTAAACACGTATAGTATGCGTAGTTTAATTTAATGCCCCTCTGTCACATCAACGTTGTATTATGAATTTTGAAAAAAAGAAACCAGATGACGGACGCTATCAGGTAACCGAAGTCGTAATTTTTCATGTGAGGTACCAAAATAAAGGGCTTAGCGATAAAATTACAATAATGGAACTCACTTAAATAAAGGAAATAAAAAAAAATTGACACTAATAATTTATTTATTTATTTTAACATCCTGCCTCACAAGTAATTCACCATTAGACATAGTTTTGATTCAAATAGCATTCGATCCTGGCAATATTTATTTATTTAACAATTTATGTACACACAGAACAGACAGAAATTAAACAGAAAAAAAAAGGAATTATGTGCAAAGGTAATGCTTATTTCTAATGAAATCTCTTCCAGTATACCTGCGAAAGGAGAGTTGAAAAAAAAGGGAAGTAGACACTGTGTCGTAAAGTAGTAGGAAAAAAAGAATACATGTAACAAAAAAAAAAATAAACAATGAAATAAAATAACATAAATGCAAACATATACCTACCATAATATAATAGATACAAATACATATATAGGCCAAATAAATATCACTCAAATACATACTAAACAATATTATGAAATAAATAATACATATTTATAACAACTATGATGAAATTGAAAGATCTTTGACACTCCTCTTAAAGACTGGAAGAGTCTGGCAGTCCCTAATTTCAGGCGGCAGAGAATTCCACAACCGTACAGCGTGCGTAGTGAAGGAGTAGGAGTAGTACTATGAGGATCATCAGTACTATGAGGAGGGGATTTGAGGAGTTTCCTGAGATGCGACCTGCAAGGCGCATCAGAAGGGCGGGCGTAAGAAAAGCGTTCCCGCAGATAGGAGGGAGTTTTAGGGTTGTGAAGGATGTTAAATAGCAGACACAATATCCAAGAGTTCCTGCAAAGTCGAATAGGGAGCCACTTGAGTACCTTGCGAAAGCCGGAAACGGATATTTTGCAATCGCTCAAGTTTATTTAAAAGCTCCTCGGTGGCATCCAAATAACAGGCGTCGGCGTAGTCAATGATAGGCTGAATCAGTGTGGTGGGCAAGGGAAATTTTGGTGTTCAAGAGCAAAAAGCTCTCGAGGCATTTCAGCGAGTGGAATGTGTAGTGCACTTTGCGACTGACTTCAGCGACATGGGCAGTCCACGATAAATAAGGGTCCAGAATGACCCGCAGGTTTTTAACAGTCTTTGCGTATTCGAGATGAACTCCATTCAGACAGAGTGGAGTCAGCGATGCAACATCAAGTCTGTTCCGCATATACCTGCCGCCAATAATCATGACCTGAGATTTCCTGGGGTTTATTTGCAGCCCAAAGGACCGCGACCATTCCCCAATCAACTCCAGGTCACTGTTCACGGTGGACACGGCAGCCTCTGCATCTTCCCTAAGAAAATGGTGGTATAGCTGCAAGTCGTCGGCATAGAGATGAAAGTTAGTGGAGATGACTCTGGTGACAGATTTAATAAAAATAGAAAAGAGAAGAGGAGAGAGAACGCCACCCTGGGGCACACTCGCAGAAAGACCGCACCAATCCGAGAAAGACTCCTCAAGGCGCACTCGCTGCGAACGGCTTCTAAGATAAGAGTCGAACCATCCAATAGTGGGAGAGGAGAAGTTGAGAGTTTTAAGGATTCCAAGAAGGATATCGAAGTCAACAGAATTGAAGGCGCTGCTGAAATCAAGAAGTACAAGTAACGTAAGAGATTTGCGGTCCATAGCCCAGCGGATGTCATCAGTAACCTTTAAGAGGACTGTGACGGTGCTGTGACCAGGCCAAAAACCAGATTGAAAAGGGCTAAGAAGATCATTACTAGAAAGAAATAGAGAAAGTTGCTGATGGACAATGTGCTCAAGAACTTTGGAGAGATAAGGAAGGATGGATATTGGTCTGAAATCGGTTAGTGAGGCCGGTTTAGGGATTTTGGGTAAGGGAATTATATGTGCTTGTTTCCAGGCAAGGGGAACAGCGCAAGAAAACGAGGAGAAATTGAAAATGTGGGTCAAAACGGGCAGTAAAGCGGGGAGGATAGGAGAGATCATTCTTGAGCATAGGTTATCATTACCAACTGCGGAAGAGGAGATAGCACTAATAGATTTTTCGACATTTTTTTCACTCACTGGGCTAAGTTCGAAAGCACTGCGGCACTGGTAAACAAGAGAGCTTATTAAGAGTCGCTGATTTGACGCGTGGATCCAAAGTAACAGGGGGAAGTGAGAAATGCTTATTTGGAGCACACACGTCAGTGTCTTTATTACAACTGACAGGGGACTTACCAATGCCGACAGTTCTCAGAAACTTCCAGACTTCAGAGGAGTTCCGGTTGTCAAGAGAATTATGGAAGTAGCGTCTCTTTGCATCTCTACACATACGGCTGCAGCGATTACGCAGCTCTCTGAACAAACTCTGGTTGCGCTTAGAGGGACAGCGCTTAAACCTTCTTTTAGCTCGGAGTATAATAATATGTCGTTTCATAAGAAAATGTAGACAAGAAATAGTATGCAGAACTTACGGAAAACAAGTTTTAAGTAGAACTCTTCTTTTGTAAAAAAATAAATATGTAAGCGCACACATACTACGAATAAGTAATAAGCTGTCAAGCTAGGAAGCTGTCAAGCTAGGAAGCTAGACTTTTGAATATTTTTATGAGGTTTTAAGTTTAGTTTTATTTCTCAAGACATCACACAGATAGAAACACCGATAACATGACTCACAAGAAGTTTAAAAGGTAAGCAAATACCGCAGCACGCTTCAGTCCTTTCAGCCTACTCCCGCGGGACTATAGTATGATATTACGCATATATGCTCTAGTTGACAGTTTCAAGTCTCCCCACATTTCACCATAGATATTATCGAGGGACTTTTAATTTTGCAATTTGTTGCTCTGACACCCCTGTGGCCTGGGACAGACAGACGGACAGATGGATGCTGTGACGTATGGAGATTTTATTTTAAGATAACGCAGTATAGAGTTGTCTGTTGTGCAGGGGTGTGAAATTGAGGTGTCGGGGATGCACAACGTTTGGGTGATCACTGAACAATGCGAAGAATTGAATTGGAGAATTAAGAAAATAGTTTTGATCCATCGTACATGTGGTTTGGTTCTTTAGGAAAATCATATTTTTTTTATTCTAAGTGCTTTCTTAGGAGTCCTAGAATTCTATTTCTGAGCTCTATAGCTTTATAGCTTCGGTCTCAATAATAAGCTGCCACAGTTCATATGGTGGACATGCTGTGGATTTAATTAAGTATACCCTTAGGAATTTACTTCGTGTAGTACTACCAATTTGTTGGCAAACTATATTTCCAACTAAAAATACTGGTCTTTATGCACCAATTCCCGTTCCTTTTACCAAGATCGTATTCACCAAAAACGAGGCAAAACCCATTAAGTACACACATAGGTAAACAAGCTTATGTAAATAACTCTGGAGCCAATGCACGTTGCACAAAACACAAAGTAATCCCGCTGAATTTATCTTTTTATCTACAATTAGGATTTTGTCACCTCCCCTAGCCGAGGGACTGGGACCATCAAAGGCCGTTCTCATTATGCGAGGTTATTGAGTTATCAAACGCCACGGAGGGAGATTAGTTCATACTTCCATACACAAATCCTATCACACAAGCTGACGCCTCGGAGCTGCCTCATGACGGTCTACCGCAAAACATTTGTACTAGGAAGACCTCTCAACATTGCAACACAACCTAAATTCAACTTTAAAGTGTTGTCACTAAAGTTCGGAACCACAATTTCTGTCAACTTATGTGACAATTTTCACAACCAACCAAATCTGAACTTTATATCTTTTTAAAACAAAGATGATTTTGGATTTGGTGAGGTCGTGTAAGTGTGTGGTGTTCCCCACACATTGATGGCTAACAAGGAAGTTGCCAGCCTGTTATTTGTCAGTGCAAAGGGATAATTTGGTCCCTTAGTTTAAAGCGACCGATAATGAGATGCGTATTCGATTATTTTTCCCGTTTTACTTTGTTACTCGATAGTTTATTGGGTTATTTTCAAATTGCTTTTTGTGGTTGGTGTTGTTTACCTGTCTGATGTGGTTACGGTGTACGCTATGCACATTGTGGGTGGACACCAGATAGTCATTTAAGATGAAAAATAAAATTTTCGTATTGTAACATACCTACGGTAACGTAATAAAAAGGAATCAACACTTTTCCGTCACATATAAAACGAATAATTTTGGTAATTGACAAAAAAACACACTGAAAAATGACATATGAAAATAATACAAGTTATGGTAACATTAAGTATTAAGGCATTGCATTAAGGCTTAAGTTATTTTTATTTTCAGAGCTTTCGAGATTTAACCGGTCAGCTTGTTCGAAACGGCGAGATGCAATGAGGCTTTTTGTAGCGTTACGCTGCACTACATAGATATTCAATACTCCATTTCGTATACGTATCTTCTACTAGCAATGTACTTGAATAGTGTGATGTTTATAGAAAACAAGAAAAATAAGTTTCATGTCTTACAAACGCACATTTGCATACAGCTAAGAACTAGACAGACACGTTACCTAACTCTTCATGATTCAGTACAGACAATAACTACCTACCAAAAGTTCGTAACCACCTAAAACAAACCCCAATTAATGACCCCCAAAAATCAATTAACAATCACAAAAGTACAAACGTAAATCATAAACCGTCAGAAACGCAATTAACACTAGCGCTGCTACCCTCCCTTTAGGAGGCCTCCATTGGACGCGGGGGCCTCCCAGACCCCGTGCAAATTTCAAATTGAGATCCGTTCATATCCTACGCCGTGCCTAATACCTACGGTACCTACACAGAGGGCGAATGATTCGTTAGGAGTCAGTGAAGCGTTCACTCGTGAACAGGGTCGGGTATATGCGCACATTGCGTATTGCGTACCTGTTATGTGCTGTGATAGTAAATATTTGCATACATATCAATGTGGAGTGTTTAGGGTTTGACGTTGTAAAGATGAATTGTATTGACGTTCTGTTTTTGATGAGTTGGCTCTTTGAGGCCTTTTGCATGATGGCGTTTTATTTGATTACATTTTTGATGAATTTTACTGTTTTATTCAGGTGTTTGAACTGTAGTTAGGAAAAATACTAACATGTTTAAAATATTACATGTGAAAAATTTAGAGGAATTTTTCGTGGTTTTATTTGCTAATTTAGTGTAGTGAAGTGTGTGGGGTAGCAAAATATAACATTTCGTCAGATTTCGCGTGATAAGTAACACTCACCCCACTGAAATCTGATCCGCGAATTCTCTTGGTAATTAAGTACCAATTTCATTTCTTGATGTATTTTTAAAAGCGTCCGACGGCTTTTTAATGGTTATTTTATGGTGACGGATCGCTTATTAAGTTTTTATGGCGGCTGGGCAGTGACAGATGGGATGTAGTTTGACACCAGATTTGAGGGTTGCTTGGCAGTTGGTAAAGTGACGTCGAATGGTTGCTACTACTGCGACATTGAGAATTAATGTTATGAACTCAATGTGGCATTAAAATGGTTTAGTGGTTCGTTCTTGTAATTACTAAGACAGAACTAATTAGTCAGTAATATTAGGCACTGGTACACTCGTCAGCTGGTGTACTAATGCTTATTAGAATATTCTGCTCCTAGGAACAGCTTAATTATGCCTTACACATTACCTTGTTTACAAATCACCTCATTAAAACCCACGAGATATATCACGACTTCTTATAGGCTATTAAGGAAACAATCAGCATCCGATACGTCTCTATCACAATAATAAACGACGATATTAATCCAGCTATTCACATATAACATTATCTTCTCCCCAAGGACAGTGAGAAAATTAAAACAGATGATCTAGCGGAACAGTCGACGCTGCGCCATAATTAAAAAGATAAGGAATATTTTCCTTTCGGAGCGTTATGGAGGAAAAACCCCTTCTGTGCGGCGGCGTCCGAGCACTCCGGGTAAGGCCGCGGAGGGACCGGTTAACCGGTTACCGTCCCCCGGAGACCACACACCGAATCGGTTGCGCGCAACGCTGATTAAGTAAACTAAGATAACATAGCCAATATAGTGAAACGTCAAAAGTCAACAAGGGCGCTGAATGTAGTCAGTGAGCTAAGTTGATTTGCTCTATTCTCAAGGGTTGTAGGAGTATTGTTATCTCAGACGTTACTGTTTGAGATGATTGGATTGGCTCTCGAGATGAGAGCTTCATTGTTTGACTCACTGTTTGTCTTGGACGGGTTATCTGTTCGTTTAACATTGGGTTAGATGTTCCGTCTCTTTTAGCTGTTGCCGGTCTAGATAGCTACTAGATACCTAAACGTAAACAGTCCCTATCTATTTAGCGTCTCCTCGCTCATGTATTTCAATTCAAACCGAAGGGTTGTAAGCAAGTTACTACAAGTTGAATATTGAACAATTCTCACTCTTTTCCTGATTTTTCCAATCTGTCATTCATTTCCTTCTTCAACTGTCATATTTTTCGACATATACAAAACTTAAAACTTTATAACCAAATTATTCCACCCTCCTTACACTTAATAACTGCACTCCTTAATCCAAAAATTAGTACGAAAACACGTCTTCTGAATATCGATGTGTAGCCGGTAGAGGCAGGGGTGCAGCACGTGCTAGACGCAGCAGTACCTGCCCACTTAGTATGCAGCTCGTGTGCCCGCGCGTATTGATTGCCCGCCATTGCCCGCTTTGCCCGCCATCCCGCCAGCCTGCCCGCTCCTAGGGCGGCCTTTTTCAAAACAATACGAACAAGTAATGATTTTTCCCGTACTCAGTTCTGTTTTTGATGCCCAAGACGTGCTGTAGACCGTTTAGATAAGTGGCTCTGGAAAATCACTTTTGGATGATTGGAATCGGATTCGATTGGGTTTTTTTTTTATAAAAGTAAGAATTGGTATAGATATCATTTAGATTGGTTTAACAATATAATTTTTAACAAAAATAGTTGTTTACGTAAGTTTGATCACCTTTGCCATTAATTTTGCGAAAAAGTCACTTATGTACTTAAAGTACACAAATCAAAGCTACAAATCAAAGCTACAAAGTCAAACCTCGAATGAATTTGATCATAGCATGAGTTAGTTCAATTTCTTTATTAGTTCGAATCTGCTACACTATGGATCTGCCTTGTAGTACTTGTGAGATATGCTTAACGAACTTCAAAGGGTCTGTCTGGGCACTTTAATTAGTGTTTGAATGGAATGCTGATCTGCTAAAATCATGAATCACTTAAATCTATGAAGAAATATAGATTCAGTTTTGTACCTGACAGACTTGCATCTTCAAAAATAATAACAATAAATTCGTTTATTGTCTCCCTTAAAACATATTAACAATTAGAAATAATACAAAATTAAAAGAGAGACAGGAGCCCAAACTAAGCAAAGCTTGTGTCTTGGGTCTCCTGGCCCCAACCGGAGATCATAAACACTACTTATTTAATACTTCGAAGGTAAGTATATGGGAGTGAACTGGACGACCTATAGGTATATGTTAGTGTATGTGTGTTAAAAAGAAGTCAGGCAAACAAGAGATTTCAAATAAACTCATTCATGGCAACAAACACATAATTTGGATGTGTACCCAGGTAGGTACTAGTACTAATCACAATTATTTGATCACTATGCACTCAATATACTGCAGAAATTCACTTACAATTTCCAACTACTAGTAAACAAATAGCTCGTAAACTTGCAAGAGCCGTGTGCATGTTTTAAAACGCCAGCCTTTTGCGAGTCCTTTAAATACAAGCTCAAGTATGTGGGGAATAGAATAAGTTATTCAAAGTTGCGCCATCTAAAGCGTCGTTGTAAATTTTCTCAAAGACATTCCTTGATCTGATATTGTGAAGTGAAGGGGTCGCTTTGACCCCAGGCGGAATTTCAAGGGTTATACGACACTGCATAGTGTAGTGCTAATGTTCTACGTGACTGGGGACGCTGCCAAAGTACCAAAGTACCAACTATTTTGAGATTATATATCCTGATATAAATTGGCCTCAATTGCTGAATCAATTGAATTTTGAAATGTTATTAGCTTGAGAACGAATTTATTGCTGGTCAAAGAAAATTTTAACGTACAGTCTTAAGTTACTTTTGCAGCAGATAGTCTGAACTTTTAAAGAATTTATGAAGCTATTCAAGCTATGATAAAATTCTAATTCACAGGAGGCACTATAACATAGGTACTTCTATCGCACAGAGATGGCACAATTTTTTTTCACTAACAGCTGTTTTCGATGCTGACATCGTCTGTGATTTCAAAATCAACTCAAATAAATAAATCCCAAGCCAGTCAGTAAATCATGTACACTTACGAGTACATAAAGGAAGAAACAACAACTTAAACAAGTGCTCGAAAAAAGGTTTGCTAATTCTGAAGCGAACAACTTACTTAAGTACATGCGAACATAGCAAGTTAAATAAAAGCTTGTAAAACTAGCTAAGTGCGAGTCGGACTCGCGCATGAAGGGTTCCGTACCATCGTACAAGATTATACGTGTCTACTTGTTGCCATTGTTAGAATCGAGAAAAAAAAAAAGCCAATAAAACACGTTTCTAGTAAGGAACCCCCCCTAATATTTTTTTATTATTTTTATTATTTGTTATTATAGCGGCAACAGAAATACACATTCTATGAAAATTTCAACAGTCTACCTATTACTTATCATGAGATACAGCCCGCTGACAGACAGACGAACGGACAGACGGACGGACGGACGGACGGACGGACGGACGGACGGACGGACGGACGGATGGACTGATGGACGGACGGTCGGACGGAAGAACAGCGGTGGCTTAGTAATAGGGTCCCGTTGGTTACCCTTCGGGTACGTAACCCTAAAAAGTATTAGATACGTGTCTATTAGGATCGATGGTGGCGTTCTGTGGTTTCTGCTTACCCCCAGAAGAGAAAGGCGTCAGCTTATGTTATGTTAATAACTCAAAATGTAAAATTCATCGATCCGGGTTGATATGGAAACGTCCAGACGGTATCAGACACACACAAGTCGTATAAAGCCGTGAATTGACAATAACGTCATAATGCTGTGTGAACGATTATCTCGGGGTAGTAAAGTGTGTCGTAAAACAGCACAAGATTTGCGCCCACGCCTGGTTTGTGCAAGCCATGGCTTTAGTGTATGTGTTGGTAGGTATGTCATGTTTGTTGTTACTACGGCAAATTGATTCTTGTTGTTTAGTTGATGCATCCTTATGCTCCCAGCAAAGTGGCTCTATCAGCGATATCGATTGTTAGAAGGTCCGAATTGAAATAAAATATCAATTCCAATTAATTTTAGGGTTCCATACCAAAAGGGTAACCTTATTACTAAGCCTCCGGTGTCTGTCCGTCCGTCTGTCTGTCAGGGGACTTTATCTCATGAACCATTATAGGTAGACAGTTGAAATTCACGGAGTGTGTATTTCTATTGCCGGTATAACAACAAATACAATTTAAAATTAAAAACTGCGGAACCCGTTGTGTGCGAGTCCGACTCGCACTTGGCCGGGCATTTGATACTAAATCGTTAGCATTGATTGTAAGTACTCGTATGTCACTCTGTCTAGAGAAACCTTGTATCTCAAGATGATCGGAAGATCATTGGCAGGTCAACAACTAGATGGGTGGATTATCTACACAAGATCTGACACCTGTATGAGATTCGCAAACACCAGGGAAGCATGGCACAGAAGGGAGGAAGCCTAGACACATCAGTTGGGTGGAAAAAAAGGCACCCAATGCTGTTGATGTTTGTTAATATTTAAAAATCTTGAATGCATCGCCGAAAAAAAGTGTAATGAATATTGACAGAGAAGAAAAAATACAAGACACCTTTAATCTCTATCTGAATGAGATGACAAAGGTTTACAAGATTTTCCCTAGAAATGTAACAGAGAACTTAAGAAAAACACCAACTTGCCTTGTCAACTAACCGATAGTTGAGAGTTCAAAACTTATTCACATTCCACGATCTCACATCGCATCTGCAAAACTGACTCTCAGTTTCAGAAGGTTGTTAAGAAAACAAATTCTAAGATAATTTTTTAGATTTTTCCTAAGTTGTTTTAGATCATACTGTCCTTCAACCTACTCTTCCTGCATTCGGTTAGACTGGAAGCTGACCCCAAGATAGTTGGGAAAAGGCTAGGCAGATTGACTGTCCTTCAACCAAAAAATAAATCGATAGCACATTACCGCACTAGGGTGAAAGCACAGATTAGCGAACCTTATCCCCAATTTTATCTAAATACTGGCTATAATCCCGACGCGCACAATGGTGACAAAAACAATAAATATGGCGTGGAGCCGCCCACCGGCCGTACACCGACTGGTGTAATAGTACCGGTTGTTTCAATATTTTCGTATTGGGGCCATTAATGAATGGGGGCCGAAAAAGCGGAATAAACTACCCACTTTTGATATGGCTAGGGTTATTGTTACGATGCCGTCCTTGTGTAGTGTTTTATGATTTCTGCCATTGTGTGAGTGATGAATTGGCTATATTTTGGGGCTTATTCATGGTTCGTAGTTCCTGTCACTTACTAAGTCAGAGTTCTTTAGTGTATTTTTACTACGGTTCAATTTAAATTACATAAAATTATTCATTTTATTATTAAAATTTATTAAAATTTATTTTCTATTTTTACACACGTCAATGTTAGCTTGGACGTTAGTTTTGAGTTACCAAGACTTTGACATTTGATTGCTCCAACTCGATTTGAGCAAGGTATCTAATATCAAATTTTGTTATAAATTATTGACATAACCTAGCTCAAATAAGAGTTTGAGCTGGAGTTGAGCATAGGTACCTATACTTTCTGGAATACGGGCCTTAGTATCTATTATAGGCATGGCCGTTGTTATTGAAACACGCTTAAACTTTCTAGGTTACGATTTGTACTAAAATAAGGAATATATTCATTTGGCAAAAGTGTCCAACGATTGGAAACTAAGATACCATCGGCATCGTGAGAACTTATGACAAGCCAGCAGTCCCAGCGAGTAAGCCGAGGGTGGGCGTAACAAGTAAGTTATGTGAAAATTCAATTTTACACCGTAAGGTGTCGATTGAAATTACCCAATAAATCTGAAGTCATTACGAAGTCGTTCTCACAATGCCCACGGATGTAAATAAGATGACTTATTGCAGGGCAGCTTTCGTCATTGCTTATTTAGGAACATATTTATTACTAGCCCACCACATTGTCCCACTGCTGGACGAAGGCCTCTCTGCTTTTATTCCACCTGTCTCAGTCCAGAGCGGCCAAGGACCAATGTTTGTTAGGAAGCTATAATCATTTTATTTGTTTCTGGAAAGGCATAGCTAATAATAATGACAGGACCACAACGGACATTTAATAAAACATTCTAACAAAACGTATCGTCGAAATCAAAACGAAAACAAAAAGCGAGTCTCACACCTCCCCTCGCGCCTAATCTCCTAACAAAGCGTTGTTGGAACATTTTGGCGCGAAAATAATGAAGTGCACGTGCCGCAGACCCTGGGGTCCGGAGACCAGCACAATGGACACGTGTCGATGGCTATCAATGGACCAGGTCCTGGGTGACGGTCCAAACAAAACGTTCGTAAAACATTAGCGGATGAGTTATGGTGGCTGCCGTACGATTGGGTTCTCATTGGCTTTATGGAACTGTGTTGTTAATTGTTGGAGGCGTGGATGTGAATTTATGCAATAAAGCTAAATTATTAATTTGCTGGTGTAGTTTTGTTTGGCTTAATTTCTTCTCGTGGGCTAAGCACGCTTCGGTTGACAATGAAATCCATAGAAGCTGTTGCTTGATGGCTCTTTGTAAAATCGAACAAAAAAATAGATGACGTGATTCACTGCATCCTCAGGTAAAAACGTCTTCCCTAAAAAGTGAAAAGTAGTACCTAGGTAAGTATCGAAATCAAAATTCCCACAGTTATTAATGAAGATTAAACAATGATTTCAAGAAGGCATTAATAGACAAACACAATTAAAGACAAGTTGAAACAAAAGGTAACAGACATGAAAGCAGATGGGAAAGCTTGTACTTATAAATAACATCTTTGAGTTATCCATTTCACCGCAAATATACGAGACGCCAGTAATTACAATTGCAAAGGTTGACGCGATGACAATGAACACTACTAAAGTACATAAAAACTATCGCTTATCTCTTCACAATAAGGTGTAAAGTTAAACGGAGACATAAAACAGTCAGCACAAATCACAACTGACAATATAATACGACCTACGCTTCTATAAAACAATGAGGGACGATCCAAAGTAAAAACGAAAGCAAAAAAGTGAGACAGTGCACCCAAACATAAACGATCATGACTTGCATTCGAATCGCGAGCAATAAAATAATAATTATACACATGTGACTTATTAGCTGTACGTATTACAAATCATGTGAAAATAAAACATAGACTTTATGGAGACTACACCACTGGAATATAAACTCTCAAATCTACAGTGCTAGGTGCAGAATAGACTGATAAAATCTCAATTTACGATGTTCTACGATCACGCACGAGAAAGTACGAACAAAACAACAAAAGATTTAACAATAGAAGTACGTCGTATCATTTGTTAAACGTCCCTTTTGATGACGAACACTATTATTTTATGATGATGCTGTGCTGGGGTGAATGTGGGGAAGTTCATACTGTATTTTGTTTGATGAATATTACTTTCAGATTTTAGCTACGGCTGTCATTTACAGATCTTTGACTGTAGTCACGGCTAGTCAAGAGCCTGAAAGTCTTACCTATGGGTGTCCAGGATTAGAGATCACATTGGTATTCGCTTTATATAAAAAAATACACTAAAAATTTAAAAATAACTTTAATTTCGGAAGTCGGTGTTTGTATTTTATTTTTTCGATATTTGACACCGACTTCCGAAATTAAAGTTATTTTTAAATTAGTGTATTTTTTTTTTGGAAGTCGGTTGTTTTTCGTTTTGTAAAAAAGTTTTTTATTTTTCGCTTTTTAGTTGTTATACCTCAGAACTAAAAACCCCAATAACAAGGAACGTGGCATTTAAACATTTGGAGAACACAAAAACGTCATCAAGATATGCGTATTTTTCGTTTTTGTTCAGTTTCTCAAAAAGCGCTAAAGCAATTTCGATAAAAATTATATGGGACCACCTCGAGAAGATATTCTTTCGGATAAAAAAGGAATTTTGAAAATCGGTCCACAACTGACGGAGAAATGCGCGGACATACATAAAAAAAAAAAAACATACATACAGTCGAACATAGAACCTCTCCTTTTTCGAAAGTCGGTTAAAAAATAATAGTACCTAAGTATTCAGCTAAAGCCCATCCTAAATTTTTTTGGGAAAAGACTAGACAGGCAGATTTTGGTAGCTAGCGCTGTGGGATTTGACAACTGGGCTATTTTTAGCACCATAATGGGCAGGCTCAATAAACTGTGTCTACTCTGGCAAGTACTGTTTATTTTGCTAATAGCAATTTGAGGAAGAATCTCGAACAGTCTAAAATTAGGAATTCGGTTTGAACACTTTAGATATTGGTATAGGTCACCTCTAAACAGCTGTTCAGTACGAGAGTCTTGTCAAACAAAAAAAAACTACATTTTTATGAATGCTTTTCGTAGATTTTTCCAGATTAGCATAAAAAACTTGTACTTTACACGTTACCAAAATGCAAACAGCAATGTTATGAAAAAATCATAAAACAATTGACTGAATTGCTCAAATAATTTATTAAAGTAGGGCAACATCGTCACACGCAGACCCCATTCATAAAGATTTTTTATTCTAACTAGCAACACATTCGGCTTATACGATACTTTCAGAATTTCCAAAAGAGTACTTTATTAGGACTAAGTACGGTTGGTTTTGCAATGGTAATGAAGTTTGAATTTAGTAAGGGTGTCGAAAAGCAATGTCATTTGACTAAGGACACCTTAATGCTGAGTATTTAGTCAGAAGCGGAATGGTTTTATTGTGCGAGAGTAATGTATCGAAAAGTTTTAATTTTGGTTTATGGTTCGAGAGGAATGCACCCTCCTTAGTGTGGCAACCCTTTGCGATGACTGGTTGCAGTTTTAGTGGAAGCGTGGGTTAATTTGTCACTTTTGATAAAATGTTTAGAATGAAAGAAATGCCGTATTACTAATTAAGTCTACTTGTGGTGATTTAAGCTAAGTCTGGGAGAACTAAGATTTTAAGAAAGGGACACTCTCTAACGTCTATAAATATTATTTTTAGGGTTCCGTACCCGAAAGGTCCAAACGGAGCCCTATTGCTGTCACTCACGTATCCGTCTGTCTGTCCGTCGTCTGTAACAAAATTTTGTTCCGAAGATTTTTTTGAGTTTCCAATGACCTATTATATACTCGTATATAGTACTAACAAATACCGATATATTGATAAGTTTTTTTTTTAAATTTTTTTCATTTGGTACGGAACCCTTAATGTACGAAGTCCGACACACACTTGACCGGGTTTTTTGTGTTACCACATTTTCATTCTTAAATTTCTCAGGTTTGTTTCCTTTCATATATCATTACGAGTATTATTCTCTTGTCCTTATCGCAATTTATTTGGTTCGGTGCCACTGGTCTTCTCTGCTTCCCTATATTAGTAAGAAATACTAAAATAAAGCCATTTAGCTGGCTAATTCCTCAACCGTCCTATACAAATGACCCATCACCTCCTCAACAAGATTAGCAGCTCTGGACCTAAAAAGCAATAAAGTCGACACCCTAGCCTGCAAGATTAACAGTTCTAATACCATAAAGAACGGCACGATTGCCGAGCGACGCCGCGGGGCGCCTTTGTGCATCTGTACCATTTTATTGGCGTCACAGGATCCCCGAGGTCTGGCATTGTTGCGAGAGGCTCGGCCGATTATTACCCTCTCCACCCCTGCTGGTGACTGGTGAGCATAGAAATGATATGCCATATTTGTTAATTCCCGCACTGGGGCACGTCATTTGTCGTAATAACTGTTTAACGCCTTCGTTAAGTATGTGTTTGGTGTTTGCGTGCGAAATGGTGAGCGAAATACGCCTTTCGAACAGTTACGGTTTTGCTGCTTGATATTTTAGGCATTTTTCATTTGTCACAAATAAATTAATCCGAAAATAATTTAAGAACAATAATCATTAAATTTTAAAAATTGGCCAAGTGCGTGTCGGATTTCGCACATTAAGGGTTCCGTACCGAATATTGGTATTTGTTAGTAAAGTATACGTAATAATAAGTAATAACACCAAATTTCAAGTTCCTAAGTGAAGTTAAAAAATTCTTCGTAACAAAATTTTGTGACAGACGACTGACACGTGAGTGACAACAATAGGGTTCCGTTTGGACCCGTCGGGTACGGAACCCTAAAAACGCAGTTTAGAATTTAGCAACATATTATTTATTGAATTACAAAGTTATACGGGTAAAATAATAACTCCAAAGGCATCTTGACTGAAGCATCCATCATAAAAATGGATGCGGCATTCAGGTTCATTCCCTGGAAATAAGTAAAAGTGCCCCACGGCTATGACACCACTCTGCCAGCCCCCGTGCAATTAAGTACACATCACTCTCGATTGAAATATTTTCAAGTGGTTTTAAAACACTTGAATGTTTAATGCTACTTGCAAAATCTCTTTCGTAATATCTTTTAACAATTCATCATTTTATTTAGAAAACGAAATAAAAGTAATCTAATTCGTGTTATCAAATATTAAAAAGTTGCGAAATAATAATTCTAGTACACAAGCACTGATTTAATTATCATGAAAATGACGAATGTAATTTACCTGTAGATAAGACGTATACAGCTATTTCAACACATTAGAGACGAAGCAGAGTGGCGCAGTGGAAGCGTGCTGGGCCCATAACCCAGAGGTCCGTGGATCGAAACCACGCTCTGCTAAAATCTCTTTTTGTATTTTCCACAATTTTTCTCTATCTTTCTGTATATATTTTACGATAGTGTTTGTGCTTGTTTTGTTTTTTTTTAATATTTATTTACAGTGCTGTGAAGCGGTATCACAAAGTTTTGTTTAAAACTAAAGGGACAAACATAAACAGCGGTGGTCGGCGGGCGCGTTTGTTTTATCATGGGATATTGATAATTTATAGCACGTGCTCTTCCTCCGCTCGTACCGACAATGTTTTTTTAATTGTCCGCCGGCGGCGCTGGCGTTCTGTTGCCCTTTTATTTTTTTAAAACAAAGTAAATAACATAGTTTTTCGGGTAGTTAGTGGACTGTGAGCAGAATGTTTGTATACAGAAATGTCGAATACGGTTTTTGTGAACAGCGCCATCTGTTGGCGTGAATAAAAATGTAAGATTTTTTGTTAACCTTTGACTACAAGTTATTTTTGGCTTGATTGTGATCTTGTAACGGGTTAATGACAGTGTTTCATGCGTAATTTACTGACTAATAAGGTAAATTATTAACACCCATTGGAACCATGGCGTTATTTACTAGGTCCTACATACCTGTCCGTATCGTATTATTTTCAAGCTTACATAGAACCACACAAAAAAGCCATGGGTACCTATTATTTAGCATGTCAGCTGACATATTCCTTCCTACTGCTTTTTTTTTTTTTTGGGGGGGTGGGAAATCATCTTATGACTTCTTCCGCTCTAGGGTGGAGCGGAAGGGCGTGTCAGACTCTTACTGACTAAAACCCACCCCTGTTCCTCCCTGCCCTACGCGCCCAGGGGCGAGGTAACTCTTTCGAATTTATCCTCTACCCCCGAGCTGCAATATGTAATAAATAAGTTACACCTAACGCCAGGGTACGAGTCTCTCGACACGAGACGATGACTGACATCGCACCCTCGCAACTTCATTACACTACCCTCCGCGCATTATTATGTAGATTTCAATTTAAAACCACTTGTTATCTAGTTAGCGACGAAAAATACCTAACTGCAGCCCCCAAATTAGCCCCCGGCAACCAACTACACCGTAAGTAATCAATAGCATTTGACAAACGAAGCATTCGACTGTCAAATTCTAGTTTTGACAGTAACAAAAGACTGTGCAAAGTTATTGGTGCAGTTGCGAAAATGGTGCTGGCGAAGTTTTTGTTCGTGAGTTTGGGATTGCAGCTGTAAAGTCTACGTGGTGGTGTATAGCCGTAGGTGCGTAATAGGGGTCTTGTTATGGTAATCGTGCCCCGAGGCTGAGGAGCAGCGAGGGTACTGCAGGATTCAATATTGGAGTGGTCATCGATTGGAGACCTAACGAACGTTCGGCTGGGAAACGTTCTGGAGTTCTTGTTGCTTATTTCGAGTATCACGTTCGAATTTGACAAAAAACATTATTCAATTGGCGTTATATTCCTCAAAAACAGGAATTGAGTATGAATGAAGCGAGTGAATTGAGTATGAATGAAGCGAGTGAATTCTCAATACATAGACTGATTTTATAGTGCGTGTGAAAGTAAGCCATCAACCTGGGATTCTTTAAGTCAAGAGTGAATAGGTTACTTCTAGACAAGTGTGCTCCGTCTTGGACCACATTATCGCTTACCATCACCTGAGATAGTGGCCAAACGCGAGACCCTCAATGATAAAAAAAATCTACCTGTACTTACACCAATTACTTAATTACTCTTATCTTTAAAATTTTACCAGAATTGCCTCTCTAGTCAGAATATCTAGAAAGCATATCCGATAAGTTAGTAACAACTTATGTAAACTGTATTTCAGCAGTGTTGAAAAGCAGATTAAAATAATTTCGTCATTACCTAAGGCTTAAAGACCCTCGTAGCCAGGACCCCCTTGTAGTGAAAGAAGGGTTGGTTATACTTAGTGATACGAATAGAAGTAGCTATGCAAGAGCAGATCAAGTAAACATGAAGTCCCCTGACCGGACTGTGATATTTCAGGCTGATGATCTGTTCAGAGCATTATGAAGCCAACAAGAAACTGTTTCACTTGCGAACAGAAGAGACTGAGCACGAGGTGACGGTATCAATTTAACTCCTTTTAAAGAAAGGTTCTACTGGAACTGTAAGCTAAGAAGCGAAAATAGACTTGGAAACGATTTTCAATTGTGATGGTTTTCAGCTAGGATGGCAGAACATACCGGAACTAAAATATAATACACTAGCGACCCACTCCAGCTGCACACGTGTACAAATTCGGTAAATGACTAAAAAAACTAATTAGTCCGACAGTTAAACTACCAAAAAATATCGGACACGTACTTTTTGTCACGTACACACGACACAAAAAATTAAGATGATACGGTGCGTTGAAATTTCGCTTGACGTCGCACCTGAGTTAAAATTAAAAGTGAAGTACCTAACAAGCCCCCACTCCTGAACTTTGATGGGTTTTATCTTTGTAATTTTTTATTGATTTTTTAAAAAATTCGTGTCTAATATTTTTTGATAATTTAACTTACGGACTGAATTTAATAAAATTTATTTTTTACCCTGGAATCATCCCTATTATACGCCTCAACATTTTTGATGAATGACTCTGTGTATTGGTGAAAACCGTATGAAAATCGGTTCAGTAGTTTTTGAGTTTATCATGAATAGACAGACAGACGCGGACTCTTTATGTGATGTGATGTGGTGCTACCAAAAGTCATGTATGACGATAGATTTGACTCCATAACCCTTCACGGCACCGTTTGGTTCGCTCCTACATACCGCAGTTCAATCATGTCTCCGCTCAGCGCACTGCAGATTAATTAACAGACAGCTCGCAATTTATTGCTCTTCATATAGTTCTGATGCTCATTCATACCATTCAGTGCAGGAATGTGCTTGATTATTCTTCATTTTGGGGTTTGCTAATGATGAAGAGTTAGCAATGAAGCGAAGACTAAATAAGTTGTTAATATATATTTATTGTTTCAGGACAATTACTCAGTTCTGTACAGCGTAACTTGTGATTAACTGACAATCTTTCAGGGCGTGAAACTAACTACTCATGAGTTCCTATCTACTTTTAAATGAATCCATTAGTATTAACAATAACTTTGACATGAGATTAACTCTGACATGTGAATAAAAAAACTGTTGCATATGTTTTTGTTTAACTCAAAAAAACGCAAAGAATTAATTAATTTCATGGTTGCCATAGCTGCAGGGCTTAATATGAGTTATTTCATCCTCTAAAAGATTTCCATTAAAAGTCACTGTGTATTTCAATGAAAGTTCTGGTTGTATTACAAAATCTAAAACTAGCAATATTTCAATGTAGTTTGTCTGTCTGTAAATTCCATGAGTCGTTTGAAGTCCGTTACTAAACATTGAACTCGCTGTCGACTGCTGCTGTGTACTGTGTAGGTGGTTTAACATTTAACCAGTTCTTGTAAGACTGGTCTTAAGTCCTGTTTGATCTCGAGATATCGAATGTATCCAATAAAAAAACTGATGCTGCAGCTAGTAACAATTCACTGCTTATGACACCCTGGGGACGAAATGTGGATGTCCCTAGCATGCTTTGTCTGGGGCATACTGCTTCAAATTAATTATTTTATACAAGATAGCACCATTCCAATTAATTTATTCTCATAAAGGACAGACTTAAAGTTGACAGACCAAAAATGGAATACTTACTTAAATTTTTTCAGAATTTTGACATCACTAGTAAAAGTGTCATAGCATTGGATTTTATCTCACACTTTTGGCATAAATGGGTATATTTATAACATTATTTAAAATATCAAAAGATAAGTGCGATATTAGAATATAATAAAGATATCGGCGCGAACTGGGACGCGTCGTATCACGTACCTCCTCTCTGACGCATACCGAGTGCCATTCCCGCCGTGATGAGGTCATTCTCTATGAGTTATCGCCTCCGCTAAACACACATACCTCCGCTTTATTAAAATACCACATCAAATCTAAATACTACCATTTTATGGTATCCAGCCATCATCTCACTTAATAGGAGAAAGTGTGTTTAGAGTGAGATTAGAACTCATTTAATTTAAACAATTTGCTAGGAATATTTTCATATTTAGCTGGGTTAACTAATTTAAAGCTTCTGCGTACCCAATACCTAGCCGTTTTATCCCAAGTATATGCGATCGCGAGACAAAGTTCAATTCAGTATCAAAGCTATTATAATTATTTACTTACGTTACGGAAAACGTAATAAGCACGCGATCACTCCGTCCCCCTCCAACGTTATCTTCTATCTCGCTCACATTTTGACAGATCGAAATATCAAGTGACACGTCACTCGTTACTGCTTATCGTTTGCCGCCATAACAACCGAGCAGAAGTGAACCAATCGCAGTCCTGCATGTACGCGCGCTTTTTGACAGATCAAAATGTCACAGATTATATTCCAAAACAAACACGTTTGCGCGCATTTTTGACAGTTCTAGTCACAGATAACCGTAACAACAACAGCACGTGTAAATAAGGAGGTTGTACACTGCGATTATTTATTTTTAAACCTTTTATTTGCGTGTTACGTTAGAGAAGCAGCGAGTTCGCTGAAAGACGTGGCCGCACTGGCTGAACGTCGGCTTACTCTCGCTCGCTCAACTAAATTTTCAATTCAAACAGGGTCTTTATAAGGGTAGTGACGCTGTACAAAATTTACATATCGACGTAATAAACCAAGCGGGTGTCTGATTTGAATTCGGAACGTGCTTTAAATGGGACTTTTTGTGATGTTGTATAGTTTTTTAATTGTGATGCTTATAAATATAAAAAAATATGAATGTACAAAGGCATTCGTACCTGGGTAAATGTATTGAATTACAAAATAAATCAGTATCGTTGTTGTATTAATTAAGTCCACGTTAATTACTTCAATGATACACGATAACATCCATTGCTTCACACCAAAGAAAGCAGCTATTCCAAGTTGTAACTGAGAGGCTTTTTCTATTTGAATGTGCGGCAAAAGTCTATTACTAGTAATTATTTAACATGGATTTTTTAAGTGGTTCGTGAGAGATTGATTAAGTGCGCGTTGAGCGGTCACTCAATATTTATTTAAGCAAGCAAGTAGCTCATTACACAAACATGTATGCTGGGGATTAGCATTTCGCTGCTTATTACGCGCCTTGGGCTCCGGTCACAGTGCTACGGCGTAGCGGGCTACAAACGCTACGAGCTGACTGCTACGATAATCGAGGCCTTCTTTTTGATGCTAAACGCACTTGATGTTAGTGTGAAATCCTATAATTTTTGCATAAAATTCTAACACCTTCACTGTTGTAATACAGTTGATGTATTATAAACAGAATACAAAAGGAACATGGCTTTCTTTTGTCTTCTTTTTGTGCATCAACTCGGTTTACTTCGTTCTCTGCGATGTCTATAGATATATGTGATTCCATAATTTCAAACATTCAGCATTATTGTGATAATCTAATTTTAAATATTTAATTGTATGATGAATCGTTATGTAAAGTTATAATTATTTTTTTCATTTTCACATTATCTAGTATCTACTGGTACTTTGTCTATTAAGTCCTAGACAAAGTATAGAAGCCAGTACCATATTCCAATGTTCAGGTAACAGTCAGGTTAAAATCTAACTACACAATTGGCAAAATGGACTGTAAAAGAGTTCAAGTTACTTTCCGCTGTCAATATGACCTCGAACCTACCCACTTACAGTTGGCATGCGCGTACGCCGCTCGATCTTAATCACCGCTTCACACGTGCGACTATGAAAAATGATCTGCCGTTTAGTGAAAACTTTGCATAACTTATAATTAATAGAACCGTAACGTTATTAAGTATTAATTTAATAAAATTTACAACTACTGCACTTAATATTTGGAGTAAACATAATTATGACTACTAACATTTAAGTTAATTAGCATTTCGACATAATAATTGATTTATGAGAATCTCTGGAGTTTTTGAACGTGAAACAGGATATATAATTTAAAAAATATTTGACAGTATGAAGCCTGATTTTTGTATGCTATTCAAGATTTTTCCAGACATTAGTAATCAGTAGAGGCACTATCATATAGGATGACCGAGCTTTACTCGGTTTTTTTGTTTGGTAAATCGTGTTTTTTGGAAATGAAACCTAGCTAGATCGATTTATCGCCCCTGAAACCCCCTGCATACAAAATTTCATTAAAATCGTTGGAGCCGTTTTCGAGATTCAGATTATATACATATGTACAAGAATTGCTCGTATAAAGGTACTAGATTATCAATGTAAGACACGATTTATGAAAAAATCACCTCTTAAAAAAGAGAAACAATACAGTTGTTTTGTTCAGTTTTCTAAACAGTACAGTACAGTAGTTTTCGTGTATATTAGTTACAGTAGATTTAAAATGTACTGATTACCGACAGTGGAAGAAACAGAAATCAACTAACAAACAATGCAGCACATTTTAACAGCTTTAAAATTGGAATAGACTTATTAGATTTTTTTTTAGGCTATCATCTGATGATGCTTTACAAGTACCATTTTCCTTTGGAAAACACTTACTTCATCAACATTATTACAATTAACTTCTAACCACAAAGTAAGCTGTTCCATCTACTTTATAATACACCAACGATCCTGCATTACGCACAATTAGCATATCTGATTGTCTAATGAAGTAATGATTAATAATTTACGTATCACTATGCGTCAGTCGCTGTACCTCGTGATTAGCCGTCATTATGTACAACTAGGTACTTATTATATTAATTATTTATTCAATATTCTAACGATCGATCACTTTTTGTATTGAAAGTGATACTGAGTTTGTTTCTTTGTTTTGTTAAGTAGTTAGTTGTTTTTATTGTATTTGTGACGTAGCCTTGAATGTCCAGTTTGAAGTTCAATGTCTAAGTGAAATCATTTATTTTAATTAGTAATGCTCTTTTGATGATTTCCTCCGGGTTATTCCATATAGCCCAGTTACTAACCGTGCTTACTAGTTCATGTACTCATTGTAATGACGGCGGTAGGTATGTAAGGGACAGCAGAAGAACCAGCATCAAAATCTGGCTTTTTTATACAAATCAGAAAGCAAAATCCAAACTGAGATGCGTGAGATCTACAGGTTCAAAGCAATATTAAATGTCTTTTTAAGTGTTCCAAGTTAATTAAATAATTTGGTTTCTAAATATCGTTGCTGTGTCTAACAAAACTGAACCTGGAGATCTTAACAGTGACACAGGTTAACAGGACACTGAACAAGACACAATAGAAGTTTTATTGTTATGACGTATATAGGCGTTCCACCATAGTGTTAACTATATATATACCTATACTAATATTCTATGGATTTCCTAAACCGATTTTAAAAACTTCTTTTACTAATAGAAAGCCACGTTATTTGTGAAGTGAAGTGAAGTGCTGGTAATATATAAAATACTTAATACAATTAATGTACCCATACTAGATTAAGAGACCCGTATTTTACCAAGAACAGATATAAATCAGCTCTTGCCAATGATACAGAAAACCGTAATTTACGAGTAGTTTGTTTTAGCCGTTGTTGCATGTGTTCGCAGTTTCACTTATTTGCATGTTAACCCACATCTTCTTGCCTTTACAATGGAATTCCTATGTCGTTGTAAACTATATGGATATTGTTTACGGTTACCACTAAACTATACTGCAACATTGCTCTCACGAACTTTTTCCTTTTATGGCGTAATATGTTTTGGGTGTTAAATTTGTAATTTAGAACAGCTATGTGAGCGGTAAGGTCAAGAAATGCTTTATCTACGAGTACATTGTCAAATACCACGATGACTTTGAATCTACTGGCAAAATGACCCTTGGGCAGTTTTCTGACATTTCCATCACACGACTTCTCTTGAAGAAATCTAGGTAAGTAATGAATAACATCGTCTTCGAAATTCAAAACAGTCAAAATTTAAAATTGAGACACGAATTACGGGAGACAACCGGCGATGATCGGAGGCCTGCGTTCGTGGCCACTATCGATTTTTCCGTCCGCCCCCAACTTTGTTGACAAAGGCTGGTTCTTAAGCCAAATGAGATGCACCCTAAAGAATATTATGGGCAGACATCGCTCCACTATCGCTAGATATATTGTTGTGAGCGTAGATATCTCGGCGGGCTCATATCGTCTCTTTATTGATCTTTTAACCGTTCCGTGTACGGCTGTAGCACGGTTTATTAAAATGTTTGTTTGCTCATTGAACGGTGGCTAATATTAGTTGATTACCGCCGCTGTAGCTGTAGCCACTGAAACGGAAAACGTTGATGAAACAGTTCCTTGATTTCTTGTTGCTGGTACAAAATCAGATAAGTAAATACATACTTTGTTGCTATGAAAAAGTACCACAGGCCTGAAAACATTTGCTCATAAAGATAGGAGAGAGACATATCGTTTCGTCGATCTCTGTAGAAGATGCTTCCGATACTGATATGGAAATGAGACATTACCATTTGACCGTGAAAACACAAGTATGTATGGAGAAGAGCTATGCAATCTTAAGAAGAAGACAGGTCTTTGCCATCAATCTGTGCGGAGGCGGAATATGTATTTCAGAAAGTGTCTGCAGGAACTGATCAACAGGTTTCTGACAAATCAGACTTTTAGTTTTGGATGGCTGGGATTCCTTCATCCGGATATCGTGATTTAGTGGTAGATGAACTCATGTCTTTTTCCCAAATTCCATATGCTTTTGCTTCATACACGCACGGCGGTGGTGAGTACTACGTATTTGACCGTTCTGAATATAAAGTCAAAGCTTTATTGCTGAACAAAATATAATATATGAATACATTTCTAGGTGTTATTTAAATGCGCAGATCATTGTGTTTTATAAATTCAGGCATGCAAAATTTAATTACAATAAAGTTTCACAAGTTAAAAAGAATTAATTGTATGTATGTATGTCTGGTTTCCGCAACTCCACGCACAAGGCGCGTATTTTACGTACAGGTGGGACAGCTTTGTCATTCGATCCATCCCAGTTCTTCAAGGAAGGCCAGCAGCGCAGCGCCAGCTAGTAATTATTTCGCATAGGTTGCCTGGGTGTCCGAAGTATTTTGCCCTGTATGTAGCGAATACTGGGCAGCTTAGCAGCAGATGAGCCGCTGTTTCGTCCTCCTCCATGCAGGCTCTGCAGAGGGGGCTGGGCTGTCTGTAACTCCTATGACAGAGAGGTGCTTATTAAAAGACCCGTGGCCAGTTGTAACGCAAGGGACTTTCCATAGCTGAGGCTTGGTCAGTCGTAGGGCCTGCTTTGTGAAGCGGTCGTTAATGGAGGGCAGTGCCTCCTTGGCCTGCCTGCACTCAATATGGTCGCCCTATAGCTTTTTGTGTTGATCTCTGGTACGTTCCCTTACCAGAGTGCGTAGGTATCTGAAGGGGAGAGGCACAATAGGTTCAGGTCCCATCGCTGCAATGCTCGAAACCCTTCTGGCGAGGTCGTCCGCTGCATCGTTGCGTCGGGAATCGCTGTGTGCTATGATCTACTGAATGGTAACATTGATGTGTTTACCCACCTGGTTTAGGCGTTGGTGACACAAGTATATCAGCCCAAACACTGTGAGGCTGTCTCAGCGCTTGCAGGACTGCCATACCGTCCAAGAGTATACGTGCCGAGTGGTCCTTAAAATCCCTAGCTAGGATGGCTGAAGCTGCCAGGGAAATTCCCAAGCACTCGGCTTGAAAGACTAAAAATTAACAGGTTATGTCATAGATTAAATCATAATGTAAACGCATAAAACAATAACAAAATTGAAATAAATTAAGAAAATTGGACCCAAAAAGTATTCACCATAACATTATTCTACACATAAAGTCCTGTCTGACAGGTACTGTGTAGAGTAAGGTAAGTAAATTTGAAAGTATTTTTAATGTTAGATTAACTCAACTCAAACTACTCACATCACTATTTGTAACAGTTCAATTTCCCCATCGACTGCAATAACCCGTCCAACGTCCCACAACTAAATCTCTTTGTTTATCATTATTTATTTACGTGTTGTCGAATACATTGGCTCAATCCTCCCCGCCCAGCGTATGCAAAACACAGGCCATGCAGATTCTCACACTGCAATAACAAAGGGTACTAATGCTCTTAATGCCAACGCCATTAATATTTCAAAATAAACTAGATAAAAACGAGGAAAGCCGTTGAGCAATCACTTCGGATGAGAACTTGCAGCGGATTACGGCTGATACACAAATGTTGGCGGGTTTTTAACGTACATCGACGGGTAAGTAGTTGCAGCTTATGAATGGCTCGTATTCAAATACAGCAAGGGATATTGCAGTTACTTTAGGAATCTTGAATAGGTTTATCGAATGTCTTTTTGTATGTTTTATGCGTTGTCTTGAGACTTTAATGTAAGAGCAGTGAGAGCTGCTAAGGAAAGTTGGGTTGGAAAATTTAATGAGCATTTGTTATGGGTAAATTATGCATGGAAGAATTAAATCTTAGTGAGCATTTCTAGTAAAAAGTTATTGAACGTCGATTGACGTGATTCAAGACACGATGGCAAGCAAACGATTCTAACAGATAGGCGATGACCCTGTCTGAATACATCTCCCACAGACTCCCACAGACAGTCATCCATCCTTTACTCTCACATCAACCACAAAAATGGTCACAGAGCAAAACGAAACCAAAAAATTAATGAAATTGCACACACAAGTCGTTGGCCGGCCGATTAAAATCTATTAGTGTGCGAGGGGAGGCCGCATTATTATTCACATCACGCACGAATCATATACGCAAATGTGTAATCTTTTTATCGACGCGGCGGGCAGACGCGTTCGTGAGCGGACAATGACTATCGATACTCGATAGGTACTGAGTTACGCGCATCACTACACTGAATTTTGGAGTGATGAGTTTTGTGGGTAATTCGTAAGACACGACTTTTTCATACTTACATTAAAAATTTTGTTTTGTATAAGAAACATTGGCTCGTCTCATCATCATCATCTCATCAGCCTTTTAATGTCCCCACTGCTGGGGCACAGACCTCCTCTCTGTGAGAGGGTGTGGGCCGTTATCCACCACGCGGGCCTAATGCGGATTGTTGGATGTCACATGTGTCCGAATTTTTGGTTCAAAGGCATGCCGGTTTCATCACGATGTTTTCCTTCACCGTTTTGAGAGCAGTGGTGATGAAATAATTTACACAAAGTAAAGCGCCTGCATGGGTTTGAACTTTTTTTTTTTTATGTTTGATAGGCTCGCGTTTGACCACTATCTCACCTGATGGTAAGCGATGATGTGGTCGAAGATGGAGCACGCTTGCCTAGAAGTAACCTATTCACTCTTGACTTAAAGACTCCCAGGTTGTAAGATATCCGTTACCATCCTTATTCGGCCTCAAGTACATTCCTACCTAACTTACGACCTACAACTTGTAAGTCGCGGCCAATTAAATACCACTGAGCCACCACTGCTGCTCTGGGCCTGCACTGCTCCTACTGGGCGACCACTGCTCCTTGGCTTGGCTCGTCTACCTATGCAGATAGTCTTGCCTGTTAAAAGCGTTTTTCCTTGGATTTTTTTCTTCGATTAGATCTTAGACTATGAAAGGTAATAGATGAAGTGTCAAAATCCAGCAATCTGAATTACCAGAATGAGAAGCCGGCTTTTATCTGTATACGCGAAATAAGCTCACAAAGACAAAATGAGAAGCCGATACGTCATCGTTACGTTCGCCAAAAAAAAAAGTAAGGTTACTCACACATTTTAACGATCCTGCTTCATTTAATGTCCAATGACGCTCCGTCTATAACCTTTTGTAGTCTAAGGATTAGATTTGTTTTGAAATCTAGATAGAGATTGCTTTAGTGTGAAGTTTAAATGATTACTTCGTAGTTACATCTTCTGCACATCGGTGCCTTTACCTACACCGCTAAGAGTCAGTACAGTTTTATTGAATTTTCTATTCAAGTCTGGTATGAGTTGATTGCCATCTTGCCCAAGGAAGCAATCATGTTCGAAGATATCCGTTACCATCCTTATTCGGCCTCAAGTAAATTCCTACCTAATTCCGTTTAGATACGGCACTGCGTTGTCACCTCGAGCCACAATCAAGATTACCGAACTTGGGCGGTGGGCGATACAAATCCTTGGCCCGGATCCGTCTGTACCCGTACCTATACCTACCTACTAACCTGTACCTGTAGTACTCACACATAATCACTGTTATGATATAGACAGGAATTTAGTTAAAGACGTTTACATTCCGGGAATGCAGGTGGGGGCAGTTTAGGGCTCACAATTTTGTTGTTGCGTTTTTAATTATTGTTTAGTTACCTACTAATGATTACATACTTAAATTGCTTTTGAGTATATCGGAACATATGTATGACTGATTTTAACGTTCACCGTGACAAAAGCATATCTCTCAAGAAACTGCTTGCTGCTTCTCAATTGCAAATCAGATTTCTCTAAGCATGACAATACAGGTATAGCTACCACCTGAAGGTCTTTAAGTCAAGAGTGAATAGGTTACTTCTAGGCAAGCGTGTTCCATCGTCGACCACATCATCGCTTACCATCAGGTGAGATAGTGGTCAAACGCGAACCTATCAATGATATAAAAAATATTAAGTCCTCCAAATTAATTTGGGAAAACACCCTTTTAAGATATGGAAAAGTTTGATTAAAAATCAAACCAAAAGTCATTTATTCAAACTAGGCTAAGAGCTAGCACTTTTTGAACATCAAAGTTCTACATAAAGACAGTCCCACAAAAACGCCCGCCCGTCACCGCGTGTTTTAGCTGTGAAGAAGAAGTGGCCAACAGACTCCCCAGCAACACTTCTGTCTGTTAAGTTTGAAGAACTTGAATCTATATACTTAATTATATGCAACAATCTTAACATACGTGTTAAGAACAAGTCCAGTCCAAATGAACATAACATTTATTTGTATAGAGCACTTGTAATTTACCTACATCTAATCGAAATCGTATCGTCACCGTCAGCATTAAACGTCTTGAAACTTGTTCGCGGGTTTCAAACAGAATAACTTAGAACTGAAAACTCGATTAGTTTCAGCGACTCGACGCGTGTTTATGTACTACATATCGGTTATATATAGATATTATATACCTGATGAGGTAAAGTCTATATTTGGTCTATTGATAAGGCATACAATTATATAAAATCATTGGTTTCTGTAATTTCAAAGTTTCACTTCGTAGTACTCGCTACGAACTTCGCTCTTTCTTTGCTACGAGAGAACTAGTATAATAATATATTTATATTACATTGTGCTCAAGTATATTTAGAGATATTCTAGTATCAATCTGTCTATTGCAATAATGTCTTTACACTGTATACCTAAGTAATTTTCTTTGGAAACAAAAGTATATTAGGAACAGCTTAAACGCCGGTAGAAAGTGGTAAGGGTATAGGCGTTTTGAGCGCTGACTTTTGTAACTATCGGCTGGATTCTGCATGAGTTTAAGGTAGATACTCCAGGGTAGCCCGTGAAATTCAAATTGGAACGAAGTTCCTTATCGCGCGTTGTGAAAGGGGGCTAGACGGAAAAAAATCTTACGAAAAGTTGTCACGACACTAATGAGGCTGTCCATCCAAAAAGATTGTGTTGGAAAAACAATCTAATAAAAAAAATTCTTACGAAAAGTTGTCACGACACTAATGAGGCTGTCCATCCAAAAAGATTGTGTTGGAAAAACAATCTAATAAAAACTTCTTGTATTTTTGTTGGGTAGGTACAAAGTTTGCAAGCAGATCAAGCATTATTAAAAAAAATAAAATTTTATTACAATTACTTTTGTTATAGTTGTTGTTATTGCTAAAGAGTTGAGTTGAGTTGAGCTGAGCTGAGCTGAGCTGGGCTCAGCTGAGCTGAGCTGAGCTGAGCTGAGCTGAGCTTAGCTGATCTGAGCTGAGCTGCGATGAGATGAGATGAGATGAGATGATGAAGTATAACTTCTTACGTGCGTGCGTGTGTGCGTAGTTAATAATAAGAAAAATATTATAAATTAAAAAAAATTAAATTATATTACAATTCCTTCACTAATTAATCGAAAGGAACTTCGTTCCATCCGGGTGTCCCTTGACACCTCTCAAGTTTTTTTTCTTACGTTTTTTGCAATTTGCAGGTCAGTGTCAGGTTGTATCTTGGTCAGCAGTTAGTGTTTGGGCTTGGTTGATGTAAAGACAATCAATAGAAGCTCTAATACATAGCAACTTCAACTTGACATCACCTCAAAGTTTTTGTTTTCTTGTATGTGCAACGCCTTTTTTTTCTTGTGGGGTGGGAATCATCCAATGACATCTCCCGCTCTAGGGTGAAGCGGAAGGGCGTCTTAGACTCTTATTGACTAAAACCCACCCCTGTTCCTTCCCTGCCCTGAATGCCCAGGGGCGAGGTAACTCTTTCGAATTTATCCTCAACCCCCGGGCAGGCATCGGCCATGACGTGCCCCGTCTTGTTTGCTGACAACTCTTTGAGGCGCGCGTGGAACACTGCGCGCTGTCGACTCTCGGGCCTGGTGCTGATCGGACGTCGAGTTACCCACTACTCACCGTCCGCAGGCCCGGCACGCCTTGGATTTTAAATCTGTAATGTTGCATAGCGTTCTTAAATTATTACAACATCTGTACCTAACCTACCTATGTTCAACAAATAAAATATTTGTATTTTTTTTGTATTTATAATTATTTGTACATAAATAAAATAAAATAAAGTTACACGTATACTGATACTACATGTATGTAGATGTAGCGCTGCATCCTGAATATAATGTGAAACATACGTCACGTCACCAATCAATGCACATCAGATGAACTGACAGCTTCCATGCAGTAGCTTTACATAATACCTACGAGAGAAATGGCGGAAATGTGATGCACAGTTTTGTATTTCCACTTCTTTGCAGCAATATTTTCTAGAAGGCCTTTTACATGATTTCTTTGGAGTAAACTACCGACTCGCCCCAGCTCTCATCATCATGAGCCTTCTAATGTCCCCACTGCTGAGGCACAGGTAACTCTGTGAGAGGGTGCGGGCCGTAATCCACTACGCAGGCCCAACGCAGATTGGTGAATGTCACATATCTTCGATTTTTTGGTTCTAGGACATGCCGGTTTCGTCACGATGTTTTCCTTCATCGTTTTAAGAGCAGTAGTGATGAAATAATTTACACAAAGTAAAGCGCCTGCCTGGGTTTGAACTCACGACCTACAACTTGTAAGTCAGGGCCAATACCACTGGGCCACCACAGCTCTGCACGGTTACAAATAATACACACAAACCTTTCCCGTTTATCGCTCTTTGTATTAGTGGAAACTTTGTATTAGGAGGAGTCAGCGGAGAAACACACAGACGCGGTAAGCGACTTTGATGTGAAGTGATAGAGAAGATATTAGGTCCCCACCTATTAAATCAGCGTTTTGTATGGAGAATTTTAAAGAAGTTGCATTTTTCATACTAACATTTTCTTAATTTATTTAACAACTATGAACACTAATGTTTTAAAACTTTTATGCAATAATGTTTAAAAACTAAGATAACGTATTTCACTTGGATTAAGCAACAAAAATAAGTTTTGGCTAAGTTAAAACAAATAGTGGTTTCATTTCTGCTAACAAAAAGAGGAGTAATTTTTAAGGTATTTTTTATTTTTATAAAACTATAGGTAATAAGGTTTTATTCACTATTGGCAGTTGTCTATGACGGTCATTATTCCATAGAATATCAAGCAATTGATGAATAATTTGATTCATTGAAGTGACGAGGTTCTCTATTTGTGAGAAAAAAACACCAATTTTGTAGGTGGGAACCCAATAGTTATGGAGCTTAGAAAGGTTTCAGTAACTTTACAGTTACCTAGTTATTTCTTGACAAAGGTAACTAAACCACACCACATAACAAGAGCTGGGTCATTTATCAACATCTTTACTTGAAATTTTAAGCAGAAATATTACATTCTCATTTGTTACAACCATCCATTCTAAGGTTGACAACTCTTTTACAAAGTGAAAGCCTTACATCAAAAGGCGTATTATCTTGATATACAAGCGGAAGGCCATATGGGGGGTGGTCAGTAGCTGGGCGGACCGGACCGGGCCGGCCGGACGAGTGTGTCCGGCGGAACCCGCCGCCTGGCGTGCCGGATTGCCGGCCCCTTCCTTCCCTTGTTAGCGTCTTTAATTTATGTACTGCGTTAGGAAGCCAGTCGATTGTCTTGCTTTCATTCCTGAATTAACGTTTTTGGAGGTTTGGTTGTGGAGGGAAATTGCGTGGGAAACTCTATGTTAGGGGTTGCTCGTGTAAGTATTTTCTACCAAAAGCAAATCAATGGAATTGACTACTATGTGAGTAGGTATAGAAAATCTTTTATTTTTAATTAACCGACTTCAAAAAAGGAGGTTCTGTATTCGACCCGTATGTATGTATGTATGTTTGTTCGCGATTTTCTCGAAAACTACTGATCCGATTTGGATGGAGCTTTTCATTCGTTATTCTAATGCATATTTTTCAAGGAAGGTTTTAGTATATAAAACATTAGGATCTGATGAAGATCTTCGGAGATAGGCAGTGGAACTCTTCAATAACTAACAGCAAATGTCTCGCGATTACTGTGATCGTTTATCAATGTATTGTTAACACAGTTTAATGGGGAACCACAACTAAAAGGTAAAACATAAAAATCATTTTTATAAAAAATAGAACCGACTTCAACTTCCAAAAACGAAAAAACAAAACCAGAAACACCGACTTCCGAAATTAAAGTTATTTTGCACTTTTTGTTTAATTTTTGATGTCGGTTCTTTTTTTTGTAAAAATGTGTTTTACCTTAATTTTACACACCATCACATCTATTTTCTCCAAAGGGGTAAGCAGAGTGTTTCCTATATGCATTTCGTTTCGCTATTGTTGAGAGACCATTTCGTTATGTCTTCGCACACAACTTTTTTTTTTAAATTGTTTAATGCCTAATCTACAGTAATTTGAAAGGTTACTCGTGGGACACCTCCACGTGTATCGAAACTGTTTTACCAAAACATAAATGTTGTTGTCCTACGTGTTGTTGTCTTTTCGTTAGCGATTCTATTAGTTTTAGGTATAATTAGTTTTTGATTACTTTGAACTGAAAATAATTCTTCTTATTTATACATAACTAGCTGACCCGACAGACGTTGTCCTGACGAGCGAACTGTCAAACTCGCGAAGATTATTATTTAGAAATTTTTCAATTTTCTGCCCAATTTTCTTAATTTTTCTTTCATAATAACTTTCTCCTGGCATTAACAAACTTTGATGATTTTTATCTTAGGAGTACCTAAGTTTCCTTGCGATAATTAGTACATAAGATACGTTTTATCATAGGAGTATAGGGAACTTGGGAGTCCCCTTGCGATAATTAGGACATAGGATACGTTTTATCGTAGGAGTACTTAAGTTCCCTTGCGATAACTAGAACATAGGATACGTTTTACCTTAGGAGTACCTAAGTTCCCTTGCAATAATTAGAACATAGGATACGTTTTACCTTAGGAGTACCCAAGTTCCCTTGCAATAATTAGGACATAGGATACGTTTTATCGTAGAAGTACCTTAGTTCCCTTGCGATAATTTCGAACCATCACGCGGGTAAAACCGCTGCCAGAAGCTAGAATGTACATTCATAGTTTGTATCATATAAGTGTTCAATGCTACAATTGTGCTTTCAATATGAAGTTGCGTAATTCAAAAACTGATTCACGAGAATGGGGTGTTGAGGCACACTCAGTTTTATCTGTGTTAGAAGAGATTTTTCTTGTACTGTGGGAAAAGTCCCACAGTTCAAGAAAAATCTCTTCTATCTATTTCTTCTATATTGATATAAAGAAATATCAATATAGAAGAAATAGATAGAAGAGATTTGGTCTTCCTGCAGAATTTTAGCGATTAACATTTCCGAAGATTTCTTAGAAGTTTCAAGACATGCAACCTAATGGCCATGTCCATTGCTCAGTACCTAATTACTTACACTGGTTTTCAACTTTTGCAAATTCTTCTTCCAATCTGGTCACTTCCTGATTTGAACTTTGAACAATACGTTTTAAAACTAATCCCACAGATAATAAATAAAACTTAGTATATATATACTCACACGTAAGTACACTTTTTGCATTACACTTGACCTTAAAATTAGTTATTATATTAAATAAGGTTTTTGTATTGTTCCGTATTCTCGTTCCGCACAATGAATTTTTATGTGCGTTGAAACATTATTATATGAGTCTAATTATATGAATCTTGAAGTTATCGGATAACAAGATAAGGTTTTTTGAGATAGCACGAAAAACACATCACATTGTGTAAGGTGTACCCTAAATTAATTTATATATTATTATACCGTTAAGCTCTACTGCATCGGCAGTCCTCAAAGGGTTTTGACATACCTACCTGCTCGGGAAATAATTTTCGAGGATCAAACTATTCATAAAATTATTTGCTTAAACTTTAGCTTTAAACGTCTTTACTTGTAAATTTTGTAAAGTTAGGATAATTATTTCTCGTAATTAAAAAGTAAAATTAATAACTACAACCGGTTAGCAATACTATACTTACTTAACTTAAACTCATTAAGATTATGTTAAATGCAAATTTTATTGTTTTATGTGCTTGGAAACTAAAACTCAATTTTATACAAATAAATATTATTTTAATGTTATAAAAAAAGAGACGGTTAACGAAGAAGAATTTAATAGCCATTACAAGCTATTTTACGTAGATTTGTGCCCTTAGATAACCACTTCACTTGTTAGTCATTGATTTGAAATGCGTGTTAGAGATTTTATAATGGTGCATAAGGCAGGCCCTCTCTAACAACAACTTACCCAACCAACAATAAAATATATTATACAATTTATTTATTACCAACTATGATTATAGGATATCCCAAGGTGATGGTCGCTTAATGTCTTGTCTTAGCTGTTCCGTCTGTGTCCCGCAAAATTATTTATTTAGTTTGAAATTATAATACTTACTTTCCATGCCAATATTTTTATTATTATTTTATTGTGTTTATCTGTTTTTTTTTTCAACTTTGTAAATCTACACGTTTATTTGTTTTATTAAAAGTATTGTTAGGTTTTGTTATTTAATCTGAATATTAATTGTTTATATTTGACTATTTATTGCAATCGACTAATTGTGCTGGCAGCACCGAAACGTTGAATTTGTGATTGTCTGTGGAAAGTTGTCGGTGTAGCGTTATGGCGGGCAACGGCTTGAAGAAAGGCCTTGTTCCCTTGGCGCTCGTCGAGATCGGTCACACAATTGGTCTATTGCCTTATTGGTGTACAGTTAGCATAATTTTATATTAAAGCTAGTAGAAGTAATAGCTCTATAATATTGTATTATTGATAAAGCTGTAAATATAATATTCTATACTGGAGTGAGCGGTTTTATTACAGTTCAGAAGTGGTAAGTACACGCCTATTTATAAGTGCTTGAATTTCGCTTTAGAATCATGGTTACGATTCTATTAGATTACACTAACAAAATGTTGTGTTATAACTACGTTTCATATGAATTTAGGTTTTATGGTTCTTTCTACGGGGTTTATGGGTGAAGATTTTGGTTATTTTAGAGCTGATGGTTTCAAAGATATTGTCAAAATACCCTGCAAAACTTTTCGCAACGTTTATTGCTTGTTTTTTTTTACAAAGAAATCGTGAGGGTAGAACGAAATGATCTTTTAAAAATTTAGGTTTTTAACCGACAAAAAAAAATGGATGGATCCTTCTACAGCGTTTATTAAAGGGGGTGAAAATTTTGCTTATATTTGAGCTCAGACGCACCGTTTCAGAGATATTGTCAAAATACCCTGCAAAACTTTTCGTGACTTTTATTGTGTGTGTTTTGTTTTAAACCCTTTTTATTATTTCTGTTTTATGAACTTCGCACCATGCCACGCGATGAAGGGACTAGCTCGTGGCGCTCATCGACGCCGACGAGGGGTTAATCGCACCATACAACTGAAGCCAGATCGATAGCAACTAACGACGGCAGTGCGAGGCCAAGCAGTAACAGGCGCCCTCGGATTCGAAGTCGGCATACAGCTCAAGCCAGATCAAGAGCTCGTAGCGGAGGCAATGCGAGGCAAAGCGGTCTCAGGCGTCTCCGAAGTCGAAGTTGCAGTCTTCGCCGGCACCCTACGTCGTTGAGTCTACGCGAGAAGGAGGAGCTGGGACGAGAACGAGAGCGTCTCAGAGTCATGGAAAGCGGGGTGAGCAGTGCACTTAGTCGTTTATCGTCAAAGCGCCGTTTTCGTCCACATTCTCGTGAATCGTCTGTACATCGTGAAAACTTTACAAAATTAAGTCGTCACGTTTAGGCGCCTACGACTTCTGATGATTGTAAAATTGAACATCACGTCTAAACGACTAGTTTTATTTCTTTGAAAAAATATGTTACTCTAGACAATTTTATTCGTAATTTGATATGTGAATATTTGAAATTGTAGTGTTTTATCATAGTGTAATTAATTTGTAAACTTATGTCTAACGCGGATAAAAAAAAAAAATTAGAATAACGCAAAAAAAAAAAACATTAAGCGTATGTTTATGAAACTTTCACCATATTGAACATAATTTAATTATTTATCTTTTAGTATTTTAGTTTCAATGTAGGCGAAAGCATAGCTGATTCTCGGTTTAAATCCAGGTTCAGATAAAACAAATGTGCCAACAACTAAAATCAATGATTCCTCAGTTTTTAACTGCTTCAATTGGGTATTTTCTGTTACTGATAGTTTCCCCTTGCACTAGATTTGAAAGGTTTCTAACTTACTTATTTTTAATGCATTTCAAAAATTCTTTCTGTTTGCGATTTAAGTTTGTTTCTTTTGATACAAATACCTAATAAAATAAATTAGAGTCAACTACCTAAATGTAAGGAAAAGGAACATACTTTCTCTAGATACCCAAAGCCCCTCATAACGTGTACAAAGTGTATTTAAAGTTGGTCATAGTGCTGAAGAATGTTTTTCTACTTCAAAAAAAAATTAGGTTTAGGACTAATTCCATAACTGATATTCAGTTTAGTGAAGCACAATATTCAATGGTTATGCTGTTAAGTAGGTAGTGCTAATTGGTGGCTTACACTCAAGTATAGGTGATTCCAAGTTGAATAGATACATGGTCTTAATCTACTTTCTATCACAATCATGGACGTAGAAATGTTAAGTCTTTTACATTGGTGATAAACAGCTATTATTAATTATAGTTCAAATTAGGGATGTCAGTAAGATATATAATCATACTAGCTGCGTCCCGCGGTTTCACTCGCGTAGACCGTGATAAAAGTTGCCTATGTGTTAATCCGGGGTATCTACTTACCAAATTTCATTCAAATCGGTCTAGCCGTTTGCGCGTGAAGAAGTAACAAACACACACACTCACAAACTTTCGCCTTTATAATATTAGTGTGATAGGTATTATGTAAATAATAATTGAATAAATTAAGATGTCAAAGAGCCATTTAAGTAGTAATTTAAATTATAGCAACATTACTTTTTTTCATTTCTTTTTCAATCTAATCGTATATTTTTAAAATTTTATTATAAACTAGCGACCCGCCCCGGCTTCGCACGGTTGCAATTTTGTTTATTTGATTTCCCATAATTTTCTTTGATACAGACCTTGTCCTGACAAACACGAACAAAGAAAAAGAATGATCAAATTTGTTGCAGTCGTTCGAAAGTTATGCGCGTACATACATTTCGGCGATTTATTTTTATTTATATATATTTGCGGGGATCGGCATAATAATTATGCTTTTTCACATTAGAGCTGTACTGGCTTTGCATCAGCGTAGCTTGTTGTTTCTCCTGTTACGTTAAACAGTAACAGATGATAAGGCATCTTTGGATTTAATCTTACAAATAAGTTTCAAATACATATATACAAAGCTTGTAGTGTCAGAATTTTGTATTTTCTGAAATATGGTACCGAAAAGGGCATCAAGCATGCGTTGAATGCTGTCGCTAGCCCACAATCGAAAGAGTAAGTAGAACGGTACAACCGGACTATTCTAAGTTCTTAGATAGCTCAGAATCTCGGGGACGACAAAGGGTTGGGGATACCAAAGTTGGCAAAATTCAATGAGGTTTAAACTATACCGTCCAGAAGATGACGCGAAACCCCAGCGGAGGTAACGTTCGGTACTCACATGAATAGTAAAAATGATCCACGTTTGAATGACATATGAAAAGCTACTATAGAGACGCGACTAATCTTGTTACCATTCGCGAGCAGATAAAAGGATAGTTATGATAGTAATAGACATCCAGCTCGTAAGTAGGAAAATTAGTAAAGATTACAAAAACTACATTTAAAAAAAAGAAAAAACTATGGGCCTATGTAGGGTCTTAGCGGGTAGTTGCGTCGCTCGGAAATGATAGACAGAAGCTAGCCGCGATTCCCGGATTAAGGAGCTCGAAAAACAAAAGAATCTTACCATGGGTTCATGTAGCTGCTTTAGATTTTTAATGAGAGTAGTAGTAATTGTGAATGTACTGATGATAAATTTGATGATTGTAAAGAAAATTAGAACAAATAAGTAGATAAAATATTCAAGTTATTGGTTGTATAATGTCAATTTGCTGTTTATTGAATTAATTGTTTGAAGTTTATTAAGGTTGCGTGATTTCTGAGTTTGTTATAAAAAGAAAATGGAGAAGAGATTGTAAACTGTTAAGTTGTTTGTTGTTGTTTTGAGTGATAATGAGTTGACTGGTGGGAATGACTTGTGGGAATGACTTGTGGGAATGACTTGCGGGAATGACTTGTGGGAATGACTTGTGGGAATGACTTGTGGGAATGACTTGTGGGAATGACTTGTGGGCATGACTTGTGGGCATGACTTGTGGGAATGACTTGTGGGCTGGAGACTTATGGGGTGACTGGCGCTTAGGGAACTCCATGCAAATGTTGGAGGACTCCAAAAGTTGGAGACTTATGGGGTGACTGGTGCTTAGGGAACTCCATGCAAATGTTGGAGGACTCCAAAAGTTGGAGACATATGGGGTAACTGGTGCTTAGGGAACTCCATGCAAATGTTGGAGGACTCCAAAAGTTGGAGACTTATGGGGTGACTGGTGCTTAGGGAACTCCATGCAAATGTTGGAGGACTCCAAAAGTTGGAGACATATGGGGTGACTGGTGCTTAGGGAACTCCATGCAAATGTTGGAGGACTCCAAAAGTTGGAGACTTATGGGGTGACTGGTGCTTAGGGAACTCCATGCAAATGTTGGAGAACTCCAAAAGTTGGAGACATATGGGGTGACTGGCGCTTAGGGAACTCCATGCAAATGTTGGAGGACTCCAAAAGTTGGAGACTTATGGGGTGACTGGTGCTTAGGGAACTCCATGCAAATGTTGGAGGACTCCAAAAGTTGGAGACTTATGGGGTGACTGGTGCTTAGGGAACTCCATGCAAATGTTGGAGAACTCCAAAAGTTGGAGACTTATGGGGTGACTGGCGCTTAGGGAACTCCATGCAAATGTTGGAGGACTCCAAAAATTGGAGACTTATGGGGTGACTGGCACTTAGGGAACTCCATGCAAATGTTGGCGAACTCCAAAAGTTGGAGACTTATGGGATGACTGAAGCTTAGGGAACTCCATGCAAATGTTGGAGGACTGCAAAAGTTGGAGACTTATGGGTGACTGAAGCTTAGGGAACTCCATGTAAATGTTGGAGGACTCCAAAAGTTGGAGACGTATGGGAACATCAGAGTAGTTTGGGTAGCTCCAAAAATTGCACAACTTCAGTAACTTCAGGAGATAATGGGTAACTCCAAAAGTTGGGGACTTTAAATTATAAAAAAAAGAGATGTATTAAGCCTTTATAATTGATTGATTTGTAATTGACTTCACTATTTGTATTTACACTAGTGTATACATTTTGAAATATGTGTATTGAGCCGAGTGTTAGGTTTTAGTCTTTACTTGATACCGTATATGAGGACATACACGTTGTCAGGATGGACGAGTGTTAGGTTTTGTTATTTAATCTGAATATTAATTGTTTATATTTGACTATTTATTGCAATCGACTAATTGTGCTGGCAGCACCGAAACGTTGAATTTGTGATTGTCTGTGGAAAGTTGTCGGTGTAGCGTTATGGCGGGCAACGGCTTGAAGAAAGGCCTTGTTCCCTTGGCGCTCGTCGAGATCGGTCACACAATTGGTCTATTGCCTTATTGGTGTACAGTTAGCATAATTTTATATTAAAGCTAGTAGAAGTAATAGCTCTATAATATTGTATTATTGATAAAGCTGTAAATATAATATTCTATACTGGAGTGAGCGGTTTTATTACAGTATTTAAATAGTTAATTAGATAAAGTTTATTTTGTTTGAAACGATTTGCTCCGTCACTCGTCACAAAAGGTTCATTGGAAGACCAACGTCAGACAGCATCTGTCTGGCAAAAATGCTGAAACGAACCTTTTTGGCGCAGCCGTGAGGCTCACTCAATATATTGTTTTCATTGTCATTTTTCTTCTTCTTCTAATGATCATCAATACAAACTTAGTCTGTAACTCAGAGGTACCTCTGAGTTACAAAATAGGAATAATCTCATACCCATTTTCCTGTTTCAGCTTGTAACAAATAATAATAAATGTAAATGTTTAACTCGCTCCATTCCTATGTGTTTCTGGAAGTTAAGTAATCCATTTTTATACATTTTTTCAGAGAATACCTACAGGGGTGAAGTTGTGTCTTTCATAACGAGACATAATATCCTCGTATCAAAGTTCATCTGTACACCATCAGTCCGCAGTTTCGCCCCTCGCAGAGGGCGTATGTCGGCGGTCAAGTGTGGGTGCTGCGACAATATAGATTGATAACGCCCCGGACTTACAAGCTTCCTCTTATCTCCTCCTCTGACGTCATGGTAAGGACTCTTTTTATTTGCCGTTTGATGCTCGTTTGTCTAGTTTTTGTTGAAGTGGTAAACAAAGGGTGAGAGAGATGACCTTGAATCGATGTTCATATTTTTTTAAAGTAGCTTAATCTTGCATTTTTGTATTTTGACTTGATGGAGAGATGCTGACTTGTTGAAACTTATACTCTAGCGAGTTCCATTGAACCGTTTATAAACTAGGCGCATAATAGGTACACTACTGCCTGACCCTTTAGGCAATAAGTGACTTTGTTGTGTACATACATTAGCTGGAAAGGTCAGGATACAGTGCCCACCTTTGAAAACTCTTTAAAAGAATCAAAATAACAGACATCAAAGCTCGATCCATAACGTATTGTCTAAGGGCCCGATAAACTTTGTTTTCCCATGGTGTTAAGTTCATCTCATTGCGTCATAAAGATCCTCTCCCCTCAGCTAAGTATACACCTTAGTAAGTAGTAATAGTGTTGGTCAAACACGGTGTCGATGTCATTTAGATTGATAAAGACGAACTATTGACACCGCCAGGCGTCACCCTCGTGTAATATCGCGAATTTTCACTCTCTTTTGAACTTATCGTAAAAGTACGAGTATGTTCATAAGTTTTCAATTTATTTTGGTTGAAGTTTGAAGATGTCAAGATTGTTGATATTTTGCTTTAGCAGTATTAAAGATAATGTCGAATAGGGAGTTTCCTTTGCCGATTATTTCATGGTCTGCTGTGGATGACCATAAAATTAAGTAATTGATATGCAAACAACCAAGCTGAAGGTGTGTAATATCTTCAGACAAGCTTTTCCTTAAGCCGGTGCACTACTACAATTTTTTTACCGAGCACCCAGCATAGAACCTATTGAATATCGACAGTTTCACACTATAGGCCAGCAAACAGAAGCTAGAGTCACCTTCTTAGGTCAACTGCAAATAAAAAGTGTCCCCGAAATTCGTGTCCCCATTAAACAACAGGGCGGGGATCAGCAGAGAGAGTGTATTAACAGTGGAGCCCGTATGGCCGTATCTGTCCTCACATCGGCCCCACATCGGGCCACCATCGGGCCCCGGCGACTCCAGCCGTTTACTGCCGTTTAAGTGCCTCCACTTACGTCCCTTAGATTTTCCCAACGGATGAGTTTCATTGGGACGAAGATTTAACGTTCTCTGGAAAAGTTTCAATATTTTGCTGATCCGAATTGCACTGCAGGCTGTGCCGGAAACTTGATAAGCAATATGTGAAAGCGCGAGAAAAGCGACCGTAGCTTTTTAGTTCAATCGATTTGCCTTCATTTTATTAAAATAAATGTTCCCTTAACAACAAAAAGAGTTTTCTTTTGTATTCTTTCTTCTTGTATCTTTGTTTAATTGATGAAATCAAGTTCAATTGTATATCTCGTGTTTGTATTTCATGTCTAGCTGTGGACGTCTTTCTTCTGAAATGATCTAGATGTATTTGCTATTGCTTATATAAGTGAAGTTACTTCTAGGCAAGTGTGTTCCAACTTCGACCACATCATCCCTTACCATGGGTGAGATAGTGGTCAAACGCGTGCCTATAAATAGTAAAAGAAAGTTAAGCAACAGTTTATTTGTGATTTTTCGTCACCTATGGGATACAGAGATTTTTTTGGGCTTTGGAAAAGAATACCCTAAAAAGTACTCGTATATCGCTTCCAGTAACACTTAAATCTTTGTCGTATTTCCCAATGAGGGATTCCAGTGTCCACTAGAAAACTTACGCGTAAGACTCTTGAAGACTCACACGACGCAATAGACGCTTTATGAACCATCCGCGTCTCACTCGTATCAGAGACACTCACGAGCCCATCTCACACTTGACGAGTCTTTTATTTGAGCCCGACAATTAGGTGCTGAACTGCTGAGTCGGCGAGAGGTCGGAAGTGAGGAAAAAGACGTTAGATTCTTTGAATGGTCGATATTGTTAGTTAAGTTAACTGAGATTTTAGTCTATAGCTCTTTATCTCTTAGATAGATCATAAATTGATGATCGAGCCTTAGTAAGTAGGTAAAAAACATGTCTCACCATTTATTGCAAACATGAAAATCTGTGAATGACCGCAATGATGCAGGTTCTAATGATTGTCGTTTATAAAAATTATAAAATTTGCTTAATAGGTTTTAATAATTATGTTTTTTGACCACATTAATTTCATCAATTCGACCAAAAATTAAAACGCATTCAAAATTCATTGTCATGAACATGGCCTTTTCGATATCATCATCAAAGTCAAAGTCAAAACGTTTATTGCGAACTACCACCACTCACCACATCACCACTTCACACAAAAGAGTTCTCACAACAATGTCACAATTAAGTAGATATTAACGCACTGGGTGCGTGCGCGTACGGTTACGCACTGCGCTCACAAATTAGTGCGCGTAATTACGTTACACGGCGTAAATTCAATTTCATGATTGAGGAAGTAGCTTTTGAGGTGTAATTGTCACCTCTTTGGTAGACATCGTCATGCTTGTGGACACCGCAGGGACTGGCAGACCGCAGAAGTGATAAATTGGTATTTAATTTTTATAAGTACATCATTTTGTATTTGGAATCGACTTTAAAAACCAGTCAAGTGCGAGTCGCAATCGCGCATGAAGGGTTCCGTACCATCGTACAAGATTATACGCGTCTACTTGTTGCCATTAGTAAGATCGATCAAAAAAAAGCCAAAAAAACACGTTACTAGTAGGAGAGCCCCCTTTAATTTTTTTTTGTTATTTGTTGTTATAGCGGCAACAGAAACACGCATTCTGTTAAAATTTTAACTGTCTACCTATTACGGATCATGAGATACAGCCCGCTGACATACAGACGGATGGACGGACGGACGAGTAATATTGTCCCGTTAGTTACCCTTCGGGTATGGATCCCTAAAAAGCAGGAGGATTTATATTCGATTGTGAGTATGTTTGCATGTTCACCGATTTCTACGTCAAATCGGTTCACAAGATTTTAATTTTTTTTATTAATTGGAGTATTTTCCCGAGGTGATCCCGTGAAGATCTGATGAAGAATTCCGGAGATAAGCAATTGGACTCTTTAATAAATGATAGCAAATCTGGGATTGCTGTAATCGCTTGTCTGTTTATTGTTTACACCATTTCATAACACAACATCACGCCGGTCTGAAGGGGTATGCAGATGTGTACAGCTTCATGGGGTATCACAACTTAAAAGTTATTTTTATTTTTACAAAAAAAAAATACGTCAGACTTCCATGAAACAAACACTAAAAATAGCAAAATAACGTTTAACTTCGGAAGTCGGTGTCAAGAAACTTAGAAACAAATCCTGAAATTAAAGTTATCTATTTTGCAAGTTTTTAATGTTTGTTTTTTGGAAATCGTTTGTATTCTCTTTTAATTAAAACTTGCGTTACATTAAGAACTGGAACCCGGGCCAGTGGCAACAGCATTCTGAAAACAGTGGCTGGGAGTGTTTTCCCCTTTTCCGAGACATTTTAAGGAGAGGATGACTGAGTAAGAAACTTTGTAGGTACATTCGCATCTTCTGTGCAAAATGCTTCTTAAACTCAAATTGTTTATTTATTTTTGTACTAACACTAGATATAAGGTATGTTACTAACACTATGGATTTCTGTTATCCGACTGTTCAAAATAAATAATTATAATAAATAAATTAAAGCATAGACATGTCCGGAAATTTGTCTTTTAGATATTATTTTTAGCGAAGGTTGTTAAGAGACATTTCAACTAAGACAAAATAACGTTAGTTAGTCAGACGATAATTATAGGTAAGTTAACTTTCGGCAAGGCTTATTAGTAAACCGCTTGCTATTGAACACACTTTCACCTCAATATCATCTAACCGGTAACCAAAGTGAGAAAAGTATTGACGTAAAAATATCTTGTTATTAGATATGCATAATTAGCACATAAAGTAATAACAGCCGCACGGGTCGATCCATCAGGAACCCCGGCAAGCGTAGCTTACGCTTGCCGGGGTTGTGTGTCCATGGATGGGTGACCATCTTTGCATACCGAGACTCCTACGTGCCTCGGAAAGCACGTTAAGCCGTTGGTCCCGGCTGTCAATCGTCGATCTTTGACAGTCGTTACGGGTCATCAGAAACCCGAAAGTCTGACATCCAGTCTTACTAAGGTTAGGTCTTGGTAAGGTTTGTGGAGGTCAGATTGGCAGTCGCTCCATGGTATACTGGTAATCAGCTGCATCCGGTTAGACTGAAAGCTGACCTCAAGATAGTTGGGAAAAGGCGCAGGCAGATTGAATTACCACATAAATATTATTATTTTCTATAGATATATTTCATTACAATGAATGAACATTATGTTCATACTTTTTTCATTCAAAAGATCTTTTATAACGAAACTATTTTGAATTACTTGTGCTAACGAGTAGTTAATAGTCGGTAAGTGATAACCCGATATATGCTAATGTTCTCAGTTACCTCATAACGATCCTTTGAAAGAGAAACTATGGAAAGCCGGCCCATGTGAGTAATTCAGCTGTACTTACTTACGGCGAAAGTGATTCTGTCTTATTTTCTGACTACATTATAATAGATTAATATTTTAAAAACTACCCATCAATACGAAAGGTGCAAGATAAATCTCGGTATAAAGATCTTTTAAAACTTTTGGATACCAAGCTTTTACATGCAAAAGTCAATGTGAACTATACAAAGTAAGGACTGAACTCTGAGAGTGCCAGAAAAAGTTTCAAAGCAATGATTTATTGCTAGTAAGTATAGTGTGGTATAATCTCTATGACTTGCACTGGTGGCTCAGTGGTAACGGCCACGACTTACAAGTTGTAGGTCGTGAGTTCAAACCCAGGCAGGCGCTTCACTTTGTGTAAATTATTTCATCACTACTGCTCTCAAAACGGCGAAGGAAAACATCGTGAGGAAACCGGCATGTCCTAGAACCAAAAATTCGAAGACATGTGACATCCACCAACCCGCACTGGGCCCGCGTGGTGGATTATGACCCACACTCTCACACAGAGAGGAGGCCTGTGCCCCAGCAGTGAGGACATTAAATTGCTGATGATGAATCTCTATGACAACAAATAACAACCGTGTCCATAAGGTCAAACAAGAAACCAAACCAAAACAACATTTGACGGCGTCTACGATAATTTAGGCATTGCGCAGCACGTCCGTATTAAGATGCAATAAATCGCGGCGCGCAGTCGTTGCGTATTCATCGATACTAGTCGCGCGCCCCGGCACGACTCGCCAGCGCCGCGGACACATAAACGGGCGAACAATCGCGCACCACTCTCAGAGGTGCCGATAACTTATAAAACCATACACGAGAGACCAACTAAAAAGACCCACTTTTGTTTTCCCTTTACGCGGCACATTTTGTCATTATTCGCGGCACGTGGTCGCGAATATATAATGTTTTATTATTAGAGGTTACGACTTCACGCCTTTAGCGGCGCACTCCGACTGATAATACTTTCATTTGTTCCGAGAAGCAGTTATCTGCGTTGGCACCGTGTGTGCAGTTTCGTTTGTCCGCAACTTTACGGACGATAAACGTTGCATTGAAATAGTCGCGTGAACACGTCGCGCTGTCGCAACCCGCAGTTCTCTTTACTGCCTACATTACATACGTGTCTACTAATTACTCGGTTATACTGCCCATTCTGATTTTATTCTTGCCCATAATATCCTTAAAATTTGCCAGTATTTAAATAAAATTGTAAAGTCTTCCATAACTTTTCTTGAAAAAATCGAAGAACAACTTCCATTTTGTAGTGCAACTACTGTGTGCTGTGTGCACTAAAATATAATACTATCCTGTTATTGAGGTACCTACTGTAATCCACCGTTCATTTTAACCTTCAATGTTTACCATCTTCAAATTTTAATCAGTTACCTACTTCTATAATAACAGTTAAACCAAACCTGATTACTTGTTTTTCAAGAAAACTCAAGCTGTCAAGATCTGATAGCTAACAACCTGGAGGTCTTTAATTCAAGAGTGAATAGGTTACTTCTAGGCAAACGTGCTCCATCTTCGAAGTCGAACACCTCAACAATAATAAAAAAAGATAGATTACAAAGTCTCAAACCGTGTGAATACGGATAGGAAAGAAAAGAGGTTCGATGAAGTTTTATTCTAAAAACTTTTATTAATATAGAAAAACACATTTATTGTCGCCTCTCTGAACATAGTAATGAACCGCAAAATCATTTCCCAGTTCCACAATGACGCTAACGACGTCATAAAATTGTTCGAAAATTAAAGTTTGAAACGTTTAATTTGGGCATTACACGCGGTTTTCGATAAAGAAGATTAGCATCAATCATTCGGCGTCACTCGTTTGTTGCGGGCAAGCGGAGCGCGGAGCAAATCATAGTGCTGGCGTGTCACTCTGACACCCACATCCCGGAGTGACGGACCCCTTAAACTGTGACAGAGTAGATGGGACAGTAGGCAGGAATGAATGGCTTGAGCCTCATGGAGACCGTAGACTGATCATGGATGTAGCAACACTGATGAAGAACGTGGATCCTTGGCATTTGGCACCACATCAAAAATGACTGGATAGAAGAAAACCCACAAGCTTTTATCTAGGTGGTGTTAATCATGAGTACCTTTAAATAAGCAAACCTTCTCAATATGTGACATAAGTCCTTAATGACACGGTTTTCAGGACATGGCACCCTGACGGGAATGACATGTCATTTCTGTGCATATTGATCAGTGGTTGCGCCGGCGCAAGTCAGTGTGTTGTAGGAGACATCGACAATGCACAGGAAGTGTCGACCAAACCGAATCACACGCGGACATGCCACTAATTTTATATTTATACGCTCCCTCAGCTATTGTTCCTACCACGAGAGGACTTGTTGCATTGTTTGGTCATTGTTAGACGGAAAATAATGACAAATCGTGTGTACGAGTAGATCCATGAAAATCAAGAGATTGATAAGCCCCAGAAACAAGTAAATAAATACCAAAGGAGGCATTAAAATTTCAAATTCAAGCGTTTCAAGTTTCACACTTTCGTAAAACACAAGTTGAAGCCATAACCAATTTTAAGAGCCCATCGTTTGCAGTGAAATCAGCCAGTAAATAACGCAATGAAATTCAAATATCAACACCTCTCAATAACATTTATCTAGTCGTAAACAAATTCGATTATACAACATCATGAGAGCGTTATAGCGTACGTCACAGTGCAATATGTCCTGCCCACGTTTGAAAAGCAATTTCAGCACAAAACGAATAGCGTACAAAGGGTCCAACGATACTCGTAGAAGTGGAGTGTTCTGCGAAGACAGCGGGCGCGCCTTATCGCGGCTGTAAATCAATATATGATTACAAATTTAATGCTACTGTTGGACTATAAATCAGAGATTTTAAATTACGAGGTACAAGCGACGTATCACGACGCGTGAGGCCCCCTAGTGCTGCGCCGTTGTGTCGACACTCGATAAATCCGGATCGCGGGCTCGCGTGTTAGGGATGCACTTATAAATAGAATCGAGCCTGTTATAATTGTTTGATATTGATAAATCATTGGTCGCAAACTGGAGTGTTAAATTGAAAATGACTGAAATGTTTAAGATAATTTTTTATGGTAATATTTTATTGATTTATTTTAATGTCTGTCGGTTATAATTTGTCATCGTATAATTTTAAAATACTTGCAAATATAGTTGACGCTCACACGCTTGCACCTTACGTTTCTATCCCTCTATGTATTGCTATAAAAATTAAAAGACAAGACACGAAGAACTAACAAAAACATACCTACTTAATTGTATTTTTGGGCTCTTTCGTATGATAAGTTTCAAGCCAGATCTTGGTAAGAACCTGTTCTTCATTTAGAAAAGAATTCGAAAATAGGTATTGAATTCTATCGATAAGTATTCGTCAAGCGCGATAGTTCTCTCACTATCTGTCAGCAGTGTTAGCGCGTCACGATGATGTAGTGCACAATATGCACTGTTCGCGACTGTACCGTTTATGTGTCTACCGTCATACCATGTTCTACGATACCATATATTTCGTTTTATTACTACGAGTACGAGCGATCGGGAAACAGACGCGATTCCTGACCCATAACATTTTATACGGAGATAGGCTCACACATGTAGATTTTTATAGTAAAAAATCGAGTCTAATTCAATTTTGTCTTGATAGAATCGAGCAAGTGTTTAAATGTCTTTTGAATAGTTTTCATGATTTCTAAAACAAGCATTAATATCTGCTGCTGGCAGCGCTTATTATTAATTAACTAAGCTTACTAAATTAATTAATGACTTAGATGATTATCTAATCAATCTAAGTCAGTCTAAGTAATCTTACTTAGACTAATCTCTAGCTTAATTTATTGCCAATAGCTACAGCGCTATAATAACTTAGATATTTAACAAAACACTCAGGACTATGCATGAGAACCTCCGCAGATAAATAATATGAAATATAAATATCTGTCAACAATGGGCAGGCGCGATAATTTACTGCACGGTATGCAGTATGTACCTCTGTTCGCGACTGTACCGCTCATGTGGCTGGGATACTTATAGCTTACAACTTAGCTTTATTTCCATTACGGATCTAGTGTGAAGGAGCTGCTTGTACACTGCTGAGGATTTCAAAGAGCTCGGTTCAATTCCCACCAAAACACAATTTTGTTTTTTCTACTCGTTGACCATGTCTATTGGGATTTTCCTACTCCTCCGCTGTTATTTTCTGACTAATTTCGTTGTGGGACCCATGACAGTTTAATCGTTTGTCCGGCATTAATCGAGCTTCATTGCGTCGGCGTTTTCTGGCGGTCGCGACTGTTAATTCTGGCTTTCAGGAGTAGCAGTGATTGAGAAAAGAGTGACGGGCTTGTCCCGAAAAAAACTGTCTGTTGGGTTGGCTAAAACTGTTGAGGCCAACCCATCCAATTCCTCGCACAGTCACTCAAACCAAGTAAACTGCTAGGTAGAGGATACTCCATCAACCAACCATATAAATATGATCACATGCTCAAGTGCTGAGCTCGTGGTTAAAGATACCGATCGAGATCGAGGTTAAGCTACGCTTGCCGGGGTTGGTCCATGGATGGGCGACCATCTTTATATACCGAGACTCCTCCGTGCCTCGGAAAGCACGTTAAGCCGTTGGTACCGGCTGTCAATCGTGGTTCTTTGACAGTCGTTACGGGTCGTCAGATGCCCGAAAATCTGACAACCAGTCCTACCAAAGGGTATCGTATTACCCAGTAACTGGGTTGTGGAGGTCAGATAGGCAGTCGCTCCATGTAAAATAATGGTATTTAGCTGCATCCGGTTAGACTGGAAGCCGACCCCAAGATAGCTGGGAAAAGGCTAGGCAGATGACGACTGCTCTTAAAACGGTGAAGGGAAACATCGTGAGGAAACCAATATGATGTCTTAGAACCAAAAATTTGAAGACAAATGACATTCAGCAACTCGCACTGGGCATGCGTGGCCCGTTACCTCTTACAGAGAGGAGGTCAAAGTCCCAATAGTGGTAACGTTAAAAGGCTGAATATTGCAACTAGGTACCCATTTGTTTCATATGTTAGACCTTCAGCACCTAACCATTACACGCTAGACTACCTAACATGATGCCCTGACATATTTTTAAAGCCTATTACATACATTAAACAAAGAGCACTGTGAGCCGTAAAATGATTGTTTTACCGTATTAACAAAGTAGGGTAGGCAACAATTACGGGCAGTTCATCACAGCTGACAGGCACACACTGTGGTTAAAGTAATACACTTAACTGACCTCGGGCTTTCATGTAACCAACTTAATTTTATATGTCCTGTACTATGTTTTTAATTCAGGAAACATTGGTTAAAGTTGCAAATTAGAAAAGGCATGCAAAAACTAGTGTCATCGGATCATCATAAATAATATTGCACAATATAGTTTATTTTTCTATACAAGTATCCATCTTGGTATTGGAAAGCTTTTACGTTTTCGAGCCGGTCGCAGAATTAGAACTGCCCTGTGCGTTCAGCATCGAAAGCTCTTAAAAATAATGTTCATTAGGTTTAATATTTTAACCTAACACACATCAATCATGGTAACAAATTAACTTTCTACACACGGCCGGACATCGCAAAATGTCACCACATCTCCTCGTCACACGTCGCCTGCGCATCGGATCCCGATAACACCCGATAGTAGCCGACCGCTTCCGAAGATTGATACGAAAAACACCGAATTAATTGGGCAAAAGGACTCCTCTCCGAATATTAATTTGCTTGCGTTATAAGAATATTCATTTTGATTGAACACTCTTATTTCGTGCATTGGCTGCTCGTTAAATGGCAATGTTGATAAATTGAGACGTTTTCTTACGATAAATTGGTAATGGAGAGGGTGTGCTATTTCGTATAAGTGACCAATTTGGTTCCTACTGGTTTGTTAGTATTGAAACGAGAAGAAAAATTCTGGAAAAGTTATGTCATATTTGGTTATGTGAATCATCTTCGTGCCAATACGGTTGGAAAAGCATGTTCTCTTCATCTTTATTTCCTGAAAATTGTTAGCAGTAAACTTCCTATGTCACTTATACCTATGCTAAGTTGTGACATTCTTTGAGGGAATGCTAATCTTAATCCTTTGGTGTTGGGTAGAGATGACGGGAAGCTAACAATCAAACCGATTTTCGCATTCAATGTAGCAAAAACACTTAAGTAGGGGCAAATTCGTCGTTAAATCATCGGCAGCCCGAGGCGGCGACAATTTGTCCGCGTCCTGCGCATTACAGCCACGGCTATTTATCCACAACCCACTTTCGGCGCGAATCAATCACTGGTTTAACACAAAAATCATTGACATTTCCCCTGATGTACGAGCATACCCGAGCATGGACGAGCACAGCCGATATGTTCATCGCAACGAGAAAGCAACATGAATTATATCAGATAATCGGCCGAAATTTCGCAGCAGATTGAGAAAAGGTTAAGCTTAAATTAAATTTTGATTTATGAATGCCAATTTTCCCTTCAATACGGTTGCAAGTACTGACGCTGGGCATCATCGGACTTTATTGAGAACTGCTCTCTCCGCAATGCGTGGAACTTGCAGCGATCTCTGTGGGTTTATCCGGAAAATGATTAACTGTTTTTGAAAGGTTGTATTTATCGCAGATGCCCGTGTGGTGGTTCTACGTACACGTGCCATATATCACGAAAAATTATAACGAAATCAGGCTGCTGAGAAAAGGGTTCAACAGTTTTAACGGTTCGTGTAAGAATCGAATGGGTTACCATTTGCTGACACACCGTTCGAATGCTTTGAAGACAAAACATTGTTACAACAAAACAAGGGCTGTCAAATAGGAACAATAAGATTTAAAAGCGAGAAACACGTCGCCGGGCAGGCGCAGGCGCGGGCGGACCACACCACTAATGACTTAGCGAAACCAACCAGCTCCTTCCAAAATTAAACAAGGTAAAAAAGCGAACAAACGATCGATCACCGTTCCTCTCAAACAAAACACAGAAAAAACCACGTGAAACGATGTATGGAACAAATTAAAAGCTCAGCGTGAGGCGTCCTGCGGCCTGCCTGCCTGTACACGGCCCGGCCGGTACACGGCTCAGGGCAAATATTAAAGCTGTCAGTTTTGTGTAATTTGAAGGCTCGTTTTCGACTTATAAGTTATGTTATTGAATGTTTTGGGGGCATGTGCGCGCGCGCCGTGTGAACCGCCTTGACCAATAATGAGCTTCGAGCAAACACGAGAAAGTCCCTTTATTTTTATTAGAAAATTGAAATAATATCGATACAATCAGTGTCTTTTACGATACCCGATGACCCCTATAAATACCCCTAAGTGGCTCTTCAAACACGCATTGATATTCAATCCGTACGTAAGTATTTGTCCAACGTACCGTCTACGAACTGTATACGCAATAAAAATACCATCAGAACGAGCTGTCATATTCTAAAATACCATGCATTACGATAAAAACTGTTAGGTCGCTAATAAAACGTTGGAAGTGATGGGCGATGCACCGACAACTCCATTACTAGATGGGACGCTAATGACGACGCGCGACGTTGCCCGCTCAGTTCGCCAAATTGGACTCAATTACTGGAGTGAGTTCTGAGATAGTCGCAGATGGAGTGATAGTGCGTCAGGTGGGTTGTGCCGGTGCACTCGGCTCACATTCGAACACTTTTTCAATACAAAGGCAATAAAAAACCGCTAGTCACGCACTAAATGCCTCCCCGACTCGACTCACGAGGCGTCGGCCAAAAGAAACAAACAGAATCGTTAGAAGCGCACACTCATGCACCCACAAAATTATTTTCGCTTCGTAACACGTGTCAAATTTCAATTTTACTAACGTCGAAATTAACAGTGGGCGTAAACAGATTATTGATATTGTCGACGATAAAAAAGTAATCGATGATCGCATAGAGCGCTCTCTTATTGTGAGGAAAAAAACAGCCATTGTTAGGTGTTTAGAGGAATGATTTTTTCTTGACTTCGATTAAATGGACGCTAGTTTTGTCGAAAAAAATTGACTTCATCAATCAGGGACGTGTTATTGGGCACAATGGTGCTTCTCGCAATCGCCACGTGGAATCTGCCGGTTCCTGGAAGATCGCACAATTTTTCACTTTTTAAATGAGATCAATTTAGTGACTTTCAAATTGTACGAATATGTTTTGATGCGATTCTATCAGTTTAAAAATTGGTGCCTATTGAATTTTGGACATATTCTGGATGATGTTTTGATGAGATTATTCTCAGGATTTTTTAAAAATTCTTCGGGTGAATCAAGATAAATACGGTAATATTCAATTCTGTGTCATCTAGAAATGTGTGCCTATCTCTATAGCATTGCTAAAAAGGTATACTATAAAATAGTTTTATGAAAATTCCAACACCAAATAATCAAAAAACAACAGTTATTTAATAACAAACATTTCGCACAAGATGAATGTGCAACAGTTGCGCGCGCGACGTGCGTGCGACTCGGCCGCGGACGACAATGTGCGCAAAACGTTATTAATTTTAATTAAAGCCTTCGTTAACTTTGATTAATTGAGGCGACGTCCGAGCACAGCCAGTACCTACAGGCAGGCTGGCTCGGGCCAACAGTATGAGAACCTGCACGAAGATACCTTTACAAATGTTTTCGAGCTTGCTTTGCCGGAAGATCCTTCAATTTATATTCTTTAGATTGTCTAGATTAATAGTCTTTAGATTATGTAACAGCGGTTTTATGGTCAATAAATTTCCATGGTATAATACGCATTTTGGAGTACTTCAGGAATGTTACCGATGTTGCAGATAAAAATAACGTAACCACATACTAGGCCGACAACTATCTAAGGAGTTATGCACGACTACCTCAGAAAGAGGGTAATGTTTTTGCAGAATTTGTATGTATTTTTAAATAGGTATCTATTTATTTAGTACGCCTTGTGAACTAACACAAATGAAGTATCATTAGATTGGTCTTGACCGCCGAAATGACAAAGGCTACAAGAATTTTCGAAAGAAAATGGCGACTGCCATTAGTAAGTGTAGTAAATAAAAAAACTCCAAAAACCCGACTGACAAAAAAATACAACCGATTCCAAAAAATAAAATACACCAAAAATTGCTACATTCTTAACATGGAATTCGAACATAATTGGAAACAACCAAAACGTCATCTGTGTATACCTATTTTTGGTTTATGTTTATTTTTTTAAAAAGAGTTTTTCCAAAAGTGCTGAATCAATTTCGATAAACTGAACTGAAAAGTTCCAAACATGTCACTTGTCAAGCAGTCTGATGCAGTTGGTAGCATCAAATCTGTGATTGAACTAAAATAAATTCCACCAACTGCATCGGGCTGCTTAAAAAGTTACTCGTTTACAAGTTACTTGTTTGGAACTTTATTGCCAGCCGGGTTTATTGAAAAAAAAAATTTGCTGAAAAAAAAACTGGTTTCCAAAATCTATCTCTATTGCCTAAATATCCAATTGATACTTTTGTTCCGTTTCGAAATGTCTGGAATTACAGTGTCGTCGTCGAACGTACCTATAGCACCGAATTTTAATGATGGAGTTTTCCAAGGAAAGCCTCAGGTTTCCAGGAATTGTTTCAAGAAATGCCTAACAATTATCTCTATTTACCTACGACACGTGCCCTTCCTCAAGCAAAACGTTAAAGTAACAGAAAAATCGATTAGGCATGCTGTTTACCCGTTAAAAAATATAATACAAAAAGTAGAGGCTTTCACAGAACAGGTTTTCTAAAGAGACCCAGTTTGCTATCTTTATGGCTAAAACTTACGCAAATAGTGACAAGATACGGTTGTCAATTGCGGCTAATAACTGTTATTACACTATCTTAGTTATTTGCATTCTTATCTAGTTAATAGACCAGACAAATGCCGTACCTTCATTAGATACTGATTGTCTATATTTCTTCCAATAATTCGGTTCCAACAACATAAAGAAAAATGAAACTTTAATGTCTGTAAGTACTAATAAATTATTAAAAACTTCGTGACTAGTATAATTTATATATTTGCAAACCAATAATTACAATTTCGTGGTTATTTCTTATAGCGAACGCCCACAATATTTCTAAAATGTCGGTCAAATCATATTAAATGTTTTCTCAACGACAATACTCTATTTAAACACGAACTGCAACGTTTTTTCGCCACAATTGTTCCCCTCCCGTAATAATGCTCTAATCATAGGTTTGACACCCCGATAACCTCACTCCTGAACCTTGCCACCATGAATACAGTTAACAATACAACCATTGCTACTCCAGTTACTTTCCCTTTACCAACCATCTTTAGATAACGTGCAATGTATCGAACATTTAGCGATATATTCCAGTCGTTGGTAAGGAATGCCTCAGGGCGAAGACCAGAAAGGCCAGTGTTGAAAGCCGAGGCTGCTAATACGCGGATTGTGGGGTAGGCAGCGTAGCAGGGGTAATTACAGCAAATATGGCGCGTTTGTGTTGACAACACAACCACGGCTATCTCATGCGTGCTCTTGTTAGATGGAGAAAATAAGCTTCATTAGGAATGTAAGCTATGAGTTTTATTTTTAACAGGTGATCATTATAAAATGTACCTACAATACCTGCCCGATATCTTCGTCTCATCCTAGTGAGTTAACTGGTCTACTTGGCAGTTTTGTTCTCTTCATAAAACCATCTCTTTCCATTTTACAGAACATGCTAACGTCTCAGGCAAGTGATGCAAGCATTTGGCCGTTTTCTCTCTATCTCTCGTGGTCTTTATGTAGGCACAACCAGTTTTCTTATATTGTTTATGTGCAGTTAGTATTTCATTACCAGACCCCGCCCCTGATCCTTGGTCTCGCCATCAACATCCTTCATCATAAACTCTACCTCCAGACAGCACTTCCTCTCTTCAATTATAATTCATACAAATTAATCTCCGTCTTGCACCATCATCCTACCTGCGTATGTCATAACAATTGACAATTTTTTCTCCAGCCCACTGGCAGGATGCGCGTGCGCCGAGACAAAGGCATTAGCATACCGCACGGGGCGCGGGTGTGGCTGTATTAATCACGTTCCGCTCGTGCCTTGTGTCTGCAAGTGATTATGGATTTGTTTTAGGTATTGGTTTATCTGTAGTGCTTTTGTGCCTAAAGGATTTTGTCATCTGTGAGGATCAGCCACCTCTACAATGACATGTCAATGCTATCATGGTTCCGTTGTGAAAAAGGGATAGTGCTATTCGTCCTGTATAGCTCCGTCACTCTCTCACAACGTTATGATACATGATGGAATTCACATGTCGGCATAGTAGGGGAACATAGTATTCGTCAAAAAACTATGATTCTTCGGGGTTTCATCAAGATTTGACTAAAGGTGTAGAATGTTAATGTTGTTTCTGTTTGTATCCCAATAAGATAACTTGATGATTGTGCATTTGGGATTATAGCATTTTTATTAAGAAATCGTAGTTCGGTTTAATAAGAGTTTTAGGTTATCATTAAATTTATTACCATACCTATCACTTCACTTTCTTACGTTTGTTCTTTACCTGACTAAATCAATTTTTTTGTTAGCATTGCGGTAACAAATGATATAACCTACCTTTTCTTCTCTATGCTTTTATTCTTTGATTGAACAAAATGTTCGTCGAGTCATTCGAAATATTATAGACTTAAATCAAATGTGGTTTGTACCACACATTATTTCCAATAACCGTTTAAAAGTACTTTAAAGCCCTAACAATTTATTGTTTTAATTTGTTTATTGTATCTTAAGTTAGGATGTAAATTCTAAAGGGAGCGTTGCTTCTCTGATAGCTTTGAATGTATAGCAGCTACTAACTGATTCAGAGACGTATAAAAGGCTAACACATGATGACGTCGGTTCATTATAGTAGGTACTTATAAGTTATGAATGAACGTCCATACATCGAATCTCTCATTCAAACATCAAATCGGTACCAAAGACATGAATGGTAAGGTTCGTGAATGGAGCACATGAAAGACTATTGATGTACGCATTATAAGCTACATTGCACTTAGGCTTATTTATTTGGAACCTCAATCATAAACAGACAAACGAATTTGAACCCAATCACCAAATCAATACGGAATTATTTTTATTATTTCATCTGCATCATATAAATTGTTAAACGCAGCATTTGCAACGTCTTATACAGTTACAGCATACAAATTTGAATCTTAATTCTCTACAAATAGAGAACGACTAGGATGAAATATACATATCTCTGATCTGATGTCAAATGTGTCAAGTCATCAAAATATGTACTGGGTGATGAAGATGATGTCTGATATGGACTTACAACGGTTACAATAGGCGTTCAGAATCGATTCGAGATCTCCTGATTAAAGAAAGTGTTATAGGATTGTATCGATAGAAATATTGGAATTATTACAAGCTCTTAAGCTGTTGAGGTGATGGTATTTGATTGAATCGGATCCAAGTCTAGTTAGGTGATAAAGAGATTTTGATTCAGACAGTTTTTACTAAGTCATTCACCATGGTTTCAGTTTTGTTTCTTTTTCCAGTGTTTCCAGCACCATAATATTAAAACCTGACTAAGATTCTTCATAAAAGAACAAAGTATCGTCGTCTTTATAATAACAGAGTACAATTGCCGCAAAAATGTCGATCCTTTATAAGATCGGGCTGTCATTAAAAATAATTCCTGTGAGCCCTTTCATACCTTCACAAAACTCATTATTTATCGATCTTGCGGGCGTTTATTAGTTAAATTTAAGGGCTATTATGTTATCGGCGCTTTCGTCGTCGACAGATCTTTGTTCCCGAAAGCACACAGGAACAATATGGCGTCGTCTTGTGCGGCCCGACTTTTTGCCTTTGTCTCACGTTCGCGCCGACCAGCCGGACACGATGCACGAATCCATGGATGTATGTGAGTCATAGGTTAATATTTTAATTTCTGTGCTGACTTTGTGTGTTCTTAATGCTGGTGAAATGCGTTCTGATTCTTTGGAACTGGCTGTGTTGCTTTATTTTTTTACATCTTGTTTATCTATTTCTCAAATTGGTTCATTCTTTTGATTACTTTCACAACTGGTTTGGATTGATGCAAAACTCTGAGTCTCTCTAAGCCTACAAACCAATTTGCGGTAAACTCTATAATGGAAATTTTTCCTTTTACTACCCTTCATCAAAATCAATAAAACATCATGCAAAATATTGTTTCATTCTTAGCTGAAAGTGTTGGCAACGTTTTGTGCGTTTGCAGGCGTGTCAGTGTTGTCGCGTCTCGAACAAAGACGTTTAATTGTCGGTTATCCGCCGATAAATCCACGCAACCACTCATTACTTGACTATCGAAACGATGTTAATTGAAACTTTTGTTTTTTTATGGCTCTGCTCGCGACGTGCAAGTGTGCTCACAGGTATGGTGCATTGTTACATTTTGGGCGAAGTTAAAGATTGCTATGCGATAACAACTGATCGTTATACCTACATCGAAATGCAAGTTTTGATTTATTTCTTACTCAGGAATGATTGAATGGAGAAATAATTGCGGATGTGTGTAACAGAGGAGACTGTTGCATGCCTTGTCGAAGTGTTTCATGAACATTTTGGCACGTAAAGGTATTTTTTTGCTCATTAAATCCAACAGCTTTCCTAATAAAAAAATACCTTCTTATCTAAAATCATTATGTTTAAGATCTTACGCAGAATCCAATTAAGCCCACATTACCTCACACCGCTCTAACTACAAACACCACACAAAAACTACAGAAATGGCAGCATATATCATTCTCACCTCCTCAGCAATCGGACATTGATTTATATAGATGCTTTATTTGATTCGATTGTATCATCAGATTGTCATAAATCGGGCCCCGCGGTTCCCCTCCAATACCGATATATTTCCCGATACGGCTCAAGTTTTCCTGATGTCATTATGTCTGTGTTGGTGATAACTAAATCTGTGCAGTATTAAGGAAGTATTCTGTTGGTGCTATTTGATGTGTGTTGATGGTGTTGTGTGGATTTGAACCAGATTTGGAGAGTTTGATTGCACATCTTTAGATAGTGTAGTACGGCTGCCTGGTTTTATGAATCTTGTAACTAGCTGACGACATCAAGAAGTGACAAAATCATATTGTATTGTTATTTAGGAAGATAATTTCACATACAGGTTTTCTTGTTATTAATCTGTAAACAGAACATGATAGGTAGACAAACGGTGCTAATGGTCGGGTTCGTCACTACATTAATCATGTCCATCATTCATCACCTTTGCAACCTGTCACACTGAGAAATTCTCCAAAACAATATATTGTAAAAACATCATTTAAGAAACGTAAACAACGATTTCTCTGAGTTAGTTCCACCGCCGTGTTCCGCAATTCATCCCCATCTCGTCCTGGCGTTCCCTGACCGCGGCCACATTTTTTCTTGTCCAAATAAATTAATACAGGCGTCTTGGGAGCCCTCTACCCGGCGACTTGTCAAATTAATTTCTTCTCGCAAGACAATTTGTCTGCCGCTTGAGGGCAGCGGAAAAAACTTCGTATCGATTGCTCTGCGATTAGTCAAGGGGCAGACCCTAGTCGAATGGTTCACGAGCAACTTGGAACACAATCGTTTCAACAAGATTTATATGGCGTTTTGGATCATTGTTCATTGAAATTGTTTGTTATTTTTTATCATTTAAATGGAAGGAGCTATCCCTATATAGTTAAGACCATGGCTAGATCATCTTCGTTAAACGATTTTGACGTAAGTACGCACGCAGACATTTCTCCCGATATCAACATTTCCGCTGAATTTCGCCATCTCAAATCCACTATCCCAAATTTTCTCAGTTCCGTAAAATTAACATAAAAACTCCGACGTCTATTTCGGAGGGCTGTCAACCTGAGAGGCTAGGACCTATCCTAGGAAGATCAGGAACTGAAACGTTCGGGGAGAACTGAGCTCGCAAAAACTTTTTATAGGTAATAAAATAAATAGGCGGTCGCCACGCACGGCCGCATCCAAGCCTCCATCGCCGCCCAAAATTAAAGTGCGCTTTTTTGAAAGCAGCAATCTCCTCGGTCACAGTCGATAAAACCGCTCCGTGCCGATTGCGGTCTTCCCGAGCTACGTGGAACTGACGCTTAGGGTGACGACTGATGCTGCTGTTTATATAGACGGTTTTACTGTTTAATTCTGAATTTTGACTTTCACCTTTATAGAGCTACTTTTCTTTTACCAGCAGTCCAAGAATTAGTCAATCAAAGTTATTTAGCAACCATTAAAAAACTTCGTAAAAAAGAATCGTACTGCGATAGATATTAGTTTTGTTTCTTTCCTCTTAAATCTAAATAGAGTCAGCCCAGTCGCCTTCAGTAGCGTCCATCAGTTGTTCTAAACTTTAAGTAACTTAAGATTTCAAGGTTTCAATTATTTTGACCAAATGAAGGCAACGTATTTTACATTAACTTGTATAGTTTTTCCTAATTTTCACTATCGGTCACCCAAACGGTCCAACCGCAGCGTTTTCTGTCCCAATCCGACCGCATCCTTACTCCGGTTGGTATTGGGGATCGGTAGCTGCTCCCGGGGCTGCGGCGCTTCACAATTAGCCGCGCTAATGGCCAAAGAGTTATCTCCCAGGACCCGGCACACAACACGAATAAGAATTTACTTAAACCCACTGCAATTCTAACGTGTGCTGGAAATTGCTTTTAGGAATTAGAAAATAATTTAAAACAGTTTAGGTATAACTTAATTATCTGTATGTAAATGTTAGTGTTGTAAAGAAAATATAAATTATAAAATCAGAAAAAAGAGTCTTTAAGTCAAGAGTGAATAGGTTACTTCTAGGCAAGCGTGCTCCATCTTCGACCACATCATCGCTTACCATCAGGTGAGATAGTAGTCAAACGCGAGCCTATCAAACATAAAAAAAAAATACTGATTTTCTTTGTGTATAAGCCATACCTAGTTGCTAAAGCTAGCTAGCTAGTAGCTTAAAACCACTGTGGCAAACTAAACAACACAGAAATCAAGCATGTTATTGAGAAGAGAACGAGCGCTGTGTATAAATCAAAAAGCGTGTCTGACGCGGATGAGACGCGGCGGACGTCAATATGAACGTGTGTCAGTTGGCGCTGACAGCCGATATGAGCGCGGTATTGTGGCGTGGCGTGTGGCGCGCGGCGTACGGCGTGTAGGCTGAAATGAGACTTTACAAACACTAGGTTGTTTTCTGTGATGGAGCAGTATTTGTTAGAAGCTGTTTTATTATTTTCCATTCTGTGATAAACAATTTTCATTTGCTATATATTAAAAATACGCTTACCATCAGGTGGGATAGTGGTTAAACGTACGCCTATTAATAATAGTCACAAAAGACTGCCTCATCTAATGAACTATTTAAATTAAGTAGAAGATACAGAACATAATCTAAGAATTGAGACAAAGTCGATTTATCATGCTTTCCTTGTTTATTTATTGTATTTTTTTGGTTGTGCCTAGCTCTAAAGTCTAATAAAAAGATAATTGTTGTAATTAAAATCGCTATTCAAAGATAAGAAATACAATCCCTATAAAAAGCCATAGGTAGAGTAAAAATCTGATGAAAAAAACTGAACACAAACAAAAATGCAAACCAATTAACCTAAAATTGCATCCGTCAAACAAACAAAACAGACTAAAAACAGCTCTAAGCGGAGTTAGACAGATGTTGAACACACAACACACATGAAAAACCACGGAAGTGTCGCTACACTGCGAGCCGCGTAACCGACCGCCGAGCGCCGCGGCGGGTACACTGCGGGGGAACTTCGCGACCCAAACACGAGCGTTTGGACCTCGGCATGACAATTAACTGTAATGCTTGAATGATGGCGCTGCTGAAGTTGTTCGACTGTAGTCAAATTGTTCATTTTGATGTTTGTGGATTATTTTGGTGTACATTAGAAATGTGGCTTGAAGTTTCAAATCTTACTCAAAATGAAACTTTATTACTAATACTGTTTAATTATACGTAAGATCGGACACTTTAAGCGTGAAACTATTCATTTTGCTGTTGGTTTTTTTCTTCGAGAATCCTTAAAACTTTTATGTAACAAAACTTAAATATTCAAGTAAATCTTTATTGACATAGATACTCTTTTCTTTGTCCACATAACCTGTAAGTATTCATTGTATTACGGGAGAGAGTCGTGATTTTTCCTGCAAAATACTCCACAGAATTTATGTCAAAACAATATATCTTGTCAATTATAAACTCTTAGCCATATTTCATCCACACAAAGTCCAAAACTATCCAAGCTATAATACCATCAAATACATTGCATTCCGAAAAGAATTGCATTTCTCCACGCCATACATTAGTTCCATAAAGTCCGTCTCTCCCGTATTATCATTCCGTCGAAACACGTAGTTCTTCCATCCATCACGCGGCTCATCACGGTGTACTCCGTGTTCTCAGTGTACTCGGACCCGATCTCCCCATTGTCCCCTCCTTTATTTATAATTTGATTTCAACAAGCTGTTGCCGCGTAGAGGTGGCTTTTGTGTGCACTTTCAATTTAATCAAATTTTGATTTTGGTTTTCAATGGGTGCTCAAAGTCGGTGTATTTTGGTTTTTGATTTGCTAATTTTGTGGGGTTGTAACTATTTCTCTGACTGCAGATGCAAATATTTGAAGCGCTAATTTGTGGCTATAGAAATTTTTTTAACACAAACACACTTTGACTAAACTTCATCCATTTTATGAAACTTTATATAGCAAAACTAAGTAAAGACAAACAAACAAAAAAAAGCAAAGCTCAGATATTAATTACGTAGTATTCATAAAGTTTTAACCAATGTCCTAACAATTCAAAAGTGCCTGTAAATGGATTATTTGAAATATATGCTTTGGGTTTGAGTTAGAATGTACTAATTACATCACTTATCCTATACAACTAAGTTTCTCATCTACGTACTTCCAAGTATCTTGCAATAACTAGACTTTTTGCATCATATTGTTTCAATAAGTACATACAATCATTAATATTTATTTGTAACTCACGATTACAAAGTCGTCATTAATCAAAGACAATATTTTATTAAGAGTCCTTCTATAATCAACAATACTCCTTACAGCCCTATTATTTTTAAAAGTATAATTCGAAATCCGGAAGGTCCCATTTTTAAATGTTCTTCGTTTAAAATCAAATCGTAGAAGCATGCAATCCACCCGATGCTCGTCTCCTCAATCAGGCAGGGGTGCCACAACGAGTAAATTAATTAGCCACTGGCTGAATCAAGGAAACAATAACCGCAAACAGAGGGCTGCGGTCGCAACATTTGTGTCAATACCTTCAACCCTTATATTGTCAACGGGATGAAATTAGACAGCCCTGTACAAGGGATATTGCGTTGGATATTGTAACGGTTATGTAAGTTTGAAGAGCTGTATATTGATGAATTGTTTCGAGTTTTGACAAAAGGAAAAACAAAGGAAAGGTTTGAGCACAATTAAATGGTAAAAGTACACAAAAGTAAAGGCAGTAGTTGTACAGGTATAAAATCTAAACTAATATTGATGGAAATATAAAATCTTTTGTTTTTTGTTTGTGGGAAGTAATTACTCGAAGTACTGATCTGATTACAAACATTTTTTTACTGTTAGAAAGCAACGCTTTAAATTTTTTATCCCGGAAAAAGTGCACGGCTCCTGCATCATAAGCCACGACGGAGCTATTGAAAAAAGTGTACGGCTCCTGCAGCATAATCCACGGCGGAGCTGTTGAAAAAAGTGTACGGCTCCTGCAGCATAAGCCACGGCGGAGCTGTTGAAAAAAGTGTACGGCTCCTGCATCATAAGCCACGGCGGAGCTGTTGAAAAAAGTGTACGGCTCCTGCAGCATAAGCCACGGCGGAGCTGTTGAAAAAAGTGTACGGCTCCTGCAGCATAAGCCACTGCGGAGCTGTTGAAAAAAGTGTACGGCTCCTGCAGTATAAGCCACGGCGGAGCTGTTGAAAAAAGTGTACGGCTCCTGCAGCATAAGCCACGGCGGAGCTGTTGAAAAAAGTGTACGGCTCCTGCAGTATAAGCCACGGCGGAGCTGTTGAAAAAAGTGTACGGCTCCTGCAGCATAAGCCACGGCGGAGCTGTTGAAAAAAGTGTACGGCTCCTGCAGCATAAGCCACGGCGGAGCTGTTGAAAAAGTGTACGGCTCCTGCAGCATAAGCCACGGCGGACCTGTTGAAAAAAGTGTACGGCTCCTGCATCATAAGCCACGGCGGAGCTGTTGAAAAAAGTGTACGGCTCCTGCAGCATAAGCCACGGCGGAACTGTTGAAAAAAGTGTACGGCTCCTGCAACATAAGCCACGGTGGAGATGTTGAAAAAAGTGCACGGCTCCTGCAGTATAAGCCACGGCGGAGCTGTTGAGAAAAGCTAACCTATGTTCTTATTGGTAGAAGTGTAAGTGGATAAAAATATTCCGCAGAGAGAAAGCACTTGATGTTGAGAAAAACCTTGAACCACATTCGCAAAAAAACCCCTTTAATCCCTTTTAAGGTTCCGTAAACAAAGGGTCACCAACGGGACCCTATTACTAAGACTCCGCTGTCCATTTGTTCTGTGTCTGGGTGTAATTTATCTATAATATGTATGTATTTAGAAATATATAAGTATGTTTATCAGTTGTCTAGTACCCATAACACAAGCTCTGCTTAGCTTGGGACTAGGTGGCGTTGTGTGATAGTTGTGGAATATTATTATTATTATTATTATCTGTCTGTCTACGGGCTCTAATATCTCTTGATCCGTAACAGGTAGACAGTTGACATTTTCACAGAATATATGTATATCTGTTGCCGCTATAACAAAAAATAATAAAATCGAATTAAAAATTAAAGGAAACGTGTTTTTTTTGCTTTTTTTGCTCGATCTTAACAATGGTAACAAAAGACGCGTATAATCTTGTACGATGGTACGGAACCATTTATGCGCGAGTCTGACACGCACTTAGCCGGTTTTATAATTGTAATAGCCAATCTTTTTTCCAAATGTCGTCACTAAGGTCCTCGACCGTACCCTACGCGTATTGTAAATTTTTCAAACATGTTCACATTATGGCCAGGATTACAGTTAATTCGGCGTGTCGACTTTGACGCGGTCTTATATTGGGCCCATATGGCGTGTTTCTCCCCGATCTCCCCTGCGTGATATTATTGGCGGATTAATTATTAATCCCTTACTGTATCGAAAATAAATCAACGGTGATTGGTCACATCGGGTAGATTTAGAGAAATAATGGTTAGTGTTTGTACAAATAATAATAATTATGAGAAGCTTAAAAGTTGGTTTTATAAAAAAAATGTTCAAAAATAATAAAAATGTTGCATTGTCTGCACTACACATAAAAGCTCTGATTGTTCAGGATGTAACGGGAATGAGTGGACCCGTGGTGGTACCCGTAGAAATTAACGATTTCTTTCAAGAAATTTGTTTATTTTCATGGGAAATAGCAGATCTAAAATATGATCACCTGATTCTGTTACACCCTGTAGGTATATCATAAGATTTCATCAAAATCTTCCAGTCTAACCGGATGCAGCTGAGTACCAGTATTTTACATGGAGCGACTGCCTATCTGACGTCCCCAACCCAGTTACTGGGTAATACGATACCCCTTGGTAAGACTGGTTGTCAGACTTTCGGGCTTCTGACAGTCATTTAAGTATTATTACCCGACTGCCCGACTCAAGAGAGGGAAATATGTTTATCAGCCTATGTATGTATGTTTGTTCGTTCGTTTGTGGCGCTTAGAGAGACCAAACGCGTGGGCCGATTTTGATTATTCTTACGTCAATTGATTCGTCTTAATCTTGCGAGTGCTACTAAAGACATGAAAGTAATCAAAATACAATATGGCGACAACCAGACGCCATATTGTGAAAAAGAAATTAGGTAGGGTATCCAAATAAAGGGTTAAAGGAGGCGATTCCTAAAATATAACTAACTAAAATGTATTTTTTTTTTACATTTAAAATTTGAAAAAAAACCGACCGTAAAAAAATAACTAAAAAGCTCCAAACAAGTCACTTTACGAGCAGTCTGATCCAGTTGGTGGCATGAAATCAATAATTGTATTAAAATAACTGCCACCAACGGCATCAGACGACTGCTTGAAAAGTGACTTGTTTGGAACTTTTTAGTTTTTGTTTTTTACAGTCGGATCGGGGCATCTTAGTGAGTTTATATCAAGAGAACTAACTTCATTGATCTCAGTACAACAGAGCTTCCCTAACACCCATCGTTTCAGGGAGACTGACACGACACACAAATTCAAGAGCGCAAACTTTGCTCTCACACCACTTTATAACATACACACTTCTAACATTTAATCCTTTGCAATAAGGTCTAGTTTCCAAGATTATAAGTTTGTGATAAGGTGGTTTAAACTCAGCAGTTTTTGAATACGTCACTTGACTGATGTTTTGCTGACTAAGTTTTAGTGAACTAGAAGGGTAGGTATGTGGTTTTAAACACTAGAAGCTGACAGATTTACCTTTCAAACATAGTTCTGGTTTGAGATTTCTTGAGCTTAACATGTTCTTTTTAAATTGATATACCGCATAAAACTTGGGTGGACTGCGTGAAAGATGACATGGTTAGTATGGCAGTGTCTACAGAGATGACAACAATTAGTAGAGCGGTACGCAGGAGGACACATTCATTGTGCGTACAGCTAAGGAGTGGAATTCCCTGCCAGAGTCTGTGTTTCCTGATAGCCACAACCTGGGAGTCTTTAAGTCGAGAATGAAAAGGTTACTTCTAGGCGTGCTCCATCTTCGACCACATCATCGCTTACTATTAGGTGAGATAGTGGTCAAACGTGAGCATATTAATGGTTAAAAAGAAAAAAAAAAGAAGACATGCTGCTCTGACTCTAAATAAATTTGGAATTATGGGAATGTTAACTGCTATAAACTTTTAGTGGATGTCTAGTTATCTAGTTGCAAACTTTCAATTCAATCTCTATTGCAATCTCATGTGTTTACAAAGTCTTATAGATAGTTTTATAAGTTCACATGGACCCTGGCGGGCATAGCAATTTCATAAAATCTTTTCATATGATATTAATTAAATAATGTTCAATAAAAAAAGCCAAATTAATTGGAAATACAAATCAAATGAAATAAAAACGTTGATTTTAGCCCATTAGAACATCTGTAGGTACTTTGTCATATTATTCTCGTTCCCCTAATAGCACAGAAATCAGATGGCATTCTGAAACGTGACAATTATTGGTAGGTATTTAATGTAAATAATGAAAACCAGTTGCTTCATATTTGCGCAGTAAATATTCATAATAAACCGTCCAGAGTTGCTCTACAATAAATAACGAATTATAACTTATTCAACGATATAACTGCACGTGCTTCTATCACTACAATTAAATAAATAACATCATATAAGGTAACGCGATAAAAGCAGAAACATTATTTTATCATGTAGATAAAGATACTGGTCCGTTTGATGTAATAGTACGACTCGTTCTATCAAGAAAAGCGGAATGTACAAATCGATGGGGAAAACCCGTACCTAGCACGTTTAATTCCGTCATAATTTAAGTGGATGAAAAATAAGAGCATCATAGAAAAAAGTATTCAAAATCAAGCAAACAGTCCTCAAATCACTCTTTAATATTCAAATGCGCGGTAAATATTGACTCATCTCACACAAAACCACTGACTCCGCAAAAGTTACAATGCACCAATTTGTTTACACTACAAACTAGTTATCCGTCTCTATTGTTGATTTAAAAAAATATATTTTACCCTCCGTTGTAAAAGGGTGAAATTAAACTGGCGCACGGTACCATAGCTTAAGTCGCCCAAAATTTTGTTTGTAACTTTTTGCAGTATGTTTAGGGATTGTCAGGTTGTGTTGTTAGGCTGTGGTCGTTGTATGGGGTTGCTCGGAGACAAGCGTGACAAAATTGTGCATGGGGTATGTGGTGATGCAACCCTTCAGCTTCGCGCCGCGGTCTGCGGCCTCCGAGGGATGTTGAGTAGTAGGAGTAACTAGTGTTGATCTTTAGCTTGAAAGGTTTGTGTTTTTAACACTGATCCGCAAATTTTGATGAATAGAGTAAGCTCGTCGTGATTAAATAATACATGCACAAAGGCGAGCATAACTCAATGTTGAGATTTCTCCCAGAAAACCTTTTTATTGATAGAGAGAGATCACATTAGAGGGTAGGATCTAGTGTAGAACATAAACTTACATAAACAAGTATCATCATTCTCCTGCTCAATTATCCCAATTTATTTGAGGTCGGTGAAAAATGTCATTTTCTTCCATATTCCTCTATTAGTCGTCATTTTTGTAGTCACCCAAACTTACATAAACAAGAATAACTATGCGAATATCTATACTAATAAATACCAATATAGTACTAATATTATGTCAATTACGTGTGTTTATTTATATATTTTTTGAAGATAAACTTTTCTGTACCTACTAGTCATTTCATAAAATTAGCAATACAAAGTAGGTACACAACTTAAGCACCCATTTTCTGAAAATTACTATGTTAAGACACTGTCAAACTCATAAGAAGTAATGTTCTGAATTCTGACCAAAGCTTAAATACTTGTTTGCCATAATTAAAATCATTGACACGAAGAAGAAGATGATTTGATGCTGTTATTTCAGTCAACCAATCGCAGAGCTGTTTTACAATTTTGTAAAACAGTTAAAGTTGTTGTATAATAAAGTATTCTATCAATCTGTCATACCTAACGCTCACATAAAACAACAGATCTCAGGCGGGACTAGGTAACCCTAACTGTTAACATTTACGTAAGTACCAATCCTCTCGGTCGGAGTACACGCACCCCAACGTGGAAGCGTGAAATTCGTACAATAAATGCCTTTGTATTGCGTCGCGGTGCGGCGCGGCACCCTGTTGACTTTTGGACACGCCGATACTGCCGTCACTACCAATATACGTGTGTAAAGCATGTGTACTACGAAAACTATACCTTCCCTTAGAAAAGAAAAATTGTCGACCGACAGAAAAACAACAAAAATTAATTATTCTGATGCGGTTGGTGGTATGTTTTACGTCAATCACAGATTTAATGCTCATGATTTTTTTTGACACACCAAATACGGCCACACTTACTAATGGCAGCTGACATTTTTTTTTCAGAATTCATATAGCCACTTCAGCCGTCAAGAACAATCTAATGTTAACTCATTTGTTAAAATCCAATTATCCATCTCGGCTACAGGGCGTGTCAAAGAAATAGACATAATATGTAGGGCAGTCGAGTAAACACAGATAAAATTCTAGGATCTCTATTGACTGTAGGCAGTACAGACGAAGAAAAGGTTTACACACGGCTTATCTTTTCAAGATCTTAAATCTCTTTATTTTTTAAGAACTTAATACTCCGGTTTATCTCAGTTAAAGAACATAAGCATATTGACGATGACTAATATTTCATTTTCAGCTTTTTTGTTTTTGGATGTGTTAAAAAATTAGTTTTTTATTTATTCATAGTAAGCAGGTACATTATTTCAATTTATGTACAGTAGTGGTACACGGGTGGACTTAAAGCAGCAAGGCTTTCTTTAACAAACATTCTAAATGTTGATAATAATAACTTTAAAAATAATGATCAAACATGCCAAATGGATCTAAATTAAGTTGAACATAAATAACACCAAATAGTAAGAAGCTTCTTCCATCGTCCAATGCCTTATTCTGTCTTTCTTTGGACTTGTTACATGTCGAAAAAACACATCTGTGGAGCGACTTGTAGTGCAGGGCAAGGTTGAAGGCACAAGAGCGCGCGGCAGGTCACCAATACGTTGGACCGACCAAGTCAAAACTGCATTCAACGGTCCACTCCACGAATGTAAGTACGAAGAGGAGAGCTAAAAGAGGAATGGTGAAGGGTTGTGAAGCTTGTCACCACCCCTGATGTGACGACCGCGAGCACTCTGCCAAGAGTGTGACGACGACGAAGAAGAAGCAAGAAGATACAGAAACACACACATACAAAAAAAACACACACAACACACACACATAATAAAGAGTATTCTATTCTATTCTAATAAGCCTAGCTCACGCTTGCAGGAAGCATACCTAACAAACTCCACATCATCACAATATTTACAACACACGCAATTACAACAAGCAAGTTACACATGAATACAAAACGCATTAGCACAAACTTACTGCGCGTGATTGTCATTTATTTAGCACATAAATCTACCTTCAGCAACTAAGTTATATAGTTCTGCTTAATGAGGAGGCTGCGAACAAGTTGGCACTAGGACATGGTCCTTATTGCACTTATTTGTCGATATGTAAATAAGCAGTATTACTTATTGCTCGAGATTGATTTAGCTGTAGAATATTATTGCGCAGAAGCCCGTCTAATAACTATGAATTATATTGTTATTGTGTTAAGTATGAATAATTAGCTGCAGTTTATGGTAAATCGATGTTGTTGCTCATATTTTCGTTTTCCTTTGTCAGTTCAATGTTTGTGTTGTGGTTGTTTGAATTATTTTAATTGTCTAGTCTTGATTAAAGTCTTCAAAAGATGTGTGTTAGTGATGATCAAACACACATCTTATTAGTAGGTACTTTGGGTTGTATTTTCTTTCTAACACAATTTTATTGTTTTATTTGTTTAGAAGAAATAGATGGACACCTCATTGTCACGCAGTCGAGTAAAATTAACTAAAATTTATTGTTTTGTTGATTTTTAAATATTTTTTTATAATAACTAGATTATTTGAATGATTCTGTTCCATTATCACTTTCTCTAAATTAGGTAGATATTATAAATAATGGCTGGATAGTATAAATAATAACTAGATTAATCACTTTGGCTGTAACATATGCACACTTGTTTGTATACCTATCTAATTTCTTATTATTATTTTCTGTGAACGATTCGAACGAATCAATAATATCTGTCTATCTACCTCAAATAGGAACGTGGGCCTTTAAAGCGCAGGCGGAGCGAGGGCGTGCTATGTGTTGATGTAGACGGGCGATTTGCAGACGGCGAAATTTAAAAAAGTCAGTAAATCTTTACTTATATTTTGTGATATTACATAAATTTATTGTTACACTTGATTAATAAATGCAAACTGCAACGTTTCATAGTATATACTCAAAGCATGTGGACGATACACTTCTGCATAGGCACGGCTGGGCTATAAAAATACAACCATCATAGCCTGCGCAATAATATTGTTGTTTAGTAAACATTCCAAACTTGTGCTTTGTCAGTAAACAATTTGACGATTTATCAAATTTAGCAATACACATCTCTAAAACTATAAGCCTCGTTCCAACTGCTCGTCTGCCCAAGAAACTCGGTCGTTTCGCTCTACCAATCCTCATTGCAATAATTTTAATAATTCCATTTCGGACTGCGACATAGTTCCAAACATCGAGTATCGATAATTACGCTCACTTAACTTACCAGTTGATGTGACAACCCGATTGATTTTATCAAACGCGCCTTTATATAGAAACCTGCTGGCAGGTGCCTGGCTGGTGCGGGTTCGGTGCCCGAGTCAGTATTATCGTTAGGTAATTGAACGAGGGATAATGCCCTTGTTATTACGGCGAGTTAATTAAATTTTTCGATTGCGAAATGTATTGGTTTCTATTTTTATATTTTGTATGTTGCTTTTATGGTTTCGAAAAATATCTGTAAAAGATATGTTGAAGTTTAGTTTGTTATTTTATTGATTTGGTTTATGTATTTTATTTTTAAGTGTTTACTGCCGATGGAAATGTAATCATAATATTGTAATAAATATTTTTTTAAATAAAAAAAATATAAACCAGCTTAATGTACATAAGTGTAACCCAATTCTATATATTTATTTGCCAGTAGGTACCTCAAAAAAGGCTATCCTCATAAGATAGTTTAAAGTCTTCGCACATTGCGGCTGATTACACACGAAAATGCAACAGGCAGTCTTACGGCATTTTTAAGGCTTTGGTAGTCTGTCGCATGCAAGCATCGTTTGTATGCGACAGACTATCAAAGCCTTGAAAATGCAATGTGCGAAGACTTTAAACTATCTTATGAGGATAGCCTTTTTTGAGGGTCAGAAATCATCAGACGCTCTGGTTGGAGCGGCCCCCCGCTCCATCTAATGATTTCCTTTTGGTGGTGTCAGACTTTTATGGACTAAAACCCACCAATGTTCCTTTAGTTGCCGTTTGCGTGCCAGGACTCTTTCAACTAATCCCGCGACCCTATCAAATGAGGAGCCTGGTTTAATTATTATCGACCATTTACGACTACCACACTTTTACAAAATACCATAATAAATTAACAAACAACTCGTAATATTAACCGTTCATTTCTTAATTTGATCCGTTGAGCTCCGAGAGACAAACGGCTGGTGTTGCGAGCCTCAATAATTTGCGCCGCGCCGCTCTCCGCGTTAGAGTCGCGGAATTCAGTCGTGATTAATCAACGCTGGCAACACTTCATCGCGCGATTATAAGCTTTTAAATATAGGCGGGGGTGCGCCCGGCCCTATATAAATTAGCTAGCGATGAAACGCGCTGGGATAGTGACGGGAGAGGGTTAGAATGGCGTTTTGTCGATTGTCATATGTTACAGCATATCGGGTGGTCAAGTCACTGAAATAGTGTGTGGTAGATTCTTTATGCCATGACTTCAATTACTCTACTGTTGCATTATAAACAACACAATTAGGTACCGCTAACGTTTATAGTCATTGTTTTTTTCTTCTTAGTTAATAAAATATCAAACCATAACGTAGTCGAAGTCTTCATCTACCAATTACCCCATTCTTGTTCTCGTGCCTGTAGTCGATAATCGTAATGCACTCAACAAAAATATCGACAAACGCATCTCCCATCACTATTCAACCCTTTCCCCAGTCAGCGGCCTGCAGCCCGGGGCGCAACGAAACAGTTAACTAAATTAAAGTGAGTGTGAAGACCGCTGCAGGGTTAACTATTCCATTTCGTTTATTGCGCACAGCTCTGTTAACCCTTCAACCCGTTAATAAAGATATAGAGGCCTATTAACTGCGACTTAAGTTTACTTTTATAATCGTCCTTAATTCCTTATAGTTTCTTAATATCCGAAATATTATAATGAGTTTGGATATTTATGCGGATTTTAGGAGCATTCAACAGCATTTACTTTATCATGGTTTAAATTAATGATTTAAAGGTTTTGTGATCCTGTTATTCGTTGACGATGTAATTAAAAGCCCGTTAAAGCTTTTTATTGCATATATTTAAAGTAGTCTTTACTTAGTTCTGCAACTGAAAAATACAAGCTTTTGTTTTATTTATATCAATTGGTTGGGTAACTGATAAATGACCGGAAAGTGTCTAAAGGACAAGATGTTACACGTTTATGTAATTACCCAGATAGTTATGTGCAAATTATATAAGGGAACGTTTTACAAACATAAAGGTATTAAGCAGCTGATGTCGCAAATTCTGCGGGTACTAAATAACCTATGATGAATAACACACGAGTGTTAAATCTATAGAGGCTAAGAAAACGTAATCATTGCTAGTTAAACGATTCAGCTTTATTATTCACGTACTTGTTTTACTACAGCTTTTTGTATAGAGGCATGGACAGGCTATACTCAGACGCATAATCATGAAAATCTGCAATCATCAGAATAGGCTCGAACTCAACCCTTTCAAATTCGTATGTTTTATGTATTAGTATCAAAATATCTAAAATGACACGCGGCTGATGATACTGAAAGCTTCATCGGAATTGTTAATGTCAACACGGTCGGATCCGCGTGGATATTTTGTTTTTCGGTGGCCATCACTACGACCCGCCGTATTCCACCTCGGACGGCGTGACATCCGTATTGTCAGATATCGTGAGTAAAGTGACACGCAACGACATCCGATAGTGGATTTTGTTTTGATCGGTCATTTATTTACATAAATACATAAAACATCGTTATTTACGGAATGGAACGTGTCATATCGATATGCCATTACTGAGTCTAGCCGGCTAAAGTGTGTATTTTAGAAATTGACGGATATGTTTTAACCAACAGTCTGATGGAGCTCCATCGAACATTCAATTCATTCAAAAATATTCGTCTGCTTCCGTTCCAGAAATAGTCTGACCAAATGTAGAAATCAAGTAATAATTGAACTAAAAATGTTCGAACACGTCTTTTATGGCCCACATTTTTACGATATTTTCGGCTTAATCACCATTAACCTTAATCAGTAGCTAATACAGTCTGGTGCTGCGTGGGTAGATATGGCTCTGAAACGGTACTTAGAGAAGAAGCCCCATTCTCCTACATTATCGTGAACAGCCGCCGCCGAGTTGTTCCAGCGGTCACACTCGTTGACCTCCGCAGGGTTAAGTGGCTGTCGCTACTAAATCCGTTTATTATTTGTTTTCTATTAACCCTGTGATAAGACTGGGGGTATAAAATTTTATTACAACTGCAATGAAATAAGGTAATGTTGGTACGCGGCGGCACTTCTGTCATCGACGCCATCTTAGATATTTTGCGATATGATCAGGAAATGTTCATAAATTGGGATGATATGGCTTTTTAGATATATTACTATTATGGAAAGTGCTGTGATGTTAAAATATAGTATTTTAGCGCTAGCTAGACCTAAGCATATGGATATTTGAATGTAGTTAACTTAAGTAAGTAATTAAGGGCTTAGGGGTTAAGGCATATCTAAAAACTTTTTGTTTTAAAACATGTAATAAAGATTAGGGTAGCAAAAGGCTGCGTAAGTATACATAACTGCCAGTAGTTTGGTGTTTTGTATGAAGGCAGTAGGCGCAGCTAGTACAAGGAACAGTAGTGTTATCTGAAGGTCGTCACGATCACAGTGAGATCGCCTTACGTCGACGACGACGGTGAACTTACAAAGCTATTAAAGGACCACTCGGAATGAATGTACATAGATACAGATAGCTACTAGAAACACGGTACTAGGTAATCTAGTTGGTACTATGCAATAATATTATGAACTTTATACGACAAGTAGGCAGGTTATAGGTGCACGGAACTAAATGTGGTGTTGCTGTCCAGAATACATCCTTAGCGTTACAGATGCTGTGATTTAAAAGCAATCTATAATTGGTGCCGATTCTGTTGTGCATAAACTAATCTTAATATAGGCTATTGTTATCTCTGTCTCTCTAATAAAACAAGAAAGAGAAGGACGTAAATTAGTGTTGTCAAATTTAGTTGAACTAATATTTTTATACAAATTAAGGGTTCCTACACGTATAAACATTTCGACTAAAAAGACGGCAAAGCGCAAGGCGTGCGGCAGCAACCTCTCGCGCACGGCCCTGGTCAGGCCATGGTACGGAGCGAGAGGGAATGGGAAGCAGTCTCCTCCTTCTGCGAAGCAGTAATCCTCGCGAAGGAGGAGGCGGAACGGGTGAGGGAGAGGCTACAACAAAAGACTCGCCCTCACGCCCACAGCAGCAGCCGCCGCAGGAGACTCCCTGGGCGGAGGACGTTTCGAGATGATCTCCGGCCACCGTAGAACAGGGCCTGCGGACGGCAAGTACTGGGTAGCTCGCCGTCCGATCAGCACCAGGCCCGAGAGACGACGGCGCGTAGTGTTCCACGCGCGCCTCAGAGTTGTCAGCAAAACATGACGGGGCGTCATGGCCGATGCCTGCCCAGGTTGGGTTGAGGATAAAGCCCGGGGGTTGAGGATTTTTTTAAAAAAAAATTTTTTTTTTTTTTTTTTGATTGGGGTTGGGAAATCAACCAATGACTTCTTCCGCTCTATGAATTGGCGAGCAGTGGGTAGCTCGCCGTCTGTCAGCACCAGGCCCGTGAGTCGACGGCGCGTAGTGTTCCACGCGCGCCTCAAAGAGATGTTGTCAGCCACCACTGACGGGGCCTATCGTGGCCGGTGCCTGCATGGGGATAGCGGATAAATTCTGAAAATGAGTTACCGCACCCCTGGGCACTCAGGCAGGGAAGGAACAGGGGTGGGTTTTAGTCAGTAAGAGTCTGACACGCCCTCCCGCTCCACCCTAGAGCGGGAGATGTCATTGGATAATTTCCCACCACAAAAAAAAAAGCGCAAGGCGTAAACTAGTTTGACACCTCTAACTTAGTTCATAGCTATAACCGTCCTTTTTTCGGACTGCCTTTTAGTAAAAGATACTGATTCTCTAATTTTAGTTTAGTTATTGAACAAGATATTCGACACAATCGTTCTAAAATGCACCACCAACTGCATCAGACTTGAAAATCGCCTCCTCGAGTCCTTATATTTTGATACCCCCAAACTGCCCCCACATTATCATGTCACAAAAACATACGACCTCACTAATCTAATGGCGACATCATTTTTTTTTATTTTCAAAATTCGTATAGCATATGTCACTTTTGCAGTCAAACCCAATCTAATTATACCTCATTTGATGAAATTCATTCAGCCCTTTAGGCTACAGGGGGCACGAAATAGACATACTTCTTCTTCTTCTTAGCGTGTCGATGGCAAATTTAATGTCTAAATATTATGTTTGGCCCAGTATTCAGCGACGGCAATAGGGAATATGCATGAAAAAATATTTGTTTTCTAACCGGTTTATCGATGAATATACTAAAATAGAGTACGAACAGTGAAAGCAGAATCAAAATTGATCGAAAATTAAACAAGATATAATAATTTTAAATAAATAAACATATCCCTCTCTCGAAAACGCTGTTTTCTATGGCAGTTGTATGGGCGTCATGCCCTTTGACGTCAAAGAACACGTCGGACTTCTCTTTCTAATTATCAACTTTAAAGCTTTATAATTTCGTCGCTGGTGGCTGGATGATATTTTGAAAATGCCTTCATATTTGTTCACTATAGTTAATAAGTCTTAAATTGAACAAATAAAAAAATAATCATGCATATTCCCTACTGCATTCGCATAGCTGCATTAGAGCCATAAGGTCCTCACATGTACGGGGCATGCGGAGCAAGATGAGAGGAAACGCCGCACAAACACTGAAGATCGGAGCCATCCGAGAACCCCCACCTGTGGAGGTTGTCTTTACTGCGGCCAACCTGAGAGAGAGTCTATTTAAAGTTTTCCAGGTTGGCCACGACAACGCGTGCCCAGGCGGAAGGGTCTCCCATGGCTCTATGAAATAAACAGGCATACCTAGACATATTTACATTCTACACACGCTCTAGAAAAACAAAACCCTCATTCTGTGATGGTTGAGTAATAATCGAAAAGGAGAAGTTATTAAAAAGAATCGGGTGGGTTATGAAACTAAATACCTACTGGAACTATTGTTTAGGGTAAATTTAGAAGAGTTGTAGGCATTCTTATTTGCATTATATTATCGTATTCTTAATACTGGTTAGTCAATTTAATTGAAAATGTTCTCTTTAAATACCTGTGTTTAAGCGTACCTAGTAGTTAGAAAATAATGTACGTAAATAATGACACTCATCAAGCTAACATAACTGTCTTCACTTGATAGGTCCTACAAAAACTTAACATGAAAATAGCGTTATAGACTCGTAACGATAGTTCAACTTTGTCTGATCAGTTATCAGAAGATCTAGCGATAGTAATGTATGACCATATAAGGAGGTGAGCAGGTAATTGAATAGGGGACTTTAGGTGTCTATAATAAATAACCTATGGATGTAAAGATACCTAGATACTACTATGTATGACAGGAAGATAGTATGACGGTTAGCTCGCGACCTTAGGAATGATATTTACTAACATAGCATTACATAATAATCAGCCTAGAATGTGCCCACTGCTGGGACGCAGGCCTCCTCTTTGAGAAGAGTCTCCCGTTTCTTTCCTGCTGGATAGAAAATACACATTTTTTATTAATTTTCTTTCTTAGTGTAAATTAATTTGGAGTTTAACTCTCTAAATATAAAAAAAAATCAGTTTAAGTTAAGGAAACGCGTACCTATAGATAAAGAAATATGCGTTTCCTTATCTTGGCCTCTAAGCTAATCCAAAAGACTATAAAATTCTACAAGACATTTTTGACACAAGAAGAAATAAACAATAGACCCCAAATACCTCACAACAGGAAATTCCTTGACACAGCACCGTTAACTGTTGCTGCACATCCGAGAAGTATCGATTCAACCCACTTTCAAATGACACGACACGGTGGCTCGTGGCTCATAATAGCCCCTCCCACGACAAGACACGCCATCACAAAGCCATGTTCTTGGTGTCACAGTAGCTGGACTACTTAGTACGAAACATCGATACTTTTTACAATACGACAAGCTTGCCCTGAAATCTTCAGTTCTTTGTTGCACGTTCTTTGATGCTCTGTAAGAGTTGGAAAAATGAAACTATATGTATGTCTGAATAAGATTCTAATTTTTATCAGAGAAGATACTAGTTTAACAGGACAACTGCTGGACATAAGCTTATCCCAAGCGGCGTCAAAGCATCCGTTCCTTCTTGGATTTACTCTATCCGAGTTACCTGTTGAAGGTCGTCATAAACATTAACTTGGTAGTCATGAGTCAGAAAAGTCAGGGTTTTTTAAAAATCCAGTCCAATTAACCACATTTCCTTTTGATGATCCCTAGATAGAAACTTTAGATGATGAAAAAGGTCACCATTTTGGGACTTAAAAAGATAATATTCTATCTAAATCCAGTAGTAGCCGTTTCCTGACTAACTTGCAAACAGTCAACGCTCCTTTATAACGTTTTTCAACTGTCCACAAACCAGTATAACAGAATATCTGCCGTCACCGTCCTGCGTCCCACGCAAGGAGCGCACGCGCCGCCTCAGTTTTTTCCCGGTAGTTAAAGGTTAATAGAAAGTTGGTAAAACAATGGTCGGCCACAATGGGCATTGTGTTGTGTGTTGAGTCACGATAGCTGGCCCACGTTGGCCCACGTTGTGTTGGTGTCTGTTACTTGTCACTTGTATGTGCTTTTCATTTTTTGGGGTGACAATGTCTCGGAGGAAATGGAAATAAACCGAAAACTGTGCTCTAACCTTCAACTCAACCTTTAAAGTTATCTGACGGTTTTGTGGGAAAACCAGACAGTGATTTTCAAAAGGAAGAATAAAAAATAAAAAAATTAAAAGTCCTGACTGCAAAAGAACGACTTACCATGTCTCAAACAAGTCACTTTTCATCAATCTGATACAGTATTTTTTTTTTAATATCTGCACTTTAGTGGCTTATATCTGTTATTTAATCGCCTCCTTGAGCCCTTTATTTTGATACCCCACATGATCTTGTCACAAAAAAATTCGACAACATCACTAAACTAATGGTAGCCGAATTTTTGTTTTCAATATTCACATAGCCTATGTTACTTTAGCAGTCAAACCCAATCTAATGATTCCTCATTTCTTAACATCCATCCAGCCGTTAAGGCTACAGGGCGAGCCAAAGAAATAAACATACAAACAAACAAACATACTCTCGATGAACATTATCCTCCCTCTGGGTTAGTCAGGTAAAAAGGTGCTCTTGTTTAGAAGTTTTTCGAACACTCCTCCACAAAATCAGTAGCTTACTTAAATAATAAAAAATAAAAAAATACTAAAAATACAACCAACTTCTAAAAATTGCAAAATAACTTCAATTTTGGAAGTCGGTGTCAAATAACGAATAAACAAAAAAATACAAACACCAACTTCCGAAATTAAAGTTATTTTGCAATTTTTCTTTATTTTTGTAAAAAAGTTATTTTTATTTTTCACTTTTTAGTTGTTGTAGGTACTCAATGGTTAACCCCAATAACATGGAATAAGAACATAATTGGAGACAACCAAAACGTCATCTATTTATACATATTTTTTGTTTGTGTTGATTTTTTCAAAAAGTGCTGAATGAACTTCGATAAAATTTATATGGATCCACCTCTCAAGTATGACCTACCGAACAAAAAAAAGAATCATCAAAATCTATACACATTTGTGGCCGCCATTTGGTGGAGATATCGCGTAACAAATATACAAAAAAAAAACATACGACGAATTGATAATCTCCACCTTTTTGAAGTCGGTTAAAAAGTCCATTCATATCATTCAAAATTGTTGCTATGAGCAACAGCAATCAATATAAGTACCAATAGATCAGCCATCAAACCACACCGTATACCAGCTAGTTTGTTGTATCACGTGCTATAACTATAACTAAAATATAACGAGTTATAACTATAACGAGTACTCCGGTAGCCGTCGATCTATCACTTGTTTACACTATAAAAACGAGCAATTATTCACCGGTGATCAGCTATCGATGATTGGATCGACTTTAGAGGTGTTTTACACTGGCCCTTAAAAATATGATCAAGTTACTGAGAGAAAAGGTCAATTAAGTAATTCTGGAAATAAAGCTACATTGAATTAGTAAAATCATTTAAATATTTTGAGGCTATGGTTAATTGTAATTACCTACCTACATATTCTACGTTTCATTATACAAGGCTGATGATTTTCCCTGTAATTTTCCTCATTGTGTCTCGCCTCAAATTTTCCATATTTTCCTCAACCGAAATCATTTCGATTTGGCCACAAAACAAACTTCAAAATTGGCTAAGTGTATACTCTCCCTTACAACAGATGAGTAGTACCAGCCATGTTATTTAAAATTAATAACTAATAGATTGCTCATTGTTCGTGGCCACCAGTGGCTGATCACTGATCACTCTGATCAGCTCAGCGGTCAGCTGATCAGTCTGCTCATTTGTAACCTTCATGCCGATATCTGATAAGTAGTGTTAATTGATCGGTGGAGAAAAAAGTTAATAAAGTTCAAGTCTGAATTAAATGTAGGTAATAAGGCGCCGACCTACATTAATTTACTCCTGGTATTCAGCGTTGTATCATGGAGTAAATATATTGCATTTTGCAGGTAACAAAGCTTATGGACTAGATAAAGAGACTAATCAAATGGGGATTAAAAATATTTTGAACTTCATCGTAATGTTTAAGTGCCAATGAGGTAAATTCCTTAGACTGTGTCTAATAAAAAAATACAGCCGACTTCTAAACATTGCAAAATAACTTAAATTTTGGAAGTCGGTGTCAAATAACGAAGAAACAAAATACAAACACTGACTTCCGAAACGAATGTTATTTTGCAATTTTTAGAAGTCGGTTGTATTTTTAACCGACGAAAAAAAAGGAGGAGGTTCTCAATTCGACCGTATATATATATATTTTTTTTTGTATGTTCAGCCCTTACTCCGTCATTTATGAACCCAGTTTGATTATTCTTTTTTTTTAGATAGGGTATACCTCAAGGGTGGTCCCATGTTAAGGAAGTCAGGATCTGACTGTGGAATCCTGATAAAATTGAGAGAAAACCTTGAAAATTGTGGGCACGTTTAGCGTTTCTGTATGTATGTTCGGCCCTCACTCCGTTATTTATAAACCGATTTTGATGATTCTTTTTTTCTTAGATAGGGTATACCTCAAGAGTGGCCCCATGTCAAGGACATCAGGATCTGATTATGGGATCCTGAAAAAATTGAGAGAGAACCTCGAAAATTGGGCACGAATATTGTTTCTGTTTACTTTTCATAACTTAATCAGGTCTTTGCATGTAGGAACTATCACATCATGAAACTGAGCTGATGATGGAAACCATACCTTTCCTAAACAATAGAAGTTAGATATAAAAACTGGTTTTCGTGACAAATACCACTTAATATCTATGCTTTGAAGAAAATACGGCTTTACAACATTGGAGATAACCTCGACTGGTCAATATCCTGGGAACTTCATGGAAGGATGGTTATATCATCAGCTCAGTGGCAAGAGGAATGATAAAGAATTAGAAGTTAGCCTCAGAGTGTTAAAAGATAATGCGAGCCACAAAAATTCATAAAATAAAACTTTTTTACAAAAAAACAGAACCGACTTCCAAAAAAAGTGCAAAATAACTTTAATTTCGGAAGTCGGTGTTCCTGTTTTGTGTTTTCGTTTTTTGACACCGACTTCCGAAATTAAAGTTATTTTGCACTTTTTTTGGAAGTCGGTTCTGTTTTTTTGCAAAAAAGTTTTTTATTTTTCACTTTTTAGTTGTGGTTCTCCATTAAAACTGTGTTAACAATTCATAGACATACGATAGCAGCAATCGCGGTTGATTTGCTGTCAATTTTTGAAGAGTTCCGTTGTCTGTCTCCGAAACCCATCATCAGATCTTTTTGAAATTTAAATGAGACCATTTCGGAATAAACCCCTTTCGAACAAAAAAAGAATTTTGCAAATCCGTCAATATATGACGGAGTTATGCCCGAACATACATAAAAAAAAAAAAAAAAAAAAAATACAAACATCCGAATTGATAACCTCCTCCTTTTTCGAAGTCGGTTAAAAAAACTTTTTAACAAAAAAAAAAAACCGGCGAAAAAGAACTAAAAAGCAAAAAATAAATGAACCTTGTAATGAGCATATTTACCTACATAAAATATCAAATTTTATATAAACTAATTTTGAGTCGGCGCCAATTAATAAAATGATTAATTACCTACTTACAGCCTTCTTCATTTGTAAGTACTTATAAAATTTAGATATTTAATAATCAGATTTAGTTTATATAAAATTTGATATTTTATGTAGGTAAATAAGCTCATTACTCAAGACTTAAAAGGTTCATTTATTTGTTGCTTTTTAGTTCTTTTTCGTCGGTTAATTTTTTTGTTAAAAAGTATTTTTTGTAAAAAAGGTTTTTAATTTTCCCTTTTTAGTTGTTGTACCCCAGAACTAAATCTAAATAATAAAGTTATGCCATGAATGGATAACCCCAATAACATGGAATAATTGGAGACAACCAAAACGTCATCTGTGTATACATATTTTTTGTTTTGATTAAAAAAAAAAAATTGTATCAATTTCGATAAAATTTATATGGAAGTATGAGCTACCGAATAAAAAAAGAATCATCAACATTTATTCACAAATGGCAGAAAAATCGCGTAACATACAAAAAAGAACATACAGACTAATTGAGAACCTCCTCCTTTAGGAAGTTGGTTAAAAATAAAATAATAAGCATGGTCTTTCCTGCTTTTGTGCATCATCAAAGTATGTGAATGTAAATAGTTCACCAAGCTGTATACGATTACATATCTGATTGATATAAAATATTGGGAAATGCAATGTTGCTCTTCCGGGTCTAGAAATTTCCTCCTCCAATGTATGAGTAGGTATTTATAGTGATCTAGAAGGCAGTTAGTGAGCTTTCAGCTCATAAAATAAGCAGTGATAATAATTTAACTGTTATAGTACAATAACGTATTTTTGTAATCTTCCTACGTTGTTTGCTCGGCTGTTGCCACTGTTTATTGTAGCTATGAGCCTCCAATCTAAACTGTATGTCTGCTGAATAACTAACAACGCTGTATTTTAACTTGATTTATTTTATTGTATTTTTATTTATAGTTCCGTTTATTCTTCTTCTTCTTAGCGTGTCGATGGTAAATTTAATATCTAAATATTATGTTTGGCCCAATATTCAGCTTCGGCAATTGCATTCGCTGATGCAGCCATAACGTCCTCACATGTACAGGTGACAGGGCATGCGGAGCAAGTTGAGAGGTGGGCCATGGTCTTTGGAGAAACGCCGCACAAACAGCGAAGATCGGAGCCATCCGAGAACCCATTCCATTTATTCATTCTTATATTCATTTATATAATATTTTTAGATATTTCAATAAAAAATATAAAAAAACATAAAAAAAAAATAGTATCTCACAGGTATCAGGAACAGGGTCCAAGCTACCCGGCGGTCAGGGCTCCAAATAGAAGAACCGCCTGACAATCCGAACCTTGTTCTGTACAGCTTTCTGAATCAAGCCCTTGATCTACTAATGAGTGCCTCCCTAGGTGTTAATCGGGCTCGTGACTATAAGGCCATTGGCTGACAAGACTAACGGCACAAAGAGCGCTGAGTCCACATCCCACATGTCGACAACCTCACGAGCCAAGTCAAGATACTTCATTTGCTTATCTTGCTCAGCTTTCACGATGTTCTTGTCATGCAGGGCGGTTATGTCAACAATAACCGCGCCCTCACGCCTCTCGATTCGGTCTACCACCACTATACCAGACTTATTTGCTACAATAGTCCTGTCAGTAATGATGGACCGATGCCAGTACAATGACATATGACCATTATCAAGAACTAGGTCGGGCACATACCTGTGGTATAACACTTCCGATTCCACAATAGAGTATTTCAGACCAAGTTGCTGATGGTTAATCCTTGCTACAAAGGTGTGCGCCTATGCAAATACTCTCCGTTAGCTAGACGGGAACAACCAGAGATTATGTGGCGGATTGATTTATTTATCGTTTAAATCTTTGCATTCTCTGCTAATAATAACTACCTAACTATAAAGATTTTTTTTCGGGACATGCCCGCCACATTTTTCCTAATCACTGCAACTTCTGAAAGTCGAGTTCGAAGAGGAGCTCGTGGCTAAAGTAATAACAGAAGAGCTCGTGGCTAAAGTAATAACAGCCGCACGGATCGATCCATCAGGTTAAGCTACGCTTGCCGGGGTAGGTCCTTGGATGGGTGACCATATTTACATACTGAGACTCCTCCGTGCCTCGGAAAGCACGTTAAGCCGTTGGACCCGGCTGTCAATCGTGGATCTTTGACAGTTGTTACGGGTCGTCAGAAGCCCGAAAGTCTGATGACAACCAGTCTTACCAAGGGGCATCGTATTACCCAGTAACTGGGTTGTGGAGGTCAGATAGGCAGTCGCTCCATGTAAAATACTGGTATTCAGCTGCATCCAGTTAGACTGGAAGCCGACCCCAAGATAGTTGGGAAAGATGACTGCAACTCCTGAAAGTCGAAACTAACATTGGCGACCACCAGAAAACGGCGAGGTAACGAAGCTCGACGACTCCCGGAGAAACGATTACACTGTCTTTGCAACGAAATTAATTCAGTAAATAATAGCATAAGAGTAATAAAAATTCATAATTTCCAGTAACTCACCATTGTTCCTGCAGTTGCAATGTTGTCCTTGTGGTTAGATTTAGTTATAAGGTAGGTAGGTAATTCAGTCAACCCTGATCATTATCGAACATAAATAAAAACGCTTATTTATTAAAACAGCTAAGTAACACTTAGATAATTACAGACCATTAAAGTGTTTATCACCGTATCGTAATAAATAAATAAAAAAATAAAAAATTAGCAACTAAGTATATTCTCATTACGCCAAAGCACATGCGTTGTCAGTCAATCATAAACGTTTTTGTTGGCTTTGAATGACCCCGACTAGCCACACAAAATATATAGAAACAGAATGTTAACTTCGCTCGATAGCATTTCACACATGAGCACAACACACAGGCCAAAACCACCAACATCATGGTGATCTAAGATTTAAGAAAACTGAGAGATTGATTTTGGAAAAATCAATCTCGTCTCATCTCACAACACAAAATTCGTCGGCCCAAAATGTATACTAGAACGAGCTCGATTAAGAGTTGGAAGTCTTGCTGCGGCCAGGTCTTTAACCTCACACAACATATTGAAGATGGGTTCGAAATAAGGGAAGTGACAGGTGCAGTATTCGAATACTTGTTGACAGCCTACGATATAGTTAAATTAGTGCTTGTTGTGGAAGGCTATTAATTTAGAGGACCCAAAGTTCACTGGAATTCTCAGAGAACTGCTCAGTCATCGATAATTTCAAGTGAATCTTCCTGATGATAAGAGTAGATGACGAGCCCAAAAAAACGGTCTGCTTCGAGGTAGTGTACGTGACCTACTGTTTAGCAGTTACGCATAGAAAGGGCAAAACAAGAAAAGACTCACGCTGCCCAATGAACAGTTACAGCTCAGTGTTCCAGAGACTAAAAATCTGAAAAAGTTTTTTAAGATGTGCGAGACCATGGCATGACATGATGGCAACTCTGCCTCAAAAATATGCGATCTCTGGCGAGAGAAGCTCTTCCATCTGGCTTTTTCATCGAGTCATCGGAGAGCCTTCCACCTGGGCACGCGTTGCCGTGGCCGATCTGGAAAACTCTAAATTGACTTCGTACTCAAGTTGGCCGCAGTTAAGCCAACCTCCACAAGTGTAGATTTTCGGATGACTCCGGTGTTTATGCAACGTATCACTGCAGACCATGGCTCTCCTCTCATTTTGCGCCGCATGCCCTGTTGCCTGTTGTCTGTACATGTGAGGACCTTATGGCTGCGTCAGCGAATGCTGTTGCCGTGGCTGAATACTGGGCCAAACACATCATTCTCCTGCCCTTATCCCAATTTATTTGGGGTCGGCGCAACATGTCTTTTTCTTCCATACTCCTCTATTAGTCGTCATCTCTGTAGTCACCCCCTTTTTACCCATATCCTCTTTGACACAGTCCAACCATCTTTTCTTTGGCCTGCCCCTACTCTTATAGCCATCCACATCCATACACAAGACTTTCCTCACGACATTTTCTTCATTCCTCCGCATCACATGCCCATACCACGACAACCGATTTCCACACAATTTTTCAGTCAGCGGTGCCACTTTCAGACTTCCTCTTATATACTCATTCCTAATTCTATCCATGCGCGTAACACCACACATCGCTCTTAGCATTCTCATCTCAGCTACATGCAATTGCTTTTCATTCATCCCTTTTGTGGCCCAACATTCTGAACCATACAAGACAGCAGGTCTGACCATTGTTTTATAAATCTTCCCCTTAAGTTTTAGGGGAATGCGGGAGTCACAAATAGTCCCGGTGACCTGGCGCCATTTCATCCATCCAGTGTTAATTCTGTGCTTAATAGTCCGATCTATTTCGCCATCGCTTTGCACGAGTGGACCGAGATACAGAAAATCGGAGCAGACTGGGAGAAGCGCGCCATCTAGCACTACAGCTTCAGAACTGGAGAGACCGCCGAAATCGCAGAACATGTATTCAGTTTTGGTTCTGCTGATTTTCAAGCCAACTTTCTCCAGCTTCTGTTGCTACTTCTCCAATCTGCTCTGGATCTCAGGTCCATCTTCACCGACCAGAACAATGTCGTCGGCAAACAGCATGCACCAGGGTGCCTCTTCCTGTATTTCCGACGTAAGAGCGTCCATAATCAACAGGAAGAGGTAAGGACTTAAAGCCGACCCTTGATGCAAGCCTACAGCCACACTGAACTCATCGGTGTTGCCAGCAGCCGACCGGACGTAGGTACTAGATTGTCTGTACATAGCACGAATCAACTCAACATACTTCCCAGGCAAACCTTTCTCTTTCAAGGCCCACCACAACACATCCCGAGGTACCCTATCATACGCTTTCTCAAGATCAATGAACACCATGTGCAAGTTCTTGTGCACACGTCTGTACTTCTCGCACAATTGACGGAGAGCGAAGGTGGCGTCCATTGTCCCTCGACCTGGCATAAACCCAAACTGGTTCGGGGTAATCTCACTCTCCTCTCGCAATCTTTTCTCTATCACTTTCTCCCATACTTTCATAGTATGTGACATGAGCTTTATCCCTCGATAGTTGTTGCAGTCCTGTACATCCCCTTTATTCTTGAAGATGGGCACTAGCGAACTATTGCACCATTCTTGTGGGATCACTTCTTCATACAACAACTTATTGAAGAATAAAGTCAGCCACATACATCCATCCTCTTTTAAACACTTCCATACTTCTACTGGTATGTCATCAGGGCCCATGGCCTTTCCATTTTTCATACATTGAACTGCCTTTCTTACTTCATCCATGCTAATTTCTCTCACCAAACCCATATTTACTTGTACCTCTTTGAGCACACCATTCCATTCATTCTCTTCGTTCATCAACTTTTCAAAATACTGGGCCAAACACAATATGTATTTAAAAACTTAATTTGCCATCGACAGTTCTTGGGTGGACGCTGGGCCTTCTGTAATTACAATTTCACATAGTGGTAGCTGTCAGAAGTCAGTAGCTATTGTCGACAGAAAGTGTAGATAAATAGCCGCTGTCAATCGCTAGGTGCGAATAAATAAATACAATCGTTTAATATTGACGAGTGGATACTCGATCTTAGTCCAATTGAATGGGCCGAGCTGATCTTAATAAAAAGTAGCTAAATTTCAATTGTTTTGTTAGATATTATTAATGTTTGTTTGTCAGCATGAGGTCTAGTTTATTTTTTGTTAGGCCAAATTATTATTGTGTGCTAGTTATATGAAATATGATTCAATATCATATTTCATTGACTCTAATATAATACCTGTCTGTAATGGTCTCAGTGAAAGACAAAAGCCTCTTTGCATAGATACAAAAAAGTATTATCAGAAAAGTTGATAATGAGCATTAGTGATTAATCACTCTTTGTATGGAAGACTACTTATTTACATTCAGGTTTTTACTAGATGCTTTAATTCCCCTTAAGTAATAGATCCCATTGGTATCTAATATATCGTAAACTAACTACATTTCAAAGACATACTTATTATCATCATCATCATTTTAGCCGAAAGATGTCCATTGCTGGACCTATATAGGCCTCCCTAAGTGCCAACGTCACTTTGGCCAGTCCTGTGCCTCTAGCATCCAATGGACTTTCGGGGCTTTCACCAGGTCATCGGTACACCTTGTGGCAGTCCTACCAACGCTGCGTCTTCCGGTACGTGATCGCCACTCCAGAACCTTTTGGCTCCAAGGACCATCTGTTCTGCAAGCAATGTACCCCGCCCACTGCGGGCTCTAAACAAAAACTTTGGAAGTGAAAACTCCTTTAGGCACGTTGGGCATTTTTGAGATGGGAAAAAACAATTGAACTCACCACCGACACCGACATCGACGCCGATGCCAACACCGACACCGACGCCAACACCGACACCGACGCCAACACCGACACCGACGCCGCCACCGAAACCGTTACGCGATCCGCTAAGAGTGCCACGCATTTTAAATTTTTTAAAAATTGGCAAAAAAAAATATTTTTCACTTTTTAGTTGTTTTACCCCAGAACTAAAACTAAATATTAAAGTTAAGCCCGAATTGATAACCCCAATAACATGGGACATAGAATTTGAACATAATTGGAGCAAACTAAAACGTCATCTGCGTATACATATTTTTTGTTTTTGTTGATTTTTTCAAAAAACACTTAATTAATTTCGATAAAATTTATATGGGACCACCTCGAAAGTATGACCTACCAAACAAATATTTAATTATCAAAATTTATTCATAAGTGGCGGAGTAATCGAGTAACAAACATATTTAAAAAAAAAACATACAGCCAAATTGTGAACCTCCTCCTTTTTGAAGTCAGTTAAAAATTACTAACTACTGCAACTGAAAGTAGTTAAACTATTCATCGGAAAACCAACAACCTAGATATTATGGTCATAATAAGACACTTATCTATAGAAATTTTCTTCAAAGTCGACCTAGACAAATATTTTCTCATTTTCCTGTAGAACACATTACATGTCAATAGCGTTTACCCAGGGGTGATACTTGAAGAATGGCCGGGGATGGTGACCATAGTGTGTGGTAATTGTTTCCCATGCCGGGGCAGGCGGTGGCGGGATAAATCACTGTAAATCAGATAACTCGAGAATAAAAGTGTGAGATGGCCGCCCGATGGACTGAGCGGTCGCCAGGGGCGGCCATTAAAAAAGCTGTACTAAGTCTGTGTTTTTCTGTGAAGTTGCTTCATGGTCAAATGATAATTTGTAAATAATGTATGCTGACAGTTAACTCTCAGTATCTACTCTTTTAGTATTTACAAACTTGCTACAGTATTCCATAATAATATATTATAGCGATCTGACATTTGACATGCAAACATTTTAACGATACATAAGATTTTTTCGTTACTTCCTTGCTAGTTTACTTTTAAATAATAATGTTGCTCAATAGTTAGTTTAGCTTAGTTAACGTCTAGCCAGTCATAATGACATAATGTTCGAGTTACTGTGTTTTCGCTTTTCTTTTGGCTCCACAATCTTCAGACATAAGAAGGATGTAAAGGCGGGTGGACACTGGTTACAAGACAAAAGGTGGGCGGATGTCAGTTACTGACTAATGTGGGAAACATAGGGGAAGTAATTGAGATGGATCTCTTACTGTGACAAACGGAAGTGAAAAGAAAACTGTGTCAAGAATCGTGACTGTAGTACTTAGTTAAGATGGAACTACTGGTAGGCGCTTCAAACATTTTTATTCACTGCATAGTTTTAGCTTGTTAGATCATGGATATGAACTTGACATTAATCGGAACAAGAGTAAATATGTATGTTCAGTGAGTACTCACTGGCTAGAAGTGAGCATTCACTGAACACATTCATAACGTAACATCACGCCGGTACTCCCCAGAGGGTTAGGCAGAGGTGCACCTATAGTACACCCACATTTCGGTGGTTATGAGTCCCATGAATACCGGGCACAAGTCCAGGCTACTTGTGCCCGGTTGATGGCAATAGGCTCGGCACCTATTCATGGGACTCATAACCACCGCATGGGACTCATAACGAACCCAGGACCTCATGCTCAGCAGTAGCGGTTTGCGGCCACTAGACCAACGAGGTGGAAGAGCAATCACCGAACATTATACATATTTGAATTATTTTTGCGAGGCTCTTTAATACAAACTTTCAGTCGAATATTGTTTAGGTACTAAAGAAACAAAAAGATTTACTTTACATTTATACTTTATTTTCTTCGATCAATCACTGCTTAAAGAAAATCGGAACAAAACCAGGACTTCAGTTGTTTTTATCGTTCCAGCGTTAAATCTAGGTCAGATTTAGCAGCCAAGTTTAGACCTACCTTTCCATAGAATTCTCGTTCTTATCTGCAAGTAAATAATGGTTATAATGACGTGGTGGTCACATTTAGAACACAAACGGCCGGTCCGGCTCGGACGGCCGGCGCAAATCTCGTGGGCGGCGGCATTTGTAGCTGATTGCCGCTTTTTGTAACACTTATTGAATACGGGTCCCTATGGGATTATATGGAATTTTATATCTACCATCGACATTTACAAGGTTTTTCTTAGTGAGGCAGTTTTCCTTGGTTTTCTGGCACTTGTTGCGCTTAGATGGCTAAAAGCGTCAATCTGAGATTAAATGCCCTATAGGGTACGTTGTAGAGTGACACTAGCTAGAGTGTTTTCTAATAACATAAGGCGGCTCCTAATGCTAATAAAATAACAAAACAAAGTTATTGAACTAACTGTCAATTTCGAAACAGAATATTAGTACCTACTCACTAGCCATTTGCTAATTTCACTATGAACATCATCATTTCAGCAAAAGTCCTGGACATAGGTCTCAGCGTCAATGCCGATCTGCATACCGGTAAAATCTAAAAGAAAAGTGTGTTAATGAAAGCTAAACAGAATACATTTGTTCAGATGACTGCAAACCAACACCACATAATTCAGTACACCGACAGCCAACAATCCCGCATGTTCCCGTCTACTTCACACTTCACCAATCCGACAATTCCTAACTTTCCTAAACGTCCGCGGTTTAAGAGGACGTTGCAAAAAACAAATGAATCAATTACCGCCGGCTGCCAACAAAAACGCGGGGCATTTCGCCCGCCACTAATGTAACCTCTAATTCCGCTCATTTGCAGGCATTTTGCTGGGCATTTGCTGGGCATTTTGCAGGGCATTTGTAGCGCATTTGCCATCGGTTTTGCGGTCAGGCCGTTTTTTACAGCGCTCAATACGCCTGCGGTTTGAACGTGTGTCATTTGTTAGCGTTGTTTGTGGTGAGAACCTTTTTGTGGTCACTGTGGCATGTTCGACAAGTTTCGTTTTAAGAGTTTTTGCTGGATGATGCTTGTTGGTTTGCTATCGTGTTGTGAAACTGATAGTTTCCATTGGGCAGCCATTTTTATTGTTATTTTGTTACAGTTTATGACTTTTGGTTTACAGTTTTCACAGTTACAAGTTATTCAACAGATTTCATAACGAGTCTGTGTCACGAATCATCAAGTTTTCCTCCCGATCTTACCTACGCCTCTGTTCCACCACCGCACTCATTAAACAAACTAAACATTATCAAAGCACACACCATAAACAATACACGGCAAACAAACTTAATTCCGAGTAACACAATAAATATGAAACCGAGCTCCAACTTTAAACAGTGCCATAAATACGGTCGCTCGTAAAGAGGAACTAGACCTGAAAGTTTGTGCGGCTAGCGCATAAATCATACAATCTAACCCTCGGCGAGGATTCCGGGAGTGTATGAGTGGAGTCGCCCACTCCCCATATGTCAGCTCGGTCAAGCAGCCGCTATTTGTCTTGCAAAAATTCGGAGGAGCATGTGAAGAATGTCTTGTCCCCTACGTCCGAGAGCGGAATGTGTAGGGTTACACACCTACCGGTGTTGTACCAAGATTAAAAGTTGGGTTATTGACAAGAGGAAATAGACAAGCCAATAGTTTGTGAGCTTGAAGCTTTGGGAGTAATAAAATATTCGAGTGATCCTTTCTTTTCATTCTGATAAAGTGTTGTCTCAAACTAACGGGGTTGGTTGTTGATATTTTTTGTGCATTTTGATGAAGTTTCTTATCACACAACGGTTTCATAACATTACAAAATCTTGACATGTTTCAAAATTGATCTTCGATCACCTCTAAGCCTCCAAAAATCTAACATCCCAAACCACTGAGTGTCTAAATATTTCCATCCCATAACATTATTTTTCATTTTATAGGAAAGACAAATACTTCACAAATCAAAGTCCAAGACGCTGGGCTGAATAAATTGCCGTAGCCCAGCGCCCTGATTGCGGGCTACGTAAATATACACAGAAAGTACGACAAACAGACAAACAGACCGCTCTGTTTATATACTCCTTACGGGACGCTTTTCGGTGAAATCTTGCGAATACTTTCGGATACGGACTCGAAATTTTGAACATTGTTGTGGAAAGTTTTGAGAGGGAATGTCTTAGGCTTATTGTTGTGACCTTCAGGTAATATGGTTGGCTGGCTTTCTTGTGGCTGGTGTTGTAAAAAGCTTCTTTTTATATTTTTAAAGGGCAGTTCAGTGCCAGAACACTTCCTGACTGAACACTGCTAAGTTTTTATATGTTGGGAATAAGGCTGCGGTCCTCAAAGCACAGTTTAACGTGTCTCGTCTATTTATAATCCAATCAAGTCTGTAGAAGAAATACATGGTTGCTTTTAAAAAAATTCAAGAAAAGGTTCAACTTTAGAAGAGCCGAAGTTATATCTATATTTTCCCTTAAGTAAACCATCACCAAACATGTAAGAACAGCCCCAACATTAAGCGGGCTCGCACTCAGCCGGCGGGCGCGGTGTGTGACCGCAAGCCCCAACTAATGGGCCACAAACGGGCCGCATTTAGCACCCGCGAGGAACATCAAGTGAGGAAGTTTAATAATACGCGTGTAAGTTGAGTCTAGGTGCGTCTTTAGCGTGTGGTCTCTATCAACACCTTACCCCTCAGGGGGTGATCTGTGTCTCTATCATTTGCTGATTTCGAGGACATGTTTCAGGAATCCCAATGCTTTTTTTTTGGATTGTCTGTTGTAGGTTCGTTATCAACAAATTAAAGCTTCAAAATGTGGTAGGTACAGAAGTTTACTCGTACCTTCTGCTATTACAAGGTGAAAATTGTACTTTGCAAGGTTTACCATCCGGGAGTCGAAGACTGTTACTGCATCCAAGTATGAGACACTAAAAATAAAAAATAAATGGACTCTATGAAAGAAAACTCAAACAAAAAGTTGGATAATTTGGAATGGTCATCATTTTTATTGCAAATAACTTATAATATAAAATAATATTTTTATCTTAACCATCCCTCTCTATCAGCTTTTTTAATCGGCTCAACAATATCCACAACATATCTATGAACTAATAGGTCCGTTTTTAAAATCGGCTCAGCGCAGGTGGCTTGTCCGTTGCGGTCTGTGTCCGGGTGTCCGGTCCAATCCGATCGTATTTGCGTAAGCCTGCCGCCGTCCTAATCCGCTCCGGATTATTGACGAGACGTCCAGCGACCACGCTTATTAGTTGAGGGTCCGAGGCGCGAGATTCTAGCGATATTGAGATTGTAAAATGGTTTTGTTTATCGGTCATAGAGTCAATTGACAGCATCAGCTTCTCGTTGGATTCAAATGAATTGGTTTACTTACACATTTTCTTTTATTCTATTCTATTCTATCTTCGTATTTCAGTTCTTTAACGCAGAAAAAGATATGTTGCGCCGACCCCAAATAAATTGGGATATGGGCAGGAGGAGAATGATGATGATGGTGAATGATGAACGTAGCCCAAGACTAACGCTCTTCCTGCCTCTGTCTGGAACAAGGTGCGACAATTTTCCCTGTTCCTGAAAGTTTTTAATCTCTCTGTTCAGCAGCGGAATACTGTCAAGAATGAAGTCAATTTTGAAGATGAAAAAGTTGAGACAAACAATTCATCGGTACTTCCTCAGATGATTTATATTCTGTACCTTATCTCTGCCGCCTACGTCTTGAGTCACTCTTGTCTAAGACGGTGGTACAGCCAACAAGCAAGGGTCAGCCGAGGCATGCCAATTTGCTTTGTCCTTACTCACCTCGGATAACGCTCTATTATACGGAGACCTTTGTGTCTCTAGTTTAGAGCCATTTTCATTGGCTTTCTCTAAATGCCTGTTGGCGATAGTTGCTCGTCAAATTGGGGCTTTGATGATTTGGGAGAAAGGGGCGGATTAGTAAGAACTCCAAAGTGCATAATTCTAAGTTCAACTATATAAAACGAATGCCCGATATGACGCGTACTTCTTGTGTTCTGATGTGTCTAAATTGGTTGAGGATATGAACACGCTTGTCAAAAGGAAACTTTGCAATTTGCTGAAGCAGGATTTTGATGCTCATTTTCTTGACATATATCCCTTAATCACCTTTCATAGCACAACACAGAAACTTATACCACGATCGTAATTAATTACCAACACGACTTGGGCAGCAATTTGTGTCATAGACAGACACAGACTCGATATATATTTGCCCTGACTCAAACATTTTGTAGGTAAGTAATTGTCATTTCCTGTACTATGGTTTTTTTCTTATTGCATTCTATGGTCAGCTGTAATTAATGGAATTTGCGGCCACATATTTGAGCTTCGTACCCACTTAACGTGTTTGAAACGTGCATCCGCTATTAATATCCTTTTACTGCAATAAGTCATAAGAAGTGAGTTTTTTGGTTTGTCAGGCGCATAGGAAAATGTCTAGAACATGATAAATACGGTATGTTCTGCCATAACATCTGCCAATTTCACGCACATTTTATTACATGAACCCATAATTGGGAAATTATTGTCCAATTCAAATTTAAAAAATATTGGAATAGGACAAAACTTCCCAATTATATTTGTCGTTTTAATGTACGTGTAAGTGCAAGTAATAAAATTGATTTTTCAATATCTATAAAATGTGATGAAGGTTTATGGAAATTAAATCTTTAAACTAAAGAAATGCCACCTACCACGATAAATTTTATTGCGAATATATAAAAGTAGATAAATGCTGACATTTAATCGAAGAAGATCGAGTTGCTTCAGAAAGTAATGTGAAGGGACACTTCCAAGGGGCCGTAATGATGTCCCGGACAACTCTTTGGCACGAGAGTGTCGGTAGCGTGTACAAGTACATAGAGTTGTTAATTCGATAAAAAATTAATGCTTGGCCACCGGACCTATAACAATAATAATTTTATAGCAGGCTAGCAATGTGAAACTACTTTCTCTCTTTGTTATTATTGGCAAGGTGCACCACAGACTAGCCCGGAGCAGTAATTGCATTTCATTTTAACGTTTACACTATCGATATTATCGTTTTGCTCACTTTATAGCTGTCAACATAGCCTTTCCAGTAATAACAAGTTTAATGGACACAAATTATGAAGAATATTACTATGTTTAATTAGTATGAACAGATTAATAGTAAGGTAGTATTCTTTTCAGGAAGAAACGAAGATAATTATTAGATATAGATTTTGTTTTATTGCAGCGAGTAGATAGGTGTGACAATTATCAAGTACCTAGATAAATAGATAAATTATCTAGTTGTTAGGTACGGAGATAGTCTGCAATACCAAAATTATATTTTAACTAGCTGACACGACAGACGTTGTCCTGACGCGCGCACTGTCAGACTCGCGAAGATTTTAATAGTCGTTAAGTTTTCTGAAATTTTCCAATTTTCTGGGCAAAAATATTAATTTTTTTCTTTCATAAGAACCTTCTCCTGACAATAACAAATACAACAAAAAAAGAATTAGCGAGATCAGTCCAGCCGTTCACGCGTGATGCCGTGACCAAGGGAAATAGGGATTCATTTTTATATATATAGATTATCATACATCGCGTAACCATTTCACTAGGTACCTAAACATATGATAAGGTAATGATTTGATTAAAATTAATCTGTGAAAACACTTTATTTCAAAACAACCACTCCACCTGATTTTCGGTTAGAACAACTCTCTAAACATCTAACGCAAAACGATTTTGTCTAAAAAATGCGTGTAGTAGTAAGTGCGAAGCTGTGACATGTGACCCCTGGGCCCCTCACTCCTCGGCCAGGCGATGAATCTGATGACCGAGTCGCCGGTTATCAGGCCGTTTAGCAGAATATAGCCAGCAGGGTGTATTGCCCAGTTCTAGTTCACTATCTAGAAGTTATTGGATCATTTTCTCAGTTTTGAGTATTCAGTTGGTCGGTCATTATTTAAGGATTTATGAACTCTGCAGAACCGTGCAACGAAGATTGTGGTAGGTATCGGGGTTTTGCGTTTTTACAAAGATATTTCTAATATTTATCAGTCCTACCTAATAATAATCTAGAATATTTTGCTGAGTCACAACAACAAAGTCTTGTGTATGGATGTGGATACCTATAAGAGTAAAGGAAGGCCAAAGAAACGATGGATGGACTGTGTGAAAGAGGATAAGGGTAAAAAGGGGGTGACTACAGAGATGACGACTAATAGAGAAGTATGGAAGAAAAAGATATGTTGCACCGATCCCAAATAAATTGGGATAAGGGCAGGAAAATGATGAGTTTGTTGACTCACTTATGTTTGTTTTATTATTATAGGCGATATTTAAATGCAAACTAATGAAATACGTAAAAATGCACACACTGAGCACCAGGACAATACAATTCAAAGGATATCGCGTAAATACAATACACCACGAAGTAAACACTTCTCATGTTGCTACGAGCAGGTACTAGTTTCGCAGGTCTTGCAAAAGTCGTAAAGTCACATTACGGTCGTCTACAAAAAAATAAGAATAAAAGAGTCGGAACTTGGAAGTCTCTCAAAAGTTCGGACGCTTCACCCCCGAGGTCGTTTATGGCGATCGGTTGCCATCTGATAGTCGCCCTATGTGCCTGCAACCCCTGAAGATGTCTTATCATTTTATTTAGGACTTTCTAAAGGAGTAGTTCCGGTGGGGGTGAGGTCAGGTGAAGGATAAAATTCATGTGTGTAACGGAATTGGAGTTTATTATTTTCTAGATGATTGGAGTTAAGAACGTGTCTAACCCTACTTTAATGCCAAAGTGTGACAGGTTTTTACTGAAGTAGACCTTGATAAGTATTCAACTTCAAATGCTCAATTCAGAAAGCAGACGTAAGAAAGCTTTGTGTGTCAATGTTTAGGCAGATAGTGTTCACAGATATGTTCATAAAGAATTACGTATGCTTCTTAAAGGGTTAGGAGTGTGAAGGAAGCTAGGAAGCTTCCTAATCAAATTGGTGATTACAGTTTGCAGTTATGGCGACATACCCATTGAAGAGTGTTATGGAAATTGTGAGGTTTAATATATAATAGCGGACATTTTCATATCAGGTTCCTAGGTCAAGTATGAATGTGTAAAATACGACCAAACCTTTACCCCGGTTTTCAGTCAAAATTACGATTATAAATAACTAGTTATGGTCTACTTGTGAACAGTCCCAGTGTCGACATGTCCTCATCGAGCTGGCTCGACTAACAAACGCACTGAGTTAACTGCGTCGTAAACCTCATGTTTTGAAAGTAGGTGGGCCGTAGAATACTCGCACATGATTGAATGTAACAGAAGACCCAGTTGAAAGAAACTAACAAGCAATATAGGTAAAACGTTTAACTGCTAACCACGAATGTATCACGCCTAACATTGACGGCAGCAGTGTTATCTCTATATACAAGGTGAAGACGTCAACAATGGTAATATTCATCTTTATGATCAATTTTTACTACGAATGGGGCCAATACTGAAATCGCGAATAACAATAACAACAACTCGACAATATGTACTGAACCGCTTTATTTTTTTTCGCAAATTCAGGGTTGGTCCCGTAGTAAAATTTGATCATGATGATGACTTTTGCTAGTGTTTTATTTATTGTAGTATCTACCTTGTATAGTAAGCTTTTTATTTCCATATTAAAATATTTAACATTCTAAATGTTTGTTAGTCGTGTTAGTACATTTAACTTATCAATGTAGTGTTAGTGTGGTTAGCTTCTTTTCTGGGATGTGGATCCCTGCTTGGGTAAAAAGTCCTCCTGCTTTTCGTACCATAATTCTCTATCTCTGCCTGGGCCAGTCTTGCCTAGCCTTGTCTTCGTCGATGACTACACTCCTACGTAGACTACTCTGCTGTAGTCAGCGCAGTGTTGACTTAACCACATCTCTTTATCAGTATCACCTTTTTAGGATTCACTCGTGTGTCTGTCTTTCTGTTCGTATGTCCGTCTGTCACAGCTAATTTGCTCCGAATGTACCGGACCAATAGATTTGAATTTTGATACACACTTAATTTTTGTTACAAATTCGCGGACTGTTTACCACCACTTATTGATAAGGAAGCGTATCAGCAAACTTTTGTATGTCACCTTAGAGCGTGTTCTTATGCAGTTGGACTTCTATTCTTGTTTATTACGTTGTGTGTCTGTAGATAAAATAGTATTTTTCCGCGACACTAGTTCTGAATGCTTCACAGTTCATATTTACAACTGAACTGTGCATCGATAATGCAATGGGTCCGTCGCGCTTGCGACACCACAGTTGTAGACAACAATGACCTGATGATTGTAGTTAAAGGATTACGAAGTTTGGTGTTACAAAAACTGCTGATGTCGTTTACAATATTGATATGTTTAAGTTTCTACGAAATATTTTTTTTATCTCGAATAACAATTAGCATTACCCTTAGCTATAGGTGTGCGTGCCAGGGTCGCGGGACTGTTTGAAAGAGTCGCCGCCGGGGCCCCTGGCACAGGCAACTGAAATAACACGGGAGGGTTATTTGATAACTTCCCAACCTAAAAAAAAAACTAAATGTGTGCATGTCATCTTTTTAATCGAACATACCATTTTTTTATTTTTATGTGGGGTGGGAAATCATCCAATGACATCTCTTGTTCTAGGGTGGAGCGGGAGGGCGTGTCAAACTCTTACTGACTAAAACCTACCCATGTTCCTTCCCTGCCCTGACTGCCCAGGGGCGAGGTAACTCTTTCGAATTGATCCTCAACCCCTGGGCAGGCATCGGCCATGACGGGCCCCGTCTTGTTTTGCTGACAACTCTTTGAGGCGAACACTAGAATACTGAAATTGGTTAGACGCCTATAAATTATCGCAGTCACAGCCCACAGAGTGACTCACAGAAGGTTCTGTCTAAACAACCAACAGGGTTCGCGGTTGGTGGATGGATGAGATATGGAACAGTTCAAACGTGGTCGCACACAATGGGCCTCATCAGAAGGCTTAAAATCACTCAAAGGGCAAATGGAGAGGGCTATGCTCGAAGTTTCCTTGCGTGATCGAATCATAAATGATGACATTCGCAAGAGAACCAAGGTTACCGACATAGCCCGAAGAATCGCCAAACTGAAGTGGCAGTGAGCAGTGCACATTGCTCGCAGAACAGATGGTCGATGGGGCCGAAAAGTTCTGGAGTGGCGACTGCGTACCGGAAGATGCAGCGTTGGAAGGCCACCAACTAGGTGGACAGATGACCTGGTATTCGCGGGTAGCCGATGGATGCGAGACGCACAAAACCGGTCGTTGTGGCGAAACTTGGGGGAGGCCTATGTCCAGCAGTGGACGTTTTTGATGACGCTAAAATGATGATGACACGTTTTGATGTTTTTGAGAGCAGTGATGATGAAATAATCTACACGTAAGCTGGAGCCATCACCATTAAGATGATGATGAGTGAAAACCAAACCTCGCTTGGGTTCGGTAAACGGCAGCTTGATAGCATACAATGTCAATATAAAATTAAGATGATGTAAATTAAGAGGAGTATAGAAAGAGAGACACTTTAATGTCTCGGAATCGTAGCTCTCAACAATTGACTTAGTTACTTTGCGTTCCTGTCAAGATGTTGAGGATTACTTAAAGTTGATTTTCTGGTTACTTTACATACTCTCTTATTTGCCGAACATAGTAACAGGTGTATAATGTACACGAAATGCGTTCTCGCATATGCGTAAACATGCAATTACGACTGAGTAATAACACGCTCAATTTGATCAGAATTTATTCAGCTTTATTCGTAGAAACTGCATTATAATTGCAGTGCGCCTAATACTAATGAGTGGCTAGATTGTTCATGTTGTCAACAGTTTAAATTACTAGTAAATAGTTGAAGTAATAACTTAGGTCAGGAATTGGCATCAAAAGAAGGTGCTAGTTGATTCTAAGTTCATATATGCATAATTGTCGAAATGTGGATACTACTATATGCGTAAGTACCCACATTTAGATAATCATGTTTAAGTGCCATATAGTAGGGAGCATCGTATGCGATGACCAAGGGTATAAATCCAGGCTCTGATCTGCTACGGAGAAACTCCAGATGGAAAAACTCAATCACACTCTGCCCGACCCGGATAACGAACTCGGGACCTCATGCTCATGCAGAATGAATAATTGAGAAATGGTAGATGTAAAATGTTATTGTACTGAATAGATATATAATATTTCTGGGCTAGTTTATTGATGCAATAAATTAAGTGTACGTAAAATAAACAAAGCACTTTTCCTATTTTTTTTACACTATTCGAAAGAAATGAAAAGTTTATTATTTATTTATTTAGTACACATACAATTATTTTTACAGGTAAACCCAATGTAATAAAAGTAGTCCTATAATGATAATTGACCAGTCCTAAGCCGTGGCTCAGGGTACCGGTACAAGTTACTTAGAAGACAATACACTAATTGTCACCCTCTGGAATTCCGCCAAAGAGCAGGAAAAAATATCCAAACGCTGAGAAAAGTTAAATCGATGAGAAGTTGAATCGTTCGTGGGCATTCCACCTGCGCTCAATCTGACTGCAGGTGGGATGCACTTGCATAAAAAACCTTCCATCGATAACTACATCTATGGGCATCTTTTTTGGATCTGTTATTAACTAGTGGTATTACATAAGTGACCTCCACAAATTCTGCAAAAAAATAAATGGCGAATATCGACTGGTAACTGCCAACTGACTTCCACCTGCAATCATATTGAGGAAATTGGGTTAGCCTGTTGCTGAGTGTCAATCGAATCGGTCTTTATTTTGCAAACCTGAAACCCAATCACGAAATGGGGAGTTAAGCAACTACCAATAATATATCTCATTTAAGCATAGCATTACCTGTTATGATGATACATGATATTAAGGAAGATGTAGTTCCGTATCCATTACTACTATTGGGTAGTTCATTGACAGCCCATGACGAACCTTGTCAGAAACTACTTACTTTGTGCCAATTAAGTCATCATCTTGCCCACCCATCAACTTTTTTGTCACACCAAATTGAATAATCGCCCCATTCGAACGCGGAAGTAGCTCATCAGGGGCTATCTGTCAATAAATCTACTACGTTTGTCAAAGTGGAAAACTGTCACCGTTTCGTTCCAGTAATCAGTTGGTAGTGTGGCCGGGAAGCGCAGGCGCTGGTATTATTACCGCCGCCGGCCGATGAAGGTGCGCCAACGGTCGCCGCGCACCTTGCGACCGACCACCTTGCGTCTGTATAACGTACTGTGTCCAGATACAACAAGATATCAATTAGCACTACTCATAAAATGCCTTAAGAAATTAACTTTGTAGAGGGAAAATTCGACTTTATACTTGTTGAAGCAGGGTTTGAGTTTCTTTAGTTGCACAAGTGAAGGGTGAAGGCGGAAAGATGTTACCACCCTACATTAAGATTAAGGTTATTTAGCTAAATATAAAGCGTGTTTTTTACTGCTCTATATTAGTGGACACGGCTGTCTAGTGAAATTAGTTGACTTCTAATTTTGTTGTCTAAAATCCGTTGAGATGGTCGATAACCCTGCGCCGCCGTAGGGGTCAGCGAGACCGAGAGTGACTCAAATTGGTTTGTTTACGTCACGCTGTTGGTTTTTCTATTGTTCTATTCTAGTGACGTGTGTGTGAGGCAGATGGGTCGGTTAATTAGCGCCGTACGCGCGCACAATATCAATGGTTCGTTATGATTCAATCTGACAGCAGCTTCTTCTTTTGTTTTATAATTGGCCCTCTGAGATTGATTCGAGTAAGGTTATTTTCGTAATATTTAACTCGGTTGTTACTTGGTGTCACTAAGCTTTTCTTAGTTTTACTAACCGTTTTAAGTTATGTATGAATAAACATGAGCTAACTAGCTATACTTTCGATCTCCTATCTTTCTTTTGGTATTACATAAGATAAAGTCATGTCATCAAAAGGATAAATCACTCGAGTATAGGATAGGACAACTACAACTTTTTAAGTGTGGTTGCTTACACCACACAAAAACCAGCAACCAATCAACAGCAAAAATCTAACTACAGGTAGCAATTGAACCTGCCAACCCTCAAAAACCTGATGAAGCATCACCATCCGAGTGACCAATCATGCGTGACAAAGTGACAGCATAATACGCGTGTTTAGTAACGAGCATGCACGCACTGTCCGGCGTGACGCAAGTGAGTCGAACTGTGCCATTGTAACCGACCAGTGGCGAGTAGCCATCATGTAACAAGATGATCCAGTGCGTAACTACTACTGCTTGGGTATGGAAATGTTTTTGCGCAAAAACATGATGAGCTTTGTGTTTTTGTTGCAGCAGGAGAGGGTTAGGTGTGTCTAATTTATTCGGCATTTTTTGCATTGTTCAGTGAACAAATTGGTTTATGATTTATTTGATTCTAATTGTAAATCTTCATTTAGCGAGCTAATTAAAATATTATATTAAACTTTCGAGTACCTAGTACAGAAGTAATTTTTTCAAAGTACGTTTTATCAACTCTAATTAGAATTTCGAAGACCTGTGAAATCGACTAACCCCTACTGGTCTCGCGTGATGATGTGATCTATTACTTATGGTCAATTGCCTCTCTCAGAGCAGAGTATAAAAACTATGTTTTAGTATAAAGATAAGTTTGATCAATTAACTAGTTGCAAATTGTTATTCCTTCTTTCTTTTCAGATCTCCTTTTGTGAAGGTTATAACCGTGACTATTTGCATATTTCACATCATTTCTCGGTGCTTCTAACCGCTTAAGGTACGAAATATAATGCAGTGAGCAAGTATGCAGCTAATGACCCGTTTTCCAGTCTATCATCAAAGTAATCACCATAATTCAGCCATACGCATAATTAATATCACAAGATATAAATCTATCGCTTTTTCATGTTTTGTTTACTTTACGTTTAGTCTTAGTTCTACTCGCTTCATTTTATCTGGTAATATTGATAAGTCCCGGAAGTTTGCTAGTAAAAAGATCATATTTTGCTAGCTTAGGCTTCCACAGAAAGGCGTGATGCGACAATGCGTTTTCTTAACGTTCTATGGATTAAACCAATTTCTACGAAAAAATCAATGCATCGTTGTCACATTTTCGCATCGCAACTATGTAGAGATAATCGAATGCAACTGAGTGCAGGATGTTATATGGAACGACTGCTTTTCTGACGTCCACAACCTAGTAGCTGGGTAACACGAAAACCCTTGGCAAGACACGAAACTGGTGTCTTATTTTCTGGCTTCTGACTTTCGTCAAAGATCAAGCCAATATTGGTTTAGTGTTGTGCAAAATTCATCATCAGTTGATCAATGGGATTATATTTGCAGTATCGGGAATTCAAGAGCACAAACCTTGTTGTGTTTTCGGCAACTAATGACTTGCTAGTAAGTAGATCCTTTATGGCAGTTGTAGTAAACCCTAAAGTTATTAACTGTATTTTACTAAAACGAGTAAAAGACAGTTAACAACCAAATTAGGCATATATAACCTTTTTATATCGTCCATTAGCGGCAACGGTGGTCACAGTAAAAAGTGCTAATCGTACGCATGAGCGCACGCGCATGACGCTGAAATATCGCGGTACTTTTACCACATTATACGCAACGATATCATCTGAGTATCAAGTACGAATGAAATTGGATAGATTTGCTGACAGGTGATCAAGTGATTATTGGGTTCATTAATTTCTTTACAGAAGACTTGTAATTGTTTAGTTATTAAACATCAATCGGTGAACGTTAGTTGTTGCTGATTTCAATCAATACATATAAAAACACAATCTTCACAGCAACATTCTGTTACAGTTCTGTACTGTAACTGAATATTTGTTCACGCTTGAGAGAAGATTTGGAGTGTTCTATTTATTAGTTAAAAAAATTCTCTGTCTCCACAGCCTAGTTGATAGTATTTTTTTTTATTTTTTATTTATTTATTAAACATCAAGTACATTACATTATGCAGATTGAACGGTGATCCCCAAACTAGACGATTGTCTGTATCTTGGGGAGTTGTACATTTTGTTGAAATTAAAATAGTGATTATTAAAATAGTAGATCTAGAAGTGAAGTTGATAAAATATTATAATAATGACTAAAACAAAATAAAATTAGATAGAAACAAGTTGTAAAGTTAAAAGAGAGAAATTCGTATTCTATCATCAGAAAAATTGCTTTGATATTTAAAAGACATTGCGCAAATTAAAAAAGCCCAACTAAAATTCGTTCTAGTTTGTCAAGCACAACCATTGAATGATGGCTGATGTGCCATATTCAGCAGAATGGCATTAAACGTGAACTGCTGTAATTAGCACTAGTTTGACTCGTGAACACCATTATGTCCTATACTCATAAACCATCAGGAAAAAAAATGCCGTTAGTTTTATAGCATTTTACCTTTTTTGCAATCAAGTGTACTGTGGAGTGACGCAATTAGTTACACTTCAACCTTCGTACACTGGTAGCCAATATAACGTATAACTTTTCTTCATTGTCCGTCGTACACTTGGGGCCAATTTAATGTTGTTTAAAGGTGCGCTTGCACATGTCCGGCGAGCAGCCGCGACATTTCGGCGAGATTACCTTCACGCACTGCGAGTTTGTCATTAACACGAATAAATATTCAATTAACGGTCGGTTGCACTTGTCAACGATTTGCACTGAGCTAAGTATGTAATGATTTCCTGTCATTATTAATAAATTAAAACAATTAGTTTGTTCTTTTGTCCAAACTGATCGAATGCTTATAACATGCTTATAAAAAGTAATTGACGTAAACAAATTACTTAGTGTTGGGCTCATATTTGCGGATTGTAAATACTCAAGTATCAGCAGAGGCGAGCAGAATTTATCACTTGCGGACAGCTGGGACTTCAAAATTCAATGTATTATTACATCATAATAGCATGCCATTTAATAGCAATTACTAGCTATTTTCATACCAGAGTAGATTTTATATAAAATAGCAAAAATAACACAAACCGGATATTGAAAAATATGATTATCGTTCGACAATGCTATTGTAATAGGAAAAACTTGTAAAAAAACAAACACATACAGGATACGCTTCGCCATTACAATTGTCGCTTACCACCGCCACAGTGGCATATATATATATATATAGCGAGAATTACCGAGCAATATCATAAAGCAATAGCACAGCAATTACAAAGAAATTCAAGTCTATTTGCCACTTTGAACACCATATCACTATATAAAATCAACATAGTCCGTAAATTTTAATGCGCGTACGCTCACTATTTCACGGTTTAAAAAGTATTAAAGGCACGGTGACCATAAACGTGGCAAGTGGGCCGTGGAGACACCGTTTAGCAGGACGGTCCTGCACATGGCCGCGTGGGGTCACCCACTCACCCCGAATGTCAACGGTCTCTCTGTGACATTTATTAACGGTTAGAAGGGTTGGCTAAAGAGAAATTCCTAAAGGCCATTTTCTTTTTCCCATCGAGGGTGTTTTTACGGGGATATGATCGGAGTAACGGTGAATAAAATCAAAAGTTTTTGTCGGGTGTTGTATTGGTTTCGGTACTTTTCGTATGTGTGAGTATGTAATGTGTATTGCTGCACCTACCGTTTCCTATTTGGAAAATATAAATAAAGATGAAAGATAAAGAAAGAAAGAAAGAAAAAGAATTTATTTGCCACAAATTAACGACATACACAACAATATGATTTTGTTAACTTGATTGATAGTATGATTGAAGTGGCTTTCGTTGTGACTGTTATAGTTGCTTCTCATTTTCCAAAAAGATTGAAGATAAGAAGTGAAAATTTTTTGGAAAAACATTACCCTTCTTCTGGGACTATCGGGTAAAAAGGTCGCTCCTTTGTCACCTTTTCTACGACTAAAGTTGACTTTGAAGGTCAACCTTCAGTCAATGATCGTCACACCCTCCGGATCACAGTGCTGCTGCCGAGGTTGAACTTAGGTTTAGCTTTTACGATCCAAGATTAATCTATCTCCACCACTCCCAGCTTTCTTTACCAGCTAACTACAATCCGATAAACCATAGCGTAATGGTCCGTGCAGGCGCCGCAGCATACAAGAAGCATCATTCGGTTCCGCCCGCTGCACCACATGTTAGAGTCGATCGTCCACTGCCACATAAGATATTCACGGAGAGGTGTGCCATGTTAGCTGCACAGTTCTTCCCTTGCCTGTCAAGCATCCATGCGTAGCGTGGCCGTGAAACGCACTTTACAATCTTGCCTATATTTTAATACGAAGCAAAGCTTAACATCGCAGTTCTTCTCTTCCCTGTCAAGCATCTATGCGTAGTTTTGCCGTTGGCGGCTGTGGATCGCCAACTTAATAATATTATTATCTGCTATACGAACGAAGCACTGCGAGACGAGTTAATTGTACAGTCGGAGTGTATTGATGCTATCGCAGAGTTTCACACTGCTTTTTATATTATATTGGTTTGTTAAATGTTTAGTGATGATGTGTGCTCGAAGTGTACGGACGAGAACGGTTGCTATCGATGTCTCTATTGCGGCAAAATTTTATAACGATATTCCGGGAACGCAACAGTAGATGTTGAAGTAAATGCTTTTATATATTTAGCTCTTTGAAACTCTTCTGGATTATGGAAACATTATGTTATATTCTTGTCATGGGAATACGACTGAAGTAGTCCCATCTGACTGAAAAGTTTAATTGTTTATATCTGGACGTGCATCTTCTAAGACTAGCCGTCTACATCCACCTGGCACAGAATGATTTAAGGGACTTTGGGGGTGCGTTTCCACGGGAGATGTGCGAGGATGTGTGCGATGCGACAACTACAAAAAGGATAACATCATTTTCCTCGCCCTGCATGGCATACAACCCTAAAAATTAACAAAACAACGGTTTTTGACCCTCTTCTACCGACAAAAAGAAGGAGCCAAGGTCGAATAACTGTGGTCAGGCTCCGCACTGCATTTGCAAGGAGGCAATTTTTTGCCCAAGCCACTCTGCTGTACAACCCGTTAAATAAAAAATTAATATTTTTATCAAAAAACGCATTACGAATGCAAAAAGACCTTGACTGCATTTCTGAAGACTCTTAATTATGAAGAAACCGAGTTACTTCTGCATCCGGTTACATAAGATATACACTATAATAATAAAATTTCCTACCTTAGGTATACTGGGAGATACGAGGTGCATTCAATAAGTACCTAGCCTCATCGCCAGAGGGCGCTGTAGTTTCAAAAAAGTTTTACCACAGTGTAGCACATTCTTTTTTAATTCTTTTTTCAAATTTTCATTCCAATCCCTTCATTTGTTTTAATTTGACAACTTATGGAAGCGAACGTGTCGATCGGTTTTACAAAAATGGAAAAAGAGCAATATCGTTCGGTGATTCGATTCCTATTTTTGGAAGGGAAAACGCGCATCGAAATCAAAGAGCGCTTGGATGCTGTGTACGGTGACTCTTCTCCATCGATGGTGATGATGATGACGGTGGCCTCAAGAATTGGTTCAACGAGTTTGCACGTGGCCGTACGTCGGTTTTTGATGAACCACGTCCAGGTGCACCGAAAACAGCTGCTAAGCAAAAGCAAAGCAAAATTTCCTACCTTAGGTATACTGGGAGATACTCGTAATGTAAATAACAAATATTTTGACAACACACCTTACTCGTACCTACTTTGATAATAAGTTTTTGAATTCCCCTTCTCTCTTACACTCACACACACACTTGCACTCTACACTAACACTCTACATTAACACTCCACACTCATTTATTTTTGAAAATGGAATTTTACATTAATTAGACTTGACACAAAATTCATTGTATCAATTCAATTAATTTCAATCAAAAATCAATTCAAGTACCTATGTTTTAAATTATAAGTGTAATTTTATGTAATTTTATCTAATTTTAAATTTAGAACGTTAGTTTAATTATATTTGTGATTTGTTTTAAATAATAATATTTAAAACAAATTATAAATTAAATAATAATATTTAAACAAGCTTTAAACATGCATGTTTTAAATAATAATATTTAAACATGCTCTGTAAACATTTATATAGTTATGGAAGTGTGAGGTCTTCTGTTACAGTTATCTCAATATTTATAAGAAGGCCTCTACATAATACTTGTAGACCCTATTGATTACGTTAACAAATTATAATTATTATTAATAGCACTGTTCTGATGGTAAAAGGCTTAGCATGGCCAAGTGCCCTCCCGCTCCACCCAGAGCGGGAGAAGTCATAGATGATTTCGCAAACCCAAAAAAAAAAAAGTTGGTGTACGTAGAAAACAAGTGACTTGGAAATTGAATACGTGAATTGCGTGCGGATGAAAATGGCCCATCTTCTGATGTTTGTTGTATATCTAAAGGTTGCTTCCTCGCAGAATAAAGCCCGCTACCACCTCGCACCATTCATCTTCCTCGCACAGGTTGGTGGAAAAGCACCTATATGTACCAATACATTTTGAACATGAACAGTTTGATATTTCTCCAATGAGATAGTTCTGTACTCAAAGCCCCGCATACTAGCACATTTCACCACAGCTCCGCTCGGCTCTAAGCACTAAACTGGCCCACTAACTTTATTACAGCCATGATAAACTTTAGCGATCTGTTTACCGACCATAACGACGCGTTTATTGTTTAATATTTAAATATACACTTATACACCCCACTTGCCGTGATATTTATTAACCTGTAGCATCATAGCATAGGTGGGTAAGTACCTGAATAAGCCTATGTCCAGCAGTAGATGTCTTAGGGCTGAAATGATGATGATGAGGATCGGTAGAAGACACAGTCCCTGATGTTGTTATAGTCAAGCTAGAAAATCTAAACTACTGAATAGATTTTTTACAATTTTATTAAATTTGAATTGCAAGAGATGATTTATTTGTCTTTTGCATTTAAAAGTCAAGATGATAATTCCTACCCGATGATCTTGACTACTTTTAAGAGAGGACTGAATTTGACGGAGTTTATTGAATTATTGTTATAGGTATCTGACAGCTTGTAGAACAACTGATGTCAAAAGACCCTGAAATGAAAGCTGGTGACAATAGCATATAATAATGTAAATATGCACAATATTTTTCCGAAAGAAACTTATACCCATAGTTTATTTCCTCCAAAAACTATGCTAATATTGTGTTAACAAAAGTTCTGGAGTATTTACCGAACAAACTCTTTCACAAGATGGCAGACTATCACGACTCCTTTAATAGTTGTTTAAGAATTCTTTCACGACACTTTGATTTGTGCTCACCCCACTTTTAATAGCGGCTTTCATAATAAATTGCGAAGACATTTGAGTTGAACCATTTATCTTAGTTTGCGAGGCTAAATATTAGAAAACAACACGACATTTTTAAAGGTCAAGTGGTGTTTTTTATGTTTTGTTTCATAATTAATGACTAATAGGTAAACAATTAAAATAGGCTACATTAAAATTCTCTGATTCGTGGAAGTTATGCGCGTATTAATTTTACATTCAAAATTAGATTTATAGAACAAGTTTACACCTATGAGAGAATCTAATCTAACCTAAGTACGATACGTACGAGTACCATAAAAGGTAAGAAAATCGTCTGTAAATAAAACCTAATCAGACATGTTTGTGTTACGGTTCGTAAAGTATACTCATAGTATACTCATAGAATGATGCGTGTCTTGAAGTTTATACTTCGCTAGTGATAGCGAAGTATGTAGTAGCGATGCATAAGTAAATTCAATTTATTCGTTCACCTAGTATCACTCGACACGATAACTAATCGCAGTTTAATTGCAAGCCTTTAATCACGCGCCATCTTTAATCATGTGCGTAAAAAGTCGCGGATGTGTGCACGAGTCGATTTGACAGACGGTGTAATTGATAGTTTTGACGCCTCCACTTCATAATTTTAATGCATTACCATTACTGTGCTCATTCACTGCACTTTTTGCCAACCGGAACTCTAACAAAGTTGTGTATCTTGCAGCTATTTGTTCAATTGTCTGTTCTAACAAAAACAGCACTACGGGCTGCCTGCGCCAACCTAACACAAACGGAATCCATAATTATACGTCAATACAACACACTCGTTAAGTTTTTTCGAAGCCAATTTTACGCGCAGTTTATCTCAAAGTAATGGTGGGCCGTCACGATAGGAAAATGCATTATTAAACCCCATAACCGCTTGCAATATCCTAGAGAGTAACGCCATAATACCCTTTCGCGTAACAACAAAGCGATGGTGTAAATGAGTACGTGAGCGCCCCGCGCTATTGTCCAGCCGCGCCGCCACACCGGCCACTTTGAGGGTGACTTAAATCCGAAATTGGGTATTTCGAAAAATGTGCATGTGTCATTTATCACGGACCCTCGCTTGGCGGAAAAAACCTAACCCTATTTAAAAAACTACCCCCCGTAATCCTCCGGCAGGCCCGGCGCGGCACACAAACAGTATTAAATTTTTCCACTATTAATACAATGGCGTTAGCGGCGCGTCAGTATTGGATGAATGCAGGAGTCCGCGGATCATCCTTATTACAAGAGGTTAAACAACCCTCTGTGAGACAACGGGTTAATCAGTAAAGTGTGTCAGCTTAATGCATTCCTTGTGTTTATTAATTTTAAATTAAAATTTTACCGAGCTTTTCTAATGACAGGTGGTGATGTTTAATCAATTTTTCATTATAAAAACTGAGGAAAATTGAAAATATGTTTGTATCGAGTCGTCTTGTCTATTAATATTTTATGCTGCTGCGCGGCTGCGGTACAATAACTATCTTAGTGAATGTGTATTTTTTATCAGCCCGTCGTGCAATATTTCATCCAGAGCCGTCCACAGTAGGTAGGTAATTCGATTACAATTTCTCACTTTAATTGATGAAATTAAGACAGTCACGTGTCACACTGAATGGTTGGGCTGCCGTGCGCAGTACAATAGTGCGGTTAAACTTTTCAATATTTTGGTTGGCTCGCGAGCGCGCACGTGCCGCCGCGTGCCTCGCTTTACCCCGCTCTACCCCCGAACGCTTTATTTTTTATTATTTTCATAATTCATATTTCACAATAACAACTGAGAAGGCGTTTCGCACGGTTAGCTTATGAAACCACTTTCGCGATTCCGCGTGGGGCGGTAGAGACTTGGGCTTACCGCAAAGGCCACTTATGGGCCCGTTTTTATTTATATTACAGCGTTGCGCTGCGTCGCGTTTTGTGATCCACTTTATCAAACGCTTTACAGAGATCGCAGCGCGCGGGGGTTCAACCACTACGATAATAATGTTGGTGGCATTCTTCTTGTGACGTCACGATATGGCTTATTGTGTTTTTTGGCGTAGGATTAGTGAGCAGCGGGCGGTGAGCCATAAAAAGCCTGTGTTTTCAACGGTAACCAACAAATACTAATCCTGGCCATTTCTGGTGGCCATTGAGTCTAATGCTTGCTTTTATGTGATATCGCAATATCATTCCGGTATTCATTTGATTTATTGCTATTTTTTATTAAATTAATTAGGTATTTATTTTGTGCGATTTAGAAACTCAAGATGTCACAAACATGTCATGTTTTCTGCTTATTCTGAACTTACAAACACCATTCCATTTTTCATTATTTCTATTACCAAACACGGCCCACTTACGACAATCATAAAACAGTATACGGAACAGCGGTTAAGAATTGCAATTGCAAAAACTTCACCCCACAGGACTGACTCACGTAAAATGTAATGGGAAATTACTGTAAAATAAAAAAAGGAAGTCTCCCTTAAAGCCGAACCCTTATTGTTACGGCAATTTAGGTAACACTCCCTCGCGGGGAACTAAGAATTCTTATAGCGAACTAGCAATATGCATGGCTTCCCTCAAGTACAAGCTCATAAAACTTGAACGATTTTAATCGAAACGTTCCTTAAGAATTACTGTTTCGTTCACATTGTCTGTTTGGACGTGAGCAGATTACTGATCGTCCTCAACAATAGTTTCATGTTGATGTGCGTAATCGATTCTGATTACTCGGATTTGATAAATATTTTTATCGGTTTTGCTTAATCAATTAGTCATAGGTATGCCAGTGTCATTAAACTGAAAAAAAAGTCAACAGTTATTTGACATTCAAACTACCTACATAGTTTATTTTAATCATCTTTATGATATAGGTGATCCCACAGAAATGATTTTCTGATCTATCCAGGTGTTGCTGCAATTCTTTTTTATGTTGAAAAGAAATAGTAATTAAGTGTAAAGTCGTCGTAAAGTTTTATGGCAGCATTTTAGGCGTCTCAGTGATATTATCTTGAAGATGGCCACAACAAACTTGGGAATTAAAAACATTGATCTGAAATCGTTAGGTATATTACGTTTTTAATTAAAAGTGAGGAGATTATTGTCGTTAAGATCGACCTGAGATTGTTGAGTGGGTCAGTCTATTTCAATGGGTTTGGGTTTACTGTTGTTCCCATTACTTCAATCTTCGTCTTCTTCATCATCTTAGTTGTCATTGCCAAAAATGTGATACATAATAGTGATTGGAGATTTGGGAATCGTCAAGGCAAGTTAATAGTGATTAAAAATATCACGATTTTTGATCAATCGGCATTATTATAGAAAATTACGACTAAAAAAACACACGATCAAATCACATCAATTTATTCATTCTGAGAATAAAGACTTAATCAATCATCCCACTACAGCCACCCATCTAAAAGTCTGACGTTATCCCATACAACGCATCAGAGGAAGCATCATAATAAAAACTCTTTCAAAACTTTAATCCTTAAGCAATTATGTTTTTAATTGTATCTCGGGTAAGTTGCGCACACGCCGCAGTCGCAACCGCGCGGTAGCCGCGCCCGCTGCGAACAAAAAATGTTGATTGAGATCGCTACACGCTTCTGTTACTATTCAGATTGGTTTAATTGAATTTTTGTTGTGATACTTATGATGGACTTGTAGGAGATTCTAATGAGCTTTTTAATGGTAAATATTTGAGTTATAAATTAAGAGTATATGGCTTATTACTTTATGATTGTAAACTACTAGTAATGCTTTCTGTTGATACTGCAGATGCGTGGGATCAAGATGGTGTCCGATTAAAGCCGAACCCGGTGTTGGTGTATAAAACAACTGCTAATACGTAAATTCTATAGGTATAATTTAAATTTGATATTCTACCAATTAAAAAAAAATAAAAAGCGAAACAAAACACAAAGCTTGACTCTACCTAACACAAATCTTCTCAATTTGTCCCAAAAATCCGCTCAAAAATGCCATCATCACTCACAACTGCACTTATGACTAGAGTGGGAGCAATACAAGAATCTTATCGATAAAACGTAATAAATATCTTTCGTGATTGCGAAACTACAAAACATATCTCCTGGAGGAACCCTAGCCCGGCGTGCGTCCCTCGCGTACGTGATACAAGGAAGTATTAAAGTCGTACAACTTAACCCCACGGATGCCGGGGGATCCACTCTTTAAATACATCCGATAAAAAACTAAACGACACCCCTCGGCATGCAAAAAACATCCCCCAGAAAACGTCCATAAAGGAAAATTTATCCACAAATTAATTTGTAGCGGTACGAAATAAAATTAAAGTAAGGCGCGCGACTTAGTTTATTCGATTGATGGCGGATTCTTTAATTCGAGTGACTTCCCTCAGGGGACTTCGTTATACCTCAGATAAGTTAATGACCTAAAAAAGTTAAATTAGACTTTTGATTAAACTTTACTGTGTCTACTGCAACTTTGCAGTCTTACGCCCCGTGAATCGACATCTCGAAGCAAGACTGTGGCAAACTTAAGCCTTGAAATATCGCATAGTAATTACAGGCTTAACTAAAGTATAGTTTATCCGTAAATATAATACAGTTTTTAATGTCATAGGAGTTAAGACGACAGCTTCGACTCTCATCCTCGGAAAAAACATGACACTAACAAAGAAATCGTTTTGACTCTGAATGCAATGTGGAAATGTGCGAGTACCTTCGAAGTTTAAATCGAACATAAAAGCTGCAATACATTGGCAATTTCAAATACACTGTCATAAAACGAAGCATGAATATTCACACCTATAGCTAGTTCGTCAGCAATCTCTACTTTCCTGCGTTGCGTCACCTTGTCTCACGCAAATGATGGGCTGATGTCCCCCAAGCCGGAATCCCAGAGGCATCCACTATTTGTCATATAATTATGACAGTCACATATTTATGTTCAAACAAAAATCTTCTGTGGGAACGCTATGTCGAAATAGAAGAATTTTCGCCATTAAATTCGGCCTCGACTGCCGTCTTATATCGTACACATTGAGTGATTTATTGTACACAAACGTACATTAGATTTTTATGTTCGTATCTTGTAGGTTGTAAATAACATCGGTGGTTGTTCCCCGACCCACTTGAAGATTATTACTGATTTATTTATTATTTAAACGGCGTGATGGATGGCCCCGGTCGGATTGTTACTTAGCTTGCTGAACTTTGCCATTCATAACATTTTGTTTGTGACCTTTAGCAAACATTATAAGAATGTAGGTTGTGATATTTTGACACCTCGTAATTGTTTCGTTTCTCAATGTCGGTTGTTTGTTTGTAATTAAACTAATTGTTTTAATTTTGTAACGATTTTAATTTTGGTAAAAGTATCGATTTGTTGATTGCATTGGTTCATTAGCGGCGAGTTCATTCTTAGGACACTGCAATCGTGTGAGAACTAAAAACTTAAACTCTTTTGTGGTTTTAGATAATGTTAGTTACAAAACAATTGAACTTTACGAACCCCGTCAACTTTACATTTCAAGCCCCATTCGCCACAGCACACTTGAATCACCCCCACAAGACTATTGAAACTCTAATCCAATTCTTTCATATAATTGCCTAATCTTTCCTCTCTAAATAGGCGGCGCTCAATCCCGGCCGGTGCCCCGGCAAGGTGAGCTAACCGAGCCTGAAATGGTTATTTTTTACTTCCCCATTATAAGCTGAAGTGGAGCGGATTAAACAAGGGAGACTAGATTTAGGGCCAATTTGAAGGCGTCCGTATTGATTGTAACGTTCATGCGTCGTTTGGCAGATCTATCTAAGCTGGGTATCTTGGATATTAGGAGGTTTGGGAACATTGGCAAGATCAAGCTTACGATTTTTTTTCTGTTTTGGTGGGTTGTGGTTTTGTGTGGTAGTTGAAACACGTGATGAAAAGAGAAAATTAGTTCGTTTTCAGGAGTGTCAGTAGTCAGTGTAGACTGTCTTTGTTTAGATTTGCTAAAAAGTTAAATGCACTTAAAGCTATTCGACCCTTAGAATGAAATCAGATCAGTCAGCAAACTATATAACACAGTGTTTCAAAATTCTAATAATATTAACGGCCTCTCTCGATCTTCTTTCACCTCAATGCATCCAAAGAAACTGTAAAAGAAGATCTCCAAGTAAACCACACCAGTTAGCACGTGTCCGTTTAATCAACATTCCGCAGTGTGGGAACAGTCGTTAAGTCCACTAGTGGAGTTATAGCCGCGATCGCATAATTAATACCTTTATGATCGAGCAGCGGTATTTAGGATTACTGCTGTTAGATTGTGGTGATGGTTAAAAAGAACCTGTTAATGTTTTTATGATAGGGGCTAAAACCAGTAGCAGCTACAGTGCTATATTGCACTTACTTGACGAGTAGGTACTCAGGAAATTAAGGGTATGCAGAAGACATAATCACAGCTAAGAAACAACAAAGCTTTTTTTTTTTTTTTGGGGCCCCCCCAATAAAAAAAAGCTTTGTTGTTTCTGTGGGAAATCTTCCAATGACATCTCCCGCATGGGTGGAGCGGGAGGGCGTGTCAGACTCTTACTGACTAAAACCCACCGCTGTTCCTTCCCTGCCCTGAGTGCCCAGGGGCGCGGAAACTCTGTTTCGAATTTATCCACAACCCCTGGGCAGGCATCGGCCATGATGGGCCCCGTCATGATTGCTGTCAACTCTTTGAGGCACGAACACTACGCGCCTTCGACTCTCGGGCCTGATGCTGATCGGACGGCGAGCTACCCACTACTCGCCGTCCACAGGCCCGGGTCTACGGTGGCCGGAGATCGTCTCTCGACGTCCTACGCCCAGGGCGTCTCCTGCGGCGGCCGATGCTGAGGGCGTGAGCGCGAGTCTGTTGTTGATCCTCCCTCACCCGTTCCGCCTCCTCCTTCGCGAGCATTACTGCTTCGCAGAACGAGGAGACTGCTTGTCATTCCCTCTCGCGCGAGAGGTCGCTGCCGCCGATCGCCTCTACGAGTGAGTGAGTGAAACATTCGAGCTTGATGAATGTTTTTTATGGTTTAGAATAAAACATTTTGTACCTATTTAATGATCCTTAGTCTGTTAGATTTATCATCATTCTCTTGTCCTGATCTCAATTTATTTGGGGTCATCCCAACGTATGTCTTCTTCTTTCACACTGCTCTATTATTTGTCATCTCAGTACAGATGTATCAGTTTGTTAGATTTATAGTATGGTATATATACTATTTGACGACACGGTTGGCGCAGTGGTTGAACGTTACACTTTGCGCTGCGAGTCGTGGGATCGATTACGGCCTATGCGACCTACATCAGATACTTGTTCCGGGTTAGGGTGTCTTGTGTATGTGAGTTTATATGTATGTGACCACACCCACGATACAGAAGTAATTCCTAGTACAAGCTACCGAACTTCATTCGTGAATTGACCAGCGTCAGTCAGATCTGTCACCAGTTCGAAAATATTATGGATATTTGCATTTAATTATAAGAAAACTATATGAAATCAGAAACCATACTTCTAGACCTGGCTAATAAACTAACTTCAGCAACTCATCAGCGATATCTCCATGTAAGACTATCGTCCACATCGCTATCACAGAACTCGCAGTATCTTGAGCCCCTGCGGTATCTGTGTCACACATCGCTATTGCCTTTCACCGCTCTATCTCCAGATCTGGCCAATAAAAATAAATATCTCGGCGGTTATTTACGGGTTAGTTCGAACATGTTGTTCTTCGCGCTGTACCGTTGTTTGTCACTGTTAAAAACATGTTTATGGAAAAAAATGATTTGTAGGATCGCTTCCCGGAATGTATGGAACCGTTTGGGATTGAATTTGTAAGTGATTTTGAGTACTTATTTGAATGGATTTTGGAGTAAGGGTTTTTTTTTGTTTTGTTGATGAACGAACATATATGATATTAGTAGAGAGTTTACTTTGTCTATATTACGATGGTTGTAAGTTGCGATTGTTTGAACAGCTGACTGTGCAAGCTGCAATAAAGTCATAAGAGATTTAGAAATTGACTCTGCCTATAACTTCTTCTTTTCGTGTCGATTTTGACTTAAACTTTGTCCGACCAGTATATAGCCAGCCCTATCATTGGCTTCTTTTAAATCATCCAAGGTGCAGGTGGCTGTGCATGCTGGGCAGTCAAGGTGGTAGCGCATGTCCCGTGAAGGGCTCCACACTGGCACTGAGTTTGGGATGGGTCAAGAATACCTACAACTCATCTTGCTTTAATTAGTCTTTCTTTCCCTTTCTTTTTTTTTTCTTGAAAGGTTTTTTACGTAGGTTTGTTTAAAAGACCGCTTTAAGCAATACAACCCAATATTTAGGTATGAGAAAAAAAATATTATAGCCATCTTTCCTTTTTCTAACAAATGCAGCGATGGGGAAACTTGTCGAAAATGTTCGTACCTATGTCAGAAACAGGTCCATGTTCAAAATAAATAGTTCTCAAAAATACCGTGTTCGTAACCTTGTGTTTGGAACATATCGTACAAATTCTTATTAATTTGTATTGTGCATTTTAAAATGATAGCATTTATGATAATAACTTAAGTATATAATTAACACACATTCTCATATTAAAGAAGATACTATAATTACTCATAAATCAACGTTTCTTGTAATATTGGTCTTAAGAGCCACATTTTAGTATTGTAGCCGGGCCCAAGGCGTTTCGCGACCCCCTTCTAAGCTAAAGGCCTATTTTGAAACTATGCCAGCTCAGCTATCTTTAATTACATTCTTCGAAACAACATTTGGGCAATATTTATGTGCCAATATCAGAAAGAAACGCGACTCGCATTCTCTATAGCTTTTATTGTACAAAAAACGGCCTTAACCGACTTCCGATAGACTATCGGCTATAATTTCGCGGACATTAACATATTTGCATATAAATTGTCTACAATTAACTCTATACACATGTAAAGGAGTTTAACTTAATGTATGGCCAATGTTTGTTACCAACGATTAACCCGTCAATGTTGATGGCAATTAGAGAATAATAGATACCAGTCATAGAGTGCGTTTTCGAGTTGCTCGTGCGGGAGGTATTCGGCGGTAATATGTTGGAGGTTGGCGGAGTCGGCGTCGCATTCCGCGCGCCTACATTCCTCAGTGACACGTGGTGTCGTGGTGGTGTAGGAAGCGGGCCTGGCGGGGCCTGGCACCACACGGCGCTCGACACACGCCCTACATTGTGTGCTATCTACTGCGTCTATGTATTGTTGATAAATCATTCAACTTTATTGTTGCTTATCCCCATATTAGGTCTGACTACTTTTGTATTAAACGTAAAGGTAGCATAGTTTCTTGGCAGCAAACGGCGGTAAATTTCCTATACTCACTTGCCTAGCAGGATTCACGACCAAGAAAATTGTTGTTTACATTAATGATCACATTAATATCGGGAGGCTAACAGCTTTAATGGCAGCTTGTACGAGTATCTGTAATTGCTCGCAAGGTGGATTTAACACAACGTAAGTTTAATTAAATATCACCTCATTATTTAGTTGTGGGTTAAATAATCTTACATACACATGCTCACGAGATAACTGTTATTATTAATGATGCTAATCACCGATACGACATAAACACATCGATGTTTGGCTAAAGCTGGTGATATAGCATGATTAGTGTCAGCTGCTGGAGAGCATGCGCAAGTTGACAAGGGTTTAAAGATTGCAGTAGAATATTAAATGGAACAAGTCGCCTTCTACGACTAATGGAACAGTTTATTTTTGTAATTACTGTGTAACTTCTGTAAAAAATACCGACATAAAATAATTATGATTTTCTTGACACTAAACATAAGCCATTGCTTACCTATAAACGTTGTGTATTAGTAGACCATTATTTTATTATATGCAAACTTGTCTTTTACGAGGGCAGCTTTTGAGTAGATATCTAAGTATAATGATTTTTCATTTCTAACAACCTTTCTTAGATCAACATATCCTGGTTTATCACCTCCTTATTAGGCTATAGCCACATAATGAGCAACAAGCCAGCTCGCACCTATTTGTTGAACGTAAATACAATTGAAATACACATCCGTAATAAGTCTCGGCCGAGACCGATACCAGACGGGTACCAATACGCGTCGGACGGGCTACAAATAATGTAATGCGATTTGTGTGGCGTCCTGTGGGTGTAGGTTATGACGCGTCTCGTTAAACAAGCTTTATTGTTTTACTATATAAGTAAGTAAGGACGTATTATTCCTTATTTTAATGGTAGTTGACGGCCGCGTGATTTTATTGGGGAGTGTTTGTTTATGAAGTTTTTGACTTAGGAGGTAGAGATTTAGTTGAGATGCTAGTAACTAGATAGTTTCGCAATCATGTAAAATAAAACACTGATTCTTTAGGCTAGGAAAAATTATAGGTAGATATTATCGACATTACATTTAAAATTTAGGAATCGTCGACCGAAAATGAGGTCGAAGTGAATACCCAATAGAGCACCAACATGACACTGACAAAGCCTCTCTGGCTAAGAGTTTTCCTTTGGCTCTTCATCATCATCGTCATCCACAGCCTGACTTTGGTCACTGCTGAACATAGGCCTCTCTCTTGTACCAATTCCAACCTTCTGCATCTGCCCATCGGTATGAACAACTTATTCAAGAAACCCTGAGGAAATTCTCAAAAAATTTTTTTACGCCCATACAAATATTGATCAGCTAATGATAACTTAATATGGAAAGTCCAATTGTTTTTTTTTGGAAATTTCTTATTTTTCGTTGAGAAAGTTGTTCATTACTATGGGGAAAACCGATTCTTAAAATATGATCTACTGGGCACCTGGGCAACAGTTTAATTATACTGTGTGGGCCCAGTAAGTAGCCACGCTTATTTCGGCGTTGGAAGCCTCGTCCAACCTTCTTGTGCCAGTCTCATACATCTTCTACCCGCGATGGCAGCAATGTCGTTTGTCCATCTTGACGCCGGACGACCAACCGTCTTTTTCCAGTTCTTGGCTCTTGGATGAGTATTAAATTAGTTTCATTCCAATAGTTTAATTTGCCTCCTTCGTACAGTCACACGCATGTGTCTGCATACAGGCAGACAGGTGAGCAGTGGATTAGGGCGACGGCACACTCGCGCGGCGGCAATGCGTCAAACCGCGACTGGGGACGGGGCGCTGGCGCGGCTCGTAGGAGTCCGTCAAACCGCCAGGTGTGGCGCGGCCTTATTTATGGCGCTCCGTGGGCCCGGGATTTATAACACCAGTGCGTTAGTTCAAGAGATAGGCGAGTGTTTGCCAATGAGTTGGAGATATTGGATGCTGTTCCTTCATTGAGTCTGTACGTTAACCTAATATAAAGAAAGAAAACGTATTTATTTGCCACAAAACGACATTCAAACATAGCAAATAATAAGTCTCTGTATGTTAATTTCCTGCTTTTAGGAAGGAATGATAAACAGTTCTTGTTCTTGTCAGTTCTTGCATGATCAGAAAAATATAGTTGGACTAGGGTTAAGGTGGTAGCAAATAATAATTACAAATTTTATCAATACTTCTCAAAATCTAAGTAACTATCTATCGAACGAATTCACAGATTTTTGATACCTTATAGATTGAACCCTTGATCGAACCTTGAAATTATAATTTATCAAAACACATTTACCTAGAAATTAGACAAAACGAATTGATTGCTTGCTTATTGCGTGCGTTAGTTACAAGTAGGTACCTACTGATAAATTTCAGACAGCCAATTTTAGATCATTTCTGTAGATTATTTACCTATACATGCATAATCTTGTTTATCAGGTCTTATCTTTAATTAAAATCACCGTTATTTATCAAATCTTATTTACGTAATATTATAGATGAGATAATTACCTCGTCTTGCTATCTAATTAATACTAAGGTTGCAATATGTATGTAGGTACAACTTGTATCTATTTATATATATATACAGGCTGTAACGGAAAGGTGTGGTCATATCTTAAGAACCGGTTCTGCCCATGGAAATTAACAACTTTCTCTAAAAAAAAATAAATAATTCCCAAAAAAAAAATTGGACTTTCCATACAAAATTATCATCAGCTGATCAATATTTGTTTGGGAGGTAACATTTTTTTTTGAGAATTTCCTTATATTTTCTTGACGAAAGTTGTTCATACCGATGGGCAGATGCAGTTCTTAAAATATGACCACACCTTTCCGTTACACCCTGTATACTTTATTATTGTACCTACAGCAAAAAACTCAAATATTCATTACTAAGCATAGTACCTACTCTTTGTGACTCTCTTTCTTTCTTTTCTTTTTTTTTTTTGAATAAAAGAGTAGAGTAGGTATGACATCCAGTGTTTGAGATCATTAGATCTTAAACACTGGATACCTATTAAATAATTTTCTGGTAGACGTAAGTAGGTACATAGTTTTCAAGAACTTGGTTGGTCTCTAGCAATTCTTCTTCTTTGGGAGTCGATGGTAAACTTTTTAGATAGTTTGACCACGTTAACTGCACTCTAACAATTGACATGCCATCTAATTGAAGTAACATGACTTGTAAAAGCTGCTGTCGCTCTCCCGGCCTACACTTCGCATCTCATTATAAATTAGTTGTTTGCGTATTTACAACGAAGAGAACGCACTGCCACGGGACACTTACCTGATCTTTGTTTATTGAACCTAACTTTTGAACACTCCTTGTATGTGGGAGATACATAATTACGCTAAATTACTTTTGTTACAATCGCTTGAACCTGCCTGGCTTTGTCGAAACTGTAAGGGTCAGCTTCCAGTCTACTCGGATGCTAATAACACCAGTATTTTATATGGATCGATTGCTTATTGTGATCTCCACAACCCAATAACTGGGCAACACGTTACTCCTTGGCAAGATTGATGTTATATTTTGGCTTCTGACTACCCGTAAAGACTGTCAAAGAGCTACAAATGATAGCCGGGACCCGTGCTTTCCAAGGCACGGAAGTATCTATATAATGGGTGACAACCCATCGAAGGGGCCGACCTCAGCAAGCGTTGTTTAACCTTACAACTCGACCCGTATGACTGCTATTATTTAGCCACGAGCTCCCGTATTTGTTGTTAGCGATTAAGAAAGAAGAAACTATACTTTTTTAGTTAAATAAAAAACATCAACATCATCGGTCATTAGGAATGATCCTGTATCGTGGGTGCGATCAGAAACATTTAAGCTCACTTACAAAAGACACCCAGACGCGGAACAACTACCTGTAGGCCATACAAATATTAGTTTCGTTCAGGAATCGAACCCGCGATTCGCAGCGCATTATCCAATCGGTCAACCACTGCACCAACTGTGCCGTCAATTTTTGCAACTCTAAGCTTAAAGCTTACTGTTCTTAGATGAACTTGCAACTTTGCTTGGTTTATGGTAGATATATAGATAAAGAAGACACACATAATATAACACCATATTCCTTATCAATCCTTATCATCACACATTACCTTATATTATCTTATTCAGCGCTAGTCGTAAAAGTAGACCAGCCAATCGTAGGCGAGCAGATAGCTAATCTGTACCCCACTTGAGTCTTATCTCAGTGATAAGATAAAGTTAACAATAAGTAGGTTTTTAGTGGTGGGTGTTGTAGGCAAATAGCGATTGTCAAACTAAAACGGCTAGCAGTATCCTATACCAAATTAAGATCAATAAATCACCCCTTTTTACATAAGACTCAAACATAACTGGAGTAATGTAGATGTAATGTAGTTGTAATGTAGTTGTAATGTAGTTGTAATGTAGTTGTAATGTAGTTGTAATGCAGTTGTAATGTAGTTGTAATATAGGTGTAATGTTATTTAGGGTCACCATTTTATTTTAAAAGAGCGTTATAGTAACAGTATTATTCGGCCTCGTGCATAGTCTTGGTCAGTAATGATAAATGAAAAAAAATCTGTTAAAGAAAAGTCCTTTGTCCAACAATATTATGTTGCATTGTTTTTTTTTCCAAATGCCGTCTTCAGTAAACTGATTCCATCTTTAAAAGTCTAATTGCCGTCACCTAAAGATCGCTTCATTACTTTCTAACTAAGATATTAGGCTGAGCGTGAATCCTGCAACCCTTCAGACTGAACCCTTCGCGGGTTCATTCGCCGCTCGTTACGGGAGGGTTAAGATTGAGCCCGGACTTATAGCCCGGTGCAGCTTGCAGTGTTTCAAGCCGAATTAAAGGAAATTTACTTGGTAAGTTATTAAGCTTTTTAGAAGGGGTTATAGAATGGTGATTTGATTTTCCTCGTGAACTGTTAACGATTGTTTAATGAGTAATGGTTTATGTTCCCGTCTAGTTGCAGCGTCTCGATTATGAATAAATACGAGTGTGTATACCCGAAAGCTATAAATTATAAGTCAAGTAGTAGATAATGGAGTTCAAAATCTTTTTTACAGATTTAAAAATCTCGTTGCGGAATTCATAATCAATTCAGGCGAAAGACTACCACTGCCGGGCACGACCTGGGATCGAACTATTCTGTGCATTTCGGAATTACTTCTGTTAGCTTGTTGAAAATATATGTTTTAAATATGAATAAATATTGCGTATTTTTCAAGGAATGTTGCTACATTTAATAAAAATAAGTTACGAATTTTACTAAAACTTCTAGATTACTAAGAAAGTTTGTATCAAAAAGAAAATATTAATTATTGTTAGATCTACCATAAAACATGTTGATTTTAATGTGAATTTTATAAATGAGTTAAATCAAAAAAAATATATTTACTTTGTTATTATGAGTGGCTCAATGCTGACTTCCGGTCTTTGTGACGAAATATACTTATTATCCATTTGAGTGATTGGTGGGGTGGTGACGTGACTTTTAGATGTAAGGAAAGGGCAGGCAATCAGCCTTTTTTTGAGCTTTGAACCTGGTTGGTTGTCACTTTAACAAAATGTGGATGTGTTCTGTGCAATTACAACAGTGTGATAAAGTTATTTTAAATCAAGACAGTTTATGAAATATAAAATCAGAAATTGGTAAATACGGTATAATACTATAAGAGAGCTACCATGTAGTTTCTTGCCTCGTTCTTCTCCATGAAGACCTAGTATTGCGAACAGGCAAATAGATTTTCGATTAATGACAAGCCTATTGGAAATAAATACCCAGTCTTGCCTTTCTCTGCTTTTCTTGATAAACCCTTTTCTTAAACACCATATTCATGCGAACTTTCATACACAGTGAATAACTAGTAAACATCTTGAGTTCCAAGCATGGTATTTATGTACCTAGATATAAATATTTACACACGTAGTTACCTCCGAGTTTGTTACACTTCATACAAAACTACGATTATCTTAAGGTTTTCTCGCGGCAGCGTTACCTAAGAATAATAATCTTGTAGAGCAATTTAATGACTATGTATAACTTGAACCCTGCCAAGTGCAGGGCTATCAGTCAGCATATCAGATAAGGCGCACTATCAAGTGTACGTGACGCCGGTAATCTATCACCTATTTACGCAAAACTCTTCCGTATTTGTGCAGTAGCCTATCTGAGTGGCAAGCAGATCTTATCGCACAGCCTCATATTAGATCGATTAGATCCAGAGATGGCAATTAAGATAAGCTTATTTAGTACTTCCTCTTCTGTGGCATTTGAGTTAACTATAGTGTTGGAATTGTATCAAGTTTTCAATAACCTGATAGGGATATTGCCTTATTGAGAACAGTAGGTAATTTGACATAAGTTGCTTTTCTTGCCTAGCATTGACCAATATCATAATAACTACATTAAAGACCTTTACAATTTCTTATGCAACTTAGTTGCTTTCAGCTGACTTTCTTCACTACATAAGCACACAATACACGGTTGGTGCAGTGGCTGAGCGCTGCGCTGCGTGTCGCGGGTTCGATTCTAGCACGGAATAAAAATTTGTATGGCCTACAGTTAGCTGTTCCGGGCCTGGGTGTTTGCAATCGCACCCACGCCACGATACAGGAGAAATTCCTAGTGTAGGCAACGTTTTTTTAAAAATTATAAGGAAATAAACTGAAAGCCTTAATGGTAATAGTATTTCGTATACATATTTTTCACAAAAGAGTGTTCCGTCTAGAATTTGGTCCGTTCCTTTGTAAACGAGTGAGAACAAGTGATGGAAGTTATTTGTTGAAATAATTTGCTCTAAGATCATAGTTTAAATCCATTTCTGTATTTCAATGCCCAGATATACCTAAGAAGAAAGTTAAGTTTGTGTGGATGGTGTGGCAACACATGGACGATTGAGCACACATTGAAAGAGACTATCATAAAACCACAAACAAGCTAAAAAAGCACTAATGATTTCATCTGACATATTAATACCTCCTAAATCTCAATCGTTGTAGTCCCACAAATTACGATGTTTCGTTAATTGTGGTCATATGGCCTCAGACACTAAAAATACTTGAGAGCAGTAATAAAATCTTGCCTCCTCGGGCCCGTTATCTGTACATGTTATTAGAGAATTGATAGATCAGTTACTGTTGAGTAGATGTGACACTTGATTGACAGTCACGACTTGACGAACGTTCACTATAGGTAATATTAATGCTGACATGATTAGTATGTTTTTAAAATGTTGCTACTGTTTTTTGTTTAACGAAAATGTGGTTGGTAATGCTGATAATTACTTTGTTTAGTTCAATTAGAACAGTCATGTTTGTTATTCATGTTGATTATTCATTCAATAAGTATTTATTAGTAGTATGAGTTTAAAGCATAAAATGGAGACAGGAGGCACCGAACTTATTTGCATCATCAGCCTTTTTAATGTCCCCACTGCTGGGGCACAGGCCTCTTCTCTGTGAGAGGCGGTGTGGGCCGTAATCCACCACGCGGGCCCAGTGCGGGTTGGTGGAATAGCAATAGCAATCATTAAATCTATCGAAGAATTTATGTCCAACAAACTAAAATATACATTACAATATTGTATCTATTGTATTTCATCAAAGCACATCTTATTCAATGTATAGACAGAACCGTTTTATGCCTATTTCCTCCTTTACATAATTAAAATCTATTCTTTGTAGTTGTCCCGTAGAGGCCGCCGCGGGCGCATGGCCCGGGCGGTCCAAATAATTTAATTAGCGTCATAATTACTGCGCACGACCACGTGACGTGGGCGCATGCGCAAGCCTCCACTCACGATAGCCTTGTTTAAGCTTTGATTAGTTTAAGACAGGTTGAGGAAGAGGTTTTTTGTAGGTTCCCAAGTGTCAGACCCATAGAAGCTTCAAATGCCATTATCAATACGACTATAATTTCAGCCGAAAGACGTCCTCTGCTGGAAATGAACCTACCCCAAGTGTCGCTACAATGAACGGTCTTGTCCATCCATCGGATTGCCGCGACCCTCACCAGGTCATCAATCCACCTTGTTGCCTTGCAACGTTCCGTCATCTGGAATGCGGTTGCCACTTCAAAGCCTTTAGGTCCAATCGACTATCTGTAATGCGAGCAATATCCTGTCCTTGGTTCTCCTGTGGATATCTTCATTCCTGATTCGATCACGCAAGGAAACGAAGACCATAGCCCTCTATATTGCCCTTTGGGCGACAATAAACGAATTGGAATGATAAGCAGCTTAAGCTTAATTTTACATAACACTTACGTCTGTCTACGTAGTTTGATTGATAAAAGTGAAATCCTCTATCTGTTGGGGAAGTAATGATCTTGACATATTCGTTTCTCAACCATATCTTCTGTACATAAAATATATAAGCCAATACCTTAAGGCATAGGCTTATTGGATACCTCTGTTTAATGTAGACTCCCTTTTAAATAACAAACGTAATAGTGACTACGACATAATTTACCATAGAGCTCCCTGTCTTGCATCATCATTCTCCTGCCCTTATCCCAATTTATTTGGGGTCGGCGCAACATGTCTTTTTCTTCCATACTCCTCTATTAGTCGTCATCTCTGTAGTCACTCCCTTTTTACCCATATCCTCTTTCACACAGTCCAACCATCTTTTCTTTGGCCTTCCCCTACTCTTATAGCCATCCACATCCATACACAAGACTTTCCTCACGACATTTTCTTCATTCCTCCGCATCACATGCCCATACCACGACAACCGATTTCCACACAATTTTTCAGTCAGCGGTGCCACTTTCAGACTTCCTCTTATATACTCATTCCTAATTCTATCCATGCGCGTAACACCACACATCGCTCTTAGCATTCTCATCTCAGCTACATGCAATTGCTTTTCATTCATCCCTTTTGTGGCCCAACATTCTGAACCATACAAGACAGCAGGTCTGACCATTGTTTTATAAATCTTCCCCTTAAGTTTTAGGGGAATGCGGGAGTCACAGATAGTCCCGGTGACCTGCCGCCATTTCATCCATCCAATGTTAATTCTGTGCTTAACAGTCCGATCTATTTCGCCATCGCTTTGCACGAGTGAACCGAGATACCGAAAATCGGAACAGACTGGGAGAAGCGCGCCATCTAGCACTACAGCTTCAGAACTGGAGAGACCGCCGAAATCGCAGAACATGTATTCAGTTTTGGTTCTGCTGATTTTCAAGCCAACTTTCTCCAGCTTCTGTTGCCACTTCTCCAATCTGCTCTGGATCTCAGGTCCATCTTCACCGACCAGAACAATGTCGTCAGCAAACAGCATGCACCAGGGTGCCTCTTCCTGTATTTCCGACGTAAGAGCGTCCATAATCAACAGGAAGAGGTAAGGACTTAAAGCCGACCCTTGATGCAAGCCTACAGCCACACTGAACTCATCGGTGTTGCCAGCAGCCGACCGGACGTAGGTACTAGATTGTCTGTACATAGCACGAATCAACTCAACATACTTCCCAGGCAAACCTTTCTCTTTCAAGGCCCACCACAACACATCCCGAGGTACCCTATCATACGCTTTCTCAAGATCAATGAACACCATGTGCAAGTTCTTGTGCACACGTCTGTACTTCTCGGACAATTGACGGAGAGCGAAGGTGGCGTCCACTGTCCCTCGACCTGGCATAAACCCAAACTGGTTCGGGGTAATCTCACTCTCCTCTCGCAATCTTTTCTCTATCACTTTCTCCCATACTTTCATAGTATGTGACATGAGCTTTATCCCTCGATAGTTGTTGCAGTCCTGTACATCCCCTTTATTCTTGAAGATGGGCACTAGCGAACTATTGCACCATTCTTGTGGGATCACTTCTTCATACAACAACTTATTGAAGAATAAAGTCAGCCACATACATCCATCCTCTTTTAAACACTTCCATACTTCTACTGGTATGTCATCAGGGCCCATGGCCTTTCCATTTTTCATACATTGAACTGCCTTTCTTACTTCATCCATGCTAATTTCTCTCACCAAACCCATATTTACTTGTACCTCTTTGAGCACACCATTCCATTCATTCTCTTCGTTCATCAACTTTTCAAAATAAACCTTCCATCGCTCTTTTATTTCGTCATCTTTCGACAAGACTTTACCGAGTTCATCTTTCATACATTTTATGTGCATTATATCCCTCGTTCTCCTTTCTCTTAATTTTGTAATCCGGTAGAGCTCCTTCTGGCCTCTAGGGCTGTCCAGTAAATCATATAACTTTTCCTGCGCCTTAGCCCTGGAAACTGCAACCGCCTTTTTTGCCTTCCTCTTCCATTCTTTATAAATTTTCTTTTTCTCTTCTTTCAAATTATCATTTCCGGTTTCTACATTCTGCCATACTTTAAACGAAATTTTCTTTTCTTTTAGCATCTTTTGCACATCTTCATTCCACCACCATGTATCCTTTTCTATCATGCCTTTACCTTGCGATTCTCCAAACACATCTTTTGCTACTCGCCTTATACAATCCGCCATCTCTTTCCAACATTCATCCACAGATTTTCCTTCCATATCCTTCATGTCTATCATTTTATCTACCACTTGACTCTTAAACATACTTGCACACTCCTCATTTTCTATCATACGCCATCTGATTTTGGGTGGGGGCCGTTCTTTGTTCCTACTGGACGAGACACTGACTGTTACGTCCATCATTATGAGCCTGTGTTGAGAGACTAAGCCTTCGCCTGGCAACACTTTACAGTTTTTGACTGTTTTGAGACTGTTTCGTTTCACCAAGAAAAAGTCAATTTGGGTCGCGTGCTGGCCACTTTTGTAAGTGATCAGGTGTTCGTCTTTCTTTTTGAACCAGGTGTTAGTTATTGCCAGGTCAAAAGCCGAAGCAGCTTGCAGCAATGTCTCGCCATCAGTATTACGGTCTCCGTACCCCCAACCACCATGCACTCTCTCATAACCGTACTTCAGACTTCCTACATGCCCATTAAAATCACCCCCCACAAACACCTCTTCACTCTCCTGTACATTCATCATCACACAATCGAAGTCCTTCCAAAACTTCTCTTTTACACTATCCTCACATCCTGATTGGGGTGCATACGCACTAATAACATTTACTATCATACTCTCCACAACCACTTTAATAGCTATCACTCTATCACTTACTCTTTTAACATCCACCACACATTCTTTTAACTCACTATCCAAAACTATGCCCACACCATTCCGTTTGCCATCACTTCCACAGTAATAAAACTTATATCCTTCTCCTAATTCTCTTGCTTTTGCACCCTTCCATTTCGTTTCTTGCAAACACGCTATATTTATCCGTCGTCTTTTTAAAACATCTGCCAACTCTCTTCCTTTTCCAGTCATAGTACCTAAATTCCAGCTCGCACACCTCAATCTTAATTCTCTCACTCTCCGAGCTTGCGTCTTACGTCGCACCCGCCCGTTCTGGTGCGACAACCCTTGTCCATTTCCCACAGGAGCCGGGTGCTGCCCCTGCGCGTCGCCTGTGGGGTACGCCCTAGCCCTATCGCACATCATATTTTTCCAGACCATGTTGCAAAAAGGTTTTGGCAGAAGTTTTATAGCCGGCCGCCTGCCTGACGCCAACCCTCCTTGGGAATGCTGTTGTTGGTGGTTTACCCGCCACCGCGCGGGTGGCCCATGGTGCTATAGTAGTACGCACTAGGTCTCAAGCTCCCTTAGTCGCCTCTTACGACACCCACGGGAAGTGATGGGATGGTACTATTCTTTTACGTCCGACACCATACGGTACCCTGCTCCCTGTCTTGCATATATCACCATAATTATACTATACACCATAGTACTTAACATAAACAATACTACAAGTTCTGCCTACCCAATCGTACAGGAAAAGAACAGACAACACAAAACAATGTTCGTCGTAGGAACACCTCAGATGTTAACCATCCTACGCAGCAAATTAGATTGGAACGGGTTACTCGGTGTAGGCGATAGACAGACCTGTACTAGGTTGACGATAATTACACCGAATTTATTACAGTAATGTAACGATTGATGGAGAGAAAACACTGTCGCGAAAGGTAAAGTGCCAAAATTATGTGACTTACAATTTTCCTTGAGCAACCCATATGTTCGAAGCTCACATATTATACGGGTGTAACGGAAGTACGTGATCATATTAAAATAGCCGCCTCTGCCCATGGAAATAAACAACTTTCTTCAAAGAAGTTATAGTAGACCTAGACTAGACCCAGACCTAGACTAGAGTCAAGAGCAAACCCATCTAAAATAAAATAAAAAGCCCGAAAAAAAAATACCTTACAAAGTTATCATCAGCTGATCAAAATTAGTATAGGGGGTTCAATTTTTCTTCGGATACTGACCATCTTGAACTTGTCTATTTCTATGGGCAGAAATGTTCAAATATGACCTTGACCCTGTATAATTTAAAGTTCTGCTAGATTAATATTCAATGTTGCTTCAATGTGGCTAAAATGTGGTTAAGCTGCGCTTACCGGGGTTGGTCCATGGATGGCCCTAGTAGCATTTTCTGTTGGCATCAAGTGGCCAACAGTGGGGAATCCGTTGGGATATAGTTAGTTAGATTCCCTACATCAAACTTACAATGACCCAACGCAGTAAATTATTATCATTATACCAACCATTTACCAACGTTGGGCCAATGCTACTACTGCCTACCTTTACTTAAAAGCTGTTGGCGTTTTTGCAGTGCTTATAACGTAGGCCCTACAAATATCAACTGCATTGGGCCAATGACTGCCCAATGCAGTTAAATATTACATTACGCCAAAGTTTTTACAAAACGCTCCATATTTTCAAAATGGTTGCTCGGATGAAAATCTTTTCAAGAAAGAAATTGTTGCTCTACTCGAAAACCATGAGATAATGAAAAAAACTCGAAAAATTATTAAGAAAAAAAAATTATTGCAAAATTCTTCTAAGTGTCGGGCCGGATCATCAAAGGACTTAGTAAAATTTTCAGAGATTTTTTTTTTAATAGATTTCTGCCCTTTTTATTGTAGCACCTTACTAACCTTGTCCATAGAAACCATTTAGGCTCTGAGAAGGATGGCCCTCCGACGCACCGTTCCCGAGTTATGGGCCTCCAAATTTTATTTTATTTTTTACAAAACGATCCATATTTTCAAAATGGTTGCTCGGATGAAAATCTTTTCAAGAAAGAAATTGTTGCTCTACTCGAAAACCATGAGATAATGTAAAAAACTCGAGAAATTATTTAAAAAAAAAAAATTATTGTAAAATTTTTCTAAGTGTCGGCGATCATCAAAGGACTTAGTAAAATTTTCAGAGATTTTTTTTTAACAGATTTCTGCCCTTATTATTGCAGCACCTTACTAACCTTGTCCATAGAAACCATTAAGGCTCTGAGAAGCATGGCCCTCCGACGCACCGTTCCCGAGTTATGGGCCTCCAAATTTTATTTTATTTTTTACAAAACGATCCATATTTTCAAAATGGTTGCTCGGATGAAAATCTTTTCAAGAAAGAAATTGTTGCTCTATTCGAAAACCATGAGATAATGTGAAAAACTCGAAAAATGATTGAGAAAAAAAAATGATTGCAAAATTCTTCTAAGTGTCGGGCTGGATCATCAAAGGACTTAGTAAAATTTTCAGAGATTTTTTTTTACATATTTCTGCCCTTTTTATTGCAGCACCTTACTAACCATGTCCATAGAAACCATTTATGTTCTGAGAAGGATGGCCCTCCGACGCACCGTTCCCGAGTTATGGGTCTCCAAATTTTATTTTATTTTTTACAAAACGATCCATATTTTCAAAATGGTTGCTCGGATGAAAATCTTTTAAGAAAGAAATTGTTGCTCTACTCGAAAACCATGAGATAATGTAAAAACTCGAGAAATTATTTAAGAAAAAAAATTTACTGCAAAATTTTTCTAAGTGTCGGCCATCAAAGGACTTAGTAAAATTTTCAGATATTTTTTTTAACAGATTTCTGCCCTTTTTATTGCAGCACCTTACTAACCTTGTTCATAGAAACCATTTGGGATCTGAGAAGCATGGCCCTCCGACGCACCGTTCCCGAGTTATGGGCCTCCAAATTTTATTTTATTTTTTACAAAACGATCCATATTTTCAAAATAGTTGCTCGGATGAAAATCTTTTAAGAAAGAAATTGTTGCTCTACTCGAAAACCATGAGATAATGTAAAAACTCGAGAAATTATTTAAGAAAAAAAATTTACTGCAAAATTTTTCTAAGTGTCGATCATCAAAGGACTTAGTAAAATTTTCAGATATTTTTTTTAACAGATTTCTGCCCTTTTTATTGCAGCACCTTACTAACCTTGTTCATAGAAACCATTTGGGATCTGAGAAGCATGGCCCTCCGACGCACCGTTCCCGAGTTATGGGCCTCCAAATTTTATTTTATTTTTTACAAAACGATCCATATTTTCAAAATAGTTGCTCGGATGAAAATCTTTTAAGAAAGAAATTGTTGCTCTACTCGAAAACCATGAGATAATGTAAAAACTCGAGAAATTATATAAGAAAAAAAATTTACTGCAAAATTTTTCTAAGTGTCGGCGATCATCAAAGGACTTAGTAAAATTTTCAGAGATTTTTTTTTAACAGATTTCTGCCCTTTTTATTGCAGCACCTTACTAACCTTGTTCATAGAAACCATTTGGGATCTGAGAAGCATGGCCCTCCGACGCACCGTTCTCGAGTTATGGGCCTCCAAATTTTATTTTATTTTTTACAAAACGATCCATATTTTCAAAATGGTTGCTCGGATGAAAATCTTTTAAGAAATAAATTGTTGCTCTACTCGAAAACCATGAAATAATGTAAAAAACTCGAGAAATTATTGAGAAAAAAAAAATGATTGCAAAATTCTTCTAAGTGTCGGGCCGGATCATTAAAATTTTCAGAGATTTTTTTTAACAGATTTCGGCCTGTTTTATTGGAGCACCTTATTAACCTTGTCCGTAGAAACCATTTAGGCTCTGAGAAGCATGGCCCTCCGACGCACCGTTCCCGAGTTATAGGCCTCCAAATTTTATTTTATTTTTTACAAAACGCTCCATATTTTCAAAATAGTTGCTCGGATGAAAATCTTTTCAAGGAAGAAATTGTTGCTCTAGTCGAAAACCATGATATGATGTAAAAATCTCGAGAAATTATTGAGAAAAAATTGAGTAATTGGAGGGTAGTCCCAAATAATACAGTTACAATTTTGAGCTCTCATATAATTAATTTAATAAAATATTAAAAACAACTTTTAAATGCAAGAAACATAATAAAGTAGTACATTAACCTCTGGTGCACTCAGTCAGTTCATCAAATCTCCTTGACACCACTTCTCTACACTGCAAGCACTGCTCTTTGCTGAAATGGACCTGTACTCCAAATCGTCAAGCACTGTGGAGGAGCTGTCTCCTACATTTGCTTCAAGAATGTCACAATATGAGGAAGACTTGAAGAATGCCAGTGGTGAAGCTTCACATAAGACTATTGCCAGCCTATCCAAGGACTTCACTGAGTTGAAGACCCTAGTTTGGAAAACATTGAGTTCACTGAAATCCCAGATGGAGTTGCTTGTGTTTGGCTGGATAGGCACGAAATGACAACCCGTGCTAAGGTTCTTCTGTTGCATGGCCTGAGTGAGGACAAGGGAGCAGATCTAAGCAATGGTTTCCTGAAGGTTTTGTCGGAGCGTCTGGAAATGGCCAACGTCGCCTCTAAAGATATAACAGCCTGTCACCGCCTTGGAAGCAACACCAGCAAACCTCGTCCCCTCTTAGTTAGATTTGAAAGCCGCATCGTAAGGAATGAGGTGTGGCGAAATAACAACCAAGCTGAAAGGCTCTGGTTTAACGCTTTCTGAGTTCCTGACTAAGCTCAGACACGATATTTTTATGAATGCTCGGAAGTACTTCGGAATACATAAGTGTTGGACGTCTGAGGGGAAGATTGTCATCCAGGTTTCCGAAAAATCGCGACGGAAGATTGAGTTTGCTTCGGAATATCAAGAACTTGTGGCTCAGTTTCCCGTTGCTGAGCCCTCAGCCGTAACTTCGAAGCCAGTGCCTGATAAGAGAATTTGCTAGACAGTAAAGTGATGAGTCTTCGTTGCGGGTCTTCCATTTTTCTGAGTATATAATATACTAGGTACTTATAATTTTTATGTTTTATGTCGTTCATGTGTCGGTCATTCAATTTTTTTAGTTTTTTGTTTTGATTTGATTTTTTACTTATGTTATTATTGTCATTTGACATTTAGACCGTTCGGTGTTACTCAAAGTTTTCGTTCGGAAACATACTAACGTGTATTTATTTTGTTTGGACTACAGGCTTTTTATCTTTTAATTATAAAACTAATGTAGCCGGCGAGTGCATCGAGGTTTGAGTGCTGAAATTATTTTTTTCTTGTTTATTGTTAGATTACTTAATTTTTTTTTAAATTATTTATTTATTTTTATTGTTATTATTATTTTTTACTTTTGTTTATTTTTTTGGAATATGTGTAAGTGCAGTGTTTTTATTATAGTTCTTTAATATTTGGGTAAGTTTAATCAACTTATTTTATGTTTAATGCCGGCTGTAGCGATGCTGGAACCTGTAGCAGTCAACCTGCCACATCGCTTGAGGTCCAACAGGTGAGATGTCCCAATTGCTCGCAGGCACGCTTTTTTAAAGGCGAACGGGGGCTGAGGATACACTATGGCAAGGTTCACAAACCACATAGTGTTCCTTTGTGCCCCCCAGCTACATCTACACCTCACGAACAGACCTTGTGGAAAACGCTCTCAAAATTTAAAAATACAACACCAGTTTTAAAAAGAGTTCCTCGGGGTGCAAGACGATCCGTTGCTCTGAGTTTGGCACAATGCGTCCGTCTTGCGACCCAAGAGAACTCAGTAAGTGCCTGGGAGCAATTGCTCACCTTCCCCTACAGAATTCTGCACGTTCAAAAAGATTTGGCAACTAAAAAAACTTTAACAAATCAAATTAAAGAAAATTGTAATATTTCGACCATAATTTTAGATCCAAAATTACCACCATTTAATAACCGTTCACAGAAAAGCCTATGTTCGCATGTGGAATCGAAAATAAGTGAAGGTGACATTAGGGGAGCGGCCAGGCTATTATTCAGCAGTGATGTGGTGGCGCCTTACTCTCCAGAAACAATCTCAGCCTTGGAGAGTAAACATCCAGCGCCTGCGAATGATCTCACTTTCCCCGACCCCCCTGAGACCCCCGTTCCGGATTCATGTGTTTTTAACATTTCAGCCCCCCAATTGCTTGCTGCCGTGGGCTCCTTTCGAAGTGGTTCTGCCGGCGGCCTCGACGGCCTGACTCCGCAACACTTAAAGGACCTATTGAGTTCAGGCGCCGGGGATGCTGGTGAGTCGCTTTTGAAGGAGCTTGCGGCACTAGTCAACCTAATGCTCTCCGGCGGCGTGAACGATGCCGTCGTCGATGTCTTGTACGGGGCCAACCTATGTGCCCTGCGCAAGAAGGACGGCGGCATTCGTCCCATTGCCGTCGGGTGCACCTACAGGCGTATGGCAGCCAAAATTTGTTATAAACTGTACAGTGACAGACTTACAAACAAATTCCAGCCCCTACAGCTTGGCTTTGGCTCCAGAGGGGGCTGTGAGGCTGCCGTACATGCACTATCTTCCTTTTTAAATTCTGAAAAGGGTGAGGTCATTCTCAAGGTTGACATTAAGAACGCTTTCAACTCTGTCAACAGGGACACTTTGTTGGCCGAGGCAAAAAAAGAACTACCCGAAAGTTTCGGTTTTATTTGGCAATGTTACAGGCACCCTTCTAAATTATTATATAAAGAACAGCTTTTAGAATCTGCAGTTGGATGCCAGCAAGGTGACCCTCTCGGGCCAGTCATTTTCAGTTTGGCTATTCATCCAGTCATTCAACAACTAAATTCAAAATTTAACGTATGGTATTTGGATGATGGAACATTAGGAGGTGACGTCGATACCGTATTAAAAGACTTTCAATTCCTGAAGACTCATTTTCAATCCATCGGACTTGACCTTAACCACTCGAAGTGTGAAATTTTTCTTTGTGACAATACCGAAAGACAATCGACCCTTCATAAATTCAATACAATTGCACCAGAAATCAAAATTTTAGAAAAAAGTTCACTGCACCTCCTAGGTTCCCCTATTTTGGAAGAAAGTTTTTCTCCATTCATTGACGGAAAAATTAATCATTTTAATGATATTTCGGACAGACTCACAAAAATAAATTTACATTCGGCATTCACCCTAATTAGATAATGCTGTTTTGGACCAAATTTTATATATTTTCTCCGCTCTTCCCCTTTATGGAAGCATTCACATCTCCTGGACAAAATTGATGAAATTATTCGATGCACTCTTACAACCATTTTAAATGTGGCCTTGGATGACCGAGCGTGGCTGCAAACCACACTACCTATTCGTTTTGGTGGGCTCGGCATCCGCAAAATTTCTAGTATAAGCCTACCGGCGTTCCTGTCCTCGGTCCACAGCACTGAAAAGTTAACCAAAAGAATTTTGACTTCATCACTGGTTAACTGTGAAGTGCCGTGCTTGACCGACGCAATGAACACTTGGAAAATGGCTTGCCCGGACACGGCGTTGCCCGAGAACCCGTTCTCCCAGAGGCAGTGGGACGAGCCGCTCTGTAGTTTGGTACGGAATAATCTCTTAAATACGTCAACCAATACTGCTGAGCGTGCCCGCCTGCTGGCTGTGGGTGAATGGGAGTCGGGCCTCTGGCTACAGGCACTGCCGTCACCCAACATAGGTACTATGCTGAGTGACACCACCTTCCGGATCGCTACATGCCTGCGTCTGGGTGCTCCTTGCGGAGCTCCACATCGCTGCCAATGTGGTGAAGCAGTCGACCATCTCGGACACCATGGCCTATCCTGCAGTAGGAGCGCGGGTCGTATGGCACGGCACGCCAGCATTAACGACATCATCCGTCGGGCTCTTGTCACCGCCGGTGTGTCAGCCGTTTTAGAACCTCATGGCCTGGCACGTGACGATGGAAAGAGGCCCGACGGGATGACAATAATGCCTTGGAAGATGGGTAGGCCTTTGGTGTGGGATGCAACATGTGTCGACACCCTTGCGCCATCTCATCTTCTTAGCACGGCGGGCTGTGCTGGGGCGGCTGCTACAGGTGCAGAAAACCTCAAACGGCGCAAATATAACAACCTTATTGGGAGTTATATGTTTGAGCCGTTTGGGGTTGAAACACTAGGGCCATGGGGTCCGAGTGCTCATCGAGTTTTCCATGACATCAGCAAACTTTTAGTCGACTCTTCACGTGACCAGAGGGCTGGCCTTTTTTTCGGCCAACGAATCAGCATTGCCATTCAACGTGGCAATGCTGCCAGCGTTCTGGGCACTTTTCCCATTGACAGCGAGGTGGACGAATTTTTTGATGCCCAATGAGTTTTACTACTACCGTATTTTTTATGCCTCTTGTACATATTTTATTTATTAAGTTATTTATTAGTTTAGTATAATATGTTTTGTAGTCATAGTTAAAGAAGAAAATAAATTTAACCTCTCTTTGCTTAAATAAATATGGCAGCTCTGAAATGCTCTTTTGTTATTTGTATTTAGTTAAATTGGAAATGGACTGGTCACATGATGAGATCAACAACAGGAAAGTGGACTAAAAAAGTAACAGAATGCTACCATGACCTCATTTACCTTTCCTATAAAATTTGACTTCCTCAACGCAAGGCCAAATTTCTCTTTCTTCGCAGTTTTAAAAACGTTGATTTGGAGCGTTTGAGGGCTGATGCGGGTGGGATTGACTGGTCTTCTGTGTTCACCGGCGAGAATATGGACTCTATGGTGTCAGTTTTCAGCAGTACTATATTGAATTTGTATGATGCACCCCTTAAAAAGGTAAGAGTCAAACACCTTCCTGCACCATGGCTCTCCCCAGCTATAAAAAACCTGATGGCGAAACGTGATAAGGCCAAGCGTTTATACAGGAATCGGGCTACTGAGGAAAACTGGGACCTTTATAAGAAGATGCGAAATCGCTGCAGTTGTTTGTGTAGGAATGCCAAAAGGCATCACATTCACAACTCAATTGATAACTTCAACCCGACACAAGTATAGCAATTTTTAAAGACTATTGGTATTGGCAAAGCCTCTAGCAAGAGTTCTTCTGATAAAATGGACCTCAATGCACTTAATGCGCACTTTTCTACATCACCAATTATACTCGATATCGATGTTAAATCTTCGACTCTCAGTGATCTTTCCAATCTTCCTTTACCAGCAAATACTTCTTTCACTTTCCACCCAATTACTGAGCTAGATATTAAGAAATGTTTTCAATCCATCTCCATTAAGGCGTCAGGTGACTATGGTCTTCAGTTCCAAATGTTCCTACCTATTTTGAGTGAAATCGTTCCTGTTGTAACTCACATAGTAATTTTTTCTCTTTTCACTAACACGTTTCCTTCTGCTTAGAAGAAGGCTCACGTCTTACCACTTCCTAAAGTTTCAAATCCCTCTTCTCCATCTCAGTTCCGTCCAATATCCATCCTCCCAATCCTTTCCAAAGTTCTCGAGAGCGTTGTTCAGAAGCAACTGTCTTGTTATCTATCCTCTAATGGCATGCTGAGTCCTTACCTCTGATTTTAGACCTGGCCATAGCACTGTGACAACTCTTGTCAAAATAACTGACGATATAAGACTGGCTATGGAAAACAAATGCTTGACAGTGTTGGTTTTACTGGACTTCAGCAGTGCCTTTAATTCAGTTTACTTTGACATTCTCTTAGGAATCCTTTCCTCCCTTAATGTCTCTGCGCCAGTAATTGAGTGTTTCAAATCTTATCTTCGAGGCCGCTCGCAGTATGTTCGGTCTGATGAGGATTTTTCTGAATGGTGTGATTTGGCTGCTGTTGTACCTTAGGGTGGCGTCCTCTCTCCTCTTCTTTTCTCAGTTTTTATAAACGCTATCACTGAGGTCTTTACTTCTAACTATCATCTCTATGCAGACGACTTGCAGTTATACCGTCACTTTAGAATGGGTTAACTCGCTGGCGCTGTGGATGCCATCAATGATGACCTTGAAAATATCAACAAGTTGGCTAAATCCTTTGGACTCTTACTGAACCCAACTAAGTCGCAAGCTACATGCTCAGCCTTTTAGATCATCAGTCTCGCCCGCCAGTAGTGTATGATTCGGTGCCCATATTGTACTCGTAAAGCGCTAAAAACCTAGGCGTCCATATAGACACTAACTTCTCTTGGGAGGTTCATAATGCTGACGTTAGTAAGAGGGTTTTCTACTCTTTTCAGTCTCTTAAACGTCTCCAAAAATTCTTATTATTCTTCCATTTCACACTAAGGTCACTCTTGCACAATTTCTTCTCCTACCGCTAATAGACTATGCGGATGTCTGTTTTCTAGATGCAACGGAGGTACTCCTTAACAAACTCGAGCGGCTGCAGAACTTATGCATCCTTTTCATTTTTGGCCTCCGCAAGTACGACCATGTGTCGAAGTTTCGGACCAGATTGAGGTGGCTGCCAATTTGGCATCGCCGAGATACCCCTATCCTATCTCTTCTCTATACTATCCTGCATAATCCTAATTCTTCTCAATACCTTCGTGAACGGTTTGAGTACTTCGTTCCGAGGGGTAAACCCTATCGCACTGCCAATTCTCTTCTCCTTCATATTCCGCGTCACACTTCCAGCCGCTATAATGGCTCCTTTTCTGTTACTGCATTGCGTCTCTGGAACTCTCTCTCACACTCCCTACGCGACAGTCCTTCTCTAGATGTCTTCAAGAAGAAAATAAAAAAGCACTTCCTTTCAAATTGACATAATATTAGTATTATATTGGTATTAATATGTATAATATATATTTAGAATTATTTATGTAGGTTTATAAGTATTGTACACTGGATCCTACCCTCAACAGTGATCTCTCTCTATCACTCAAAGGTTTGCTGGGAGAAAACTCAACATTGAGTTAAGCTCGCCTTTGTACATGAATTGTGTAACCATATGTAATATGTAAAATTTTTGTGTACAATGAAGAATTAAGAAAAAAAAAATTGAAAAAATATTTCCAAGTGCCCTTCAAAGGATTTAGACAAATTTTTAGAGTTTTTTTTTTTTAACTGATTTCAGCCATTTTTATTGTAGCACTTTATTAACCTTGTCCATAGAAACCATTTAATTTAAGGTCTGAGAAGCATGGCCCTCCGACGCACCGTTTCCGAATTACGGGCCTCCAAATTTTATTTTATTTTTTAGAAAATAAATTTAAGTTTGGAGGAAAAAGTAAAAAAAAAGGAGTCTAAACCACCACATCTAGTGGAAAATCCACTGAGTTGGCAACACTGTGATGTGATAACACTTTTAAAATGGCGTCGTTTCACGTTTGGTTTCATTTATCGGCAATAGCCGGTAAATTATAGTAAGTGTTAATTTAAATAACACTTATTTATATCAGCGAAAAATATGTAATAATAATAAAATATGCCTAAAAATTATCTAAATCACTAGATATACACAAATCAGAAAGACAAAAAAAAAAAACGAACTAACTGATGACTAGGCAGCATGGTCTCTGACCGTAGTCTGTTCCACAAGGAACAAAAGCCAAAAAAGTGACAGACGTCAAGACGAGACAGTTATTTTTTTCTTTCGGAATGGTAGTTTTTACTAGAAATAATGTTCCAACTATATAAAAATACTTAATAGATACTAATATCCGTTTAGTGTGTATAAAGTGCATTTTTTTGTGTAACACGAGTTCAAAAAGCTTGTGAGAATTGAACCTTTGTGGTATGGATAAAAATAGAAGGAAATGTTTAAGTGTGACTGTTAACCAGCCAAACAAAACGAAAAACTGTTCCGCTTTCCTAAAACCCGGAGTTAGAAACCTTCGTATTCTGAGGCTACTGCAAACAGATTGTAAATAAATCATTTGAATACATGAACATAATATGCAACTTGGAGAGACTGTGGTGAGTGCCCTCAGAGATGTTGTTGTTATTGTTAGGTGACCTTAAAAAGGGCTGTTGTACATGGCTCTGAAGAGAGCTGTTTGGATTTACCATTGTGGTGAAAGGAATGATCAGCTAGACTCTGTGTTACCAGCTGCTAGCCATCCAGGGTGTGCAGGGCGTTTGGAATGGCAAAACGATATAGTTAACACCACTCGGGAAGGCTCCTTTAATGCACCCCTGAAAACCATGGGAAGACCAATACCACCCAGCTCCTGACTTCTTAGAACCCAGGGAACACCTGCCACCTGGACGTGAACTGCAGTGGCCTATATGGAAATCACTCAATGGGTTGCAAATTTAGGTAGGCCGCTGCAAATACAACTTGGTAAAATTCATGAGACTGGTCTGATACCCAATGTGAGTGCGGTGCCCCTGTCCAGACCATGAATCACCTACTGGGTATCATCAACGACAACAACAGCCCCGGTATCTGCACACCTTAATAATAAATAATTATTTTACAGATCGACTCTAAAGTCAGACAAAAATGTAAAAAGGCTGAAAGTAGATCGGAATTGGCTTCAACCGTTATAGGAGTAGAAACCGAAAAATGGACAAGGAAGTTCGTCCTTTTCAAATTGACAGTGATGGCCATCTGCTGCCAAAAATAATTTTACCACAAGTATGTACATCTACACCTAGTTCATCACCAAATCTTATACAAGATTTTAATGTTGGTAAGTAACAAAGTTTGTCACTTGTAAGAAAATATAAGATTTCAAAATATTTGTCAGCTAACTTTTACTATGGGACCAACCTCAAAATAAATAAAATCTATGCATATAATATTTAATATTATTTATTTATTTAATCAGACAATTAAGTTATTATTTCAGTAACAATAAGTATTCACAAAATTATTACAATACATAGAAATATAAAAACTTAAAACTTATCAGCCCGGGATTGTGTCTGACAATTACTTGACCATTTTTTACCCGCAATTTTGAGGTTGATTCTTTAGCAAAAATTGCTTGTGTTGGTAGGTTATGTCACCCCCTAATATAAAATACGACAATCCTACATCCTACTAATATTATAAATGTGAATGTTTGTATGTTTGCCTGTCAATCACACAATAACGGCTGAAGGGATTTGAATGAAATTTTGCACACGGGTAGGTCACAGCCTTTTTATTTTTGAAGTTATAATAATAATAATAATATGATTATATTATATAATATTGATATGGGTATCGTGTAGGTTTTCGGGGGCGCCGATTGCAAATCTGACAGTCATTTTAAAATCAAAGATGGCGGATGCAACTTTTACTCAAACATTCGATATGGGTATCGTTTAATAGGTTTTTGGGAGTGCCGATTACAAATCTGACACTTATTTTGAAATCAAAGATGGCGGATGCAACTTTTTCTCAAACATTCGATATGGGTATCGTGTAAAAGGTTTTTGGGGCTGCCGATTGCAAATCTGACATTCATTTTTATATCAAAGATGGTGGCTGCCACTTTTTCTCAAAAATTCGATATGGGTATCGTGTAATAGGTTTTTGGGGGTGCTGATTGCGAATTAGACATTCATTTTAAAATCCAAGATGGTGGATGCAACTTTTTCTCAAAAATTCGATATGGGTATCGTGTAATAGGTTTTTGGGTTTGCTGATTGCAAATTAGACATTCATTTTAAAATCCAAGATGGCGGATGCAACTTTCTCTCTAAAATATGATATGGGTATCGTGTAATAGGTTTTTGGGGGTGCTGATTGTGAATTAGACATTCATTTTAAAATCCAAGATGGCGGATGCAACTTTCTCTCAAAGATTCGATATGGGTATCGTGTAATAGGTTTTTGGGGGTGCCGATTGCAAATCTGACATTCATTTTAGAATCCACGATGGTGGATCATTGTTTTTCTTAAAATTGTGAATTTATTTTACTTTAAATCTATGAAAAGAAACAGTAGTAGGCATACTGTTTTTGAAGTTATACTTCTTTAGGTACGTTAGGGCAAAATGATGAGAGTAAATTTTTACGATGCTCGCGCACACCGTCACAAAAACCTACAGCCTGAAGTTAGCTAGAACCGACACCGTTAAGTTAGCTATGGTCTGTGGTTCATGAAGAATGATTGTTTTCGTTTTGTAAACTTTGTAACAGTTTGTTTTTTTATCTGGTTTTGCCAAAGAAGTATAACTTCTTACGTGCGTGCATAAGTACACACACACTTTTTTATATTGTTTTGGAATCTTCTATCTAGGAAATGTATTAATTTATTATTATTATTATTTTAGATGTCATTGCCCAATGTCTTGGACACATTCAAACCGCAATGGAGGACCTGAAGCAAACTCAAAATGATATTTTACTGAGAATATCACTCTCCTTCAACACATGTGTCTAGTGCAGCCACTTTGCTGGTAGATATATACATACCATTAAAATCACTTGACGATATTAGATAAATAGAAAATTGGCTTGAAGATGAAGAACACAAAGAACAATATTGGTAAGTACAATATTCTGATAGAAATATACAAGCTTTACAAGCAAACAAGACCACTGGACGTACTGATGATATACTATGTAGTTATAATACTACTATTATATGAAATTTAATAGATAAACGAGTATACATACATTGTTTTACGTTTATTTATGATTGCTTATTGACTATGAGCCGATAAATGTTTTGGCCTATGTTGGTGGCAAAGGAACTGCCACAATTACCAGAAGAAATCTGGAACGGGTTTTCACCAACTCTCTGGCAATTCAATGCAACTGGACTGGATAAAATAATAAGTTTAGTTTGAAAAATTTACAATTATTGTCAAAAGTCATTGAAAGTAGGTATGACTATGAAAATTACAGATAATATTAGATATATTTATGTAACCATATTAGATTCATTTATTTATGGAGAAGCTCGTGGCTTAAGTAATAACAGCTGCACGGGCCGATCCATCAGTTTAAGCTACGTTTGCTGGGAGTCATGGATGGGTGACCATCTTTACATACTGAGACTCCTCCGTGCCTCGGAAAGCACGTTAAGCTGTTGGTCCCGGCTATCAATCGTGGATCTTTAACAGTCGTTACGGGTCGTCAGAAGCCCGAAAGTGACAACCAGTCTTATCAAGGGGTATCGTATTACCCAGTAATATTATTTGTGGTTTATTATTACTTTATCGATTGTGTTATTCTAAATGAAATGCTAAAGTACTGCTTCGTAATATTTACAGTTGCAGTGTAAAGAAACAAGTTGGCAGAGACAGCAACTGATGCTGGAATCACAGGTGTCATAACAAACTGGTTTAGATTTGCTAGAGATCGAGATGGCGGAAGAGATAACAGAAGAATATGATGAAGCTAATAACAGCAGCTCTACACGACAATATTCTGGACTATCTGCAAGAACAAAGAGGCGTCATCTAAATGCAATAAAAACTGAATTAAGAGGTAAATTAAGGATCAACGATAAAAGTAATGTTACTAGTAATAACGCAGGTACTAATTCATCATTTATTAATGAACATCATAATAATTGTATATCAGAAAATTATACTGATGATTTTAATGCCGAGGAAATCACTTTCACGCGTAATATATCTACTGGTTAAATTGAAAATGCTGATTTTAAGGATACTGATCTTACCTGTTTGATCTATAATTAAGGAGGTGGTAATTTGGAGGTAAAATTAAACACTGCACCCGCGGGTTTTAATGACTTAGCGTCATATTAACAAATGGCAAACATACAAATGACTCATTGTCCTCAAAATTAGGTAGAACTAAATGATGCCCTAAAAATCTAGAAAAAATATATGTTTAAGTGTCAAATAGGTACTAATTTTTTAAAGGTGAATTGAAATTTTGGAGCCCTTACGTGGAGATTCTAAATGTGGGTAGTCATCTTGACATCAGAATGACTGCCCAATTTTTGAATTCATTTTCTCAGTTATTAATTAGGTACCAATTATTTAAACAAACGTGTCAAATAGTAGCAAATAGGCATTAGATTTTAGTAATATTTTAAAGCGGATCGGTCATTTTGGCCAGTCATTCTGATGTTCACAAGTGTCGTTAGTCACGTTTTGGTCTGTATTAGTGTCAGCCACTATTTATTTTTCTAATAAAAAAGTTTCTATGAATGTATGATTTTCTGCATTTTGTAATTAAACGCAAAAATAGCATTTTTTTCTTTATACGAGTAAGTTTATTTTTGTAAAGTGTCATTCTTATGATTGTGCTGTATTCGTTTCTGTTTCATTTAAAAAATACGACTATTTTGAAATTCAAAGTGACGTTTGTCAGTCACGTTTTGGTCTGTATTAGTGTCAACCACAATTTATTTTTCTAATAAAAAAGTTTCTATGAATGTATAATTTTCTGCATTTTGTAATTAAACGCAAAAATAGCATTTTTTTTTATTTATATGTTTATTTTTGTAAAGTTCCTATGTTATGATTGTATTGAATTCGTAATGTTTCATTTAAAAATACGATTATTCTGAAATCCAAAGTGACGTTAGTCAGTCACGTTTTGGTCTGTATTAGTGTCAGCCACAATTTATTTTTCTAATAAAAAAGTTTTTACGAATGTAAGGTTTTCCATTTCAACACATCCCAATATTTTTTTTCATGTACAAATACAAACACAAATTACGACTACTATTACAAATTAGTTATAAAACATGCATCGAGAAAGATCTGTAGTTCAAAAACACTTAATCACGAGTTCATTTTGCATGAAGTGTCAGTCACATTTACATTTGTTTAAATAAACCTTAACTTTTTTAACCTCTCAAGTCCGGGACGTGTCACGTTTCAGCATATGTCAGTCCCCGTTGACAGGCGGCCATCGTGTAACTACAGACTTGGTCAGGTTCCGTGTGTATGAACCTTGTTACAGGTCTAAAGACCTTGGCTAATAGTGATAATAGCGGTTTAAAACGCGTGAATCGGGTTTTTGGCAAGGCAAACTAGCGGAAAACTAGCGGCACACATGAGAGCCACCGGGGTTATAAAGTACACATTTATTACCACGGAGGTTTAATTAAAGGATATTTATACAAAATTACTGAAATTAGTACTATAAAAATAGTGGAATTCGTAAAACAATGCAAAATAAAACTCAAATCGTGTCAAATGTAGAGTTAGTCACATATGGCATTACCCTAACATATTTTTTGGAACAGTGTGGCCCAGTGGTGACTGTCGCGACTTACAAGTTGTAGGTTGTGAGTTCAAACCCAGGCAGGCGCTTTACTTTATGTAAATTATTTCATCACTACTGCTCTCAAAACGGTGAAGGATAACATCGTGAGGAAACTGGCAAGTCCTAGTACCAAAAATTTGAAGACATGTGACATCCATCAATCTGCATTGGGCCCGCGTGGTGGATTACGGTCCACACCCTCTCACAGAGAGGAAGCCTGTGTTCTAGCAGTGGGGACATTAAAATGCTGATGATGATGATTTTTTAATTCTAATTATATTTGTACCACAGCTGTAATTCTAAAATACTACACTTAAGGCTAGCTTCACAGCTATTCGGGAGACCCGTACGAGCCGCCTGTAAGGGATCCCAGAACGGAGACTTACGTAGGCGCTAGAACATCGTTTCACAGCGACGCGGATTGGTCCGTATGCGACCCGCTCCGCGTCGCTGTGAAACAATGTTCTAGCGCCTCACGTATGTCTCCGTTCCGGGTGCCAGTACGGGCGGCCCGTACGGGTCTCCCGGACAGCTGTGAAACCAGCCTAACCAAACCCTAACCATTTGTCAACTGTAGGCTCTACAATGGCCCCCCCCCAGGCCCAGTTGTTGGCCCCCCCCAGGCCCAGTTGTTGGCCCCTTTTTGGCCATTTTTTGTGGGCCCTTTGATGTAGGCCCTACCTCTATTAGATGGCCAAATCTAACAGTTGGCCAACCCACGAAGTGCACGTGGCCCAACTGAATGCCCACAATAAATGCTATTAGGGGGGTGACCATCTTTACATACCGAGACTCCTCCGTGCCTTAGAAAGCACGTTAAGCCATTGGTGCATCCGGTTAGACTGGAAGCCGACCCCAAGATAGTTGGGCAAAGACTAGCTAGATTGTTCTCTCCCTCAAAAGTTATATTATGGACTTAGATCTTAACAGTTGAAATCAAAAACGTTGACCATTTTCATTAGCCTTATACTATTGAAAGTAGCGATGATGATATTGCGAACTAAGGAATCAAGAAACTTCCTGTTTAGGTTATACAGTATACCTCAGTAACCACGATTTCGAAGTATCTTTTGCGTCCTCACGGATGGGTGCTTGTTAGAGGTCATCTTAGGGGTCTGAAGCAGATACCTACTAGATGATCCAATCAATCCTTTAGGCTATTGGCTACAACTTCAGAACTATTGTCACAACAAACTTCTAACAAGCTACAAATCTACCTGACATTACGAGATGCTATCATAACACTAAGGTAAACGTTCGTACAATAAGTGGTTCTTGCAGAACGGCATTCTATACCATGCTAATTACTAATACCTACCTCCCTGCCTACCGCCTTATCACGAGATATGCGCGCATCAATCACCCGCTATAGTTAGTGCTGGTTTATATCCAACAACCTACTTACCACATTCTGTGAGGACAGATCTACTGATTTACTCGAGGAACCAGTTCGTGTCTTTGATTCGGTCTGCTGGTTGGATGTGGTTTCTTTAAGGAGTTGTTTATCGGTTAATTAGGTCTTATCGTGAGTGGATAACGTAGCTTATATTATGTAATTGCACTTGATTTGCTGAACGCCCGGTTTGCTCAGGAAGCAGACGTTGACATATTTATGTGTAAGTAATCATAAAACTATGCTCAATGTTGGTATAAAGTTCTTTAGTTTATGAATGTTTGATGGTTGGCTTGCTATAAGCTTTGGTGCAAACTGTCTATGAAAGTCTGTAAGCAATTGTAAAATTAATACATTTTGGCAAAGTCCTTACGTGACGCGTATAGTCAGCATTAAATTCTTCAAGTTACATCTGGGAACTCCGGTAAATAGTGCATTTAACATTATTAGATTTTACATGTAGTTGTAAATGAGCAAGCAAACAGATATGTAGCAAATGCTGTGTTCACTGACACTCTATCAAAAAGCTGGACCCAATAGTTGGAATCGTTTTTCAGCTTTTTAATATGTAGTTAGCATGGTCAAGAAAAAGCCATAAAATGTTGAATCTCTGTTGACTTCCTACTTCCCATATCCAATCGATTTATTTGGTGGATGCACCTAAATGTGCGCAGTCAATAAATATGCGCGCAATAATCATATAACACTGCGTGTGACGCAAACAAATAAATTATTATTAACCAATGACGGACTGCTTTTGGGGACCGCACAGAATTAAACTTGATTAGAAGTGGCGTTCAAATTAACAGTTATTTTCTTTTCTGTTTTATTACTTTACTGGTTATCAACATAAAAACAACACTCATTATTTTTATACATTATTTCAACATTGGCAGAATTGCTACAGAGAATATGTTATGTACAAGTTCTATAAATTCTTGTCCAAACAATGTTAATTCACGAATTCGAAAAATGAATAAGATATGTCAATCAATAAATTAATAATAGTAAATATATTAAATCAGTTAATTGATCATTTATCAGTCGTTGACTAAACATTTATATCGAACACAAATTATCACTTCGAGAACGTAAATTTTCATTTTATGCGATTTAAATTGGAACACTCACTCGATATGGTCACTAACACCATTCCAATAGAAAATTTAAACCCGCCGTGCAAATGAATAGACGTGAACAATTAGCATTTTATTTAATAAACAAACCTGAATTGATTGTATAACAGCGTTTGGTACTTCTAGTCGTCTGTAGAGCTATGTTGAATCATGTGGGGACCGACAGAGGTGTTATAGCCAGAGAAACGGCAGGATTACGGTAGTAGTGGCGGAATTGATGTAATATGGCAATAGTAACAATGTAAAAGATTACTTTTTATTTGTTTACTTTGTTGATTGTCTTTTTACGATCAGAAGATATTATAAGTGTTAGGCTTGTTGTTTGTCGTATGTACACATGGTTCGGTATAGAACTAAAATCGTAAAAATCTGCCCACTGCTTGTCTTAGCTATCAACACCATGACTTTCATCAACAAAATAAGCAACACACAATCCAAACATTCTCACAAAACTAAGGATTATGTCCACTCTTTCTGATAAATTCCACACTCAAATGATATGTTCACGACCCAATTCAGTAAGAGTATTGTGCGTCACACTCTCACATAACTGTAACTGCGTAGTATAACTTCGCATTACTATGCGGCGCGGCGTCCGCACATCAGAAATCACTAGGTTACCGACACCGCTCCACCACTCGATACATCCAATAGATTTTTTCTTCTACAACTGCATGATATATATTATAGTCGTAAAAAGCGGCTAGAGTATCGGCGACTCGTAAAAATAGATGTTGTACGTTACGCTTTCCGCATCAATAAGTCAAGATTACGAGGGGGTCTAGCGCTTACTGAGATCTGTGGCTGGTGACGCCGGTGTCTACACCGAGCTCATAACTATTTATTTGTCAGCTCTTGTTTGTGTATTTGGGACAACTGCTGCTAAATGCTACGAGAAACTGCTGCGTAGAATAATGCAGTTTATTTTATATCTTGCAGAAGTCAATAGACGCAATTATGCGAGCGGCTTTGGCTACGCCTCAGTATAACTGATTCTTAAACACACGATTTTAGCAAACAGTTGTCTTAATAGCCTACATTGTCCTAACAACCTGATATATTGAAATATGGTTATTCACAATAATGATCACATCTTGCACTTGTCATTTCAAGCCATCTCTTGTGCCGCGACAACTCGCGGCTCGGCGGACAGAGCTCCGGCAAGATCTCATGGCGACATGGAGACAGCGATTGTCGCAACCCAGCGCTGGGCACTCCACCATTGCGGCGGTAGTGCCCCTCTTTGAGCAGTGGCTGGAGAGGCCCCACGGCACCCTCACCTTCCGCCTGACGCAGGTCCTCACCGGACACGGTTGTTTCGGGAGGTTACTGTGTCGGATAGGACGGGAGGAAACGCCCGGGTGTTTCCACTGCGCGGATCGTCTCGAGGACACGGTGTAGCATACGGTGGAGGTCTGCCCCGCTTGGGCGGAGCCCCGCCGTGTCCTCGTGGATGCGAAAGGTGGCAACAACCTCTCGCGCCCTGACCTGGTTCAGGCCATGGTACGGAGCTAGAGGGAATGGGAAGCCGTCTCCTCCTTCTGCGAAGCAGTAATGCTTGCGAAGGCGGAGGCGGGATGCCTGAGGGAGACTCAACAACGGAAACGCCCTCACGTTCTCAGCAGCAGCCGCCTCAGGAGACGCCTGGGACTTCCGGGGCCGCGAGACGATCTGCGGCCACCGTAGACCCGGGCCTGCGGATGGCGAGTAATGGTTAGTTCGCCGTCCGATCAGAACCAGGCCCGAGAGTCGACGGCGCGTAGTGTTCCACGCGCGACGAACAAGAGTAGTCAGCAATAGAGACGGCGCGGTTGAGGATAAATTCGAAACAGAGTTACCTCGCCCCCGGGCACTAAGGGCAGGAAGGAACCGGGGTGGGTTTTAGTCAGTAAGATTCTGACACGCCCTCCCGCTCCACTCAGAGCGGGAGAAGTCATAGGATGATTTCCCACACCACAAAAAAAAGCCATCTCTTGTGCAGTAAATGCTTAGACTGATCGAAGAAAACTAATATTTCAATATGTATAATAATATCTCAGGAAATCTCAATCATAATCACTGGCTAATATTTTCAAGAAGCTGTGAATCCAATTGAAGACTATGGCCTATGGTCTCTTGTAACAGATCACCAGTAACACCAATTCAAATGTACCCAAACTTCCTCACTGAAGCACACACAACACCGCTCTGCTCACCCCAGACCCGCGCGGCACGTACGCTAGACATTACTGTATATCTTTTTAAACGCGACGTTATTTTTGTGACAGCCCTGGCTCAGTCCCCTGCGGGTTTATCGCGCTTTATTGCTAAACATTCAAATATAAGTAGAGCTTGTTGTAATGTTTCCAGATTTTGGATAGTTTTCTAGGTTTTCCATGGAGTAGGTTGATCAGCAACCCTGTGATAACTGTAAACTTTTGTAACACATTCCAAAAACTTTTGAATTGCATAAACGTTTCACTCCCCTTTGGAGGACAAGAGACTGCTCCTTTAGTTGAAGCTTCAATAGTGCGCATCGGACAGTTGTTACATTTAATAAAAAAAAACCAATTAATCCATCTAGTTTGCGTCCAAACATCTCAGTACCAGGAAAAAAAAGCGTCGCTACCGGGATCCATTCAATTTCGCGTCTCCGGCAATAAAGCGTGATTGTCACGCACGTACACATTGCATAAAGCGGTATTACTGCCACGGGGGCCCGGGGACCCACCGGGGCCCGGGGTGGGGGTGCACACCCCCAGGGTGGCGTTTAACGCACGAAGGGATTTTTTCAAAATAACATTTTTTTGAGCGGTGAAGTTCTTGGTTTTGACTTTGACGGTTATGTCCGAATTTTTTGGGTGGTGCATTTGCTTGGACAGGGGTGCTGTTTTTCCTGCTTCTGTCTTAAGACATAAATCGTTGGCTCAGATTTCAAATTTGGAATTGGAAATTGACCCAATTAACATGCTCCAAAAGACGTTTTAAGGAAAACGGCAGTTTTAGTGCCCAGACACATTAAATGGCAATAAATTGTAAGACCTACACAAAAAGCTCAATAGTGATGGACTGGAGATATGTCTTGCATTGTCACAGGGTCGTATCAAATGGAACTTCAATTCGCCATCGACATTTTATGTCCCTACGCCTGACCTTTGCATTTGTCCACTTAAACTAAACTAAATACGGGTTTATAGTGTGAAAAGGCTAGGTTCAGGATAGATAGATTAATAGTCATCAATTAATTATATATCTATAATAAAAACGCTCTGCAAAAAGATGGTAGTAATGATTAAGCTCATGTTTTGAATGTAGATCGTGTTTCACGTTTTGTGCCGGTTATCGCTTATGTGTGGCGAATGAGATCTATTACAGCTTCCTAGTTTAGAAGATTATAGATCTGCAGTTTACTGGTAGTTAGATGCGCATGAAGTTTGATATTGATTGAAAAATGAAGTGGTTTTTTGGTCGTCAGTGTCTTTTACCTGGGCTAGTCTGCGATACTATCTTCATCTCAGCAATACTTGTCGTAGTCCATAGTACATAAACCATAACGTGTGATAAAGTATGTTTCTCTGTAAACAAAGCCCCATCCATTTCTTGTAGAAATCCAGCAACTATTTCGATACACAGGTAATGTCGAGGCACAACTTTCCGCAATTTTTTTTTTTTTTTTGTTGACAGGCACGCGTTTGACCACTATCTCATCTGATGGTAAGCGATGATGTGGTCGAAGATGGAGCACGATTGCCTAGAAGTAACCTATTCACTCTATAAATCATGGAATACCAAGAATAGTCTACCTACTTCATCAGGCAATATGCCTTAATTACACTCGTGATTTCACGTGTTTTCAGGCACATTGACGAATTAATTACATTTACAACACGAGCACTAGTTTATGGGCCAATTAGCGTCCGTTCGATATTAGTTAATGAATGGTACTTACTTAGCCAGTTGAGACTCAACATCTAAACAAACCAATCGGTCTTAAATAATTTAAGATTGGAAGTGGATATAGTGTTTTTTTCGTTTAGCTTATGATTTAACAAGTACTTTTCTTCCAGGAAAACTGATGGTTAACTGTCTAGCTATGTACGTATGATTATTACTATGCTCGAAGATGATATTTCTTTTAATTGTCTGCTTTGAACATTAAAACCACAGAAAGTCATTGTTCCAATTCGCAGCACTTGCTTGTTAGGTATCCAGTATATTTCCGAAACATTCTTGAGGAGTCCCTCTCGTAATTATAAATATTGGTCCATTTACCTACAAGATGTGCTGGCGAGCTGGCCGGCGTCCCGAGACCATCGATTGACCGAATCCGGCGCTGCGGGATCGGCGCGTAATTCCTCGCGCGCGACGTGCTCTGCGTGCGTAAACACGCGCAATCGCTCACCCCATTACGCTACGATACGCTGGTAACATCCGCAAGGTATGGGCGGTAGCGATTTGCAAGATTTGAAAGAAGAATCGAGAACAGTTTGCAAACAACAGAATGATATAAAATCAAAATTAAGACGATATAATTTCGCCGTGTATATTGTGCTGGACATTTAGATTGCGCATGGTCCGTCTCCAGTGCATTTGAAAAGTAACTTTTTTTTTAGGTACCTACATATCAAGTAGGTACCTAAATCACATTCGGACATATAGATTCCTTTTTGTTAGCATTTCTGAACAACTAAGTTATTCATTAACAGCTTAAAATAAGTATAAGCTAAAAGTAGTTAGTAATTAGTAGGTACGAGTATGGTTTTGGCTTTGTTTCAACACAAGCTAGTCCTTTGTCCAGCAAGTAATGAAATGAAATCATACTTGGTCGTCATACAAACCACCATCGCTTCCTCGTCCCGCTGCCGCCTCTGACTCACACACCCCCTCAACACATTACTCGGATCGATGTCGGATCGAAGGCAGCAATCAGCCTCCTTACAGCTGGAACAGCTTACTATCCCCATTGTTTCATCCCTCCCTCTGCTACAATATATCGCCAGCATTTTTCAGGCTCGGTCATATAACCTCCACTAATTGAAGAAGGTGAACAGTTTCTTGTTATTTCTTCTGCAATTATAGAAAAAGCTGCTTTGTTTGATGCATCTTTTTAACTCTGTTAGTGTCGCGCTTGACCACAATCTCACCTGATGGTAACGACAATGTGGTCGAAGATGGAGCACGCTTGCCTAGAAGTAACCTATTCACTCTTGTCTTAAAGACCCCCTAGTTGTAGCTATCAGGAAACACACACAATGAATGTGTTCCCTAAAGTTTTTGTTTTTGTGCACCATGTATCGGTGGCCCATCGCCGTACGTCTAGTGCTCCGATGATGTAACGGGCTTGGCGGAATAAAACTATACAATTCTGCAAACACAGTCACCGAAATATAATCTATAGAAAACCGACTGGCTAGGGCGTCGATGCGACAGTTGATTTAGTTACTTGCTAATCTGCGTCACCACTTAAGATTTGATTGACGTGAGTTTGATTTGATTGATTACACGAGATTACTCCATGCCTCGGACAGCCCGTTAAACCGTTGGTCTCGGTTGTTATTTGAAGATCTTTGACAGTCGTTACGGGTAGTAGAAAGTATGAAATTTGACAGCAGTCTTACCACGAGCATTGTGTTACACCGATACTGGGTTGTGGAGGTCAGATAGGCAGTCGACGTAAATTATTGGTACTCAGCTGCATCCGGTTAGAGAAGCTGACCCCAACATAGTTGGGAAAAAGCTAGGCAGATTGCTGGGCGTGAATTGTTTTTTTGAATGCATTAGAATAGCGACCACACAGCTGAAATCTGGCAGGATCAAACGGTTATCAGTAATAGTTAAATCCGCGTTTGCATTATTCAATAACGAGCCATGTATCCGCTTAGATTTCCTATCGGCAAAAATTACTTTTCTTTCATACAGAATATATTATACCCTATTGAACTACTTTAGTTGTAAAATTTGTGCTCATTTTTGGTCTTTAACAATTTTACTAACAAGATATTAGGTTTAAACCGTCTCTTGAATAATGCAAATATTTTTGTGACATCAACCGCTCCGCTGTGTCCGTGTTGACAAACAAAAGTTTTGAAAAGGTTATTTTTAAATAAATGAATAGTATGCCTGTCAACAACAATCTAAAACATTCAATGTACAAAAACAACGCAATAATTTCTATCAGCATTTATTTTTATAGCTTTGTTGTGCGCAGGAGTCGCGGGATCGTCCGCGGCCTTGACGCCGGCGCTTGCGAACCTCTCGCAACTGCGCAGTAGGTCTACATAGATAGGTTAATGTACAAGTACGTCATTAAAAGACGTGATGCCTCGTCTCCTTGGCATTCATCCAAGGAGGGTAAAATGATCAAGAAACTCTTGTTAATCTTTGAAAACATTGTTTATTTCCTTTAAGCTGTGATTATGTTGTCATTCTGAGGTATCTTATGACAAGCAATAAAGAAAAAGACGTAAGAAAACTGCAATTTAATAGTTTTGAATTATTAATATGTTTTTGCCACACCTTTAAGAGAAAAACATTACCTATAAAAATAAATATTCAATGAACTGCCTCTACTGCCTTTTTGAAAGACTTCTGTTGCTGTCAATGTGGACTAGCTGCTGATCATCGACCAACTTCATCAGTAAGTACGATTTGTTAGATGGAACTGGCTTGGCAGTTACGTTCTTGACCTTAGGACTCATTAAGGTGATCGAGTCTGCTAAAAAACGGCTCAACTAGAGTACCTACTGGCATGGCGTATAATTATTTAGTTTCTCTCTTTTTAAAATACGTTGACCCACACTAGAAATTACTCCTGTATCGTGGGTGTGTTCGCAAACATGTAAATGTAAACTCATATACACAAGACACCCAGATAATAATAGTAATAATATACAGAAAATATATTATCAAAGATCCTTCAGTTACAAAATAATAAATGTCGTAAGTGCCACATCCAACCGGAAACGATCTACAGGGGCGTGCACAACTCTCACACCAACAGACTACACACACAGACACAATCAGGTTGCAAATGTAATACATCAAAAATTAGCTCATAAGTACTCACTCATACAGGACACAAACACACCTTACTATAATTACACACCGCATTATCCTAGAAAATGACACACATAAACTTTACTATGACCGCGCCATTCTCACCGCTAGGAATGGTCCTAGCGGTGAGAATGGCGGACCATTCACAACACTAGACCAGATACAACCCTACAAGATAAAATAAAAAAGTAACTTACCTCCCTAGTAGCATTTATTGTTGGGCCAACAATAAAATGATAGCATTTATTGTTGGCCCAACCAAATGCTAACACTAAATGCTATTAGGGCTAATAGATATTGCTGTACTCAACAGCCATGACAAACAAAAGACAATTACTGAAAAAATTAGTAAATATGCAGAACTCAATGATAAATGAGGTTTATTCAGTAAATAGGTTACAAGGAACACTTTTACACGTCAATGTTTTTTGTCAGTTTAAGCTAGATGAGGCCGGTGTTTCCTAGCTGACTACCCTGAGAAGAAACACCGAAACAAACTCAGAGGTCAAAGTCTCTTTTAAAGTGTTGAAATCCATACAATGTGTACTGGTTAAATCACATGAGAACCATGTACGTTTATGTCTGGGATGAGCTTTTTGAAGAAAGCAACACACAAATTCGAGTGGACCTGTCCAGACAGTGCAAGCATTTGTCAGTCATCGCGAAGCTCAACTCAGGACTTTGAGGAACTCAACGAACCGACGAACAATACCAAAGTAAGGACATTTGAGTAGGCCGCAAAAATACTCAAACTGTCAGACAATCATAAAATCTACATGAATATAACGACATACATAGTTCTCGCATTCACATTATTCTATATGAGTACCATGCAGCTTAGTGTCTGTAGTGGTCAATGATGGAGTAACTAGAATATGGCGGCAAGAAAAAGTTTATGTGGCCTTATTATCCTTTCCACAACAGGCGTTATCGCGAATCATCTTCTACACAGTCTAAAATTGCTTAACCTAAACGAAACACTCTACATTACTTTACAAAAAGTTGCTATCTTAAATACATGCCGAATTGTTAGAAAGTTCATGCAAATAAATGAAAACGAAATAGGTCCCCATCATAATGCACCCTCAACATAAACACACTACACAGTGCATTTACTTGGTTTTGGCTCGTAGATGTAGCTAAAAACCAGCCAAGATCTGAGAAAAAGAACACTTTCCAAAAATAATAATAATATTTAAAAAAAAAAACAATCCCTTAAACACCAATAACAGATTTGAGAACATTAAATTATTAAGTATACAGTAAATATGGAGGTCACATTACTGGTAGGTATACATTGTAACATAATTATGAGGTTGGGCTTACAGTATAGGGCAAATATACAGTAGTTGAAAACTCTGGCTCTGAAACTAGGCAATGCCTGTAGATACAGGCAGTCTTTTCAGCGCAGGCGATTTTTTCAGAGTCAGCGATTCCTCTAGGTTGTTCAAATTCAGCCTGAGTAAAACAAGAACACAGAGATACGAAACAATTATCTGTAGCCCATACAAATATTTGTTCCATGCGGGAATTGAACCCGCGACACGCAGCGCAACAGCCAACCTGCCTTCAATATGTTTATTTATCATTGGAGTTGTTACTTGATGACGGAAATAGGAGTGTTCTTAACTTATTAATCAGAAAATTTCCAAGCGACTAATCCTTTTCGTAAACAAAGAGTAGGTAGGTACCTAAACTATTTTACCAGGAACTAAGACACATTAGCCAAGTAGCGTGACGTAGGTAACTTAGCAACAATTACAATTGTCTCAATAAATCTCAGTGTTCGTGAGTCAGGAACGACTCGACACATAAACATGTCAATATGTAATATTGTGGGACTTGTTGCTATAATGAGAATCTACATAAAGTTGCCCACTGTCCTTGTTATAATCTTTAAATTTATGATGCCCTAGCAACCAGCTTTGTTGAACCTGCAAAGCTGCTGAAGTAACAAATGATGACGTGATTGTTGTTTGGGAAGCGAAGGATCAGGAATGGTGCAGACAAAATAATATCATTGTTTTAAAAATACGCTTAGAGTGACGTCATTCTATTTTTAGTATTCTTCTCATCAAATCCTTTCATTTGATACCTATATCATGGAAATGCATAAAAAATATCGAATGCTCCATCTTTGGGAGTTCGCCATATTGGATTTAGAAAGACCTTCCTCACTTATGCACTTGTCCCACCGCGAACGATGAGCGAAAAGCGAGTAGAGCAAGCAACTAAAAACGAGTTGGCGAGCAGCGAGTAGCGAGTGTTTAGTTCCGATAGTCGCTTCCTCGGCATCAGTGGGACAGCTGTCTTAGTGAACCATCCATTGACATTAAAACTACAGCAAAATTTTAAATCAATCGGAAACCGGGAAGTGTGTCAAAATTAAATTCTAAGATTTTTTAACATAGCTACAGGTGAAGTTAATAAAAGCATGTTGAATGTCTTGTTTAAATAATAAAGGACACCAAGGAACGTGATGAAATGGGGACAACCATCTCCTGAAAAAGTCCAATATTAAAACAACATACGAGTATGTAGGAACTTCTGCTCACTACCTGTATATATAAAATTCAAAGTCCTGACTGACTGAATGATATATCAACGCACAGCCTAAACCGCTGGTCCTAGAGACATGAACATTGGAGGGTGTGTTCTTTGTGAAGAGTAGGTAGGTATCCATTAAGAAAGGGTTTTTCGAAATTCAACCCCAAAGGGGGTGAAAAGCGGGGTTGAAAGTTTATAACGGGGGAAGTACTCATTCCACGCAGGCGAAGCCGCTGGCAGATAGCTAGTACATACATACAAGAGTAAATGATTCATACATAACTTTAAAATTAGCAATACAGCGATGACTAACTAAACCTAATGCTGTTTGTTTCTACTCTTCTAATTATAATTACCCACTAAACAAACGTAAGTGATGCCGACGTCGACGTCGACACCCGATTCAAACGGATCATAATAGGCGTGTAACATTAATATTATACATTTAAATAATTGATAAATAGCCCGTATAATTTTTACTACTAATTATGAATAATTTTACATATAAAGCATAAATTCGGAAGTACTTGTTACACAGTTATTTGTATTTTTATTATAGTTGTACATTAATTGGTCAGATTACCATTCAGCCGTGCTCCTGAATGGAGCGGAATAAAAACGAATATGTTGCCGCGTGGATAGATCGCGAAACGAATTTGTTGAATAATTTATTAATGTATTCATATTTTTCATTTGAAATATGATTATTATAGGTTACACATGTAAATCAAGAGCTGTAGAAACAAACAATATAAAAACAAGTATTCATTGATGAATGCTTTGCTTTGAATATTTAAATTAATGATAGTAGATCTGTACAAATTGAAAGCGATTAGCATTTATTCAATGCTTACCTTAAGTTCACCTGTAGCTCAGTGTTTTGCAGGCTAATTCAAGGGCGGGAAATAGAAAGCTACTACCAGTATCTACCTCCAAGCAGTGATGCTGCAAGAGTGCGAATCTCTCATCATGTAACCGTTTATCATCTGGTCTGTCGGGCTGTTTTGGAACCTGTAACATGATAATAACCACATTTGACAAAACAGGATTTATCGAGTAACTTAATGTCCAAGCACAAACAGGAAACTAGTACTCTTCTTCTTATGTTTCTCAAAAATCGCCACATCCTTCCATTGATTGGAATTTATATATATATACTTATAATTATTATTTATTTTATCAGCCCAAACTGTCCCACAGCTGAGCAAAGGCCTCATCAAGTCCTTCCTTATAATATTAATTAAGACAAAAATCTAATCAAACGCGCCGAAATCTGGTCGTGTGGTGGCAGTCACGCGGCGTGGCACGCGGAAGAGATTGCCATCGCTTGTCATTAATCTGCTCGGCTCACGCGCGGCGTGCGGCGTGACCGGGCGGCGAGCGGGACGCGCTGCCGGCGGAGGATGCAGGGGAGACGGACGGCAAGCGTGGAGCTACTGCTGGCTGAAGTGTTGTTTGGGAACGGTTCGAGAGTGCCTGCATTGCTGGTTCAACCGATGAAGGTGGTTTAGCTTTGTTTGGACAAACTTGCCTAGGCAAGGCGGTGACTGTATTTGCGACATTGCAATTTGATACAAAAATTTGAGTGCGGGCTAAGACCTTTTTTACAGCGCAAAGGCATCTATCACTTCGTAAAAAGCAGGAAAGGTAGCTTACTATTAGCAAAGGAATTTCGTAACCTAATCATTATTTCCAGAGAATATTTACTAACTCTTACAAACAAACACACAATTTATTTTAACTATTTCTTATGAAAATAGATTCTTATTCTAAGAAAAAGGATTAATTCTGAGGATAATATTAATTTTATCATAGATGATGCAGGAGACCCGTGCTGTGTGCGATTACTGGGGGGTAAGATAAATTACTTTTCTGTTAGCGTTCACGCTAATGCTTAGTGCAAAATGTTTGGAAATGACATTACTGGACGTGAGTCACGTGACAGTTCTCTCCGCAGGTAATGTCATTACCATACATTTTATACTAAGCGTTAGGGTGAACGCTCACAGAAAAGTAATTTGTCTCAAGCAACTGTTCGATTGGATTAACTCCTCCTTGCGTAACTTATAAATTCCTACCGATGTAAGTTTCCTCTAAGCTTTGCGTTACAATAATTGTAATACAATAATTATGACAGATAGCATCGTGTACTGTCACCTCGCTGGCTGCCTGGCGCCCGAGCTCGTGATCTTGAAGTGTCGGCTCGCTATTTATTTATTGTTATTTATTTAGCCGTTCCTTTTAATTGCCTTAGCGTCTACTTCTACTGAGAATTGTTGCATTCCATCGTTTAGCTGTAGGCATGTAAGTACATACTGCAAATGACGCACGTGGGAATACAAAAAATGTATCTATTGTAGAGAGCAAGCTAACTTGAGTTTTTAACCGACTTCAAAAAAGGAGGTTCTCAATATTCGACTCTATGTTTTATTTTTTTTTGTGTGTTACCTCAGAACTTTTGAACTGGTGAACCGATTTTGATGATTCTTTTTTTATTTGAAAGGTGGTGCTTCTCATGTGGTCCCATTTAATTTGGTAAAGAACTGATAAAGAACTTCGGAGATACACAATGGAACTCTTCAATAAATGACAGTAAACCTTCCCGAATTGCTGCAATCGCATGTCTGTTTATTGTTTACACCACTTCACAACATAACATCTCGGTGATACGCTGTGAAGGGGTACATAGATTTGTACAGTATACCCTGATACACACTAATTTCACCAATTATGTTCGAATAAAAAACTTAAAAATGACGGCACGGTTGGCGTAGTGGTTCAGCGTTCGGCTGCTGCGCTGCGTGTCGCGGGTTCGATCCCCGCACGAATTTTTTTTAGTATGGAAGTCAGTTGTATTTTTTTATTTTTAAATCGTTTCCCTACACTAGGAATTACTCCTGTATCGTGGGTGCGTTCACAAACATTTAAGCTCACATACACAAGACACCCAGACCCGGAACACCAATCTGTAGGCCATACAAATATTTGTTCCGTGCGGGGATCGAACCCGCAACACGCAGCGCAGCAGCCGAACGCTCAACCACTACGCAAACCGTAGTTTTTTTCTTACCCTACGGTTGTCTACAGTATTTGACGATTCAGCACAATGGTATTGCTCTATGCATGTATGCACAATGGTATTTACTGGCCTCTTGGTCTAGTGATTAGTGACCCTGACTGCTATGCCGGAGGTCGTGGGTTCGATTCCCACCCAGGACAAATGTTTGTGTAATGAGCACGATCATTTGTTCTGTGTCTGGGTGTAATTTATCTATAATATGTATGTATTTAGAAATATATAAGTATGTTTATCAGTTGTCTAGTACCCATAACACAAGCTCTGCTTAGCTTGGGACTAGATGGCGTTGTGTGATAGTTGTGGAATATTATTATTATTTCGTTTATTTATTTTTTTACATATAATTTACATTTTTAAATATTTTTAAAAGAAAACATAAAAAAAAAGAAAAACATTTAAAAATATAAAAAATAGTAGTCCGCCGGTATTGGGAGCAGGGTCCAAGCTACCGGTGGTTAGGGCTCCAGAGACAGGAACCTCCTCACAATGCGAGCCGTATCGAGGAGTACTGCCTTCTGTATCAGGCCCTTGATCCAACCGCGCAACGACAGCTTCGACAGGTGGTCGTCGAGGCTTTTGGCCATCAGGCCGTTGGCGGTAACGACTATCGGCACAATGACAGCCGAGTCCATATTCCACATATCGACAACCTCGTGTGCTAAGTCAAGATATTTGATTTGTTTGTCTTTCTCAGCTTTCACGAGGTTCTCGTCATGTGGAATGGTGACATCGATTATCATTGTGCGGCGCGCTAATCGGTCTATCACCACTATATCAGGCTTATTGGCAACAATAGTCCTATCAGTGATGATAGACCGATCCCAGTACAACGTGACATGGTCATTTTCGAGAACTGGGTCGGGCGCATACTTGTAATACGGTACCTCAGAATCCACAAGTTTGTATTTTAAAACAAGTTGCTGGTGAATAATCCTGGCTACTTGGTTATGCCTGTGCAAATACTCGCTGTTAGCAAGACGAGAACAACCAGAGATAATATGTCTAATGGACTCACCCGGACGGTGGCATGCCCGACACACGTCAACCGTCCCGTCCTTCATGATATGCCTCCGGTAGTTATTCGTCAAGATAACTTCGTCCATAATCGCACAGACAAAGCCTTCAGTTTCCCCGAAGAGGTCACTGAAACGTAGCCAGGCCACGGACGCCAAGAAATCTAGATCAGGCCCATGAAGAGCCCGATAAAAGCGCCCGTGAAGCTCCTTGCCTTTCCATACCTCCTTGCGGTCATCAGTAGTGAGTATTACAGGTTTGCGCCAGTTCTCTTTAGCCATGGACAACGGGGTGAGTCCCTTGTCCACTGCGACCACATCGCGGTGCATACCCACGTCGGTTTCAAGAAAATATTTTCTGAGGCTGCACACCTCGCGGTTGTGGAGAGTTTTCGCATTTAAAAAACCTCGACCTCCACATTTCCGCGGGATGTACAGTCTCATCACCGATGATCGTGGGTGATGCATCCGGTTTGCGGTCAGCAGCGTACGGACCTTCCTATCCAGGGCGTCGAGTTCGGTCTGAGTCCATTTGAGTATGCCGAAAGAGTACATCAAAACCGGCATGACCCAACCGTTGAAGGCGCGCACCTTATTCCCGCCCGACAAAAGGCTGTTCAATACTTTTTTCAGGCGGCCAAAGAAGCGCTCCTTCAGCGATTGTTTCATGTCAGTAACGATAATGCCTAACGCTTCCGACATACCCAAATATTTGTATGTTTCGGTCGAGGAGAGGGATCTAAGGTGTATGGAATCCGAGAGTTGAATCCCTTCGGATTCCATAATCCCCCCTCGCTTTACATGCATGACTGCACATTTGTCCACACCAAATTCCATCCTGATCGCGTTACTGAAAGTTTCAGTTACCTTCAGTAACTCCATCAGTCGCAAATTGTTGGGGGCAAAGAGTTTCAGGTCATCCATGTAAAGAAGGTGAGATATGGCCTGACCACCTCTTCTCAACCGATAGCCCAGCCCCGAATCCTCCAGCAATGTGCTTAGAGGATTCAGAGCTAAGCAGAACCAAAGAGGACTCAAACTGTCGCCCTGAAATATTCCCCGTTTAATCCATATAGGCTCATCGTTCCCCTGGATTGGTCGACATCCTGGATAGCGAAGGACCGTCTTCCATTGCCCCATACATGACCCAAGGAAGGTGCGCAGAGTTGCATCTATTTTGTACAACTCCAACACCCTCATGAGCCATGTATGTGGAACAGAGTCGTAGGCCTTCTTATAATCTATCCAGCATGTCGACAAATCCTTGTGGGATCGACGAACCTGCTGGCTTATGGCCATGTCTATGAGGAGTAGCTCCTTAGTACCGCGGGACCCGTTCCTACATCCATTCTGAGAGGCAGACATAATTAAATTACTCTCAATGTGATGATTAATTTTCGCTTTCAGGATGGATGTAAGAAGTTTATAGACCGTCGACAAACACGTTATCGGTCTATAATTCTTAGGTTCCGCGGTACCACCTGTTTTATGGAGCAGGTGGGTAACACCAGTTGTTAGGAACTCAGGCAGCAACCCAGACTCTAAGGATGACTGAAATTGAGATGCTAGAAGCGCGTGTGAGCTGCTATACCACTTTAGCCAGAAGTTTTGCAGTCCGTCCGGTCCTGGAGACTTCCAATTCGGTAACGGACGGACTGCTCTGGCTATATCTGTTGGGCTGATATTAACTTTCTCCATTTCTGGTATAGCTTCGCACACGCGCTCAACATCACGCATCCAGCCACCCTCAGTGTGACAGACGGGCACCGACCAAATGCTGCGCCAGAATGTACTTGTGGCGACATCATCCGGGCGGCAGCCGTCCGTCACATTTTGTTCAGGTCGCTCCCAAGCTCTATATACCCACCTCTCATCGCTCTGGAACATGCGATTCTGCGAGTACCGGTCAACTCGCCGCTTATACCGCCGAATACGGTTTGCCCATGCACAAACTTTCTGCTTCAGGAAGTCGATGCGCTCCGTGACATGGGACATGTATTCTCGAGGGCTGATATCAGTCCCCGAGAACGCCCGCCTCACAAAGCGCATCACACGTGGGCGTGTATTGCCCTTCCTGAAGCAGATTAGTTTGCCGATGAGTACCCTGGCCCCATCGATACGCCTCTCGATTCTGCATTGCCAGGCTGGTACAGCAGGCTTTGGTCGAATAGCTACGTCACTATTTGGGAACTTTACGTTAGCTAAACGACATGCCGCAACAGCCCCGCAATACAAGATTGAGTGCGTATCAACGAGGTTCTCGCTGCTATTAAAGATATTCTCAAGCAGCGAGTCCAAAGCACACACCAACGCCCTATTTTTTTTGTGCATGGGTAACCGTGGTAAACGGGGTCTAAGTTCGGTCGGAGTGGATCTATACTCGCGAAGCGCATCCTCCAGTGCGCTCCTCAGTCGATTGTTGCACTGGCTACTTACCGTGACAACCCTATCATCTGCCTCATCACTTATATTATTGAGCCGCGGTGGCATTGCATCAATAGCAGGCGCTTGTTCCACGGTCTGTATCGGAGTAGAGATGATAGGGTTGCTCAGTACCTCTGAGCGCAGCCTATCAAGTGCAGCATCGTCCAACCTGTGATTACGTTGGATGACTCGCACCTGATCCGACAATCGTTGTGCCGAGACGTCTACGGTTGGTTCTAGTTCCTGGAACAGAGATAGCATCCTGACACGGTACGCAGTGAGGTTAGTTCCCCCCTCTGTAGACCCATAGTATGCGCGCATGACGTTTTCATTAATGGACTGAGTCCATCTCATACGCTGCACACAACCACCGGCAGCGGGGACCCGGCTCGGGGCCGGTTGGCCCCTAAGTCCCAGGCTGTTCGGTGGCCGGCCTCTCCCCTGCCGACGTACAGGTGTTGGCGACGTCAGCGGGGAGAAATACTCGTCGCTCGAGCTCGACGCGGCCGCAGCCGCCGGTGACACTGGTGATCCGAGGTCCGGCGGCGGCAAGGCGGAGCTGAGCAGCGAGTCCGGGGGTGGAAGGCGTGCGCTACGGGCAGCTGCTCTGGTCAACATTTAATTTTATTTATTCCATTTTTCCATCATTCTGTTTACATAATGTACGTCGCCATTGACAGACGTCATACTGCAATCCTGCATAAATATTCTTCTTTTTTGTTTATTATTTGGTTTGTTTGAGTATTTGAAGGTTTTGCTATAATATTTCTTGTATGGGCTTCTTGTTTGGTACAATTGATTCCAGTTTTGGGTGAAAAAATATGGATTTTATGATTTTAAAGTGGAATAGAAAAAATATGACATGTGTTGCCAGTGGGTTGCCATGTTATTGTTATATTATGTTATTATTATTATTATTATTGACTGCCCCAGAATATGAGGGTAATGTATACAATAATGTACAAAGCTGTTTCTATCTAGTTTACGGATATTTTAAGACACAATTTATCTACTTGACAAAAACGTGTCACGTGTTGTAGGATTATAATTACTAGCTACGGGCGACTGATACATAACTCGCGCCATCCATGATGTCATAAGGTTCAGTACAGGTATTAGAATTATGTTATCTCTTCCTGCCATTGTATTGACATAAATCACAGCTTATCTCTTAGTTAGCGATTTCTTGTAACAAATTAAATTATTATACGTAAAACATAACCAAGGAACAGGATGTCCATATATCATACAACATACATTCTTGGTCTATAGTGTTCTATCTATGTTTGGGTTCTCAAATGCTTTGAAAATTTTCGTCCAACCGTCTCAAAAATTCTACACAACGGTTAAACATCTGGACCCTAGTCACCTATGCATCAAACTCAAAGCACGCACACCCTTATATCCCGATCCGAAGATCACCCCAATCTCCTAATCGCACCCATTCAAAATTCCGTGCATTCTCGGAAATCGCGTGAACATTCGTCCGATAGGTATAAGCTCCGGTAATGTTGTCCGGAGGCGGTGCCTGTCCGGCCCTGTCCGGCTGTCCATCCTCACAGGTGCAAGGGCTCATGGGCTCAACGCACGGAATCGGATATATGCGGATGAGTTGCACGTATCTTTAGGTGATGGCAACTTTGTGGGGTTAGGCCGCGAAAACTTTAAAACTTTAAAAAATCGAACGTTCTTTCTTTATGGCAAATTGGTGTATAATTTTACAAATTCATCGCGAATGTAATATTATATTACTGGGATATTGTTTACCTTAAAGTAGTAAAAAATCCATTATCCCATCTTGCAAAAATGTAAGACCATTGCTTGCTACAGAGTCATACTTTTTACCTGAAAAAGAATATGGGACTAGGAATTTTCCGATTATAAGAATTCATCAGGCTTTTACCATTAGTTAACCAAACACCACTTGTGATTTTACGACTATCGATATACCTTGGGCAGAAGGCTGGGGTAAGATCGAATTAATGTAGTGGGCTATAGCTTGCAACTGATCATTGCATCTAAGCTAAAGAAGTAGGTACTCAACCACATAAAATTCTCCAAGTTCACACAATAAGCAGCTCCACATTCAGTCCATCCGTTGCTAACTCTCCTGCGCACGCGACTGATCTGCGTTACCGCGCCAATCGCATGTCGCCGCACATCGCCGCGGGACTAGTGTCTTACATGCGATTATATTTGTGTTATTCTCTTTGATGTCTTAAAATATTGCACGTCTGCCTTTTGGGGTGGCTCTTCATTTTTGTATAATAGTTGCCGTGCTTTTTAAATTGGCATGGTATAGCAATTACGATACTGGCTGTGTCCTGTCAGGGGTGTAGCTTAGGAGAGATGAAACACCAGGATGACCTTCCACCACAGAACCTGAAAGCTAGTTTTTCCCTATGCCTTGTCACGTTGCGGAGCTGGAGGTGTGGTGACACGTAGAGGAGGAACGTTAGGAGTGACACCCAGAGGAGAGACGTAGAGTAGGAGGACCGTAGATGAGGAGTTGGATGAAGATAAACACACGACGAGTTCAGACGTATATTTTAATATTTACAGTAGGCTTGAATATATGAAGCATTTATTAATCGTACGTACACCATACACTGTGAGTAGGTACATAATATTTAAATTGTATTACTGCACAACTTTTGAAAACTGGTAACTGTCAGTTATTGAATAGTAGGAAAATGACAATGATAGGGAGGAGCTTAGTCTAGCTCGGCAGCAGAATTTTATTTACTGATTTTTGATATAAAAACGGAGACTATTGACAGAGAAAACAAGTAATATTTGTATTTTAAATTAAAAAAGGTAGGAAATAACGTCATTTTGGAATAGTGGTCATAAAATAAACAAGGTTTTAACACTGCCTTGTTACAACCTTATGCGTAGATAAGTCATCGTGTGGTTTTAGTCAATAGGAGTCCTAAAGTGCTCCAATTAACTGCATAAGTGCCATCAATTTATCCAATGCTTGGGAGATTTTCCCTGATGATCTCTCTGAAAAGTTGTTTCTTCAATAAATCTGCATCGTGTTCATGCGTGATCTGCTTTCGGTCCACTCCCCTTACAAAGTTGCATATTGCCAAAATTGTGACTCCAGGCATTTAAGACATTCGTGCTTAAATTACAAGCTATTCTGCGAGGATAAGAATTGATCTGTAAATGAATATAAAATAGCGCTTGCTATATATGTGATGGCCCGGGGCGCGCGGCTTATGAGCGGGCGACATGCGACCGGCGCCCGCGCAGGCCCCGGCACTGCAACTAAGTACCGCGACACTTGCAAATGTTTTTGTACCACTTTTCTGAGCATTTAGTGTACAACTCCGTTGAAAGAGTTCGTTCGGGAAAGTACTAAGCTGGTAACTATTTCTGCAAGCAAGTGGTCTCCCGTCTTCTCACCGGTTCGATCCTTGCGGCTAATATTTGGGGAAACAAGCAATTGAAGCGGGAGACCGTATAGTGCACTGGTATGTGGGTATACCACAGGTGAGAGACTGACGAGCACTCTGTCCTTCCTCTGATAGCAAACCGACAACACCTGAAAGTGATCTACCACCAAATGGCGTGCAGTGTATTTTTACGTGTGTAAGGGTTTCTAAGATGTCCTACCCTTAGTGCCACATCTGTAGGTAAATATAAACGTTGTTAATCACTTTTAACCGACTTTCGAAAAAGGAGGAGGTTCTATGTTCGACTGTATGTATGTTTTTTTTTATGTATGTCCGCCGATTTCTCCGTCAGTTGTGGACCGATTTTCAAAATTCTTTTTTTATCCGAAAGAATATACTCCCGAGGTGGTCCCATATAAATTTTATCGATATTGCTTAAGCGCTTTTTGAGAAACTGAACAAAAACGAAAAATACGTTTACCTCGATGACGTTTTGGAGTACTCCAAATGTTTAAATTCCACGTTCCATGTTATTGGGGTTTTTAGTTGTTGGGTATAACAACTAAAAAGTGAAAAATAAAAATCTTTTTACAAAAAAAAAACAACCGACTTTAAAAAAAAATACACTAAAAATTTAAAAATAACTTTAATTTCGGAAGTCGGTGTCAAATAACGATGAAGTAAATTACAAACACCGACTTTCGAAATTAAAGTTATTTTTTATTTTTTAGTTTATTTTTTTTTGAAAGTCGGTTGTTTTTTTTTGTAAAAAGTTTTTTTTAGCATTTCGATCGTCTTAGCCGCTTAGCGAACTATAACCTCATACCTAATTGAGAAATGTTTTGAGTACCTACATTTTGTTTTTACAGATGAATCCTAATTTATTCCATCAAGAGCATCACCATTCACATTCTCAACGTAAAGATTAAAGGACATAGTAATTAATTCGCTGTCTAGTTAATACGTTTGTTGTTACATGTTATATTAACCTTTAAAAAAAACATCCTATCATCTATTAACGCATAATATATTGATGTGATAGATAGTCTTACATACTTGACGTTATCTAAATTAATACGACTGGAAATATATCTGTTTGTGTTTTTATTTTCTGACCACTCACACACTGTTGAATTTTAGAGTGAATGGGTTACTTCTAGGCAAGCGTGCTCCATCGTCGACTACATCATCGCTTACCGTCAGGTGAGATTCTTGTCAAACGCGAGCCAATGAATAATTATAATTCAAAGAAAGTAAACAAATACGCTGAGAAAAGCATCGAAAACATGTACCAACAGATAACGGAGACAATAATCACGTCATAAACAACAACTAACCCATCATAGAAGAAATCCCACTGAAATACGACCTCTAAGTAAAGAATAATTCAAAACCGATAATTGAAAATCGAAAACCACTTTCAATAACCAATAAAGGTAACTTCCAAAACGGGTAGAGTCGCGGGCCGAAACTAATTTCCCTTGCCCGCTAGCCTTGGGGCCCGGCTTCGTCCGTAAATCAACAGACGTCATGTGGACTCCGGTATTTATGCTCATACATCGCGATTAGACTTACGAAATCATATTTTATTAGCGCAGTGAGAATCCGAAGGTTAAAACTCACTAATTGATTGTTTGATGCATTTCACAATGTTCAACATGATGGTTTTTTCCGTGAGAAAATATGTAATCAATGTATTTCTGATGAGAAGTTCTAGGACTCTTGAATTGATTGAGATACGATTTAGATATTCGAAATTACGAGACCTTTAACATCGTACTGTAATTGTAAAGAAATTTTTTCTTCCACCGGCTAGCGTCAGAGATACTTTTGGCCTGAGACCCTGTTACCTATCTTCGGGTTTTGTACATGAGGTATGCATGCAGTAAATAAGAGTCCTTAGATTTGGTCTTCACATATATCACGTTTATTTTCAAACTGCATCACACTAGATAGCACTCCGTCTACAGAAAATTGTATGTTTAACTTACAATTTATGTTGAAACACTTTTACCCATCTTTTGAAGATTATAGGTCCAGTTCAGAGATCCTCAAACGGCATCTACGCCAGGGTCATCTAATCGTGGGCATCTCTCGACACGTGGGTGCTTGTGTACGGAACCATCCTATGATCCGACCACTTTATTAGGTTTTTGCATAGTTATTAAATAAATCTAACGTAGGAACCCTGCCAACAAATAGAAAGATTTGATGAGACTCCTGAATGCCACGCGCTTAAGACTTAGCATCAGCACAGAAAAAAAACCCAAAAAGACTACTTACATCGTCCTACATCCGAATGCTTAATGCATTTGAACTTAACTCTGGTTCCAGCTACCTTTCGAGACATCATTAAATGTTTTTAAGAACTTATCCAATAAATAAAGTTTAAAGTGGCAGACTCGCTCCAGATCAACTTGGAAAAAGCTACGTCAAACGACAATCTGTCATCTGTCAACTCGCAAAACAACGCTTCATTCCACGAAACTAAATTTATTCTATTTTTAGGTGTTACAATACACCTTACCCCGGTTAAAAAAATTTTTTTACTCAAAAAAAATTTTTTTTTTAAAGACTACAATGCCATGTACATTTAGAATCTCACCAAAACCCTCGGCAGAAGCTGGGGCAACCCTAAACAAATATGAATTTAGATTCCCCTCAGACACAATGACTAAATTACTACTATATAAGTACTAATTTAATTTAAGTTTTCAATTAAGTATTAAGTATCAAATAAAAATCAAGAAACAGGATGAGAAGGTATGCATAACCCCCAATACACCTTAACAAAAGTCTGTATGTAGGTATGCACACATTTAAATAAAGTTTCAAGTTTAGTTTAATTAAATAATCAATACTCCTCAACGCAGAGTATTGTTATTCCAAAGTATCTATAAATTTTAAATCTAAATAACTACTAGATACTAGAAGTATCAAGTATTCACAAGAAACTATTTCAAAACTAATAAAAAAATATATTTAGTTTTGACAACATTAATCTCTTATTCAAGTAATTGAGATTCAATGAGTAAGTATTAAGTTTTATTTTATTACCCTCAATCTCCTATCCTAGTAAGTAACAGTAATACCATAACAACAAGTTCCTAAAGAAAGTAATATCACATCACAAATCTAAGTAATTGTGATTTATCAATGTATTGAGTTTAACTTTGTAGTTGAGTAATTTACAAAAGTCATATTCTATATATTTGAAATTCAAAAGTATTAAGGATAATTTAATTAAACAGGATTATCAGAAACTGTTTAATCAAATTTCATAAGTATTGGCTTGGGAGTAATTCAAGCATGAACCCCAAGCCAAAAACTAAAAGTGAATTGAGGACTATTTGCCCATCTAAACGAATTTGGGTATGCAATACCAGACACACTTACCGTGTATCTTTTAATGGACAGACTTACGAGCATCCTAGCCAACCGTTAACAAAATAAACAAATTGGGGTTCAACTATCCATCTAAACAAATTCGGATATTCGATATACCAGACACATTTATCATGTATCTTTTAGTGAACAAATCTTAAGATGTCCTATAATCAATTCCAAAAGTTAATTATAAATATAATAAATAAAAGTTAAATTTAGTTATCTAAGAGTGAATTGAGGACTATTTGCCCACCTAAACAAATTTGGGTATTCAATATACCAGACACACTTATCGTGTATCTTTTAATGGACAGACTTACGAGCATCCTAGCCAATTGTTAATAATATAAACGAATTGGGGTTCAACTGTCCATCTAAACAAATTTGGATATTCAATATACCAGATACATTTATCATGTATCTTTTAGTGAACAAACCATAAGATGTCCTATAACCAATTCAATATGTGAATTAAACATATAATTCCATAAGTGAATCCAATTAAAAGGATTAAATAAGTAAAAGTTAAATTGAGTTTTATTTAATTAAGTTGGGCGCCTGTGGGATCATCAATAAATAAATTTGAGTAAATATCCCACATTTATAAAAGTTGGTATCACTAGTGACTAAGAGAATTGAGAGGTTTTTTATACTAATAAAGTAATTAAGTAAAGTGAGTTTAAATTTTAAAGTTTGAATAACTCCGGTGAAGTATTATAGTCATCCGAGAAATTCTCATTAAATATTGAGACCAAGTTAAAATTCGTTTGACTATTTCACTATCAATCCACAGTCAACTATCCAAGTAAACGGTACAAGTCAGAAATTGGTCAGCAATTGGTTAGCAATTGGTTCCGAACACAAGCGTACCTCATCGGCCACCGTAGGTGCCAGATAGTCCTCTTACTTAAAACTGCCACACAGACCCAGATACCGCTTGCAGATCTCATCCCAGGATACATTTGGATTGACTGAAACATTAAAATAATTCAATTCATGTACAAATTCCTACCTAAGAAGGTAATCAATCCACAATTTATACATCCTGAACAAAAGAAATCTATCTTAAGTTTCTATTCTTAAGTTAAATTAACAAGTTAATATTATATAAGTTAATAAACAAGTTAATATTACATAATAGTAAGTGTAAAAAAAATTACCATAAGTTGAAACAATAGTGATCAATACAAATTATAGTTTAAGTTTCACTAAGTGAACATAAGAAGCTAATATTAGACACTCATAGGTGCATCTAATATAAATGAGTTGTTACAATCATAAATTCAAGAATACATATCAAGGGATGAGGCTCAACAGACCATGTGCTGATAACCTCAAATTAAGTACCTTCACAATAATATTAGGTATTGAACAACTCCAATAATTAAGTTAATCACTATTTTAAGTTTAACCCTTAATTAATAAGGCATAAGACAGGCAACCTAAAATTTTGCCATGTGCTTATCAAATCAGTGAAAAAATTGTCACAGCAATTTAGTTAATATTTAAGATGTTTACAAATTAAGTTAAACACTATCTCAGTTTTAACTAATAAACATAAAGCATAAGACAGGCAACCTAAAATTTTGCCATGTGCTTATAAAATCAGTGAAAAAGATTGTCACAGCAATTTAACTAACATTTAACATGTTTACAAATTAAGTTAAACACTACTTACGTTTTAACTAATAAACAAAGGCTTAAAATTGGAAACTATAATATAAATTTTCAACAATGTGCCTTTTAACCAGAATAGTGTCAAAATGTTTGAGAAAATAAGTAAATAAGAATTAGCTAATAAGCTTGACCATAACTCTAGATAAATTACCTCAAACAAACCTCATGCATCACGTTGGGCGTACATTGTAAAGAAATTTTTTCTTCCACCGGCTAGCGTCAGAGATACTTTTGGCCTGAGACCCTGTTCTCATCTTCTGTTCTTTCATCTCATCTTCGGGTTTTGTACATGAGGTATGCATGCAGTAAATAAGAGTCCTTAGATTTGGTCTTCACATATATCACGTTTATTTTCAAACTGCATCACACTAGATAGCACTCCGTCTACAGAAAATTGTATGTTTAACTTACAATTTATGTTGAAACACTTTTACCCATCTTTTGAAGATTATAGGTCCAGTTCAGAGATCCTCAAACGGCATCTACGCCAGGGTCATCTAATCGTGGGCATCTCTCGACACGTGGGTGCTTGTGTACGGAACCATCCTATGATCCGACCACTTTATTAGGTTTTTGCATAGTTATTAAATAAATCTAACGTAGGAACCCTGCCAACAAATAGAAAGATTTGATGAGACTCCTGAATGCCACGCGCTTAAGACTTAGCATCAGCACAGAAAAAAAACCCAAAAAGACTACTTACATCGTCCTACATCCGAATGCTTAATGCATTTGAACTTAACTCTGGTTCCAGCTACCTTTCGAGACATCATTAAATGTTTTTAAGAACTTATCCAATAAATAAAGTTTAAAGTGGCAGACTCGCTCCAGATCAACTTGGAAAAAGCTACGTCAAACGACAATCTGTCATCTGTCAACTCGCAAAACAACGCTTCATTCCACGAAACTAAATTTATTCTATTTTTAGGTGTTACATAATAAAGATCTCAAATAATCATTGAAACAGAAACTATTAAAATGCTCTTCATAATTATGGAATTCATTTTACTGTTTCAAATTATTGTGATCAATTAATTTCTTTTTTACAAAAAAAAAACAACCGACTTCCAAAAAAGAAAATACACAAAAAATTAAAAAAATAACTTTAATTTCGGAAGTCTGTGTTTGTGTTTTATTTTTTCGTTATTTGACACCGACTTAAAGTTACAATTAAAGTTATTTTTTTAATTTTTTGTGTATTTTCTTTTTTGGAAGTCGGTTGTTTTTTTTTTTTTGTAAAAAAGGTTTCTTATTATAAATTCTTAAGAGCGTATACGCGGTCCGCGCGCTGTTTGGTTCAAAAACGTGATTTTTCAAACCAGATTAACCATCAACCACTTTACTTACAAACATAACAATTACTAACAATTTTAGGAAATGTTGTTGTCCATATTGTTAATTAGACTTTTTTTTCGATTAATAGAGTGTTTCTGAATACCATCAAGATAACTGAATAGAGTTTTCCTTGATAACACTTTCCGTGTCAACTTCGAAGCTGAAAATATCTGAAATTACTGACAGATCTAACAAACAAATATTTTTAACTAACTGCAAATATCCTTTGAAAAATAGTTACTTAAATGGATTTGTTTTAGGCTACTTATATAAGAAATTAAAATCCAAATATTGTGTAAAAATGCAGAAATTACAGTCGATAAAATGATTATTTTCACCAATATATCATATTTAATTTAATATAATTAATACTTATTGTAATAGTAGAACACCTTCTTCGTAGATTGCAATTTAAAAATTCAACTTAATTATCTCTATTATTTTTCTATAAATATTTTAAAACTACTATAAAACTCTGCGTGCAAATCGATGTTACCGCACCCCTAGGCACTCAGGCAGGGAAGGAACAGGGGTGGGTTTAATTCAGTAAGAGTCTGGCACGCCCTCCCATCCAGAGTGGGAGATGTCATTGGACGATTTCCCACCCCACAAAAAAAACCTAATTTCGTACAAATAAACAGTCTACAAAAACAAAATAGATTCAGGCGTCGAAGTACTCTGTCATCCAGAATCGTGCCCAGACGTTTGGCTGCATTGCCATTTAAGGCTCTACTACCAGTCAAGTGGCGCCCTCATTGAAGAAAAAATCGTAGCAAAACGGCTGTTTTTGACACTGGATAGTAAACCCTTAACTCTTTGGGAAACCTTTTTCTGTGCTTTGCACAACTATAGGCTTAACCTAGAACAAACACAGATTGAGAGTTTTAAAGAGCTTCGTGCTTTCATTGAGAAACCCCTATAGCCTATAATTTTCAATAAAAATTCTGTTGGTGCACACACTTAATACACACACATTACTACAATAATCAATATCTGTAGCTTTAAAAACTAATGACCTATAATTATCGTGTATCGCGAAATCGATTAGTAAGTATATGGAGCCATAAGCCGGAAGGCATTAGTCGGCCTTCGAGGATCCTAGCCACCAGCTCTAATAGCGCGATAATCCTCGCAGCGTGGCCATTGATTAGCCACGGAGCAGAACTGCGCCAAAAAACTGTGCCATCGTGAACGGAAACAGACGTTTGTCTAACATTTGTGCGGATTGCGTAACTACATGTAATTGTGCAAGGAAATGAATACAATTCGTTTGTTCATTTGTAAGTCGATGCTCTTTTTAGGGTTCCGTACCCGAAGGGTCCAAACGGAGCCCTATTGTTGTCACTCACGTGTCCGTCTGTTTGTCTGTCTGTCTGTAGTTTGTCACAAAATTTTGTTACGAAGAATTTTTTAACTGCCCATTGAAATTTGGTGATAATGTTTATAACGTATTCTTGACTAACAAATACCAATATTTGGTACGGAAACCTTAACGTGCGAAATCCGAGACGCACTTGGCCAGTTTTTTTTGTGACGGCCGCCGCACTGCCTACTGCTGCGGATGTGGGCCTCATCGACAAATAAGGTGTTTTCTTTAAAATTTCACAATGTTGCACATCGTAATGCTTGAAAGGATTTTCAAACCCATTTCGAAGTTCCTGTAGTTTTTGTAAAGCTTCAGGAACTTTGCAACATTATAAATAAAGTAGAAAAAAACTTTAAATATGATTAATTAATCACTTCAGTTATACGTCCGGAAGATTGCACACTAGGTGGACCGACGACCTGGTGAAGGCTGGAATTCGCTGGATACGAAAATCACTGGGCCGGTCGATGTGGTGACACTTGGGGGAGGCCTTTGTCCAGCAGTGGACGACTTTAGGCTGTACTTAATGATGATGACAATCAGGATTAGTTGCTCCCTTGGGAGTACCAAACAATCTCTTAACCATGTCAATAGGTTCATGAGTTCTGTTATAATGGAGCTTACGATTAATAGCAGCATTGTGTTGTTGCTCCCAATTCATTGATTGATCCATCAGAGAACGTGCTGAAAAGGCAGTTAATCTTATAAAGATTGCTTCTTTATCACTATAACCGTTTAGTAGTGGTTACAATGGATGTTATTCAATTATGAATAACGTTTAAAATCCTGTATTGGGTGTTAATGGCTAATAAAATATCGTTTGGCTGTAACAGTTACGGTTCTGAGGTTTTTGTGGATATCAGGATGCTATTGAGACTGCACACAGGTAAAGCGCCGTTTCGTGATATCTCAAATCTGAATCCATTTCCAACTAATATGGAATATCGTGCTGCGAACTGAAGATACTTTCTTGTCAAATGCAACTTTGGCAGGCATTGATTGATTTTGATTTTAATTTTGACATTGTAATTCTAATGTGTATTTTTAATTTTTGATTGTACGTGTGTACAATCAGATAACATACACTGTGATCTGATTGTAATGTTTTTAATTATGGACTCTGGTCTGAAATAAATTTATTTATTATTATTCCATTTATTCAACTTTATGTACATACCTACTATTTACATTTTAAAATATTCAAATATAAAACAATATAAAAACATTTAAAAATATAAAAAATAGTAACCCATCGGTAACGGGATAGGGTCCAAGCTACCGGCGGTCAGGGCTCCTGAGAAAGGAATCTAACAATACGCGCCGTGTCCAGGAGTACCGCTTTCTGTATCAAGCCCTTGATCCAGCCGCCCAACGAGAGCCTCCTGAGATGTTGGTCGAGGCTCTTGGCTATTAAGCCATTGGCCGTCACGACTATCGGCACAATGACTGCTGTATGCACCTCCCACATGTCGACAACCTCGCGAGCCAGATCAAGATAATTTGTTTTTTTATCTTTCTCAGCCTTCACGAGGTTCTCGTCATGAGGGACAGCTATATCAACAATCATTGTGCGACGCTCTTGTCGATCTATCACCACTATGTCAGGCTTATTGGCGACAATAGTCCTATCAGTGATGATAGATCGTGGCGATTATTATTATGTCGTTTATTATTATTATTATTATTATTGGAAATTTTGAACATATACTTCTATATTCACAACAATATGGAAAAACCACACAACATACTCATTGATTGCTTTAGCAAATCGTTTCAAAACAATTTTGCTGGTGAATCTCTATGTCTTATATTAATGAGTCATGCGTTACTCCCCAACGACTTTATATTTTCACCATTGAAGAAATCAACTTCAGCACATTATGTGTCATATTCCTAGCTAGCAATTGTACGTTTTGGCTTTATTTCGCCACAGCAGCGCGGTGTCGCAGCGGCCCGGTATTGTTGTTATTGTCGCGCTGTCGCAATAACATGTCCGACATGTTGCACATAACATGTTGTTCATCGAATAGCTGCGGGTTGTGGTGCTTACTGGATTGAAATGTTATTGTAGACTATGTCTATAAGGTGTTGTTTATTAGTGCCATGTTTGTTAAAGTTTTGTACAACAGTGGTTGAAATGATACCGGGAATGAGCACTTTTTGAACGTCATTAATTACAATGATAGTCCCGGAAAACACCTGCCGTTCACCACTTGCTGGTGTTTTAGAAGTGGCCTCAGTAACACAATCAAGGTCTGCTGAGGGTAAGCTGGTTATGCTATTGTCCCTTCAAATATTTAATAGAATTTGCCTGTGTTTTTCTTCTATGTTATTGCCAACCTTCAAAAGTTTTCTTTCCTGTTTTTTTTTCAATGATAAGTTCGAGCTTAGGGTATAACAGCTTCTGCCCAGGGGTTCGTCCAATGACTTCGCCCGCTCCACCCAGAGCGAGAAAAGTCATTGGACGATTTCCCAACCCCACAAAAAAAAGGATACAACAGCTTGAATGCAATGACTCAGCTCCAACATTGTATGGCACCTATGCCCAGGTCAACAGAAATATAATAACACTAAATGTAAAGTACTAAAAACATAGCAGTTATTAATATCTAAAAGGCGTATAAAGGCACAGTTGAAGCGATTTGGAAGATTTCCCCGCTCGAACCGAGTTTAATGCCGATGTGTTTGAGGTAATGGACAAAGTTACTTACCGCTGAGCTCCGTGATGACTAAGCTATAGAGGTGGTATGCCACTTAAAACTTGGCGATAAATTAGTGTCTGTAAAGATTAGAGTGACACAGCCAATAATAGGTAAAATATTTGAGTACCTATAGTGGAGAAGCACACCTTTAAACACCTTCATCATCATCATCATCATCAGCCTTTTAATGTCCCCACTGCTAGGGCGCAAGCCTGCTCTCTGTGCCTGCCATAATTATTTATTATACCTATAAGGCGGTATTAGAAATTTAAATTTAAATGAAGTTACTTTTCGAGCGAATAAAATAGTGCGAATTTAAATTAAAGCAAACAATGAGAACTAACCCTTACTTAAAAGTGCGGTCAGCCAGAGTAGAGATGTGCGTTTGATGAAATAAATTCGGTATCTAAAGTAACGGGTACCGCTAGATACCGGATACCGGCCGCGAGTTTATGGCCCAATAAAACTGTGAGTCTGTGTCCCCGCGGCGAACATCGCGGTGTCGTACCGATAGCAACCGCGATTAATTATACTTTTTATGTTTTTTCGAGTGTCCCTACATATGGAACGTGTGAAAAAGACGTCATAATTTAAGGGCTAAAGGCTATAAAGAATAAAAATAATTACCGTAACTAGAAATTAGCGGGTTTCAGGAGAGAGTAATTAAATAAATAATGTATTGGGATTATTCTAATGGTTTATTTAATTTTGAAATTGGATAATTAAGAACAAGTATAACATTATTCTTGTAAAGACTTCCGGATATTAATAAAAAACTTGGTATGATTAGTTGAATTTCCGAGCCGTACCGAAAATTGCTTTATTTCTATAACTTATAGATAAGGTATTAGATAAGTAGGTATGTCTTCTCTTAAAATATTTTTCCAAACATTTTCCTGATAATTTTCCACTTTTCATAACTCTCCATGTAATTAAATGGTATCCCGGCGGCGCTGCGTTCGGTACCGCCCGTTCGTAAAGAGGACTATAAATTCAAGGTTATTTCGTTATTACAGTGAGATTGTACAACATTTGTGGTGATAAAACGTTATCACGGCACTCACTCGCGCTGCAATAACTTCATATTTCACACGTTCACATCCGCACGTCACGGGGGCATTACTTCATTCTAATTTGACTGCTGATAATGCTAATTGGTCTGAAAAGCTGATTATTGTAATGGCAAATGTATGAGGAGAATTTTCCGGATTTTCTGGAGTTATATTACAAAAGATCTCTTGTCCATACACCTACTTTTTAAATTAAAGAAAATTAAAGGCTTACAATGCCTGCTATTAAAAAATAATATGATACAAACTTAATCAGCCTGCGCGGACACCTGCAGATAGCTATGAGTCGGCTCGGGTGCTCGGGTGGTCACCAACCTGACCTCACAAGACAAATAAATGTACAAACTGTCCAATATTTTGTTATTTATGAAACCATTCGTTGACTTTTTAATTAGATTATGTCGCCAAACAGGTATCACAAATTCAAACACAGCAAAAAACTTTTACAATAATTGTCAAATTAAATCATAACTGTTTCTGATTATTTTATTCGTTTCAACTCATAAATATTTTCACAAACGAAAATATACGTTATCCCTGCAATAAATATGTCACGTATGGCCATTAATACATTAATTATTCATTATAACGTATTTACAAGAGCGAATAAATACGTTTTTATGGTTTCTGGTATCCAGGCCCGACCCGGCCGAGCCGCCCGAGCTAACCAACCTCTAATGAATGCTAGCGCAATGATTGTCATCGTAAAACTTGGTGGGTTTATTGTACGCCATTAGAGAAAACATGTCGCTCGACATGTTTCTTAAACTTGACATGGCGATCAATAAATAAAAGATCATTATTAAATAAGATAAAAATTAATTAACCTACGTTTATTTCCGTGATCACCTGGGAACGGAAAAATACTGAAGTTATTTTCCAAGATTTCGTCATTCTTATCTTTAGGTGATTTACTTGGCAGTTACTGTCGTCTGTTAGACGGCAAGGCGATCCCAACACAGTTGAAATACTAAAAACCGACTGAAAAATTGCACTTTTGTAATCGGGTTTTAGTTTTTAAACCTATTTTTTTATTATTATTTGTGTGTTATATTTTAACCTGACGGATCGACTCATGCGGCTGTTATTACTTTAACAGATTAAGCTACGCTTGCCGGGGTTGGTCCATGGATGAGTGACCATTTTTACATACCGAGACTCCTCTGTGCCTCGGAAAGCACGTTAAGCCGTTGGTCCCGGCTGTCAATCGTGGATCTTTGACAGTCGTTATGGTCGTCAGAAGCTCGAAAGTCTGACAACCAGTCTTAACCAGGGGTATCGTATTACCTAGTAACTGGGTTGTGGAGGTCAGATAGGCAGTCGCTCCATGTAAAATACTGGTATTCAGCTGCATCCGGTTAGATTGGAAGCTGACACCCAAGATAGTTGGGAAAAGGCTTGGCAGCTTTTATTTGTGTGTTATATTTTGTAAGAAATTGTTTGTTGAAATGTGCTTATTAAGCCCTTTCATTTGATACCTAACACGACACTTTTCCAAAAGTATTTTTATGGGTGCCATAATAAATTTAGTGTGACATCACATAGCCTATAAACAGTGGGCGATCAAGGCGCTTTCAACGATATCTCAATTGTCAAATTATGATAAGGAGTTTAGAAGTTATGAGGGAACAGATGAACATACATTCATACATATTTTTTACTCAATAATAAATTGTTTATTTGCATTCTACAATGTGTACTTAGGCGATGGGTTATAAAAAAAAAAAACAAAAAAAAATAGGTGGTAGCTTATAATTATATATGAACATTATGGACCCTGATATACAGACTGGTCAAAATCATATTTTGGCTTCGTCGTTTTTGGGTAAAAAGGCTAAGCAGATGATGACTTTACTACTGTAAAACTCAAAATGAATGAAGTTTTATGGTACAGACTGTTGTCAACATTATCTAACCCACCCTAAAATGAAACGACTTTCGACCCTCTGCCTGTAACATTAAGGTTTATTTAATTTATATGACCTTATCAGACAAGTGCTCGAGGACTCGATGACCAAAAATACAATAATAACACAGACACACAAATTTGATCTTTAACACGTAACGTTAAGGTAAACCCACCCAACATAGTCGGAGCCACCGGCATTATATATCTTTTTGTTAAGCAATCTTAATCATTATCTCGTTAACATTAAAGTTGAAAAGCTTTTAAGTCACACTACATAATTACAACCCAATCTTTAATTTCGCGTATTCCGAACAAGTTCTTGTGGCTTAGCGGTTTGATGCTGGATTGACGACGAACAGCATGTGGGTTCGAAAACACAGTCCACCTATACATCAGTTTCTTTTTTAATTTGTTTTAATTTCTACAATATTGCTTGCAATATTAAAGAACGACCAATATGATTTTCGCCTAATAACTTATCTTGTAAACGGGTGGGTAATTTAAAAAACTTTAAGTTCACAGAATTTATATTTACCAGGAATGGTTGAATACGAAGTAAAACATATTTACTTCGTGAGGTAGATCATAAATTCATCTAAGTAACAAAAGTTACACTACGCCTAATAGCAGTGACTGCGCACACACATTTGTAAATCGTTTAATTCGTTAAGTATTTTTAAGCAATTTGCTGTAATAAAGCATCATGTCGCAACTTGACGACTATATACCAAACATAAAATAATATTTTTACATGAGCAGAATGTTGGAATTAGAGAGATTGGTCGCCGACTTAATATAGCAGTAAGTGTTTTTTTATACCTATTTTATTTTATTGATTGTGATTAATGAACGCGTAGTTGGCTATTTTACCATTACATTCACTCCTTACAAGTTACATACACGGTTCCAAAAATGTTTATTTTTGTTTTAGAGAAATACGGTCAGGCTGTGGCTAAGACGTTATGGAGACAATGGAAATATTCAGCGGATTCGTCCAGGAGCAAAAGCCATTAAGTATAGTCCCGAATTCCAACGCCACCGGGCTATTGTTTCAAGCCACGTTGAAAATCTATTTTTGCCCATTCGTGCAACCGCAATAAACCACAATATTTCAGTGGAAACAGTGAGAAGGCATTTACACGTTGCTGGGATAAAGAATTATAAACCGGCACAGAAAATTGCATTGACACCTGCTAATCGTGCAGAATGCAGGGTCCGTTTCGCCCAGGAATATTTAAATTTTAATTGGGAAGAAAATGTTGTAATCTCCACTGATGAAAAATCATTTAAATCGGACAAAGATGGACGTAAAATCTTATGGCGGAGGAAAGGAGAACGTTACAACGAGAAGTGCTTGCTACCTTGTAGAACCAGCGGTAGAATAACCCTGGGCTACTGGTTCTGGATGTCGTCCATGGGATCTGGTGAATTGGTGGAAGTTGGTGGTAGGTTTAATAGCAGTTTTTATTTGAAGATTCTGCGTGACGTCATGCTGCCGACTGTGCGAATTGTCTATCCAACGTCACATATTTATTTCATGCACGATAACTGCTCCATCCATCGTGCAGGCATTGTGCGGGAATGGTTAGCTGCTCAAGAAGGTGTGACAGTTATTAATAGGCCATCTAAAAGTCCTGATATGAACCCTATAGAAAATCTATGGGGTCTAATGGTTTTAAATTGGGACATAACGGAAGTGCGAAACAAACACAACTTGGCTGAGGTCGTGACATCGACTTGGGAGCACATGAGAGGGAAAGATTTGTGTTGGAACATGGTGCGCGGTATGTGTAGCCGCTTACAACAAGTTATAGCAGGGGACGGTGCGCCACTCCGCTACTAGTTCATCTAGTAGGTATATTTAAACACACCATGTAAGTAAATGCTCAATGGATTGATTGTTAAACCATTAAAATGTTGCAGATTATTGTTATAAATAGATTTTTTCTATTTAAATAACATGTTTATTCACTACATATAGGCAGCTATAAATTTGTAAAGCATTTCACAGATGAATTCATTTTCTCGATAACAAACTTTTAAGCATAAGCATGCCTTTTTTAATGTTTATATGGCATACTAATATAAAAAGTATATTAATTTGGAAATATATGAGCATTTACTTACTTTATCTTACTTAAGTGTTTTAATGAAATAATAAACATTTTAAACTTGCAATTTAATAGTTTTATTTCTATACAAACTGCCCGTTTAAAAAAACAGTACCCTACGTCGTCTATTAAAAAAATGTAAAAAAGTGTAATATCTATACATATAATAAATCTGTAGAAAAGTCATTTTTGTACATTGAAGAAATTGAAACAAAAAATAGCCAGCGTGTGAAAAGATAAGTAACAGAACCCATTTCCATCATTTTTGAAATTTTTGTCTGTTTGTCTGTTTGTCTGTTTGTTTGTGCGCACATCACGTAAAATCTACGAATTCAATGCTGACAATGTTTATATACAAAAATTATACGCAACTTGAGGATTAACTTAGTTTTTGTTTCATCGAAATCGGTTCACTCTATCAAAAGATATGATTAATTTAGTGAGTTCAAGAAGTAAAATATTACGTTACGCAATTAAGTATAGTACTTGCAACGACATCTTAAGACTAAAAATAGAACTAATGTTGATAGTTGAAATCTAAATCCGATAGATGGCGTTGTGCAAATGACGTCATTTTCTGAATCGCGGTGTTAAGATTTTCCGCGCGAGGATGACGTCCACCGTGTTTACTAAGCAAATTGGGTTTCGTTAGGTGTCTTAAAAGTTCTTGCGTGTGTCGTAAAAGTTCTTTGGTTGCTTGGTTTATCGATTTTCTAAATTGGTCGAAAAAAAAGTATTTGCTTATCTTATTGGTTTCGTTTGGTCAACTTTGGTCATTGGTTTGAAGTACGAAGTAAAGATTGTATTTGATTTACTTCGTAGTTTGAATCCAATAGTGCCAATCGTTATACAGTAAGTTAGTGTTGCCAATTCGTTGAGTCACGACCACGAACAGACGATACGTTGTCACACTAGACTGTTCGACGCACCGATCTTTTAAGTTTGTAGGCTATTCAGTCATAAGTGTTGTTAGTTTTGTTTATTGCTTTAATTTTCCTTGAAAATGCCTCAAAGAAAAAAAACTAACCTTTCGCTGCGTAGCCGAAATGCGAAAAGGATGAGACTTTGTAGGTCTCAGGAATCGGAAGAAGATCGTGAAGCACGGTTATCTGCTAACCGAGAGCACATCGCTCTTTCACGTGAATCGGAAACGTTCACCGAAAGGGAGTCACGTTTAAGTTCACAAAGAACACGGACCGCGACTTTGCGGTCTCAAGAGAGTATCCAGGAACGCGAAGACCGGCTGTCTGCTGATCGGGAGCGCCACTCTCTCTCACGTGAGTCAGAGACATTCACAGAAAGGGAGTCGCGCTTAAGTTCGCAAAGAACTCGGACCGCGACTTTGCGTTCTCAAGAGAATATCCAGGAACGCGAAGTTCGGCTGTCTGCTGATCGGGAGCGCCAGTCTCTCTCACGCGAGTCAGAGACTTTCACAGAAAGGGAGTCGCGCTTAAGTTCGCAAAGAACTCGGACCGCGACTTTGCGTTCTCAAGAGAATATCCAGGAACGCGAAGTTCGGCTGTCTGCTGATCGGGAGCGCCAGTCTCTCTCACGCGAGTCAGAGACTTTCACAGAAAGGGAGTCGCGCTTAAGTTCGCAAAGAACTCGGACCGCGACTTTGCGTTCTCAAGAGAGTATCGAGGAACGCCAAGCACGTCTGTCATCTGACCGAGAGCGACACGCTCTCTCGCGCGAGTCTGAATCTCTCTCCCAAAGAGAAGAACGATTACAAATAGCTAGACATAACTATGTAGGTGTACAAAGAAACAATGAAAGTTATCTTGCATCTGAAAGGGAAAGAATAGATGAACTAAGACGAGCAGAAACAGCAGAACAACGTCAATCTCGCCTAGAAATAGAACGAGCTCGATACCATATGAATAGAGAAACAAATAGCGGAGCTGATGAGTCCATGGAAAATGACGATGCAAATATTTTATTACCTTGGGACAATAGGGAAAAATCAGGGTTCACATATTCGTCTAGAATTAATTATGCTGGCTTTACTTTCGTGGGTGACATGAGAGAAATTTGTAATTTTTGTCATGCTTTGAAATGGAGGAAAGAGACAGATGGAATGTGCTGCTCAAATGGAAAAATTGTTCTTCCAAATTTCCAAGATCCACCACACTTACTTAAAAGTCTCCTGAATGGCGATCATCCCCAGTCGAACCGTTTTTTGGATAATATTCGTTTATATAACAGTGCTTTCCAAATGACTTCCTTTGGGGCAAAACAAATAACGGAAGGACCGTTCATGCCAACCTTCAAAGTACAAGGTCAAGTTTATCACCTTATTGGATCTTTGCTGCCAGAAAATGAACCCAAATTTCTCCAAATTTATTTTGTATCCGATTACACGCAACAGCTCAATGTTAGAAATCACAATTTTCCCCAGCTCAATGCTGAGCTTTTGGGTCAACTTCAAGAATTGCTGCATCACGTTAACCAGTACGTTCGTGAATTCAAAGCTGCATTGGAGTCAATTCCACAAGGCAGCAATGATTTCAAAATTGTTATAAGTGCCGATAGACGTCCTGTGGGTGAACACCGTGGAAGACACAATGCACCCGTCGCAGATGAAGTTGCAGTTGTTTTAGTCGACCAGGAGTGTGAGAGACGTGATATCGTGTTGCGTACACGCGACGATCGCCTTCAACGCATTTTGGAAACCCACCGAGCTTACGACGCCCTGCAATATCCACTAATTTATTGTCATGGTGAAGATGGGTACAATTTTGGGCTGTACCAAGTGAACCCTACTACGAGAGTCACTAATTATCAAAAAAAAATATCTGCTCAACAATACTATTCCTACCTTTTACAAATAAGGCAAAACAGTTTCGTATATTTGCAACGATTTCGTGGTTTGTTCAGCCAATTTATTGTGGACATGTACGCAAAAATAGAAACTGAACGTTTAGTGTATATTCGCACTAACCAGCGACGGTTACGCGCTGAAGAATACGTGCACTTGCGGGACGCCATGCAATCAGATAATAACGTCGAAAACTTGGGTCGATTGGTTATTTTGCCATCCAGTTTCACAGGCGGTCCGCGGTATATGCACGAACGAACGCAAGATGCTTTTTGTTACGTCCGTAAATACGGCCGGCCGGACCTTTTTATAACATTTACAACAAATCCAAAGTGGACGGAGATTTGCCAGGCACTTCTCACAGGACAGGCGTCATACGACAGACATGACATTATTGCTAGGATTTTTCATTTAAAACTCAAAGTCTTGATTAATCTACTTACAAAGGAGAAAGTTTTCGGTTCAACTCTTTGTTTTATGTATAGCGTCGAGTGGCAAAAGCGTGGTTTACCCCACGCGCACATTCTTCTGTGGCTGGAAGAAAAAATTCGTCCCGATGCTATAGACAGTGTCATAAGTGCAGAATTTCCGGACTATAATGCAGATCCGATTTTGCATGACATAGTAAAAACACATATGGTTCACGGGCCATGTGGCCTCTTAAACAGGGAATCACCGTGCATGAAAGATGGTCAATGCTCAAAAAAATACCCCAGAGCACTGAAAGAACTAACTATGGCTGGGGAAAATGGGTATCCGCAATACCGGCGAAGATCACCGTCACAAGGTGGTTTCACAGCTACTGTCAGATTCCGTGGACAAGAAATAATTCTAAATAATAGTTGGGTGGTACCGTATTCTCCAGTTTTGTCAAACGCTTTTCAAGCACACATTAATGTTGAAATTTGTAATAGCGTCGAATCTATAAAATATATATGTAAATATGTTAATAAAGGTAGTGATCAAGCCATGATAGCACTAAGAAATAACAACCAATTTGATGAAGTGACAAGGTATCAATCTGGCCGATACATAAGCTCTTCGGAGGCAGTTTGGCGCATTTTGAGTTTCCCTATTCATGAAAGGTATCCGCCAGTCATCCATCTTGACGTGCACCTGGAAGGCGGGCAGCGAGTTTACTTTCAGCCAGAAAATGTGGCAGAAAGAATGAACAACCCAAGACAAACCACCTTGCTCGCATTCTTTCGCCTTTGCGAAAGAGACAATTTCGCTAAGTCTCTGTTGTACAATGAAGTGCCACATTATTATACTTATAACAAGCAGCAAGGTGTTTTTAATCGCAGGAGACGTGGAACTGCTGTAGAAGGCGAGTCCGGCATTTTTAAAGAACACGTGATTGGAAGAGTATACACGGTGCACCCAAATAATGCAGAGTGTTATTATTTACGCCTTCTTCTTCACACAGTGCGAGGACCTACTTCTTTTGCTGAGCTCCGCAAAGTGGACGATATAGAATATCCCACATTTCAAGCTGCTTGCCGCGCACGGCATTTATTAGATGGCGATCAGCATTGGGATGATGCTTTAGCCGAAGCATGCGTCAGTGATAGTCCACATCGTTTGCGCCATTTATTTGCCATTTTGTTGACATTTTGTGGCCTATCGGACGCTGGGCAGTTGTGGCAAAAATATAAAGACGCGTTTGCCGAAGATTTTTTGAGACAGCAAAATATAAATAGTGAAACTTCTGACCAAGTACGTGAAAGCTGCCATAATAGGGCTTTGCTGGCTATACAAGATATAGTTACAAGTATAGGAGGGAACCCCCTCAGTCAATACGGCTTGCCGACACCGACAGTTGGTGGGGAACGAATTAATAGGGAGTATACATCTGAAATAAATTACAACCCCGAAGAGTTAGCAGAAATATTGCGAAATGGCTGTTCAAATTTGACGACAGAACAACGTCAAATCTTTGATAGAGTATGCTGTAGTGTAGAACATTCATTAGGAGAAATGCTGTTTTTAGATGCACCTGGTGGAACAGGTAAAACTTTCCTCACTAAAGTTATCTTGGCTCAAATAAGGAGCCAAAACAAAATTGCCCTTGCCGTCGCTTCCTCAGGAATAGCTGCCACTTTATTACCAGGAGGAAAAACTGCACATACAACATTTAAAATACCAATCGACTTGGACCGCACAGAAAACCCTGTTTGCAACGTGTCTCGCAATAGTGATAAAGCAAGGGTTTTACGCGATTGCGCCCTTATCGTTTGGGACGAGTGTACGATGGCAAATCGTAAAGCTGTGGAAGCTGTAGATAGAACGTTGCGAGATATAAGACAAAATGACCGACCGATGGGAGGCTTAACGGTGCTATTCTGTGGAGACTTCAGGCAGACACTCCCTATAATACCCAGAGGAACGAGGGCCGATGAAATAGGTGCCTGTTTAAAGAGCTCTATTTTATGGCGTAGTGTCATATTAACTAATTTGAGCTTTAATATGCGAGCATATTTGGGAGGTGACGCAAACGCGCAGGTTTTCTCAAATTTACTACTTCAAATTGGTAACGGCACATACCCGACTCAAGAAGGAGGTAAAGTAACTTTAGTCGAAAGCCTGTGTTCTTCTGTTGCCTCACAGCAGGAACTCATTTCCTCTGTATACGGAGATCCATCAGAGATCTCGAACCATGACGCTGCTTGGCTATGCCAACGAGCTATTTTGGCACCTCGCAACGACCAAGCAGCAGCAATAAATTCTCAAATATTGGTACATGTTTCTGGAGAAAGTAGGGAATATTTATCTATTAACACGGTTTTAGAAGAAGGAGATGCCACCCACTATCCAGTAGAGTTTTTAGACTCTCTAAATACACCAGGTCTTCCAGCACACAAAATTTATTTAAAAGTCGGAGTACCAATCATTCTACTCAGAAATTTAAGCCCACCAAAACTATGCAATGGAACTCGGTTGAGAGTAACAAATCTCCAACGAAATGTCATCGAAGCCGAAATCTTAACAGGTTGCGGCTCCGGTGATGTTGTTTTCATTCCCAGGATACCCATTATCCCCAATAATTTTCCGTTTACTTTCAAACGTGTGCAATTTCCTGTAAGCCTCTGTTACGCTATGACTATTAATAAAGCCCAAGGCCAGACGTTATCCGTTGCGGGTGTAGACCTTACTTTTGATTGTTTTTCACACGGCCAACTCTATGTTTCTCTATCACGTGTTAGCAACCCAAACAACCTTTTTGTATATGCTCCGGGTAATTCCACCGCTAACATAGTATATAGAGAAGCATTAACGTAATCAACTATACCAAAGTCAGGACTCTTATCTAAATCATCAAAAAGGTGATATACTCTTATCTAAACGACGTTGTTTTGTTCTCGACAACCACGCGAACGAAGTCGCGGGCACAGCTAGTAATATCTAAATTTAGGTTAAACTTGGTTTCGAACGTAGACAACGATGAACATCGTACTACCTGTGACCACAAGACCAACACAACTCTTATAAGCCGCATTGAAATTTGATCTTAGTTGTAATGCTAGACGCAATATTCTAAAAAATTTGAACCATATAGTATACTATCATAAAGTTTATTCTTGCACAGCACGAGCAGCCATCTTCTCCTCGTGCAAATTATTTTGTATTTTAAATAATCACTCCATAGTAGCATTTGATTACAGCTTTGTAATGAATACGAATATTTATTTTTCAACTACCCACTTATTACAAGTTATGTGAAAATATTACCATTTTAAAAAGTTTATGTATAGTCTGTAGTTCTTTACAATAATACAAGAAATAGTTTTGGAATACAAATTCTATATTGAAAGCAAAACAATACCTTTGTCGCAGGATTTGATCTCGAAACTTGTTTTTCTCAGTCTTATACACAGACCACGAGACCAGAATTACTTGAATTCAATAATTAAAATAAGCTATTACACTTATCATATTATAACAAATAGTTATAAAATATAACCTAATGCTAACGTTTTAAAGATCAAATTTGCGTGTCTGTATTATTATTGTATTTGTTCATCAAATCCTCGAGCACTTGTCTGATAAGCTCATATAACTTGAATAAACCTTAATGTTACGTGCAGAGGGTCCAAATTCGTTTGTTTTTAGGGTGGGTTAGATAATGTTGACAACAGACTGTACGACTATAATTGGTGAGATCTAGACAATGTGCAGGCAAGTTTCAATCGCAATAATAGAGAGATTTTGATGCATCCGCGGTATCCCCATCCACTGCAACTCTTGAAAGACACAAAATGAGCAAAACAGCCAGGAAATAGAAAAAATAAACAAAAAAATAGAAAAACTAAATATAGAAAACGAAACCCTGAAAAATGAAATAAAAAATATGAAACATTTATCACCAAAAATTAATGACACTGAAAACAATTCCAAGAAAATAGTAATCTATGGCTTCTCTGAATACTACAATGAGTCTGATTACGAACTACACAGCAGATTGATTGACATGTTTTTTGAAATTCTGCATGTAGACCTGAGCGGATACATAGAAGAAACAAACCGTATAGGAAGAAATACCGCAAAAAACAGACCCCTAGTTATTGAGCTTCTAAGCAAGAAAACGGCTAGGTACATTGTGGAGAACAGCCATTATTTCCAAGGAACTAATATACATGTGTCCGATTTTCTAAATGAAACTGCACGAAAAGAAAGAAAATTAATGCGTGAGGAAATGATAGGAGCACGAAAAAATGGATACTATGCAGTAATAAGAAATAACAAATTGTTTATAGATGGGAAACGAATATTACCTAGTGAACCGGCGACCAAAGAGATGACACTATACGCGAAAAGCTCCGAAACAAACGAACAAATAAACAACGACGAAATTCATACCCTCACTTCAAAACACTACAAACCTAATAATATCGAATATAATAAAAATAATTCATTTCGAAACTACAGAACAACAATTTAAAATTTTATATCCAAACATGCAAAGTATCTATAACAAGCAACATCTACTTGAAGCCTTCCTTCACGAAAGAACAATATATAATGCTATATGCCTATGTGAGACTTGGCTATCACCAGAAAAATTGGAAAATTTAAATTTTAGCGGCTACAAAATTGCAGCATCTTACTGTCGCCGTACTCGAGAAGGTGGCGGCGTCTGTATCTTGTTACAAAACCATTTAGAGTACAAAGAAATTTGTGATATTAGTAATATGTCTGTAGAGTTTTGTATAGAAGTATGTGCAATAGAATTACTTAAGGAAAATATACTTATAGTTACTATTTATTGGAATAGAAAAGAGGAGGAAGTATTTACTCGCCAATTAAAAGAAATTATGTATTATATTAATAATAAGTATTCAAATATAATGTGATATTAGGTGGAGACCTAAATATAAATATCTTAGATAGCTGCTTAAAAACTAACTTGTTCTTAGATCTAATGTTGGAACATAAATTCATACAACATATTAAAGTCCCCACACGTATCTCACAAACTACCTCAACATGCTTAGACTTAATTTTTACAAATTTTAATTATAAAAATAATTATACTACTGTAGAAGAATTAGGTCTGTCAGACCACTGTGCAACCATCTTTCACATGAAATTATTCAGTGACAGCAATAAAAAAACAAATTGGTTCACGAAAAATAGATTATATAGTACCCAAAATGTAGAAAAATTTAAATTCGAATTAAAAAACCAAAATTGGAATGAAATAATAGTATCAAATAAAAATATAGATGAAAACTACACTGCGTTTAATAACATCGATACCTTTGGGTAGAAAGGTCGTATAAACCATTTTGGCCAAATTAAGTTATATATACCATTTTTCTCAGAATTTTTTTCTCTATCGATCTGTATATACGAAATGAAGAAATTCGCACAAAAATGGTTAATAAGACCCAGAAATTTTCGGTCATAGCCTCTTAAAAAAGGTAAATTTTCAATGTAAAAGCCGAATGTTTTTTTTTTGTAGTTTTGTTATGATGTAATGACCATAATTTATATTAACTTAGGGCGTAAAAATAGTCATTAATTGTAAATGGTTTATACGCCCTAATGTGTTAAATGCATTACCTAAACATAGTTTAAATTCGACGTCGTAAATCCAAAGGCAGTTCGCGACGTTGGTGTATAAACCATGTTCATTGCATGAAGCACTTTACGACCAACACACAAGGCTCGCATTTGGCGCGCAGCGACAAGCAGAAGAGCGAACGGGATATACAGATATCGGCGCATTTGTTTAAGTTTCGTTTACAAGTCCTATTGTTATTATTACAACAAATGAATAATAATTAATGACTAAATAATTCTGTAAAATGGAGGGAGTCACTTAAAAAGGAACCTGTGAAAACGTGAGTACCTACACACTTAATTTAACACTGTTAGCTTATTTAGTAACAATTATTGTAGATGAATTCGTGTTATCAATAGGTAAATAATGAATTATGACTTAGTATAGATTTAAAATGTAAACTTACAGTACCTAATTGATAATTTACCTTTGTTATTAATACCTAGGTATTATTTATAATTGACTAAGATATACGACCTAGTATTGATTTAAAAAGGCCTTGATCGTTTGCAGTTTGTTTACACTTCCTTGCGTTTAATATAATATTTTCTTTCATTCCTTCAATTTCACATGTAACGTTTGCTGGATCCGCATTAACAAATCAACAATTTTATAGGAAATGGTTTATACTCCCTTCAAGTTATGATACTTTTTAATAGACTAGCAAGTACGAAGTAACAAAAATTTTAAACAATCTTCCTCATCTTGCAGGAAATGGTTTTTACGACCTTTTTCGCTTAAAATATTTTCTTTTATTCCCTCAAACGACATGCTACTAATATTAGACCTGCATTTACAACTCACGTTTTTTTAAGGGATGGCTTAATAACCCTTTAATCGTAAAATAAAATCGTGGCCCGAGCACATAGTAAAACAACGCGTATTGTTATAAAAATAAGGTTCAATATTGTATGGCATAAAATTTTGGTTCTGCGGTGATGATTACGAAAAGAATTTTAAAATGTAGCCAGGGCTAGTGTTTTAATTTTACTTTAGCTTAATTTATAATAATACAATAAACATTTTTTAAGGACTCGACACGAAAAATTTTATTGCAAAATGATTTAAACCTATAGGAACCGTAACTTTTATCTAAGCTTTTTTCCTATACCTATTGTCTGTGACTTTATTTCTTGTTTTCAGTTCAATCCAACAAGTAGAGACCGCAGTTAATTTGCCACACAATATAATTATCACAACATTCACAACAGAGTATTTTATCGAATAGTGACGTTATAGAAGACAGTGACTCTAAACGACCTGCAACACGTGCCAAGATACCACAAACAATAATTATGGATTCAACCACCAGTAATAGTGACAATACTTTTAGCACGTCTATGAATACGTCTTCACTATTCCATCCTTATTATGACAACGAGGCTATACCGATTAATAGTCCTGTAAAAGCTGACACAAAAAAAAAAAATAACAATTCCAAACAATAATTTTTAAAATGAAAAAGTAGTTGAAGAAAAATAATCCAAATGAAATGTATTAAAATTTAAAAAATCTTGCAACAAAGAAAAAGGTAAAGGTAGAGGTAAAGGAAGATCGAAAAGCCGTGCGATATTACCCGAACAAGGTGTAAGCCTGCAATGATACACATGAAAAGGTGATGATTATGTCCCCAACTGCACTTTATAAAAACAAATTGCAAATATCGGATGTAAAATATAGAGATTTTAAACGTCTATGTTATAATGGCATTATACCAAAAAGGTACCACCTTGATTATTTTAACTTACCCCATGGAAATGTGGCTGACTCTCTTACGCTAACCGACGCGCGACGAAGAAAACGAGGAAGAGCTAATTGAATATTACAATTATTATTATAAAAGAATAATAACTTTTCGTATTTACGTAATTTCACATTTCGTTCGTTAGCAAAAAAATATTTAGTAAATAAACAAGACTATGTTAGATGATTGTATTCTTTTGTCATAATTCGTTTTAAAATAATTTATAATAATAATAAAAATAATTTATAGTAGCAATTCATAAATAATTTTAAACTAATTATGAATACAAATTAAATATCATAAATAAGTTACTTTTTAGTACATAAGTTAGTTTAGTTAGCTTGATCGTTTTTTTATTTAGCTGCAATTCAATAAATTACTTATTAAGTAAGCCTTAGTATAAATGCTTAATTCAATAATTTATTGAATTAAGTACATTTAAATATGTACAAAAATTAAAAAAAAGATCAAGTCATAATTTTATAAATTATTAAAATGCCACGCGCAAGGTAGACACAAAACAACCATAATTATTCAAACTTCTTCTAAACTAATCAACTTTAATTTAGAAGAAGTTTGAATAATTTTTGTTTTTTTTATGACTAAGTAGATTTTTATATTTCACTTTTCAGTTTAAGTTGTTATAATTATTTTTTCAATTTAAAAATGTTAAACCTGTTAGGTATGTTGTACCATTATTGAAATAATAGTAAATGTTGATTAGAAGGTAAATAAATGTTGATTTCGTATTTCAGGTAGTTTTATTTTATTTGAATCGACCATTATTGGGTATTAGAATAATAATAATTGAGTTCCTACTAATTCTGAGAGTAACAGGATTGTTTATTAGTCAGAATTCAGTTGATCTATGATTTTAGATGGTTTTTAATGCAAAAAAACCAACATATATGGGTTTTTACGATAGTAAATGTGACCATAATCTTACCAAAAATGGATATACGACCTATACAGTTTTTTTAAAGTACATTTTCATGGGGTGTATTAACCAAGAATTGATTTTTTCTTAGACGTAAATCCAAGCTAACTTTAAAACTAAAGAAGATAGATAGGTTTTGATGATTTAACCTTTTTCATTTGCGAATTGTAAGAACCTTTCTTATAGATCATTTTTTTATAACTTCAAAAACAAAAAAGTTATGAATTTTTATGTAAAAAAAAAATAGTTTTTCTGCTCTCCTGAAAAGTCGGGTTTTGGTTTATACGACCTTTCTACCCAAAGGTATCGCATAGTAAATAATATTTTAAATGAGTGTTTTCCGCTGCAAAAAATTAAAATTAAAACGACCTATAAGAAGTACTGGCTAACTAAGGGTATGAAACAATCTTGCAAAAACAAAAGACTACTTAAAATACTTACCATGAAAACAAGCAATCCCGTATTATCAAAATATTATAAAAAATACGAAAAAATCCTAAAGCAATCTGTAATAACAGCAAAAAAACTACAATATATAAATAAAATTAAAAAATCAACAAATAAAGTAAAAACAATGTGGAATATAATAAACGAAAGAACAAATAAAACATTAGAAAGGGAAAAAATGAACATAAAATTACATGATAATAATAACTTGATAACTGAACCTAAGCATATAGCTAATATTTTCAATGACTTCTTTGCTTCTATTGGAGAGAAAACCTCACCAGCAAAAGGAGCTCCTGTAATGTGTCCCACTGAGAACACCATGTTTCTCAGCCCTGTAGATCCCTATGAAGTAAATAATATAATAAAAAACCTAAGAAATAAAAGGAGCTATGGTGTAGACCAACTTCCCCCATTTCTTCTTAAGCAATGTGCAGACGAATTAACCCTACCTTTCTATAAATTAATTAATCAATCTTTCGAAGAAGGTACCTTTCCAAATCAACTTAAAATAAGTTTAATAAAACCCATTCACAAGAAAAATTCTAAAACCGACCCAAATAATTATCGTCCTATCGCACTATTACCAACTGCGTCTAAAGTCTTTGAGAAGGCTATGTGTGACCGCGTTTACTCATTTTGTGAAAAGTTTGCGATACTTGACGACTGCCAAAACGGTTTCCGAAAAAACAGGTCTACAACGTTAGCAGTCTACAGATACCCATATTATTTGGAAATCCCATATACAGAAAATAAGAGCTAAACTATCAAAATTTTCATATGCCCTACGTGAAATTAAAAAAACTACCAACCTGCAAACTGCAATTGTCACATACTATGCATATGCCCAAGCATGGCTTAGCTATGGGGTCATGCTATGGGGAAACAGCACTGATTCTCAAACTATATTTATTTTACAAAAGAAATTAATACGAATAATAACCAATATTGAACAAACAGAGAGCTGCAAACCATACTTCCAAAAACACAAAATATTCACACTTCCCTGGTTATATATCTTTGAGTTATGTAAATTTGTCAGAAAACACCCAGATTTGTATACCACTTGCGAAGAAACACAAACTAGATACACTTTACGACACAACAAAAATAAATTAAATATACCTCAATCCCGACTGGAAATGCACTCAACCAGCCCTTTAGTTATGTCCATCAAAATTTATAATAAGTTGCCAGAAAATATTAGAGAAATAAGCAAAATAAATATATTTATTAATAAATTGAAGCGATTTCTCGAATCAAAGTCTTACTACACAGTAAAGGAGTTCTTAGATGATAAATCGATTCCAAAATAATTTCTTTTTCTCTCTCTTTTACACCAAACATTTTGTAGAAAAATAGAAAACCCAATGTAGACATACATAAATAAAAAAAATTAAAAAAATTAAAAATAATCTATGAATAAGAAGAATAATTTAATACTAATATAGGAATAAGAAAAATAATTTAATAATAATATAAGAACTTCATAATAATTACTTACAATTAATAGCAATTGAATATATCTATATACGCAAACCTTATATATATACATAATATTATACATACACCCAATAAACCACAACTAATAATTTATATTGCTTAATTGAATAACTACTTAGCGCTCTCCTCTCTTCTACTTTGCTGTGCCCGACAGGGTCCATATTGATATTTTATTATGTTATACCACCTATTTAACACATATGGAATGCAATAAAGTATTGAGTATTGAGTAAAGTCTGACACACCAGTGGCGACCACCAGAAAAGTTCAATATAGGACTCTTCAAGCTTCAAAGAGTCCCGGAGAAGCGATTATACTGTCTTGGAACAATTAAAACTTGTAACGAAATGATACTGAAAAGAGCTGCAGGGGAGGAAGGACAAACCTAGTTTTGACTGTTTGCTTGTAGGTCTATACATTGTATAATCTTAAGTAAATACTAACAGCATTGAAACAACAACGTGGTTCAGAAATCTAGAAATGCTATGCGCTCCGCTGGACCGGCCGGCTATTTATAACTCCTAATCGTTGTCTACTTTAGTGTTACAGCCAATAAAATGGATGCCTGCCTTACAACTGAAATCGAAACTGTTGGAAAGTTGAGTGGTGATGGGTTTGGAGGAGATAACCAGTCATGTGTGGTACATACAGGTTGTATACAATGTGTGCTGTTATTGGTGTACGGAAAAATTTACAAAATACTGAATGTTATTTGAATTTATTAATGTTGAAAGGCATTCGCAAATGAGTAAGAACTAGAACTGCCCCCCTAGCCAAAAAATGTATGGCAATGACATTACCTGCGATATGTCACGTGACACTTCTCTACGTAATGTCGTCGCCATACATTCTGTACTAAGCGTTAGCGTAAACGATAATAGAAAAGTAATGTGGCTAGGGGGCTACAGAGAAAAGTAATATGGCTAGGGGGGCTGCACAGAAAAGCAAAAGAATCGCGTACGTACGTATTATACACTCGACATTTTTACTCCATAATTACAAATCTACACGCTCCCGTACCACCGCCACCAGCACAATTACAGAACAATTTATAATAATAATTAGCGAAGCTATCTCCAGTAGGTAATTAACGCGACATGTCTCTAATTATAATAAAATCTATTTTTATTCCATCGTGTAGCCGGTAGCGGGCCCTGGGTTTGCAGATCGGCTGTGGCCAGCAATGTAATTTATGTATATGTATGCAGAAATGTACAAAGTGGGCGCCCGTTTACGATCACGACATCGTAATCACCGGGAGGTGTTAACAGGAATTTAACGTCCCTAATTATATTGATTTACAAGCCAAATAGCACTTCACGCGCGCAGACAGCATCACTCTTGAACCTTTCATTTGAGTATTAGGACGATATTAATTGTGGTGTGATTTTATCTGAAACAAAAGCTTTGTTTTTCAAGGCTTAGAAAAGTTTAAAGTTGAGAATATTTGTCGCACAGACAACTGTACCCTTTGAAAAATAATTAAATTAGGGACTCCAATATGTAAATTGGATCACACACGACGCCTCCCTTAAGGCCAGCTGCTTATAAAGTTTATCTACTAGTAATGCGCGGATTATACCATACTGAGAAATACTGCGCAAGTCACCAGTAGCAAGTTCATAACTTGCTCTGTTATTAAGAGTCACTACTAAGCTCTGCCACTCAAAGTATCTTATCAGAAACAACTCGTTCGTTTGCCCTAAATATTTGATAATCATTGGATTGTCATCGGTCAACTTGATCGTTGTCGTGTAACCGGTAGACCTGGTGGTGCCCTCAATCCTGTTTGACAGTTTAAACGACTATGTAGCTCTTCTTTCGCAAGTGTCTTGACTACGAACCGCTTTTAGTTTGAGCTTTAGTGTTGCTTAATTTCTTCATTATCGCATTTAAGGGTAATATTTCAAATAGGCTACCCAACGGTAAGTCTCAGGCCCATATTTCAAGTCAATTTGAAGGACCTAGCCTCCTAGCCCTCGATTAATGTCAATAAATAATAAAATAAGCTACATATTACTGTCAAAGAGGAATGCCAATCAGCCATACAAAAAAAAAACCGAATTGAAGTACTAATAGTCCTAAATTCTATAAATAAAATATAAATATAAATAATTCAAATTTGTTTAACTAGGGTAAAAATATAACGATCACTAAAATATTTAACTTTATATTCGCGTTACATTTTTATTGGAGGTCGTGTTTATTTGACATGAGTAAGTGAGCTTCGGCCAAAGAGGAATCGTCAAATAATTTAAAAATCAATCTGTAACTCAAGTCGCAATCGCATAACTTTGAATCAAGTAAACAATAATAGACAAGAAATGCGGTAATGCCAAACTGTTAGTACAGCAAAAGAGATGTGATTCATAGAGCCTAGGATTCCTGTTCTATTTAAAAAATAATTGATTTTAATTTTATTATTATTGACATATATTATTTTAATTAGATTTACGGTACATATAGGTCGAATTATACTAAATGAATGAGAACTGCGCACTAATTCCATAAAATAGTTCAATACGGATTATTTGACGATTCCTCCTTGGCTGAATGTTACTTACTCATGTCAAATTAACACGACCTCCAATAAAAATATAAGGCCGATATCAAGTTAAATATTTTAATTATCGTTATATTTTTAGCTTAGTTAAACAAACTTAATTAAGAACTATTTCATTAAACATAATATTCTATTCTAAATAGAATTAAAAACTATTAGTAGTTTATGTCCATCTCAGGCATTTTTTCTCTTTATGATTCGAGGTGGAGTCGAGTTGGAGGACATGACTTGAACCTTAATGGATGGGCCATAATCTTTAGTTTTGAGACACAGATTATCTACTTGAATACTACTGAACACTTGGCTAACACTGGCATTGAGCCCTCTTTTCAGTAGCTCTTCAGACAAAGTCGTCACTTAAATACAACAATGATGCTGCTAATAGCTGTAGAAGACGATGTTCCCTTTTTGAGTAGTTGTTTTTTGTATTTTAGTTTGGTACACAAACACAACTTCCCCGTTGTGTTTGTGTCCAGGCAGGATAGTTAAGCGCAGGTTGTTTATTTCGCAAGTGAGTGGACCAGTGGCTAGCGGCCAGTGCTGGCATCAAGCCGCTCTATTAGTCGCCATTCGACAGACTGACCTGTCGCCAAGGAAGGTCGCCCGGTACTGATGCCTGACCAGTATGGCAACTTATTGAAACTGGCACGTTGGCAACTGTGTGGATGGGACTGTTTGTTTGTTGATCTTATGAGAGGTGGCTTTCATTTAATTCAAGGCTCGTACTAATCCCTTAAGTTGGTAGTTTTTGTTGTTTGTTTTGTATGACTGGTTCTTCATGTCCTTTGTTTGTCTGATTAGTGACATATTATAACCGACAGAATTTCAAACCCACTGACTTGCAAAGTTTTTGTGGTTGAAGTCATATTAAAGCTCAATTCCTTGTTTATTTTGTACACTTGTCATTTCCATAAACCGCTTGAACATGTTATGATTACTCAAATTTTAATTCTGACTTTTAATTTTATTGATAATCTCGAGTACTTTTAATTGATTGGTTTTTTTTCTTTTATTGAATAAATGTAATTTGATTTTGATATTTTTTTTGGGATTTTAATTGATATTTTATTTTTTATTGTGATTTTGTAATTTAAATTTGGATTTTATTTTGTCATTACTGTAAAATTGTGCTGTGTCACACTGAACATTGAAACTGCCTATTCTAATAGTCCTGGGCCATCAAGATACAGGCTATGGCTAGTTTGGAGTCCATGGCCACTTCTTTTGTGTTTTCTGTCTGTTTTATTCTCAATTGTATTTTCTTTTTTTTCTTCTTAAAAACTTGTATGTAAATATATAAATAAATTATTATTATATTCTTATTAGCACATTTCCATTTTGCGTAGGTTAGTAGTTTTTAAATCTAGGCAAGTTGAAGCCCAGTAGCGTATCCACATTAAGCCAATCTCGGCAGTATCTCACGTGCTCAACTATCTCTATCTAAAACGTAAACAATCTGGTTCGCGTCGATTTCAACAGCGACGACGTCGGAATGTCCCCGCAAACAGGTAACATTACTGTGGCTTGCCTAAATGTGTGTAGGCGACTGGACGAGCCACGAGCGGCCGCGGGAGCGGGGGCGAGAACATCTCACATACAAAGAGGTAACATTACTGCGGCTCGCCTAAATGTGTGTAGGCGAGTGGACGAGGCACGAGCGGCCGCGTGAGCCCGGCGAGGACAACTCACATACAATCACGTGACATTAACTGCGGCTCTCCTAAATGTGTGAAGGTGAGTGGACGAGCCACGAGCGGCCGCGGGAGCGGGGGCGAGAACAACTCACACACACGCAACACAACATCCTAGAAAACTCGGTTGTTGCTGCTACAATAGAGAAAAACTCTACTCTGCTAAAAGTACACCAGTAAGTTGTGGGTACTTGATGAGATGAGGAAGTTGAGGTCGGCTAGTTCCTATTACCCACGCTGCAAGAGACAGCGTAGGTCAAAAAAGTATCCCGCTACCGCTCATGAGTGTACCAGCTTCCTAGACTAGTGATTTGGCGCGACCTCGGCCCGCCTTATCGTCAATAACGATTTACTTTATCCTTCTGCATCGTATCAGGTGTCGATTTAAAATCATTTTAGAGTTATTCCGCCATCTTATTTCCTAACTTTTGGAAAGCATCATCTTCATTTTGTAACTATTATTTCGATATAGTGGCAATTTATTGTAGAAATCGATGAGAGCTGGCGAACATTCTGTGGAATCACTTTGCGGTAGATTTGCGATCTTTATGTTGGGTTTGTCCAAGTTTCTCGGTAACTGTAATCAAACAATTATTTATTACATTTATGTTTCTCATTTTTAACGTAACTTCATTTGCGCAATAAATGAGTAGGTATTTAAAACGTGATTATTCTTAGCAGCCTCCAATATGTTCTTTAATGGTCTAATATCAATCATTATGGAGCATTTATAACGTGTTTCAGCGCACGATCTAAATGTTCGCGTTTATTTAGCTGCGCTAGCGCACCGAAGATATAATTATACACTGTATGTATTGTGAGGATCGTTTGTGAGCATAGTCCTGCCTACCTAGCGTCGTTACTTCTCTTATTTATATGATCTTTATCTGTCAAGGGGTCAGTAGTATTCCAAGTATTATCAATTAAAGTTTCTTATACCTTATTGGATTCCAATGTATGCGTGTGGGAGATATGTTTTGAACGAAGTGCAGATAGACTCTGCAACTTTTCTATGTTTTGAGGTATGCAGGACGAGGAGAACCAACATCGAATTATTACAATATCGAGGCTAAAATCAAGCATTAATTAAACTTAGATTACTTCATCTAATAACCCCTTAGGAAGGTTGTTTTTGGCGATTATAAATTATTACGCCAAGAAATTGGTCAAGTGCCAGTAAAAGTAAGTCAAGTTTTGTGCGAGCAAGGTCTCGAGCGGAGCCGCGGGCGCAGCCTAGTCGCATGTACCGTTCTCTATATGGAGATGGACCGGCTTGACCGATTACACCGATTATAGCTATTAACTACTTAAACGAATTGCTAAGTTTACATTTTTTTCTAACGTAATCGCTGGCGATTGAACGCATTCCGCTATTAGCCTGTAATCGGCGAGCGTTTAAAACAAATAACATTAGAGTATTCTCACTTCATTAAACACGTTACATCGACAGCTGAAATGGTATCCATGTCCAGTGTTGCTGCAACCGAAGAAAACATTGAGTCGGGTTACAAACAAAATCCGACTGACAAAAAGCAACTAAAAATTAGTTCCAAACAAGTCACTTTTGAAACAGTCTGATGCAGTTGGTGGCAGTTATTTTAGTTCAATCATAGATTTGATGCCACCAACTGCTGGGATTCTGTAAAAAAAAAATCCTGCGTTTTAGTAATATTTTTGGAATCGTCCTCTCAAGCTCTTTATTTTTATACCCCACATGACCAGGTCACAAAAAATACGACTGCACTTACCTAAAGGTGACAGACTAGAGCATTTACTAGTAACAGAACATCGAGCATTCGCTGTTTTTAAATTTATTCGAACAACACTTCGAATATGATGCTTGATGTTTTTTTACAACCTGATTTTAAAATCCAATGAGCGTTCTGGTGTAACATTTTGTCGAGCAAAGGCACGCAACTTGTAGGTAGGTCTGATATATCAACAAAAAGTTTATGCAAGTTAGAAAGAAATGTTACACGTAAATGCTCACTCGCCGTGAGCATCACGCCAAACACGGCGTCGAACAATCGCAAGAACGTTACATTACATGGAAATGCTTTAGGAAACTGAGCATTTGTCTGTATTGTACCATTTGTAAGAACATTACATTACACTGTAATGCTCTAGCAAATGCTCTAGTCTATACTCACCTTAATAGCAGTCATATTTTTTTTTTCAAAATTCATGGAGCAGTATTATTATGTCACTTCGGCGGTCAAGACAATCTAATTACACGTCATTTATTAAAAAAAATTCGGCCGTTTAGGCTACAGGGCGTGACAGAAATTAGACATAGGTACTCTTGAAAAACATTTTTTTCAGGAAAGAAAAAAAATCAACCAATACACTTTATTAAGTTTAAACAATATAATATTACGTTTTTAAAAACCAAAAAGTTATTATTTTTGTAGAATCTTTATATTCTAATAAGAATGAAATTTTAATTTGAAAGTTCAGACAAATCAAAGATTCTCATTTTCTGCAGTTAGTCACCAACTCGACGTATATACCGACATTATTTTTGTTTCCCGATAGCTACAACCTGAAGGAGTGAATAGGTTACTTCTAGCTAAGCGTCCTCCATCGTCGACTACATCATCGCTTACCATCAGGTGAGATGGTGGTCAAACGGAAGCATTTCAATGATTAAAAAATACTTTGATGGATATTGATCTGTGCTCGTTGAAATCTTTTACTCTCATCGATCGAACTGTTCCGCATCAAAAACACTGCGTTTCGTTACACGCGATCTTACAATGTTACCACCGACCAGTTGAAATTCGGTTGAAATAACTCGCCATTTTTTGTGAAATGGAACGTTTCTCGATTGATTTTTTGTTTATATCAAATTCCTGGAATGCTATATGGTTTATTGATCAGAGAATGTCTATCGAGTATCTCTACGTAAGAATTTAAGCAATTTTGATTGTGTCTTTTGTAACATTGCTATTCAAACAAAAAATTGGAACGACTGAGAAACAAACAAAAAAAAACTTGTTTAATCCAGGATTAAATCTAAGTCCATTCCGAGGCGTTTACATTATAACATTGTAAATCATTCATTCATCATACTTTAATCGAAAATAAGATCAAAAAGCGATCCTGTATGAGCTTCGATTATTGAATGAACCAGAGCGAGACGAGGGATGTTTCGTGAAGGAGTGAGGGAGACAGGGGTGAGATTACTGCGCCGTTCGATTTCAAGATCGATACACAATAAATCTTCAATCGTTTTTTTGTAGTGTGTGTCAGGATAAGCGGTGTTGCGAGTGTGTGAGAGACAGGTCGCGGCTACCGGGTAGCGGGTTCGATTCTCGTGTTATTTTATTTAGTACGCGTACGATTTATCGTCAACATTTACGGCGTCAATTGCTTTGAATGTATCGTATTAATATCAATGGAAGGATTTTAGTTTTATTTCATAATGGAGACTTGTCCGCGCTGCCTGCGATATTTCTCTGGAAATGAAAAATGTATGGTTTATTTCAGTCTGGGCTATTTCCATGAAGGCTCCATAAAATTTATAGACTGTTAAACGGCATGATGCAGGCGCTATAGTAGAGGTCATGAACATAGAACAGACTATGCTCATGGTGATAAAAGTGACGCTCGGACGGAAATGGGATAAGTACTTGTTCAAACCGTATGAGTTGTTATTTCACAACTCATACGGTTTGAAGTACGATAGAACCTATTTATTATATTACATAACTCTTTGCTACGACAACTAGTCGTACAAATGCGGGTGAGCGGGCGCCTCTCCACAGATTAGTCAAAATATACAACCAACATTTTGTTAAAATAGACATATTTGCGTTATCTCATAATGTATTTAAAAAAGAATTAGTTAATACACTTAAAAATAATTAAATTTAGTACAACATTAAAATTAGATATACATTTCATCCATACTGTACCTATATAAATGTTTATAGTAATATGTGGAAACGTTGTTGATTGTACGTTAACCTACTCTATTGTATACTTAGATGTAAGACTAAATTTACAATTGTTTGTTTTCCCTAATAAAATAAAATTAAAATAACTAGTTTTAGCCAGCGGCTTCACCTGCGTGGAATTAGTACTTCCCACATTATATATGCTATTAAAGTGTGTGTGTGTGCCAAATTTCATCTAGATCCGTTCAGCCGTTCTGGCGAGATTGAGAAACAAACATCTATTCAAACTTTCGCATTAGTAATATTTGTAGGATAGGAGGACAGGCAACACTTTACTTTACTTCTCTTTCGGCTGAAATGATGATGATGATGATAATGAGGAGGATAAGAGCAGAATACAACTCGTGAAAATGTTCACTGGCTAGTATAGTTCATAATTACCCTAAGAATTAGGTCCCTTTAAGGTAAGTAGGTACCTGACAACTTGAAATTAGAATTGTTATGGGTCCCATAATTCCTTTTGGCTACGTAACCCTAAGCATGTAACATGTATCGCAGTAACATGATGGATGACGTGGTTCCGTAGATACGTGGCACTCACTCTGTCAGGCTTACAGCTCGGCGTGACAAACGAGCAGACACGCAGACGTAATTAAAGCGCACATCCATCATTAGGTGACGAAATCATGGAGCAGTTTGGTAACCAGAAAAAAAGTCCAGTTGGTGTCTGATAATATTATATTATCATAAAGTATTATACAATTAAACTATGGTGTGATTAAGCGCCGGTATATATCCGCAGAAGAACCAAGGTTACTGACATAGCCCGAAGGATCGCCTAACTTAAGTGGCATTGGGTACATAGCTGGTAGAACTAACGGTCGATGGGGCTGAAAGTTCTGGAGTGGCGACCGCGTACTGTAAGACGCAGCGTTGGAAGTCGTTCAACAAGGTGGACCGATGACCTGGTGAGGGTCGCAGGTAGCCGATGGATGCGAAATGCACAGGATCGGTTGTTGTGGCGACACATGGGGAATGCCTATGTCCAGCTGTGGATAACTTTCGTCAGAAAAGATGATTAGGACGATTTAATTAAACGAGCTGAAAACCTGACAAGGGGTCAGGAAACAAAAAAAACATCAAGTATGTTTAACTATTAAAGCATTCATAAATAATTTCTCATAATACTAAAATTCTAATAACAAACACATTCCAAATGTGAATGACCTCTTTTTTTGTAAACCCAGTTCACACGATTAGCAAATATAATTACCAATTAATCAACACTCGGACAGTTATAGGCATAAATCTTAGCATTACCATATGTATAGCACTAATAATATTTAACTTAATAAGTATTCATTGACGGCCGCGCCCTCTGCATTATTAAAAGTGAATTAGACCACACATCGAGAATTGTTTAACATAATCACTGGCAAAAAAGTGTTGAAGCTTATCAATATGGTATTGATATTTAGTGCGAGTTATGATGAATGATTCAATACATTTTTATGTAATTTTCATTTAAAAGTCTGATTTAAAATAGTTGCTGGAGGTGTTGGCGCTTTAATGTCCATACATCGGAGGCTTGCAGACCGTATTCGTCAACTATACGGACACAGATTACTTAAGATTACTGCGATGTCTGTAACATAGGCTTTGAAAATCTCTTGAATATCTGTGTCGCAGAAAAAGGATTAGAACACTGCTCTTAATTTTTTGTTTATGAAAGCTTGAGTTGAAAGTTGCGTTAAATTGGCCCAAATAATGAAAAGTTGACAAGAATAAGATATCACTCGTAAAAAAAGATTAGATCCATGACTAAAATAACACTATTTAGGTAGGTACAGTCAAACTCAAAAGTCTAACTCACAGCATTTGTTTCAAATAATCCAGGCACTTTTGAATTGTCAAGAAGTCAGAAAGCTGAAGTTAATTGCACATTCCAAAGCGTAGATCTCTATGAAACTCCATGGACACTTTTTTAAGCCATGTTATATATTACAAATCCTCCAATCCACCCATTCAATGTTTCCACAAACCCAGTGTCCCACGACTTGTGACTCCTGTCAAATTATTCAGTGTTCTTATAAAGTAAACCAAATGAAGAAGTGTATGGAGCCATACATTACGGTGTCATCTCCCAATAGTTATGGAAAGTTAAAGGTCGTCCCATAAGCACACGTGGGAAGAGAAACGTGCACTCACTTTCACTAGAATTTAACTGTAATTTTATATTGACATTAAAAATATCACTTTGTGTCGTAAAAATGGGATTAGTTTAGAAACCAGCTGTTTTGTGTCAGATACTGATTTATACTAATCGATTTCACGAATTAGCTGATATTTCCTTAATGGGTAACGGTTGATCACCAAGATCGGATCGAGATATTATCATCTGAGTGGAAGATTGTGGGAATTTCTTTTTATTATTTTATTGCTTGCTTTGTTAATTTTATTGTGGTTATATTCTTAGCAATACTGTGAAACCTTTCAAGGAAGTAAAACTTAACTCAAAGGGTTTTCAATTCGGTAAATACACTTTATGAAGAGCCTGAGTACCTATGTATGTTATTCCCAGAAACCATCACTGACAAAGTTGTTACTTGTTGTTGTTGTGATCAATGCTTACGGTACAATGGCTTTACATACTCGTATGAGGATAGGACGCTTAGATAACAGATTTTCTTAATAAGGTTATAAGTAAAAAATAACTGTAAACATGACCTAACGTGGTCCTATGATGCTTAAGCATTGTGTCTGTAAATACTTACAGTTACTTACCTGCATAGCCTGCAGATTTATGACATTACAGAGACAGACGGACAGGCAGACAAACGAAGTACACTTAGGGCTACGTTGGTACAAGACCTTATAGAAATAATATTCTCTCGTATCGGTACGAGATTATTCTAGGGTCATTATGAAGCTCACGCTATAGTCCAGAATGAATCAGTTGACCTGTTTTAGTGGTTCAAACGGCCCAAGGTCAGTCGAATGGACTTTTGATTACTTCCACTTGTAGAAAAGCTCCCTCATTTTTTTTTTGGTTGAACCCTAGGCTGAGAGAATTCAACTGTTCACATCCACACAGGCGTTACAGCAGAAGATTGTCCATCTTGACATATTGACTCTGACATATACCCTAATAGGGAAAACCCAGTGATCGCTATTATTGCTTATTATATTAATGCATTAAGGTTGCACACTTCCTCCTGGAACGCGGCGACGCTCATCGGTGATTAAAGGTTAGAGGTAATTGCGAATTAAGATAATAACCGTCGCGATCCGTTTGGTCCGTTCGACCCGACACAGGCGTTTATCGGGTTATCATCATCAATCATCCCAGACGCGCTTTCTTTGTGCATTTATAATATCTGAGTGATTGATAAAGGGTCATTTGTTCGTAATGATAAAGGATGCAAGAAGAAAGATTTCTGTATGATACAGTAGTGGTTTCATAACAGTTTTATACAGAACCCTATACAGAAGAAGTCTATGATTCGAAAGAACTGGACAGGTTGGTTCCTTTTTATATTTCCGTCACTAAGAAAAATATAATATTTTTACAGCAGATTTTTATCATAATGTTGTTTTTGGTTTTTTATGTAATAGGTAACAACCAATGACACCCTACCTCTAGGAACTTATAAACCTACACATCACATTGCTTCAATTTCACACTTTATAATTTCTTATTGGGCTTTTGGTACAGTCAGCTTTTTAGGAAAGACCCGTGCTAGAATCGCGTGTGGCCTGTCTATCTGACTATGGTCAATTTTGGTTGATCACCGTGAAGCCTGCGTGAAATATGCGTGAAGGAGACTTTGACCGCGATAGAGTAAGCATAATTAAATATGTATGAAGTTTTTACCGAATTTCGATTTATGAGCCGAGTTCACATCGCTGATTATCTAAGTTGGGCGTAAAGTTTACACAGCAGAATAGTTGAAAAATAAGGAAATGCAGAGAGCCCAATCTAATATAAATAATAAGTTAGCAGTCCTTGTACTAGTTATCACTGACCCAAAGGTGAATGTCAAAACATTTTGTGTATGATTACAATTTTCCTACACCGATTTAACTACAATGTTTAGAGCAGTTATCATTTGATGAATTTTAATGGTTCATCGAATAACATAGCAGTTCCAATAACCAGGCCCCATATAAGGAGAAACGTTAGTTAGTAACATGTCAAATATTGTACTGAGCTTCGCATAGAACAGCTGCCCTCGGACTCTAAGGAAAACTATTAGGTGCACAAGTAGAGTTGGCCACAATGCACAGTAGGTACGTAACTAGTCGCTAATTGCTACCTACGCCAGGATTTATGACGATAAAGTATTGCTAATTATCGTACTGCGCATAAACTACCGCAATCTATGTGTGTCGGATAACTCGCTGCTATAATGTCTGCTAATTATCCAGATTAATTGTTTGGTGGCGACTATTTGTATATTTGTATCCTTCCATGACTATCTGCGTATTACCTACTGGATAAAACCATCCCGTATGGGCTAAGTCTTATCTCAACTATTTCTAGAATCTCATTTGTTTTTATGTCCAAGAATGCGATGGTATTGATAATAATAATGCGATCGATACGCTGGATTAATTCACCTCTCCCCGGCTTATTGAACACATTAATCGTTCAACAAACCACAGTGCTCCAACAGTAATAAATGCTCCTCAGTTTCGCCTCTCAACGTTTATTATTAGCACTAGTCGCTTTCGGCCAGAGGCGGTACCCGGCGACCAGAACACGACAGAGCTACCGTATAATGCTAAGCGAAATTACTCCCAGCTACTGGCTTTCAGAAATTGCCAGTCAGAGCAGAGTAAAAAGGCGGCACCTACGAGAGATCGTAAATAAACTTTACAAAAAATATATAATACGTCCATTTACGTCATATTCCAAATACCGAACACAAAGAAACGTGAATGAAACGACTTTGTCCACCATTGTATTGGTGACTTGTAAAGGGAAATTGGACTTTAATTTCATGAATGAAAGGTACGAATTGTATTGCGAGATGTAATTGACAGATGGACTAGGTAACATGCCATCTCAATAGCAACACAAACATAGCGAGGTGCATAAAAACAACACTCGAGGCTGGGTGCGCGGCTACCAGGCGCGCAGAGCGGCGCGGAGGTGGCCGGTAGCCGACCGGTCGGGTAATGATACCACTGCCTTTTAGGGCGCGTGTTATGACGGCCCAGTGGTGAAGTGTGGATACGACAGACATGTAACTGTAAACAGACCCTGTTGAAATAACGGTAGCATAGCTCATGCCCTTTTTAGGACAAAAACAGATATTACTAAGATCCAAATTGTGTACTCAGATCATAGAGTCCAACGTTATAATATTTCTCTATGATTTCAGCAACCATAAAATTGTGAGTAAAGCCTGTTGTGTGTTGCGAGTTGCTGTAAGAGAGCGTAAAACTTACCTTTGTAAGTGTAGTCGTGACCCTTGGGACGATCAAAAGACTTTCTTATTTTTTTTATCCGCAACCATTTGAGCATAAACGTCTACTTTACTCATCCTACATGTTATCAAGTGACAGTTGCAATTACTATAACAGTGATCTGTTTGTCACGACTATGTGAGTAAGAAATCTTTGACTATTGATCATCTAATATTAACTAACATTCTGAGTCTCTTCATAAGCAGCCTGTTTATGTTTCCTTGCCCACCTCCTACATAGTATTCATTTACTAATTTATTTTCGTATTTAATTGTTTATACACTTAGCTAAGAACCCAGTTCCTAAATAAGCTGCTAGGAATCAAACTTCCAATTGTAATATAAACACAAATCCAAAGAAATAAAGAGCATATCCTCACAAATCGAACGTGAAGGCCCTTCGCCATCCAGTTTGTCGACTCTCATTAAGACCGCAGTTAGTACATCTGAGTTTTTCCATCAGTTGACAGCGCAAAGAGAGCTCTTCGCAACTTCTGTAGTCCTGGTACACGAGCCTTATCTAGCCGATAGCTATGATCATAGATAACTGTATCTGCATCTATCTTTGCAAAAAAACAAGTCAAGAATGTTTTTCTGTATTTTTTGCATATTCTCAATACTGGTATTATTGAAATTTATGTTCGTAGGGTTTAGCGGAATGGCAAGTAGAACAGGCCACCTGTTGAATCTCGGATTTAAAGATTGCATTGTGCAGTGAATAATAAAACTTTGTTGCAATGAAAAAGGAACCAACTAGGAAACATTCTAATAAGACGCTCTTGAAGTTGAATCTTGAACCAGTTTTTGTGTCTTTTAACTTTATGAATTCTAGCTAGCCAAGGCTAATGTTAAGATTTATTGCTATGATTTTCCAGTTAATGTTTTAAATGGGTCCCAGAAACCTGATTACACTGCACCTCGATTGACGATTAGCATTGAAGGTAGTTGATATATTAATTACCTCACATCAGTCGCAGTCACAGGAATTCAACAATAAAGCCCACGGCTACCATTGACTAAATTGTTTTATTGTATCAATGGGCCAACTGGCACACAGATAGATCTATAATTCTATAGATTTGATCAAAAGAGCTAATTATGAAGAAATAGGTCCAAACGACCTTCCGGCGAATATTTCAAGTTGCTAGTCTAAAAATATAAGTTATATTTTTTCTATAAATCAGGTTCCATCAATTTAGCCAGGCATTTGAGTCGTTTCTCAGTGTAGAACAAAAGCAGAGTTTTTCCTGCGCGACTGATGTTATGTGACAACTCGTTCTTATAAGGAAGATTGCGGGTATTTTAATGGTCATATTGGTATCCGACATACGGCTCTTGTTAGCACTACTCCTGTATATTCTTATTTTAGTTTAGTATAAGAAGTCAAGCTTATTTTCTTGGGTTATTATCAATTATAGTTCTTGTTCTTGTAGTTCTACAAGAACATGAAACTACTATTTATATTTGTTGTTTACTGTTATGATATGATTGGTATCATTACTCCCTTTGTAGTTTGCATCAATATTTTGATATTATATTATATTTATTAGAAATAACATACGCACTTTAATCGTTTCAGAATATCATCTAAGTAGCCTGTTCTATCAAGATACGGCAACTCAAAGTCAGGTCTATTAGAAAAAGATTATCAGCTTCTCGTATCTAGATTAACGACAAGCTAAACAATTTTAACATCGTCGAGCAGATTAACTTCGAGTGCTGCCAGATCCAACAAAAGTTTGTCCGTTGAAACTTTACTCTTTGCGATAAAATTTATTAAATTTATGATATTTCCAATATCATCGATAGTCTAAGGTAGTTCTATTTATGGTTAGATTCTGTATGGTTTGATTCCGACGCTTTCTAAAGTGTGAATGTGCAAATTTCTAGAATTTAGCATTTTATTTTCTATATTTAAGAAAATGTGAGGAAAGTCTTGTGTATGGATGTGGATGGCTATAAGAGTAGGGGAAGGCCAAAGAAACGATGGTTGGACTGTGTGAAAGAGGATATGGGTAAAAAGGGGGTGACTACAGAGATGACGACTAATAGAGGAGTATGGAAGAAAAAGACATGTTGCGCCGACCCCAACTAAATTGGGATAAGGGCAGGAGAATGATGATGATGATGATTTAAGTTAACCATAATTACGGGTTCATAATCGTGTATTCATGCCTAGTACCTAGGCCAAATGGTCATCGAACGTGTTTACAATTTTGCCAACTAGATTGTTCAATCTGATTCTGCGACACTGACTCCACGACCTATACGAAAGTCATCGTCAGCGACTTCCACAATGACCACTATCTCGGCAAGAACGTCACGTCGACATATATACACTGACTCTTATCCTGAATAGCCTTGCAAGGCATTCTTAAATAGATTTGCTGGTAGAAACTTTAGATCCTGCAGTTGCAACACCGCACAAGTGCATTACGGTACACTCTCATCCCACACACCTGTTTATCTCCGCATCGCACAGATAACGCACCAGCCCAACCCGAGTCCGATCAAATGCATTTCTCTTGTAGTCTAATAGGAACCGACCTTGAGCCATCGGGAATTCCTATTGAATTTATTGTAGAATGGTGCCGTTTAAAATAGAAGCTGTGTTCGGCTGTGGGAAATTGTGTTGCGTAAGCTTTGGGCTCTTCTAAATTGTGTGTGTCGAGTGTGGCTCTTGGTATGTAATGTAATCCTGGTACACGTATTTGTCTTATTGGATTATTTCACCGTTGTGTGATCTTTGACTTTAAGTAACCAAATCTTCCTAATTCTGATTGAACCCCAAAATTTCTGTCTCACCGAAAAAGTAGAACTTTCAACTGTAGAACCGAAAATTTAGTTTCGTGTTCCATGAGGTGTATAACCCCCATGCAAATAGATTTCTTGACAATTTTGTTCTACAAGATTTGTTTAGATGCTGACAAACTTGTTGACTACAAAAATTTAGAGATACGACAACCGCAAAAATATTCGATCTGGGCACTACATACATCAATGATACAATCTGGGCATAACTCCTGGACAATAACCCATAATGAACTGCTCACAAGCAGTAATGGTCACGATAATAAGCACAATCAACGTGCAGTATTTCACTACACCGGCACCGCACCGACACCGCTCGCTAATCGGCTCTGAAAGATTGTAAACAAATAAACTGCATACTTTACTGCTTGAGCTTGCAATGTTTGTCAACTGAGACTCAACTTATGTCTGGAATTCTTTCATTCATTATTTTGGATTCTAATGGTCCCGGTCCATCACGCTTAACTTAAAAGTGTGTAAGTGCAATCCATGTAAGTAGGTCTCGGAAAAATCAAGTAACAGCTTTAGTTTTTTCTAAAACAGATAGGCATTTGTCATTACTAAATTATTCCCGTTTGGATTTCACTACGTGTAGACAGGAGAAATTCTCAAGAATCCAATCTAATCTAACTGGATTCGGGGCACAATGCCACATTCGCATAATTACATATTGAAATTTCGCAAAATGTCATATTCTCACATTGTCATATTCTGTCATCGCAAAACGTCACATTAGCAAAATGTTATTTTCGCAAAATGCCTTTTTGCAAAATGCCTTTTTGCCAAATGCCTTTTTGCAAAATGCCTTTTCGCAAAATGCCATTTTCGCATAATGACAAATTCTCGAAATGTCACTTTGGACACAAAGTTAAGGGATAACCGTTTGTTATTAGCAGAATTTCTGCGTAAAGTTATTTTTCTATAATTCTACAAATAGCCATTTTATAGGTTAATGAATACTTATTATATTACAATTAAAATCGTTGCTGAATCCTTAAAGTTTTGATTGTAGATACAATAAATTAAGCTTTTTCGAAAAAAGTTGCAATATTTTGTTATTAGAATAGAATAGAAAACTTTAGAATCTCAGTCAGCTGTCTCGTCAGTCATTGGAGTCTCAGTTAGAATTGATGCCAAGATTTCATGAAATACTACATTTGACATCTATTCTAACTGAAAGAGTTGTATTGATGATTTGAATGATTATAATTCTATAAATACATACTTGCTACGGCCGCGAATCAAATTTTGACCAAGATACAACCTGACACTCACCTGCATATTGCAAAAAACGTAAGAAAATTTGAAATTCGCCTGGCGCCTCCACCTTAAGTGTTTATGATTCTCAGCGGCATTCATTATTTCAGTTTACATTTTTAATTCATTTTACGTTAAACGAATGGAAATGAATAAATAATGTGATTAAATACTTAAATAATTAAATGAGTACTATTTTTTATTCATAAATCATCGACCAACTGCAAGAAGTCACTAACTGACTGTATCAATCTTTTATTGTCATTAATTAAATCGCAGATTATGTAATATGACTTTTTGAGAATGTGTCATTTTGATGGTGGCATTTTGAGAAAGGACATTTTGCATCAATAAGTCATTTTCCGAATGTGGTATGGTGCGCCGAATCCATTTAACTAGATTATAGTGTAATTAATTATTTATTATTCTGCAGGGCAAAGCCTGACTATCCCTCCTCCTCTATAAAAATGTTACAACATTCAACCAGGAATACTGTACGTGTCCAAGTGTAGAGAAGGCAGTGGATTCTAATCAGTATAATGAAGTACTAGTTGGCATCTCATTCTTCAAACCGCATCTTTACTACACCCAATCTCACATCCCAATAAGCCCCAAATACTGGTAAAATAAAAATCGTGCATCTAAAATCTAAGAGCGTTCTGTATCGCTCGGTGATCGTCGGGTCACGAGCGGAGTTAGTCGAACGTCTCTATACGTTCATTCGGGCGAGTTCGCGGGTAATTAGCAAGCGGCCTGCGCAGGCGCCGCGGGAGACGATCTCACTGATACCCGAGCTATTTGCTGGACATTATGGGAGCTGGATCTTGTTTTTTTATTAATAAGAAGTTTCTCTGAGAGTTATTGTTATCATCCAAGAGAACAGTTAGCTCGTTTTATGTTGTGGTCTTATGGCAGCTTTTCTGATAAGAGCTTTTTATATTTCCTACAAGTGTGCAGTGGCGTACAAAACATCTCTCATGCCAACTCCAGTATAGAAGAGTATGTAAAGTAGGTGTAAGTGTGTAAGTGTATGTATGCCTTAACTCGTCTGTCTTTGATTGAGAAGTCGTTGTGGCTATATTTACTAAATGAAGTGACTTTTACCGGTCTTGGCCATTCAGCAAACAAGCGGTTATTACAATCACTATCTAAGAATTCAGCCACTCACAAATTCTGCAACAACATTCTGCTATCGTAATTATTATCTAATACTTAGCAATAAAACTAGAATGTATCAGCTGCTTATCCCCTGTCGCGGTCGCAAGTTGACAACTGATAGCAGCGACCAATTAACAGCCAGTGACGCTCACGCACTGTCTTGTCCTGTTGTCCTGGTCTCAACCACGTCAAACCACGTCTTTATAATGTGTCGCCAGTGGCTAGGCCAGTGGCAACTATCGTAGGCAAAACGACGGGTTTGTTATGATTTTCAAGCGCTAAATTATATTGGACTAGCGTTTGCAATAGTCGATAAACTTATTAGAAATTATCTATGAAAATGGACACAAATAATTACAGAGTGGCAACCACGTGATGATAAAAGAAAAAAAGGTAGACAGGCTTAAAGATGGACGGATAACATTAACGCACTATTGGAGGGACAATCTGGTCAAGAAAAGCCAAAAATAGAAAAGAATGAAAACAGCTGGAAGAGGCCTATGTGTCACAGGACACGCTGAACACTAAACCGGGAAATCCGATGTGCTACATTTTAAGTTAAAACTATGTAGAATTGAAATGTTTAGTACCAGCAGTAAAGGCTTTATAATAATGATAATTAAGTACAACCAAATTGTCCCATAGTCAGTGACAGTTCTACCGCTAATTTTGAGTAAAAACTGGAATGCTGCTCGCTCTACTAATATACGGATTCCAATAAGTTTTTTAAAATGAACATTAGGTAACTACATACCAAGCACAACGGTAATTGTACCCGTAAACAAATTTCCCCAAGCAACTCTGATCTTTAATCTCATGTTACACTTATCATCCACATGCTCCCAGAAACAACCTCTTCTGAGCTCACCCACTAATCAAAAAGACCGAAGAAGCTAACACCTAAATAAGTATAAAATATCTGAGTATCAGAGTCACGACCTATGGCCTCTGGGAACCGACCGTTAATTCCTATCGGAATCCATACTCGGTCCAATAAAGTGAGAATCTAACACGTCCATAATTAATTCTCACACGTATTATGACGAGTGACTTGAATGATGGCGTCGTAAACGCTGGACAGGCTGCCGGACTGCCGGACAGCCGGACACTTGGCATCATTAACAGTGCTGTAAAAACGTTCTAGGTTGGTAAAGTTCAGGTTGTGAGAAAGCTTGCTCGGCTTGAGGGTAATGAGGCGACTTCAGGCGATGTCAGACAGGGTGAGTGATCAATAAATTTGTGTAGAGGAGCAATTATTGGTATATACAGGATATGTGTACTTTCATTCCAATTGAAAGTTCCGTTGGAAACTATAAATGATTTATTATTACAGCTGGAATTGTTGTCGTAGTAAAAGCTGTCTCAAAAATTACACACAATGAAATACCCGTCGAAGTTGAATCACCTCATGATAGAAAGGTTTCGACAACCTATATAGACACGCCAACTTCGCATACTTCATAACAACTTATCAACATAATAATTACTTAAAATCAGGACTCATTGGATGGTTGGCTTCCACACAAATGCCGGCTATTTTATTAGCGGCCGGTCGGTGGCGCGGGCGCGTGTAATTGACCACATAAATCTTGCCCAGCGATTGATCCGAAGAAGGCGATTAAAAATTTTGTAGTTCAACACTTTAAGTGTGGCCCGGGTTCTGTAGGTTGGAAGGTGTATGAGGAAAATGTAGTTAGGGTGTTATAAATTAGGAAATGGGAATTCTTATTAGATTTGAGTATGACTAGTCATACTCAAATCTAATAAGAATTCCCACCAATTAAATTGAATTTCCACTTAGCATGTAATCTGTAATTAGAAATTTTTGCTTTGAACAGCAAGAATAGCACATAGAATTTGACTTGAACAAGAATAGCACTTCATTTTGGCTACTGCCATCATGATTCATTAGTGTGCTTTAAATCTTTAATGATGATTATCAAATTGGTGATCATAAGACAATCAATCCTGATAAGAAAGTGGCAAAGTTATACAAAAAAAAATATTTCACAGAAATAGCCGTTAAATTCAAAATTGTGACACGCAAACCACACCAAGTGCACTGTTTTTATTCCACATCTTTATGGACTTCTAATCTCCCAGATTCCACACCACGGACCCAAATCCCCCATATCGCAGAACACAGCTTTCTTCCATTAAAATTCATCAGCCGAGGTCCTCTAAGCCTGAGATAAGTGTATTCATACGTTTTTTATTTGCCGCTCCATCCTCAAGTTACATGCGACACGGAATAAATTAAGCTACCGGACTTTGATATTCTCATTCGGTAGTTGTGTCATTATATTTATTGGCCTCTTTTGTTTGAGCTGAATCAGTTTCGATCAATACTTTTATGGTAGTCGTTAACGTTTTTATATCAGATTTTGGATGATTGGTTGTGTTGCTTGCCTACTTTCTTTTAGTTTTAAATGTTTTAAGTTCTCTAGTTCATAATTGTTGGGTGTGAGTCCTGAGTTTTTGTAATCCTTGTCAATATGTTCAACAACATTATACCTCTCGGTTGGAGCTATAGTTTGCCTGTAACATACTTTTAATTAATTAATTAATCTTATCGTTATCTGGGCAAGATGTCAAGCACTATCAGCTCTGTCTTCCTCATAAGCCATCGCGTGCCCATCCATCAATGATACCAACAAATCTTCTCCGCAACATAAAATTCACGCTTCCTAATCATTGGATCATAAAATACTCTATAAATCTCGTGGCTAGTGGCTAGTGGCTGGTACAGCACTTAGTTTTCAGTGTTAGTGGCGGTGCTAATGAAGAGGTTAATTAGGCTCTGTGAACATAAGTCGCCGGTCGTGGGCCGCTCGCCGCTTATCTGGAGATAGCGATATCACGCACCGCACAGCGTATGGGAACGTATTATAAGCAACGTTTGAACAATCCCAATGTATGGCAGCTTTTAAGGGTGGGATTGTTAGCAATGAAATACATAGAGTAAGCTAATCCTAATTAGTTGAAGGTTAAGTGTTCATTAAAACTGATGTTGAAGCAATAAGCACGTCTAGATATGTTATAGAAATCTTTAATTACAAATCCATCGACAATGTTGGTCCAAATCCAATTAATCCAGAATCTAAAGCGTTTAAATGCTATCAAAAAATAAACGACTATTCTCAAAAGACTGTACAGCACTTTCCACATAATATATCTAACGTAACGGCTCCAAAATTCTCTCCACAAGAATGTTAATACACGTACTTCTAAACAAATGGAAAGCAAAGCAGAGCGTAACGTTAAGTTCTAATTAGATAAGTATCTGGACAATATATCGCTTCCCCGAGGTGATCGGTGGGCGATGAGAATTTCACGGCTCTAGCCATCGAAATTATTTTATTGACGGAAGCCGGCACTCATTAAGGGGCTACCGACCAGGCGACCAGGCTACCAGGCTACCGGGCGCGGGGCCACTCACATAAACACTGCCTATCGGACCCAATACCACTTCTTATGCACAGGGTGCGCTGATTAGGTTCCGATTTATGTTATTAATTGCCAGTTAAACATTTACATAACTGTGTGAGAGGAAACAGCTTAACCACGAACCAAAAAGTTGTAGGTCACTGCCAGACCAAGCATAAAAAAGTGCTTAACTTTGTCTACTGTATATGAATGTATTCCGCAGTATCGCATTCCTATAAAAAATCCCAATTTGTGGAGATGTCTAGGTTAGCAAACCTAATATCGCCAAGCCAAAAACAATATCGTTGTCTTCTTGGTGTAGGAACCTATGTAGACTTGCACATTAATCTAGCTTTCAGAGCTGCAAACCTACTCCAGTCTCCAAGTGATCAAAGAAGGAACTAGTAGGGGATATAGATTCTATGATAGCAGCATCACCCTTCATCTTTGGCTTATCCTTCCGACTCAATAGCCATGCATAGTAAGTGCAATCATAAGTTAATCGTAAGTAGACGTAACTTAGCATCAGCCTGTACACGCAGCTGACCGGGCCTGGCGCGGATGGCGGTGCGCGGGCGCAGTGGCGGAAGGAGGGGAAGGCGAGGTGCGCGTACGCCGCGGATTGAGTTAAATGCCTCCTTATCTCGCCCCTAATGGCCCCGGGAACATGTCAATTCATCACACGCATGTCTCACACGCTCTTTTCTAAATCAGCTTTTTTTCCGCCGCCGCGACTTTTTGTTGCGCGGCAGTCACGACGCTGATACCTCGGTGACACCGCTGACAACAAATGTCCGATTTTTATGTGTTCAGATAATAATATGTAAATGATCGTGTGTTTAGCGAAACAAACGACGCTGTAAAAAGGTGTCGGCGTGAGTTTATTCGGCCATAAAAAGATCCGCAAACTTGTGCTAAATAAACACAACTGTAAAAATCTTTTAGTTTCACTCGAAGCCGCGCTTAACAGTTTTTTTATTATAAGTTCCTATTTGATATTTGTTCTCATTTGCGTAGCAAAGTCGATGTTTATCTTTTAGTAGCTGCAGTTTCCAACATTTTAAAATCTAGCAAAGCATTTTGATTGTGCTCGTTTTTCCTCGAAGGATATTTCCACTTTTGAGGTTCTTTATTAACTTCTGTGGAGTTTGTTTGTGACAGTGGTTTGTTTTATTGTTCGGTTTTAATATAAAAAGGGATAAAAAGTGTCGGAGGCAGCGGAAGCCGCTACTAAGTCGCTCGATAAGTGTGAGAGCCGACAAAGGCACTAATACGTTTAGGAGGCATTATAAATCAGTGAGTCGAGTTATCACCGGCCGACAATTAAGATGTCGAGCTGCTGAGGGAACGACCGGCCGGCACGCACGAGCGGGATCCCACTGCACAGGCTTTTGGGAATATCGCTGTCCATTGCCGCATTTGTTGGCAACACACTCCAAAGAAGCGAGGGAAAACATGCTTTGAAAAGCCAATTACTTTGTCACATTTGTTTTATTTGGATTCAGCTCTCAGTAGCAACGAAATGATATGAGTATTAACGTATACTGTACTTATCGATGACGTATATAATTATACCTACACGACGTTTTAAAGCTTCATTTATCAAACAGTAACAAGCACTAAAATGTCATTTCTTTCTCTGAGTTATTAAAGTATAATTCTTCTTTACCAATTGGATTCTTACGACATCACAAGATCTTATATTTACGAGCAAATTTCAATTATTTTAATTAATGCGTACATGGAGACGTACTATTAACAAGTCGCTGTAAAGTGTAAATAAAGTTCAATGTCATGACATAAAGTTAGTAATCCGATTAAAAAGTTAACATTCCCAATCAGATTGTGAATACTTAGGAGTTCGTAGTAAAAGTTTGTAACTGTGAAACCGAAAACTTTCCAAGTTGTTGAAGGCGACTATTTCGCAGCAAGAAAAACGAAACAAATAACACGAGTCTCGATAACAACACTCGGGAATCGATTTCGAGAGTAACCATTTAATTATTTTATCGATAATCTCGCATCGAGTGGCCAGCAACAAAATAAGACGAACGGAGAGTAATCGTCGCTTAGGCGGAGCGAGCGGCCGCGCGACGCCCAGTAGCCGGCGGCGGTGCGGCCGATTTTATCGTCTCATAACAGTCTCGATTTATAAGTATCGATTATATGTATCGATCCCTTGATACGAAGCGTTCACGGTCATTTGGCGCGTTTTTTTCGCTCCGCTCCAGACGATACATGTTCTCTAAATAACAATTTTGTTCGATAAGTAATTAATAATGGTTCCTTTTTTTGAAGCAACCTTTACTTTTAAGAATAAATAAATTGGCTTATAATTGTAATTGGTACTCGTATTAGTACTCATGGAATCCGAGAAGAAAACTATTGCATCGAAAAAATATCGTGACAATGACAGTGTGTGTACCTATCAGATAATTAAATTCTATTGTTACCTATAAAAGGTGACTTCTGATTCTCTTCGATTTCATTATTGATTCCAGTTTTTAGTTGTTCCGTGTTAATTTGAAACCAGCTATTAATTTTTTCTAGCGATTGTTTCACAAGAAATATTTTAGTAACCGTAATTTTAAATTGGCCCTGGGCGGTTCGCAAAAGTTTGTCCTACCTTTAGAAGTGAATAATTCAGTCAGGATAAAAATAGATCGCCCTTTTCTGTGACAAAAGAGTCCATTGAACGTAATGTCACCGACAGCCATTGTTTCGCGGGGAGTAGACGATATTCTTGTTTATAAAGAAGATTGTGCATCTTGAACAGCTGTTTGAGTTTATTGATAACAAAACCACTATCTGTTCCTACAGTCTATGGGTCCACCTTTTATTTACCCATACTATAACGTTAAAGGCGTTGGTCCTGATTCCTTAAATTTGTTTATAAGAGGCATGTTTATAAGAGGCATGTTTATTTCTACAGTTTTGCGAAAAGGACACGATGTTATTTGATTATGGGTGTGTGTAGGTAGACCAAAGCCAAATGATCGGAGGGCCAGTCGGACGGTTGGACACCGACCGGACAGATGTCATGTCGGAAATAATCATGAACTCGTTAGTGCGAGTTGCGTGGATTCCTCTGATCTCTAATATAAATTGTTAAGGCCATGCATATTACAGAGAAGGATTATTTTTGTACTCCTCTTCTTAGAATAGTTCCTTCGTGGTCTAAGAACTAAAGAAAGCAGATTGAACGAGCTAATAATCAATTATTTATCAAGGCATGTAGTAAATTTTCAAAAATGCGAGCAATCTAAGTGTTTTGTAATGTATTTAGGTTTATGTAGTGCTTCAAACAAACTACCATTTTAATTATTTCACCGATACCAACCAGCTAGATCATCAGCCTTATGCTAGTCTTACAATGATTAAATGCGACCGATGATGATGCAGCTCCTATATATTATTTTTTTCTTTATCCGTCATTGTACAATCTAATCTGTCCAGCACATACCTACTCAATAATAAATCCATCGATATATTCAAAAAGTTAAATAAACCATTACCTTTAATCGATTCTCACGATTCGTTCACAGATTATCTGCTCGATCGATGCTCTCAAACTCAAGATCAATATGGGAACAAAAATTACCTGTGGAATATCTTCGCTGCCTTAACTGAGGTTACTTGGCTTCGCGTTAAGAACATATTTAACACGAGATTCAATTAAAATTTGACATGTATACGGTATAAAGTAGGCAGGTTATGTCTCGGCGGGATTATCTCGTCCACGTCACGTGGTGTGTGTCGTGTCGTGTCGTGCTGTGACGAGACGACACGCGGACGTAACGACTTGCTATACAGTGGAGTGTAGTTTAGTGTTTAGTTCATAGATGTCTGCAGTGAGTTTAAAAAGGAGATTATTTATTTTTATTGACAATGATGAGGACTTTGCGATATGAACTCGTTTAAGCATGAAGTGAGCTTTTTAACCGACTTCCAAAAGGAGGAGGTTATCAATTCGCATGTCTGTATTTTTTTTAATGTTCGGGCATAACTCCGTCATAAAATAAATTGACGGATTTGCAAAATTCTTTTTTTGTCCGAAATGTTCCCATTTAAATTTCATTTAAATCTTATGATCTGTTTCGGAGACAGACAACGGAACTCTTCAAAAATTGACAACAAATCAACCGCGATTGCTGCGATCGTATGTCTATGAATTGTTAACACAATTTAATGGAGAACCACAACTAGAAAGTGAAAAATAAACTTTTTTACAAAAAAATGGAACCAACTTCCAAAAAAAGTGCAAATAACTTTAATTTCGGAAGTCGGTGTCAAAAAACGAAGACACAAAACCAGAAACACCGACTTCCGAAATTAAAGTTATTTGCACTTTTTTGGAAGTCGGTTCCATTTTTTTACGAGTATAAAAAAGTTTTATAAAAGTATAATTCAACATACATGCGAACATGTATAGTTTGTTACTTTGTTAAAAATAGTTTATAAATGATAACATTATTCTCTTCAAAAAAAGCCTACGTGAAAATCTGAAAACGTTTCTCCGTTCCTTTATATTTATTTACAAAATAACTTCAAGATTTAAATGCTAATAATAACACCGAACCAAAAATAATTTCCTGGAACCATTTGTTTGAATTAACAACAAAACTTTGACAAATAAAAAAAGCTTATTTTGGAAAGTACGGAGTTATAATAGGTAGGCTCGGGCAATCGGCTCCGGGCCAATTTGTCGGGCAATTTGCATAACTTAACCCTTCAATGGGAGCTGTGACGAAAGTATACGTTTATTGGAGCAAAAACACAAAACACGGACACGTTACTGTTTGGTGGCGATTTCTTTACGAGCTTTCGTGAAAGGCTGCAACTGAGAAAAAACATTTAGAAATTAGTAACACAACAGCATGATGTAAATTTTGTATGTGGCATATTTGAGTTCAATGTCGCAATCTAATTCTTGTCTTGATCTGATTACTATTAAAATAAATTATCATAAACAAAATACGAGTCAATATTTATTTTTTCTCCCTATACATTCCTTGAGTGTGAAACACTGTTATTATTCATGAATACATACAACCATCAACAGGTTGATTCGCAACAATGAAGAGACTAAATTAACACCTGCCTACTATTTAAGCGCTATTAAGGGTCTACTACCGGCCAAGTGGCGCCCTCATTGAATAAAAAATCGTAGCATAGCCTAGAAAATAAATATTAAAGAATCCAACGTCACATTTGTTACAAATAGGATAAAGTATTTTTACGTTGTTAAAACAGGTCCCAGAATATTTCGTATCCAAAGTATTAGGCAAAACAAAAGTGTCAGAAACGGCCATTTTTTGATGGCGTATTCGGTGCTGAGCTGACGTAACGCGTCGTATGTCCACCCAGTAATACTCGTAGCACTCGCCCATCAAGGAGCGCTGTCCGAAATTAGACGCATTATTAATTTATTGTACATAAAAAAACACGTATTTAACTAAAACACGTATACTAAAATATTAATGATTAAATTATCATTAAAATGGTAGAGGTTTCATAAAAATACGCTTTATAGTTTTTGCGTGATTCTCAATTTTTTATCCGCGTTAGAAATAACTTTACAAATTAATTACACTATGTTATAAAGATATAATTTCAAATATTCACATTTCAAATTACAAAGGAAATTGTCAAGAGTATCTAACATATATTTTTTCTAAAGAAATAAGACTAGTCGTTTAGACGTCATGTTCAATTAAAAACCATTAGAATTCGTATAACTGCGCCTTAAGAGGCAGGATCCATTTTTTTATTTGCCCGGCACAGCACACGACATAAACACGAATTATAATAACTTAAACAGTTAATTACGATAGAAAATATTCCCCATGCTCACAATTATTGAATTATTCTGTCACACTAATGTTAATGTGCATATTATGTAAAACTAACAAACCCAATTATGTATAATGAGGTCGTTAAGTACATAATTTTGACCGCTGTAATGATGTGTTGGTGGTTTAAGTTTAATTTGTTATCTCACTCATAGAGGAACTAGGAAGTCAATCGGTAATTAACGATTGAGATTTTCTGTTAATACCTATGTCAAAATATGTTTCTGAATTAGTATGCAATAGATGGAATTAATGTATTTCATTGCAACATACCTAAATATAGCTAGTAGATTATATGCTTTATTTCTTATATGTACCTAATGTAGTATGTAGCTGAAAATGGAAATAAAAATAGTACATTCAAGTAGTAGGAAACTTACAGTAATTAAACCTGTTTCTGCTATTTGTAAAATCATTCCCAGAATATGTTATTAGAAATGTATTGGACGTACAAAATAGTGACGAGTAACTAGTAACATCCTGTATAAACCGCAACGCTTTGGAGTAATTAAACTTTACGACACGACTTTTTGCCAACTCTTCCCCTTTGTCCGTCAGTCCGGGTGTTGCGTCACAGACACAGCTCGTCCGCCGACAATATCGACCTCTATTACACTATTTGTTTTGGTACAAACAAAAACTAGAGCAAAATGCTTTTCCGAAAAATCGTCGGTCATTGTGACCACTATTCACAAAAAAGGGTTAAAATTTTGACATGTTTGCATAGGTAAAGTAATGTAACTGTGCATTTGTTATATTTTTTCCCAAAAGAGAAACGTTTTATTATCAATTTCATTTTATTGCATTTTGTTAAAATAAATATTAAGTTACACTTAACTCGCAACTTTATTGACAGTAAAAATTAAAATTATCATGAACAAATTTATGTTAAGAACTCTGTACTAAAACATTTTAGCTGCTTGGATAAAAATACACACTTAATTTGAATGTTATTTCTTTATTATTCACTCGTAATTCTCGTTTATAGAACAATAAAGTCATACGCGTAGTACAAATAAAACAGCTATCTGACTTCATAAAAAAATAAAAAAGCTCATAAAAGACAGTAACGGTTACTTTAGACAAAACGTGGACAGTAGTCCGAGGCTCCAAGCAAAAAAATTGTAACGGCCTCATTTTTTAACGTTCACTGTAAGAACCCTTTATCAAGTAATGCCGTTATGAGCTAACAAAGCATCCCAGCGTCACGGCCACCGATAGATTATGCAAAAGCCCTACAGGGTCTTCCTATTCAATGTATCAATTCCCAGGCCTGCACTATAAAAGGATCTCAACGGCAATCGATATTCAAGGAGATGACATCTTGTTTGAATATTCACATATTCCCATGAACGCGACTGAATCGAAGCAAAGGGTTGCCTAGGGTGGATGCGTCTATAGGCAAATTCGATTATCTCCAAGCATTCTCACGCACATCCCGCGGCTCCACAATAAATCTTTGCATACAGAGCATAATAAAAAAACGCTATTAAAAAACGAACTATCTATGAGACGCTCCCTACCGAATATGCATAAGAAAAGAACCGTGTACACCCAAATTATACGCCAAGGTGACAAGTGCTGGGATCCATCAAGTACCACAAAGACCTCGAACCCTTTGCGCAACAATAAATGCGGAACTTTATGTGCGCGCGGTGCGCTTGCAATTTTTTTTCTATGCGTTCGCATACCTGTAACCCTCGCGTAGTTGTGGGGACAGTTTATTTGCATTTTTTTATATTATTCCTTTTCAAACAGTATCTTAACCCTATTCAGTAATGTCAGGGGTTAGGTTGCACTTAATATTCAAAAAGGGCAGGTACATTTCTCTTAATATTCTCGCATAAATTATAGTCAGGTACATTTTGGTCTATTGTGCATCGCGAAAGGGGGCCGCGAGCGAAAAGGTGTAACGCCAATTTTATAGATTTGCTATTCTGTTTTTTATGCGAACGATCTAAAGTTTATTTTGATTAGGTTGTACGTTTGAACTTTAATTTTTAACCCACCAGCTAGCGGATCTACGACATTTCATTTCCTGAATAGTTTAACCCGTTTCCTTTGTAAGAATTTATGCAAAAAAGTTTCTACCCATCCTATTTTTTTATTGAATAAAATTTAGGGGCTATGCACATTATGCAAATGCGCGCATAAATTTTAATGTTACACACGAGGGGCTGCTTTTGAAAAGGATCTCTTACGCCGTTGACATTAGACATAGATTTGATTGTATTCATCTCGTTGTTTTTTAAGATTATAAGTAAGTATGCAATTTTTTTCGTATGCTCGTCTGTTTAGAAACGCGGTTCTTGATGTTTTTTTTTCTCAGGACCGGTGAAGAAAGAGTCTACCGTTAGAAGGAGGTCGAATGTGTGTTACCTTTTTTATTGTGTAAGGAGTGACATATGAAGCGGGACCCTGGACTTGGATTAGAATATGTAATTACTTCCTTTACGGTTTTCGGAAACGGTTGTTTGGGCCGTTATTTAGTGTTGCCACCTTTGCCTCGACGTGAGGGTCGCGGCTCGCGGTTAGTGCATCGTCTTTATGTTATCATGGAAACGATTTTTGTATGCTAATCAGTTTGTTGGAAGTAGATACGTTTTGCTGTATGTGATTGGATACGGAAATTGACTTCTGTGGCGATAAAGATTGATATCTAGTTCGACAACATTCAATTAAAGTTGTTGAACATACTTATTTTCGAAATTGCCATAAATACGCCACGTAATTGAGCTAAATATAAAAGCAGTAAAGACATTGCCTTACTTCTGAACGGAATGCAATTTCATTTGACACACCGTTAACTTTTTGTAAATTATTATTTTCCCTTATTTCTATGGGTAGTCCTACTTTTTATTATAAAAACCCATTACCAATACTATTAGCCGACAAAATAAACAAACCTCGGGCCCGTTATTAAAAAAAAGCTACTGAAGGGCGGTGCACTGATTGTTGTCGAAGGAACGCTTTTGCAAAAAACCACACTTTTTTGGAAAAAAATAAGTCGGTCCCTTTTTGCGCCGCAGTCCATTGTCTCCAGACTATTGTCTTGGCGATTTGAAATATTTTTATGCTTTCCGGATGACGATAATGTTTTGGACTTATTTTTCGATAACTATTATTTAGCGAATTTATTGTTTGTGTGTTGCAGGTCGCGCTGCCATTGTTTTTGTATCGAACGGTAGGCGAGCAGCGAGTAGCAACATCGATTTTTATCGTTTTAAGTAGCAATTTGTACACGGATGCCGCCGGCCGACGGCTTTCATAAAATTGCCTAATTTCACGTTACGTTGACAGTTTTGTTATTTTCCAATTTGATGGCTGTCAGATAATTCCGTGTTGAACTATTTGTGTTTACAAAGTTCCAAACTGTTCTATTTTTTGTCAATGAAAATTAGGAATGTAGATTACAGATTAGGAACTCGCTGTTATTTAGTGTGTGACAAAAAGTAACGGCATGCTAAACGATTGTTAATGTAGCCTTTTGTTTGAAAAAATGTGTCCTATTTTACGAATAGAAATAATTTATTCAGTTTTATTTTTATCAAATTATAAATCCAATATTTAATCTGGCAATAAATCAAGATAACAAACAGACAACTCGATTCAAATTTGCCTATAGAATATATAAAAACTAACAAAACAAAACATTTATTCCAACCATTACCTTCCGTAACGCAGTAAAAATTCTCTGAGCTTCCAACTATGTAAATCAATTCATAATATCATCCCAAATGTTTGATAGTAAAATTAGCATGATTGCGCCGGCGATGATTTATTTTGAAATTATTCAAATTGACGCTCATTGATAGCAATCAATGTGTTTTTGTCCAAACTCGAGTGATTAGCATGAGAATGGCAAAGGTGTTGCACATGTTAATACTGTGATATATTGTTTATTGGAGATCGTTTAGCGACAGCTGCCGACCGATCACCTACATCGAACAATAATAATATTCTAAAATATGTAAACCGTAGTAAGTTTATGTATTCAACAATTAATTTGCAAATTCGCAGAAACCCAGAATCTAATATGGATGTAACAGGTGGACCAGTTCTGAGATTTTTAGAGTTGTGCCAGTTGACTGTTCAGTGCAAATAAATGGTAATATAATATGTAACAATTTTTTTGCAGGAATTATTAATTTATTGTTGGTTTTCGATGAGAATATTGTTGTAATAAAGCATATTCTTTCGGAATAAATGGATGTAAAAATGTTACAATTTTATCTGTGTAATTATTGATAAATTTGGTCAAGTTTATTTACTATTATGTCTTATATGCAAAGATGTAATTGCTGTGGCAAGTTGATTAACAGCCTCCTGTCGCTTGGAAAAACTGACTCAAGCAACAGTGAATACATTGTATGTAACTACTGCGGAGTATGTGCTTGCGACAGCCATACATAAATTGCAATTTTTATTAATCGCTAGAAAAACGCATCGTCACACCTTTACCAGGTGCGCATTATCCAGACAATTTAACTGAAGCCCGTAACCCGTAGTATGCAAATATGTAACCCATAAATAAAGTCGCATTTAATGGCATCAATAGTTGAGAAACGCTTGTTATTTATATGTTAATAAGTGGTAACCCCGACGCAGGGGTTACAGACTATCGACTACTTATTTGTGACATTGAAGGAATTCGAAGTGATTTGCATTGCAAAGCAGGCATCGTTTCCGTTCGCCCTGCTATTGACAATCGATGATAAACTGAATGCGCTGCTTTTTGTTATTTTTGCCTTGTAACGTAATGTAACGGGGCAGATGTCGCCGAGTGTCTCTCGTGCGCCGCTAGATGACGCTACGAGTATGACTTTTCTTGACGATCGATATTATCTACAAGTTGGCGTTTAAGATTTTTTCTGGTAAACAATTATTTGGTTTATTTGAATCATCATAATCGGCTTTTTAATGTCCCCACTGCTGGGGCACAGGCCTCCTCTTTTGAGAGGGTGTGAGCCGTAATCCACTACGCGGGCCCAATGCGGGTTGGTGGATGTCACATGTCTTCGAATTTTATTTGAATATTTCAACGATTTCTTTATTCTTCACTTCACTTTAAATGATATAAAAACTTTCAGTTTCAAAAAAAAGGTTTTTACGCTTAATAATTTACCTATTACATTTCGCTATTACTATTGTTATTATAAGTTAAATACTTATGGCAAACATTATATTTATGTCATTAATTGGTATGCCAAAAGGCATACACATTAATTACAATTACGACAGCAACAATTTTGTGCAATTTTTTTTCAAGAAGAAAAACGTCAACGATCGTGGCCAGTCGTTTAGTGCAGTAATTTATTTTTAGTAAAGTTTTTTGCTCGGTAATAGGCGGAAGCGTTTATGTATAGCATTTACATGGACAAGCCATATATCGTGAAAATTAATCAGCTCAATGTGCAACTAATTAAGTAAGGGCACAGCTTTCACGATTGTCATTTGTAATTTAAAATAAGCAGTTACTCATAGGACAATATTTGAAAAAGAATAAAATATCGTGAAATCTTGAATTTCCAAAAAAAAGCAAAAGTGCACTTATGCCAATTTCGTTTACAGTTAAATTAGGTTTTAAAATTAGGTACGTGTCGTTCCATTTTACATAAATTAACCAAATAAAGCCTGGTCTAGCTACTGGTGCTTGATGTGTAGCAGTTTTGACAAACCAAATGGACTTGAACATAAAGCTAAGGAAGTTACTCGGCATCGCTATACATAAACGTTTTGTTAACACAATTTTAGATTTGGTTAACAAAGTATTACTTAACTCTTCTGTCTGGAAAAACAGATCTCGACTTCAAGTTTACAATCCCCAACCATAAAGTACTACCTCCTCGCCTTCTCTCGATGTACTGCCTACATTCCACCCACAGGCCAGGTCGACAGCTACATGGGCCAGTGTGTAGAGGCCACGCACCAGTGTGTACAGTGGTCGGGTGATTAGTCATACACACGCAGCGTTATGTCAGCCGCTAGTGTACTATTGTCGCCGACTAGGCGGCTGCGTCTGCGCAGTGTATGTGCGTGGATGCTCAGACGCACTGGGAATATTTACTGCTGAGATTGGAAAAATATTTTGGCTCTTACCACAACAACTTGGGCACTTATTTAAGCCATGCCATCTGTTAACAAAGACCATAGAAAAATGTACTGCATACATATATATAAAAATGTACAATACATAAACGCGGTTTGTCTACCGTCATTTAAGATGGTCAAATATGTTTTTCAACAAGGCGTCAAATCTTATTGTGGCTAAGTGCTAAGTGGGGTATTTGAAAATATTTGTTAATTTATGTACCTTCGAAAAAAACACCTGTGCAGCACAAACCTGCAGAATCAGATGCACAAAATGATGACAAGTGTCTTTGCATCTGAATATTTATATTTACTAAACCTGTCTTCGAAACCCTGTATTAATTACATCCATCACCCTCTACATTCACTCTTATTTCTGTATTAATTATTATAATTTCTTCTGTAACTCCCTTCGCGTATAACCGTCGCGTTTTTTCCTGCGCATGCGTACGAACGCACGAGACATGTTATTTTTGTCACATTGTCATTACACCAGTGTTCCGGCCAAATTGCAACGCCGCGATGCCACCATGCATATTCATCGCTGTTATTGTCTCCTGCCATATTGTGCCCACCTTAGATATATGCCAACTTAACCAGACCCCTTCAACAACACACACGAGCGTCCTTGACACCTGGAGCTTCATTAACATGGGGAAGGGAAGAAGGTCTTGGTAGAATGGTCTCTTGACACAAAGCGTTCATAAAATGTCAAGAGACCAGCTCTGAAAGAGTGAGGCAAATGGAAGGAGTTGTTAAGTTAATCGCCGTTGTTTTGAAAGTGAGGAGCTTGAGGGTCAATAGCACTGAGGTTTACTGGGGTGACACTTTGCCTTTAGTAGGGCAAAAGTTTCACTAATCCCAAACTTAAAACAAAAAAAAAAGTGTTTCTACTTTATTTAGAAGTTTAGAATGAGAACCATCGCGTAAAGAATAAGCACTGCTTTAATAAATTTACTAGAGAATGCTGTCTCATTCTAACTTAAATCTTTATTAGCACGGCTTTTTTAAACAAACTGATTATCTGGGCATTTTTGTGTAGATTTAAGACAGCTAGTTCTAAATCACTGCGAATCTCTCTAATCTAGTCGGTAAGCCGCATATTAACATATTAACATGTATGCTAGATTAACGAGCGGTTATTGATGGCGATGAGCCACACTCTGGCACTCCGGCAGCTCTCTCCAGCTTTCGCAAAAAATCTATTTAATATCACCGACCGGCCTGACCCGCGACCTCTTAGTTTTGGGAGCTTTTTAAAGCTTGCGACACGATTCGTCGGACGACATACAACGATAGGTATTATGGACCTTTATTTTTAAATAGGATTGAATTTTTTAAGGGTCTATTACGGCTTCCTAAAAAGCTTCTGAGGAAAAAGGATCTAAAAAAAAAACATATATTAACGCTTAGCTTGGGGCTGTTTTTAAGGTCATGGATTTCAATAAAATCAAATAAATAAGCTGTTATGAGGCAATTACCAATAATGTATACAATTGAGATAAAAAACCCAATATAAATAAAAATCAATCGATGGCTTGTAGATTTTATTCGCTTCAGTATTATTAATTTAAAAGCCCTTCAATCGTTTGGTCTAAACAGCTTTATCACGAAAGTCCGCATATTTTTTAATAAATTGAATTAAATGATATGTATTCTATTTCTAGCTAACTGTATTATATCTAATGGCATGTCACGACTCACCTGTACCTCCATTTATACCAGAGACGGTTCGACATCTTGGCGTGATGATGTTGTTCCTACCACGACACATCATCAAGCTATTATAGACCTTATAGCACATTAAAAAGAGGTTTTCAGGTATGATAATTGCTTGAATTTATAAAGAAACTTTAATAAAGAGATCAACATTACAAATGATGGGGTTTGGTGAATAATTGTGTGATATAGGTTGGTTGTGTAAAGTTATCCGATTTTGATGGAGAAAAATTGAGGCAGTGTCATACAGTTATTTTGATTCTCTACGAATCGTTAATTATCAACTCTATAAGTCACAACTTTCTGCAACAAAGGTTCACACAGAATCAGTGTAAGATCAGTTTAGGTAACCCTCGTTTTACCAGACTGCGCGACGCAAGGGAGGGTAATGTGTTTATCAGCCCATGTATGTATGTTGGTTCTTTTGTGGCGCTTCAGAGACCAAACGCATATGCCGATTTTGATAATTCTTTCATCAATTGATTCGCTTAATCTTGCGAGTGCTACTAAAGACATGACAGTAATCAATATACAATATGGCGACAATCAGACGCCTTACTGTGAAAAAGAAAAAAAAAATAAGTCGACGAACTATATTAAGTGGGGTATCAAAATAAAGGATTCAAGGAGGCGATTCCAAAAATATAACTCATAGCATTAAATCAATAATTGAACTAAAATAACTGTCACCAACTGCATCAGACTACTTGTGCAAAGTGATTCGTTTGGAACTTTTTAGTTGTTTTTTACAGTCGGGTTTTTTGATAATATTCAATTTTTTTATTATAATAACCAAATTCCGCAACTATATAGTATAAGAAAGCGTTTCGTGTTAGCTGATTGACAAAAGCCATTGAAACTGCTTTTTTATCAGTAATAGTTACACTTGTATAAGGTCACAATCGAAACTCCACACGCAAGTAGGTGGAGGACCCAGTGTTATTACATTGTTGCATGTCGCCTGCGCGATGAACCAGTGAAGCCCATTCCAGGCTAACTGGATATGCCAACGAAAAAAATGTAGTTGCGTGGTTACATCCATGTAGTTGCGTGGTTACATCCATGTACTCAGGCCTCACATACCCCTTTTTGCAGCCTTCCTTGGTTTTAACGCATGATTTCATATCGATTGTATTTCTTTGGAATTATTTTCCAATGTAGTTTGTACTTCATTTTTACGATCTGGGAATTGTGTAAAAAGTTTGCCTATCTGTCTGTATGCTGTGTTTTGTTGAAATCTGCCACGGAGAGTGATGATCGATACTACAATAAGCAGTTACGTTATAATTAATAGGCAATAGTTATCACTTCATTTGTTTTGTGATTTAGTGAGCGCTGTTTCTGAGTAGAAGTGGGCTATTAAGTTCCGTGGAATTGTAATATAACTGTAAAAGAAAAGTAATCTTGACTGGACAGTATACCAAAACTCGAGGTGAATGCATTCACTTTATAGTTACTAATCCTGGCAAACTGAAAAGGAACAAAGTCTTCGAAGACCTGATGCTCCTAGTTTTACAAGTCGTGGTTGAAAATCAATATTTAAATAAGTCGATTAGTCGTATGACGTCTAAAATAACATTGTCTAAAAAATTGGGAACCCTAAAAAACGCGGTTGCCGGGCACTACATGAAAACGTCTAATAGTGTTGATAATAAGCAGGTAGACAAGAAGCACTGAAGTATACCCAAACTAATTGTACCGCACATTATGTTCTGTATGTGTGTGTGTGTAATTATCTTGATGAAGAGCTTAGGCGCGGGCGCAGCTAGTGCCGTACGACGTGCGAGCTGTCATTAACGCTACATTCTAATAGCTTGCGGTCTGGTGGGGCGTTTTAGTGGCTGGAGATTGGACAGTTTTTAACAAGGAACTTACAACACCTCTTCTTTCGATTCTGAAGGTTTGGCTTTAGTGGGGGATCGTTAATCTACAAGATGGGCATTTTCATTCGTGCTCTTGCCTCTATCTAAATTATTTTGGGATCGTCGCAGTATTCCTCCTTCTTTAATGGTTACATCTATACTTGCTGTCCGGTAATAATAAGAACCCACTTTCTTGCCATAGGTATGTCACAAGTAAATTTTGACTGTGTGACATATTTCACATAGTTGACACTTTCGATCCCTGGCTTGTCGTAAGTGACGAATCAAGCGAAAAATGACAGCAATCTATTATAACGTTTCAATACAAAAATACCTACGTTGTGTGAGAGCCTTTTTTCAAAGAGTTTTATATTTGCCAATACCAATTCAACAATCGTAAACCTTTTTTCAGACGTGTGAAACCTACGGGTGACGTGTCTGGTCACTAGGCAGTGCCGTGCTGCGCGGGCGCATCGCTCAGCAAAAACTTCGTCACGCCACAACGAACTGCGCCATACGTTTTTGTTGTCCACTTTCGTGACTATTGTCTAGGACCTGATAATTGTGGGTGTGGTTTGAAATTAGGATTGCGAAACCATCAGTTCTTTTGATTGGCCGAGAGCCCTCCTGTTGATAGCAGTTACGCAAACAAGCACGTTGATGCCTTTGGTGAGAAGCCTTCGCAAGTGTAGCACCAGCACCTAAATATTTGATGCCCTTAAGTCTCTATCAACGGCCTGTTTCTTGGTATAAAGAGGATATTGCTCCTGACATTGTTATTTGTCCATGGCATGTCGCAATGGAAATTTCCAGCAGGAAACACGATTACCACAGTCGTACGCTATGGAAATATAATGCTCACATTACGCAAGGAGTCAATAAATTTCAAAACAATTGAAAGCGACAGCCACCACAACCGAATGTCCTTATCCAACGTTGCCAAATGGGAACAGCTCTACGTGACGCGCTATGCCAGGCTATGGCACGTATGGCCAATCAATCACTTGCCAATGGTGAATGACCTCACTATCCTGGCAACAATGCCAGGGCCGGTGACGTCACGGCGGCCAAAGCGAGCGGATTCAATACCGCGCTAATATGGCAATGTTGGGACAAAGGAAGAACGCATGAATTTTAAAGGAGCGCCTAAATGATCTGCTGGTACAAATATTTTGTTGAGTGCACGCCTTTATATAGTGTCTCCGGTAATGTTGCAAGGCTTTGAACGTATAAGATTCTTATGACTTCCTACATTTTACGTAGTTACCAACATGTATTTTTCTCGGAACATTTCCGATTAGGTATAGCTGGAAAACAATGATCATTTGTAATCATCTATATTTCTGCCAAAAGATGTCTACTGCTAGACATAGACCTCCCAAGAATCCCCACATCGATAAAACTTTGCTGCTCGCATCTAGTGAACTCCCGTGGCCCTCACCAGGTCGTAGATCTACTTCCAACGATCGGCTTCCAACGCTGCGCCTTCTGCAACGCGGTTGCCACTCCAGAAAAACGCTTTTGATGCTCATAAAGTCCTCATTTCATCCATGAAATCTCCGTCATCCAGGTAAGTATGACCTACGTCGAATCTATTTTTTATTTTATCAGTTTCGGAAGAGTTTCAATTTTAAGCAATTATCACTTACCGAAACGCCACCATGGAAGCCATAGGGGGAGAGTTTTTGCCAAGCTGTTGGATGAAACAGTAACCACATTAAACTCGTGTCATCTAGCTATTTATTCTTGTTAGCCGCCATCTATTATTGACTCATTTGTGACTAAGCGCTGACATTGTCGTGTAGTACTATATCAGCTGTCACTTTGATTTCATTTTCTCTATTTATCTACCATCCTTTGGCAAGACTCACAAAAACCCGTCATACGATGTGCTCACTGACAATTATGTGCACTTGTATCGATAGTGATTGACGCACTAATGGCGGCAATTATCGACAACGCGATAATTGTTATCGACACTCGCCGTCACTGCGCGATACTTTCTAAGAGCTGACATTGATCGCCAGGAAGTCAATAGCCTAGGTTGTTCTAGAACTTTCTGTGTAGTTTGAAAAATTATTGGTGGAAAGCAGGCTGAACTCATTTCCTTAAGAGTCTCAAGAAATGTTTGATAGTTACCAATCTAATATTGCCTGGAGCGGCTATTGGGGTATTTTATGGCCTGTATCGCAGGCGCATGCAGCTGTGAGCTTCGATAACTTAATTAGTAAGAGCATTACAAAAGTTCAGAACTTACCTAACTAGCGTATGTTATCGAGGTGATGAGCTTACAACTACTAAAACCAGCAACAACCACTTATCTGTAATGTTGACAATATTCTGCTTCTACAGTACTATTTTAATGCTATTAGCGCAATAATTTCTCTAGTACGTTCTCCCATTTTATTTCATTACTACGTTTAACGACCTTTTTTATCTCGTTCACTTTTGTTGCTAACTGTACCCGGGGCTTCGTAATGAGCCGCCAAGATAACGATTTTACACTGGACGAAGACATTTAGAAACTTTAAACGAACAATTTAATTTAAATACAAATATAGAGAAATAGAAATATATGACGGTATATTCGGGAGTGTAAGATGCGCGTAGATTAGCGCGGCGACCCACATGCGCACGCGCAGAACATGTGCGTCATCACGATACAGAAATACAAGACCCATTGTGGAATTTCACAAAATTAAATACAGAAACTATTAGAAAAAAATATGAGTTTCGGGCCTACAACTTTCTAATTATTCTTTCAGTCATCAATCTCGAGTAACGAACCTTAAAAACAGCAAGTTAATTATAATTCTCAAGTTAGTCACAGCTGGGTCGGTGCGCTCAGATATTTTAACGATACATCGGAGTGGTACTACTTGCGCACTTGCTCCGTGGTAACAAACATTCACAACTTTTTATACGCCTCTTGCGTCTACAGCGGCCATTTTAATTACTTAAAAGCGTTCTCTTTTTCGGTTTGTAACGGCGAACCATAGTTTTACAGTTTTAATTGTAGTTTAATGGTAACTTACAGACAGCACATCAGAAAAAAGTAGCGAAACAGTGATGAGACGGGGCAAGAAAAATAAAATGATACAATAATCTTCTATGGAGTGGAAAGCGGATCATAGTACTCTGTCGGAGTGCTCGGGCTAGTTCCACGCCGGTAGCTACCACTCTGTTATTACACACACTTGACGGCGAATCTGGTCCCTCTTCAAGTTTTTTAACAAAAACTTATTTTATTTAATACTGAGCTACATTTTCATCGCTTTGTACAAAGTTTCTTTCTTTTTTGTCACTGGCATACACCACTATTGTTTCAAAATAACATAAAGGCAAACAAATGATTTGATTAGTTTTAATTCATGCAAAAACATAACCGAGCAGCACTCAACACGTTTACTTAATGTTTAATACGATAATTACAACTTGCCGTACATAATGAATATAAATGAGAACTGCTGCTTTTCATTTGCTGCACTTGCGTTAGATTGCTGCGTTTGTACCAATATGATTCATGACTTACTGTAGCTAAGCATCAACGTACGATGTACATCAGCGATAGATTGAGATAATCTGTGTATTTATTCAGCACGCTTGTTGTGTATGCATTCGATTCCTTTAATTGCGTTATGTAATTGCTGGTAAGAATTTATTTATCTGCGGAGATCAGTTTCATTTTAGAGCTGGCTTTGACGACGAATACAGTGATTGACTGGACTATTGTCTGTGGCAATAAAGGCTAAGTAGGTACTGTTAATAAACACTTTAATGGTTTCGAAATTAGAAACTAAATAGTTCTTCTTCTTTACGTGTCTTCACTGACACAGCCATAACGTCCTCACATGTACAGGCGACAGGGCATGCGGAGCAAGTTGAGAGGTGGGCCATGGTCTGCGGAGAAACGCCGCAAAACATCGAAAATCGGAGTTATTCGAGAACCCCCACCTGTGGAGGTTGTCTTTACTGCGGCCAACCTGAGTACTGAGTCTATATACAGTTTTCCAGGTTGGCCACGAAAACGCGTGCCCAGGTGGAAGGCTCATAGTTACATACTACTTTAGTGAATAGTTAAGTATCCGGCTTTATGGAGTGTACCCAAAGAAGTAAAAATAGAATTGAAACCTAATTGGCCACGAATTTAATCGCAATTTAAGGAACTTAGTCCATTGTCGTGGTGTAACGGAGTTCGTGATCGAAAATCAATGATATTGAGTCGATAAATAAGTTCATAGGCTTAGCGTTATAAATCAGATACAGTTAGCTGGTGTGTCCATTGTTCGGGTGACGGATTCTGGTCACAATGCAGGCAGGTTGGAAGTTTCGACAGACAGGCGGCATAAATCTTGAGATAGTCTGTACGTACGTATGCACGTATGTTTATATGTGCTTGAAGATATTTTGTTTATATCAGGAATTTATGTAACTTTGAAGGACAGACACAATTTTACAGGTCCTTGTTACCATTTTCAGTATAGAAGTGAAGTATTATTGTTATTTCATTTAGTTCAGTTCAGCTAGTTCTATATGACTATATTATCTCTCTTGCCTTACCCCATTATTTGGGGCCGGCTTCCCTCGTCCCTTCACCAGACGTGTCTGTGCTGGGTCGTAGAAACCTCTTCGTTTCCTGTTTTCAGGACGTGGTGTTTTATTTCTACAATAAAAACAAAACAACTGCAATATTATTTCATTATTTCTCTAAATAATATTATAAATATCAACTCATCCACGTGCAAATAAAGTCCGTTACATTTTTCCACGATTTCCGTAATGTTGCTCGCCAACTGGGAGCAAATATTGTCAGGTAAGGAGCGCGTGCGCAGCGATCGCTGTTTATCATGCCTGCGCATGCTGACGGAATACCGTAGACCTTAGAAATATTGGAGTTGAAATATTGTAAAAAAAAACATTTTACTAAATAATAAATAAATAAAATTAGAACAATAGACTCATACACACACATTTACATAAAAGGGTACAGGCAGGATAACAAGCACAGACAAAAAGAACACTCACAATGTAACAAAATGCCTGCTACAGCATTGCCGGATATCCGGGCAATCCAATCTGTTGGCGATCGTCGCCAATATTGGTACCTAACAGATTTTCAAGAACAGCATTTATTTAGAATTACACGACATACATGTTAGTTTGCTAGAAAGACTATCCCTGATAAATCAGAACTTCACTGACAGGTCCTAGAGTTAAAATCTTGTGAGAGTTTGAAGAGGATAGGAAAAAATACTCTATCAAAGTGCAGTCAATATGTGTCGTTGTCACTGTGAAACTCTCAACTAATATTTTGAAAACAATTCTGTACTTTCCCATGAAAGTTAGTGTATCATCGCAGTTACTAATACAAAATTAAATAAACTCCGCCTTCAAATAAAACAATTAAATAAATAAGAGCATCCTACCACACAATAAATAGAGCATAAACGCAAATAGTACCAGCCCATAAATAAGTAATTGCATCGATGACAGTATTCAATTAAATATAATTTCTCCATCTAATAGTTTCGTATGGCTAGAGCCGAGCACTAGTACCTCGAGGCCCTGGGCGCGCGATATTTCACCGCTTGAAGTCTCAATGCTAACCGGCGATATTACCCCGCTACCGCACCGCACTGGCGACAAACCTCAACACTGTGTTTACCTATTAACTGGTTAATCTTATGTTCAAGTCAATATTATTTAACCTATTAATAATATGGCAAGGTTGGAAGTTATGTTTGTTTTCGCCACAAAACCTTATTGATAAAGGCTCGCGTTTATTACGTGATAGGCCGTAAAATTAAATTAGCATTAGAATTTAGTAGCTATGAAGCTAAAGCTGTGAACGATTACTATTATAATTTAAACACTTCACTTCTTATTATACACAACCAAAATATTATGCATTTGTGAAATCTCTCAAGTCACGGTTGTCGGATCTCCGTTCATTAGACATCAACGCGGTGCACATTATAATAAGACACGCGCCAAATAATAGCGTGCGATTAATAATCTTAATCGCACATGCAAATAATCGCCATTATTTAATGATTAATGTTACTTAATCTAATCAGACTTAATTAAGGTTTCATTAAAATCGGTTTTCCAGTCAATTGAAAGAGTTGGTAGTAAAATAATTACAGTTATGCTAATTTTATTTACAATTTAATTTAAATCTCAGTTATGTAGGGCATGTCCATAACGACCGTAAATGTACTTAAACGAATGTATCTAATATTGAACACAACTTTACGATCGGCTACTATATAATTCGATTGCATTCTACAAAGTTAAATTTAATCTTTCTTAACTTTTAGTGTCGCTCAATAACAATAAAGTTAGTAACGATAATTTGGTATGCAAGTTTGTGTGTTTGTCGTTTTATTGGATTCATAAAATGTTTGAGTCATTGAGCATGCGTGGTCAATAATGATGCACTTTGAACCGAAGGGATCAAGTACTCGGGAGAACGTGTTAAGTGACGTTTAAAGTGTGTAACGTAACGTAATTTAATACTATTATGTACATTTATTTACCAACTGCTGAGAGACCACTGATCACGTAGCTATTTAAAATAAAATATTTTATTTACGGTCATGACATCTTCTACCCATAATCGTGCAAGTAGGAATAGCAAATGGACTTAATGCAACATTTTCAAAAGTCGAATATTTCAGTCATAAAAATATTTTTGAATGATTAGTTTTTTTCTAAAAGCGTGACCCTTCTAAATCCAGAAGTCATTCAGCATCCACATTTACAAGTACCAGCAACATTGTCGCGCTATATAAGCCGAGGTGCGCGTACGCAGCATCAAGGCGATCTGCAACCACATAAACAAGCGATCGGGACCTGTTCTACGATTAAGCACTAAATAACCAGACACCGGTGATTAGCTGGTGATTACAACTATTTAATACTACTATTCAGATCTAGCTGGTTATACTGGAAACTAATACTCTTCGATGTCTTCAAAGGGTAGGCATGCAAGTCTAGACTAAGAAGAATAGATAAGAAAATGGATTAATTAAATAGAAAATATAGAAATGAATTTAATAACTAGGTATGTAGGTATGTATAAAAGACAGTGTTGTGTTCCATTGCACACGTGTGTGTTGTGGACACATTTAACAATGAATTCGGTCCTTTTACGACTGGGTGAGCGCAAGTCTAGTCGTAAGTCTGACAGACCACACTAAGTGACCACAATCTTTTTCGTTTTACAACATGTGTGACTAAAACTGATTTTATATCAGTACTAGTACAAAATATAATTTCTCGATATGATAACTACAAACCAGTTAGTAACACAAAGTTTTCTACTTTCCTGTATAACTCTCACAGCCTGGTTCGAAGACAAGCGGCCATCACACGAGGTTTCCCTTTCATTTCCGACCAGATAGCTATCTTAGGACAAATACTGGTACTTGGCAGTACGTGTACTAATCCTCCACGAGCAAACAGGTACATACAGACTCCGAGTTACAATTAGCAATTATAAGATTATAAACATATAAACCAGACGTTTTGTAAAGGGAATAACAGATAAATGCCGCCTGCAGGCGTTTTTGCCGTGATATCCTTGCCATATTTCAGTATGGTATTCTAACGTTGACCACTGGTAATAAAAATAATAAAAATCTTTATTTACATAAGAAGGCATACAAATTCAGTGAAGTCCCTGACTCAGGAGTCAGGGGCACTGGCTTCTGCAAAACAGGTTATTCGCCAAGCACAGGTGCTAGGTGTTTAACCTGTGGTGGTCACACCAAATTCTAGCTTACAATTCGTTCCCATAGAATTAATTATTTCCTGAGCGTCAATTCAGATAGAGTCTGCAGTCATTTTGTCACTAACACATCATAATGTCACCCTCTCACAGAGAGGAGGCCTGTGGTCCAGCAGTGGGGACATTAAAAGCCTTACGATGATGATGATGATGACATCATAATGTTGTCCTTTTAGGGACAGACTTCGTGCCTCCATAAACGTGCACATGCTTGGAGCAGTCAGTGCCGACAGCTTCGCAGTCGCAGATAAAAATGCACTGACTTCTCCAAGCAGTCCATCTATGGAGGCCCCAACTGTAACACGACTGCTCTCGTGCAGTTGATCTTGACTGCTCTAAGCAGTCCGTCTATGGAGGGCCTTCAACTAGTTACCACAACAGTGACAAACTGCCATCTTGGCTAGGGTTCGACGATCCTGTATAGTTTATTTGTAGTGTCGCTGCAGCTGCGACGACACCCATGTAACAGATCTCTAACAGTCAGCTCACATGCGTGCGCGGGAGCAATCAATAATAATAACTTTATTTATTTCTCGACGGCTCTCGTGAGTCGACTGACTGCGTGACGTCAGCGCTGTGTTGTTTATCTGATAGGTATCTAAGTACGGATGAGGCGTGCCCTTAGATATGAATAAGACAAGCCGGTCCTTTGCAACGGTCTTGGAAACTGCACTAGTTTTGTAGCTCTGCCTCTCTCTCTTTTGCTTTAATTAATTATTTGCTATTATTAACTTTTCGCTTTGTTGTTTTACAATTTTCATAAATACTCTTAGGTACATTTATAAAGGTGTTGTCAATGGCGACTTAGGAATTCTTTCAGGACTGCCCTCATCTTTCATCCAGTGCTTATTGCTCATGTTTCATGAAGCATCATTAGTGACTGTACAGCCTTGTCTTATTCATCCTTCTAAAGCACCTCTCGTAGTGTTTAGTTCGTTTATGTCGTATAATAACATCGTATTAACCCATTACGGTTTTATAGGCGACGCCTCTATGGTCGTAAATAAGTGGTGATGCAATACCTGACAATAGATACCTACCCAAATATCTGATGCTGCATGCCAAAGGTTCAAAGTCCTTGAAGATTAAAATTTTGATACTAACTAAATATGATTAGTTTGCCACAGTATTTGGTTTACTACTATGAGGAGTAACTGCTATGCCCGGTTGTTAGACATACGTGGTGATCGGTTCGTGTTCTAGTATTTTTCTGTTTCGTAGTCAGACCCTAAAATCCACAGCATTCTCCCAGGAAGTTGTTTTCTTATATCTTAACATAAGCATTCTGCTCTGTTTCAGAATAACAACCTTCTTGTAGACTAATCATCAGCTGTAAGAACTAGACAACACTCAACATGACTCCAAAATAGGAACTTGACGCAAGAGTCAAACCCCGGACCGCTCGCAACCAGTTCCATCGCTCCACTTTCTGAGCACCAGGTGTTCTGATAACAAGTGCGTTACCTATGATAATTATATCGCAACCTTTAGTTGGATGCTGATGGCTGATTGTTCTCACTAAGATAAGGTGATCGAGCTTCGGATTTGGTGACAGTTAACTATTTTGATTTAGTTTGCGTTGTGAAAAGAAACTAGATAGATTTGTAGGTTCCAGTGTCGATTAAAACTTAACAAACTATTATGTAACACGTACCTACCTACCCGTAACCTATTTATTTTAGTTTAGTGAGTAGTGAAACGCTAGATCTCTCCATCTCTCGTCTTATCTAACCACGTAACAGAGAATTTGAAATCGGTTCAAATCACATTAACACTACTTTATCATGTTAATGTCGAAACCAGTTCTAGTTTTATCAAATTATGTCACAGTTAACACCAAAATGTTACGGCACAACTGCAAAATCCTGCATTTCAACAATGTCTGAGGCGTAGGTCCGACTGTCCGACCGCGAGGCATACGAGGCGCCTTTCTAAAGCGCGACCTTGCGCACGCGCAGTCATCGCGCGCCGGATTAATGTCTTGGCGACAGATCGCGCGATAACGCGGCCCACTTCCATCAGTGTTGCCAACTAGCACAGAAGAATGCGAGATAAACTCGTGCTTTGACAACTTGTAATAAATAGCGAATATTTATAATGAATGGTGACCATGTGGTCGCCCATAAATTACAACTGAGAAACTGATGTCTTCCCGTGGGGGCCGCAGCAACAACAGTGTATTTTAAATCGGAAAGACATGTGTCGCAGATCTTGTCAAGCTTTAGATGGGAGATTTGACACAATAAGTGACCTGTTACGATGGAGTACGTACAACGAAGATGAAACTGTTGTCAGGAGTTCAAGACATCACACAAGCCGTGATTGAGCTTGTTATGTTTGGAAAATTAGATGATGAAAAAGACGGATCATTTATTTCAGTCCTGAATCTTCTTTTTAGGATAAAAGGAAGGCTATTAATTATAAATGTTTTCAATACTTCCAACATACCGTAATCCAAATTGATATAAATATAACATAAATCCTGAGCAAGACTTGCCATCACTGATGCGGCACTTCGTCACAACTGGACTAATGGTCTCCCTTTTAGCCCAATTACAGCATGTTCCACGTATCACAGCACTGGCCGGAATTCGGCGCTGGCACGTAATTGAAGTATGCGCGGAATTCCGGACAATATTTGAATTAACTGGTCGCGTATTAGCTAGGTGCGGTCGTGATTTGTGACTTACGTATATGGCATGACAAAATAAGTTGCTCGAGGATTTTAGTATTTTAAGGATAAATCTTTACGGCAGATGATTTTTTGGTCAATTAATCAAAAATAATTAGTCGATAACAGATGTTTTAGTAAAAACTAATAGTTTTATAAGAGGGCCAAATATGGGGTTTTAATTACGAAACGATCAGATAACCTGTTAACGTTTAGCATTTTTGTAGCAGTCTGTGTTACTTCAAAGTAAATTATATAAAATACTTCTTCAGCTTTTATTATTTAGTAACTAACCACTAGACCATTACAGCTTCTTCTTTAGACAACAGAGGTACACGCGAGCAAGGGTAAAGTTTAAAAGTGAAAACTATTCTAAAAAGTTTACTCGGCTCAGCCTGCTCTTCATACGCACTATCTCCACAACAGCGTCACCCAATCCGTCATATTTATCTGCCACCCCTGCCGCCTCCGAGGTACCACCGTGCACCGGCACCCATCCATCACCACAAAGCCGCTGCGACAGCTGAACGTCACTGCACACAATGGGAGTAGCGCCAACTCTACTCACCCTCGGAGCAAAGGGGATGCAGTTATTAGATTTTAATTATACCTATATGAGTTTGTGGTTTGGAATGATGTCTCGCTAAGAAGTTAGTCCGCACTAACGCCTTAATGAGATTTGGCTAAAACAGTCCTCAGACCTTGACTCTTAGTAAATAGAAATGAATCAACATTTCTAATGGAATGGGAGTCTTAAGTCAAGAGTGAATAGGTTACTTCTAGACAAGCGTGCTTCATCTTCGACCACATCATCGCTTATCATCAGGTGAGATAGTGGTAAAACGCGTGCATAACAACAATAAAAAAAAAATTAAAGGAACTGAAAAAAAAATTAGGGGCTCTGCAAGATCCTTATTCCGTTCAAATCAAATCAAAGTATTTACAGGCACTTTTGAATTGTCAATAAGTCGGAAATCAGAAAGATGAAAAAAAAGTTCGAAATCATATTGATTTAATTTTCAAACCACTTATTTCAACAAGTACCTACTATTGCGTACTGCGAGTTTTGCAGACCAAGGCTTGGCCAATCGTTCTATTAACTTGTGTCCACGCCACACTCATTAAAGTATCTATACGGATTTAATCCGTCATCAAATTAAGCCATCATCCCCATACAGTTGATATTAAACTGCAGTTTCAAATCCCCTCCCGTGTGTCAGGGTGTGGGTAGCTCCATCATCGCTGAATCGCTGATCGATCACGTTATGACAGCGCCGTCCGCGCCTCTAGCGCTTTGTTGTAGCGCTGCAAGAGTTCAACTACCAACTGACTACGGAACATAGAGTTTGGAAAGAAGCAACATTTTTGAAAAAAAAAAAACGTCTCATTTGATTTTACTCTAAACTATGTAATATTAAAAGAGGTAAATTGTTTATTTTTTAATTGTTAGTCAATATTTACAAATTCTTGTACAGATACAAAGATACACTATCGCTGGGTAGGATAAAAACTGGCCTGTATCCAGTTATATCCTGAAAAAAATCACGGTTCTTGTGGAACAGGAAGATTATCGTGCCTTCTCTGTTAGGAAAGAGGAGTTTGCCCTACTAAAGTTTTATTTATATGAAGTCTAAACTTTTATAAGGCATACACATGTTATCACATGTATATGATCTTCAGTTGCTATGACAGAAATAAATGGGCTGAGATATGTGTTGACTCACATTTAATATAAATTTAATCACGATGATTAAAATGGTTGTGCGCAAACAGTGGAGCAATAAAACAATAATAAACAGTAGTTAAGTAAAGTGCAATTAAACATAACGACGATACGAGATCAGAGGTCGCATCAGCAGAGCTACCTACCTGAACTTATTATAATTTGATTCATCCGCTATTAAATGGATTCAATCAGTTGGTTAAACATTCAAATGTATGTAGTGTTATGAAGTCGTTGAGATGAGTGGCGTGATGTAGTGTTATCGTAACAAACACGGGTATGTGCGTCACAATGTTTACAACGCAAGACAGGCTCTAGAAAAATAAAAATAGTAAGTGGATTGCAACACCTAGATAGGTAGGTACAGTCATAGAATACCTTGTTACTCCATGTACAGATCTTATATTTATTATAAACCACGCTCTCATGGAACCAAAAAAATAAAGGCTTTCCAAACACAATAATTATATTTTGAACAGGATTTGAGATAAAGATCGAACCCGGTTGTCACTGAGAGGTCTGTCTTGAAAGAGTCACCGCGGTCCTGGCACAGACACCTTAAGGATCAAGGGTGGGGTTTAGTCAGTAAAAGTCTGATGCGATCCCGCTCCACCCAGAGCGGGAAAAGTTATATACTTGATGATTTCCCAAAAAAAAAAAGACCTGCCTTGTGAGTGGTCTGTAGTATTTTCATAGTATCAAAGTGGCAGCAGCATAAAGATTAAAATGCAAGCAGAACCAGTTCCTTCAGAAAAGTGAGAGTAATGAGTTAAAAATTACATCAACGGCTTCATAAACGGGTTGTTCATGAATGGCGACGTAATGGCCCTACAACTGAGCTGCGTTACGCGGCCAAGTCAGAGGTCGGCGCGTCTGGACAGCATCATGATTCATAACCCACTCCACTTGAAGAACAAGCTATGGTCAGAAGGACCACTTAACTTTAGGAGTGGTAGCAACCTCCCACATAGTGATCCAATGACGCAAAAGCTTTACCTAACGGAGAACGTTACTGCTATCTGATGAGCTGTTTTATTAGAAGAGCGTTAATATAGTTGTGTCGCTTTTTCCATGAGTGTTCATAAAATCTACGAGAATAATAATTGATGTACAATTGCATCCTTCTGTGAAGACGAAACATTGGAAGGTCTCCCACAATGTGGACCTGGTGAGGGTTGCGGGAATCTGATGGATGCGATACGCACATGACCGGTCGTTGTGGCGATACTTGGGAGAGGCATATGTTCAACAGTGGACCTCTTTCGGTTGAAATGATGATGATGATCGTATGCCTGTTGACGAATGTGACTGCCAAAGTTGATATGAAGAGTCTTTCTTGAGACCGTTGTTACAACGCCTAACAAGATACAACAGAATAGTATTCAAAACAAGAGTAACTCCACATTTCGTTTGAAGGACTAAAAGCTATATACTGCAGTTATATTACAAGTTTCTACGACTGGACCTTCTATATTTTGTATTTTTGTACGCTCACTTGATTCATCAGTTCATTATGCCAACTAAGGCTTGAAACACTCTTGTAATTAATTCTACGATGCTTAATAGATTGTTTGACTGTTCATCTGTATAATTCCTAACTGATTGGCCTGTCTCGTGACTTTATAAAAAAATCGTTATATGTAAACAATTCTATAAGATGAGGTAACGGTTTAATAAGATTATTATTTTTCCTCGTGCAGTTTGCTTGATAGATTTATTGCTATCCCACGCATGATATATTAATACCTGATTCTAGCGATTTCGAAGAATCTTAGAGACTTCATGACATAGAAATATCATTTGGTTCTTTGAAAAATAATATAAGGATGGTTCGACACGCGACAACAATCTATTCTCATGGAATCTTCCTATACAAAGTAATAATTTACTCAGAAAAAGAAAGTAGAGTTATTAACCCTGTTTCATTTAAACATATTATTTATTAAGCTTTGAGTTATGCATATTGCACTCTACCTACTGCCACACTTTGATGCCAAATCTCTCTCTTTTTTATGATTTTGTGGTTTCCGCATTCTATCTACTCTAGTTGCATTCAGGTTATTTGAAAAAAAAATTGAATAATTTTTTATACACCACATCCATTCATTTCTATGCTCCTAGTATCAGTATTGTGCAGCAGGGCAAAGCTTCCGAAAGAGGGATACGTGTATTGTGCGACAGATCCGCGGACGATTGATGACCGGATCACTGATAACGCCTTCTACTAACTAACGCTCCTCCTAGTTCTGGCGACCTGGATGAAAGGGGATTTTAATGTACCGTACGCATTTATAGCAACCCGATTGTCCACGTCCAGTTTCAAAAATGCTATTGAAAAATAAGGAATTTAAATAAATAAATCAAAGTAGGTATTACGTAAAATACAACATAAAAACCGAAATGATTTTAATAGGCACTTAACTAAAATTAAATCTCAACTAGAACAATACAATAATAAAATGAAACAATAAAAACATTACATTAAATTGCTCTATTTCTGTCCTTAATTACACCATTGATACGCACACGAAACCCGAAGGATTTTTTGTGACACGTTTCACGAATGGTGCAGTAATTAAATATCCGATGTGCACAAAAAAATTAAATAAACGAACACCGGAAATATAAAAAATCCACACGTTAGTAATTAAAATAACGAAACAAGATATAATTGCATGTAAACGCATCGTGAGGTACTTATAAAACGTGTAGATGATGGAATGGCATTCGATTTTGGCTAATTGTCCCGTGAGCCGGGGTCGCAGGTCGGTGCGTTTGATTGGATCGTAATAGTTCCGTTTTAGAAAGTTCTTGATGTTTGTTTTGAAACGTGTAATTGGTTTCAATTATGTGTATGGCTCGTGCTTTACTGAGATATAATAAAGCTTTTAGCGTAGAGGTAACGTATGGTAAAACTGTTGAGGTCAAAGGCAATTCTTTTCATTGTACATACCTACATCGCCTATGTCACTTACTACTGCAATCAATCCTTCCACCTCCACATCATTCCTTCCGGTTCTGAATTTGTCCCGTACTTCCCTGTCTTTGTCACCTAATTCATCATTATTAGGCAACCAAAATGTTTTAAGTGCTTCACTTTCCTGGTTGACTGCTTCCAGGTCAAGGCGGCCATAACTAATTCCTTATCACTCCGCTCTTTTTCATTACCACCAAGTTCATTACCAGCCGTTCAATGCAAAGCAGCTGTGACGATAATGACATAATCAAATAACAAATGCGCATTATTTTTCATTTTCCCAAGTTTAGTGTCAAACAACAATAAATAATAAAATGTGGTGGCCTTCATGACAATGTGTTTTCTCTGAGAAGTTTATTCAAACACAGCATTTCTTGCTATCGGTGTTCACACGGCGCGGGCGGCGGCGACGTCCTCCGCGCGCCGTGACGTCACGACCAAGGTGTTTCCTCAGTGCGCGCACGCAGCGACGCAGCACAAAGGATACGCCACGATATGCGCTGATACGCGCCGCTTCCGTGTTTTATATTTGTTTGGTATTTTTCCTATTTGAGTGAAGGAAAACTTGGTGGAATAAGGATTTCACGATTTTTTTTATTTGTGAGGTTGTGGTATTTATTTATTACACAGTTCTTGCTTCTGTTTGTGCTTTGTGTGCCACAGTTAAGGCGCAGTTATACGACTTTTAATTGAACATCACGTCTTTTTTTTTGGGGGGGGATGGGAAATCATTCAATGGCACGGATTCTCTTGTTCAACATCTAAACTAAAATTAGAGAATTGCTATCTTTTACTAAAAGGCAGTGCGAGAAAAGGACGGCTATAGCTATGCACTAAGTTAGAGATGTCAAACTAGTTTACGCCTTGCGCTTCGCCGTGTTTATAGACGACATGTTTTTACGTGTACCCTTAATTTGTATGGAAATATTAGTTCAAACTAAATTTAACAGCTCTAATTTACGTCCGTCTCTTTCTTGTTTTATTAGAGAGAAAAAGATAGCAATAGCCTAAATTATATTAAGTTTAGTTTGTGCATAACAGAATCAACACCAATGACTACTCTAGGTGGAGCGGGAGGGCGTGTCAGACTCTTACTGTCTAAAACCCACCCCTGTTCCTTCCCTGCCTGAGTGCCCAGGGGTGCGGTAACTCATTTGCAGAATTTATCCGCTACCCCTAGGCATGCAGGCACCGGCCACGATGGGCCCCGTCAGTGGTGGCTGACACTAATCTCTTTGAAGCGCGCGTGGAACACTACGCGCCGTCGACTCACGGGCCTGGTGTTGATCGGACGGCGAGGTACCCACTGCTCGCCGTCCGCAGGCCCGGGTCTACGGTGGCCGGAGATCGTCTCGCGACGTCCTCCGCCCAACATTACGTCTAAACGACTAGTCTTATTTCTTTCAAAAAAATATATGATTCTCTAGACAATTTCCGTCGTAATTTGACCTCAGAATATTTCAAATTATATTTTTATAACATTGTGTAATTAATTTGTAAAGTTAAGCGTATTTTTATGAAACCTTCACCATTTTAAAGATCATTTAATTATTTATAATTTAGTCTGAGTGTTTTAGTTTAATACTTGTTGTTTTATGTGTAATAAATTAATAATGCGTCTAATTTCGGACAGCGCTCTTTGATGGGCGAGTCCTATTACTGGGTGGACATACGACGCGTTACGTGAGCTCAGCGCAAAACACCCAAGCTAACCTCTCAAGGTCGTTGCCAGCTAATAGCTAAAGTGTCAGAAACGGCTGTTTTTGGTATTTTTGCCTACTACTTTGGATACGTAACATTCTGAGACCTGTTTTAACAACGTAAAAATACTTTATCTATTTGTAACAAACGTGACGTTGGATTCTTTAATATTTATTTTCTATGCTATGCTACGATTTTTTATTCAATGAGGGCGCCACTTGGCCGTTAGTAGGCCCTTAAGGAAATGTATTGTTTAGGTGCTAAACGGAAAACGCTATCTGCAAAACTTTAGCAGATATCGTTTTCCGTCTTCTCCATGCGACTGAAGAAGAATGAAAACAGTTTCATATTGTAGTGCACATTGGAAATGGTATAAGACCCATATTCCAAATCAGTTTTAAGGGCCTCCACTCGACAATCGATTACCGTCAATAAATAACAAGCTATAAATGTCAATGTGATGATTCGAGGTGGAGTCTATTTGGAGGACAGGAATTCGAACATACACAACACGGTGAGTCGACGAGGGAAGAATTTAAACACAATTTCCAAAACAATAACCCGTAACAGTGCCAACAGAAGTTACTAATTCCGTCTAATTTCACTAATAACAGCTATCCCTTTACTAAGCATGAAATAAACTTATCAATCTTGATCAGACTTCGTATCAGCTGATCTGAGGTCATTACTACGCTACGGGCGGAGAGCACGTGGGAAATTATACATTCAAACAATGGCCAGTACGATATTATGTGTAGATAGCCGCGATGCCAGCGTCTAACACCACGGCACCACTCACACTTGCCGCCGATTATCTTGCTGAGACTGACCACACTTTTGTGGTCTAGCTAATAAAATATAGAAAATAAAGAATGCTGTAAGTATGATGCGAAGAAGTGAGGGTGCAAACTTTGCGGATCTTCTGTTTACTTGGAATAACCACATTACTGTGGTTGATTTTACGAAGAAAGACATGAATACTAAGTGACAAGGATCTAAGTTTTGAGGTCTACAAATTGATGAGTCGGAGTTTAAAAATAAGATCAAGCGTACTTATAAATGAATACTTTATAAAAACACTTTTAACGCCCCCACAAAAATCAAACCATAAGGGGCCCGACCACGAATTTACGAATTTGGTGAACTTAAGGATGATTCACGTTACACCGTGCCGAGCCCGGGCCGTGCCCCGGGCGGGGCACGGCCGGGGCACGGTCAGACATTGTTGCATACATTTTGTATGAAGTGATTCATGCTAGACCGGGCCCTGGACGTGCCCCGGCCGGGGCACGGACGAGGTACGGCCGAGGCACGGACGGGGCACGGCCAGGGCTCGGCCCGGTGGCGACACGGTGTAACATGAACGTGTGCACCGGGCTCGGACGTGCCCCGGCCGGGAAACAATTGCCGGTCAAACAATTGCACGGTCAAATATCTATAGTATACTTTTTGAATGAACTGATCCATGCTCGGCCGTGCCCCGGACGTGCCCCGGACGTGTCTCAGCCGTGCCTCGGCCGTGCCCCGGCCGGGGCCCGGTGGCGGCACGGTGACAGCCCGATGTAGCATGAATGACTAGCTCGGTGGACGTGCCTCGGACGTGCCCCGGCCGGGGCACGGCCGAGACTCGGTGGCCGCACGGTGTAACGTGAATCATCCTTTATGGTTGATAATAAAATTCTGTCAAGCAACACTTTTTATTAAAAAAAAAAAAATATCACAAAAGTCTGAGAAACAGGACAGTGTGAGTTTTGCTTTATTGTGGGATGGATTTCAATTTGAACGTTAAATTTTGTTATTATTTAATTACAATGATACCTTGCAAATTACAACTGTGACTCAGTTTTCTTTATGGTTTTCTTTCGAGATCCCACTTCATAACTCATTGCTTTTATTGAAATTCTTTAAGATCTCTTTTTACATTCAGAGGCACATTCTGACGCATCTGTGACAAAACGATAAAACTATAAGAATGTGTATTTTATTTAGAATCGTAAACACCAGACAAAGAACATCTAATAGAATCTCAGTTTAAACACTTTTTCATGGCACCTGTTTCATTTCCGTGTATGGAAAGCAGTTAACACGTTATCACCGATCAGAATGTCGCATCGGAACCGTTCGGCCATCTCCGCCGTAGTTCGGTGCGCGGCCGCATAAAACTTTTAATTGCCACAATTATGTAAGAGAATTTATTTGGTGGCGTTACAAAGAGCATTGTGCCCCACTCCCACGGTTTGGGACACGTTCCCTCGCATCGCATCTCGTCTGATCCTTATCTCTCGTCAGCTCTTGACCTTGCCTCGGGCGTGACCTTTTCGGCTTTTCTCACAATATATTCAAGCTATCTGACTTCCGAATCGCTGGCATTATTGATACTTCCGCAGAAACTTGCATGTTTTTGATTCACGTATGTAAGGTAGCACAAACAATGGACAGTGAATGCAATATAGCTGTCAGTCCTTGATGTAAAGACAGTGTTTCACTTCATGGTAAGTCTATGAAATGGAATATGCAATGCTTGCTCAAAATTGAGTTAGATTCTAGTCTACCACTCCTTAACCTAGTTCCTTGATTGAAATCTGTAAGATATCCGTAGTATCAACTCGGATATTGACCAGATTCGCTATGCAAACAAGGCTACCCTACAAATCTGTACTGTGTACCGTAAAAGCAAGCTTAATTTACGAGACATACATATTGACACTGCCTAAAATTATATCAGTCGCGCTGTCAATTGAGCGAGTTGTTTATTCCCCAACAGAATCATTCAAGAGACATAGTCACCACTGAATTCTGTCAAATCTACCAGTTTCCATATCTCGTGGATCATTCCGAGAATATCTGGTATCGGCCTATAATCATCTCACCTCTGTATCTGTCGCGTTTGGATGGCAGCGCGCAATAAACTCATGCATTTAAGGTACATTGTCGCATGCCCAATACACCGAGCATTGACGACGAATCGAGAATTATCCTATCTCGCCTAATCGGGTCTTAGTACCTACACAATTCCGAACTTCGAGCACAGCAAGAGATTTTGGACCATAGTTCTTCGAGATAAGGTTGTTGGTGAGTGGGTTGCTAAGTTAGGGTTGTCGTGTGTGACAAAAGGATTTGTCTGCAGCGTTTAGAAATAAACGATACGTTGATTGCGTTATGTAAGTTGTCGGTTTTAGTTTTGTGTTGTCATGTTGTGGGATTACTGAGCTAAGCTTTTTTATTTACTTTTGCGATACGAAGGAGACAATCGAGGTTCGAGTGGATTTGTTTGGTTCGAAGATGTCTGATTAAGATATTGCGAAAATCTTTTGGTGTGGGTTTATACTTCGTGAACAGGTATATCTACTAAGATATCATATTTCAGTTATGTGTTTAGTGGAAATTATGTTTTTCTTACTCCTCTGCTGTTCTTTTCGGATTAATTTCGTTGCGGGACCCAAGACAGTTTAATCGTTTCTCTGGGACTCGTCGAGCTTCATTGCCTTAGCGTTTTTTTCTGGTGGTCGCCACTGTTGATTTCTGCTTACAGGAGTTACATTTGTTTGGGAATGGGAAAAAAAATAATTCAGGTATATGTATATCATTTAAATAGAGACCTCTGATTTTCATCTACATCGACAAAATCTATTTTTGCCCGGCAGTGTTGATTAGTGATTGTCGCTCTAAATCTTCTAACTGATGAAATTTACACCTTTTAAGACCGTTATCCATGATATCAGCCTCATTCACCACCAGCTATAAACCAGCAGACTCTTGCGCAGTAAATACATAAAGATGTTTATCGAGTGCGATATTTTAAGGCTGCTATCTTAAGCGCGCTCATTGTATGACAATTTGTTAGCTGCTGATTGGTCGCATCAAGATTTAGTGTCGTATTAACTTGTATAGTTAATTTTGTTAATCGTTTGTGGCAGGTTTAAGGAAAACTTTTAATATATGCAGATTGTTATGTAGCTTCAGTAGCCTGAGGGAAAGTATGTTGTTGTCAGCCTTTATAGTTCAAAGGTCAGTTGCGAAACTCACAACAAAAACCAATGGTTTCATGGTGTGGCTAGCTCTGTGCCTAATGATTGACCACTATTGTAGGTGTCGAATCTTCACCGTCGCCCTCATCAGAAACAGTTACAATCTTCATTATCATGCAAAAACCTGAATTTCATATTTATAGGTCTTCTACTTGATATGTCAATTTGTGTCCTTCCAGTTTCGATTACAATTTATTTTCTCACCGCCACCAACACAAATAACGGCGACATATACAGCATCAGTAGCGATGTTTCACAAACAATACATATAAACAAACGTTAGTTTTTATACAAAGTCTGTACACGTCGCGCGTCCCGGCGTCACTCCTAATACGGCGGCACAAAAACCTTAGGATAATATCGTCGAGCGCTTTGTGAGGCACGTTCGCTGTATCCTTCCCTTTGTCGTTACGGGGATCAGCAGCAGTGTTCCAGGGAATATTAATATGTTTAATGTGTTTAGTAATAGTTGGGGGTGACCCTTTATAGTTGTACTAACCCTTTCGTTGCTACTAATGTGTGAGTTTAATATCAGTCTGAGAAGGTGTATTAATCAGAAAGCTGCCAGGTTTAAAGAAAAATAAGCTGCACTCCTATATTATATCGTTAAAGCAGAAGAAATTCTCCTCTGAAATTGTTACAGTTCTTACGGTTCCCTGATGAGATACAAATATTAAACAGTTGTAGTACTAGATTTAACAGTAGTATTAAACGCGGTTATAAACCTATTCAAGGAGAAGTTTTATTTATGTAGATAAAATAAATTGTAGATAGGTGGTTGAAATAAAGAATTTCCTATAGTTTTGCTGGTTTTACAACACGTAGAGTAGTAAACACATTAACTGATACGCAAGGTTGTTCCTGCATTTTATGGAACTCGTCGCGATAAAACTGTTTAATCATAAACATGTGTAATTTAAGCGTATACTGCTCAACGAGATACACATCACATAACCGTCAATGAATGCTGCGTTTTTATGAATGTGCGCCCGCGCCTCTCGCCCCGCACCCCGCACACCCCCACCTGTCACCCATCACGTCACGGGCATCACTCACACACACATCAACACTATTCAGACGAAAATTTAATTAAATCACAAACGTCTTCGGATCTGTCAATTACACAGCGTCGCTATCAAGATCCCGCATCAGTTGAACTAAATAATAATATTCAAATAACTATAACGTTATTATTAAACATAACAAAAAAACGGTATGACGTTTCCGATAAGCTAATTGGTAACAACAAGCATCAACAGATCGAGATGTGATCAGCAGGCGGCGCTAACGAGCGCTATCAGCGATCTATTCAAATCGCCGGCGATTCTATAAATATTAATAATATGAAGCGTTGAGCAGCATTACGTATTCACGAATTTGTTTAATGGAAACACTACGATTGTTGTCTTGTTTTTATTGTGAGGAGAGTGTGCGCGTGTGATCTCACCTCGGGTCATGAGAATTGTCATCACAGGGTGCTCTGAATTTGTGCAATATGCAACACAACACAAACAAGGATTCACTGTAACATCGTAGCTCGTGTCTAATATGTTACTGTTACGAGAACTACGCTACGGAGGGAGTTTTTATGTTGCTAATGGTTTGATTGATAAAGCTGACAGATTCTTGATCTCGTATTACGACTTATCGGGTTTAAACTTTTTAGATTCTTTATTAACATCAGGTCAGTAACAAGTTTGAAAAATTACAAGTGAACAAACTAGTTTTACAATTCCCTGCCTCGTTATCGACTGTCACCATACTTGATGGCCGATAAATCGATATTAATCACAGCCGTGACAATTCGATTCAATATTTAATAGAAAATTCGAATTGTCAACGCGAGGTCAGCACTAATGCGACCTGTGTTATGAATAAAATGGTAGAAGTTGTAAAGTTTGAAATGTCATTGCCGCCCGCTCGAGATAGCGACCGGCCAAGGAAACGCCTCGCGCCTGTGCAACCGATAGAGATGTTAGTGGTTACGTAATGGCGTTTCGATAGGCAGATAGCATGCATTGTTCTGTATCCCAGATAGCGACTCACTAACTGACGTAAGCTTGGCGCAGGGCTAGCAGCACTCGCCTGCGAAAATCATTTCGATGTCGCCATTTTTTTATAGATTTTATGACTCAATCCATCTATTAGAGACATAGACCACTCCCAAGTTTCTTCACAACTCCCGGTTATAGTCCTTATGCATTAAATTAGCGGCATCCACCTAATTTTTCAAACAGTGCTCTTAAAATCCGCATTTTTTATAATTTCTGATGTTTAGAAATGATGAAACCTAGAAGGATAAACTATTGATATTTCTTAAATTCCATATTCATGCTCAATAAAATTCAAAATTAATGATAGCACTGTGATCTCATTCTAATAAAAATGCTGAATTTGTTACTTAAAGTTTCTAAAAATCTGTCAGCATTAGCTGAACTATTTTTAGAAATGATTGCTATAGTGTATGAAGGTTTCGTAATGCTAGAGAAGTTGTCGTGCTGCAGTTTGGCAACCCTACGCGTTTGGGACATGCGTGGGCGCCGGCAGCCCGCGACTCAGCCAACACAACCCCGTTCACCTTGAACGTTTAACTAAACCTACCGAGCTCGGTGTAAAAATATCACCTTCGCATCTAACATATAATACTATCTACCGATGAATAATACCGCTGTGATGGAGTGGCGACAGTACCCGGACACGCAGCTGGCTTGCAGTCCAGCGCATGCGTACAACACCCCGAAGCGCGCACAAACAGCAACAGCCTGTATTACTACGCTTACGAGTATTTGTTTTAGTAATGAACATACCGAGTTTTAAATAATAAAATTTATTCATAAGCCGGCACTTACCATATTTGAGTGTGCGAACCGCCGTCCATATGTATGAGTGCTTAAGATATTCTTATTTATGGGTCTATGTCAAGGTCGTTTGCGGCGTTTAACTGTGGTATCATCACTTAGCATAATATCAAATTATTTATTCGCGCCGCGCTAAAACTGTCTGGTGTATGTTCAATTTGTAATTCTAATAAATTCTTAGCATTATTCCCGAGGCAAGCGGCTGTCATAATTGTAACGTGCGAGATTTTTTCCTCTCGCTGATTTGAATAACTCGCGACCAATTAGCATGCGCGCGCGCCGCCTATTGTCGTTATTAATTATTAGATGGCGCGCACAGACAAGGGGTAGCGACTGTTTCGAGTGTTTCCATTATTTTGCATATTCGTTCAATCATTCATGGTGTGCGGTAGGTTAGTTTTCGTTTATGATAATGACTTGTTAAACGAGATCGTATGGTAATGCACTTGTTTGCAGTTTTAACAGGTGTTGAAGTTATTTGTCATATCCGGAGCTTTGCACGAGGTTCACAAAATCGACATTCACTAAGTACTCGTAACATTCATTCTTTAATGTGACTCTATACTTCCCATCTTTCAGGTAATCCATCTTCATCGCCACTCTTGCAATGTGACATCCCGTACGTTTCCTTTCTCCTTTGTTCCGTCCACCTTCGTCATTATAAGTAGGACGCCGGCCGAGCACGTCGCGTGGCCGCCGCGTGCTCGCCGCGTCGCCGTCACGCATCGCGTGCCCGCAGCTAGTTCAGCTAATGAACACGTCAAATGGACATAATTTGCTCATTTAACATATACCCGTGCAGTTTCATAAATAATTTCGTGTGCCTTGTGAATAATTACAATTGCTTTACTTATGTCACAATTAAAGTAAATCGCCTGCAGGACTTTATTTATTTCAGGTATTTTGAAGAAACATTGTTGCTGCCGTTTACTGCTTGGTACCTACTTAATTCTAAATGGTTAATTTGACCCAATTCCAAGCTTGTTGCATTTTATCGATGGCGGTGAGACTGAAAATCTCATTAAAATGTTACTAATGCACAATATTGCAAATTTTTAATCCTTTAGACGTCGTTCGACTGCCTCGAAGACTGTATGAAACATATTGTACGGGAAAGTGGACACACAACACAATCTCAACTATATGAAGTCTAAAACACCATGCAGAGTCAGTGGAAACGTAAAGGAAAATAAAGCAGCATACACATTAGAAGCAGCACCATGTTTCTGTAAGTGGACCCATAACCTACGCACTACATACCTAGACCGTTGAACTAACACGAGTAGCAAATTCGTACATGGAACAGTATATTTTCGCGGTGAGATAGTGGCAGGCTGGCAGGTCGGCTCGGCGCGCTGGAGTCGTTGAAGCGTGCTTCCTTGAGCCAATTAAAACAAGTCCAACATGCCTTGTCCCCCCTCCCTCCCCTCATTCAAACGTCGCTGCCCCCCCCCCCCCACCCTCCATGCGCCCGCGCACTCGCCGCCGCGCTGCACAAAAACACTGATAACACAGTTGATAGGTACTGTGTTAGGTATATACAAACATTGGTGATTTCGGAAGATTCATTACAAAGATGCATCTAATATGATTATACTGAGAAATCTTATATAAACTTATTATTAGGCCTATGCTTTGAAGACCTGCTCTGTAAAACCGTTTTGACGTGATACCAAACGTGTTAACATGTATCTCCGAACAAAAACCATCATATTTCTTAGCCATTAACAAACATATTTAAGTTGCAAAGCTGGAACCATGGTCAAGTCAATGCATTTCCATCGCCTCAGGCGGCCTGAACTTTTGTGTCGCGTAGCCATCGCCACCTCTTCTTAAACGTGGGAAAATAATAGTTAAGAGGAGCGATGACAAAACGCATAACCTCATTTATCGACAAAAGTTACATAAATTAGCGGCCTTCGTGTATTGTCATACTGGGAACACATTAGACGGTGTTGTTCACGTCCATTCATGTAGCAGGAATGAATGAAAGCCTTACTGTAACACGCTTCACACACTCGCCGCGGTTTTCCCTTGAAAGGCTTTCAAAGAGTAACAGTTAGATCAGCAAAAATGCTCTTTGAGTTGACAATGACGGCCCTCGCTAGCTTACGTGTGCGGACATTTATGATTGCATCTAAGTTCAACATAACTGGTGGAAGCAAGCCTTGTTTATTGGTGGCCTCACATATTCATAACTAAAGTCATCTTAATTTGTGTGGCCCTCAGGTAATCTCCCCTGTCCTCATCACATCTCATCGCAAAATTACGAGCCGAAACTACACTATTAATTTGTATCAGACGATTCTTTTGGAAAAAATATGTGAAATGCCATTGAAGCGGTGTCATTAAGAACCCGGCTCGTTCAGCCACGGCCGGCTAGTTTTTTTTTAAATATATTTTTTATCTCGTAGGCAATAGTCGAGGCGGAGTACAGCCATCAACATTTTAGGTTTATCTGCGTAACGGGTACATAAAGATGTGGTGTTCATTGGTGTCGCGATACAGCGCGGTAATTATGTCCGGGGGAGCGTACGCGGGCGTTTTCTCTTCATAAATTTGACATGTTTACGAGACGACGTGGCGGCGGTTTTCGCCACTACAAATGTTGTTCTGTGCGAGTAGACTGGCGGCTGAAACGTTGGAGTAGACAGGAGTCTATAACAAAAACAGATTAATCTGTTATCGTATGTTAGGTAGGTACATGAACTAAAGAAGGGCGTAAGCAAAGAGTGTTGAGAATACTCATAGGATCCAACAGGATATTCTGACTAGATTGTAGGATCATCAACACCATCATTGCTTGATTAGATTTTCTTAATCGTCATCATCATTTCAGCTGAAAGACTTCCACTGCAGCCCGCAGGATATAAACTTAACAATGTTGCAGGAGATTCATTTTGTATCTTTAATCGATGTGATTGCATTCTCCTGGCTGCGTCTTAGAGAATTTTCCATATTAATACTTTTTTTTTCTGTATCAGCACGCTCGTTTGTGTAGGAACATATGTAGGTATGTATATCTGCTAGTCTTTAGACATTAATCATTCAGATTTATCCTACATCACTAGTGCCAAGTATGATATACTTATACAATCGACTGCAACATGCACTTATGTGTTGACTTCAAAAACTTTGCGTCGTAAAAACCGCGGCGTTAGACCCGCCAGACTGCACAGTCCACACAACTTGCACGTATCGTGCAATCTGTATCTAGTACTGCGGATCTGCGATAGGGTGCCATGTTTATGTCGTGGCGACCGCGTGCTAGCCGCCCGTCTGATCCGCCGCGACCAATAGCAGGCGTCTATCTAGTGCGTAGGATCACTTGTGATAGCCGTGTTTATTAGAGACCAGCTACCTACGTCCAAGCTTCGGTTAGAAAAATTGTGAAACTGACCCGACTACCCATAGCACTCATATTGCTCGGCCATTGAGTAAAGGAAATTTATGAAGCTGTGGGCCGAGCGTGGCGGACCGAAGTAACGTTTTGTTGAATTTAATGCACTTCTTTGAACACATTTCGATGTCATTGTCGTAGAGTGAAAAGTGAAGGTTTTAGTGGGAAGGTGATAAAATTGTGCTCAAAATGCTATTATCGAGCGTTTCATGTTTTTTATAGCATTCACTAACCACTCTACCGTTCACAGCAAATCGTTATAAAATGCTATAACAAGTCTTGTGAAAATGAGTTCAACATTCTGGATTTTGCGAAGATCCGCCAACAAAACTTTCTCCTACTCCTAGCATGACAGTTTATTACATTTTCGAAAAACTGCGCCCAAATTGAATAATTTAAAAAGCGATTCCGCATTCTAAAGCTATGAAAATACCTACTACAGGAGAAAGTTGCCTGATAAAAAAATCTCCTGCGGATTCTTATCTTGAAAGTAGTAATAATTTCTAAAATGAAATCAAGCTGGTTCTGACTCTAGCTCTACTTTATATGGCGCTAAAACACTCAGCCGCTATTATGGTAATTTCATTGATCTCAGATATTTAATTAGTGATATTCGATAAACTAATGCGAACCGTTGATATCTTTATAGTTTTACTCATATGCTATTTTTTTCGTAAAATAAAATATTGACAGAACACGATTTAACAAAACAAGGTAACAGATTAGTAAGATGTAGGATGCATGCAGGTTGCATGAAGCAGGTTTTATTAAATCTAACTGTTGCTAATTACTGTGCACACAGAACTGTACCAACCAGTACTTGCTGAAAAGTTTAATATGCGGTAAAATTACAGGCACACAAGACTAACTAAAACAGAAAAGATCTTAAGGCGCTATTAACTGCCAATGACCTTGAGTGGTTAGCTTGCGTGTTCTGTGCTGAGCTCACGTATCGCGTCGTACGTCCACACAGTAATCGCGACTCGCCCATCAAGGAGCGCTGTCCGAAATTAGACAATTAGCATTATTAATTTATTACACATTAAACAACAGATATTAAACTAAACACCTCATACACACATTTATAAACACTTAGATTTAATTATAAATAATTAAATGATCTTTAAAATGGTGAAGGTTTCATAAAAATACGCTTTATAGTTTTTGCGTGATTCTCGTTTTTTTATCCGCGTTAGACATAACTTTACAAATTAATTACACTATGTTATAAAATATAATTTCAAATATTCTCAGATCAAATTACGACGAAAATTATCTAAAGTAACATATATTTTTTTCAAATAAATAAAACTAGTCGTTTAGACGTGATGTTCAATTAAAATCATTAAAAGTCGTATAACTGCGCCTTAAGCCGATCGCCAAGCCGTCGCCGGGAAGAAACGTCTACAATGAATCTAGCGATTCGTTTTTAGAACTTAAAAAAAAAGTATAACTAATTAGGAGGTATAGTGAACATCTACCTCTATATCCGCACAAAAAATTATGTAAAACAAAACAATTTAAATACGCGCAGAAACAAACGGCGAAATTACGCATCTTCATTAGAATATTCATAGATCGCTTGCGTGTTAGATAATTTATATCAATACGTCATAGCTTGCACTTTTTGTTGGTAGTGTGGCGGATAAATGTAACGAAATCGGGTAATGCGTGCGCTGATATGCATAATTATCAGACCCGAGGAGAAGCGGTAGCGGCGTGAAGCGAAGAGAAGTTTTTTATATAATTTAAAATTGATGTAAAAAAATGTATATAGAAAAGATTGCTGACTGGGAGGCTATTCAAATCGTAGCAATATGACTAATGGTGGTACAAGTATGCTAACCTTATTATAGGTATTTTGACGATGAGTAGTCATTGAATATGTGCGGTGATTGCACCGGATACAGACGGACAAATAAAAAATATAATTGTGGTGGAGCAATAACTTGTAAACGGTAAATGAATCATTTTCCGCTCATTCGTAGAACTAGTCAAATGTCATTTTATTTAATCACTCCATGGTATACCATGGAGTAGGAATACATACAGTCTTTCACGTTAACTACCTAGGGCTAAACTTTTACTGTGAATTACAATTAGACATCTAAACACGACAGACAATCTATTAATTTGCAAACCTGCACAAGTTACAACACAGACTTACAAGAAACTTTAAGTCAAGTATACATTTTTTACAGTTAGCTATCCTCACACACAAGTTTAGAAACAATTTGGAGAGTGCCTTCAACCTGTGTTTATACCACCGTAACATTGCTATCGTAATAAACACAAAAAAAATGCTTTATCATACCTCTTTATAACGGTTTCAGTTACTACGCCAAATACACACCACTAAATAATAATTAGTTCAATACAGTTTGTACAACGAAAATTAAAAGCAATTGAAGAGATGCGATTGGCTCTTGAATAATAAACCTCTTAACTTTCCCACTGCCGGGACACAGGTCACCTCTCTATTAGAGGAGACCTTAATCCAACACGTAGGCCCAATGTAGGTTGGTGGATGTCACATGTTTTCGAATTTCTGGTTCTAGGAAATGCCGGTTTTCTCATGATGTTTTCCTTTACCGTTTTGAGAGCAGTTGTGTGCCTTCTTGAATCTGACCCCACTACTTAAACTGACCTTCATAAAAATATAAGCGGATATCAAGTTAAATATATTTAGTGACCGTTATATGTTTACCCTAGTTATACAAACTCTAGAATAATTTCACTATTATATCATCATTCTCCTCCCCTTATTCCAATTTATTTGGGGTCGGCGCAACATCTCTTTTTCTTCCATACTTCTCTATTAGTCGTCATCTCTGTAGTCACCCCCTTTTGACACATATCCTCTTTCACACAGTCTAACCATCGTTTCTTTGGCCTTCCTCTACTCTTATAGCCATCCACATCCAATTTCACTATACATATTTTATTCAAAAAAGAATTAAGGACTACTAGTAGTTTCTGTCCATCTCAGGCATTTTCTGGGCATTCCCTTTTGGTGATAATGTTTATTATTACGTATACTTTACTAACAAATACCAATATTTGGTACGGAACCCTTAATATACGAAATCCGATACGCACTTGGCCGGTTTTTTTTTAGTTACATTACTTTTTGCCAAAAACATTGCAGAAATCAGGCCAGAAAGATCTACGTAAAATGTTTTCTTCGGATGAGTTATTCTTAAAAAATCGCTATCAGCTTGTAACTTGTTCGGTCGGTGTGCGCAGTCGACATCGTTTTTGCGCTCGCAATTACACTGAATCGATCGATATTCATTTATCGAGTGTGTGCAGAATCTCGCGCCGCTACAGCGTGTAGCGCTCAGCTGATCCGCAGATATACAGGGGGTGCTAATAATGCGCTCAGATTTATTACTAAAGTAGTGGGATTAAAACAGAGTGCAGGTTTATATGTGAGGTTTCCTGGTCTTTCTTCAGTAACAGTATTCCTATCGGAGAAGAGAACATTTCAGGATTTTCTCAGGATGTCGTGTGCCTGTATCAGGATGTTGATGTAGAAGTTATTGCGTGACTTGTGGACAGTTGTTCGTGAATTGACATACAGCGATTGTATTGAAAGATACGACAGGTTTCTGCAGGAATGTTATTAATACAATGTATAAGTAAGGTTTTGTTAGAATTAGCACCTAAGGCAAGGTGTGAAGGAGCGGGTCTTTGACCGGGCGGGTCCCGCGCTCAACTCAGCTCAGGTCCATATACGGCGAGCCGAGGGTGGTGTATAATTATATAAGGCGCTCAATATTTTCGCATTTCCCAGCCCGCTGTAGCGCGGCCGTCGGTCCGGAACCAGCGCAAAAACACACAGCGCATCACGGTCAAATGAAGATGTGTAATTACTTGTTTTTTATTAAACCTATCGGTATTTTTTACGGTCATATATGGTGGTGGCCGCAAGCCAACGCCCGTTTACGTTGGCTGCTCTTCAAAATAATAAGTTGGCGTGAACTCACGGCTGCGAGAGCGCCCGCACACATAAATACTAGTTTTTATTTTCAACATTTCTATTATCTGGTCCCGTCGCGAGCCCGGCACTGCACCGCTAACGAGCCACCATTAAATATGCGTATATTATAACTCGCCGGCGATAAGACCTCTTATAATTACTTTTAATTCTCAAGCGTCCTATCGAGAGAGTCCTCCGCGATTAATTTTGCGCATAAGTAGTGCGCACACTCGTAAACATGCCACATACACGTCTATAAATGGTATCGAAGGAATCGAAGCCGATATTCGCAGCGATGCGAATTAAACGCCACATCGCGACGGCGTATTATATTATATTTTACAACAAAATACCAATTTTCCTTCAAATCGGCAATAAATAATTCCGCCCGGAGGTGCGCCGCCGCCGAGCGAGACGCGCCGCGTGTTAATGGCGGACGAGACGGAAAAAAAACTTTGTTAACTGAAAACGGCGAACAATTATTATATAAGCCGGTCGGACGTTTAGGGACCCCCGCGGCGGCGCCCGCGCAGCTAAATACAACGGATGTCAGCGACGACCCGCGGCCCCCGGCCCCGGGCCCCGGGCCCTGCTCGCCGAGCACGCTGTTATTAAGCGCGGTAATTGCGTCTTAGATAACTGATACTTTACTGGATTTTATTAAAGCTTTTTTCTGTGACAACGTCGTATAGCTGTGTATAAACAGCAAGGTCCCTGCCACCACGACAGGCACGCAGCACACTCGTAGCTTCTCGGTTCTCGTTCACCTCACCACAATGCCAGCGTTGAGTTATGAACCATGTTAATATAATATAATTGCTAAAACACCACTCGTAATGTAATTAAAATCAATGTCTGTCTGGTTGGGGCAGGACTGTATTCGAGCGAAGTCAAATTAAATGATTTCAAACTTAATATTATTAAGGTAGGTCCGCTCATAAAATGGATTTGCAACAACATTATTAAAACCGGTTATAATTATAATATCAGGGTATAACTTGTCATTGACATCACAAAAAATCTGGGGTGTGATGCTGTAACAGATACAACAAAAACAAGTAGGTAAGCAAAACTGAATGTGCATAACAAGGTTACTTCTTCAACATATCTGCACGGTATCAATATTCTGTTGGTTACAAGTACGATATTATCTGACACACAACTTCTCCATGACACATTCGGGACGCTGGGCTACGCGCACTACGCTCGGGTCTACGAAACGCTACGAGTGTCTACGAGCTACGACACGGATTATGAACAGTTCTATTCAAAATTTCCAATAGTAGTAACCTTCGCTCATCTTGGTTAAAAATTACTTATAATATTTTCTGCGAAATCTTACAACAGTCATGGTGGTAGGTACATTATTAATTTCTAATAAAAATTGATTTTATTTTTATTAATACCGGTTGGTAACTCGTAGAGGGTAAGGTTCATAGGTATAATATAAAACTGAAGAACACATGCGATGAGGACGGTTTCATCAAGGTGGAGAGAAAGAAGAGGAAGCCTAATTATCGCAACCAGTGTGGGACAGTGCCGGCAGGATCCAACATGCTGCTACGTCCTGCACGACGCAGCTGTACGTGTCCCGTTTGCACCACTCGACGAAGACTGAGGACATCGTAGAGTACATTCGAGTGAAGACCAACTGGACCTTGAGGGTGGAGAAGTTGGAGGCGCGCCATAACACGACGCCGTCACTTCATGTACAATAGTTTTTGTTTATTATATAAAATATGTATTAGTTTATAGTAATTATTGTTTCATACTTATATATGTATTGTGTTTTATGGGCCATAGTTGCCAGAAATAAAGAATAAAGAAATAAAATTAATAAATAATTGAACACCATAAAATATTTGTCATCGTTCTTCATCTCAATTCTTACTTTCAGACACAGCCCAGTTAAAGACAAAACCCAAACAACTCATTCAACGTTATAAATATTAAACTCCTCAATAAAACTGTCTTATAGTCAATCAGAACTTTTGCTTTAAAACACAGACATAAATAAAACGTCCTGGAAGCAAGTGGACTAGCTAGAAGTGGTTCCATTACGCACGTAACGCGGGAGCATGCTGCGAGCGTATTAGCATAGCCCCGGAGCGGACGAGCGGCCCTACCACGGTGATGGATCGAGGTGACTTACTTGCGAAAAGAACAGGTGGAAGGTGGAGAAAAAGTAAGTGATTTATAAAGTTGTAGAGGTAGGAAAAGGTAGGTTTTTTGGTCTTCAAAATATACCAGAATGTCACGTGAAATAAAGAAAAAAATAGTCTAAGGTAAGGATAATTCGAGTTTGGCTTCGTGTAATAATATTGCTATGTTATCAGTAGTAGTGGTGGTAGTTCGATTAAGTCTAGATAATAAATATTTGTATCGATCACAGGTTCGTGCGGACACCTCGCGACCGGCGCTTGAATAATCAAATCAAACCCCAGCATTCGCGACAAGCGACAACCGGACCCGGCCGTATCTAGTTGTAATGATCTGACTCTCTGACACATAATCGTGCCTATAAACTTACCATTCCGTACAAAAAATATTCACGCATGCCGTAAAAGTAATATCAATAAATTTAAGTAGTCGTTTTCGGTCAAGTATCCCCATGAGCCAGTTTTAAACACATTATTAATATTATAAATAGTAGAATTGTGAACTTACTGTTCAGAATCACCATTAAGTGGAATGACACCGTATGTTTCTACATTTTATCTTTATACATAGAATGGCTAACGGCCGCACCGGAGTGCCACCTACTCGTACCTGCTGGTATGTGGACTAATCATTTCGTAGTCATCGGCGACCTTCACGCTGAGATTTCACAAAGATAATGCGGGCGTGAGGTGTAGCTACTACCATTTGTTTCATAATAAGCCATATAGAGGAAACTATAATATTATACTTTAGACCGTTTGTGAGTTATGACTGTCCACAACAGATTCACAAAAAATACGAGGTGAGTATTACGAAATGAGCGTCGTCAATGTGTGACAACATTGCCGACAATGTCGCAGAACACTGGATGGCAAACATGCGCACACGGCAGTCTGTTGTCACAACACTGACAACAACGCCAACTGTCGCGATCCAGGAGCGCTAACTAGTGTAACACTAAATGCAAACACTCACATAACTCGTAAAAACGTGAAGCACAGACTCACAAAGCAATGAGTCGCTGGCTTGCTGGTGTGGGCGGCGGCGGCCGACAACATTCAATTATACGCCTTTAACACTTATAAACCGACAAATTAACATGTCATGAATATTATTTAACTTTTTCCCGATTATGTAAATACAAGTGCAATTCGTAAAGTTATGTTGCCCTAGTATTAAGTGGAGAGCAAAAACCTCGAGCGGATCTTTAGTAAAAATTTGCATACATTACAATACTTAATTCGACTTGTGTGCACCGAGAAAAAATATCCATACAGACAGACACACACCCGGAAAAGAGGAGCCGGCGCGTGCGCAGCCGCCGCGCGCCGCCGAGTGCCCAGTGACACTCTCAATATTCAAATAGCTCACTTATTACCATTTTAAAACAGTGAATCATTTTACGATGTCAAAAAAAACAAGGTGTTTTATTATCTTATTTGTTATGAATAACGGAAGATTTATTTTATAAGGATTTTAATTCATGTTTTTGTTGCTAGACGCGTTGTTATTTTTTGTTGTAGAGCGGTCGCGGTGATCGCGGGGAGGAGAGGCCGTGCTGGCAGGGAGCGATATGTTGAACACTCATGTTTTAGTGGATTGATTACGAATGATGATTGACGATCTTTATATTCAAATGATGAAATCATTGTCCAATGCGTATTATCATATTAAAACAATGAATCAATAATTCTATACGCTACATTAAATAGTTTTACGATCGTGCTTATTTACCGTTCGAATCAAATTGAGATTTATGGCTGAATTTTAATGTTAAGTTCCATTATTATAGAAATTACGCAAAGAGAACGTTTGTTTTTCTTACCTTTTAGGTGCTAGGTGCAATTTGCTTTAAGTACTTCAATGACAAAAACAATGCCATTAATTTTAATCACCTAATTAAATAAATCTTCCTTTAAGGAACTGTGTTAGGAAATATTTTTTGTGGTCACATCTAAACTGACAGTTTAAAAGCTTCTCATAAATCAGTGGTATTTAAAGGTTTACGTGGACGATGTGGCCATGCGTGACTCTTGCGCAACGCAAAGTACGTTATTTATTTTCGCGTCAACGTCATTGAAGAATTCCTAAAATATGATAAAGTTTAGTTAAGACTGTCTCAAGAACAACTGTTTTTTTTTCTTTTTGAAGAAAGACATAAGTATTTCCAAGTTCCCAGCTAGGATCACCGACGACCTTAAAAAGGTGACTGAAACAGACTGGCAACAACATGCGGAAGAGCGGGTGTCATGATGCGGAGATCTATGTGTATCCACTTATCCAGCAGTGAACTGCGATTAGCTGAGTTAGGTAATTGATTGATTTGAAATAGCAGAGTTATGTGCTCTTTCTGAGACTGGATCATCAGATCACAGATCTTCTAAGACGATGAAGTTAACAGTAATACGAACCCACAAGTCTAGAAATTAAGTGACGAACCAAGATCGTCGCTTACTGTGGCATATGACGAAGCTAGGACCTGTAATCATATCTTGGCCATTCGCTAAATATGCTGTTGTAATGGGCAATCTGGTGGCCACACAAAATGGCGACCTGATCACTTAACGCCTGATATATGGCGCTGTGCTCGCGCGAACAGGTTCTAATTTGTCGCCATCATTAGACACGTGAGCTCCTGCTGCCGCGCGCTGCCTTCCTCGTGGGTGTGGCAGACGATCTCCTTGAACGCGTGCCAACCGCGCGACAACATCTACGCACTAACGTACGAATAACACACAAGATCCACTTCGGATGGTCATTGAGACTTCAAAGGAAAAGGATAACTTGGGAATTCAGGTGTTCCTGAAACTTTAAGGCCGTTTTTAAAATCGTCAGTTGGTTGACTCTCTTACGGAAAAAAAAGGTTCTCCAATAAAAAGAACTGGCCTCTCCAAGGACAAGGCACTCTTCTAGGACAAGGATGTAATACTTTTTTTACAAGAAAATGAACAAATATCTTTTTGAGCAAGTGGAAATTCGACGTAAAATCTTACCTCATACTAGTGACGGTAAAACGAATACAGTTCCTGAAGGCACAGAATGATTTCAACCGATGCCCGTCTATACTCCAGGAGTACGTGGTTCGAGCAGTCTTTCATCTTCTGTATTTTCCTTTTCAGTGACACTGTTGTCCATCCTATAGACGTGTGCGTGAGTATGTGTGCGTTCGATTCTTTATATCTAATGCTATATTAGAATTGGCCGAGATGTTTTAAATCTTTTACTACCTCATGTATTTTTTTTATTATTGTTAATTGATAAGAAGTATCCTTGACATTTTCTAACTAAATCTTAAATCAAAATAAACTACACATACATCATTTATTTTGTTCCTTCAATTCTTAATCTAGTTCGATGCTATGATTGTATTTTCTTCTATCTGTTGAAACAGCACATTCGTGAGTATTGCCACAGCTGAACGACCTCGACTCGTTGATGTAATAATGGCGCTGGTAGCTACAGGTTTGCGAGATCCAGATTATCTGCGACGACCATTTTACTTCCCCTGGTTTAGCGACAGTGACAGTCGATAACTTACATGAGGAGAGCGAAGCTTAAAGATAAACTATGAAGATTTTTTCAGAAGTGTAATTTTCCATTTGTTCTTCATATCATTTCATTAAAACTATGATACGGTGTGCTTCAATGTCTTTCTTATCTGAGTTGATATTCGAACTAAGCAGGTTCTTACTTTGTTAACATTATTCATCATCACACACTCAATAAATAATTACAAAGTTCAAATATCCTTTAAGTTATCTTTCCTATGGCTCTTTCTGAATCGAAAGCATTTCTCTAATTTATCCCAAGGTGCCAGGACAAGTGACTGAAGAAACTATTCCTGACGGGTCACGTCGAGCTGGCTGTAACAAGGTGGTGTTACAGCTTTTTTTATTTTCGGCCCTCCATTCTAAATCACGTTTTTATCTACCTAGTTTGTAATTTAAAAATTTGAATATTCCTTTGCGTTTTCTGTCTAGCCTCTTGTTTTTCATTAAAACTCAGTCGGGATCCAGCTGGAAGTTCCTCTATATCATTGTCATTTTTCCAACACTCTTCAGCTACTTTCGGTTACCAGTTTGTAAGAGTTTCTAAAACAGTGAAGTGCAGTTTTTATAACCAGGTAGATTGAGGCATGTGACGGGCAATACTACAATTTAAATATGTAATACAAAATAAACGTACGTATGATTAATGAATGCTTCACATAAAAATCTTTTGACTTCTGTAAATATTGAAATATACGTCCTAATTCGTCGTGTTTTTATCATCATCCAAATTTTCCTCCACCTGTCCACATCGTAACATGGCTCCATTGAAAGTGCCCTGAAGGAGAAGGACTACTCGATAAATCGCTATGACTGCTAATGCGGTGTGATGCGATGTACTGAGCCGACAACACTCGGAAATTGAATGATGAGGATTGGATTAACTGAATGAAAAATCGTAGCATATCATAGAAAATAAATATTAAAGAATCCAACGTCATGTTTGTTACAGAGGATAAAACGGCAGTTTTTTTACACTTTTGTATACTACTTTGGATACGAAACATTTTGAGTCCTGTTTTAACAACGTTAAAATACTTTATCCTCTTTGTAACAAATGTGACGTAGGATTCTTTAATATTTATTTTCTTGCTAATGAAGGCGCCACTTGTCGGGTGGTAGACCCTTAATGACTGAGCGGTGTGATATTTGATAATAGAGCGGTGCAATTGGCATTTTCTTGTGGATACATATTTGCTATAAATCCGATCTAAATGAGAATAATGTTGTATTGAAAGGTTAGCGTTTGGCGATTATCACACTTGATGGCAAGCGATGCTTGTCGACGACCGAGCACGCTTGCTCAACTTCTTTATTTTCGACTTAAAAACCCACAGATTATTTAAGCACCATACAAAATAGGCGTAGTTTTTTTTACAGTAGGCCAATTTACGATGGAATCACGATTATTTTTTTTTAATAAGAAGATACATGGCATGCGCACATAGACCCGACAGACTTCTAACATTTACCGCGCACCGGTCCAAGTGAACATTTGCTTGAAACTCGGGTAATTAAAAACATAGCCGTTACGCCAATTAATTTCTCAAAGTCAAAAGTTGTTTGGGTGTTTTCCTGCTATACTATTTAGTAACACTGTGTGAGATAAGTTTGCAGGTGCAGTGTCTGACACAGTGGGGCACAGTGGTGCGCGTGTTTCCAGAGAGGCAGTGCGTTTTGGAGACTCGATACGGTTTGGAGAGTTTATTGCCGGTGCTGGGAAGCGACGGTCAATTAATTCTGACCGAGTAACAAGCTTAGATTTACTGTATGGCGTACTGAATGGCGTTTTCTCTCGACTCGACGATTGACGCGATTATTATCTAATTGGTGCGCTAATGCGATGAGCTAGCGCTCTGCCGCATACGCAGACACAGCTGTTAACTATAATACGCTAGATTTTTCGTGAAGATTTTTTTAAAGATAATACTCGTAGCAGGTATAATTGCTGCTAAAAAGGTGTTCTTAATTAAGACTGTAAGTCGAAACTTTATGGCTACATCTGCTGCTAAATGCTAATTGCGCTCGTGATACTTTTTTGAAGTAATAACCCAAACTATCAGACTACAAACTTAAATAAAGCTAGATTTCTAAAGCTCAGCGTGCAATCAAGATGAGCCCCATACATTATCACTACAGGACTTACATTTAATAACACTACAGTCCTTGGTTGTCAGTTAAAAACAGTAGCGCTGGATCCATGGCTGGCTGCTCATCAATCCTGCTGATCAGCATATTGTCAGCACACCTCTGTAGGACGCATGTGATACGCGCTGCATGCGTGATACCGCTAATTAATTTGGCCTGCGGCTCGCAGCGGTACGGAGCGGTACGGAGTGGCACAGCGTCAGCGGTACAGCGCAGCGGTCTGGTATAACCGCGGTATCGATGCGGAATATAAATTACTCGTCCACACGAGACAGGCTACTGTAAGAGGATGAACAATTTGCTAAGATTTGTGCCGACTCACATGTGCTACTGTGTACTTGTATCGCGACCAAAAAATACGAAGGATTGGAACATTACGTTCGATTAGATTAGTGACAAATATTTTCTTGCTCTATCTACATTTGTGCTCTCAGACATTGCCTATTGTTGGAATATATCTTTGCAAATATAAATACGGTTTTTTCTTGCAATGGATATTGCAAGAAAAAACCGTATTTTATCGCTTGAGACTTATATACCTAATACCAAGTCATTCGTAAGTACCTACCTATTGCATCGAACTTAAAGTTTCGAAAAACTTAAGAAGATGTAAGTTTTAAGTTCAATGGAATACCATAACAGTTATTTCGTATTTTGAAACAGCATGTGATCGTATCTATGGGAGTTCTATTGGCGAGTCGGAGTCATGTGGGTGACACACAACACGCTCAGCTCAATACTTGTCACAAGAGCATCACACACCATTTGCTGAGTAACTTTAGATCCAAATCTATTTCTGAGAACATCATCACCTACACGAGTAATATTAATATCTTTATCATCTACCCACATCACATTCATTCTAACGTCGTGATTTTGGCAATTATTGGTTATCTAAAATCTATGTGGTGGAATGCGGTAGCGGCCGTACCACAAAATGACCAAAGGTTCGTGTGAGTTAGCTTAACCACGCTATATCGAGAGGAAATAATAATTTTGTTCGTAATATTATTAATTTGTAATAATTAAAATATCCACAAAACAATTATGTTCCACACAAATAGGTGCCTAAAATGTTGAAGCAGTTTTAACAACTTGTTTGTAAAGCACCTGCTTCCTTCATCATAATTTATAGTCGATGAAGTCGTTCGTAATGTTTGTCTACTATAAATATTGTTTGAGTTTTATTTATTCTATGTTTTTTACAACTAGTATTCTGGTTGCGGCGAGTTAGCGTTGTTACGACTAGTCTAATGGGTAACACCTACTTCGATTGAAATTGATTGAATGTCTAATTATCGTCGATGAGCTGGTAGCTCTCTCTAGTTAGAGTGCTCATAAAGTATCTAATAAGGAATCCAAAAGAAAGTTGAGTCCCCGCGCCTAGAGGCTCGGTGATTTTTATTTTAATAATAAAGTTAATCCGAACATTAAGCAAGGCAGAAGGCGTGACAAGCGAAATCGTAATTAACGGCTCATATCTGTGTGTAAACACGCGCGAGGTTTGGGCAAGCGGGCAGGCCGCCGACCCCGGGCCGGGCACATCGCGGGCACAGCGGGCACTGCGCGGGCGCATGCTCACTCACCAACAGATTTCACTCCACTTGGCCGGGTTTTGGATGACACTTGAAAGGGCACACCGGAGATGTTCAATGATGATGTGCTTTCGCGGTACTGTTAATTGTTCTCGAAATTATCTTTGTTTGACGATAAGGTCTCGTCTCTTAAGTGATTGATTCTAAAAAACAAGTTTACTCATATTTTTATCACATATAAAAGTTAGACATTAAAGTGAACTCGCACAGAGCACCTAAAACTACACTTGCTGCTAACACCTTAGCTATAGGTACCTACGTAGGTAAGTATTCTACAACAACACTGTCTGCTTATACTTGAACAACCATCAAAGCTGTAACTCGTGTAAGAATTGTTCTAGTCGTACCAGAACGACGTTTATTCAATTAATCCATTTAAATTGTGGAAATTTATTCTAACATGATGCATAAAACCAATGCAATTTCCATAAACTCTATGTCAGTAACTTACAACTAAGTATTTTAAAATATTGACTGAATTTATTGACCGTCCTGACAAAGAAACAGTTTATAAGTCCCGAACGTTTTTTAGCTAAACTTTATACGTATCAAAGTTTGAAATGAATGCCTCACTCAAATCACATCTACCTAAATATTATACATAACTGATAATATCTCGCTTGAGTCTCAAGTCTTCCAAAGTGTCCATAAGTATCAGAACTCAACTTTCTTCTTTCTCAAAGGGTGTACGTATGTACCTCGCCGGTCGAAGCCAGACCGTGACGGAACGCCATAAAATCTCCCGTTCTCCAACATTATAACAAATGCTAAACTGTGTGTAAAGGCATTCGTCACTGCTCGTATAAATCAGTCGGATCGCACCCATTACCGGCCGGTGGATAGGCCGCATTAAACAATATGGCGCTGTAAACCACGACCTCGCTGCGCTAACTAACCAAATTTGGAATTTTATAGAAAAAAAATTCAAATGCTTTAAGTTGAAGGAAATCAGAGGGATGGAAGCTTGTGTGATAGACGTGACAGTGGACGGAAGCTTGTGTGATAGTGACAGTACATGCAGGTCTTTAGTCAGATTAAGTGAATAGCAATCAATCCTATTTTCAGTTTAAAACAGTTTTGTTTGAGATACTCAGTTATAAAATAGTCAAACCTAATTAATACAAATTCGATCGAATCAAACGCCACCACTACACAAAACATGACCGCCTCAAAACATGTGCAGCCGCATCTCAGACAATACTCGCTAGACACACTTCTAATCCAGATCAGCGATAGCCCAGGACAGCGCTGCCACCGCGGCGGACTCAGGATAGCCCGCGATCGCTATCGATAATATCTCAGCGATAAAGCCTTGCCCCGCCGCCTGTCAGCCCTGTCAGCCCTGTCACCGCTTACCGCCATCGCCAGCTCTCCGGTGCAAACGACTCTTAATTTTTTCAACATGCAGCTCTTGTTAATTGCAATCTTAATATCAAGAGTTAATTTTGTAAAAGAATTTCTTGATTATGTTAGTTAAGATCTCATGAGATGGGATGCTGTGACATGAACACGCAAAGGTACCGCTGTCCACTTAAAGTTTTAAATTCATATCTGCAGAAGCTTTCAAACATTATATTTTAGCACATTATCTGCATATGGACTATTGTAGCACTACTCCGCTCTTCATTATAATATTACTGTGATAACCAGACGAGTCGTGTCTTCATTTTTTTACAATTTATGGAAATTTCCTATCTGAAACCCTACTAGTATTTAAAGCTCTTTCTGTGTTTTTGATATCTCTCAAGTGTATATTATACATGAACACAGTCCAATAAACGGACTATCTCAACTGCAACGATGTAAGTTTTCTTGTAATCTTCACTTCTTGGTTTCTTCACTTCTAGATAATCGTCTTCTGCGTAAAATATTAGTGATTTTAAGAAAACTTTTATCTTAAGTCTTCAAGTTTTATCTTAACTGTTTCAAACTTTTATCATTTCTTCAATTAAAGTATTCTTGAGCTCTGCGCGCTGTAGAGTACGGTTTTTATTTACTTTCCTCGGTTTCCAATCACCCATGGTTATGACCCAAATCGAAAGTATCAATTACACACGAATTTCTAATTTGTAAACGGCAACAAATTACACATCGCTGGTGTACGCCGCACGGGCTTCATTTTAGCCGTGACGCAAACAACTTATAAAACTACTATAGATACAGAGAAAAAAACTAAAACCTGTAGTTGTGCGCTCGTGAGCATTGGGCCTGTGTGTGTCGTCAGAGTGGTGCTAGTGTCAACTCGCGCAGACCGCATTGCTCAGTAATGAACCAGCATCGGGAATAAATAATACGCCACGTGAGTGCGCCATGTAAGTTATGTTAATACACGAAGTTGACGTAAAGCGCACGGCAGCACGTGGCGCACGTTGCACTGGTACTACCTACACAGTACGCTCACTATTAACCTGCAAATCGCTACGACATTCCAAAAACTGTTCAAAGAACCCTTTAAACATTTTATTATACAAATCAAAATAGAAAACCGATGTCAAGATTAGAAATTACTCAAGTGCACATAAAAACAAACAGTGGGAGCTTGAATGGGCTATCGCTTTACCTTTTACTATCCGAAGTAATCAGAAAATCACGTTTGTGACATGGAAACAGTGAAAACAATAAAACCATAGTCAATGAGTTCTATAAAAATATCGTAAAAGCCAACTATGTCATTGTTTTACGATCAAAAATAGAGACATCAAATGGATATAGATAATTTCGTTTAGAATATCGATGGTTGCATGAGGCCGTCCTCAACACCGCAAGCCGGACGGCCGGCTCGTGTCAGCCGGAGATGGAGTCGCTGACGTGACCGACACCGGACAACTCGCGTAAGTACTTGATAACACGGATTAAAGAACTCACTTACGGTAAGTTTTGGGGACAAACCCGTAATAAGGTTAAAACCACTTAAAGTCCTAGCAAAAAACGTTCCAATGGACGCGAAAGAAAAATTGCATACACGGAAGCTCCCATTCCTCAGACAAGATATAAATTTAAATCGATAATAAACTAAATCTATAACGATCTGAAGATAAGACCAAAAGCAAATGAAACAACTTTCAGAAATGTGCACCAAAAACATTTATTAATCTTGTCCAGTTTAAATAACAGTGCGGGCACTCAAGTAGTAAACTGAATGTATAGCCTAGAGTTGTTTACCTACATTCTGCTTGATAGTGACCACACACTCGACAGAACAGCAGATATAAAAGCCACTCAGCTCCTAACTGTTCAATGAAACGCTATTAGTATGCAGCTAGCTTCAAATATTGACATTGCTAATATTACGATGGAGTTTGACGAGTATTTAATCTACACTAATACTTTTATCGGGAAATGCGTGATTTTAAAGTCAAAATTAGCAACACGGAAGTGAATTTTGAAAACGGAACTTGAATGCAAAACTTGATCTGGATACTTCAAGGCGAAGGTATAAATAAATTTGATATAAGTGCTCCAAAAATATTGTGATGGAATTTTTAATAATCAGGTTCCTGTCAGTGAAAGCGAAGGGACGTCGCCCTTGCAGCACCTTCCTCCTCGACTGGATGGATCATGTGGCCGACTGTGAGGTAGCCCGGTAGCGGTTGTTCAATATTTTCATAATCTGTGGTGTCGAGTGCTCGGCTACCAGCTGCGCCTGCGCACCTCGTGGACGCAGCGCAAACATCGCTTGTGTGCGCATTGTATTGTTAAAGCATGTTTGCTCGATCGTCGTCAGTTTACCTGTTTTTGGACCCTTCAAGTATACCTTGGAGCCGTTACTACACGGCCTCGCACATACACTCGCCCTATAATTTCAGCAGAACTTAATAGTCCAAATAGCTAATTAATTATACGTTATCGATTGTCTAACGCTCATTAATTTGCCAAAATACCAGCAGAGACAAAATCATAAAATTTAATGTCCCCGCCTCACGGACGAGGTTATAACAATTTTTAACTATCGAATGATTTATTTTATGGCCGCTCTAATGGAATCGTTGGACGTTAATAGTAAATATTTAATTGGTTAATGTTACCGGTTTTTGGCGATGTCTCTCTAACCCTAAGATTTCTTATGTAACCTTCGCGTGATATCTGATGACGTCACTGCGAGAGGAAGGTACTGTTTGCTTGACTGACTGTGGTCAGCGTTGATTGTTAAAAACCGAAGTGGTATTAAGCATCAATTTGAAACAAAACACCAACTCTTCTGTAATAGAGATGACTCGTGGAGACACCGAAAGCTATGGACAGAGCTTGTAAGCTAAATTCTACAAGTAAATCATAAAAAAATACTTTAGAGCAAAACAACAACTCCAGATATCCTCTGGTTAATTCCAAGGGTTTCTACTGCCTTCCTTCTCGTAGTTTATTTATAAATAACTGAATGTACATTAAATTTTTAGAAGCTATACCTCATCATCATCATCATCAGCCTATAGCAGTCCACTGCTGGACATACTCGTAGGCCTCTCCAATTGCACGCCATTCAGCTCGGTTCTCGGCAACTCTCATCCAGCTGCTACCAACCACCCTGCGAAGATCATCGCTCCACCTAGCTTGAGGGCGTCCTACCTTACGTTTGCCGATTCGCGGTCTCCACTCGAGAACACGTCTACCCCAACGGTCATCGGTTCTACGGCTATACCTAATGCCCTATAAATAATATTCCTAAATAAAATGTTTACAAACAAAGTAGTGGTAGTGTTACTTGAGGCTCATAAGATTATCTAGATAATAAAACCGTTGTAGCGACCTTAACAACCGTAACATAATCTGTTTCTAAAAGTTTCGCATTTCGACCATCAATGAATATCAAGGAAACCAATAAACGCCAATGTTATCAACTAAATTACCTATTCACATCATAACATTAACATTTAGAGGTGGTTAAGCACATAATAATAATTCTTGGTACAACAAACTTGAACAATTAAATCAGATATCTGATGATACAGAGATAGAGAAAAACAAATACACGAAAAACAACAAGTATTTGAAACAATAAAAGAGTATCATTTAAATTGTTCCGTAGTCTCATACATAAATACATGGCTATCGGTAAACATTTTTATTTCTTCATAAAAACATATTGATGCTTTATAAAAATCACATCTGATAAATATTTAACACTTGTATAAAACCTTACATTCTACGCAACAACGATAGTTTTTTTGTTTGCTTGTAGTTTTAAACTGCATCACAGATAACTAACCGTTTATTACAATAACAATTAACATATTCTAATATTAGTTTCTTTTAGAAAAGTTTGACACCATTCAAAAACTACTTTAATAACTTTCGGAATGTGAATGCTAATGTCAATAAATGTTACATTTTTCGAAACTTCAACTTGTGTAGTTTTTGAGCTATAAAAATGACATAAAAATAAAATGTGGATTTGTGATACGCATTTGTAATCAAGTCTTAATTTAGTAACATTTCGAATCGTGTCACCGTTCCACGAATAAAGATCATCTGCATAAAATATCTCTTCTCTTTGCCAACGCGCTATATTGATACAATCAGAAATGATTAAAAGTTACCTGCTAATTTTAGGACATTCGACCTCATCATACACAACAGCTGATCCTCTAGCCACTTTATCTACTTTCCTCCTTATCTCCACCATCCTTTGAGGTTTGTATGGCACCCAAGCACAATCTCTCCAACTACAGGACTTACCGTCTGAACTTTTTAAACCACAAATGTAAACTACCCCACACTTCCACCAGAAACTCTGAACTTGTGATAAATTATAAGTGTAATAGTTCAAACTGGCAACAATTTCCTCAATGGTGGGAATTGGAAAAACATACACAGAACTTAAATTGCACAATGATCGTCTCAAAAACCTGTCGTTTGTCAAGACAGTTTCACTAATGACACCACCAAACAGTTTAGTGGACGGGTGACTGGCAGCTTTCACGGTGTTTTCCTTTCACAGCAGACTCCTCATCATCACCCCGATGTTATTATCTAGTAATATGGCGGATGTTAGTTCATTGCACCTTCTTGTGTTTGTGAGCGTAATGGCGCGCGCCACACGGATGTGCGTACGCAAATATTAGTAGTGACTTCACAAGGTCGGGGCAAATAGATAACGAGGAATGCTCTTTGCTGTGTACCCACTCAAAGAGCATTCCATTTGGCAGATATCATACTTATTTTTGTTGTTTGCTTAGGTTTTTACTAAGGGCCCTCAGAGGTAAAAGAATCAAGAATTGGTAGGTACTTTCATAGGTTTAAAATGTGTTTTTCTGCCTGGTATAAACGTTCATGACAGTCCTGAAGGTCATGGCTTAAGAACGTATAAAATATTGTGAGTCAAATGGAAGCCTGCATTTTGCAAAATCATATTTTTGAGAGCAGCTACAAAACTTCGGAGTATTTATCATCCCAAGCTTTTCGCCAGATGAACCTAAGTAAAGTCAGGGCACAGCGGTGCCGTCAACGGTATATCACACTCTATTTGTTTATGTTCGCATTATCTACAATCACATTTTTCTTTCGGCGAGTCTGATGAAGTTCTCGGCAGATAATATCGCGTCACTGTTAAATAAATAAAACGCTTTTTATCGCGTAATTCGGTGCGACGCGACAGGACGCGGACGCAGCGCGGCAAGGCGCGACAACGCGTGTATAAACATCGCGTTATCGCAGAACGTCGCGACCACTTATTACTCGCCCTTTATCCGATTTCATGAGGTAATCTGTACGCCATGAGGAGACTGTGGACATGGCATACCGTGGCGAAGCTTTTCTTAGCATATTTTCTAGGCAACATTTTTGTTGCGAATAATGTCATCTGAGCTATCAACAATGAGATATCTTCTTATTAATTTTTCCTCCATTACTGAGAATCATGACTCCATTTTTGACCATCAATTGTCTGCCTTCAAATGATCCGGTCCGCCGCCCGATGGAGGATGGCACCGACAGATAACTCCAGCTGTTCGGAGGTCTGGTCCAACCATCTCTTCGGGCGATGAGATATATAGTAGTATCTTTGTTCATGACGATGGATTGGTTATTGAATAACGATTAATTTCTTTTACTTAATACTTAGTCAACAGGGACAGATTTTTGTAGTCTTCTTTAGCAAATGAACTCTAGAACAGGTCCACACGAATCGTGCGGTAATATGATTGAAAGTAAGAACCTATCAGATTAAGGCGCATTCGTCCCAAACAAAACATCAGAAGTCCTCACGTCACCGCTCGCTGTGACCTCGACCGCTTTAACAGATGTTAACAATATGCTAACAATGTTATTGATGTTGGAGAATAAGAGGATGAAACTAAGCTTGGAACTATGATGGACCCACTGTCAGAATCAAATACTTAACTGAAATTTACTGAAAGTGGTTAGTGTCTAGGTATTGAATGGCTGGTTTGAATAAACTTATAGAACACACTCGGCTTATAGCCTTAGACCACTGTTTACAGCTAGTTTTCAGGGGTGAGAGTCTCTTTACGGAAGTGTCTGGTATAACAGTATGCAACAAAGGCTGCCAGACTCCTAATAACGACAATATTTTTGGATCATCCGTTCTTGTGCCACCATCAGCGACTTCGAGTGTTTCAAAAACAAGCCGACTGTGCTTCTCAATGTTACTGTTACTCACATACCTTAAATATTTGTCAGTCAACCTGTGTCCACGAAATCATTCAATAATTCTTTCATAATGTTCGTCATTCATCAGTTTACCTCGTTGATTAGCGTTCCTCCATTATTTGCCTACAAGTGAACCGATATTACGTCAGGTAACACTGTACTGCCATACCGCCAGGCCCGAAATTACACACGATAATCACCTTTTTGTCTATAGAGATAAGGAACATAAATGTGTTTGAGCATGTTGTTGTCAGAGCAAACACCGGCCGCTGCGCCCGCGCCGCCGTTCGCACCAAACAGTGTTTTGTCTTTGAGCTGCCGTGGTTCCTGTCATAGATTATGAATGTAGATCACGAGTGTTTTATTCCCATCTTTATGAGTTTGGTACAAGTGGGCTTATGAGTAAAGCATCAGCCTTCTGAATCTTAGCATCATCAGATGTGTTCATTCGCTAACTAACCTATCTGCTTTCATATCTGTACATCGCTGCCGACAGCTTCAATCTATCCAGATTGAGTGATACTCAGAAGTCATCACCCTGAACAGTAGACCGTTCTCACTATTAGGCGAATCTTCATGTATCAACAATTCCTATTTTGATCACTGTCCAATTCAATTTTCGCCACAACACTCCAAGATAATTATCATCAAACTAACTTGACGCATGTTCCTATGCGCGTCCAGTCCGGAGTGCATCATCTGCACCTAGCTAGTCTGTAGTCGCAGTCCACATGAGACAAAGCGTGTTTAATTAGCGGCGTGTTGACTGTCGCCTACTGCCTGTATTGGTTCTCAGAATACTTGCCCGAGGTTTGCTTCGACAGTTACTGTTAACCAAACTTATTGTGGGAAACGAAAGTTTGGAACTATTGTCTTTAAGTTGGGTATAAGTTGTTTACTTAAGCACTAACTACGACCCAGACTGTTCTGTTGAACATGATAAAGCTCTGATGACCAATATAATCATGTTATTTTTTAGCAGTTCATCATTATCATTTCAGCCGAAAGACGTCCACTGCTGGACAATGGCCTCCCCCAATTAGTGTCGACACAATGACCGGTCCTGTGCGTCTCGCATCCATCGACTACCCGCTACCCCCACCGGATCATCGGTCCACCTTGTTGGAGGCCTTCCAACGCTCCGTCTTCACGTTAGCAGTTGATGGTGTCAAATTGTAAATTCTCGATTTCGTTAACATGTGCAGTATTATGTATGACCGTCAATACTTGATATATGTAGTATCAGTGGGTATGTACCTATATCGCTTTCCTCGGCTATTTCTTACATTGTAAGCGGCACCTGATATGCTCATGTTTTTTTCATGATTGCTTATCACGTAGTTCGGCATGGAGATACATGGAGGAAATAGTCAGCTATGTGTTATTTATTACTAAATCCAATGGTGGTCAAAGCGCGGCGGATAAATTTCCCGAGAGCGTCCGAGCCGTCTCACATGTATTTATTACTTCCTGACCGACGACAAACGTCGGTAATTGAGCGATCACGACGAGAGCATCACTCCTATCAAACTATCGAATTACACGAGCAACCCTATCGCTGACCGTTCTCCAGGCCTCGTATTCTTTGGCGCCTTCTTTCAGATGGAATAGCTTCGTCCCCCTTGCGCTCATTGTTACAGCGCGCTCGAGAGAGGGACAAGGGATCGAGTGACCGTAATCGGTACGCAGGTGGAAATAGTGACCACCGGTCACTAGGGTTATCAAATTACAGATGATGCGATGTGAAATTTATCGATACAACGCACGCGTGTAGCGGGTAACGCGGTGAATTTATAAAAAGAATTAATATCGGACGAAAGTGACCGTTGTCCGCCAAATCGGGTACATTGTCGAGCGTGTGAATACTATTCATTTGAAATTGTAATCGATCGGTTTGTGAATTAAGTAGGAGACTCGGAGGTCAGTGCGAAGGGCAAGACGTACGACTTCCAACATGTATTGTTTTTGCTGAGACTTCCTGGATCGTATTGTATAAGGTCGTAAACAAGTTCACCTGTTTGCCCGGTGCCTGATGGCTAGGAAAATTTATTCATTCAGAAGCAATTAAGGGATAAAGTCGTTTTTACTTAACGTGTCTACCAGCAAAGCGTCTGGAAAAATATTTCGCACAATTCACATTATACTTGCAACTGCTTGTATTACCAACTGATGTTTAAAAGATGTGAAACTGAAAGTTCTCAGTAACAGAACATTCTGTAATACTTTCCTCCAAAACGTGACACACAACTTCGACCACATCATCGCTTACCATCAGGTGAGATAGTGGTCAAACGCGTGCCTATCAACCATAAAAAAAAAACTGTGTAGCTTGGGATGGTGTCGAGCTAAGCTCAACATTGGCCTACTTGAATCTATTGACACCATCAGGCAGCAGGATCTCAGTAGACCTTACTGTTTTATAAATAACTAGCTGACCCGACAGACGTTGAACTGTCTTAACTACGAGTATGAACTGTCAAACGCGCGAAGTTATAGTTGTTAAGTTTTCTGAAATTTTATAATTTGCCGCTCAACTTTCTTAATTTTTAACCGACTTCAAAAAAGGAAGTTTTGTATTCAACCCGTACGTATGTATGTTTGTTAGTTCGCGTTTTTCTCGAAAACTATTGATTAGATTTGAATGGGATTTATTATTGTTATTCAAATGCATATTTTTCAAGGAAGGTTCTAGTATATAATACATTAGGATCTGATGAAGATCTCTGGAGTTAGACATTGAAACTCTTCAATAGCTAACAGCAAATGACACGCGATTACTGCGATCGTTTGTCTATGTATGGTTAACACAATTTAATGGGAAACAACAACTAAAAATTAAAAAGTAAAAAACTTTTTACAAAAAATAGAACCGACTTCCAAAAGAAAACAAAAAAAGTGCAAAATGATTTTGGAAGTTGGTTCTATTTTTTGTAAAAAAAGTTATATATACGTATAGAGTACAGCATTATACATACATATCCATACGAATGTAAAACAATACAACATAATGCACTTAGTTTGATCAGTCCATCAAATGCACCTATCACGTATACATTTACTTGTCTTGGATTAGGTAAGCACTGGTAGTTTAATCCATTTTAGATTCTTGGTAGTTATTTAGAAAAGCTCGATTTCGGTACATTATTTGATCTCTCTACTGAAGAGCTACATACTACCTCAAAGCCTCTCCACGATAAACTCAAATAAACCCGAATTCGAATGACATAACAGTTGAATTATCGAGTATAGTTAATTGAAGGCATACGTACGTGTGTCGCAACGAACCGCTGTGACTGTGGACGCCGAGGATTGGGAAGAAATGGAGAGCTCACGTGCTAGATAGATGTATTCGCTTTTAAGCTGAAAACATCCATACCTACGAGTACTTATATTACATAATATTATCAATGCGAAAGTAAATCAGGACGTCTGTCTGTTTGTTATCTCTTCACATCTTAACGGCTAAATTTAATTAAACTTGGCTCGTGGATAAACTATATCCTGGAATAGTACATAGGTTACTTTTTCCAAGACTCCCTTTAGATAATTTTTGACTTTCACGCGGGTGAAGCCGCAAGCAGAAGCCAGTACAAGGTAATATTGATTAACCTGGGCTTTACATTCAAGCTTGGTAATCTTATACACTTTTAAGGTATAGTGGAGTGGCTATCAAAAATTGGTCATGAGCACTCCATTCTTGTATCCTCATGTCATTTGGGGAGTTGGCTGGAGCGACGGCGACGCGCGGCTAATTCGGCGTGCCCGATCTCCGTCATAAATTGTGCTAGAGCGCGCAGCGTGATGCCGGCTCGTCTTACCGCTACAGCGTCTCACAGTTAATTGACCCAACTTAGATATTTATATTAGGGTTTAACATATTTTATTTTAAAGTATGGATTTGTGCGATTGTGGGAATTTCCTTCGTATGATTCTTGTTTAAATTACTTGTCGTTACAGCAGATTCTGAATTTTCGAACCTGGTCAATGATCCCATCAGATCTGCCACTGACCATGGGTTCTCCCGACATCAAGCTTTATTTTAACAGATAGACCGTGAAGTGTAGCTAACAAATTGGTGATCGCAAAATTATGATAATATTAACATAAGAATAGGAATTTAATTTGTTCAGCTGTCTCTTACGACACACAAATCATAATACGAGATTGCTGGACTAGGAGAAGAACAGGTTATATGATAGACTTAGGTATTAATGTCTTTAATAACATTACAATATGAGGATAGAAGGCTGTGATTGCAGAGAACTTTATTGAGTCTAACAAGTTGATCGTTCAAGTGGATGGGTTCGTGTCCCGGGATGCTTTACAGGAGTAAGTGAGTTGGATGATTGTTGGAACTAATACTGCACTGCATACAAGAGACGAGTCCAACAATTAATGTTAAGCAGCACACTTCAAACAATGGTCCTCGATAAGATTAGCTGACATTTACATAGTTTGCACCTGTATTTATTAGTACTGGTGTCCATAAACGGCAACAGGTAAAGTCTATAATCATAAATTAGGGTTCCTAGTTCCTGACCTACAGGCTACACCTCGGAACAGCTATCTAATCACAGGCGTGACTACTGCCAATGGTTAGCCATTTATGTTGAATTTACTGGCAGAAACAATTACTAAGCTTTCCTAAAGTTAACAGATGGAAATCTATAAATCACAGCTCAACAAGAGCCCGAGTATTCAAAGCAGTATTTAAGTGAAGGGAACATTTGTAATATATCGTAAATTATCGATTAAAATCGGTTTGTGTGCGCGTGAGACAAAGTTATGTACGCAGCCAACACTACATCAATCCTGCGTGTAGGCAGTCCGCACTCGGGATATAATAACAGACATGTTTATGCAAAATATACTATTCAAAGGCTCTATCGCTTAATATCGACGAAGACGAAATTTAGAAACGGTCGAGTCATCAGAGTCACGTCCCCGGCCATAGCAAACGATCAATAAGTTAGAATCAACAGTAACAGTAGCCAAATAACTGGCTCTAATCCGAGTCGAATCGCCGGATATTTTTCAATAACGCACAGAATCGATGATCGGAATAGTTAGTGAGGAGTTGGGACTGGATCGCTCGCTCGATTCGTTTTTTTGTGTGGGAACATTTCGTTTTTCAATCACAAGCTAACCTTTTTACGGTGCTGGTGTACGTCGAAGGCGATAAATATCGAAGCTTATGGCCGCGGTCGGCTTTGAACTGCGCGTTTTATCCAGATTGCTACACAATTTTTTGGGTGTTCATATATTGTGGAGAGCGGCGTGTCCGGCGCGTGGGCACTGTGCACCGGCCCGACATTTGTTTTACACGACGCAAACTTGCTAAAAACTTCGAACATGATAATCACCGCTGTGTGCTCACTTTTCTGCTTGTCCTGGAATACTTTACTTGTTTACAAGGCCAAAAATTTCCTACCATATTCACTCTCTGTCTCTCTTGCTTGCAAGCATTCAAAGTTATCTCAGTGATAATGGCGCCTGTTACTGACATTAAATTTGCAGTAAAACATCAGCATCAATATTCGTAAAAGCGATAGGATAGGCATCGATGTTGAAACCAGACACGTATCTCTCTATATCAATATTCTCCTGTTCTTAATCGTTTCTAGAACAACTTGCGTAAAGCAAATAGGCATCGGGCTAATAATAATCCGCCAAAATCTGTTCCGCGTCTATTTATAGTGCCTTGCGCAAACACAGATTTCAGACAGCCTTAGTGTCGCGTCGGTCGGATGACGAGCATAGTGTGCACCACTCAGAGGTCGCCGGTACTTACATAAACAACATAATATATTCGCGCCGAATCGCCATCATTTCAATATTGGTAGAATAAAGTGAGTTGACGTGATAACAAGATCTGTGCAAATAGATAAACATAATACTTTATTAATGACTGATCACTCGTGTGCTCAAGAGTCGAGAGCGATTACCGAGGTTTTACGATTCGGAAATCGGTTGTAATAGTGGGGAAGTGCACCATGTTTGTGCGATCTTAATACTGTAGGTGATTGACTGCCGAAGATTTTGTTTATAGTTGATAAACAAAATTGTGGATTGCAATATGTTTCAAAAGCAGGTCCTGTTAGCAACCATTAGTAATATCTTAACTAATGACAATGTTTGTCCAGCTCTATTTCCGACCGATGCATGGTTCAGGAACTAGTGCAGCCACATGTTACCGTCCTGCTTATGACTGGTTCCTCATTAATTAGATTGTTCCCAGCACGGACCGGACAAACGTGCTCCTTTAGCTTCATCTGAATAATTGTATCAAAAACTTTCTACAAGCGAGGAATGTTTGCAGTTCTAGTCCTCATAGTGTGCAGTTACGTCATGATTTGCACGAGTTCTCTGGAATATGTGTCCAAGATCATACATTTTTTTGTTGTCATTCGTGTGTACACTAAATTGTGTTGCTCCTGCTATACCCAGTGTTGGGCTTGGCGTTCGGGGCGTGTGGGACGTGGGCGTGCGTTGCGCAGGCGCAGCCACGCGCCCGGTTTCATCGCAACAAAAGACACACGGGTGACTTTTGACTTTAGCCGTGCGGTTAAGCTTCATAATATAATTGAGCTCGAACAAAATCCGGCCGGGTATTACCATACAATGGGCCAGTCGGTTCCGTCGAGCCCGCCAGGTCGCCGAGGGCAAAAAAACACTACCACTTGCCATCCCGCACTGACGACAACAACGCAACGCCATCGCGCTCACAATCAAATTGATACTCATTGTCCTCGATATAGATTTTAATTTCGATTGCTGGCCGGTGCTCTCGAGGCGTTGTCGTTTCCAGGGGGAGGTTGGCAGGCGTCCATCGAAGGCAGCCCATCATGAGCCCGACGACTGTTTGACGAGTGACAAGAGTCTAAAAAACGCACAGTGTAAGTTACCTACTGGCCAAGCGAGTTGGGATGTTCGCAGTTTTGAGTTATTGCCTGGGAGCAGTGGTTTTTGCGCGCTCGCCGCCGTGTCCCGCGTGCTCTGTTGCACTGAATGCTTCTGATTGATGGGTTTTGTTTGCTTTTCTGTCTCGGACGACGAGCGTTGAGCTTTTTGACATTTCCAGTTTGTTTTTTACATTTTTGGGACGTCATGCGCATCTTTAGCGGAGTTTACATACAGTATTGTGGAGTAATTGATTGTTGGACTATGTTGACGAGCCGCGTGGGACGCGGCCCGGCCAGGTGGTCTGCACGTAGGTGACAATACACAATTGTGACGTCTTTGAACGCATTTACCGCTATCACTGGAGTATCGCTAGTTGTAAAAATGTCAGGTTTATTTTACTTTTCGATGGGTGCTACGCTTTCGATAGTTTGTGGTTTATTTACATTTTCAAGTTTCATCTGTGGAATCGCTTTCTGTTGCGACTTTCAATTAGCGTTTATTAGCCGCAGAAGCTTAAAAATTAAAGGTTTGATGGACATATTGAGGCAGATTTAGTTTTTTGTGCCACTCAAACACATCTTCAGGTTTTTAGTTTAAATCCAAAATCTTCACACATTTAATGAACACTTGATTTTTCTATCCCTAACCACTAAACGCCTGCCAATGACAATACATAGCGAGTGTCACATGTGTGCGTAACTTTCTACGCCCGTCACCGCAGTGCGTCTGCGCTCACGCCCGTGCCGCCGCATCCGGGTAACGCATTGTATGTGCGTTTGTTTGTTTCACTCACAAACGTGACGAAAAACACACCGACGGTATTTTTGGGTTTAGAAAATCTGCGATAGTTCTGTGTTCCATAAAAGTAATGCAGAAAGAAAATATTTAATAGGAGAAGTGCAAAGTCCTATCATTTCAGGCCCCTGGAGTTTGCAATATGTTTAAGCTAAGCGGTGAGCTTCAGGACACATAGCTTTCTACTGTTTTAACAGAGAAGTATAACACACATGCACTACACACACACCCCTAAAACCTAACAAGCACAACTCATATATCACACACACAAACTACTTACTATACGAACACTAAACACCCACCAACAAATTCACAAACTTACCTTTCATTAATGTTAATGCCATAACTCAATTCTATTTGATTTAATTTATTTTTAAATGTTATATTCTAATTTAATCATTGATGAGCTATGAGCGCTCCCTGCTACAGTAATTTATATCTTTATTATGAATCTTTACATGCATTCGAGATAAGGAGACCAGGTGACCCATAGCACAGGTTTTACTTAGTATGGGCTCCTGTCTCCCCTCTTCAAACTGTTTCCTTCATGAACTATAATATATCATTTGTTACTTGTGGAAGAAAATAAATAAATGTTATAATTATTAATATATTAAACAACATAATTATTATGTTTACATATAAACTTAAGTTAAAACTTTCTAAAACTGTCTTATGTCGCCACTCTTTTCGGTTTGATATCTTACGGGAACTCAAGAAGTTCTTTATGGTTTTCTTCCTTCCATAAATAGAAAAACTTCCAGCTCCTACAAACAAGTTAGCAAACAAACCGACACACGCTACAACTTCATACGTCTAAATACGTAGTTAATTTTATCCGTCGCTCCATCACGACTATGCTAATTGTGATCCTGATTGCCGCTACGTACTCGCACACTAGTACTTACCTATGCACTGTCAGTGCAGCTTATGTCGCTAACTTCAAGTTATTGTTGCGGTGGGAATTAATTGATTTTAAAACAACTAGCTTTTCCTTTTTCAGGATGCAAGTCAGCTGGTTGAAAAGTATTTTGACATTTACAAGCTTATGTATCAGGTAAAAAACCGGCCAATTGCGTGTCGGAATTTGCATATTTGGGGTTCCGTACCAAATGAGGGAATTATATTTGTAATTAGTATTTATTTTTTAGAAAAATACACGTAATAATAAACATTATCACCAAATTTCAAGTTCATAGGTCAATGGAGCAGTGGTGGCCCAGTGGTATTGGATGCGACTTACAAGTTGTAGGTCGTGAGTTCAAACCCAGGCAGGCGCTTTACTTTGTGTAAATTATTTCATCACCACTGCTCTCACTACGGTGAAGGAAAACATCGTGAGGAAACCGGCATGTCCTAGAACCAAAAATTCGAAGACATGTGACATACACCAACCCGCACTGGGCCGGCGTGGTGGATTACGGCCCACACCCTCTCTCAGAGAGGAGGCCTGTGCCCCAGCAGTGGGGACAATAAAAGGCTGATGACGAGTGACGAAGTCAATGGGAAGTTAAAACCCGGCCAAGTGCGAGTCGGAATCGTCGAATCACATACTTTTTTAAATGACTTATAAAAAAGTAAAACTAACTTTTACATGAACTTAAAAATTATAATTAAGACTTAGATAAGCCTACAACTATAATATTTTATGCTTATCCTTAAAGCAGTGTAAGAGACGTACACGCCTAAAGTTTTAAAGAAAATGTTATAGTTACAACTACAACATTTTCTAGTTAACGTTTTTATTTAATTAAAGCTTGCCTTAAAAAGATTTTAAATTATCTGTACTTTATTTTATACTTTTTAATATTAGAATTTATTGAAATACTTATCCTGACACCAGGAGCGTATCAACTCTCAACTCTAAGGTCGAAAGAGTCAGTACCTGGGACAGCAGCAATCTGACATTATTCTTCTAGCCAGCTGCCCTGTAACTTCTTGTCAGTCAAAAGAAAATCGAATCTATACGGCCAGTGTGCTACTTTTCAAGACAAATCTAACTAGACTTACCTCATTGAACTACATTGTTAAGTTGAGGGTTTCATATGATGACTTTCCAGATCCAACATCAGACCCTGGACTATACCTGGAACTATGGTTTTAGTGAAGACAATATCGACGAGATCAAACCATACGGCACTTTCTTGTTTAGTATCTATGGTACTCTTCTAGCTCTATCATCAGACCCTAGTCACCGCCTAGTTTATTGACATTTGTCAGAAAGTAGGTACATGTCCAATGAGTCTAAACACGACGATGCTATGTTTTATGGTTGAAGACCCTATATATATGTATAATCAGACCCTGCTCACCTTCTAGTATAATAACACGAGCCAGTACAAATTCAATAAACCCAAACACGATAGTGCTATCTTGTTTAGTTGAGGAGTTGGTATGGTCACCTTCCAGTTTTATCATCGGACCCTGGATACCACCACCACTAAATGTAATATCACTTGGAAATAAAAAATAAAAAAATAAAAAAATATCTTTATTTCAGACCTTACGGTCCATAAGTTGTTAGTGGTTAGTAACAGATTGTGCTTACATGCTATGTTAGTGTTATTAGTACTTACATCAATTAAGCTATGCCTAAACTTATCCCCACCCAGTGTCTTTGGATGGGGCAGTCCACTCTGCCAGCAATCATTTTCAGGATGCTGTTCCGAGTGCTACGCAAGCGTTGCAGTAACGATGCCGCTTTCTTACGCATTATGGCGTGAAAGCCATCCGTACGAGCCTCAGCAAACATTCCCGACGCACTGCAACGTCGCGGCAATCGCAACAGCATCCCGAAAGCGTTGTTGTATTGTACGCGCAGGACGTTGTAGGCTCGGCTCGTATATGACACCCACAGACCGCTCGTGTAGAAGGACTGTCAGAACGCCTTAAATAAACTCACTTTGACGTCTGCCGTGCAGCGAGCAAACCTACGGGCGAGCATATTACTCCTCACCGCCAACGCCCTGCGCTCGCGCTCTATGTCGCCATCATCACGAAGATCACTGGTGACAACATGACCCAGGTATTTAAAACTATTCACCACATTTAGTACTACGCCGTTGAGATATACTGGAGGTACACGACGGGGCTGTTGTTTAGGTGCCGTAAACACTTACACCTCGCTTTTTTTTGAGTTGTATTTAAGGCCGTGCACCTCCGCATAGGCCTCGCAGATCGTGAGTAGCTTTCTCAGTCCGCTCATCGATGGACTGAGCAACACCATGTCGTCCGCGTAACTTATGTTATTGACACATATACCGTCTATATGACAGCCGACATGTGTGCTGCTCAGCCGCTCGATAAGCTGATTAATATATAAATTAAACAACAGGGGCGAGCTTAACCCCCCCTGTCAAATACATATCCAATAAGCTGAAACGCGATGGTTCTATCTTGTTTGGTAGCGGAGATCTAATGGCTACATTCCGGCACCATCATTAGACCCCAGGCACCTCCTAGTGAAAAATCACTTTTCAATACATATCGAATGAGCCCAAACGCGAAAGTGCTATCTTATTTGGTTACAGAGATCCTTTGGTCACCTTCCGACTCCGTCATCAGATCCTGGGTACTACCTAGTGTAAAATCACTTTTCAATACACATCGTATGAGTCTAAACACGATCTTGCTATCTTTTTTGGTTGCGGAGATCCTATGTACCACCTTTCGGCTCCATCATCAGACCTCTAAGCATTACCTAGTCTAACGTAACTTGTCAAAATATGTGCAATGAGACCAAACACGATGGTGCCATCTTGTTTGGTTGAAGAGATGCTATGGCTCCCTTTCAGTTCCATCATCAGACCAGCATCATAGTACTATGTAATTACATTGGGCACTTAATTTTATAATTAAAGCAAGTTTCAGCTCAAAGACCAGAAAGTGTTTGAAAAAAGGGTTACTAATTTTTAACTGAATACACACAAAACCAAAGCAAGTTAATATAAAGTTTGAGACAATATAGACTTATAGGTTTTCCTGTAATCTCTAAGTAAAGAAGTAGTTTCGGAAAAAAAAAGTGGGGGATCAATTTTAGTTTACTTTCTTAAATAACTTTAAAACTTTTTATTTTAAAATTATGAAAAAAAATTGAGACCGTGAGGGTCTCAATTTTTTTGCGCCCTTTCATTTGATATGTCCACGGTACAGTTTAAAAAACTTTATTTTTAAATTTACCGATCTAGTGACCCACACATTCCAAATTATTTTATTTACGTTACTTGTTCGTGTTGGGGTCATAGAAATACACCTGTGTACCAAATTTCAACTTAATTGGACCATTAGATTCGGAGTTAATTGGTTGTGATAGACGGACAGACAGACAGACAAACAGACAGACGCACGCGTGATCCTAGAAGGGGTTCTGTTTTTTCGAGTTTTTATCTAAGAGATCTATCCCTTCAAAGGACTTTGGTAAATCCTTATGCCATAATACTGACCACAAGACGTAGGTGTGTATGTCCGTCTATGTACGCACATGTACAAGTAACTAATATGCACCTGATGTAAGCAATGACGATTATCTAAAAAAATTAGGCTGACCATCGACGAAGTGTGCTTCTGTGAACATACCTGATGCCTACATCAGGTATGTTCACAGAAGCACACGTCGTCGATGGCTTCCATGCCATCTCTAGACAGAAATCTGCCTCTGCTGTGCAGACTGCGGGCTAGCTCCAACTCCATCCTGAAAAACGTAGCAGGGACGTATCGCTCTCCTTTAATAGGTGATGTTATTCGGCGATGCGTTAGGAATAACAACTTATTTTTGCTTATCCCAAATAAATATTATGTTATTTTTATTTTATTTAGGGCTTGCTCAACCCGTTCTTTTTAACACTCTAATAGTTACAAAGTTCCTAGTGTCTTCTTAATCAGCTCAGTATATCCCCAGGCTTCCTTCGCCCTATACCAAGCAGTATGTCTTTATGTATGTGTGTGTGCGTAAAGTCCGGTAGCTAGATATAGTTGTGATTACTTACGCGGCGCGACGTGACCGCCGTACTAACGAGCCTCCATCGATCGCCTTCTTATATTATACCTAATTATAAGGAAATATCCTGTCTACTTACAACCTTCAATGTGCTTTGAAATCCTCATAGCAACTAAGTCCCTCTTAAGAATTTTTTAAGACAATCAATTAGACATGAGAATTTGAAGGTAATAGAAAATGCTTCACTACTAACAATTTCATAGAAACGCTAATATTCAGAAATGCCTACGGAAAAAAAACAACGAACCCCAGGAATGACCAAGACGACACCAGAACGACACTAAATAACTCCATATTGACATATCGTGTCGTACGAACAATTTTAGAGAAACTTTGACAATAAATAAAACAGGTAATGATATGCAGACAGTTTCGCGTAAGTGCCGCTGTCCACTGAGGCGTAACGTCATAGATTCGTGGTCGCGCCACAAAAACGGCGCATCGAAGCATGCGTTGACAAACGCTCGTCGCTCGTGTCAATACCGCACGCGCGAATATCTGTGATAACACGCATGAGTGGGGTGGATGCCTAATGCACCATTTCGAAAGAGGCTGTAAACATTTTTTGCGGCTTTTTAACATGCTCCAGTGATTGATGATTTAGTAACTTAAAGCACTGACTGTCGAAAGTATAATGTTACTAATCATCAACTTAAGCACATTTCAAGTAAAATTTGTAGAACGTAAATAGTTCCTCTCAGTCTAAAAATAGAAGAGCCTAGTTTTTGTAGCTACAATCATTATTCTTTTAATTGACCATTCAAAGTAGCAATGAACTCAACAGATGCTTTGGCGCTAAGCTAGCCACCAGCCACTATAGCCATTTCGCATTCTTTTGAAAATTAAATCATTACAAAGTAGGTATCCAATTCAACACATCAAATCCTAATATCATAAAGAGCTTAGCATATATAATACGTATTTCAACCGGAAGAAACGAAAATTAATGCTAATGACATTTTTTTAACAATATTTTGAATATTAATATTGCAACTGTGTGTATACAGTCATCATTTATAACTTAATAGGTATCATTAAAAATAAGTGTTTCTATACTAACATCAATGGTTATGATGCAATATACACAATATGTGTGTAACAGTGTTTATGATAAGGACCAAGTAATAAATAGGGGCATTTTTCATAATGCCCGCTCATTATGAAAAATGACAATCTACTTCGGGCGAAATACACAATTATAATTTGAACTTCCTTATTTATGACGTTGCCTCGACATTGTAAATATTTCCGTGTGGTCTGGGGTAATCTGAAAATACACAGGTATGGTGTGGTGGCGTGGGTCAGTATCCTGTAAAAGACAATAGTTACAACACGAAGAATAGTTTAATATCAATGCACAGTAACTTGACACAACAGAATTATGGATAAGTTTATCTCTACGGGTCACTGCGCTGGCTGCAGAGGCACTCCCAGATTGGGAGTGCCTCTGCACCTTCTTCTATATTTTTCCTTTCTTTATAATGTTTTTTTTAATGTATCTTGCGCCTTTTTTTCACTGTTTTTTTTTTTAATATTTAGTCCAAGAGAACTTAGGGCACCCCGACACGGACAGCTTAGGTTAGAAGTAGGAGCCCCGCGAAGCGGATCTGTCGACCACCTCGTCTTATACGGGGCTCCGTCGTCTTTCCTTATTTACGACCCTCGTTAGCACATAACATCTCCCTATAATATTGATTCTAGGTTTGAAATTAAAATAACAGTAATAAAACCTAGTTTTAATTATTCGGCTCCATATTTGACTAGCGTTATAAAAAAATGCTGTCATATTGAATATTACAATAGTTGTTATCACACTGCCCTCTCACATTGGACATGTTTTAAACTGCCCGGGCATTTTTTATAATGTCCTAATAATCACTTAGTCCATAACATACCTATACAATATAGCTAAAACAAATCTTGCAAAAACAGCAAAAGTTTTGTAAGGCAATCGTGAAGGACGATATTATAATTAGAATTATTTTTAGTACAGCTTTACTACGTGGAGCAAAAAATATCACACATTAGCGTACCTAATTGTATTACTTAATTATGATCAGAACAAAGCTTTGAGAAACGGTCTAGAATCAAAGCCAGGTAAGCTATGTTACATGAAATTATTACTCCTCTCAAACTTGTCAGAATAGAAGCTAAATAGCTTTTGCCATTGATTTCAAAGCCGAGGTGGAGTTAAACTTCCAGTTATACTTAATGTGGCTGGGGGATATCTAAAATCCTTATTTCAGATAGAGTGCAAGTAAAAACCGTCTGACTTTCGCTCAAAGTCAAGTTTTTTATTATATTGTCTACTGCCTGCATTAGATAGATTATTGTTTTTTTTTTTATTCTTGATGTGCCTATCAAGAATAAAAAAAAAAACAAAAAAAAAAGCGTTTGGCCACTACCTCACCTGACGGTAAGCGATGATGTGGTCGAAGATGGAGCACGCTTGCCTAGAAGTAACCTATTCACTCTTGCCTTAAAGACTCCTAGTATATGTCTAGTTGCATGAAACTAAACATAATTCAATGCTGGCATGGGGCGTAAGCAGCTAAGGAAACTTCCGTCCTCGTAGAAAGTTAGTAGAATAATAGAAAACGATGAACTAGCGGTCTGCCGTCATTTCCACTTTATTAGCACTAAATTAAAAGACTCGAAATGCGATTCCTCACGAATCATAAATTATGTACGCCTGTAAACCTTGTGATAATTATTACACATTCATTTCGGTGACAACGCGATAAATCTCTGGAGAAAGTCTCTCTGGGTGGCGGTAACGCAGAGGAAGGTAACGCAGGGGACATGACACCGTGTCAAAGCTCTCAATTAATATAAATTGGTGCTTAGCTTACATTTTGATTGATTGAATGCTGGAAAACCAGCCATCGAGAAAGTCTGCTATCTTCTAATTCAAATAATTCTTCTGAAAAAAGACATTTTTGCAAAAGTGTCAGTGTTGCACCGGAGGAGTGATTTGGCAAAAAAATAAAATAAAGGCCTACTTGGCATGACTTGAATGCGAAGAAAATGAGCCCAAATTGTTATTACGTGAAGAGCTCGTGGCTAAAGTAATAACAGCCGCACGGGTCGATCCATCAGGTTAAGCTACGCTTGCCGGGGTTGGTCCATGGATGGGTGATCATCTTTACGTCTAGACTTCTCCGTGCCTCGAAAAGAACGTTAAGCCGTTGGTTCCGGCTGTCAATCGTGAATCTTTAACAGTCGTTACGGGTCGTCAGAAGCCCGAAAGTCTGACAACCAGTCTTACCAAGGGGTATCGTATCCAGTTACTGGGTTGTGGAGGTCAGATAGACAGTCGCTCCATGTAAAATACTGGTATTCAGCTGCATCCGGTTAGACTGGAAGCCGACCCCAAGATAGTTGGGAAAAGGCTAGGCAGATTGATATAGTTATCATTAATATTTAACAAGAAAGTGTTTAGTATTCGGTAACAACAGTCTTCACAGTCACTTTTTCAGTTTCGTACATGACGCAACTTCTTGAAAAACTTTACCTGACTGTTCACGCTTCACGGGCTTTGTGTCGTCAGAATCTAAATGCTCGTAGGTGCAGATGGAAAATAGTTGCCAGCTATTTATATCTTCCAAAAAAAAAACAAATTTACAGGCAAAAAAACTTCTAAAATAAGTCGTACAACAGCCCAAAAACATAGTAGACTTGTGTGAGGATTTGTTTGGTATCGATTGAAGCGTTAGCCGGCTCGGCGCGATTAGTATGCGGTGCGCGAGCGCGGCCGCTCCGCAAGCTGCTCTATTTGGGGACGCCCGATAAGTGCGGCCGGACGTCTGGCGTCGACGACGACCGTGCGTGATGCGCTACACTCGGCGACGTGCTGCATCCCGCCGCCGCACGCGCTGCCCATACATGCCGCACAATGATTTACTTCCAACTCCCAAAAATATAGGACAATAGAGTTCCTCCCCATAATCGAAGATGCTCCTCATAAAGATCGCCACGACTGTCCGTCACGACTTCTGTTCTGTTCGGAGCACATTTTAATATGTCTAAATTGACGTGATTTGCATAATAAATCTAGTAGACCTCCCTGAAAAACTAAGAAACACAATTTATAATGCAACATTTACTGAAGCAATAAATTCTTATTAATTTATCACTTTATTTATGACTGTAATGACCTGCTGCATGTCAAATATAATGTGAAATATATTTGCTACATCGACAAGCGTCTCTGAGATTTAAATTAGTATTTACGCAATAGGTTAGACTTGTTTTTATAACAGGTTGTAAAAAAATTGCAAGAGATACGCAACATTGACAAGGTAGAAATTTATCATTGATATGAACGACTATTTAAAAGCCTGATTAAATTAGGTCCCAAGCTCTAACTAGGAGTGACACTTAGGTCTAGTTTTAATTGAGTTGATAAGCTTATTTCCATTACATAATTAATTACTGCGCCTAGTGACTTTCCACTTTCATTAGCGACTCTCACTCTCCAAATTAGCTTATCAAAAATACAGATGCATAAGTTATTTGCATAGTGAAAAGTAAAGTCACGGTGTGTCAAACTTTCTGAAAATGTGTGCTTTATGAAGTGGAGCAGCGTTCGCAGCGTAGCGTCACGACAGGAGGAAAGCTTCCCTCTGACACGGTTTCCCGCAAGGTCGACGGCCGCGCCACGGTCGCGCCCAGCACTGCCACAGGGACATGTCACTCCACAGCTCTACGTCTCACTTACTTCTAATTCTAATGCTATACGGACCATGTCTGTATGAGCAAAGGTAAATAAGTGGAAATCTACTAGAGCACGCACGCAAGATGGCCGATGTTCATTTGAAGCAACTTTTTTTTTTGTGGGGTGGGAAATCATCCAATGACATCTTCCGCTCTGGGTGGAGCGGGAGGTTGTGTCAGACTCTTAATGACTAAACCCCACCCCTGTTCCTTCCCTGCCTGAGTGCCCAGGGGTGCGGTAACTGTATTTTAGTTTTTAGCAAAGGTCATGTCCTGAAACAGATGAAAATCTATTAATACGTAAAAGCGAATAGTCTATACCATGCTAGTGCAGCTTTTTAAAAAATCTGTCCGAGCACTGTACAGTGAACGTACAGTACATAGTTCATCTAAACAATACTTTATCTGAGCTTAAGGCCCTACTACCGGCCAAGTGCCCCGGGTGCCGCCCTACCTCCGTCGCGTAGTCGAGGCGTATTTGACGGACAGAGCCGTCATCTACCCCGGTCATCAGGGAGAATGGAACCGGCGAGAGATGTCGTGCGGTGTTCCACAGGGATCGGTCCTGGGGCCGCCTTTGTGGAACATCGGATACGACTGGGTGCTGCGCTGCGACCTCCCCATTGGCGTCAGCGTAGTGTGCTACGCTGACGACACGCTAGTCTTAGCGCAGGGGTGGTCGCACGAGGCGGCGGCCGACCGTATGACACGCGGGGTTGCGACAGTCATAGGGAGGATCCGGCAACTGGGACTCGAGGTGGCTTTGCACAAGTCCGAAGCCATGTGCTTTCATGGCTATCGGAACGAGCCACCGGAGGGTTCCCAGATCACGGTAGGAGGGGTTCGCATCGGCGTCGAGGGTACGATGAAGTACCTGGGACTCGTCCTCGACAGCCGGTGGAACTTCGTCGAGCATTTTCGACGTTTGGCTCCCAGATTGGACAGGGCCGGGGCCGCCTTGAAGCGGCTCCTACCCAATCTGAAGGGGCCAAACGCCTCCTGCCGGAGGCTCTACGCGGGGATCGTGCGGTCCATGGCCCTCTACGGGGCACCGGTGTGGGCGCGTTCATTGACGCAGCGTTCAACGCGCCAGATGAACGCGGCCCAGAGGGTCATGGCCATCCGCATCATCCACGGATACTGCACGATCTCCCGTGAGGCGGCGAGCCTCCTTGCCGGACTGTCACCGTGGGATCTGGAGGCAAAAATCCTCGCGCACCTGTACGAGTGGCGCGAGGAGGCTAAACGCCGGGGCGAAACTCCGCTGCCGCGACAACTCGCGGCTCGGCGGACAGAGCTCCGGCAGGATCTCATGGTGACATGGAGAGAGCGACTGTCGCAACCCAGCGCTGGGCACGCCACCATCGAGGCGGTAGTGCCCCTCTTTGAGGAGTGGCTGGAGAGGCGCCATGGCGCCCTCACCTTCCGCCTGACGCAGGTGCTCACCGGACATGGCTGTTTCGGGAAGTACCTGTGTCGTATCAAGGCGGAGGTGACCCCTGCGTGTTTCCACTGCGAGGATCGCCCCGTGGACACGGTGGAGCATACGGTGGAGGTTTGCCCCGCCTGGGCAGAACACCGCCGTGTCCTCGTGGATGCGATAGGCGGCAGCGACCTCTCGCGCCGTGCCCTGGTTCAGGCCATGGTACGGAGTGAGAGGGAATGGGGGGCCGTCTCCAACTTCTGCGAAGCAGTAATGCTCGCGAAGAGGGAGGCGGCACACGTTAGGGAGATTCAACAGAGACCGAATCGCCCTAGCGCCCCCAGCAGCAGCCGTCGCAGGAGACGCCGGGGGCTGCGAGACGATCTCCGGCCACCGTAGACCCGGGCCTGCGGACGGCGAGTAGCGGGTAACTCGCCGTCCGATCAGCACCAGGCCCGAGAGTCGACGGCGCGTAGTGTTCCACGCGCGCCTCAAAGAGTTGTCAGCAAAGGACGGGGCCTGCCACGGCCAGTGCCTGCCCGGGGGTGGAGGATAAATTCGAAAGAGTTACCTCGCCCCCGGGCGCGTAGGGCAGGGAGGAACAGGGGTGGGTTTTAGTCAGTAAGAGTCTGACACGCCCTTCCGCTCCACCCCAGAGCGGAAAGAGTCATTAGATGATTTCCCACCCCCCAAAAAAAAAAAAAAAAAAAAAAACCGGCCAAGTGCCGCCCTCATTGAATAAAAAATCGTACCATAGCAAAGAAAAATCATAAAATAAAAAACTTTTTAACAAAAAATTCAACCGACGAAAAAGAACTAAAAGGCAAAAAATAAATAAACCTTTTAAGTCTTGAGTAATGAGCATATAATAATGAGCCGACTCAAAATTAGTTTATATAAAATTTGATATTTTATGTAGGTAAATATGCTCATTACTCAAGACTTAAAAGGTTTATTTATTTTTTGCTTTTTAGTTCTTTTTCGTCGGTTAATTTTTTTGTTAAAAAGTTTTTTATTTTATGATTTTTTGTGGCTCGTATCATCTTTTAACACCCTGAGGCTAATTTCTAATTCTTCATCATTCCTCTTGCCACTGAGCTGATGATATAACCATCTTCCATGAAGTTCCCAGGACATTGACCAGTTGAGGTTACTCGTAACTCCATTATTGTAAAGACGTCTTTTCTTCAAACCATATTAAGTGGTATTTGTCACTAAAACCAGTTTTTATATCTTACTTCTATTGTTTAGGAAAGGTATGGTTTCCATCATCAGCTCAGTTTCATGATGTGATGGTTCCTAAATGCAAATACCTGATTAAGTTATGAAAAGTAAACAGAAACAATATTTGTGCCAAATTTTCGAGGTTCTCTCTCAATTTTTTCAGGATCCCATGATCAGATCCTGATGTCCTTGACATGGGACCACCCTTGAGGTATACCCTATCTAAGAAAAGAAGAATCATCAAAATCGGTTCATAAATATCGGAGTGAGGGCCGAACATACATACAGAAACGCTAAACGTATCCACAATTTTCGAGGTTTTCTCTCAATTTTATCAGGATTCCATTATCACATCCTGACTTCCTTGACAAAAAACTACCCTTAAGGTATACCCTATCTAACAAAAAAATAATAATCAAAATCGGTTCGTAAATAACGGAGTGAGGGCCGAACATCATACAGAAACGCTAAACGTACCCACAATTTTCGAGGTTTTCTCTCAATTTTAGCAGGTTTCCACTGTCAGATCCTGACTTTCTTGACATGGAACCATCCTCAAGGTATACCCTATCTAAAAAAAAAAGAATAATCAAAATCGGTTCATAAATTACGGAGTGGGGGCTGAACATACACAAAAATATATATATATATATATACGTTCGAATTGAGAACCTCCTCCTTTTTTTTCGTCGGTTAAAAATAAATATTAAAGAATTCAACGTCACGTTTGTTACTTTAAGGATAAAGTATTTTTACATTGTTAAAACAGGAATACAAATGTTTCGTATTATATTATAGTAGTAAGCAAAAGTGTCAAAAACGGCCGTTTTTGGTACTTTTGCCTACTATTTTGCCATAAAGACGCCACATTTATTACGTTGTACTCGTAATTATGTATTCACACTTTCAGCTTCCTCTAAACTCGTCTGAGTCCATAGCAACACAACTGGGTCTCTGGGAGCGTTTCCGTGCCGTATCGTCGTCGTACGCACGGCTGTGCGCACGTGTGACGTGCGGGACGCATGACGCATGACTTGCTACGCTTTACGTCAACCACCAGGTCCTCATACATGGGTATACATTATGTAGGCACACAGAAATACGCTGCGGTTGTCAGTGTTATTATGAAGCTATAAAGTCACAGCTCTTGAAATCGGTACATCATATTTCACGTAAACTATTACTTTAGGCTACTGTCTAAACCATCTAGAAGCAAACAGTCAAAAATTAAATTGGCCAACCCATGACATTTTTTTACAAACACCGCCGTTGCATACTTTTCGTTACTTGGTGCATAAAGCACTACAGTTCTCGACAGCGATCCTACAATAGTAGAATCTTTTGCACATGACAGCTAAAACCTCTGTCATTAAACCCTCCGCATTATGCGACCAGCGACCAGCGTCCAGCACACAGCGACCAGCTGCCTCACGGCCATGTGTCCCGTACTTTATGACCTCGGCACGGTATTGAGATAGCAAAGAAGCTGAGTGCCGATAAGCGAATCAGTCCCGATAAACATAAAGTGTGTATGTTACGCCGTCAGCCGTCGACCACTGTCCGCTGAGGAAACTACGGGATCTTAGATAAGTGCACGATGTGTTCCACGCTTTATTGACTTAACTAGTCATATTTAGTTACTTGAAACTGTCAAAAAAACACTTATTCTAGTAAGTAACTTTATTAACAGGAACAATTTCGTAACTGAAGTCAATCTCGCCTTTTTACATCTTATAACAAAATCGTAGCAAATTGTTACGATTTTAGTAAATGCCACAAGAATCGTTCAGTCAAAATAAGTAATTTTATAATAATATAACCTTGGCACATAATCTTAATTTACAAAACATAATTAAATTAGATGTTAATTTAGTAATATTGTAATTAAGAAAAACAAACAAATTGAAACCCCAGTGAAGATCACGCGTAGGGCAAGGTTCATCAGCTCCGCGTGCGGAGACATCCTCGATACGTATCGTAACACTTACGCAGGTCCACCTTGCAATTTGCGCGACTCTAAAAATGTCAACGAGTTTTATAATGTAAGGTAATCGATACGCCGCCGACTAGATAAACAGGCGACCGGCCAGCGACGAGAATTACGAGAAACCTGCTCAGGACCTGAGTTACAGAGAGGTCTACGAGGACCTTCGCCTGATCAATGTGCGGGGCCTGAGTGGAATGTGGCACTTACAGCTCAGCAGAGCTTTTAGATACTGGAAACAGATTAAGTACAAACCCCAGAACTTGAAAAAAATGGAATAAAAACCGGTCAAGAGCGAGTCGAACTCTTTTAATTTTGGAGTCCTTTATTTATTTTTTTATTATTTGTTGCGGCATTGGAAATATGAAGATACAACCACAGCCGGTTCATGAGATACAGCCCGCTAATAGACAGACACCCAGCCTCCACTGGGCGTTCGTCAGATCATCCGTCCATTGTCCATTGGGTCCCGTTGGTTACCCTCTGGTACAGAACCCTAAAAAGATAGATTCAAACGTATGGGCAATCAGGGTACCAAAATATGTGAGCTTTTTCACAAAGTTTTCAACAACAAATGGATAAGTAAGTACCTAACAGGTTTACCTTAGTGGAATTACAATTGCATACAGCACGCCACTATTACGATTGCGTACAGCACGCCACTATTACCATTGCGTACAGCACGCTACTATTACTATTGCGTACAGCACGCTACTATTACTATTGCGTACAGTGCACTACTATTACCATTGCGTACAGCACGCTACTATTACCATTGCGTACAGCACGCCACTATTACTATTGCGTACAGTGCGCCACTATTACCATTGCGTACAGCACGCTACTTAAAAATTGCTTACAGCACGCCACTATCACTATTGCGTACAGCACGCCACTATTACCATTGCGTACAGCACGTCACTATTACTATTGCGTACAGCACGCCACTATTACCATTGCGTACAGCACGTCACTATTACTATTGCGTACAGCACGCTACTATCACCATTGCGTACATCACGCTACTATTACTATTGCGTACAGTGCGCCACTATTACCATTGCGTACAGCACGCTACTTAAAAATTGCTTACAGCACGCCACTATCACTATTGCGTACAGCACGCCACTATTACCATTGCGTACAGCACGTCACTATTACTATTGCGTACAGCACGCCACTATTACCATTGCGTACAGCACGTCACTATTACTATTGCGTACAGCACGCCACTATTACCATTGCGTACAGCACGCTACTATTACCATTGCGTACAGCGCGCCACAATTACCATTGCATACAGCACGCTACTTAACCATTGGGTACAGCACGCCACTATTACCATTGCGTACAGCGCGCCACAATTACCATTGCATACAGCACGCTCCTTAACCATTGGGTACAGCACGCCACTATTACCATTGCGTACAGCACGCCACTATTTTCCTTGTTCAACTCATATAATTGACGCGGGCCTGTTGCGACCAACACATTCTTAGGTAGTGTGTGCTATATAAGAAAAGAAAGAAAAATTATATATTTTGCACAGATTACAAACGCACATTAATTTACAAAAGCCTAGTATCCAAGCAAAAATTAAATAAAACTAAACTAATTAACTAATGCCTGGTGATCTCGTTTCTGGTGCGGTGCACAACTACGCGCCATAGATGAAACGTAGGTCTATGACGCCTCGATCAATGACAATGACATTAGGAGATCACTACAGCAAACAAAACGGAACGTACATTACATAATACAAACGTAAAGACAAGGAATATTACATTAATGAAAATGTGCGTCGTATCCGTACAAAAATGGTCATTGCTCAGCGAAAATACTGTGGCTTCGGACGGACCGAAAGTCAACAGCGCTGGTATTCTGCTATCATACTGTCAAATGTGTTACAACAACAACAACAGAACAACAACAACAACTTCAGTAACACATTAAACATCAGATTTCGGTGACACTGTGACTAGAGTCAGTTCTGCACTATCTCATGTTGATTACGATCTAGGGATAACTAAACATCCAATTATAACGGAACCGTATAATTGTACAAGCCATTGTTATTTGAACTTTTCAAAATAACAACTAACGATGAATTTTACCTATATTGTTGCCATCTTTAGCGCTAAGTTGTCCCATTCTTCTAAACTGTCACATACTGACGCTTAACTGGAATTGTGCTAAAAACTGTGGAGTGCGGGTATCTGGAGACCATCGTAATATATTCCCAGGTGCGGCCGGGAGGCAGGCAGGGTGAGTGGTGACACGCCAGGACTGCGCCTGCGCAGGCGCATGCGTGTGGTAATTGTGCGTAGACGACGCAATTACGGCATCCTCAGTACAAAAAATATGTTGACATATAGGTAGGTACTAATAGTGGATATATGGCGGAAAAATCATAATTTTTTTCAGTGCCTGAAATAAGAGAGCGTAAATGATATTTATGCGTCATCGTGTTTTATAAATAAAAAACTTCTCTGTTATCCCATAATTCTGCAAAACATGTCCCGACCATAAGTCTGGGTCCTATAAGTACGCACTTTACTCGCGACAGCGCAGACTGACTACTCTTGGAAGTTATTCAGAAATTAAACAAACATTATTAATATAATACAAATGTGCGCGAAGTCGACAGATCGGTTTTCGATCGGCCATTAATACACGGCTCATAATTTATCTCAATTATAGTGAGGTCAATATTCAAATGTAACAAGCATGGAGTCGTAAAGTGTTCATGTCACCTCATTAAGCGGAGCGCGCTAAGGCCGATCATTTGCGAAATCCTCACTCGAGAATGCCAAAGATCATGATCTGTTAGAATATTTTTCTATTGGAGGTCGTTGGAGCAGCGGTACCGCCACTAAATTGTCACCAAGTCACGCTACATTTAAATATTGATAGTGGTATCAGTTCGCTATATTCGGCTAACGAGCGCGTTCACTAAAAAACTAATATCAGTATATCACACTCATCCGCGTTTTGGACACAACCACATTCAATGAAACTCTCAAACGGACACAGCGAGCGCGTTGGAGTCGACATTCCGTATTTAAATATTTATTTTTAAATTAATTGAGTTGTTTATAAAACTTATGCAGTAAACTGAATAATTACTTAAATTACCTTTTAATTTAACGAAACGTGAAATAATTTCGATCAGAAATAAGAACTCAATTTTTATTCAGAACACTATCTTATGCTTACTTCGTTTCCATATTATGACTATATCCGTCTTTTACGAGCAAAAACGCAACAATATTGGAATGGTCACTGAGCACATTAGCGTGTACGTTAATACTGTCAAAATGTCATCTACCATTAGAAAAAAAATAATCGTGTTTTTAATTTGCTCTGAAATTGCGAACTTGTTTGTTGCTGCATGGAGAGTTGAGTTGTATTAGCATAAGATAGGGTTGGTTTTGTAAAAGCGCGCGTGTTTACGTCAACGTATATTGTTCTCCTTATATGGTAATATGCGAGCTTGTGCATGAAAAGTCGTACGTTTTTGTGGTGCGTGGTACTGGTGGTGGTACCATCTATAACTGCGAACACAATCAAGCGCGTCGTTCCGCGCCATCACTCGCCGCCATTATTTCGTCTTGCGATGTTCGCAACGACAATGTTTCCGAATGCGTTAAGCTCATTTCAGACTACGCTATAATATAATATTATATAGCATATAGTTCTTAGCACAAGAATAACGCTCATCATACATTTATTTAGAACGCGTTCACACTTTGCTATACTATATAATATGATTGGCTTGCTATACGCTATGAAATTGAGCGATACACTATGATATAAATGCTGTGATCGCGCGGCGCTCTCATCCGCACGCCTCGTAAGCTAGACGACACACGACACGTCTCTGGACACGAGCCTGTGGATACGAGCGACACGTCTCTGGACACGAGCCTGTGGATACGAGTGACACGTTTCTGGACACGAGCCTGTGGATACAAGCGATACGTCTCTGGACACGAGCCTGTGGGTACGAGCGACAGCGATTTATTTTCATTGTCTTTATCGTTTTTTTTCTATGGTGGACCTATGAAAATCAAATGAAACATTTGCCATATAGCATATTTGTTTGCGATTATGTCGCATAATATGAACGCAATGCTATATAGTATAGCTATATAGCTATTAATGTTGTACTACATAGCAGAATAGTATCATAGTCTGAAATGAGCTTAAGACTCTGAATATATACTGTAATTGGCTGATGCAACATTTTTATGATTTGCAACATCTGTAGTTTTGATAAAAAAAAAAACAATAACTGGTCAAGTACAAAGTTAAGTTGGGAACAGGTTAAATGATTGATCCTGGGAATGGAGGTTACATTACTTGAATACTAGATACAAACAGTAGACAGTCCAGTTTTAAAATATAAACCTAATAAACTATCTAGTAACCAAATATTTTTTAAACTGTGAAATTGCCTAATTAATGTCTGAAACTTTCAACAACAAACCAAGAAACTCTAAAACTTTCTTAAAAAAAGCTGATAAGTGCTTAACTTATCAAAATATGAATTAAATCTAGTGTTCGTTGAGCACTAAGCCTTACGTACAATCCGTGTACACGCGACGACTCCACCGCCGACCGTAGCCTACAAAAACATGTTCTACTCATTATGAAACACGAAACTACTGATATTTGAAGTGGGCTCGCTCGCCCCGCTCAGTTCAGCTCCGCTCCGCTCCGGGCGACAACCGGCCTTAGCGACAACACGACACATCAATATACCGTACTGTTATCTAGCAAGCCTTCAGTTGGGAGCAACCGGTATCGAGGCGAAACTATTCTAATAAAAATGAACCAAAACCAGTCCAAATTAATGATAACATGTTGGAAAATGGTGTGTACAGGCCGTCGCCGCCGCGCGTAGGATGAGCCGCTCCACTGCCGCGGTATCTGTCTATTTACTAATAACTTACCAAACTTAACTGTCCCGTCTTCCTCCGCTCTTCATACAAAACCGACAAATTAACATCGATCTTTCGAAATCTTAATTTGAAACTGAATTTATTGAAATGCTAAATACAAGTAAATAACCGTAATAAAAGTGTGATAGAGTAGGATTAAGCAATTAAGTAAAACTGTAATTCAAATAGGAATCTATCAGATTTGTGCACATCAAAGTATTTTAATGATGAGAACTAGCTGGCTGGAATACTTTCTTTTTACGGTAATCCTGCCTTAATGTGTCTAGACTAGACTGCTACTAACATCATTTCGAAAATATTTCTATATAAATTTAATTTTAGTATGGGCCTGTCACCTCATGAGTGATATAATTGCACGTTTGATCGGAGGAACAATGGTCGTGCGTGAGATCAATTTGATCAGTGTGTGACCGCTGACAGGCGCAATTGGTTCCTGATATATCGCACCTATCAATTAATCGCTTCTTTGTAAAATAATTGATATGTTACGACCATTCCGATCATTATGACCATTGTGTGGCTACCAAACGGCCACTATTACCCATTATCATAACATTTTAATACATTATAGTTTTACGACTCAAACCCGAGCTGTTCTCAGTGGTGAATGTGATCGTGAACAAATATCATCATCTCATCAATATTATATTTCACAGATATTCTTTAGAAATAAATAGCATAATGCTAGGTTTATTGGTGTTTGACGAAATTGAAACCTTAATAGTGAGTGGCTGATGAAACTGTTGGTAGGTCGTGTTGCTTGAAACTTGACTACCGACGGACATTTGTACCGACTTCACGTAATTTTCGAGTGTTTTGATCGGTTATTTGTGTAAATGCATGACAATAAATAAATATGGCGTAGGCAGAGAAATGCCTATTATAATTCAACAATACAGTGGCGCTTGCATATCGGATGCATCTTCTGTAATCATCTCTACTTAATGGGATGAGAAAATTGGTTATTTTATACTTTTCAAGTGTTATTTCGATACTTCCAAAAATATTTATATTTATTTGTTGGCATAATATTCCTCACATCTACACAAGCGTAACAGAAAACGAACCTGGTACCACCAACAAACATAATTAATAAACAGTCGCTTATCACGAGCTGCCATCACGGGCCCATCATAACACTTATCAACATCAGCAGCAGCACATAACATAACTCGTGGTGATCACGGCCACATCAGACCGATGGCCATAAAAAGCGGCCACATAAATATTGCGGCGGAGGAGATGGCCGCCTCTATGATACCACTAATTAGTCCCACCTAACTGTTCTGTTTACAACGTTTTTAATCAGGCTCGATGGGTGCCGTTTTAACACTCCACATATATCTCAATAATTGAGCTGGTTCAGTGGAGTCGTTTTTTTTTTTTACAGTTTCATCCTCAGGTGGGCTAAAGTTTTATTAGATTTTTTCTAAAATAAACTACTCATTAGCAGCCCAGAGTCTGAACTTGAATCATGACATCAGGCATAATAATGATAATAATAGCCTTTATTAACAAACATTTACAATTTATAAAAAAAAATGTTTTAAGACATCGGCACAGATTGTTTTGCTTTCGCATAGGCCTCCCCCAGGGTCTTCTAGTGATCGCGGTCTTGACAAAATCTACTCCACAGTACCCCTGCGGTGTCTTTTATATCATCGCTCCATCTTCGACATGGCCTCCCTCTCCGTCTTTTTCCTTCTCTAGGATACCATTCTGTTACTATTTTTGCCCGTTTTCTTGTTTGCTTCGTATCATATGGCCAGCCCACTGCCATTTGAGTTTTCTAATGGTATGTGACACGTCTGCGATATTTGTTTTCTTTCTTATTTCATTAAGCTGTATTCTATATCTTCTCTTCTCACTTCAGGCATAAAACTAGCAAAATGTACTATTTTTAATACACCTCTGCCGGGCGAGTGGTTGTTTCGTGTGTGATGTGATTAGAATATTCTTTTGTCGACGTTAATTCATACACTTCTTTCAGTCTCTGAAAAATCATTGCTGCTTCATTATTATTTTTTGTTTTTAAAGTGATAACTTTTTTAGGCGCGTTGGGCATTTTTGTTCAAGTTTTCAATTCTGCCGGCACTCCTGGAGTGCCACTCTTTTTTTTTGTTTTTTTTTTTTAAACTTTGGCCCCCACCCTAGGAGTTACTCCTGTATCGTGGGTGCGTTCACAAAGCAACGTGTAAACTCACATGCACAATACACGCAGACCCGGAACAACTATTTGTAGGTCATACAAATATTTTTTCCGTGTGGGAATCGAACCCGCGACACGCAGCGCAGCAGCCAATCGCTCAACGCACAGTGGTTGAGCGATTGGCTGCTGCGCTGCGTGTCGACAAATTATCCTTTGGGAAATTGGCAATCTATCGTTTGTCTATGCATCTAAAACAAATAAATGGAGGTATACAATTTCCGATGAGAACTAATTTCAGGCTGTTTAGAATTAAAATATGATACAACTTTAAAAAAGAAACACTTTTTTTGCTTCTGGCTACCCGTGTAATGGCCATCTCTCAATGTTACAGGTACTAATTGCTCGTTTAGGTTTTATTTAAATATGTAGTTCTTGTTTTGTATCGATTTGAACTGTAATTGACTTCATTTCTCAAAGTCACAGCGAATATAATATTGTTATGTTACAGCGCGCATGAAGAGCCCGAAATTTGAGCACTTATTAATATGTTTGTACGAATTTTAATTGAGTTGCAATAATAATTAAAACATCAATTGAGCCATTCTGTTGGTTTGCATTTAGGAATGCACACCAAATTTTACCAGTCTAACTACACAGCGTCGTTCGCGTCGCTATTAGGTATCTAATCATTTTCACTTTATTTCCAACTATAGTTGACCTTTTCTTAATTCTTGCCTTGGATAAAATTACAGCGTAAATAGAACAACATCATAAACATGGTGTGACCAGGCGATTACCTTACAATTACTTCGTAAAGAGGTGAGTATTAGTGGTCGTGTCGTAGGCGCAGGCGGCGGCGTGGGGCACAGATAGCCGGCGAACTGTTAGTCAGTTGCAGCTCAAGCCTTCCTGTTCTGAGGACTGTGGGTGTGCAGGACAACTTGTTCTGGGGCACTTACAGCCTAAAATTAGTCAAATAGATTCTGTATTATTGTTGGAAATTGTGGATAACTAACTTATGCCAGCGGCATCACTGGCCTGTTGGTCTAGTGGTTAGTGGCCCTGACTGCTATGCCGGAGGTCGTGGGTTCGATTCCCACCCAGGACAAATGTTTGTGTGATGAGCACGATCATTTGTTCTGTGTCTGGGTGTAATTTATCTATAATATGTATGTATTTAGAATTATATAAGTATGTTTATCAGTTGTCTAGTACCCATAACACAAGCTCTGCTTAACTTGGGACTAGATGGCGTTGTGTGATAGTTGTGGAATATTATTATATATTATATTATCACCCGCGTGATCCCAAGGGAACATTGGAATTATTCCAGTATAAACAGTATCTGATGTCCTATTTCAGGTCATGGTCTGGTGTGCCAAGTTTCCTAACTTGAACGAGAAGAGACACAGTTACTTTCACATTTATAATAGGTATTATATTATACAAGATAGAGACGACAGCAAATGAAAACACTGGCAAAACCATATTTACGAACAACTTTTGCTATGTGACCAACCCTGAAATCGCGAATTGATGTTTGCATAGCTCGACAAAATGTTCTGAACAGCTGTTTTTTAGGGTTCCTTACCCGAAGGGTTCAAACGGAGTCCTATTGCTTTCACCCACGTGTCTGTCTGTCCGTCGTCACAAAATTTTGTTTCGAAGAATTTTTTAACTTCCCATTGACCTATGAATTTGAAATTTGGTGATAATGCTTATTATTACGTACCTATATTTTACTAACAAATACCAATATCAAAAAAAAAAAGAAAAGGTATAAATCAGATTTTTTCTTTGGTAATTTACGCATTTGGTACGGAACCCTAAATGTGCGAAGTCCGACACGCACTTGGCAAGTTTTTTTTTCGCGATTTCTGGGTAAGTCCCAAATAGTAGAAGTTGTTCACAATGATGAGTTTGGCCAGTGTTTTTATTTTGCATTTATTGTAGACCTTGTGTAAGTATCGACTAGGTTTTGCCAACTGTTTTACTTCCGTGGCCTATCTCTTATGAACGGAGCATGTTTTGAGAATTATCAATCCCATATATTTTTGACTGTACGAGTATATCAATTGCTACCGCGACGCTTTCATTGATAGAATGTCATTTATCTCGAGCCTGTGATCTGTTTACTCTCCTGGCCATCGACCACTAACGAACAACCGTACTGTACAAGTGTACAGAAAATAAAAGAGTGTAAATAAAGATGACACATCTCACTAAACTGTATAAAACCCGCAAATGGTGGCAGCAGCGAGTCATCTGACTAATTTACGCTATCCTCCATGTTTGTGTCACTTTCCCGGTGGGTGAGCAGGTACCTAAGCTCGGCAATACCGGATTGATGCGGAGGTATTAACTTTCCATCTCTGACAACCTGCGAGAAAACTGGGATAGAACTGCTGATTGTAGATAGCAATAAATTGAACGTATTGCCTCGATGGTGTAGTGGTCATAAATGTGATCTTTGGGTTGGGAAAGCGTTTTTCAGTTTAGAAAATTCTCAATAACAGCCTGTAGTCTAGTTTTGTGCGCGGTCTGGTTCGCCGACGACGGCCTGAAAAGATGTGTTTGAACATTTTTGAAAAAAAGAAAACAAACTGGCAGGTGCACCTACTTATGTGGGCCATGCACCTACATCTACGTTTACCTTGAAACACAGACCAAAAAGAGCTTTTGATGGAAGGTACCACCTATCTTACCTAGCAATTATTTTTATGTAAAACGGGTATTGTTTATGTCAATGAGCTACACAGTAGGTTACCCTAAGTAAGTAGTTCCCGCTCGCTCGTGTAACGATAAGGAGGCAATGAACGGAGTGTCAGTACATCGGTAACATTTGCGACGAAACTCATGGTATATGCTAGTAATTGTTATCTAAAATAGGTACAGGTTTCATGAAATTGTTAAAAAAGGTTTTATATATAAAATAAAAGCTACTGTCTACTTGCATAACATTTCTCCGGTTGGTACCTAATTAAATTTGGTAGGTATAAATGCTGTCACATAATGTGGCTTAAAAAATAAATAGGGGCCTCTAACTCATACTCGAAATGCCATATTTATGGGTTGGTACTGAAAGTATAATGCTTACTGGCAAACATAGTTACGACAAAACTGGGTTTGTACTGTACAGATTTAAAGCGATCTACCGTTCCCAAGGGATGAAGTCGATAATAAGCATCATGGCACAATATTTAAAGAAAGTCAGCTCATTAGCGGTACTCTCCGGTCTCGCGCACAAGTACAGAACATTAGGTGTACTCGCCGGGCTCGCACACTAGTGTAGAACATTAGCTGTACTCGCTGCGCTCGCGAGCAAGTACTGAACATTAGCTGTACTCGCCGGGCTCGCGCACAAGTACAGAACAGTAGCTGTACTCGCCGGACTCGCGCACAAGTATAGAACATTAGCTGTACTCGCCGGGCTGGCGTACAAGTACGGAACATTAGCTGTACTCGGCGGGCTCGCGCCCAAGTACAGAACATTAGCTGTACTCGCCGGGCTCGCACACAATTACAGAACAATTACCTGCCGAGCTCAAGCCATGATACTGCTCGTTACCACATAGTAGTTAGTAGTTACACTTGTTGATACATGCCAGCCTTAGAAGGTAAGCAGAGCTATGCTGAATGAGCGATCCGTCCGCATGAGGTGGCGCCTGCATCGTTGATCAAGAAAAAAGCTCTGCTATTACCCACCTGTAGGGGGGACATTGTGAAAAATTTTAACAGGACTGTAACAAAGTTATTCCCAGTTCCCAGAGCAGGAGAAGTTATTTGATGATTTCAAATTCAATTTAAAAAAAAAATCAGTTGAATTTAACATGTCGGCCGCGATACGTGACATTCGTGACATTTCTATTGAGAGCGACTCCATACAGCCCATTCGTTCTGTCATAAAACGGATGCAACAATGTACATAAGTACATAAGTATTATCGAAGCTATGCAGCTCAGTACCTCTAAAGGCTACATCCACGGGAAGTACTCACAACATATCCAATCGCCGCCATATCAATCTAGCTGTCGCATAAAACACATAAATAACCTGATTTGGAGGATAAAAATAATTGAACTGCAGCTTACGGCGTGTTCCCTTCGCAACCCGTCACGAGCGCGCAAACGAAAAACTATCATCTCCCACAATCGTAAATATAGATTAGGAGTCATCTCCACTCGTGCATCGATTTGCAGCGCCATCAAATATTGACACGTCCCGCCGCACGGCACTGCTCGCCGGGGATGCATAATTCCACGAATATGGTTTACGACCCCCCCGCCCCCGCGCAGGCCGCACACCCTGTGTATCCTGCACGAGACTGTATCCCCCTGTATTGCCCTACATCTTCATAAAGTATGAATCCTCGGCGAGTCAGGTGCGATCGGTTACAGCCGCGATTTATTATCGCTCCGGTATGTACCGCTACGCAATACGCATCTCTCCCCGTTTTATTCGGAACATATTATTGAATTATTGAGATGTTATGCGTTAGTTTTAGTGATATATCTAAGAGTAGTTCACGGCCGAACGATACCGTTTTGCGTAACTTTTAATGTGTCCAGTGGCATCTTTGTTTTAGTTTAACATATTTCTAAATCGACATTTGTGTGGAGCGTCAGGTGTTCTGAAACTCGTTCAAATGTCATCAATATCATTAATTTTATCGAGAGTTTCTCAACACGATGTCATCTGCGTCATTGACCTAGGTTTTCAGCAGCATCTTGCGAAATCTCCCACGTCTGCGTACTGTTATACAACGATCATGGCTGGCATAGTATTGGCATGTATTCGTCTATGAAACTGTTCAATAAGCTCTGCCACATTTCGGGTTTCGTCAGGTGTCGGTACACGTTCATCTACTCGCGACAACATTCCGCTCGCCGTCGACCCGTCTGGTGACTGTGTCCGAGTTATGACTGCGGCGTCCTCAGCCAGTTTCCCAACACTAGTACATTCAATAGCTATTCCACTACTAAGTCCAGAGCGTAAATTAAAACATAATGTCGAAATAAATGTCATCGTTTCTAATGGTGTTCGACGATTTGCCGTATTTTATTGCAAAATTTCTAGATCATTAAAATTATCTTAAAATAACAGTCAAGAATACAAGATATCTCGTTTAGAAATCTGCGAATTTGAATATTTTTTTGAAATACATTTTGGCTAGCTTCTTCACAGACTGTGAGAAGTGTGCAGAAGTACAAGTTCGTGTTTTATACAAAGCTAATAAAACCTATTTATTTATTTACTTTTAAAGTAGAATTATTTAAAACCTAGATATGTAGTACATTGCAAACAGAACTATTCAATCATTATTTATTTATTCAATTATATTATAACACCCATAGACAAGTCCAATGCGATGTTATAATTTCCACCATTAATACATTAGGTATAATTACACTATTAATGCTTACCTTGCAAATGATTGATTAAATTAATTATCAAAAAGTTTAACTTAAACCTACTTACAAACTATAATTTGAAACTACTTTTCATTCATAAATATTCCTAATCTAAGCAATCAAAATGATCCCACGATCCATACAATTAATTTAAAACACATAGGTTCGAGCTGTGTTCAGTACAGGTAACATTTACTCGAAGATCTCGACTGTTACTTCTGCATCGCTCTAGCACCACGGCACGGCCTGGCTCCATAAACTACAGCACGGAACACATTATAGCTGCGCTATACGTGTGTCTGTGATATACTGTAATGATCGGGAGGCTTTCGATTCTCTACAACTATTTAGTTTTTACAAAACTGTCACATAACTAAGGACAGAAATAAACCCAGTATTCTCGTTACACGAGGCTAGTTTTTAAAGATAGGATAGCAAGCAAGTTACTAATGGAAAAAATTAAAGGATCAAAAAAGCGATTTGTCAAATGTTTGTTAAAAATTGTCGTATCGGAGTCGCAAAAAAAGAAATTTGTAATTTAAAGTATCTAGTATCTTCTAGAAAGTCTCTAGATCTTAAGACGATTGTTATTTCAAAGTAATGAGAATCACGCAATCCTAACGAATATCATGAAAAAACTTGTTTTTTTTTTCGGCTTAAACACCATATGGATCGGATAACTTGTTTACTCAGCTTCAATTTGTTTTTTGAAAATCTTGATTCGACCATTTCTCGCTGAGATATCGGACTTTGAATGGAAAAGGATCGTTTTGTCTTCGATCATCAATATCTCAGCAACCAATGATCGCACAGAAAATTAAAAGGTTTTTAAAACTTGAATAAATTCTCTACAAGGTAATCCTTTTAGAGTATTTATTCTAAGAAAATTTATAAGCATAGATTCTTCGAAAAATAAAATCCCGTTAAAAATAAAATAAAATCTCAGCTTTTATCACATTTCTATTGCGATCAGCGTTAAAAAAAAAACCAGAATTTAAAAAAAAGTTTTTTTCTCACAGTACCTATTCGTTAGGATTGCGCGATGCACATTACTTTGTTAAAAATGTCATGGAGGAGAGGAGACCTTAAGCTACAAATTGTTTTTCTTGCGACTCCGATACGATTGTTTTAACAAACATACGGCCATTGAAAAATCGCAAAATAGTTTTTTTTTTATCCTTTAATTTTTTCCATGTATATTGATTTAGGTATTATTTAGGCAACAAATAAGGTTACACAGAGCCAGAGTGACTAGCTTACAAGCACAATGCTCCTAGCTTAAAATACTTGCCTTACACGAGGCTAGTTTGCTCGGGCTTTTAAATTCGGTGAATGGTACCATAGACCAAGAAGGTACCGCTACTGGTACTATCTATATCATGTTTCGCTGATTGCTGTGTACAATAAATCATTTTTCATAATTTCTGCCTAATGTGGCCACACCCATGGAACCTGATGGTGGTCTATAAACAGCTTAGACCACACGCTATTAACAATAAATCTTTAATTAATTTCACACAAACGTATTAATGAATAACAACAAATTAAAATAACACATTAATCTAAGTTTGACATGCGCCAAATGATCGCGCCGAATGAATCATAAGCGACATTTTAGTGGCACCGTTAGTTAAGCGATTATCAAATTAAATGATTTTTTAGCATGCATCTGGTCAATAATAATGAAAACTAATAATTTGATTATCATCATAATAGAAGATTATTTTATTATGATAATAAAATTCATTTTAGACTGCACTGCAAATATAGTCCTCAATTTTGGCAATTCACTGTAGAGATATACACCATAATCATCGCACTTTAATATTTGTGGCAATAAGGTTTCAGAAGTGAAAATATCGATTTTTAAACGACTTCTAAAAGGAGGAGGTTCTCAATTCGTTTGTGTATTGTTTTTTTATGTTTGTTACACGATTTCTCCGCCACTTGTGAATAGATTTTGATGATTATTCTTTTGTTTGGTAGGTCATACTTCAGAGATGGTCCCATAAAATTTTAACGAAATTGATTCAGTGTTTTTTGAAAAAAACAGCACAAAAATATGTATACACAGATGACGTTTTGATTTTCTCCAATTATGTTGGATTAATAATAATAATAACACCTCAGGAGGCTCTCGTTAGGCGGCTGGATCAAGGGCTTGATTCAGAAAGCAGTACTTCTGGACACGGCTCGCATTGTCAGGCGGTTCCTCTCTCTGGAGCCCTGACCGCCGGTAGCTTGGACCCTATTCCCGATACCGGTGGGATACTATTTTTTATATTTTTAAATGTTTTTTTTTTATCCTTTATATTTAAATATTTAAAAATGTAAATAATATGTCTAAAAATGAATAAACGAATAATAATAAATTTATATTTTTAAATGTTTTTATATTTTAATATTTAAAAATGTAAATTGTATGTATATATTATAAAATAAATGGAATAATAATAATAATAAATTTATTGATCCATTGTTACAATTATTACCTTAAAATTATCTTAGCTTAGTGTCGGTCTGTAACTTTTAGTAATGACATTAATTATTCTTCCAGTGGTCCCCAAACTAGGCGGCGCCTGTATCTTGGGGACCGGAGTTGTGAAAACATAAACGTATATCTACACTGGACAGCAAATAAACCGAGCCACCCGCTACCCAGGCACTCTAATTCGATTTTCTCAAAAACTAAAAAACCTACAATTATCTTGGATTGTGATTGTATTTTTTTTTGTAAAAAAGTTATTTGTTCTGTCAGATTAAATTCTGCTAAAAGATGATTTTTCCATTCCTATTTTAACAAGAATAATAAGTTCTAGAGGTGTTAAGAATATTTATTGGTCTAGTTTGGACTATTTGTTTCTAGTTTATATTTTCCGCTTATTCCTCAGGACTATAAATGTCAATCGCATCTGTAATTTACATACTATATCGAACAGTTCCGCTTGCCCGTTTTGGCTCATTTTTATTCGTTCGTTATTGAAATAGGCTATTTTTATATTGAAAAATATATTCTGCTTATGTAGGTACCTATCAATAAGGAATCTGATGCGATAAATATTTATAAATCTTGACCAGTAGTGTTCAACTGTGTTTATTAATTTTCGTCATTAATTTTATTTGTGCAATACGACATTTTGGTTACTGGCTGGTCTGATCATTTCACAATATTTTGCAACACTGCGGGTATCATCAGATTTATACAAGTAATGCCTTTTTTTGGGGGTGGGAAATCATCCCATGACATCTCCCGCTCTGGGTGGAGCGGGAGGGCGTGACAGACTCTTACTGACTAAAACCCACCCCTGTTCCTTCCCTGCCCTGAATGCCCAGGGGCGCGGTGACTCTGTTTCGAATTTATTCACAACCCCTGGGCAGGCATCGGCCATGACGGGCCCCGTCATATTTTGCTGACAACTCTTTGAGGCGCGCGTGGAACACTAAGCGCCGTCGACTCTCGGGCCTGGTGCTGATCGGACGGCGAGCTACCCACTACTCGCCGTCCGAAGGCCCGGGTATACAAGTAAAGCCTGCGACGTTCACTGTGTGTATTCGCAAAAAAATCCAATTCCAATCTATCGACTATCATACCATCAGTAGGTACCATCGATAGTTTGTTTTTTTTTTAGGTGGGATATCATCAAATAACTTCTACTGTTTTGGGTGGAGCGGGAGGGTGCGTCAGACTCTTACTTACTAAGAGCCACCCGTGTTCCTTCAGTATGTGACTCCTTCCATCAATCCATCACCGTTTGCGCGTGACGACAACATTACGACATTCGTGTATCAGTCGCAAACATCTCGATGAATAAGCCAGTCAATTGAATGCCTAGGCCATTCATTAAACGCCGGCATTCAATTAAATGGCTGCAGGACAGCCAGCCAAATCATTGAACGCAACGTTTAACCAGATGGCTGTATGTCGTCTAATCATTTAGGACAATTGGATATTGATGAATTTGTGATACCACTGATCATGATTATGTGTGTACAAAATGCAATGTTAGGATGCAAGAGCGAGCGAAGCGAGCTCGGGACATGGGGCACTATACATCAAAGCTGTACATTACTGCTTTGACGTATAGAAAAACAAAAATGTACTACGTAGTGCCTATTATAATCGATGTTCACCAAGCAATGTACTGCAAAGTGCCTATCAAATTGATATCAACTGAGTTAGCGAATACACCTGCTGGATAGGTTAGCTTTGAAGGGGACAGCAGGGTCTAGTGAACGAGCGAAGCCAGCGAACTCAGATCCCGCCATCCGCTTCGTGGTTATTTTTTAGCCTTTGAAATAAATTGAATTACATAGTATATATAATCATTTTTCATTTAATTTGAAGTAAATTTCAATCACTTGGCTGAGTCTTGGTCAATCATCTTCAAAGGGCTGACTTTCAATTCGCCAAGTTGTTAAACCTTAAGTGATTCTAGTTTAATTAACTATAGCCATTTAATTAAATGGCGTTTAATAAACGACCTAGGCGTCCAATTGCTTGGCTAATTCAACCAGATAGCTGCGACATTATCCACTTTCTTTTTTGGAATCTTCTATTTAGTGACGTCACTAGCAAAAGTTTCTAACATATCGATTAATTTGGTCTACCTAACTTTGACGTCATTCCTTAAAAACGGTTTGTGTAATAGAGTGAACACACACACTTTCCGTTATTATCGTTACTATAGCATCTCGTATAAAATAATTATTCCGATCTTCTCCGTGCGTATTATGATATTATGATGACAGGTGAATGCTTCATTTCTATGTTTATTTTATTTTATTGTTCGGTGCGAGCCTCCGCTTATTATCTGTTACAAATGTTTTAAATATTGCTAACCTGCAGTTTTACTTATGAAAACGAAATCCAAATTTTAACTTTGAAGGATTTTGTTTAGGAAAACTAAAAGTGAAGGAACGAGGATGTGTTATAAATGTGTTAGCATTGAGAAAGAAGGCTATCGTTTAAATGTCAAGAGACAGAGTATTGCTCAATATTCGTAAATTAGCTGTGATGGCAATATAATAAAGTGATCGTAAGATTTCGATATTCTTAGTTGCTTTCACAGAATAGTTTATTCTACTAATAACATTATTCACTCAACTTCATAAAGCAGTTCTTAAAAATATGCATTTTAATTTCATAGCGTAGTGACCTACGGCGAAGGGCGCAGATTAATAAAGGCGTCGTGCACTCCTAATAAGAGCGGCTCGTAAATCGTTCTCAACAACAGATCCCGAATTACGACCGAACTGTTGTTACTTTTTATATTTCACTTTCCACTTTTTACACGTACGCCGCACTGGGGACCCGTAGACCAACGAAAAGCTAGAAAGAACGCTCTTGAAAAGAACGTAGGTTAAGAAATAAAAAGAAAAGCAAGTTTCAGCCTGATTGTAGTACTTAGCTTAGTCAAATCGGAATCAAGAAAGTTCTCTTTTACCAAACAGACAATTTTAAATTCCGATACTAATATTTTTCAATTCCATTTTTTTTCATAATAAATATCTTAATTTGTTTAGAATCTTACTGAGAATCCTAGATTTCTTAGAATTTTTCTGTCAAATCACAATCTTATGTCTGAACACATTGTCCCAGCACCGGCCTGTCCTCTCTGACAATACGTTCGTCTACAAACTAAACCCTTTCGCGCGGTCTGCGCCAATAATGAAATCTGGGGTGTGAAATAAAAAGAAAAAACTCTCTTAATTAAATTTTCTTTTAGCAAAATTTAATAAACGTGGGGCGAGTGTGCCCGAGCCCGCCTGTAGGTAGGTGGGTAGGTACCAGCGGCTACCATTGACCAGCTGAGCCGACTGTTATGTAAGTACGTACCTAACTGTAAGTATTTATTTGAAAAACGGAACTCGTGCTTTTTGGAAAATGTTTTTAGTAGAAAATTGCACGTCATAAGAGAGACCTAGCTATGAAGTTAAATGAATTTACCAATCCAGTTAATTATTGTGAGAGAGAGCTGAATTTTTAGTATTTCATTTAAAAGTTAAAATGAAAACTTTCACACTTGAGTATTTTTACATAACATTCTGACTAGGTAGCTGTAGAATAAAATCTTAACGTAATGTGACAACCTTTGAAGAAAAAATAAAACAAAAGTACTTTGTGATGCGTGACCAGCGTGAGTATGAAGACGACAAGGTAGCATCCCAGGGAAGGTAAAAGGTAAAGAGGCAGACCGCAGAAAAGGTGGGCCCGACGATATAAGAGAAGTGGCAGGAGTGATGTGGAACAGAGTGGCTCTAGAAAGATCAGAATGGAAGAGGTTGGCGGAGGCCTTTGAAGGTTTGCAGAGCCCTTCAAATGTCGAGTCAATGCATAGATATAAGAAAGAAGAGTCAATGATTTAAGATATGTTTTTCAATTTCATGAAAATCTTGAACAGCTTTATGGTCAGTGAGCTTACAAACATTACCTACTATCAAATCCATGAGATAGCGTCCAGCGTCCAGCGCTAGATGTGCGATAGGCAGCGACGCGGCGCGGCGGTGCGCGATATTTAAATAAACACTTAGCAACAATAAGCGATAAGAGCGGCTCAAACCTCGCGGTGGATACCGACCGACGTACGCCGAGTACCGACTGCACAACAGGTAACAAAGGAAAAATAACAGAAAATTTTCAAAAATTAAAAGCATCGATGTTAGAATAATTTGTCGAAGAAAAAACTACTCAATACTTAGACGTGGGTACCATGTTTGAAAGAACAATAATAACTATTTAGTCATACCTGAAGTAGTTTTTTCGTTCATGGAAATCAGTAAATAACTAAGGAAAACGAGCTCCATTTAATTATCAAGTTAGTTGCGAGTACAAAGCAACAATTTTCTTATTTGCGAGTGACACAAAAAGCCACACCATCACGTATCGCGTGTAACTAATACTTCACATTATTAATTACAAATACCTATATAATTGCAACGGCCGCTACACGTCGGCAGGCGGCCGCGGCACAGCGCACTGGTGAATGTTCTTCATAAATAACTTTGAATGTATGGATTCCTCTCAAATTATTTAGCAGTATATAATGCTCATTTAGCTGATGTGAGCTCGTAAGTTCGTTCCCCGTCACATTACCGTTGCACTACGGAATGATTGAGATCTATGGGGGAAACATTCAGCTGCATTGTTGCTGTTCCACCTTTCTATTCTTAATTATCAAAGAAATTGTTGATAAATCAAGTGTCTGTAGTTTTATTGTGATTTATGTTATTTTTTGTTCATATCTACTCAATTTGCTGCAGTGCTTCTGTTTGATGCAGTTTTAAATCATCAGACATTAATTGCTACACCAGCTTTATTTCAATAATTTAAGTAATAATATTTTACGTGAAATAATAGAACAACACAAATCAGTGTTGTGTGTGTATGCTGACGCTACGGGGTGAACCTTACTCCACGTATCATAGCTCATGAATAATGCACGCCGCTCCAAATAATATACGATTACAGTGTAGTCTGCAGGAAAATGCACTTTCTTTGTCTCGTGTGTTTGTCCGCCGAATTCGGGTAATGACCGCGCCGTCATGACTTATGGCCAAAACTTACTGTTTTTTATGTACAAAATTGAAGATGTTTAGCTATGTGGATTGTGAGATGTGATATCTTTTATTTTTGGAAAACCTAAAAAATAGTTTAGTTGACGTTTGTTATTTCTAGTTTTTTATTTTATTTTATTTATCAACTTACTTACTTCCATGTTTAATTGTTTTGGATTCGGTCCTGGTATCAGTTCTTTTGCTATATTAAACCATTTAAAACAACTACTTTTGTTATTGCTAACCAAGTAACACTGTGTCGCTACGTCACTGTGACATCAGATAGCAGTCTGGCATAATTTCTATAATGGCAACCTTCCTAATCACTGCTAAACTAATTTACTTTATTTTTATCTACTTATTGCTCTGATTCTTGTTTTTATACCATCGCGTTTGGTTTCAAGTTAATCATCGCGGAGTAGACGGCGTTGCTCGCATTTTATTGTTTTTAAACAACTTTACCCATTTACGTCATCTAGACGAGTCGCTCTGTGGACGATATAATTTGTCTGAGAATCCTAATTTATAGCCGGAGTCCCACTGAGTGATTTATTTTGTTAAACATTGTGTTTCTTTTCCATCGAATCTAAAATGCAATCATGAAGTCAATAGGTAGAAATCAAAGATAGTTAACAACTATTTTTTAAGATCAAGCAGTACTTACTCACGATTCGTTTGATCTTCTCATTGTTATCGAGTAAATCATGAGAAAAGACACAGTTAGTAAGTGATTGTGCCATAAGCGGTTACGCCTATCCAGCGATATTGTTTACTCGGTGTTGTTCGGAGCTCGTGCCGATCGCTGTTATTAGCGTATCTGTTAATTGCGCAATTTACAGCTCTCCGCGGCTCATGACACGCGGTCTGCGGCCCGCCACAGCACAACAGCACGCGCAGTAGCACCACTCAAGAACATGGATTTGCTGGTTACCTACCTACCCAGGTAGGTGTGGTTCAGGTAGATAAAAGTTTCTCATTTAGCTACCTAAGAAAGGGCACTGAATTAACATTCACATAAAGCTGAAAACAAATATACTTTTATTTTAGTTTATGTATCTGTTTAAATAGGTACATACCTATGTATCGCTCCTTACACGAAGAAAGCTCTCGCTTGAGTTTCTCCGCCGCAGAGTAAACCCACTGCGCTCACAATGTTAGTGTGATTGTAATGCTAAATCGCTGTGAATTATTTATTTGCGTGATCAGCCCAAGGACCGAACGTGGGACAGTGGCGGCTTCCCAGAAGCGACAGCATAGCATCTACTACACGACACGCCTAACTGTGGGAACGTCTCGCCTAGCCGATAACCTAATAATAGTGCTAGTAGATGTCTAATAAGAACCGGTGAACTGATTCTGCGAAGAGATTCAACATGTGTGCCAAGTTCACAGCAAGAATGTGCACCTGTTCCCTGTCAGGTACCATGTGGTAACAATAAAATAACTAATATAGTCGATTAAGCAGGTATATAATAGTAGGAATTTCTAGTCTACCTGTCCATGGAAAATCTTGTCTAAAAAAAGTTATTATAAGTTTACCTAACTTAGCAGCTAAATGTAACAACATTATACCTAACACGGTGAAAAAGAGGTAGGCACTGAATGTCGTGCGTATGGAGCTCATAATGACGGGTTTATTAGCAAAACTCATATAAATGTGGATTTCGGAAGGCTACTAAAGTACTCAGTCAAACACTGAATACTGAACACCGTTAAATGCTATTAATTTTAATTTAAAGCACTGAAATCTGTTTAATCGACAGCTGCTGATAGCATCGATCACACAATACGACAATTCCAATAAAGTCAATAATATGATTACCATAGTTGATAATATTAATAAGTATCGTCGAGTCACATAAAGGTTATTTGATAACGGACGTTACTCAGTAACAGAACTAGTCGTCGTAATGTGGAGGTATTGTTTTGTGTCGACGTCGGATGTGGAGGGAAAAAAGTATGAAATACCTTCTTGTAATACTGGGAATAGTAAACAGGAACTGACGGAGAGGGGACCCAAGTAAGGAGTTGTAGAAAAACAAAGAAAAACTTAAAATGTTGGTGAATAGACAGACTGTCCACCTAGTGGAGAGTGGTTATTGACACCGACAATGGACGCATCTGTAATCCTCAGGGGACATCTTGTGTTGCTCAATGTTGAAGTTTTGCTGACTACCTCACGTTCTCTCCTCTCTTCCTCAAGGTATACAATTTGGTAGTTGACCAACTGCCTGATCTGTGACCTAGAAAGTTCCACGAGTAAGACCTGGACAAGACTTGAACAATTGGATACTTAGTTTCTCAACAGTGGGCAGAACAAGGCTGCCAATGATATTGATAATGACAAGGAGCTCGACAAAACTAAGGTTTATATTTGTACATTCAAGTATAGAAACAAACAAATGGCATGTCTTTTACCCAAGATCTTTCCCTTTTTACAATGAAGCAGTGGTATTCAAAAGTAATAATAGGTCTGTCGAGACGTACTTGTGTACGACAGAACGATTGAAACTTAAACGTTTGTCCTCAGCACTGAGATATGAGTCGTTACAATACAAACAGTAGAGTGTAGTCACCTCTGCGTGCAAGGGAGGCACTTCAGAAGGTGCACTCCAGACAAATAGCAAACACAACCTCACGACAGATGGAAAAAGACATTAAGAATACCATGGGCGCCGGCAGAACTATTTTCAGAGGGGTGCTTCTTCAAATCTGCAGCTCATCACCTTATACAGAGAAAGAACTGATTCAAAAGGAGGCGAGGGCGTAGAGAGCTAGAAAATTTTAGCACCTCGTCTCGGATATACTTGGAATAATAATTAAAGAGGTATTTTCTATATATTTTGAACATTTTTGTGTATTATATCAAAAGCAGGTACAGGAAGTTTCTCTAGTAGGAGATTAATTTGATCAGCCTTCTTGGAGAATCTTCCTTTTTTTGAAATCGTACACAAGGGTGTGTCCTACTTTGCTGTGCTCGACGGGGTCCATATTGATCTTTTATTATTATATACCACTTAATTGAAACATATGGAATGCAATAGATAAAGTATTGAGTATTGAGGGTAATTCATGATCTTCTTTATGTTAACTTTCTCACCTATCGAATGCCGCTTGAGTTCCTAGCTCCTTCATCTTAACGATACCACACAATAAACAGGGCCTCTTTTTTGAAAGAAGCCTATCTTGTGCACAGTGACTGCCTTTGATTTCTGTTAAGTTTTGTATACTATAACTACTGTATCTTCAGTATGTAGTGGTGGTCGCTCGTCTGTCGTACGTGTCGTATGCGCGTCACGCGCGCACATCTCGCCGCGCCGCGCCGTCGCCGCGCGTAGTAGCTCGTGTGCGGGGGGCCTAACGCTTCCTTCTCACCGCGTGAGTATTTTTAGACGCCGTCACTCGGTTACAAGCATGTTAAGGTAATGCACTGTATTAAACCTATCTTCATTCAACTTAGCCTTACTTATGTAAAGTTGCAGAAACATGTACCCAAGTTGTAATGTGACCGCTTGTTATGTCGCTTCAATTTCCATGCGGGTGAATGTTGTAATTTGATTGCTCTTTGTAAGGGGTTGAAAATGAGCAACGTATGTGGTTATAGGGAACATCCCTTTCTTATCGGGACCGTATTTAATAATATTTCTACAAACATTTGCTGCCAACAATGAAGCGAAATATCAAATTCTCCGGGACCTAATTTACTGACATTGGCGTATACTAATCATAATGGTTGAATGGATCTACAAAAGTCTCTAAGTTAATTACACATGCCTAAAAAGAACCAAAAATAAAAATTTTGAACTCATACCCAGGAACGTTACTTTATGCCTAGGGGTAGGGGATAATTTCGTAACAGAGTTACCGCTCCCATGGGCACTCAGACAGGGAAGGAACAGGGGTGGGTTTTAGTCAGTAAGAGTCTGACACGCCCTCCCGCTCCACCCAGAGCGATGATGTCATTGGATGATTTCCCACCCAAAAAAAAAGGTATTTTACTTTACATACTGGGCCTGGACTGACGTTTCCTGAAATCAAATGCCTTGTACTTATCTGTTGTAAGTTTCGATCGCTACTAAACAAACAGGATACAATCTTCATAAATTACGTTAGCGCCCTTTGAAAGTTGTAGTCCGCCTTGCGTCAGGTCGCTTCCCGGCTGCGGTCTGTACCGGACTCGCGACTACTGTCGAGTGCTGACTGTACCCACTCCGTAGGAACTGATACTTTACCGCAGCAACATCTGTATCGTATTGGCCACGCATAAATAACACCTTTATGCACTAATTATATACTATTAACTATGCACGACGCTGTCCGCATCACTTTGCAGTCCATTGCCTTGCTACTACAACCCCATCATCGAAGCTTGGCAAGAGAAACAGCAATGAATTGCAAATAGGAAACCGATAGGCTAAGGGAGTAATCACACTTGTCAACGCCAATCAACCACTTCGAAGAACTATAACTTTCTATGAGTGATTGCTGATTGATATTTAGTTAGTACCTATAAGCATTTCTTGAAACCCCATTGCTTTTAGCATAATAAAGTAAATACGGCGTATACCGAGGCATGTCATAAGATACGTGCGTAGGTATGTCCTCGATGACTATCTAACGACTATTTGTAAAGACAATAATTATAATCTCGACATTGTAGAGAATAAGCATTAGATACATTATTTATTCATGGCAAGGAAAACAACAGTATACTGGGAATGTCGAAGAAATATGAGCTTGGGTGTCTATTCGCCGAAGGTTGAGTTTCTACCAAGATACTTAATCTAACCTTCTAAACTATTATTATAAAGAGGTGAAATTACCTATGTGTTTGTAGCAGGTCATCTCGGGAAGTAGATACTGGTACGATTACAAACATTATTTCACTGAAACAAAGTTAGGCACACTGTCGGTAAGTGCCATATAGACTACTTTGTAACCCGTAACATTGCAAGGTTCCTGTGGGAAATACGGAAACGAACCCGCGGGAATAAGCCGGTATCATAAAAGCAATGTAATATTGAATGGTCAGCCTGTTAGAACCCTGAAACTGTAAGGTACCTTCTTAGCTCACTTCATTGTTATAGGCACCAACTGTGTTATTAATCAATCTTGGCACGCCATGTCAAGATGTGTTCATAATTCATTTTAGCCCATGTTCTCATAGTTGTCGTTTACAAAACGTGCTGCATCCTCTAAACATCTTCCGTGGAGTACACACACCATGTGAACGGCCGCCAAGCAAAGCTCTTGCCCTTGAAATAAAAGGTCCGAAGCGAAAAGTGTATTAATATTCAGTGTATCTGGAGGGAAGTTAAATAGCCGTGTATTTGTATTCATTATCCTCCGACTCTAACAGCTTACGTGTGAGCCGAATAGTTGAGCGACGCGCTCTGCCCCCGTATCCACTGTCACACGACACGAACATGTGACAACAAGATTCATGGTACCATCAAAGTTTACCGGATGTACTGATTCTGACGTTTAAACAAATTTCATTGTTAGAACAAGTACATAATAATAATAATAATAATTTTATTCAGACAACCATTGATCACACACACACACACAACAACACACACACACACAAATACACACTCCAATAACTACACTCCACAATACACTACTACACTCTTCAATAACTTTTTTTTTAACCAGCTTTGTAAGAAACGTAAGCTTTGGTGCTACGAGCATGGCGCGGCGTGGCGCGGCGAAGACATGAGTTTGATAGGAAACGAGATTTTATTTAAGGACGCCAATAAAAGTGCTGATGAACGCGAGTATTCCGGCAATCTAACACCAGTCTGGCCGAGGGGTATGTATTGTAGAGGTCAAATGTATCTGCTTTGACTGGAAGCCCAGTATAAGAGGAAAAAAGCTAGGCCGCGTGTGCGCCTGTGGTCAGTCCTGAAAGTCCTGACACGTGAGAACAACGCACCCGCGCGCTAACATTTTGTCTGGTGTCATTGTGGCGCATCGCGGCGGAGTGCGGCGCGCGGGTAGCATCAGTCCGCATTAGCCACGCCGCTGCCGCTACGTGCCGCATTGTGCACGTTCCTCAGCTAGGCGGTAGGTGACCATCAGCAACAATACGTCGCCAACGCCGTCCGTCTGAAGGAGCCTTTGTTTCTGAGTGCTTACGAGTACGGCGCGCATCCTTGTTGCTACATCACTTTCTTATTGGTTTTGGAAATGAAACAAATGTACGTGTTACCGAGAAATGTGACAAAGTCGTGGCCAGTGACCCAGGTGATTGAAGTCAAGTTTGAACTTTATTAATTCAATATGTAAAGTCGACTAATCGTAGATAGTTTAGTTACGTACCTACAACGGTTGACAATAGCTCCAGCCGTTCGGTTGACCCTATAAAGGACAACTATCAAGAATGTACGCATTGCTAATAGTAGACAACCTTGAACACCGCTAACTTAGCAATAAACAATGAGATTTTACTCAAATAACTAATAAATTTCAATGCTACATAAACTTACGAGTACAAGTCGACTGGCTGACCACGACACCAACTTCGTGGCTGTAATCACCGCCAGCCCGAACTCCTGCAATATATAATGTGGCTGTAGCTATCTAACAAAGAACAATATTTTAATATCCCCAATAGAAAAAGCTCTATAATCCTCGTCTCACTAAATAGGTATACTTAATCAATGAGAATCTGAGTATTAAGTCCCCCACGCCGCCGATACGTATCGAATCGGAATGACGTCTCATTCGTCCGATTTATAACGCGTGCACACTACCACCGGTAGACGGACTCGACCACCCATATACAAAAATGTTTTGAATAAAGCGAGCGGGAAAACTGCAGTGCAAAAATTAGTTAGTACTGTACGTTCGTAGCATGTGGCATCACGGAGTGTGGGAGTAGGCGCACTGTGTACGTAGCGTGACGCAACATTTTGCATGGCGTTCGATTCCCGCGCGGCTATAAATCATGTCGTCCGACAAGCGAACAAAGCCGGGTAACGCGCCGTGTCTTTGTGGATTTTGAGCGATTTCGGTTTATAATCATTTTTCATCCCGCGCTGCCACCGCCGTCCGGAATTTTACGCTGATCACCGGAATATACGAGCTGTGTTAGCATTGTGTACCACTTCACTTTATTTGTGTGTCATTTAGTTTTTTGTGCACTCAAAGTCTTATTACATTTCTGAGGACCTATTGAGGTACATTGTTAACAGAGTAGATCAAAGGATTCATTTAGACAGTGCTTGTTGCATGTTTAAGGTCGCTAAACATTCGCAACTATTGATTGCCCTTCAATAAAAAAAACGTATCTATTACAACCTCAGATTTAATTTTCAAATCGTTAAGTAGGTAATTCGCGTTGTAAGTTTTTGCCATTGACAGCGCATTGAGTTGTCACCGAGCGGGCTGGCCGGCGCTGGCCGCCCAGTTCCCACCGCCGCTGCCAGCATAGGGCACGTCTCTAATTAATCATAATGGCAGTTTTTATATCAATGTAATGAGGCAATACATTTTTGTCAATTGTTTTTAACTGCAGCCGGTAAGTGCTGGCTGTGGCGTGCGCGGCTACGAGTAGCTGGCGGTGCGCCTTGACCGGCGGCGCGCTGCAAGCATCGCGTGTCGCTAATTAGCTAAAACCAAGGTTCATATGAGAGATTCGACATAAATATGGGCGTGTTAGATAATGTATTGTTTGTTTCTACAGATTAGGGTCAAAGGTGGATGCTAGTACCTACGTTGCTACTTGTACGGTTATGTTTCAGTTTCGTAGCTCAGCCGTAAACGGTATCATCACACTCAAGTCATATGGACTATAAGAATCAAATTGGTTACTGAGGCGCATGACGTTACACACTGAAAACAGAAGTTTGTTTAATCAGCTATACCGATAGTTTACCTTAGTTTCAGTTTTGCCTCTACGTCCAAAACAAGGTTTTCAAAAATATCTAAAGTGTTGGCTAAAGTAAAGTTTGGAGGTCTGTCTCTGCAATTCTTATTCAAATAAAATTATCGTTAGGCCTCCTCCCAGCCGAACTACAATTTCTTGCGCTCAGCGACGCGACTGACACGTCGGCAGTTAATCGCACGTCGTGGTCGCGACAAAGCGCAGTTTAGCGGCGACAACTGTCGGCGTGTAAAACAAACGCGACGGGACAGTTACGCTCGCGCGTGGCTGATTAATTGTACCCGCGATCCAACTCAACGCCTCATTATACTGGTGTTATAATAAAACCGAGATTTTGTTCAAAATTAGGAAAATATCCAGTAACCGAGAATGGGCACGAATAACACCTGCCCCAAGACCTAATAGTCAAACACGACTGTTGCTGAAAAATTAACATTACTGAGGTTGCGAAAAAAGAAGAAATCGTTTTTTTATACCAAGAAAAGACTTTTGGGTAATCGATCTATATTAGGTACGTCAAAATGTTTATTTTACATCATTTTAAGTAATCATAATAATATCATCATAGTAGTCATACTACCATTACAAAAATTTAGTCTATACGAACACAATTAAAATACAAACATTTAGTTAGCACATAGTAAAGATACCTAAGGTGTGTGCCTTACAGCGCGACTATCGCGACAAAACGCAGTTTAGTCGGCCGTCTGCGCGCGGACTAATGTGCGGCTGATTAATGTCGGTGTGAGCGATGCCTAATGATAAGAGACGCGCGTTATTTACACCTTTACTGCTAGTTAATGTACACCTTTAATGATCCGGTAATTAGCAGTTGCCTTAAGATATTGGCATGTCCGGATGCCCTGTTTTCAGAAGATTTTTTGCTTCGCTATGTGTAAATAAATTAGTAAAATAGACGTACGTAAGTCTGTTAGAGGAATTTTAACGTTTGAATAATATTTGATATTAGACAGCAGATCCAATTTTATCAAAAAATATTATGACGTTGTATTACTTATTGTCAAAAAAGAAACATTTTGAACAAATCACTATTATTATTATTAACAATTCATCCTTTTTCCAAAAGAGCAGAACAATGTGATATCCCCTTTCGGACAAACAACAACCCTTACGATGGACGGTACAGTCGGCACCGTAAAGATGTTGTTAATTTTGAAATATTTTTTTTGATTTGGTTTATTAAAATACCCTGTCAGGTTAAATTTCAAATTTAACCTTTTCGGAGAATTTCAGGTATTTAAATAAAGTCGCTAATTTTTTGTAACCACTCAAGTATAACTTGATGACCTGATGAAAGCTACTGACGCTTCAATTAATGTGCATGCTTCTCGGCCTAAAAGTACTCGTATTTAAAAAGTTCGAAACCGTCGATTCGAAAAAAGAAGAAGTAATTTATTAAATCGAAATAATTTTAGTCAAATATTATTGACTACGCGCTACGTGACCACAAAGTTATATACTTCAGCGTGTTGCGTAACATTAAATAACTTGAACCGATGTTTTTGTTGAAATATGTAAATTATTCACTTGCAGGGGAAGGCAACTAAAAAACTGTGACACATTGTAACGGATTTTTTCCAAAGCCACGAGAAGAATGCAGAATCGACTAAAATTATTCAAATATCCACTTGCATGGGAATTTATTCAAATTAGTGTACTTGTGCAGAACCTGTTCCAGATGATAAGGGGTGTTTGATTCGCTCCCCTCGTGTACCCGTACCGGTCAGCCTCCGAACCGGTGCAGCGTGCAGCAAACACCCGGTCATATCATAGCAATGCATTACAAATAAAATCTCATACATATATATCCATGTAAATAAATAAACTAGCTTAATTGAGTTGAAATGCCTAAACCTAAAAAAAACCTAAAAATATTTCTCCATTCGTTAGAAATCGTAAAATAAATTAAAATATTAAAGTTCAAAATGTCAATGCTAAATCCGCTTACAAAAAAACTGTAGCTTCTTACTATTATATTCCTCTTAAAACGAAGTAAACTATAATTTAGTGTAGATGACAAAATTAATGTAAATAATAAAAAACTTGGATGTGGCAGCGATAACAATTTATGTGCCGTTACAATCGTATGCAAAAATCGTCCTTGGACCGTTCACCATTAGCGATGCGTAATTAATTTAAATATATTCAAGGTAGCTTCACTTTCGGACTATTCATAATGATTTTTACAAAACCATACGGAAATAAAGCAGAGAAACGCACGCGTCAGTCGAGTGTCGAGTGGTGCGTTACTACTGACGCAGGCGCAGCCTAGGTGGGTGACACCTTCTATTTTAAGCTGACTGTAGATGCTTATCGCCAAAGTCATAAAACAAACATTTGATTGGCAGGTTTGCGTTCGGTCCTGACATGTTAGGTTTCCGAACTATAGGTTTACAATTTTACCTGAAAAAAAATATGATTTGTTCGGCTTTGCGCGTGAGTCCGATTTGCTCTTGACCGGTTACTTTGACATTCGTTCGATCAATTCTACAATATTCATTAAAATTTTATCTACTTACATTTGATACCTACACACGAACGGACTGTTTCTATGATAAAAAGAAAAGTGTCCCAATGTTACTTTTTTTTTTGCGGGGCATGGAAAATCACCCAATGACTTCTCCCGCTCTGGGTGGAGCGGGAGGGCGTGTCAGACTCTTACTGACTAAAACCCACCCCTGTTCCTTCCCTGCCTGAGTGCCCAGGGGCGAGGTAACTCTTTCGAATTTATCCTCAACCCCGGGTCCTCGGCCCCGTCATGAATGCTGACAACACTTTAAGGCGCGTGTGGAACACTACGTGCCGTCGACTCTCGGGCGTGGTGCTGTTCGGACGGCGAGTTACCCACTACTCGCCGTCCGCAGGTCCGGGTTTCCTAATGTTACTTGTTGATCCCTTATTGTTAATTTCCATTGGCAGATATTTAAATTGTAAATATTCGTACGTCACCTAACGCCGTAAATACCTACGTGCTGATGTTATATCAGTTCAGTTTTCATTGTTTGTTTTGATCTTTCCCCCGCGGGAATCGTGACTTGGGCGTGAACCCTGTCGACAAACGTCATGCGTTCTTGACAAGTATTAGTTTGTACTTTCAGCATTCTGACTTATCGCACAAGAAAAAGTCATTGTTTTCATGAAAACCAAAACATATTTGTTTGGGACACACACGGGAAATAGGAAAGAAAATTAAATGAATAAAACATAAATCTGTGCGAGGCCAAGAAAAATCTTAACACTCACAGCATAAAAATGTTCAGTCAATCTGCCTAGTCTTTTCCCAACTATCTTGGGGTTGGCTTCCAGTCTAACCGGATGCAGCTGAATACCAGTATTTTACATGGAGCGACTGCCTATCTGACCTCCAAAACCCAGTTACTGGGTAATACGAAATATAGCATAAAAATATTATTTTTATATAAAGAAATATATGAATAAAACTGAAATATTTGTATTCAGAATCTGTGAGAGGCCAAAAAGACTCTTAGCACACACAGCATAAAAATGTTATTTTTATAAAAGTACTAGCTGCGCCCCGCGGTTTCACCCGCGTAGACCAGGATAAAAAGTAGCCTATGTGTTAATCCAGGGTATAAGCTATCTACATACCAAAATTCATCCAAATCATTCCAGCCATTTGAGCGTGAAGAAGTAACAAACATACACACTCACAAACTTTCGCCTTTATAATATTAGTGTGAAGTGTGATACGGCAACGCTGTTATTCTGATACGCACGCTGTTGTTAGAGCTTGAAATTAACCTAATGTTTCCATTTTTACAGTAATTTTATCTGTGTTTCAGGACACATAAAGATACAATGACGCTGAAGCGATCCGCCGCGCATGCGCGAGTGACGTATGCAGCGCTTGCGCATTCTCATGGTAATCCCGCATAACATGGCGACAGTACGAGTAGTACGGCACACATTAGACACATGCAAATCGCTTATTGATAAACAAATAATGGCATTATAAGTTTTATTGCGCATTGTTGGCCTTCGGAGTCGCTGACCGCTCACTCAGATTTGAATTTATAATGTTTTTTATTGTTTCGCCTCCATTGTATAATATTTGTGTTACTAGTATAGCGGCCTGTGGTTATACGAGTATGTAGTATCGTTTACACTAAGTTGTCATCACTTTTTAATGGGCCACTTATGAAGTATTGTTACATTCATCCGAAAAGGTCCTCAAAATTGGTTGCTTTCAAACAGACATGTCCTGCGATATACGAGTTTTGGAAAAGTGGCAATTTATTTTTCAACATAGTCTCCTTTTGGTTCGATACACTTAGCCCAGCGATGCTCCAACTTTTTTAACCCGTCCGAAAAATAGTTTTTGTCAAACTCTGCAAAATAGGCCTCCGTGGCGGCGATAACCTCCTCATTCGATCCATATCTATTCCCGGCGAGTGATTTTTTCAGATTAGGAAACAGAAAGAAGTCACAAGGGGCCAAATCTGGAGAATACGGTGGATGGGGCAGCAATTCGTAGCGTAATTCGACCAATTTGGCCATGGCAACGGCAGACGTGTGAACCGGTGCGTTGTCGTGGTGAAACAGCACTTTTTTCTTCGCCAGATGGGGTCGTTTTTTCTTTAATTCGGCGTCGAATCGGCCCAATAAATCGGCATAGTAAAGCCCTGTAATTGTTTTACCCTTCTCGAGGTAATCGATGTAGATCACACCTTGTGAATCCCAGAAAACGGTGGCCATAACTTTTCCGGCCGATTTTACAGTTTTCGCCTTCTTTGGAGCACGTTCCCCGGTCTGGATCCATTGTTTTGATTGCTCCTTGGTCTCTGGTGTGTACCAGTGGATCCAGGTTTCATCGACGGTCACAAAACGACGCAAAAACTCCGCTGGATTCCGCTTAAACAGCGCCAAACACGTCTCCGATGTGGTCTCACGGTTGCGCTTGTTTTCTGGTGTGAGTAAACGCGGCACCCATCGCGCCGACAGCTTTCTCATGCCGAGTTCCTCGTGAAGAATATGATGCACTGTTCCTTCTGAAATGCCTACAGTCTCAGCTAGCTCCCGAACCTTCAATCGGCGATCTGCCAATACGAGATCATGGATTTTTTTAATGTTTTCCTCCGTAGCAACTGTTTTCGGTGCACCTGGACGTGGTTCATCAAAAACCGACGTACGGCCACGTGCAAACTCGTTGAACCAATTCTTGACGGTGGCCATCGATGGAGAAGAGTCACCGTACACAGCATTCAAGCGCTCTTTGATTTCGATGCGCGTTTTCCCTTCCAAAAATAGGAATCGAATCACCGAACGATATTGCTCTTTTTCCATTTTTGTAAAACCGATCGACACGTTCGCTTCCATAAGTTGTCAAATTAAAACAAATGAAGGGATTGGAATGAAAATTTGAAAAAAGAATTAAAAAAGAATGTGCTACACTGTGGTAAAACTCTTTTGAAACTACAGCGCCCTCTGGCGATGAGGTACTTATTGAATGCACCTCGTACTTTGACAAGTGTTAGTAGATACGTCTGTACGATCAGTTTACTTTTATAATTTAGAATAGTTCTCCACTATCTTTATCGTAAATACAATGGAATGTGTCCCACAGAAAAGAAGCGTAGCTCCTATAAAGCAGCATGTCTTGACGTATCACTTCGTAGCGTTGTACCAACTCGTATATCTGGACGTAGAATTTTTTTTTTTACTTTTGATAGGCACGCGTTTGACCAATATCTCACCTGATGGTAAGCGATGATGTGGTCGAAGACGAAGTATGCTTCCCTAGAAGCAACCTATTCACTCTTGACTTAAAGACTCCCAGGTTGTAGCTATCAGGAACTAGGGGTAGCGGATAAATTCTGAAAATGAGTTACCGCACCCCTGGGCACTCAGGTAGGGAAGGAACAGGGGTGGGTTTTAGTCAGTAAGAGTCTGACACGCCCTCCCGCTCCACCCAGAGCGGGAGAAGACATTGGATGATTTCACAATACACCAAAAAAAAAAAAAAAATATCAGGAAACACAGATTATGGATGGGAATTCCACTCCTTAGCTGCCTAACGTTTTTGGACACATTAATTGTGCGTACCTAACGCGTAATGAATGTGTTCCTAAAACGTTTTGCGCGTGTAGGTGGGATATCCACCATGTACCGGTAGCGCATCACCGTACGTCTAGTGGTCCGATGATGGAACGGGCTTAGCGGAATTAAACTATGCTATTCCGTCACACACTCACCAAAATGCAACTGATAGATAACCAACAGGCTAGCGACTCGGCGTCGATGCTCAAGACTTTGGAATTTCAACTCGACGAGCTTACAACAAGGCAGTGTTAAAGCCTTGTTTATTTTATGACCCCTATTCCAAAATTACGTTCTTTCCTACCTGTTTTAATTTAAAATTCAAATATTACTAGTTTTCTCTGTCAATAGTATCTGTTTTTATATTAAAAATCAGTTCAAATTCTGCTGCCGTGCTAGACTAAGCTCCTATCTATCATTGTCATAATCCTACTTTTCAATAACTGACAGTTACCAGTTTTTGTACCTAGTCACAATGTATGGTGTACGTACGATTAATAAGTGCTACATAAAATCTAGCCGTCTGTGGATAGTAAAATATACGTCTGAACTCGTCGTGTTTATTTTCATCTAACTCCTATCTACAGTCGTCCTACTCTACGTCTCTCCTCTACGTGTCACCACTACATCACCTCCGGCTCCGTAACGTGACAAGCTTATCATTGACGATGATCCTTTTAGCTTGTTTCTCAATTGACTCAAGAGTGAGGCCCTGGGCATGTCGTAGCATAGCATGTCTCGGCGTAGCATGTTGTAGCGTAGCATGTCTTGACGTAGCATGTCGTAGCGTAGCATGTTGTAGCGTAGCATGTCTTGACGTAGCATATAGTAGCGTAGCATGTCTTGACGTGGCATGTCGTAGTGTAGCACATCTTGACGTAGCATATCGAAGCAGAGTATGTCAAGGCGTAGCACGACGAAGCGTAGTATGTCTTGGCGTAACAAGTTGTAGCCAAGTGTGGCTTATGTGGTTGCGTCACAGATTTGTCATTTTATTCTGAATACGATTGTAATAAATTGTAGGAACGATTGGTAATTACACTCGTAATACTTTCAACTTTTACCGATGAGCCTTTTGTAGCTTTTTTCTCTTTTTAACCGACTTCGAAAACGGAGGAGGTTGTATGTTCGACTGTATGTTTTTTTTTAATTTTTATGTATGTCCACCGATTTCTCTGTCATTTGTGGATCGATTTTCAAAATTCTTTGTTGATCTGAAAGAATATACTCCCGAGGTGGTCCCATATAAATATTATAAAAATTGCTTCAGCGGTTTTTGAAAAACTGAACAAAAACGAAAAATATGTATACTTAAATGACGTTTTGGTTTTATCCAATTACGAGTATGTTTAAATTCCACGTTCCATGTTATTGGGGTTTTGAGTTCTGGGTTATTACAACTAAAAAGTGAAAAATAAAAAACATTTTTACAAAACCAACAACCGACTTCCAAAAATGAAAATAGGTACACTAAAAATTTAAAAATAACTTTAATTTTTAAAGTCGGTTGTTTGTATTTTATATCTTCGTTATTTGACACCGACTTCCAAAATTCTAGTTAATTTTTAATTTTTAGTGTATTTTCTTTTTTGGAAGTCGGTTGTTTTTTTGTTTTCAAACATGCACAATGCTATTTATCTATCATAATGTTAGCGATTCTTTAGCAGTGTTCAGCGTCTTGGCAACAGTTCTAAAGTAACTAATCTTAGGAACGTAGCTAATTATCGAGACGTGTCAATTAAACGCCTCGTCGCTGACAACTGACTGACATTTACACAACTGTGCAACGTTCTGTTCAATGTATTGTGAGCTCGCCATACTCGACATACTCGGCACATCTAAATACTTCATATTGTTATATTATATTATTTGCACGTGTTTCTGCTAACTATTGTATACTGTATTGTGACAAGTGGATAAGATTCAAAATGAGTCATTTGGCAATAAAACTGTCCTTGAAACGCGAAATCGATTTTAGAATCAAATTTTTTCCGCGTTTCACTCGTGATGGAATTGTGTATTAATTAGGCGAAATGATTTATGAATCCTGTTCAGAAAATTAGGTACACAAAACAATAAGATTAATTGGTATCAGGCAATTGGCATTGTATACAGCAACACGTGAGGTTATAACACTTGTGAAGAATACACATTACTGTAGTTACAAGATACGTAGCAGAGGACTTAAGGTCTTCATAGAAGCTATCATTTCTCAAATCTTTAATCACAAGAGCTACTAAGTAAATTACGAACTCTGCGAACTGTGTGAATTCTGAGGTGCTAATAATGTTCTAGCTTAACTTCCGGATCTGGCGTATAACAGTACCGTACAAAGTGTGTCTAATGGCCGCGTCCTCCCACACCGCCCGTCTGCTGGGGAACAGGTTGCTGGCTGGTGCTGCGGGCGCAACCGAGCAACCTGCGGGTATTACTGTAGGGGTGTTATAAATATCACCTCAAACAATATGCTACGGTTTCCTACACATTATATCATTGGCAAAGGTGCCAGCTGTTGACTACATTAAATTAACATCTTTCAATTGACTCTCTGCATTCATAAACAAATTTCTATCGGCTCCTATGTAAATTATATTGATCTTGCTTCTGCCCAGTCTTTGTTGGGGTTATTAGAAATCTAAATCAAAAATCATTTATTCAAACTAGGCTGAGAGCCAGCACTTTTTGGACGTCAAAGTTCTACATAAAGACAGTCCCACAAAAACGCTCGCCCGTCACCACTTCCTAGTGTTTTAGCTCTGAAGAAGAAGTGGCGCAACAATCTCCCCAGCAACATATCTACTGTTAAATTTGAACAAATATGCAACAATCTTAACATATTTGTATGCAACATATACGCCGCCAACTCTACCACAACACGGATCAGCTATCTATCACTGGTGGAATTTTTGGAATTAGGTCAGAACTTCCACTTCCACAACACCAGATTACCTCTTACAAACAAGCACTTCTACCTCATAGTAGTTAGAATTTGCTGTATTAATATGATTATGTACGTTTTTTTATGAAATCAATTAACTAATACCTGTTCATGTTAAATTACTGATCCCTTCAAATGAAACGGTAACACTTTAGTTGAACATGAATACAGCTATGAGTGTTACACTTAGGGACCACAAGTTGACAAACGTTTCAGACCTATTGGTTGGCAAAAAGTTGGAAATCCTAGCAAAGATGAGACGATACTTGACACCGCAACAACTGCTGAAACTTTATCAAGTGCCAGTTCTGGAGCTCTCATCTTTGGGACGGATCTGCAAGATACCAGCTTGATACGCGTGACTCAATTGAGAAACGAGCCAAGAGGATCATCAGCAATGATGCACTCGTCGAGTCAAAGCTCCAAAAGTCTTGAGCATCGAAGCCAAGTTGCTAACCTGTCGGTTTCCTTTCGGATACATTTCGGGGAGTGTGGCTTGGAATTGCTCAGTCTAATTCCGCCGAGCCTGTTCCATCATCAGACCACTAGACGTACGGCGATGCGCCACCAGTACATGGTGGACATCCCACCCACGCGCACAAAACGTTTTGGAAACATATTCATTGTGTGTTGCTGCCTGGGTCTGTGTTTCCTGATAGCTACAACCAGGGGGTTTATAAGTCAAGAGTGAATAGGTCACTTCTAGGCAAGCACGCTCCATCGTTGACCATATCATTGCTTACCATCAGGCGAAATAGTGGCCAAGCGTGAGCTTATCAATAATAAAAAAATATATAAAAAAAATATTATTAAAGCCTGTGTTTTTTGCGGTCGGCTTAAAGAATAGTTCATCAGCTGCAGCTGGAGGGTTCCGTGCGTGGGGTAGTAACGTGATTACCAGCTAACTGGATTACAGCAGCCACAGAGGGTGACTGTGGTGCTGAGCGAGGACTGATTTGTTGAAACATTATCTCAATAAGACATATACAAATAAATTTGATTTTATTAAGAAATTAAAAAGGGAAAATGAGAAAAAAAAACAACAAAAAAATCTTTTGAGAAACTATATTTTTGAAGTGTTATTTTAATTTATTAACTTATTATCAAACTTATTCCCATAATGTAGCCACATGCCGAGGTACACATACGGCTATTCCTTTAATGATCATGAAGTCCACCGTTGGACAGAGGTCTCTCCTAAGTTACACCGCCTACTTTCAGACCTGGTATCTAATTCAAACATATGTGCTTCAGTTACACTACTCGTATCAATCATAAACAACGGAATTTACCCGCATAGTACATACCTACTTAGTTTTCCAGTAATATGCAATGAACCCGGATTACAGGCTTCATACGGGAACCACCTTTTGCTTATGTTATCTTCTTATCAGACAGTCAGGGCAAAAGAATAAAACATCTTGCGGACACTTATAAAAGTGTACATTGCATCATACCTGTATTGAAAGATATATGTAATATATGTGTGTAGCGTGTAAGGTTTCGTGTACGGGATAACACAAGTGAAACGCTCGAGAGTCAATTACCAACTGTATTCGCAGTTCTACATTGCGCTTATGCAGCTATGTGACTTCACATATATATAGTAGGTACACCCACATTTCGCCAGAGAATTTCTGTCCATGAACTTTTTGACTAGCTCTAAGATCGAATCTCAGACCTGATGCTCAGTCGCGGTTGTGTTTGAAATAGTCACCGCGGCTGTGGCACATGCAACCGAAGGGGTGATTTTTAGTCAGTAAGAGTCTGACAGAGAAGTTATTTGAAAATTTCTCCATTAAAAAAAATGCTCAACATTTGCCTTAGTGACCACTACACCACAAGTTAGTGACCACTACACCACAAGTTAGTTCGTTACTCATTAGTCAAGGCATTTCTAACTGACTGCTGTCCGTATAAGGAGCTGTTCATAAAGGGTGCTTAATATTAATTACAAGTCCTTCACGGCGCATCGCGGGGGTGGGCAGAGCTCTAGTTAACTCGATTACTAGCGTGGATGCACAGGCTTGTCACTAAATACATATTCATAATTGCATTACTTTCACTTCGACCATTTATTAGTGTGAATGAATTTGTAGTACAATTATAAACGATAACATTATTCTAACATTTATTAAAATTTTAAATAAATCTTTTTGTAATTAGCTCTTCAGCTTCAAAAAAAAAACTTTATTGTTTTATAATTATTTATATTTCTACATAGTACTTATATTCCTACATCCAACATTTTATTGGTAATCAGCCCTGCTTTTGATCTGACTGTAGGGTAATCTTTCACATGGTAGGTACCTATAAGCAAACACCAGAATAAAAACAAAATTCATCAGCTCTACTTTTTAAATTTCTGTCTACAGCATTAGAAATAATGGATATACGTGAAACTAATTTAGAATCTCTAACAGGACAGGTTTATGCATTTAAATGCATAAATTAACCGATTGAACCAGAATATAATTTGATTACACTAATAACATTACCTTCTAGTTAATAAACCACAGTCGACCGTAATCTACGAAATAAGACTTATGACTTTATGAGATACCATTTCCACATGAACACACACAAACATACATACCACTTGCAATAAATGCAGTGCTAAATCATTTCGTGCAAGTGTGGGGTCTGCCCGGGCATTGTGCAGGCTGCCCGGCCTGCCCGGGTAATGTGCGCAGTGATCAATCAGCCGACAACTACGCTTTAGGACAAATGATGCATTTTGTTCGCCACAATCATGTTTGTGGTTTGGGGCGATAATGACTCCTAATGTTCAGATTGTCTATTGTTAATTTGGCTAAAGTGATTTAGAACTAGTGTGCGGAGTTGAAAACATGTGCTATTCACATTTGCAAACAAATTGTTAGGGTCATTTCACGTTAATATATTGCCTTCCGCAGCCGATATTTATGCTTAGTTATCTCGCCGTAGTTTTTTCACCGATTCTCATAAACAACCAGACTCAGAAAAAATATCTATTGATCGGATGAATATGGGAATCGAACCATGGATGACTGCGCAGAGAGCAGACTTGCATCCACTGCACCAAAACTACTCAATAATACGGAAATAGAATAAGAATTATCTTTTAACGAAGTGAAGGAGATGATGTTAAGTTATTAAAATTACTTGTATTTAATGAAAGAATTAACATGTTTTATATAATTAGCGCTTTGTCATCTGTTTGTACAAGTGTCGAAATGTGATCGGAGCCTGCGGCCACTGCGGCTACCGACGAGGAAAATGTAACACTGATGGATAATCTTGAATACCTAAGTACCTACGTTATATTATTATAATGTGGACGGGCCACGACAATACTGCGCAAAAGAGGAAAACATTAGTGGTATCTACCTATTCTCGCTTTTATTACAATAGCCAAAGGTGACGCCTCAAAAAAGAACAGTTAAATTAATTGTTAATCATCGTCCGCCGCTACCGAACTCTAAACATAACCGTCATCAATATCATTATAAATTCAAACAAGAGTCCATACAACAACTCATACAAATCAACTCGAGAGCTCATATCGATAACTACAAAATTAATCGAAGCAATGTTAACTAGTAGTTGGCGCGGCGCCGCTCGTCCATCAGAGCGATACCATCGCCTGTCAATAACATCCTCGCGTTTCATATCACTTTTATTAAACTATAACAATTTCGGTTTTGTAAAACTACCCACACAGCCGCGGATCTCGGGTCGCTAGAACCGCGGACACAATCCGAACCAGAACGAAATAACCGCAACAATAACCCTCGCCAATTTCAACTCTCAATTTCGCAAATTAGGTTCAATTCACTTTGGCAGCCGATTCATATGTGACCGTATTAGATATGTTTTTATATTTTGGAGTATGGTAACATCTGCCTTTATTTACGTTTTGGCTGGAAACAGCAGCACAATAGGCGCGACGAGTCGGACGCTCGGCGTGCCCCGCGGCCGCGCCCGCCGCACCGCTACACCGCACGCTTTTTATGGACAAATAGATGACCTTCTGTTTGCAAGATTAGCCATTTACTACTTTCTGCGGTTCGCGATACCAATACCATAACAATTATTCATCAGTTCCACACAGTTTCCTTATTTACCTACCTAGAGGTGTGCTGAAAATAAAATATTGGTGCAACCTCATTAACACCTAGGTACTTGTACTTGCGATAAAGAAATTACTTGCAAATTGATTAAAAATAATACTTACACCTGAAATTGCCCATGCAACTACTTGCTACCACCTTGTGTACCTACTTAGTACCTATTTGATCGGACACTTTTCTATTGTTTCGCTAGGGTTAATGACCAGCACTTGAACTTTATAGCTCATGTGCCATCACCATGCAGGGCGGCCGTGAGGCAGTGAGTCGGAGGAGGAACCCATAGCGGCGCGAAGTCAAGTGATGTAGCGCGTCATGTCGCACGTCGCCCCCAAACCAGACATAATGGAACAATTAAAATGCACGTGCTCACCGCACTTACGAATTAACCGCACTCGACGCAAAACTCCTCCAGTCACAACCGCGAGCGACATATGGCGGTGTGACGCCCTCCGCGACAAATTACTGTTTAAGAGATTGCCATCAATAGGAGAAGTACAAACTGTCCGATCCATTAGTAACAAATGGCGTTATTTAGTCGCAGCCAGCACGCAGGCGGTTCGCAGGCGGTCCGCAGGCGGCCCGCAGGTCGGAGCAACACCACGCGCTGACTTACGGCCGCGCGCTAATCGAAGATCATTATCAACCGCGATTCAATCAGAAACATGATTAAACGACTTAGTGCATCATATCTCATGCGATACGTTCACTTTCGCGACTCGCCTCGCCGTTTATTGGAAGCCTCTTAATATCAGTGTGTCAATCGTATTCTAAACTCGGAATTAGTGGCTCGTCAGAGACGGTGTGGTTGCCGAGCTGGTAGCTAACCCGACCAGACAACGAGGTATGAAGAAAACGTCGCACCTCTCCGACTACTTTAAATGACACAATTTTTGGAACCACCGTCATGTGCTCGTAGTCCCAACTAGTTCTAATAAAAAGCCTCGTGTTTAGCTTGTCAGAGGAAACATAAATCATTTGATTCAAAACCTTTACAAACGCGATGTCAAATAGATAATGAATGGCGTCCTATAACAGCTATGAGAACGATTGTTACAAAGAGATTGGCCGATTTGTAGTAGATTATTGAAAAGCACAAATGGAACTAAATGAATACGCCTCAAGAGAGGACTCCAGTTTTTTAGTCTCTTGACTCTTTGTAAAAAACACAATCCAGGCATTGTGTACCCAAACACGATAAGGGCCAACAATCGCACAAACCCTTCACCGCGCCCCCGCGACCCCTGCGCCCCCGCACACAAACGAATTAACATAATATGATATCGGCGCGGCGCAGATGCGACACGGCGCGTCTGCCGCAAGACTTTTACTTTTCTCGTCTCGTTCAACTTTCACCTCCACAATAATGTGATTTACATGTGTTTGGTGTAGTCTGAGGCTCTGAGGCACACGTGTCTCCTAGATGCGATGCGATCGTCGCGGATCGATCTCTGCGCGATTGTGTACGCGACAATACGACAAAGCGCGTGGGTGCAGCGCATTGTGGCGACGCTAACTGCGCGCGCGCACGCTCTCGAGGGCTCCTTTGTCCATTGTCTGCCCGCCTGAGGGTGGCACTGTGACACATTTATTTTAGGCCAGTTTTTTACAGCACCCATTGTATTGGAAATTAGACATCGGCGCAGAGTTCACGAAACACGATATTATCTCAGCCCTCTGCGCGCGCATCCTCCGACGATTTCTCCCGAACCCATTGTATCTCCAGTTACAACGGATATTCCTAAACGCTCATAACCTGCCTATCTCGAAACGAGAAGACTCATGCGTTGTTGAAATAAAATAAAAATAAAACTGGTTAGCTTTCCATTTCTATGAGAGTGAATCGAAAAAATTCGTTAGACGAAACGGTTAGGGAGGTAGGACTAGTCGATCGGATAATTGATCAAAGATGGACCGTTAGTGTTGTAGAACGGGTACTATCAGCTGATTATACGGATTCCTTTCATCTGAGCGTGATGAATGACAAGCGAGCGTCGTTATGAAAGGGCGGTCAGCTAGAGATCCCATAAAGAAGTGTAGGGCTGCTTTATAGTGTTTGTGACCGTTTTATCGATGGCCGAGAGACGCAGCATCCGGTTTTGTGCATTAATCTGGACAATGTGGCTCTATGTGATGTCCGTTTGGTCACAAACAAGTTTGGGTAACGTTTCCCTAGGCGCGCTCTAACGCGCCCTCCACGGTGCATAGTAATCGAATTCTTTTCATTACAAACATCTTCGCTATTGAAATGTCAAGTTTTACATGTAACGGCAACAAAATCAACCATTTATTCTGTGCGTTTCCCACGAATTATTATCTAAGTTCATGCGGTCCTCATCCAGTGCTCCACTCGCCCACATTCCGCTCGCTAGTTAATCAACTGACTAATATCGTTTATTAATCAGTCCACTGATTACGTGTCATCAGTTGATCAGTCAACATTATTTCTGAGATTTGTTATTATGTTGCTAATACCTTTTTTATGATGCGCTATAAATTATACTTTCTATAATTTGGTTCCAATATTTCACGATATGGACGTAAGTATGTACGAGATCGATTTCTACGCGGACATTAGATATGTTTTTAAGTTAAAGCATTCGAATGTAAACTAGGAGGCGCGCCATAAACCAAATAATTTACATAAAACCACTAACGGATCTCACGAGAACCGGTCGCGAGCATATTAATGTTTGTGATATATTAGAAAATCGGCAACAACGCGCACCAAACGGATACTCGTGTTTCTTTTTGTAGCGTCTCTTTTTTATTCTAATTTCTTTTCCCATTAAGTGGACCATTCTTCCAAGGATGTTCCCCATAACAAGCACTAAGTCATTTGCATATACGAGTATGATAACGGGGCGCGTACTACCACGGGCTAGTTCTCACTTGGCCTCTATTTTCCGCGAACATCCAGGATTTCTATTTATTACCACAATAGCTTATGAAGTTACTACCTTTGATAGAATTTATAATTCTGTTTATTCTTTTCCATTTCAGCCAGCATAGGTGTTGCCACATATTATATTTAATTGAAATCAATAAATTCAACGCCGGATTTGTCACAAAATTGCACTGATTCTCAGTAGGTTGGAAGTTAATTAGGATACGTGTAAATATTTTCATAACTTTATTGTAACGGGGTAATAAAATTTGGTACAGCTACAAAACAACCGCAGTATATCGGTTTACTATTGTGTCGTACAATACTAGTAGTTGCGCATTATCTGCGCGGGAGCATTCCCAGGATGCCGTTAGTTCTCATGGCGACGCATCCCTTTCGCGCGAGTCAAGTGATGAGCCCCATAATGGACCAGCTGCCGACCTCTGCCGTCCAGGTGACACCACACACCGACCTGCCAAACAAAACACAACCTTAAGAAACACCAGACACAGTCTATAATTCATGGATCTTAAAATAGGAATGAACATACTCAAGATGCTTCTCAAAAGGATAAATTTGAACTCAATGCGGCTGCACTAGCGTTGGTTTTAGAATAAGGGAATATTGATGTTGAGATGATTGCAATAGATAACAAAGCGCTCAGTGATCTGTAACTAGTTCGACAAATAAAAATAATTACGTAAGACTACGCGGACTTGTTATGATTCTTACAGAGATGGTACAAATGCATTAGAGTCAACATTTTAAATTGTCAAGAAAACTGTAGTTATTTACCTACATTTTGGCAATAACAACATTCGCGGTTGACCCCATAAGTAACAATGGTAGGTCAGAAGAAATCCTTTCGCTCGAGGACAATTGCGAAAATGATAATTTATGCAAAGGGGAAGTGGAAGCAAAAAATACAAATAAAGCTTATGCACCTGAGCGTCGCATGCGCCGCAATAGAAGCGCAGGTCTCGTCACTCGCGCATTCATTATACAAACATGACGAGTCGGCACGCGCTCCGACGCATTCTTCACATCTCCTGCCATCATCTACATCTCACATAGTCCATAACAGCTGCTAGTGCCGAAGAAGGAAACCCAATTACAAAACGTGACTGGATTTTTCTCGAGGGTGACAAATTGTGGTCGCAAAAACTTTTCTGCCCGATAATTACTGTTCATCGACACGTAAACACGGGCTTCCCTATTTGCAAGTGAATGGGAGTCGATCGAGGATTTTACTCAAAAAATAATACACCTGAACAAAAGCTAATTATACTTTGATAAAAGCTCTGGGCCACAATGGGTGCTCGGAACAATCGTGGCTGGAGGGTGGCGCTAGCGACGTGTTAATTAGCACATTTTCTCACCTTTCGACAATGATTCTTTTTTGTAGTGTACAGTAACGTGAGTGATGATTTTTTGTATTTTTTTGTAGTTATACTTTATATTGTCTACGTGCGTTTTTGTAACGAACTTTTTAAACGGTGGTTGTTTATAGAAACCAAAACACCCAAATAGAATTTTATTGATGCATAAATATAACCTTATATTATTATCATTATTATGTTGTTTTATTCGCCATGGTCTAAATATTTTGAATACTTTTTTAAAAGCTAGAAGCAATTCATTAAACAATGCTTTAACCTGCAAAACCACCTTTAAAACCTATCTAATACTAAGATATAGAGATATCGAGTTATTTGGCAAATGAAAATTGCTGAAAGATTTGCCCATACAATAGCTATAGGTAATGAATGAATAAAGAGCGCCCAGGAGTACAGTGATATAGCTGCGGACAATCCGGCAGGTGTCGCAAGCGGTCGCCTGACCTCCACCTCTGCGCCGCATTGTTCCTCACTACCACTACCTACTCCTCAGCGACACCACACACCACACGCACCAAACGACTAAACACTATAGCAATGTACCTATCTATTGCAACTAGGCGGCAACACATTACTATCAAGTTGTATGGAAGAACTTTGAGTGTTGAAGAAATGTACACTGATACCTATCATTTGTCAACTTTGAGAGAAGTTTCAGTCCCGAGATGTAAATACGAGTAACCAAGAAAACAAAACTATAGTCTGAAATAGTTATCAACTATGTCCTTAATGATAGTCTAGCTAGAATCAGTAAACACTGATGATTTTATCGGGAGAAGTCATTGGATGATTTCCCACCACACCAAAAAAAAAACCCTTCTTAGGTAATTAAAATTTTAATGAAATTGACGAAATCTATAACAGTAATACCATGTTGTTGTAATGAATATTCAATAACAAACTGTAGGCAGGCACTGACGCGGTCACTTTGACTTTCAATGAACTTAAAGTAAATCAATATGTTTTAGCAATAGACCTTTGTGACCACATTTAATAATGATCGTAAACATCGATAGGTAACAGTCATGACGCAGGGCGTCTCAAGGCAATGTAAAACTTTGAACCCGCAAACCTGGTGGAGACTGATCCCAAAGATAATATCAACCAAGGTAAACGTACTGAGCAGACATTTTTGTACAAGCTCAATGGAAAATTTCAACCCAGACACGGTTCAAAAGGCAACTTGAAATTCGTACGTACCTAAACAGTCTATTGTGAAAGAAATCACAATGAAAGCAGTTGTCGTCAAATCTCAGGATCAAGGACCGCTTCCATCAAAGTTTAAGCTGAACATTTGGCTTTTGTTTCATGAATTGCTTATGATAATTCTCCTGGGTATTTTTTCATAATTTCACGCATATTTTAAGGAGTATATTCTTAGCAGGCTCACAATGGTGTCGTGTGTTCCGCGGGTGTCGCCGGGCACGCCGCAGGGAGACAGGGTGACACCGTCACCTCTGCCCCCGACCCGCTTTGTGTGCTACTGCGAGGGAACTAACATGCAAAAAATATCTTTACATTATTATTTATCGCGTCACAATATCGAACTAAACAGTAACCACTTTTAACTTTTTAATCACTTTTTAAATAGATATACACCAATACTACACTAATCGATCGATCTCGTAGACTAACTTTATTTATAATAACAAACCACGTATATTCAGGCATTATATAATTAAAGCTGGCATCAAATTAGTGCTAACCAGACACTTCCGTGCAGTTATGTACACACACGGTCAAAGATCGAAGATCATACACAATTAATAACACTGAGAGCAACTTGTAAAGACATTAAGCGAGGCATAGGCAGACTGTGAGTGGCTCATGATAACTAAACTGTTCCAATGACTTTCTGTCAGAATTCGTTTACTTAATGTGCTAGTGTGCGTTTTCGCCTAAAGGTTATTCTATCGTTAGAAGCGCATTATCAAGCGGGCCCAGAACAAATAGTTTTTTGAGGACATCCTCATTCGATTGGCATTATTGTGTCCCCAAAACTAGTGACATGTCGACAATAGCGCGGTGGAGGTACAACCAACAAAATCAAACAAAATTGAAACCGGATTTCCAAAATCCCGTTCCGTCGCATCGGCGGCAAGAAGCTATGTTTTCGATTTCTATTCCGATTGTTTGTTTTTTGGATCCATTGTTGGGTCTGTCGGGGCTGCGACACGCGTACCCATTTTTGCAGAGTCTATTCCATTGTGTTAGCGAGAGGAATGACGTTTGACGGACAAGCGGGAGTGACGCGCCCTGCTCTGATGCGCTCCTGTGAGGTCAGATATTTTAACAGCCCTCCGATCGTCGTTAGTGCTGTGACAAAAAGGAAGATCTCATCTCGTCCGTGGCTCACCTCTACAACGTTTGGCCAAGCACCGCGGGCTACGCAACGGGATTCCTGTTATCATATTGGGTCCCGTCATCATGGTCTAAATTACTTTTTGTATGGTGTAAAAGGAACGAAACGTTTCGTCGGTCAACCATCGCTCGGAGCAACACTCGAACAATTTTTGTTTTAAGGGTCTCGCGTACCCCTTTTCTTACCTGCACCTCGGGATGTCTTTCGAATTCATTTTTAACTGTTGTAGTTGTTCCTTTATTAAGATTGCGTCATTCCATTCAGTCCTTAAAACCACTGCTTGTAGTAGCATATTCATCACATCATAAAAGGCCATATTAACAGCATATCACAAAGTATCTTTGCATTCATTGAGTTCATTCATCGCCTCTGAAGGTGGGTCACGTTCATTTTTTTCATTTTCTTTTGAAACGTTGGTTTTTATGTTTCCCAATTATCAGTACACCTACACAGCGAGCGGGTAATGTTCCTCCTATGGTGACAAACTGTCCATTAATGCCCACATTCGGACAACGGAATGTATTATATGTTCGCGTCTATTACGTTTGGAGAAGCTCAGTAGGTTATCTGTGTGTCTGTTGTGTTGTCGTGGAGTTGGTTCCGTTACGTAGGGACGGTTATCAAACGGCGACTGGGTCTCTTTCACAAAAAGAGCTCGCTCCTGCGCGTCCGGCGCGCCAATTATGCTCTGCGCACGCGCCTCCAAAAAAACACCCGCAGACCATCTCAACCATTTTTTAAAAGCCCCAACTTAAATAATAATGCAGTAACACGCGAGAGTATTCGCAAAATGCGATCCGCGAATTTCGTTTCCAAATTCCACCGGCTCTGGGGCTGGGCGTCGTTTTTTGCGGCGACTATTGTCTGTTTGTCTTTAGATTTGTGTTCTGCTGTTCGCACACCTTTGTCGGTGTGGCTGCAGCGACGTTGCAGATCGCCGTTCGTTTGGTTTCCTCTTATTGCTGTTGAGATTTAAATTTTATAAAACTGGTTGGTTAATTGGTTCCTGTCCTATACCGTCCTCGACGCTGTCAAAGTTCCCCGCGTCCTCTAAGGCTGCTCCACTCACCGTAAAGGAATGCAAAATCAACTGTCTGCAGCGCGGAGCGGCGCAGCGCGGTCCCGACCGGGCTTTAATAATGCACACGTATAGCTATAATGAAGTGCCCAAAGTTTTTTGTGTCGGCGCACGATTAGTCCCTCCCGGCGATCTGGTCGCGTACTCCGGCCCTATCATTACTAAAAACGATCCTAATAATATAATAGTCCTGTCACATCCCTTCAAGGGATCGAGTTTTTAAAGGACAATTTCCTTAATAGGCGACGGAATTTAGCAGTCGTTTAGAAAATTTGATAGTTTAAACTATCCTTTGATAATATTTGTTGCTCGACCGTCCGGGGATTTAATTTGAAGTCGTTTTTGTGGGTTATGATAATGACATAGGTATCTACGTTTCCGTCTGCTTTGAGTGATTACACAATTTATGTAAAGCCTATCTAGTTGCTGAACATTTTGATAAACTCAAAAATATGACATGTGTACGTGTATATGATTCCAAGAAATCGAAGGCGACCGGTTGAGACGCAGGTACCACCTGGACTTCAACAAATCGTCAACAGTTTTATTATCCACAATTCTGAGATGGATACGACAGATTGCCTGCACTTAAACGTTTATTTATTGCGCTGGAGTTAAATTATGAGTTTATAGATTCAGTAGCGAATACAAGGCTGTAAATCATGGTTGGTATCTAGCGTTGCTATGGATGTGGAGGTGTGTGTATACCTGTGCGTGGAGTGTTGTGCAGGGTGTCGAGCCCCGCAGGCTCGGCGGGGCTCGGTGGGGCTCCGCCGGGCTGGTGGGGCCGGCAAATGGCACATTTATATTGTTCATTACGGGGCCCCGGAGGTGAGAGATGTTGGCGCTGTCGCCGCGCCAGGGGGGCTGCAGGGCTGACGCTAACGGCCCGCGCTCCAAGCTCAGCTGCATCTGGGAAACATTTAACAGTAAATTGAAATACTGACAAAAACCGACTTACTTTCTGCTCTAAAGAGGTATGAGATTGGTTAGGTGCGCAAGATGAAATCTTTTCGTTCATGCACAGTAAGAAATCCTAAAGATAACCAGCTCCCATTTTGTATGCTGATTACAGTTTCATAGAATCCTCAAGTAGTGAGTAACTGAAGCTAATAGTTGCTGGAGCCTGTGCTGTGCTGGTAGGCAGCCCTGGAAACGCTGCCACCGGGGGTCCGGTGCGGCACGTCCGAGCGCGTTGATTTGTGCGCGGACTCCCGCCGACAGTATTTGTACAGCGCACGCGTGGGCCGCGCCGTGCCGCGCCGCTCTGCCCCGCGACACGCGACATCGCGCGACATGACGCGCCCGTGACACTCACCAGCATGTTCCACCGCAACATCTCCAGCGATGTTACCATATAATTTACGTCACACTTCTCTATACCAGAAGTAGGTCGGACATAACGTTCGAATTGTTTCGTTTTGTACAATGCTAACACATCTTGAATTAAACTCAAACATGACTTAGCCACGATAAGAAAATGAATTAGCTATATATATAGCTAATTATAGTGTTGGATATTGAACTATGGTCATCATATAAATCTGAGGTTATGTTTGCGAAAAACAATTTATAGACGTTTGTAAAGGACGTGGCGTCACCAAACAATATCCTACAGCACAGTGAAAATTCTAACTAGTCGTTAAATGGACTTGTTTATGCGAAAGTTGGAAGTAACTTTCAATGCCATAAGGTGTTTAATTGATGACTTAACAGCAGCGACAGACAATGATCGGTAGGAATGTTAATGCGGCAGCGGCAGCGATACGTGAGTGAGAACATGGCTGCGATCTCACCCGGCTGAGTTTCATTTCGAATATCTTTATCGACGTATTTTCCAATCTAAACGAGCCGAAATTAGAAGGCTAAGACAACTTTGAAACCGGTCAACATAAAATTGGAAACCAACTGTAGTCTCCGAGTTGCGCAAGAGTCGATCGACCAGTTTGGCGCGGGCTCGCCGCGCGTGGGATCTATGGGTCTGCGCGACGCGCGAGTGTGACCGGCGCCGCGGCGTGGCGAGAAACGTCGCAAGCGCACCCAACACCTGCACTTACGACGTTTCGCGCCTACACCCAAATTATTGAGTCTGTCACTTTATTGCCGCAGATTAAGAATCTCGTTGACATAAATAATTATGTGTACTGCTCCTAAAATATGGTCAGTAACTGGCACAGTAAGAGCAGCACGAATACGCACGTGAGGAACGACGAAGCTACGAGCTTGCAACATACTGCTAGAGTGCTCACCAGCATTTGTTAACATACAGGCCCTTGTATGCATGAAAATATATTAGCCACGTTCAGTTCAGCATGAATGATACCCACCTTAGTATCGACACACTGTCTATTTGACTCGGGTTCGATTTCCAGGTCAAGCAAAACATGTTGAGGCAAATTGAGCAAACAGATCTAGCGTCCTTGATCACCGACATATTGCCGGCTGCGAGGTGATTACGCCAACTGCTTCTTCAAATTTCGTCAGTTCCAAATGGGATAGGCTTCTCTGCGGTGAGGCAGTAATAGCCAGTTAGTGTGTTACGTTAGTGTATCAGAAAGAAAGTGGCTCACTGGCCGATACGAAACAGCTCTAAGTTTCAACAAATAGTTATCTTGCGTTAATTTGCCGGCACTAATGTAGGCATCGGTCGCCTTATATCTGAGGATAACTTCATCTGGGGCTGAGTGCGGCTGCCAGGCAAGTCGTGCTGTCGGCGTCGGAGGCCGGTGAGTCAGTGACGCAGTGCGTTATGTGACTCTTATCAATTATGCATCGCTCGCCGCTAAAGCATTTCTAAAACCAATTAAGGACTAAGATGTCTAAACGAGTTTTTAGTAAAATTTAATTTCGTAACGAACAGTTGCTGCGCCGCGAATCTGCCGAATTATCGTACATTATACGTTTCAAAAGATACCTTACGGGTATTTAGAACTTAATTCAGAATCAAATTCGTGTCGACGCCATAAGCTGTCAAATAGATCAGGATTATTGCCTATTCCAAATTTTTCTCAACAACCTTTCGCTTAACGAATAGACAGCTACCATTTTAGATGAGCTATTAAAATAACTCGTAAATCGTATTTATAGTTATTAGTTTATTTATCTACAATAAGATATTGTTTTATGCAAATTCCCAAATGGACTGATGCCGAAATTTCACGCTTGAAATTACCGTTCGGTTAATCTTTGAGGGGATCTCCGCCGTCTACCAGGGATATGGAACAGTTGGTCGTGGCTGACACGTCACGCTGGGTGCTGGTACCTGGTCACTAGTAAGTGTTCCGGATAGCGTCGTGACCACAATTACGGTTTTATATTCCGTCCATGAAAGGGTGTGAGGGGGCTCTGCTATATTGATGGCGTATATTTATCATAGACAATTTAGGAACACCTGCTGTTAGCTCGGATGAGCGGTATATGTCAAATTAATACGCTCCTCGCCGAGGGTTTATAGTTTGTTGGCTTTTGACGCGGCTAGTGTTTTATTTGTTCTTGTTGTTTGTCCGGGACCGATTGATGGCTCTTAAATAGATTCCTGAGCGAGCCTTTCTGTTCTCTTGCGTATTTTTATCTTTTTATGGTCGGGAGAAGGTAATCGATTTCTATTGTTTGCTAATTGTTGCTTTGAAAATAACTCTTTTGTGTTTATTATCTTTCCTTTTTTGTGATCATTTTTACCTTTTGTTCGTGTTAATTTTGTCACACTAAACATATTATGTTAACCTGGTAACAGAGTCACTTCCGGTTGCTAGATCATCGTCGCAGCCTTTGATGTTTAGTTTTCCTCTTTTTTTACAAGGATACGATATGAGACTGATAACATCAGAGTTGGATACAGCAGTGACTGGCATGTTACCTTCACCGCTGCTGGTCAGGTGGCGAGTGGGAATTTCTACAACTCCTATAGGCTTTCATTCTCATGATTTTCCATTCCATAGATCAGATTTGTGGTCGACTTCAGCGACGACAGTTTCCTTATGGCGCGCTGCGCTGGCGTCGTCATTGGCGGGTAAAAATAGCTAGCAGCGGGCGGCCTTGCCCCGCCAGCGCATGCGCCACCCCCGCCGCCCCGCCCGCACCCGCCCGCTGCGCCCGCGCATCACTTGTTGCAGCAGTGGAGTAATCACAGTGCTTTTACTGAGTGTTGAGTCGGTGACAACGTGAAAACACTCCGCTGCAATATTGTCTTCATTTTAAATATCATCTTTATTGCAGTATTTGCAGTTATTTTAACACGTCGCGCGTGTAGTTAGCAGACACAATAGATTTTTAACTGTTGACGGCCCATGGGCTGGGCCGATAGACGCGGGCGGGGTTAAGGGTCTACTACCGGCCAAGCGGCACCCTCATTGAATAAAAAATCGTAGCATAGCCTAGAAAATAAATATTAAAGAATCCAACGTCACGTTTGTTACAAAGAGGATAAAATATTTTTACGTCGTTAAAACAGGTCTCAGAATGTTTCGTATCCAAAGTAGTAGGCAAAAGTAGCAAAAATGGCCGTTTCTGACACTTTTGCCTACTACTTTAATATTAATTTTCTAGGCTATTCTACGACTTTTTATTCAATGAGGGCGCCACTTGGCCGGTAGTACAGCCTTAATTAGAAGGTACAACTTCTGTAATATTATGAGGGCATAATATATCAATCAATCAATCATATATTTTGTAAAACATAGGTATGGTTACAGATAGTACATCGTCAAAAATATGTGCACTATGTTTTGCCAATATACTCGTATAGCGTACGTATTTTCATCTTACGGGACGGAGTCAAGAAAAATTATATCGTAGAGCCTCATTTGTCATCGGCATCACCAAGAGGTTTCTAAAATTCGCACCTATGCCATTTTTATCATCAGCGATCTATTCAATTAATTGGCACTCAGTCACAAACATTTTGATTTATACTACCTTTGTTGCCGGCCGTGTCACCGGCAGATGTGTGTGTGCAGGTGACCGCGCACCTTATCGCGCACAAAAACGCCGTATCGGTTTCAACGCCTACATACAACGTTACTTCGCAGCATTATATTAATTATGTGCGACTCCGCCAATTAAATTAAATTACATAACGTGAAGTGATGTTTAATGATCTACTTTGTATCAACATTGAAGACTAATATCAAGTAGGACGAGACGCAAGGCTCTGAAAATAGGTTACAGAGAAATGAGAATCATTTGGAAGAAAATAGTGGAGGTACCTACATACAATACTTTAAAAGTGCACCTGCATTTACAAGCATGTGCCGATTTAATTCATCAGCCACTTCTTATGCCTGCAACACCTGTAAACTCTGGAAGATTTGTGGAAACTTCTAGCTCCTCACATTTAATTGAAAACGAACACAGTAAGTAGGAGTGCAAACATAGATATAAGAAAGATATTTATATGCTGGTATTTTTATTTCTATGAGTGCAAATAATGTAGTAAGTAGGTACAATTTGCATTCTTCTAAAAAAAGCTCTGGGCGAGCTAAAACTTAGTCGCACAATGCGATACTTATTGTTTGAAGTCGAGGATGCGTGAAGCTAATGCGGAATGAGAATTTTTTCTAGAATAGTTAACTGCCTTGACTAACAAGTTTTTTTTATCGGTGCTCTGTAAATTGACAAAATATCTAAGTAGACTAATCAGTCCAATTATATGAACAGATACCACATAAAGATTGCCCTCAGTGTCTGAGTAGTCCGAGAGTATTCATTTATATTCCGATTTATAATTTTAGTGGGACTCAGTAAGTAAAATTATAACATCATTACACTAGCTGACTGACCCTAACTTTATTGCTTGCTGAAGCCTCGCAGGGGGTAGTTACGAACTGTCCAAAAAGTCAAAACAGACATGCTTATTAGACCGGTGTTTCGGCAAATTCTGTACGTTTTCAACTTTTTGCTTACATGGTAGGTATCCTTAAAACGCAAATGACGGTGGTTGCGCACGCACCGCGCACCCGCACGCTCGCGCATGCGCGCCACTGTTTACGCAAATTCACGCTCATTTAAACGCTGTCAGTCGCCGAGCGCTCACGTGTTTGTTTTGCGCTCATGTAAGTGTTCAGCAAGCGTTTTGCAGTAATTGCTTTTTTAAACTTCATATAATTACAAATCGAGACTGCTTCTGTCCTGTCTGAAGTTGTAACTTTTTCTGACAAAATAATCTTCGGTAGAATCCACTTACGAGGCACACATAAATTTCTTGAAACATAAGCATTCTAATTACAGTCAAGCTGTTCTTATAGAAACATTTAAAGTAAAATTAAATTAAGCGTCTCATTTGTGCAGCTAGCCCGGGGTCGCGGCGGCGAGTGCGCGGTGTGCGGTGCGCACTATCAATATCGGTTACGGATCGCCGGCGGCGCGAGATTTATCGCCAATATTTATATGAAGCCGGTGCTCACGCCACGCCACTCATTGGCGCACATTTTGTCCGAGCTGCGTCAGGGTTCAGGAGCTAGACGCGAACACTCTGATGATTACAGACATTATCTCTGCAGGGCTAACTATATTGTAATGTGTTCTAAGATTTCATCAACAAATTTTTCATTCCTCTCTGTAACACCTGGACTAATATTTCAAGATGTGCATAATATTTCATGATTCAGCATCCAGCACTACCTATAGGTTTAAAAAAAAAGAGTTACTTGCACAGCACAATACAATAAAGTGATAAAATGATTGCAGCAGTCACTAACTACCAACTACGGCAAACAACCGTTTACCTTTCTTAATGAACGTTTACTATTGACAGTGGACAGCACCAGTTAGTAGGTAGCATTTTTTTTAAAGAAAAAACGTTGACCCACACTAGGAATTACTCTTGTATCATGGGTGCGTTCTCAAGCATTATAAACTCTTATACACAAGACACCCAGACCCGGAACAACTATCTGTAGACCACACAAATATTTGTTCTGTGCGAGAATCGAACCCGCGACACGCAGCGTAACAGTCGAACGCTCACTGCGCCAACCGTGTTGTCGAAGCAATCATTATTTATATTTCTCTGACTTCACATTGAGAGGAAAAAAATACCAAAAACGGCCGTTTCTGACACTTTTGCCTACTACTTTGGATACGAAACATTCTGAGACCTGTTTTAACAACGTAAAAATACTTTATCGTATTGGTAAGCTATGCTACGATTTTTTATTCAATGAGGGCACCACTTGGCAGGTAGTAGACCCTTAATTAGTTAGCTCTGTTTCAGATCTACTACTAGTCACTACACTTATCCGTACCACTCACCTCTGACTCGCCTACTCTGCGCATCCATCATCATGTGGCGGGCCTCACGACCGTCGAAGGATGAACAGAATTCTAACTCTTGATGTGTCATCTGTCAGTAAATGATTTAGGACCATTGTTTATGTAAGAGATCCCCATCCCTCCAACACCGATTTTTCACGGTTGAAGATTGTGACTCCTTTTCACTACTCATTGAAAGTGGTTGTTTATTTCCTGGACCTCTGGCTTGATTGAAAGTCAGAGTCTTTGGCATTTCCAGTACGTAAATGCAAAATCAAGATTATTTGGGGAGAAATCGGAAAGAGAAGCATAGATATTGTCGCTGCGTGAGCTAAAGTACCTAATCTGTATACATTTTTTTTTTTTTTGGGGGTGGGAAATCATCCTACGACTTCTCCCGCTCTAGGGTGGAGCGGAAGGGCGTGTCAGACTCTTACTGACTAAAACCCACCCCTGTTCCTCCCTGCCTTGAGTGCCCAGAGGCGAGGTAACTCTTTCGAATTTATCCTCCACCCCCGGGCAGGCATCGGCCGTGGCAGGCCCCGTCCCTATTGCTGACAACTCTTTGAGGCGCGCGTGGAACACTACGCGCCGTCGACTCTCGGGCCTGGTGCTGATCGGACGGCGAGTTACTCACTACTCGCCGTCCGCAGGCCCGGGTCTACGGTGGCCGGAGATCGTCTCGCGGCCCCTGGCGTCTCCTGCGGCGGTCGCGGCTGGGGGCGCTAGGGCGACTCGGCTGTTGTTGAGTCTCCCTAACGTATGCCGCCTCCCTCTTCGCGAGCATTACTGCTTCGCAGAAGGAGGAGACGGCCTCCCATTCCCTCTCGCTCCGTACCACGGCCTGAACCAGGGCACGGCGCGAGAGGTCGCTGCCGCCTATCGCATCCACGAGGACACCGCGGTGTTCTGCCCAAGCGGGGCAAACCTCCAGCGTAATATGTTTACATTGAAAGCTCATTGTCACTATTGTGTGAAATGAAGCTTCTGCATCACTCTACTTTGCGAGGTGCGCAAGCGCAAGTGCTCGGCGAGATTCCGAATGCCTACACGCACCACCCCTTGCCCAACTTCACTTAGTGCCCTGCTAAGTACCACTGTGCCAGGTCAGTCATATTCGGAAACTCATGACTGACCTTAAAATAAACTGAATATTAAGCTATTGGAAGGTCTGAAGGTTTACACAACAAGAAGTAAATGTCAATGTGAAGTAAAGCTGCTTTACCCTCACTTTACTTTTTATTATCTTGTGTCTATAACATTGGTGCCGATTCTCTTGTTCATTAACTAAACTAAAATTAGATAATCTCTATCTTTTACTAAAAGGCAGTGCGAGAAAAGGAAGGCTATAGCTATGAACTAAGTTAGAAATGTCAAACTAGTTTACGCCTTGCGCTTCACCGTGTTTTTAGTCGACATGTTTTTACGTGTAGGTACCCTTAATTTGTATGGAAATATTAGTTCAACTAAATTTGACGGCTTTAATTTACGTCCGTCTCTTTTTTATTTTATTAGAGAGAAAAAGATAGTAATAGCCTAAATTAAGTTTAGTTTGTGCACAACAGAATCGGCACCATTATTTACCTACCAGTTACGTCTACAGCTTAGTTTGGCTTAAGATAGCAATGAATATCGTAACTAGTTAGACAGGAGCTCCACAATCATACGCTAAGCCGGACCGGAACAATAATTTTGATGTCAACAGCAACAAATTATTGTGTAGGCCGCCGGTGCGCGACGCGCGTGCAACTGTCGCTGTAGTCGCGCGGCTGTCGCAGTGTCGCGCGAGTGTCGCCCGCCTGTCGCCGGACGGAAGGTGCCTGCTCCGTGACACTGTAGTTCCGGCTGTGTTATTTATTATTGGCGACTGGTTCTGAAGGCTCAGCGCTCGATCAGCTCTTCCTTCACAAGCTACGTAGGTAGTTGGATACTTAGGTACGTATGACGCACCCGCAGTCAATTCCTGTTGTCTTCGGACATGTTTGCCGTTCAATAGAAATCGGTTTTCCTTTTATAGATATAACTAAAAACTGTTAAAAAAATTTTGTTCACCCAGGCTCATATACGAGTACCTACTTATCTGCATGTTATTTATAAAACAAAGAAGCAATGATCCAAATTTTGGCCCAAACCAAAGATACCTTTTTAGTGTGTATGAAAAGCCCACAGTTAAAGAATTTTTCTTTGACATATAAACACATTGTGCCTATTTTAAAAAACTTGCAGAAAAAAAAGTAATTAGAATAGAATACACGATTCTACATAGCAATACATTATCAGGGTGTGCGCAGTTACTAAAACGTTAAATATTTAGGCTTATCAGCTGGAAGTGACTATTTCCTGGTTGTTACTAAACGGCTATAAACAAAAGTGTGACGCGAAGGACAAGTCGCATGTCGTCGAAATTAAGGGCCGTGACAGGCGCGCTATCGCGATCGCACGCGTGCGTCGCAGGGCTCGCGCGCACCTGCCGACTGCTCGCCGCTCGCCGACATTGATGTAATGCCTTTATTGAATTTTATGCTTTTTTTGTCATTGATATTGTCTTGTCCCCTTTGTATTTGTTTACAGAGAACTCGTTAGGGGCATTCTTGACGAACATTTCTGATGAGCAACACGGAACACGTTCTAATTAGGTTCTAAAAGTGACTACATTGCAACAACTATTAATTAATCATTCTTGTGATGAAAACATCTTCACAGCGAACATTATTGACTACTTCTGACATTAAATTACGATCTGTTACACGAACATTATTTACCTACATACAATAGTCAACGTAGTAAATTATGCTCAGTGTGTGTTATTTTAAACGTAAAAGGAAAAGCAATCAAAACCATTTCTAATGAAAAAGTCATTACACAAATACCTAATGTTCTACAAAAAACACAAAAGAAGTTAATACAGAGTTCTGTGAAGCGGCACATACTTCAGGTGACATTAGGTGTAATGTGGCACGAACGTGAAACAAAGGAAGTGGCCGGTGACCTCCACACACTGGCCACGCACTGGCCATGGTGTACACATCACGCATGCCACCTTCAGCTACTTCTTTCGTGTACACTAATGTACTACGTTCGTGAAATTTCTTCATAATTCAACATTAATAATTTCGTTTCCTTGTAAGAAACTATGTAGGTAGTTGGTAAGCCTAACTATGTCGCCCTGTCGGTGGAGGCGGCGACAACTTATTTATTTCTAATTATCAAATAGGTAAAGGAAACTAAAGGCAATGACATCAAAATCGAAATAGGTACCTCTCTCATCAACGGAAAATGTGTGAAAACTTTTCAACTTCCTTTGCTTTTCGATGGTGTCATTTTCCAGCTACCCAATGAGCAAAGTAAAACAAAATGCTGGCTACTAGTAAAACTAACCGTTTTATGTAGTCAGTGCGCTCACCAGCAGCAGGCAGCCAGGAGGTACTTCCTCACGGAACAATCGCGAGCGTGACCGAAGTGCTGTCGCCCGTAGTGTCGCCTCACTATAACTGAAAGTAGTGTCACAGTGTGCGTACACGCATCATATGTACGTCGTCTGTGTAGGTACTAGACTGGCCTGATTTTGATCAGGACTGAGGTTTTCCAGCCTGCCAGAGCTAGCAACTGTCTTTAACGGAGGCAGATGATGAATCGTCTTCAAAGTGTATTCAAAAGGCACTTAAGTACTTAAATTAAACTGAGAACCAGCACTTTTGAATTTAAATTTTATATAAAGATAGTCCTCCAAAACGTTCGCTCGGCACCACTTCCTAGTGTTTGAGCTGTGAAGAAGAAGTTGTGCAACAAAGTTTGAAGAAGTTGAATTTGTACAATAGTATGTAGAGTTTTATTTTTATTTATTTATTTATGTAGAGTAGTTAACCCTACTTTCCATTACTTTATATTAATATAATATAGTTGTAGGTATTTATTATATTAAATAAATATGTATGTTTATTATAACTATACCTACTTATATTTTCGTTCCCATTTTTTTTTCTTAATATTACTTTCTTTTTTTTTAAGCACCTGCCATATTATTTCTCCACCGCCCTTGGTTGACTGGTAGAGAATGCCTAAGGCATTATGTCCGCCTTTGTACATTTTTGCATGGAGTGTCATTCTGCTTCTGCTTCTTTTTGCTAGGTATAGGTCAATTATATAAATATGATTTACATGTATTATGAACAAAATAAATTAAAATTAAATAATGAGCCACTAGTTAACGGCAAAACTCCATTCATTCATTAAAAACAGATTAACTCAAGTATTTTTTTAAAGCATCCAGGCTGGCATAAAGGGCATGCCGGCTTACACGTGCAATGGTGAAATCAAACCATAGAACTCTGACTCTAAGTCACGTGTCTGAAAATCAAGTGATAAACTCATAAGGTAAAACCACCATATATATTTCAGAAAAAAGCGACAGTTCTCTCTGTCAAGAATAGGTACAGACAAAACTGGTGGAATGAGAGAATACAACAGGTACACCTTCTGTCTTACCCTCCAGGAGCTACAAGCGTGGTGTTATGCAAAAAAAAAAACGAGTGTGCTCCAGACCACACGACTGAAGTAAAACTTCTTTAGCTCTTTCTATAATATGTATGTATATATCTATATGTTTATATATGTACATACATGTATGTATGCTCGCACCTCTCTCTCTTGCCCCTATTACTGTAGGGGCAAGAGTTACGAAACGTATTTCTCTCTTTCTATCTTAACTAACTTATATCTCCCTCTCAACTTCCGTTCGCCTCGCCGGTCACACTTTTCGTAACGCTCTCGTCACGCATTCACCAGCCTACTGCCCAAGTCAAGAAGCGTAAAGAAGTTTTACTCCAATAAATACTTACTCTCAGACAGGTTCTCAGGCACATCTCCTCCTGTGTGTCGCCCTCGTGTCGTCAGGTTGAAGGCGCCTCAAATAAATTGTCGAGCTTGAAAAAACGCCAGCCAGCAATTAATAGTCGTCACTATAACGCTGTAACACTACAGCAAGTAATTCGTTCGTGTGTCGTGAGCGACTCACATTACTCTCGTAATATTTGTAGAACTAATATATGAGTGTGACCCATATATTTGTGGTGTGCGCAAATTGCGAGCCAACCGCGAGCCACCGCGGGACTCCGCCTCGTGGTCGGCGAAATGTGAGGTGAGCAGAAGACCCACTAGTAACAACATGCAAGAAGAAGCTAACACAATAGTAAATAAGAAAATATATTATGTTAAGGTGAAATGTACAGGGTAGCCCGCGAAATTAAAGTTTTCTCACGTTTTTTGCAATTTGCAGGTCAGTGTCAGGTTGTATGTTGGTCAAAATATGATTCGCGGCCGTAGCAAGTACTTCGTACCGCCTCAGAATCAATAAATGAATCCAATCTCGTGATATCGTTAAAAAAGCCATTCCATACAAAATGTACCTATGAAAAAATTATTTTTCTTCATACTTTTTTGTATCGTGAAATTTTGCAATGAGACAAATCCAACAAATCAAAGATCATAAAAATCGGTCTAGCCCGATTTTTTGATAACCATTAGAATCTTCAAAACAACTCTTTAAGATTGAATTGTTGTCGAATATGAAATAGTCATTCCATACTGTATTGATGATTTTAATTATTACAGTTCTGTAAATACGTACTTGCTACGGCCGCGACAACCTGATACTGTCCTGCAAATTGTAAAAAAAACGTGAGAAAGTTTTAATTTTCCCGGTTACCCTGGATAGTCCGGTCAATTTAGACATTCGAAGGGTACATAAAGTCCCAACAAGCTGAAAATCAGTAAAAATCAGTAAAATTGTTCAAAACATAATTATAAACAATGTTTAAAAGTTCCCCATCATTCAATACAACACAAAGGTAAAAAAAATTAGTTTTTCCCGATTTTTAGTAAAACTGTAAGTTTTATCATAAAAGTACCTCAGACAAAATTGTAGATCATAAAATTATCTATAGAAAATGAAATGAAAAAAATGAATAATACTTTTTTCTTACGAGCCACCGTTTCTGAGATATAACGATTCAAAAAGTTATAAAAGTTGTTATCGTCATAATATGCACACGTTTCACACGTATTTTTTAACGTGGTTTCCCCAGTAGGCCTACTCCACGGGTCAGTTGTGATCCTGTTTAATGTAAAACTATTGCAAAATAACGGAAATTTTCAAAGATTGGAAAAGATAAAAGCGATGTAAATTAAAAAAAAGTCAAAAAATCAGGCGAATGAACTTCACCAAGTTCATTCGCCTGATTCGTAAGTTTCAAATTCTTCTTGTTCTTCTTCTTGATCTCCTTCTTGTTCTTCTTCTCCTGCTTCTTCTTCATCTTCATTTTGGATGCAAGTAAATTGCGTCAATAGCGATGTATCGCATGACACTTCGTCGGAATCAAACGAATCCTCCATTGTTTGCGATTCAATATTAGAGCACGACCAGCCTTGACAATTTGTGCATGCCGTGGAGTAGGCCTACTGGGGAAACCACGTTAAAAAAAAACGTGTGAAACGTATGCATATTATGACGATAACAACTTTTATAACTTTTTGAATCGTTATATTATATCTCAGAAACGGTGGTTCGTAAGAAAAAAGTGTTGGTGCATTTTTTATAGATAATTTTATGATCTACAATTTTGTCTGAGGTACTTTTATGATAAAACTTACCGTTTTGCTGAAAATCGCGAAAAACTCATTTTTTTACCTTTGACCTTGAATAAAAATTTTTCCATACACGGGAATGATGGGGAACTTTTAAACATTGTTTATAATTATGTTTTGAACAATTTTACTGATTTTCAGCTTTTTGGGACTTTATGTACCTTCACTCTCAGTTTTTGGTCTAGATTGACCGGACTAGGACCCATTCGTATTTGAAACCATTGCTATCGCATGTTTGCGCGCTCCATCGAATTTTTGTACTACTGAAGTGGGTCTTCTGAATATGATGTGTAGAAACCACTTCAGCTTGCCTTTTGTACAAACGTTTGAACAAATATGCCAGTGTTATCGCCAACGTTAGGTGGCCAACAATTGGCCGCGACGTGTGTTTGGAATGAGTTTGTTACGTTTAAGTAATTACAGATATACTGCGTTATTATAGTTAAGAACCTACTGCGGTAATTAAGTCGTTTTCATTCATTTATGGAGATTGAATCGAAGTTATTATTTTACACATTATTATTGATGGTAGTTGTACGTTGAGGAAATTGCTCAAAAGCTGTTGTAGAGGAAGTGTGACTGGCGCAGTGTTGGAGGAAGCCGACCAGCTCGCGATTGAGAGCTCGGGACAGACAGTATATCTGACGGGTTAGTGAAACTCGACAGCGGAGGAAATTGAACGTCGAATCAACCAGTACTGCTCATAAATAAACGTTATTTTTCCGAAACACAAGAAAATGTGAAATTAGTTTTTAACATTGGTCAAAGTAATGAATGTGTGGAATCACAAAATATTATTTTGGTAGGTCAGCTCGATACCTCAACAAATTAAACGGATAATTTGAAGAATATGAACAATGCCCTACGACTGTGTCTTTGCCTCTGCATCACCCAAAGGTTGACTGGTAGAAAATGCCTGTGGCATTAAGTCCGCCTCTGTACTTGTGTGTGCTTAAAGAATAAAATAAATACATTTGTTAGATGATGACTTTTTTACCCGACTACGCGACGCAATAGGGTAATGTGTTTATCAGTCTATGTATGTTCCTTTGTGGCACTATAGAGACAAAACGCATGTGCCGATTTTGATAATTCTTACTTCAATTGATTTGTCCTAATATTGCGAGTGCTACTAAAGACATGACAGTAATCAAAATACAATATGGCGACAACCAGATGCCATATTGTGAAAAAGAAAAAAATGAACGTCGACGAACTGTATTAAGTGGGGTATCAAAATAAAGGATCCGAGGAGGCGATTCCAAAAATATAACTCACTAAAATGTAGAAAATAAAAAATTGGGGCCATGAAATCAATAATTGAACTAAAATAACTAGCACCAACTGCATCAGACAGCTTGAAAAAAGACTTGTTTGGAACTATTTAGTTGTTTTTTACGACCTTTTATTATTAAACCTTGCCGACACTAGGAATTACTCCTGTATCGTGGGTGCTTTCACAAATATGTAAACTCACATTCACAAGACGCCCTGACCTGGAACAACTAAACATTTATAGACCATACAAATATTTGTTCCGTGCGGGAATCGAACCTGGGACACAGCACAGTTAACTACTCCGTCAACCATATGACTTGTTTTAGGAATACGAATATTAGAAGAGATCTGAAGAGAACAGATAAGGATAGCGTTCGCAGACAGTATAGGACAGGTTTATGACTACGTATAGGTATTTAATAAGGTCTAATTAAATAACCATTTAAAAAAAGTAAAGTCTTACTTCACGAGCCCGTCAAGTTGTACACCGATGAGCCATAACGTGAAGGACACGCTGATAACTTTGACGTTTTTCCTCAAACTACACGAACGTAACGATAAGTGTGAGGTTCGTCTGAACCTGGCAGTTGTACGAGTAATTGTACGATTTAGCTGACGTATTTCACCATAGCCACTCGATACTACCTCGGTCGGTACTGTAGGGAATTCAGGGCTCTAGGGTCGCTCTTGTAGCTTCTAAATTACTCATTCGATTAACTTTTCAAATATTATACCCTGCCAGCAGTGCGCGGTTCATATGTGTGGTCTGTGTGCCGAGTGCACACGCGCTACAGTACATAGCCTTATAGTTCTGTTATACCGCCTTTTACTCTGAAAGAGACGAAGAAGTCCTAGGTAGGTTCTTAACCTAGCTTATAACTAAGGCTGCAGCTGCTAGCTGTTCTGGGCTCAATGCCAGCCATACCGAGTTAAATCTAAATAAACAGATGTGTAGAGCAGTGGTGGCCCAGTGGTATTGGCCGCGACTTACAAGTTGTAGGTCGTGAGTTCAAACCCAGGCAGGCGCTCTACTTTGTGTAAATTATTTCATCACCACTGCTCTCAAAACGGTGAAGGAAAACATCGTGAGGAAACTTCTAGGACATGCCGTCCTAGAACCAAAAATTCGAAGATATGTAACATCTACCAATCCGCGTTGGGCCCGCGTGGTGGATTACGGCCCACACCCTCTCTCAGAGACGAGGCCTGTACCCCAGCAGTGGGGACATTAAAAGGCTGATGATGATGATGATGAAACAGATGTGTTGTTGTATTTCACATCAGTGAGGAAATGATAGTGCGCGGCGTTTCGGCATTGAGTAATAACTGAGTACCTGGTCGAGACTCCTTCTGCGTCCGGAGTTATCGACGACCTGCGCTTGTATGAGCAGCTAACTACACACACATGTGCTGGGTCATGTGGTACTAAGGAGACACATACCTACAACCAATGGAGTTGAACATGGACTACACCACAAGTTTATGTCCTTTCTTTTATCAGTCGTATAAAATGGTTAAAAGCAAAACGAAAATTGTCAATCTGCTGAATATATACATTTCCAAGACTATACGTACTGTTTCAAAATACACTTCAATACACCAATTGTGAAGAATTCCACTAAGGTAATATTATGATAATAGTATATTGTTAATTTTCGTCAAAGCATGATACTTTACGTACCACCGGACCCATGTGAAGTGTGTGACGTTATGCAGGTATGCTAATAAATCTGAGACAGCTATGATGATAGTGTGTCACGAGCAACTCATACTTATTAATATTATTTAAACAGCACCAGCATGTTTGGTGCTTTTAATTATCAGATAAATTTAAACTGATGCATCAATTTATTTTGATCTAAACTTTTAGATTTTGACAATCTGATTCCAAAAAAAATATGAAATTACAAATTAATTTAGTTTATTGCCGTCTTGTATATCTACTACAAAATAGGTCTGGAATTGTTTTGGAGATAGTAGAAACTACGAAAAGTACTGAAACAAAATTGGGACTACCTAGGTTTTCATTTAAACAAGAAACTTACTCAATGAACATCAGACCACATTATAATACAACGCATAGCCATTTACATAAGTGAAAAAACGCACATGATCTCTATGCTACACTAATTAGATGCATAAGTAGAATAACATGTATTAAGTATACTTTATTTCCGTCATATGAATGACACCTTCAGACTCACACACGCAAATGAAGTGTGCCTGTAATATGCAAGCACTATGGAGGTATATGTGTTATGTACAAAATCATGAAGGAGTAACCCACACACACATACATACACTCACAGACAGTGGTCGCGACAGCCGCGAATATCGATCACGAAATTAATCGATCAATAGCTCGTGCTCGACAATATATCATAAATTCATAAGTGTTGACTTTATTAAATTAATTATGTTAATACCGCGGGTGAGTTTACATTAGGAGCTCGTCACTACACGGCACGGTGCCAACAATCAAATCATTAACAGCATTGGCCGCTAATGCCCAACTAACAGTTACAACATATTAATATTTATAACAAATTCGCATAATATCCGTGGGATGGGCAGGTCTATTTGTAATAATGAATGCAAATTATGATTAATATGATACTCAGTGTGTCAGTAGGTTTGAAAACGTATTAAACATACTTAGGATGTTTACACAGCGCTCGTTAACATCGAATTTAAATACCGCGATTATAGTGAGCTTATTAGACGTCGGTAAGTGCCGTGAGCTATCAATAAAATGGAGGGTGATTGATTCGAATCCAAATTATAACTTCCTAGGACATCACAGTTTGATGCACCGCAATCGATTCTACTAGAGCGCTCCAACTACCGTCCGGCTGCGCTCCTCACAATGAGAAGCCTCCCCCCCCCTCCCGTGTCGTCGTCCAAGTGGAGCGACTTCTACTCGCGAGGCAGTCGTAACACACAACTAGAATATTTGCATCCACTAACAATGTCATTATGTTAATCATACGCGAGCGACTCAATCGAGACCGAGAGTGGAGCGAGATCGACGTCTGATCAGTTAATTACTAGTCGATTTTGTATCGAGTCGGCACTCGGCACTCGACACTCGCACTCGGTAACCGATTGGTGTGTATTAAAGTAATGGTTCATATTAATTGGCGCGGGCCGGCGGCCGGTAGCGCGGTGCTAATAGTTAATAGTTGATCGTCATTATGCTGTAATTGTGGGCGGTGCTGTATTTGTTTAGAACGCAGCTTATCACTCTTTCTATCATATTATAAACATATTACGGGTAGCGGATATAGTTTGTAAAAGAGTGAACAGAAATGTAAATAAAACCGTAAAGCGGTCTCTACAAAACTACAAAAAATAACCCTTTTGACTTGTTCATTTATACAACATACATGAGACGGGATATAGATTCACCAGGAGTCAACAACTCAAATCAGGAACCGTGTCATAAGGCATTCAAAGTGTCAACTAACCGAAGCACCGGACATTTACCAGTCGCCTGACCCTTCACTGTGCACGTCTAATGTTGCCTGCTACGAAGTGCACAAGTAGCCCCCCACGCTCAGCAGACGTGGCGGCTCGCTAGACGACCGGCCGGCGCTGCGTCGTCTAGACGCTCTCAATTGCAGGATGTGTTGCCGGCAGCCGGAGCTGCGACTGCCGGCGACCATCAATCACAATCACACCACCAGACTCCTATTAATTTGCGGCCAATGTCCAGGGTGCATCAATCGATCTATTGGAGCAAGTAGGATACACTGATGCTTGCTCAAATTGTTCGTAAGTACACTTGTTTTCAGTTCACATACAATATGTATGTGTAAGATGTCCTCCACTGACGGTGGCGGTGGTCATGTTAGTCAATGATTAAATTCTAATCTACACATCAATAAAAATCTGTGACCATTTGCATCGAATTTAAGAGTAACCTACTTAAAAAAGTGTATCTATGCAAATATCGTGGGCAGTTTAATTTTAATGACCTAAGTTTGACATCTAATAAGTTTCACAATCTTTCATTTTCTTACCACCTTCAGAACAGGATTTGTTAGCTGGCCCCTGTCACTACTGACCTCGTCACAAATCATCAAACTTTCCTAAGTTAATGTTTCAGATGCCACTTGAATACAAACAATAAACCTGACAAACTAATTACAATAACCAGAACACTGTCTCACAAACCATTTTATTATTGTAATTATCTCATCAACGTCATAATTTAATAATTGCCGGCAGGTCTTAATTTAATATAACATTTAGGTAATTATACACTCGGTTATCAACGGCTGAAGATCTACTTCATGAAAATACCAACAGTGTGTATCTTTTTACGTTAACTTTATGCAAAGATGTTGTTAATTAATATCTACGAAAATACCGACTTGAAGTGCTAACAACAATTATAGTTATTTATATAAGAGCTAACATCGTAGTAGCCGGTCGTGATGTGACCAGAGTCATACCACGTCATAGCTAATTAAGTTCCATCAGAAGTGCGACCGCGGCTATCAGCAGGCCCATCTGTTGCTACGTGTACAGTGTACTCTGTGGCTTAGAGCCTCAGAGGCCACTCCGGCTAGATCGAGATAATGAATTAGCGCCCGCTAATTAACTAAAAAACTGTTTATAGAATGACTCTATACACCAACACTACTAAGTAGGAAGGTGGGTATGTTCCTGTTGTTTGAAACCTGTTTAATTGATTCCACCGACTACATTATGAGCACTACATTTTATTCTAACTCAAAAAACTTCTAGACAAAAACATGTAGTGCGGAATAAAGAGCCTTTGTATGACAATAACAACCGACTGACAAAAAACAGTTATTATTATAGATGTTTTATTTATTATTTGCCCAGTCTGCGGTCTTATCAACTAATTCAAATGTAAAAGGGACGTAACAGACGCATGAATAGCAAGTAATGAACCCAATTATAACATTATTCTAATATTTAGTTCTGAATAAACATAGCATTACCGACTGAAATAGTTTCTGATAATATTCCGATTAGATATGTTAATTCTTGCTTGTTATTATTGCTAAACCATAGTTTTATCGACAACTAAATAACTATATACAAACCGCAACTAGGTAATGACATGCGAAATCGTTTTAATCAGTAATTATCTATGTAAGTCAATAACTGCATCAGCCGCTCACTTCATATTCATGACTCTCTCGCATTGTAAACATTTTTTTCTCGTCTAATAGCTACATTTTTATCAAATATTTACGAGGTAGTGTTGTCTAAAGTAATCACATCAACATTATAAAGCTGTCTAGTTTAAAAAGGCAGTTAACTGAATGGTAGCTACTAACATACAACCTGAAATTTTACGTGTCAGTCCTTCATAACGGGGCTTGTAAAGATATAGTAACAATGTAGTGAGGTTGTCACGACAGCGCGCTGGAGACTGTTTCAGATCGTAGTACGTACACCGCGGGTTTGGCGGTATAGAGAGCTGACTGGTGGGCAGTAAAAAGTGCTGCGTTCAGTGAGCAGATCGAAGGAGTCGCTGTAATGTTCAGCGTGTGCTATGACGATGTAGTTGTGTAGCAGTGATGTTGCCTCAGATATGTATTTCAGCGGTGATTGGTCGGCGGGCGGGTGCGCGGGGTGGGGGGTGCGGGTGACGGGGTGGCGGGGGTGGAGGCTCCATCTAGCGACGCCCGCGGGAACCCCGGCCAGCTGTAATGGCTGAGCTATGATACGTCGCGCCGGATTTGTTCCAACTTGTTATGTTTCAGTGTTGTACAGTGTACCTACTCCAATACACGGTCAGTAATCAGTTCTGCTTGAATTATCTCAGCAGATATGCTTCAAACGTGGAAAGCATTTACCACAGTTCAACGCTTAACATTCTGAAAGTTTCAGGCGGGCTTTCGGGGACCATTTATGAAGCATATGTGTTATCTACCGACGAAGTCATTAGTTTTTCAGTAACCAAAAAAAAAGGACAAAGCGTATGTAATGAAGGTTTTTCCTGAACTATCAAATGTGATGAATTGTAAACATTAACTAATAGAACCTCTATTCCTCTATAAGCACCGAGTGACGCGTGTTGGCCGTGACCACAGATTTCAGATTCGTTGACAGATTGGCATGTGAACAGTTCCCCAAATCTGTAAAAATTCGATGATAGTGCGGCAGATTATTACTGCCGTCTTATACTCTCGATTATTCTACGTCAAAGAAAACAATTATCTGCCTACAAGCAATATTAGATCCATTAGTTACAGAATAAATGTGTTTACTCATTTAATAAACACTTATTTTACCGCTTCACAATCACCAAATTGTTATAAAAGATTTGCAAGAAACATGTTGAAATAAAAAGGTGTCAATCAATTTACTGCTCGTTAATTAGATAATTATGTTAAAGACAGTCCTTTGAGAAGCTCGTGCGTGCTGCATGACATATCCATTGAAACTCCTATATTTTTAAATAACAAGACTAGAAAAAACACTGAAGGCGCTATTAACTGTCAATGACCTTGAGTAGTTAGCTTGCGTGTTCTGTGCTGAGCTCACGTAACGTAAAGAGCGCTGTCCAAAATTAGACGCATTATTAATTTATTATACAAAAAAAACTCGTACTTATTACAATATAGATAATTAAATGACCTTTAAAATGGTGAAGGTTTCATAAAAATACGCTTTATAGTTTTTGCGTGATTCTCAATTTTTTATACGCCTTAGATATAACTTTACAAATTAATTACACTATGCTATAAAAATATAATTTCAAATATTCACATATCAAATTACGACGGAAATTGTCTAAAATAACATATATTTTTTTCAACAAAATAAAAGTAGTCGTTTAGACGTGATGTTCAATGAAAAACCATTAGAAGTCGTATAACTGCGCCTTAATATACCTGCATTTACAGAAAATAACCGTTTCCTAACATGGGCATAATTCTTTTCACTAATATTTATCAAACAAACGACCCTGTTGTCACAATACCCTTACAGAGAAACAAACAACACACCTGTTGCTCAAGCTAGGTATCGAACCCTGAACCACACGACCCTAAGCTCTATGACCGTTGGCACAGTGACTCGTCAGTGAACGTGAGCGTATCAAGGAGTGTTGCCATATCAGTCAGGCTTTCCTTGAGGCTGCGGTGACAGTAAGTAATGCGCGGTGTGTGTGGCAACACTCAGCAACGTCTTGTCGCGGTGGTAAGCGTTATTGATGGCGGATCGAGCGGTGGTCAAGGATGCGATTAGCACAAAGGTGATAGGCAGTTACTACAACCCTGGTGTACACAGTATGTGTGTGATAAGTATAAGATGATGGGGTAGCTAGGCTTTCCTGTGAGCAAGCGAAAGATTTAAAGTTTCATAGCAGGTGGTGACCTAGCAATTAAAATGATTGCATTGTTACCACAGACCTACGGGAAAATTTTGGAGTTTTACTGTCGTCAGCCATCAGTTTAGAGAGTGGTCAAACACGAGCCTGTCAATAACGAAAAAGCCATACCTACTTAGTACCGACAATCCTGCTAAATTTGTATCCTAACAGCATTACGTATTGGTTTAGATAGAAGCAATGTATCATACAATAACAGTAGTACCATCGACTACTACTGCGCCGGGAGAGTGCGCCACTAATGCTGCGGCCACACTGCCGTGATGGGGCAATAGTTATGGCCATAATTGAAACAACAACTAGGTGAAGCTATGTTTTATGACCATAATTTTACAATGTCAGTCAATAAGGCATATGACGATAGGCTATAGCTCCGGTGGCGGTTTTTTTTCGCATATCAAAGACCGCCTAGTTCATTGTCATACCTAGGTAAACATTAGTGTAATCACACCACTTCACGCGGTAATTTGTTTTTGGGGGGATGGGAAATCATCCAATGACTTCTCCCGCTCTGGGTGGATTAGGCCGTAACTTAATGCCATAATTATTGCGGTAAACAGGCGGTAGACGGTAAGGTAGTGTGGCCGCAGCATAATGCTATGGTACGCCATGAATGGGCCCCACCATTCACGCTCACATTCACGCAAAAAATATGAAATTATGATCATTTGTCGGTTCTACTTCACCTGAATATATGAATGGAACACTTGCGGCCTGTTCACTATTTGTAGGTATAAGATGGCCTATGGGTCTGATCTCGGGATTTTTTATAGGACCACAATGTCGCGCTTTTTTATTGTTGATAGGCACGCGTTTGACCACTATCTCACCTGATGGTAAGCGATGATGTGGTCGAAGATGGAGCACGCTTACCTAGAAGTAACCTGTTCACTCTCGACTTAAAGAAGAGTGAATAGTGCGCTTGAGCTTTTCAAGGGGTTAACTGGTTTTTATCTAGTGCCTATATTACTCCAACGGATAATTCATGATCTGCTGAACGTTTAATGGTAGGAGGAGAAATATATTTGACTTAAATTCCATGGAAACATTTGTTAAGAATGAGGTATTTAATGTTCACCTAGTTAATCAATCATGGAGATGTAAGAATACTTCAATCTCCACTCGTTAACATTCGCACTGGGATAGATCTGAATATGACGGGCTATCATGAACAAAGTTTAACTTATCAATTTATGATAAAACCCTCACTTGGCAATCAGTAAATATCATTTAGAACGCAACAATGCTTGTTTTCTCACAGTAAAGTAGCGTCACGTCTCTAGAATATTGCCTCGTAATTGGCAATAAGTTGCGATATAATAATGACGGTCGCGTGATTGTCGCGGACAGACGGACGGACATCAGGCGAGCCGCTGTGCGGTGTGACCGTCACGGTGCTGACCCGCGGGGCTAGGAGAACTACCTTAGGTACTAGGGTCTATGGAACACCTACAGGAAACTAGCGGTATTACCTACGGCTTAATGAAGAGACACGAGTATCGACAAGATCGCTACGAGGGCTTCACAAACGATGAAAGTAGGTAGGACTACTTCTCATTAATGACAAGTAATGTGTTATTATAGTAATTGTCATGAATAGAGATTTCCTCTAAGCTACAATAATAACAGCCATGAAACGAAAACATCATAGTTCACAGCATGTCATGAAATTAGGATTTGAACAAATCATTGCTACGCCGAATTTGAACCAATCTTTGCTACGCCGCATTTCGTAGCACTTTTTCGTAGCAACAAAATTCACGGCAGACTTATTTTTTCTTTTTTTTTTTTCTTGACTTATTGTCGGCCACGTTTATCTAGAATTTATTCGGACAAACTTTCTCAAGTGTAATATTAGTAGATAGGTACTATGAGCAGGGACTCGTTCGTCACGCATGGCCACGCGGTTTTTCTTCGGATAACTTTTTCCTGCCTACCCCAGCGCCACCGAGCGTGAAGAACGCGCATTACATCCATACTTGTAAAAACTTAGTGTGTTTGAATGTCACGGGGCAACTGAAGCTTTTTGCTGTCGACTGTCATTAGTGACAGTGTCCAGTGCTCACTAAAGGTTGTTCCAAATAAACGTGCACTAACGGTCATTGACCCACCTACATTTATTGACATTTATAATTTGAAAACGGAATTAATGACTCAAAGCTGTCCCGAATCAACATCTCTCGTGATCGTTAACATTGTCTAATAATGAAAAACGATTTATATTTAATTGTTCAGGTACCTACGAAGAGTTATTAGGGAAAGGTCAATGTACTTTATTGCAAATTTATCTGAAACATAGTATAATACCTACGTAGGGGGCACGATGATTTACTGTGGAATACTATACCTACACGAACAGTCCATACTGATGAACAGCTGGTAGCTATTAATAATACTTTATAAGTGTGTAAAGGAATACATAATTGTTTATGAAAAATCAATTTTACAAATGATCAACATCATCACCCCGCTTGAGCCTTTCCTCTAATGTCATTGCCAATATTTGAAAACTGTACAAAACCATTTTTTTTAATGATTTCTTCATTCTTTTACATAAACGAAAGTCGTAGTTGCGTAGATAAATGTTAGCAGGTGTTTGTAGAGCGCCTAGCAACTAACACAATGCTCGAATTATTTAATACGTAGTAAAAGATGTCTTCGTGAGAGCTGTGAGAAAGAATACAATAAGTAGCAGATAAATGTCTCGGCTCATTCTGGAATTCCCTAAAAGACATGAATAAACAATGCCAAATTAAAACTGAACTTGACACCCGCCTCATGAAATAAATTCCACATAAGGAGGCTATGTCGAGCCAGCACAAATAAATAAGTGGTTCAACGACCCCGGGCGACTGCTCAGCAGAGTGCTGGCTGATGGCTGCGACAAAACAGATTCATGTAAAACTGGACAAACGAACGATTTCTACTCGCTTATCTCTTGTTGAACTAGTTTTAATTACTACTAGATATTACTTTGACTTAGATTTTATAATGTTTGCAATGAAAGCGGTAAAATGGCGAAAGTACCGTTGATACAGTTTTGTCAAAAACCAAAAGATTTATTTGATTTAAAAGTGTGTTGAAATAAGAGAAACAGCCATTAGTTACAGGATTAATTTGATAGACATTAATGAGCGGACATACTTAACAAACTTTTGGGTTCATTTAGGTACTTAACGAAGTTACAGAGAAAGTACAGTTTCAACATTTTTAATTATTTAATTAAAGATTTTATTTTGCCGTCGGCAAACTTATACACAACTACAATAAAAATAACTATTTTAAATTAAAAGAAAGTCTATAGAGGTGAACTTGACTGAACAAATCTGAGTTTCTTACACTCCCCACTATAATAAGTACATTTATCTGCAATAGGTATAAATACGAGATAATGCTAGGTCTTATCAAACAGTATCTATTGAAATCTGCTGGACTTGGCGCTATAACAAGAAAGAAACTAGATGGGCTGTACAATAACACGATTGTTTGACAACCAGATGGGATATTCTTAATCGATCAGCTCTGGTGGGGGTCATAGGGTCAGTGGGTGCTGTGGGGTCAGTGGGATGCTGCGGGGGACGCCACTAATTACCGCTCAATTGACCGACACTTGACCGCCACAATCACTGACATCTCACTAGCACACTGCTCATAACTCTTTGTTTGATATTCTATTACCATATAAGTGTATCAATGGCCCAGTGCCCGTGGGTAGCGACTAATGAGTGTTTCCAAAATATGGATGTCACACTAGGTACAAACTGAATTAACGCACGATTAATGTCAATTGGCTCACCTCCAATTCCATTGGACGTAAGATCAACTAGACAAATGTGGGTATACTATGATATTATATGCTAAAACAAGACCTTATAATAAACGTTCTTAGTAAACAGCCTCTATCTCTTACCTGAGTAAACAATGACAGAGAAGACGGTGGAACCACCACATTGCATGAGCATGCATTGTATTGTTCTTAATCATTATCACAACACTATGCCAATCAAATTTAATGTATTTCTCACTAATCTCAGATTCTCAGTACCGGCTTACTAAATGCATGTGTCTTGTTGAGACAAAAATAGCCCGTCGTTGGCTGAAGGCTTGTTGGTTACGTTAACATTGAGTTCCATTAATACCAGCCGGTGGGTAGGTATGTACCACTGGGAGGCAGTACATGCGGGCTCGCTATCCACCAGATAAAGGCTTCGGTGATGTAGCTCGCGGAAATCACTCACTATTTGTAACTTTGTGCGTTTAGTTTCGTTGGTTTTTCAGTCGTCTTATTTTTCCTATTTATTCACTTAAAGTTGGTCTTATTGATTTAAATTGACACTGACTGTTTTTATGTTATCCAAAGGACAGGGTTTCTGCAATCTATGGGGCATATTAAAAAAAAAAAAACATTTGATTAGTTTAAACTAGAGAAGCCGCGAATAGTTGTTATAGCGAATAGTCGAATACCGATGCCATTTCCTATGGCGAATAGTCGAATAACTCGCCATTATTATTTAAATGCTGCCAACTGATAATATAATTAATACTAAGTGTTTTTCGTTTAGTTGCCAGTGTGGCCTGACCAAACTCTACATTATAAACGCGCTATTCTTTATAACAACCTAAACTATTGTGTTGGATACACACATATTGATATATTAACATAATAAAAGTCTAAGATTTTTCATTTTTAAATGCTGGCAACTGATAATATAGTTATTACTAAGTGTTTTTCGTTTTTTAAGAAAAAAATAGGATTACTTTTGGGTCTATAGTTGTTTTTGTTCATTAAAAGTTTATTTTTGACAACTATTAGCCGAATGTCTATTATTCGGGATTCGACGAATAACAAAAAATGTCGTGTAATGACGAATACAGAATAATAGCGAGTATTCGCGGAATCTCTAATTTAAACCCTGATTAGCAGGTTCTTATTTTAACATTTTCCACATGGAAGAAGGGTATAGATGTCGGTGGTAAAGTGCTGACTAATCATTTAAAGGAGATTTTGTCCTATAAATAGTTGAATTTGATGGATAAGACGTAAGCCATCTTTATTTAGAATCCGATAAAGTGTATAAACTAAACATACGGTGAGTTTTATAACTAAGGCTGTATAAGACTATTAATAATAAACGGCAGTGTCTGGGTCACCCGGGACTCCAGGAGCACGTGTTACTAGCATCTCTTATCTATATTATGTAAGTTCGCCACATGCATTATTGTAATCCAATAATACTTAATCCTCCCGACCGAATTTCGATGATGGTTGCCAATCTCTACAGACATTAGCCAAGTACGCAGGAGATATTATACAAGCGTGTGCGCAGACACAGGTGCACTCTCTGTTCCCTTACTCTCATGGTCCGATGGGAGGCCATCCGACACTCGCGAGGAGAGATCAGGCGTAGGACCAACGGCTTTACGTACTTTCTGAAGCACGAGGGTGTCACACCACCAACTTCTAAACTCCGGGCTGCTACAGAGCAATTCTTAATGGAATAACCCAATAACACTTTTTACCCGTCCCGGGAATCGAACCCAGGACCGTCGCGCTTGCGACCACGAGACCAACGAGACAGTCAAATGCATTATTATAGTAATCATTTAAATGTAATCGTATTTGTTGATAGTTATTATCAAGCAATAACTCAATGAAGCTAGTTATTTCAGATGCTAGTGTGGCCTCACAAAACCCTACATTATAAACGCGCTATTATTTATAACAGCTATTGTGTTGGATACACACATAATGATATATTAACATAATAAAAGTGTAAGTTTACAAATTAATTAGTCAAACATTAACATGATTAGCCAATCAAACAGCAGTGAATCATCTGCAGAAAAGAGTTATGAATAATAGACTTGAAGTGAAATATTCTCAAATATAACTGGTTGGTGCAGTGAGGAGATGCGAGGTGCGAGGTGCTAGGAGCCGCACTCATTACGGATGTGTGAGATTGAAATTTAACCTATTAGAATTATGTGCGATGACGTTTCTTGCAATAAAAATTAGCCTTTAAATTAATATCAAGAGTCGGTTATTGCATTGGATTCAAATAATTGAATGGAGATATTTTAAAACTGTAAAAGGCGTAGATGTTCAATTCAGTTTTTTCAAAACACCTTATTTGGGGTAGATACTGTAGTGTAGTACCTGGGTCTGTCTTTGTGTATGTTTTATTGGTTTGTGAAGTGTTTAGAACAGAAACACAGGCCGGCCACATTAAATAATATTATATTTTTGTTTTGCATTAGCATTAGATGATGATTGCAATGCTAGATGTACCAAAAAGACAACAACTTGGAAAGGGCCATCAGGAAAGAGAAAAAGAGGTAGACCAACGGAGAGGTGGCTCGACGAAATACTGGAAACAGTGGGAAATGACTGGATGGAAATAACAATAGATAGAGATAGTGGAGAAAAATGGAGGAGGCCTTTACTCTGTAGAGAGGTCCTTGATTTGTTTTGCATGTAATAATTATTTATTTTGTACTTTATTAATTTTAATTGTGAGCCGCACGGGTCGATCCATCTGGTTAAGCTGCGCCTGCCGGGTTTGGTCCATGGATGGGTGACCATCTTTACATAGCGAGACTCCTCCGTGCCTTCGGAAAGCACGTTAAGCCGTTGATCCCGCCCGTCAATCGTGGATCTTTGACAAGTTAGGTACGGGTCGTCAGAAGCCCGAAAAGTCTGACAACCAGTCTTACCAAGGGTATCGTATTACCCAGTAACTGAGTTATGGATGTCAGATAGGCATTCGTTCCATGCCAAGTACTAGTATTCAGCTGCATCCGGTTAGACTGGAAGCCGCCCCGAAGATAGTTCGGAAAAGGCTAGGCAGATTGATTTTTTCGACATAAGGTTGGTATTCTCATGCGACCTCCTCAGATGCCACAATACCTCCCTCAGTAAAGTAAAGTGTCAGTTGTTGAGTTCAGTTGAGTAGAGGTAACTAGACCTCGAAAATTAAAGATTTAATTAAATAAACAAATTAATAGATAAATGCTCACTCATTAAAATCTACTGTTTTTCATTTAACCTACATTACATTATCACCCCGATCTACTTACTCTTTTTAACTGAACAGAAAAACTTTTAATTTTCCGAGCCGTTGGCCCTCACGTCAGCGTAAAGGACAAAACTATAACATAAAACAATAATGTTTGCACATCAATCATAGTTCCTGCCGAGCCGGTAACGAGCATGCACCGTGAAGGACCTCGCCTCATCAGTGCCTCACATTTGTCGATTATGAGTGTCATCATCAAGTATCTCACGGAAGACGAGCCAAGGCAAAAACACTGAAATACAATGCCACACTAGATTCTGAAACAGATCTACAACATTCGCTTTGCCTGATATCAAACCACTACATTTATAAACTAATATTATCTACTTATAATATTATCTACCTTATGGTGATCATGCGGTTTTCTCTTCTTTATAAGTGATTAGTGGAAAAGTGGAAAACGATCTAAAAATAACTGACTTCCACATAATTTATTCCTATAAATCATCGTTCCTTCCGGAAAGTTTTCTAAATGAAAACGGAATAATTTTAAAATATCGTCGCGACAATGTTTTCTCCGACTGTCGGACTGTCACCTCGGCCGCGGTTGCGCAACCTGCTGGTAGAAGTCAACCAGACAGAAATGCCGTCGGATCAAGACACCCGGTTACCCGCGATAATACGAGACAACAGACGACTTGGATATATACGTAACAATATGTAGTGTTAGGCTTAGGGTTGATACCAATTCCCAAAGTAGTTTATATTCTCTGAAATTATCGTCTGCGTAACTAGCTTCGAACTGACTTGACGTATTCACTAGATAACAACAACTAAATACTTCTCCAATAAATTAGGTACCTATAACGTCTACAAATTGTTGTAGCTGAGTTGTTCACTATGAAGTTTGTGTCATGTGCAGCTGTACTAGGCACTGACATTAGCACAAATACATTCATAACTATAGAAGCAAGGGATAGCATCGTTTAAGATTGAAAACATTTTATTAGTCAAAGTAATTTGTTTAATGAAGAAAAGTAGTATACCACATTGACTACAGATTTACGACTGTCCAGTAAAAGTTCAACTTTCTCTAATTATGGCCATCATATTAAAATCACGGGTATTATAAAATGCAAATTAGTAAAATTTCAAGTGTGAACAATTTTAACTCTCCAAGTAGATAATTATCTATACAGCCACTGGCTTTAGAAATGTTTGTCTGTCTGTGTATGGACCAAGGGCTGAGCAAAGCCGTCGTTTGTTGAGCGATGAGCGTGTGGTGGCTGCGGGGAAGTCTACTACTACGTTTACTGTTTATAAGATAGAGAGATAGTGCGATAGTGCTGGGGTCACGTGTCGCCGCGCTAATGAGCGCGCGGGTGAGCGCAACACTAGCGTCTAGCGCGTGTCCGTCGGCCGCGTTGCGCCTACCCAGCTACTCCGCGCACCGGCTCGCCTACACGGCTACACTTCGCTACGCGAAAAAAATATCCGAAGGGCTGCAGCGGCGCGGGACCGCTTGCGGCGCTACCAAAACCGAGGAGACTATAAATTGAGTAGAACATGGCCGCTGATAAAGGTGGCCTCGCCGCCGCCGCACCTGCCACGACCCACCGTTTTTTAAATACATATTTTACGACAAAACGCAGAAAAACTGACAGGTAAGTTGGTACGAGCGCTCGTTTGGGCGACAATGTCGCCGCGCGACGTTCTTGTCGCCAGACATTCTGACACTAGTGAAATAAAGATGTGAACGCACATAATAATATAATAGCCGCCTTTTGTAACTCTTTATTAAACTTATTCTTTGCTTTAGTTTCGCGGAAACAGGAACACACTCAGAGCTACATTTACTGAATCTCAAAAAGGATCTCGCACATTAATTTAATTAAGTCATAGCTTGTTTTGATCAATGATCATAATAAATTAACTTCTAGAAACATTGATGTTTGGCTTGGCCAGTGTAGAGTATTGTGTATGATTGAATATGAATTATTGTTCAAAGCTTTTGTAAAAAGGTGTTTATAATTATAGAAAAATAAGTCTAGTGATAGTGACGCATGTAAGTAGGCGCATAATATAATAGATGTCATTCATTCATCAGTTTTAGTAAACAGTCGGTATCGCACACGGCACATCGGCTACAAGTTCACAGTGGCTGCCTCGTAATTTTATTTTTAACATTTCTTGCTATTCGCCTATTTGACATTTGTCAACACTTCAACTCTTGCGTTACGTGACGCGATGTGCAATATTCTGCTAAGTCCATGAAAAAATGCCTTTTGTTTGTAAAATTTGAGGTCTTAGTGAAATACATAGGTATCATTTATTTAAAATGGAAACTACGTCCTGAAGAGCGTCACATAATGACAAAGAGGATTGTGTTACACAAGATGATTTAGAAACGTCGAGGCAACAAATGTATGTGTTGTTGGTAGATAGTGGCGTATTCTGGTGGTAATGTACCGTTCGCACAGACTACAGACAAGTGGACAGATCTAAGTGGGCTAATGTAGGAGTAGACACGCTGCGTTTCAGCTAGGTGTGTGCCACTCGTGTAGGATTACGAGCGAAGGCCGCATATTGATGTCACGACGACAGCCGAGCCTTGAGCGGCTCACAGCGGCCACTCGACTGGCTACAACTACACATCCTGCACTAAAAATCATTGTTCTAAAACAACAAAAAATACTTGCTCAATATTCCTCAAAAAATACTAAAGTTAGGTACTATGAAGAAACATTGATTTCCATCTGGACATAGCCTTCATTAAATTGTTTTATTACAATATTTTTAAATCTTTAACTGGCAGTTAACACCCATCTGATGAAGGAATCTATATAAATAAACCTTTTGGTGGGTGACAAAATATTAAAATATAAAAGTGCATTGACAGATTCATTAGACCTAAGCATTCGTAGGTGCCTACATATTATTGAGATACGTTTCTATTGATATTAGATGGCCTTTGGTTAGCACACGGCATAGTATGTACAAAAAATATATTTGCATAAAAATTATCCCAATTTAAAATACTTGAGTCCTAAAACAGAGAAGGTCGCGCGACGCCGCGTCGCGTTCTAACAATTAATTTTTATTTCACAATGATTAGACAGCCGCAGTTTTTTGCACAACAATCTTGTTCGACGTTGTTGTTGTTGGTGCAAAAAGTTTGGGTTCAACAAGCGGAAACAATCCAGCGATTGTCATTTTATTTTTTAAAATAATCGCTAACAGACAAATAGACAAACAAATAGTTATACAGAGTGAACGTAAAAAACGGTCGCCCCAGGTCGCGTGAACGTGTGCGACAACGTGGCTGGACCACCTATACAAAACAGTCCTTGCCTACATACGATTTATTCTTCTGTACTATAAAATTAAGTTTAGTTTTTTGGAAAAACAGATTAAGATATTTAATAACTGAACAAACAGATAGAACGCAACGTCAACTATTTTAACTACTATTTGTACTACTGTTAACTAATATTATAGGAGTTTTAAAATTGTTATTAAATGTGGTAGGTTGCTGTTGCCGTTGTTTAGACCAGAAAAAATATTAAAAAATAAACAAACTAATTGTTTACCTATTGCTATTTGAACAAAAAGAAGAGGGTAAAAATTTCACTCAGCCCAAAAGATAGGTAACAGTCAATACGGAATGTAAGTACAGGCGAAGTTTCCTGCACACTAATGTGTTGGTGCTGGTTTAGTAGTTTTTCAGCGGAGGAGGTTTCACTGTGGCTGTAACGCTTCATTAGCCAGCCGGAATGTCATTTGGTCTAGTGTGGCTGAGCGCGAGGGCACACACGTGAAGTTTTTGCTCGCGGCCGCGTCTCCAGCGCGAGCACGTTGTGGTGCGCTCGGCGCTCGTGACAACCGTCAACATCCACTCCTTTACATTTTTTATGCGCGTCACTATTGACAGGAGAAAGCTATCACACTCGTTAAAGCGATTTTTTTTCATTCGCCTTCGGCCACAGAAACAATTTTAGTTTAATTGCAGCACAGTTTGGTCGGCGAGCCGCAGATATACTTGTTTAAGTGAAAACCTGTCTAACGTTGTAATTATTCATTAGAGTGTAATTAAATTAAGTTTAGATTGAAGCAGTAAAATGCTTGTATTTTATTTAAAATAAACATAACATTCGTAAATGTCCCACTGGGCATTTACGAATGCAGTTCTCGTGAGCAATGAATGTCGATCAATAACAAATACTTGTTTTGTACTGATAGGTACTGTTTTATTAATCATTTAACAAAATATATCGATGCAATCGATTTAGGAAGTATTTGAAACATGGTTTTAAAGAATAATTAAAAGACAAAGATAATTAAAAAGTAAAGAACAAAACGGTATAAGAAAAAAATGTTAATATGACAAGGTGCAGTTGTTACCAGGCCAGATGGTGTGATGCTTAGATCAAACAGTTGATTCGTTCAGAAGGAAATATCATAGTAGGTACATGTGTAAACACTTGAGTCACTTAGTAAAGGTGAAATATTGTATAATGTGAAGTTGTTTGTGTGCATAGCAAGTGTGCGAACGATTGTTATTGTGTTTAAATTATTGCAAATAGGGATTGATATTATTCAAAACGTTTGAATTCTCTTGAACAACAATAAAACAATGAATTGGCCAAATGTAACAGTAAATGTCACTCAGTTTAATTCATCTAACAAATAAATTAGAAACGTCATGCGATAACACTAGCTGCAGTCAAATATATATGTTAACAGAACCAAGTGCACAAAGTTAGAGGTCGGACAATCATGTACAAAGGCATTCTTTAAGAAATATAAAAAATAATGTGCGATGTGTTTAACTGCACGATAGGATCTGCGGGTAGTTTGTCAAATCTTTGATATACGTGTTGTGCTGAGCCGGCGGCGGCGGCGCGGTGTGACGAGCGCTCTACCTGCCCCGCTGCTGTACCCTCATAAATAAAACAAACAAGACTAAGCCGACTCACAACATTTTTTTCACATTATAATTATGACCTACTGACCGGGATTTATCAATAATACTCTTTAGTAAAATATTTACTCTGTTTTATTAAATACTTAGACGATAATATAAAATATCATATCACTAAGTAATATTTACTCGCTATGTAGACTTGCATACCTAACTCCTTCGTGATGCCATTATTTATTTACATTATTCATCTAATTCAACTTTAGCAAAAACATTTCACAAGTGTTACTGAGCTTCTGTTCGTTACAGTAAAACTATGCAAACAATTCTCCCTAAAACTAAACATTCGTTGTGGCCGACACTGACACGCGCTACACTTGTGTCGAGCCCTGTCGCGTCACTATTTATAGTAACTATAACATAATTAGCATTATGAAAACAAACAAAATGTCTGTCGAGGCAGAGAGATATCAGGACATGTTCAATAAAAGTCATTTCCATATTTCAATTTCTATAAAGAACTTTTTTAATATATATCATCATATACGTCGTAGGTACATTATTTTATATAGAAAAAATACCTATTTTTACAAGTTTAAGTACCAAGGTTGGCCACAAATACATACAAACGAAAAAAAAACAACAAAACAAGTAAAAAACAGGAATAAAACCATTTTGGCATCGTGTCTGCATCCTTTTTAATAATAATTTTTAATAAATTATGTAGTGGGAGCTAGGTGTGCGTCGAGTGCGTGTCGCGGTGTCGCGCGGCGACGCGGCGCGGTGGTGCGCGACCTAACACCAACAGAGCGCGCCACCGCGCCGCCCCGCGTCTCATTCATGACTTACTACGTACATGATTGCTCTCACATTCGGATAGTTTCATTAAACACTTAAAATAAAAATTGCACCTATTGACTCACTCGTATTCCCTTATAAAACGAAGCTTCGACCCGATTCATATTTTTTACTCTCGTCCTCGTCACTAATCATAAATTTACAGTAATAGCAACAATTTAAATTTATTCCACACCACAATGACTCCCTACTGACAGGTAGGCATGTATGAACATCGTTAATTTGTAATATCTATAAATAAATTCGATGAAATCGTCCTTTACAAAACTGAATGGTGCTATGCACTCCTCGCCGGAGCGGCCGAGCGGCTCGCGCGACTCGCAGGTCGCGACGACGTGCGTCAAGTACGCGGTGCGCGTCAGGTGTGATACGCGCGGTACTACGGTATCGGTACTGTGCTACATGAGTGTGTAATGTCGCCGTACTTACCGCACGACGTCTGATGGGCCGCGGCCGCCGGCGAGGCGCGAGCGACGCCGGGATCCACCTCCGATTTAAGCTCTTATTTATCAATTAGACTATCTAGCTAAACGTTTCGGCGATCACTCCGAACCTCGGCGTTTCGATAAAGTATAAACGATTACTGGCTTCGATCTTAACATTACTCACATAATTAATCAATGACTTCACTGAAATTATAAAGAACAACTTAAACGTAGCGTTCGGTCCGTGGGGGGCTCGCGATATGTACAGAGGCGCGGGCCCCGCTCACTGTGCGCCGCGGCACGTCCAGGCGCGCGGCGCTATGTACACCAGTATCCCGCGGGCGCGGCGCTAGTCGGCGCTAGTGAGGCTCCGAATAGTAGGGCCGCGGCGGCGCCCACGGGGCGAACTGTTAGTGCGCGGCCAGCGTGTGCGCGCCGGGGGCGAGGCCGTGCTGCGGCGACAGGCCGGGCGGCGAGTGCGAGTGCTGCAGCGGCGAGCCGTGCACCTCGCCGTGCCCGTAGTGCCCGTGGCCCATGCCCTCCATCATCTCGTTGCCCAGCGTGTTAGGCGGCGTCATGCGCTTCTCCTTCTGCCGCCTGTTGCAGAACCACACGCGCACCACTTCCTTCTCCAGCTGTAGGCTGTCCGCTAGCGACGTGATCTCCTGCGCCGACGGTTTGGGCTGTTTGTGGAAGTGCTGCTCGAGCGCGCCCTTCACTGATACTTCTATCGACGTGCGCTTCTTTCTTTTCCTTCCTTGAGCGGCAATTTTATCGATGCTCGTGGGGCTTCCCGTGGTAGAGTCAGCCTCCTCGAGCCACTTCTGAAGCAGTGGTTTCAATTTGCACATATTTTTAAAACTGAGCTGGAGCGCCTCGAACCTGCAGATGGTCGTCTGCGAGAACACATTGCCGTAGAGCGTGCCGAGCGCCAGGCCCACGTCGGCCTGTGTGAAGCCCAGTTTGATGCGGCGCTGCTTGAACTGCTTGGCGAAGGCCTCGAGGTCGTCGCTCGTGGGCGTGTCCTCCTCGGGCGGGTCGCGCTCCATGGCGTGGTGGTGCAGCGGGTGCGGCGAGGGCTGGATGTCGCGCAGCATATGGTGCTGGTGCATGGGCATGGGGTAGCCGCCATGCAGCGCCACCGGCGAGCCGGCGCCGTAGTGCGGCGACACTACGGGCGCGTGCCAGCCGCCGTGCTGCAGGTGGCGGTGCTCGTGCGGAGCGGGCGGCGGCTTGACATCGGGCTGGTGCGCGTGCGCGTGGTGCTGGTGCATGGCCCAGGGGTCCGCGGGCGGCAACGACGTCCAAGGGTTGAGCACGGGCGCGCCCGGCGACGGCGAGCCGCCCGCATGCAGGCCGTGGCCGTACTTCATGTCGGCGGGCTCGGCGCTGCGCGGCGACGCAGCATGGTACCCGCCGATGTTGCCCAGGTCCATGTCGGCGGGCATGTACGTGGTCGCCGCCATGGCGCCGTACCTCAAATCCACGGTGGACGGCGTCTTGCCGGCTCGAAGGCTCTCGAGCCTTCAACTGGCTTACTCGGTCGCGAAAAAAGCGCGTAAGTCGCGCGGCGCTGCGGCAGCGGCGGGGGCCACCTCACATCACCGGGTAACACAGCGAGCGACATGCGCGTGCGTGCGCGACGGCAGCACGGAGCGGACTGGAGCGCTCGGCGGCGCTGCGCGCGCCCGCAGAGGTAGAGGGGCGGCCCCGCCCAGACGCCGCCCGCTAATGACGATGTAATTACTGCGCCCCGCCCCCCGCTCCCCGCGCCCCGGCCCCGCGCCCCGCACGCTCGTCGCTCGCACACTACTCGGTGCGTCGCAGCTACACTCTCCGCGCCGCTCTGCCGACGCCGACGGACTACGGACACTCTACTGACATAGAGATCACGTTCATGACTTATTGAATGATACTGGTGATACCAATGATAAAGACGATTAATTTTAAATGATACCTAATATATCTCAATCCTTTCAATTACGTTGAACTTCAATTCATCCTTGTATGCAATTCATTGACAGAAACTTAATTTTAAACATTACTAATTAATAAACTTTTATAATTTTTTGCCAATTTAAATATTAAATCTTTTAAAATGGCACCTTCTAATCTACCTAATTAATAGTTTTATTTGTACGAGTCTCAAAAAGAACTACTTTTTAATAAAAATATAAATGGCTCCTGTTTTCAATGAATACGGCAGCTAACACAACTGTCTAAATAAGCATGCACTTACTATGATGTTATTATAACAAAACCATTCATTAAGGGTGCCCTAGTCGGTCATTCTTTAAAAGTTAAAAAAAAATTGGAAGATACGAGATAGTTTGACATCGTTGGACATGATTTCGCGCTATTTGTCGAACTATCTCATAACTTCCAATTTGTTTTTTTACTTTTTGTCTCCATACAGGGCTAGTTAATGGCGATATACCTAAATTGATATACCTAATTTTTTGTTCTGTTATTACACCATCAAAAAGTAAAGTAATCGCCATACTACGTTTGTATGGAAGAATGGCCGACTTACAGTGATTATTATTACAGTGATTATTACAGGAACTTAAGGGTGCCCACCCTGTAATAATCACTGTAAATTATGTCACCTTCTTATTAATTGGCCACCAACAACACTATGAACATTACATATAAAGTTTAATTGTTATCTCTTCAAACTTCACTTCACATAAATAATTAGGTATTCAGTTTACTGAATTTGCCAATAACATTTTTAACAATATTTATATTGTAAGAAAAAGTATTTATTTTTTGCAAAATACCTACTTAAATTATATGATTGGTCATTAGTAGCTGGATATTTGGCTCGTCCAAAGTTAGAAGTAACAGAGCAACGTTTTAGATTTAGTATTAGTTGTGTTGTAAACGCTACCTTGAACAGAGCTGACACATCAACACCTGCTTATAAATAAATTACACTAAACGAAACTATTTACACATTGTTTAACGCTCGCTAAAGTTTTAGTAAAATAATTTTCCTTGTTAATCTGATATTTTTAAATCTTTAATTTAGTTACTTGTTGTTTTTTTAGAATTTTATTCTTTTGATTAGTCTACTATTGGCTTATAGTTTTGATTTCTGTAACATAATTTATTACAGTGTACCGTAAACCGTAACCTACCACAACGGACGTGACGCTACGCACTTATCATTTATTATTATAATTTATTAAAATATAACCGCCGTGCATCATTCGTTTCACAAATTAATGTTATTAGGTAAGTAGGGCTATTTGTGGCGCCTTTTAAACAGTGTTCAGTGACAATTACGACTCTGACTCGGATTATAAAAATAAACACTGTTTTTTAGGGTTCCGTACCCGAAGGGTAACCAACGGGACCTTATTACTATGCCTCCGCTGTCCATCCATCTGAAAAATTGTGAAAAATTAAGGGGGGCTGCCTAGAGAGCCCCCTTAATTTTTAATTGATCTTTATTTTTATTATTTGTTTTTATAGTGGCTATAGAAATACACGTTGTGTAAAAATTTCAACTGTCTACCTATTACGGATCATGAGATACAGCCCAAAAAAAAAAACACGTTTCCAGAAACTTTTTTTTTAATTTTTTTCACTTTATGCTACGAAACACTTCGTATGCAAGTCCAACTCGCACTTGGCCTGTTTTTTTTTGGTATCATTTCAAAAAATATTCGGCTTATCGCTTTTACTAAATATATTTTATTATCTACACTGGTCATAAATAAAGTGAATAAAAACTTGATAAGTAACTAATAATTTGGTATCTAAATATAAAAAAATATTTTTCTCAATTATCATCATTCTCCTGCCCTAATATTTTTTCATTTAGGTTGGTAAATAGGTACCTTACCTACAGCCGATTTTAATTTTTGTGAGCAGCTAAAACATTCATAGATCTCAATTAGCAGAATAATATTGTAAGAGTTTTGAAATATTTTCAATTATTATTTAAAACACTCTGAATACGTGTAGTAAAACTCTTGGCTAACGATATCCAACTTGTGCCGGCCCGGCAAACTGAAGCGAACCGAGCAGCGACTGACTGCGACTACTAGCGACATCTGTTATCGAATAGTGAGACTAAATTTGAACTAAGTTAAACTAAAAATTATGTGAAATGTTATCCAATATGTTGAGGTTACTTTTAACAATAAAAAAGGATGTTCTTATAAAATACGCGTGTGTTTAAGTTTGTAACTGTGTAGATTTTGTTTGAAAAACAGATTGAATACAGAGAGAATTCTTTGCTGGTCTAAATTCTACCTATTATTATTATTACATAATTATTTAATTAAGTAAATAATAAAAGTGTTGACAAATGTGCCAAGACAGGGTATTAGTTGAATTCATAAACTTACACGTAGTGGCAACAAAAACGCAGTAAGAGCTTTCTAGCGACGGGTAGCTGAACTAGCAGCAACCCTCCTGGCAGGAGGGTTGTAACTTGTGAGGCGGTGTGTTTCTCAGAGGGTTGCGTTTCTATTTCTAGTAGCAAGGTAGACAGTGGCGCCTCATCACTGACGTAGGTTTCGCTTTGATTTCACAAGTTTAAAATATAAAAGTATTTTAATCCTTGTTTTTTTTCGTAATACTTAAAATAAAACGTTTATATGTACATAATTCATATCCAAACGGTCTTGTTTTTCTTATAAATGACAAAATACCCGCATAATTATCAATAAAGTTATTGTTCTTTGTATCACTTTTAAAAGTTTAATTTAAGCTCTGAGATTTAAAAGTGTATAAATAATAATAATTTCTCCTTTCATCATTGTATTCACGAGTATTTTTGGGTTGGAAAATTTAGTTCAACGAAAACCTTACGATCCCAACTTGGGAACGTTCTTTAAAATAAATAATTGTTACAAATACCACCTATTAAATAAAGTTGTAATTAATATTAAATACTTATTCAGTAGATATGTACAAACGCGTGCGCATGTTAATAGTCTGGGTTTGATAAGTAAGTAAGTAGATAATATTAAATGTGTTTACACAAAGTTTTGTTTAATTGCGCTGTTATCTTTTATATCTACTCGTTAATAATGCATACTTCTAATAAGTTTTACAAATTCTCTAAATAATTTGCATGAAATTACTTATTTTTTGTAGCTTCACTATAAAGTGACATGTTTATTATCTACATGTAATTGTCAAGCCAACATTATCATCGCTATATCAAGTTAACTATCGCTGTAATGTTACTCATAATCTTATTGGATAATGAAATGAAAATATTTTTGTGTGGGTTCATAAAGTAACAGAGCTATCTTAATGATTTAATAAGTTACCTGATTTTTATTAATTTATTTCAATTTTATTTTAGTTTTTAGTTTATTTCCATTTTTTTTAAAATTATTTATTTCCATTTTATTTTTAATGTTAAATTCAATTTATTTTAATTTAAATTTATTTTCAATGATTTTTAATATCTGAGCTCCTCATTACTAACATAGTTTTAAATAATGTTATACTAACAAAATATCGACATTTCAATAGTTTTTATTATTATATTTTTTATTCGCATTTTATTTCCCTGATGTGGTAAGTGTTACCTACATTGTTGAAATCACTGAATTTAAGTGTTAAAATGTATTTCTCGTAAATAGGAGAATATTAAATTGGCGCTATTGCTTTTGAGAATCACTGCCTTGTGTGACAGTAATACTGATGGCGTTATAACGATATTTGTCTAATGTTATTGGCATATGGGTAATGAATGAAGTAGTCTTATAGTAAGAGTAGATAGGTACTTATCTATTACACTAAAACCGAAAAAAAACCGGCCTAGTGCGTGTCGGGCCACGCGCAGCGTAAGGTTCCGTAGTCGCCCGCTATAGCATGTGGACTTAGAAGGGGGCTTTATGCTTATTACGAGTAGGTACTATGAACATATTAATACTTAAAAATATAATATTCCGAAATTTTAAATGTTTAGGTACTACCAGTTTTAAATATTGAATAAGTAACAACTTCAGCTTTTTATTCTAAGGATTTTGTGATTTGTACGAAATTTTCCACACTCACAACTTAGCTGTTTTTTTTTTTCATTTTATAGTTTAATATTTAGCAAACGAATCACCGAATCGAAAACCTCTACCATATCCCACCATAAAAAATCTTTTTCAAAACATTATTGTTTCGTTTTCTAGGTGTGATTAATCCTATACATACCCATGCAAAATTTCAGCTTTCTGGTACTAAAAATTAAGTACAATATAACTTTAATTTCGGAAGTCGGTGCTTCTTCGTTATTTGTCACCGACTTCCGAAAAGTTAAAATTAATTTTGTAATTTTTGGTGTTTCGTTTTTTGGAAGTCGGTTGTATTTTTGTCATATTTATGTTTATTTTTTTAGTTTTTGTACCACATAACTAAATCTAAATAGTATTGATATGCCCGAATTGATAGCCCGAATAGCATGGAATATGAACATAATTGGTGTATCAAGGGCAGAAGATATGCTATCATTTATTGAAGAGTTCCATTGTTCATCTCCGAAGTTCTTCACCAGATTTTCACCATATTTTAAACTTTCACCAACTTCTCCAATTTTCAACATCGGTCGACAATAAATGGCGGAGAAATCGGTGGACGTACCTATCAGCATTATTTTTTGAAGTCGGTTAAAAATAAATAAAATAAAAAATAGCTTTAAAGGTCAGTGGAAATGATCTTTCTTAATACACGGTATAACGAGTTCATAACACTACAAGTTTTATTTAAAACAATACAATAGCAGTAAAAATAAGTAGGGTTTAGTTTTCCAGATTGCGAAGTTCCAAACTAACCTACTCCTTAAATTCTAACCAACTTTGAGAGATTCTTATTGGGCTTCTACAATCATATTAGAAACATCAGCGGCCTACTGATAGACTAGCAAGAGTACTGTGATCAAACAGGGGCCGCAAGCGTATGAGTTGCTCAACGGAGGCTCAACAAACACGGGCCGCTCGCCGCCGCCGCCGCTCAGCTGTTGACTCAACACTTGACGAACTGTTATTGTGACTACAACAAACTTGCTGAAATCACACCACTTGGAATAAAGAGTGTTTGATTCCGATACTAATTAACAAAAGTTTCTAGTGTGGAAAACTGCAGTTTGGTGGCTCCGGCAGACATAACAGGTAACTGGAATAAGTTAGTTAACTCACTTGTTTAAGTTTATAATTTTGAATAAATCAATTAAATTAGCAATCAACCGAAGCCATCAGGGTGACTGGAAATACATAGATTACAATACCTACACACCCAGGGAATCCTAGTGTGGAGACCAGTGATTTATCTGATTTAATATGTAGTTTTCTAAACAATAAAAATTATTGTTTCGTTTATTCACTTTTTATACATATCAATTTTAATTTGAAATATTTCTAACAAGTCATACAAGCAATAGAAATAAAACATTTTAAATTAATGAAGTAGTAATTCGCCGGTGTCGGGAGCAGGGTCCAAGCTACCGGTGGTTAGGGCTCCAGAGACAGGAACCTCCTCACAATGCGAGCCGGATCGAGGAGTACTGCCTTCTGTATCAGGCCCTTAATCCAACCGCGCAACTTACTTAAAATTATTGAATTAATATATACTCATATATACGTACATTACAAAGTTTATTTTTTGTTCCTTAACATTTCTCTGTGATTGAAGTCATAAGTACATCTCTAACATTAATTACAGCAACAACGTAATACTGTAACAACACGACTTTGGCTAAATGCCAGTTTCCCATTCACGAGTTTTTACCGGTACCGAGTTTGTACCTAAGTAACTAACTAACCGTTTCTAATAGGAACATTAGATATCATTATACCACATTTTGTTTCATGCACTTTGCCTTCGGGCTCACGAATACAGTTTCTAACGAAACTAAGTAAAGAGCTACTACTTATTTTTGGCGAAAAAAAAAACTTACAAGATTATCAAAAATATAATGAGTTTGGATCCCGGCTGCGGTCACCGTCCATCTAGAGCCCTCGGACCGCCCGGGGCTCTACACATATCTTACCTTGCACATTTATAATTTGCCTATTACATAAACCAGTTTTCTAATTTGTTTCGAAACAAAGTGCTTTATAAAAATTATTAAGCACTTTGTTTCGCTTTACAAGTCTCAGGCGATGGCGATGTCGAAGTAACTAATAAAGCAATAACTCTAAGTACATGCAATTCTAGGCCAATATACAGTGTTGTAAAAGGCAATAATTAGAGGCACCAGATGTAAGACTACCTCTGCTAGAACCGCACCTAAACTTTAATGTGTAAATCTTGAGTCACATCGATGATGCTGACGACGTGATGAGTTCTAATGAATGTTCTGCTGAACCATTCAGTTGATATTTATTTCAAACAAACTTACGTTCATATATTTGTTATCGACTGGGACATAGTTGCACAGTCCAGCGCTTCAGCTACAGACTTCTATATAGACTTAATCACTCAACTACTTACCATGAGACAGTACCTACATCTATACTAATATCTAATACTATATACTATACTATAAAATATTACTAGCTGACCCGGCGAACTTCATTCCGCCTCAAAATCAATAAACAAAAAAGCTGTTCCATACAAAATGTATGAGAAAATTAATTTTCCACCTAATTTTCTTTTATTTTTAATAGTTATTCTGCTGTTCGGGACGGAGACAAAATCAACAAATCAAAAATCATTTAAATCGGTCCAGCCGTTCTTGAGTTATAAATGATGTAACTAACCCGACTTTGTTTTATATATGTAGATAGATAAAGAGGTAAAGTTTGTGAGGTTGTAGTAATCTCTGGCTCTACCGAATCGATTTTGAAAATTATTTTACCAATAGAAAGCCACGTTATTTTAAATAATGATTAAAAGAATATTACATAATTAAAAGTAAAATACAAATTGTGAGATCAAATAATTTGTAATTATACATGTCAAAACCTTGACATCCAAATAAATTAAAGTAAAAACTGGGTTGAATGTTAAAATAAAATTATACCTACTCGTATGTCAAATTAAATAATTAAGGCATGTCACACCATTTTACAGACTTGGTTTTTTATTGTCATATTATTCAATAAATTACTATTACCATAGCACTATAAGTAGCTTTGATTGAATTGAACTACTCGTGTTATTATATTAAGTACTTAGGTACTATGTTTTTAGTCTGCGAGTACTCCTTGACATTATTAATAACATTTATTCATTAGGAATTTGTGCAGCTTTGACTTGAATTGTGGAACAGGTAATTATTTGACATCATCAGACAATTTGTTGTAAATCAATGATGCCAAGAGAAAAATCAATTCTTTGGTTTTAGAAATAAAACAAAGACTCACTTTCTTCGGATGGCGGAATGTTTGATACCATGAGGTAGGCGAGTATTAGTGAGGTACATTAGCGAGAGGATGGTTGTGTAAGATATTTTCAATTTGCTGGTTTTGGCGGGCTCGGGCGGCGCAGGCCGGCCGTGGCGAATCGATCCGATCCGTCGCCGCCGCGCGCGCAGATAGCATCACCCGATCTTACCGACATTTTTACGAAATCGACCTTTTTGCGTCCTAAATATTGTTTAAAACTTAAAATTACTATAATCTGCGTCGAGGAGCTTTTAATAATGTGATTTCAATGGAGTAGAAATTCAATTCTTTCCGCGGTATCAATTTTTCAGGACAATAGAAACTCAAATGATTTACTCTAGTCGTGGTAGGGTAGATAATAGCTACTTAGATATTGCAGGCTATAGCTCACACCTTCTATGTATTAGAAGAAGTGTTGCCTCCAAGAGCTGGTATAGCCCTGCAGTTATACGATTGAGCTGATAGAGAAACAATAGTCATACCAACCTAAAAACTCTCAGCAAAGCAAGCTCAATCAATATTTTTCCAATCTAGTTTCGGACTTGCCACCAGACAGACTACCACGAACCCCTGTCATTATGTTCTGTTACATTCAATACACTAAATGATCTGGGGCTGACTTTTAGATTATAGATTATAATCGCTGCTGGAGACAACTATTAAAATAATAAGCAGGGAGCCTTACGTTCGCAACAATTTCTTGGCTTCAAATAAAAAGGGCAGTTTCTCATGTGAAAAATATTAAACCGTTGAACCAATCAGGCTAAAGGACGTCTAAAAATAAAATTTTAATGATTATGTCAATAAGTACCTAGTTTAATTTGACTTAAAAAAAAACAAAAAAAGATATCTATACTCTTTTTTTTAGATTATCCGAAGGGTAACCAACGGAGTCCTGTTACTAAGCCTCCGCGGTGTATCCCGCCTAGCGCCTGTCTGAAACATTACAATTCGTACGGATCCCTTCGTATGCGACTCAAACTCGTACTCCGCCGGCTTTTTTTTGTTCCGTGTAGAGACCATAAATCAGCTCAGTGCCACCATTCAAGCTTCGTATATTCAAGCTACTGCAAAATATCTTCTGCTAAATGTCATTTCATCAAAGCAGTATTTGGTGGTGGTTTAGTGGTGGTTGTTGGTGGTGGTGTTTGGTAGTTCGGGTGGTTTAGTGTTGGGTTGGCTTGGTATTTTGTATTTAGCTAAGTATTTTGTCTTTACTGAATTGCCTCCAAAAAACCTTATCGTTGATTTCGTAATCATTAAAATTATTGTTGTTGTTTGATTACGGTAATAAATATGGTATTCCTCTTAAAATTGTAGACAAGTATCAGGAGGGTGGGTTTTGAGTTCTGCAACTTGTTTAACGTGGAGCCATTTGTAGGTTACTTTGCAGTTCCTAACTTACGACCACTGCTAAGACCAATATGTTTATTCACTCCGTTTAAAGTCAAAAATTAGGAGTAGGAAATAAATTTAAATACAGTAACTCCTACTGCTAATTTTAGTAACTAAGGCATGTTTTTGTAAAATTGGTCAATAAAGGCTATTATTATTATCCACTACAGCTTAGCAACGCTTCACCTCGAAGTAATGAAACACTCGTAGGAACCTAGCTATATTAGCTAGCCTAAAGTAGTGCCTTTGTTATTAAACACCTTTGTGGGTATTATAAGTTCTACATGGCATGATGTCATCGCTTTATTATTACTTATATTTTTAGGTAACGGAGCGCCGTGCGGTGGCCGGCGGGTACTGGGCCGCGCCGCGCGGTGCCGCAAGCGCACCGCGAATCAATTTCATGTGAATTGAACCCGCGACTAATATGGACATACGCGGAATACAAACTTCGGATATTTTGGTGCTTAGTTTGTGAGTATATTGTATAACGTGTTATGTTTGCATGGATGACGCCCTGAACGTTTCTGCCAAACATAACGGTTTTATAAAGATGGAATCGTCAAAGGCCCTTTTAGCAGGTCACAGTGAGTAGATATATAAAAGAAGTTCAAAAACCTCTATCAATCTGCTTAGTTACTAAGTACTTAGTAGATGGGTATACTTTCGGCCGAGCGAGGTGGCCCCATTACCTATCGTTGTTGAAATATGCTATTCTCGATAGTGTAACATTCCTATGCAGGTCTATGATGCATGCATCACACATTCCAGACTTACACTATCGGTATTCACCAATTCCAGCTCAAGTATTTTTAGCTCTTCGAGTTTTGAACTAGCAGGTCGACACATCGGCGAGGCAGCTCAGCTCGCAGCCCTCGCGGCTAAGTGAACTCACACGAAGTCGGGTGAAGTTTCGTCTCTAGCTGTTACTGAATGTTGCTCAATGTTACGTCATCTCTAAGTCCGTAAGTCTCTAAATATTTCAGTACAGGTATACGCTCTTCGCGGTTCTCTCGGGGTCTGGGGTCGCGAATCAATTCGCGGGAGTGCACGCTGCAGCGAGTGCGCCCGCGGCGCCGCGGCGCGGTGACCCCACACGATGCCTTCACTTGTTATTAGCACCTATTAGTGCTGTGTGGTTCTAAATGTAGGATTACGACACTGTAGTATAGTGTACCTTACCTAGCTGATATTTATGGATGTTTTTTTAGGGTTCCGTACCCGACGGGTCCAAACGTAGCCCTATTGTACTGTATTGTAGTCGTACTCACGTGTCCGTCTGTCTGTCCGTCCGTCATCTGTAAGAAAATTTTGTAACGAAGAATCTTTAACTTCCTGTTGACCTATGAACTTGAAATTGGGTGATAATGTTTATTATTACATATACTTTAGTAACAAATACCAATATTTGGTACGGAACCCTTAATGTGCGGAATCCGACATGCAGTTTTTTTATAGTAATGTAAAGCTAGCTAGTAATGTAATCTAGGCAGATTTACTGGAAAAAGTGTTTTATTGGAAACAGTGACTGTGAGAGATCGAGCCTTCTTCTTCTTTCTTGTCGGCACCAGCAATATAAGAAAAGCTTGGGACACCAATAGATAGGTAATAATCAGTCTGTTTACAAGCTGCGGGGCTGAGTGCCGATGCCGTGCCCGACGTTTTAACCTATAGTATGTACTACCTCTTCGAGTGATGAGATGACCTATAATAAAAGAGCCTCTTCGAGTGATGGTACCACTCGAAGAGGCTCTTTTATTATAGGTGACCTTGAGTGGCCCAGATGAGGTCACTTTCAGTAGATATAAGACTTAAAAAAACCCTTTTCTTATTCGTATCGGTGGCAAGACAGTGAATCACATTCCACGGCATTATTGCTGGCAGCGCGGAGGTCACTTTGGCTGCATGTTTTGGGGTACAGAGGGCAGGATAGAAAATGGAGCATCTTTGGGACTTGACTCCACATCCACACCCTGCTGCCACACTTTGCGTTCTGAGGCTGTAGGGAGGTGTAAGTAACCCTGATTCATTTAAATCTATCTTCAATGGTAGACCAGTACCTATCACTGCAATGTTCTGCTAAAAATCATCTGCGAATTTCATGTATGGAGGTATGTGTGTATGTATCATTAAATCTGCGATAGAACTAAAACAATCACCACCAACTGCATCAGATTGCTTGAAAAGTAACTTGTTTGGAACTTTTTAGTTGTTTTCAGCCGGCTTCAGTTAGGTCCGAGTCAGCTTAGTTGTTTATTTTCTTTTGTGCCCCTGTAAGTGAAGGGGCACACCAACTAGATACCTCACCGCACCACTCATTGTGTGATATTTATTATGTACATCCTGTGTTGGAGATCCTAAATAAGTAGGGTAATGTGTGGCTCTAGGCAGAAACCAATCAATTTTTATCATCAACGGTAAAATGTTTTCTTGGTTGTCTCTCAATAAAATAAAATAGGTTTCTGAGATACATAATTCAATTTAAGCAAATAAAACAAAAACTCCTAACTAAATAAAACTTAAAATCTGACGTCAAAAATTCCTACGCATCGCTGTCTACTGGAAGTGTGCCCAAAAGACTGGCGGCATTGCCACGTTGTATGGCAATGCTTAGCCTCTGGCCGAGGAGAAAGCCAGCCCTTGGGTCACGTGAAGTGTCAACAAGGCGTTTAGATATATCTTTAAATACTAAATGAGCACTTGGACCAGGGTTTCAACCAAAAACGGTTCGAAAATGTAGCTACCGACGAGTTGTTATATTTCCGTTGCTTGAGGTTTTCTGCAGCCGCAGCACCGGCATAGCACGATGAACTAGGAAGATGAGGTGGAAAATGAATATTATTTAAGCAAATTAAATAAATACAGTACCTAAATTTTTTTGATGCGAGCGTTTTATTATCGCATTTAGTACCTACCTGCATATTGTAAACTAGGTGTTATATCTGGTCTGCTAATAATGGCTAAGGACCGACTTACCGAGCACGTCGAGTGTGCGGACATGATGCGAGCAGTCGCGGCGGCGCGCGCGCAGGGGCGGGGCCGGCGCCGCCCACGCGACATCCATCTTGCAATTGTGTCGCGTCGCGTCTCGCGGAGCACCCACGGCTGCATCTGCACTAGGACATATGCACCTAGATAACTATTATTTCTGTATTTCATCCTGATTGCCGCTTTCAAGTTCAATTCCTAGATCGCTACGTATTAATATGATTGTGACACAAAAGTCAAGTGTTGCAGTTGTTGTTCAAGAGCTTTTCACCTCCGAGTTTCCAAATTCCCGATGCAATACAGTTGCAATAAGATCTAATAAAATACGATTATGATACTTAGATTTATTTTTATCAAGATTATTGTTGAGCTTTTGTGATCATAAAAACTCTGCCTGTCTTTATAGTCAAGTAGCCTAGTCAAAAGTCTTATATCTTATACCTAATTAAAAATACAGTCATACAGGTATCTTTCAATCCCGGTAGCTAACAAAATGTTTGATTGACACAATGGATTTTTGTAAATATGCCGAAACCAGTCAGCAAAACCGTTAGAGACTACGCTAGGCGTATTAAGCTGAAAAAACATTAATGCTACAATCCAGAATGCTCTGAACTCTACATAAACTACTCTTAACTCTATAACATAAACTAAAGTCTATTTGAACTAATGTCAAGAACGTTAAACTATATCACATATGAATGTGGCACGTATCAGCGAAGTCGTGCATCTAAGTATAGCTCGCTCAAGTACCAAGCTATACTTAGATGCGCCGGCGCCGCAGTACTACCAGGACACAGTGGCCGGCTCCTCGCAGAATTATAATTCATTTCTCTGCGCCCGCACCCGGCTCCGCTCGCGACACATAGCTATAAAAACACCCGCTCTGCCTGCTAGTCGTCCAACTGCCTGGCATTTCCTTTAAGCTGTATTCCCAAGATATATGAGCTGTCAACACGTTCGTTGTCATGGTTACGATTGAAAGTGATACGCCTTGGCTTGAGGCGTTGACGAGTCACCCCGGGGAAGTGGCCCAACACTCTTTATGGACTCCTGAATTGTGCGCCACTGCCACGTATAATTTTACAGACGAAAGAAGTCTCTGTGGCCACAGAGATGATACAAAGTTTGTTGTGTAAACTAAGTTATTACTGCAGTCTCTGTGATTCCCACAGAATCATGCCAAGGGAAGGGAGTGGATGCCGTATCGTAACCGACTGATTGAAGATCAGTTGCATCATTCAAAACAAGTTTATTGTGACACTATTAATTACACATGATATTTTTTTATCAAAAACTAGTCATAAATCGTGCAGGTGTATGACTAGGTATGTACGCACTTAGATAGGATGTTATAAAAACGTAGTACGACATAGTTGCAGTTCAAATCCACGTCGTTTAGCGTTTATGTCTCACGAACCATCAAGCGGCTGTTTCTTTCGACAGGTGAAAAAGCATAGTTGTAGCAGCCAGGAATGTCGTCACCGTGCAGATTATATTTGTATCATAACGAGAGGTGGCCGCACTGATCTTATCGTAGGAAGATTTTCTTCATCGTAATTGCGCGGAGGCATGTGGTCGCATGCGCATGTCGCTGGTCGCATGTCCGTAATTAAACGAGCGCTGGTGGAGTGCTGCCGGTGCTGCGCCATTAGCGACTTCTGATCAGCCGCACGCTGTAATCACGACGAGTGTGGCTTCAGCTGATACAACTACAATGATTTATGTTCGACTGCGAGTTCGTTAGACGACGCCGAGCACATCAACAGAAGACAGCTAAGTATACATAAATACACTATACTGTCTGTAATAGATTAAATAGCAACTTTGTAGCTGGTCACTTCTTCGCGACGTGTCTCACCACACAAAATAATCTCACGCATAAAATGAAGCCAAAAATAGCACATAACGAGAGTAAATTGTCCCACCGAGTCTGCGAACGGTAAAGCGGGAATGCAAAACATGTTCCTTGCATCCGACAAGTTTATTTTAAGAAAAAATCGATTGACAGCATCGTGACGCAATCGTTTTCCGCGGACACATTTCCAACAATTTGTACCCGCAACAGTTGTCGCGTGCAACACTGGAATTATAAGTGAACGAGAAATAATCTTACATTCCCGGCGGCGACTCGTATTTATGGAGATATATTATAGCTCAGGTTATCACTTACTCAATTTTGAGCAATTGTCCCAAAGCCGAGCTTACTAATAGAATACTAACTCAGTCGCGGCGAGGGAGGGTCACTAATTTGACGCAGTTTTGTCACCTGGCCACGACGAATGAGTGCCAACTTGCCAAGTATTGTGGTTTTAATGTTAAATATTCAACTTCGACAGGTCTATAGGAAACAGTGACGTCTAATGTGTTTGCGACTGCAAGTGGAATTGTTGAAGGATAGCTATGTCGAAAGCATAAACATGATGATATGTTTTTGTGCAGGCCGTTGTGTCAGCCACCACTGCCATATGTGACGACTGTCAGAGCATGACATTACATCGATGCCTGTTCAGCGACATAAATTACTGTGTACTTATGATGCTAATATTCAGTATTTGCTTCGCATTAATGTATTGTGCGAAGCTCGCTATTTTTTCCCAACTGTCGACAACAATATGAATGTGTTGTGCGAGTACTGTGACGTCGTCGGCGTCAGCTGTCGCGTGAGCTTCTGAGTTCCAACTGGAAATAGGTTCAACTAGTTAAAATGACCAATGACTGCATTTTTGTGCAGTTTGAATGTGGCTGCATGGTGCCAGCTTGTTCTAATAGCAATTCCTTCGTTATCGTTTCGTTATAAAATCCTTCAGTTCATCCTAATCAACCTTCTCCCAAAGTAAACATAAAAATCAGCTACTGACTATCTATTCACATTTCCTTGGTCGTGGATCGAGGAAAGCCATTTACTTAATTATAACTAAACAAAATTTCGTATGATATAATTAAACAGAATATCGCACAAAGCTCAAGTGGCTTCCCATTACGTCTTCGCCGGGATTCTCATTTTATTTTTCTCCTCTACAGTATTCTGTTCAATATTACAACCCCCTCTTATCTTAAAGATCGTTTCATGTTCCTTCATGACACACATAATAGATTTCTGAGGTCATCGGAAAACTTGAGACTAGAGATGCCGATGTATTCCACCAGCTTTTACGACAAATCTTTTATGGTTCAAACGGCGCGGTTATGGAATACCTTGCCTGTGTCGGTTAGGCGTGCTCAACTGCTCAATCCTTGTCCACTTTTAAAACAATGGTCAAAAATCACTACCACTCTCTTTAATCGTTTTTACTAGGGTTCAATACTTTTTATTTCATAATTATTAATGTGTACATTTATCTATAATGTATTTATTGTATATATTATTATAAATAGTACACCTAAGACTACCTACAGTATCTTTCCTGTTTCTATATAAAATTCATCCAAAGGTTGTCTTGAAAAGATCGCTTTTAGCGATAAGGCCGCCCATTGTGTCACCCTATGTAATGTTTTCTTCATATTTTTATTGAAATTTATATGGTATACATAATAAAATATTTTAGTCTATTACTTTTAAATTTAAAAAATAAGGATAACATTTTTATTGTTTCATTAGGAAATCTTTGATTAAATTTGGTCGTGTTCGTGGATTGTGTTACAAGTCGCGTATTGATTGCTCACATATTGTTGTAAAGGGTGATCCAATTCCAGCTGCCTAACTTTTATTGAAAAAATCCTTGAAATGCCTTATTTTCTAAGTAAAGTATTTTTTGTTAATATAATTTTGAGTATTATTCATTTAGTCCAATTCATCCAGCTGATTTGCCAGCGTTTACGACGACTTTTTCGTCGATTTAGAGGATATCTAAACAATTACTTGAGTTTTTAGTACTCCAACCTTACAAGTTTGTTGGTATAGATGTCGTGGCCAGATCTTAGAATTGATAATTTCATGAAATAGTTGCATTTCAAGATATAGCTGCCTAAAATTCGCCAAATCTTTTAAACGTCAACTTTTGATGACATGTCAATCCACGTTTGGCCATATCATAAATGTTATAGGGTGTTTGTCGCAGCCAACTAGCTTAATTAACCATTCAGGTTCACCATTCCCATTCAGCTAGCAGTCTAAATGTCTGAATGATAAATTGAGACGATGCGTCTGAAACATCATTCTCAGTGAACAGGCTGGCTGATGCTTAGGCCATTTATAGAATAGGGTGAAAATGCGCAGAAAAAAAAAATTTGGGCACCCCGACACGGACCGGTTAAGTTCGAAGGAGATGAAAAGAGAGAAGGTTTAAAGGAACCTTCCTTTAAACCCTGCATACAAAAATAGGAGCCCCGGGGCTCCGTCGGCATACCTCGCTTACGACCAAAATCAGCACATTATCGGCTGAACGAAAATCAAAATCAGTTTTCCGACAAAAACAAAGTGACATCAGCACCTCTGCCGGTGGAAAACATAACTATTTTACGATATGATCCCTAATGTTTGACCATATCATGAAATAGACGTAGTTAAGCACGATTATTTCATGATACGGTCAAACGTTAGGATCATATCAGAGTGTTCATTGATTCGGCTAGGTCATATTATCATGATGTGGCCAATGGGCACTGATCTATATCATGAAATACGACCATTTCATGAAATGGTTGAAAACATCATGAAATGTTCAATTCTGTGATCTGGCCACGATAGAGACACATACCGTCTCTTAAAAAAAAAACACAATAATATTGGCAGCAAAATGATTGAAATGACGTAGGTACCTAATTTGCCTGAAAAAATCGACACGAATTGTTATTTCTGTATAGAACAACTGAACAGCAACAGGTTTAAGGATCAAGCGATTCATATCGTAAATGCATTGTTTCAAGCATGTTTCAAGCTAACATTTGTCGCATGAATCTCGCGTCATTATTGATAACTGTCTAAATTATAACGGTTCAAACACAGGAACTTCGGATTCGATCACCGACTAAACACTAGGTGAACACTTTAACTATCCTGTGTCCTCTTTTCTCAGACTACGTAGGTACCTACTTACCTCACTCCATTGCCTCTGAAAATCCATTTGTATATTTTATTGATTTACGTTGTTGCTCGTTTTACAATATCGAGGCATTGGCATTCGAAGTAAGCTCCATCAGACACGACAAAAAAAATCATCATCTGATTTGATGTTGTCAATGTTGATAGTAGGTACAGCTACTACCTGAAACCTCATCAATTTTATTTTTGTGACGTGAAACCGATGCTTGATTTCTAATTCAGCTCATAACATCATCTCCCTGCCCTTTTCCCATGTTACTTGGGGTCGGCGAAACACGTTTTTTTCTTCCATTAAGTCCTGTCAACCGTCACGCTATTACTAACTCCCTTATCTTTCATATCACTCCTCACACAATCGATCCAACTTTTCTTGGGCCTCCCTCTCCCTCTCCATCCATCCACATTTATATTCATAACTCTTATAGTTACATGTGTTTCATCGTTTCATCCCTCCTTTTCACATGACCATACCAATATAAGCGGTTCCCTTTCAACTTTTCTGTGACTGGCGCCACTTTTAAACTACCTCTAATGTACTCATTTCTCACTTTATCCATTCTCGTTACTCCACACATCCATCTCAACATTCTCATTTCCGCCACACGCAATCTTTTTTCATCCGTCTTTTTCACAGCCCAACATTCTGATCCATAATTCAGCTGTCATTTAATTTATTAAATTTAATTCATGCAACACAAATGTACAAAGGCGGAGCTTTTGGTTTACCATACTAATAATAATAAAATAAAAAAAATCATTTCGAAATGTTACACCGGCTGTTATAGGCGTGTTAATGTTGCGGCGGCCCTGGGGGGCGCCCGAGGACCAGCACGGACTGGGGAAGCACGCGAGGCGTAACAGTTTCTAGTGTTTATATGCTTACTAATGTAATTAATGAGAAGCGGAGCACGTCCGTCATCTCGCACTATAACTTACATTACCTGTGACACGAGATTTACATTTACATTTTATTTGCATCCACATTGAAGCCACTTGTAGATGCAACGTCTAATGGTATTCGATTCAACACTGCCTACCTTCTGACATTACCCATCTTGGAAGAGACTGTTTACTAAGGGAGTAAGAACAGCCTCCTAACGTCATTATGCAATCAGCGTTATCATTCACCCCGATACTAACACTAAACGGAATCAAATAAGTAATTGCAATTTTTTGGCGACCATTTCTACGAATTTTTAAAATAAAATAAATAAGCTCTAAAGAGCTCTTGACTCATTTTCGGATCATCAAGACGGGGACCTTGATGATCTCAATACATGAACGCAATGTCTGTAGGCTAGATATATACGGTGATTTATTTTGATGGTTTTCGTCATACATAGAAAATAGATCACAGGCTGACGTGTTACGTGGATATACGTCTCGATGGAACTCTACCCCATCAGGAGTCCCTCAAGGTTCGATCTTGGGATCATTGTTGTTATTATATTTATTTTGACGTGACAACGTCTTATAAATTGGTTTGCCGGGTGACACTTCAAGAAACTGCGTTACGCTCCGCTCACGTTATGCGCTCACAATGAGAGCGAGTGAGAGGCACGCGTCCCTTCCACTCGGGCATGGTTAGCCCGCCTAAGAGCGAGAGAGACAGACATAAAAAGTGAAAGGCACGCGTCCCTTCCACTCGAACACAGTTAGCCCGCCTAAGAGCGAGAGAGACAGAGCGAGAGAGAGAGAGTGAGAGAGATAGGCATACACACCGGTTCATGTCTTGCGCTTCTATTTCGCTTAGGCGCCTGCATACAAGTTTACACGTTGCCAGTTAATTGTAAAACGATTGTGTAGTGATAATGTGAAGGTAGTTTCGTCCATCGCAACAATTCAAACAGCAAAGGTAAATAATTTCAGACTGATAATATAACATGATGAAATAAATGACTAAGACATAAGTGAATAGGTTATGTTGTAGTAATCACAATGTTGTGGTAGTTTTCAATCAAAAAAGTAGTATAAATCGTTTCTCAACCAATAATAATTTGTTTAACTTGAAAAAATGAGCGCGACTTGCTATGTAAAAAATTAAAATAACAATGTTTAACCTCCAACCTGTCAAATCGAGGTGGGACGAAAATGTATTGCAAGTTATTGTATGTATATTTGTATATAAATACGTATGTATGTGTAAAGGTAAAAATAAAATTTTGTTAATATGAAATTCAGTGCGAGATTCTTTGTATAAATTAATGTTTTAAATATAATTATTTGTATAAATAAATGTTTTAAATTGTTACTATTATTTCATCCTTCTTCCTACTATACGAATGAATATTCACATTAAAATTATTTTACCACTCAAAGTCGTTGTCACGTAAAACTTTCGCCCGTATACCGACTTTACAGGCAACCAATTTTTTTTGACATTAAAACCTGTTTTAGAAACACACATATTTATACGCAGACGATATGAAGATTCTTAAATTAGTTCGTACATTATCTGATGCAGAGCAACTCCAGTCCGATCTGGTCAGGTTTGTGGTATATTGCAGGTACCAGCAGATTTTGTTTTCATGTACCGTTTACACGGCAGGGACGATTAATTGATTCTGCGTATAAATTAGATGGTCACTACATAAACAAACTGTATAGTGTTATAGATCTTGGCGTGATACATGACTGTAAGCTAATTTTTGACGAAAAAAAAGCATAAAGAAAGCGTCAAAAGCTATGGGATTCATAATGCAATCTTGTTCTAACTTTCATTCTTTAAAACCAGTAAAGGTACCTTATTGTTCTTACGCAGTACCCTAGCTTGAGTATGCTTCTCAAGTATGGAACGCTCAATATAAGACGTATAAATCTCGTATTGAATTGGTTCAGAGGTAGTTTATGAGATACGTAGATTTCAAGGCACAGCAGTTTTCAGACGGCTAAGCACCGGTGTAAGCGTTATCACTTTCTACCATTAGAATTAAGGGTCTACTACCGGCCAAGTGGCGCCCTCATTGAATAAAAAGTCGTAGTATAGCATAGAAAATAAATATTAAAGAATCCAACGTCACGTTTGTTACAAAGAGTATAAAGTATTTTTACGTTAATAGAACAGGTCTGAGAATGTTTCGTATCCAAAGTAGTAGGCAAAAGTGTCAGAAACGACCGTTTTTGGTACTTTTGCTTACTACTTTGGAGTTTCAAGTAAAGGAACCTCCTTTAATTTATTTTTATTTTTTGTTTATAGCAGCAACAGAAATACACATTCTGTGAAATTTTTAACTGTCTACCTATTACGAAACATGAGATACAGCCCGCTGACAGACAGACGGACGGATGGACGGACAGCGGGGGCTTAGTAATAGGGTACCGTTGGTTACCCTTCGTGGACGGAACCCTATAAAAGAAATTTCTGCTTCTACTTAGAAACATTATATAAAGTCATTTACTAGTATTATGAACTTGTAGATAATTGAGAGTATTAGTTAATAATCAATTAAAATGGCGAAATGCAATTTTTTGGACCCTTTTACTTGGACGCTCACAACAAGGCAGATTCATGGATCAAGTGATGGAGGAGATAGGTAATGGATTGGTCTGAAACCGGACATGGCCTGGAAGCTCACAAAGGCTTATTAAGAAAAAACAAGCTCTCGTATAAAAGCTTCGCCTTGAGCTATGTTCAATAAATTGTGCTCCAACACTATTACCTCACGCGTTCCTTCTGATGACTGTCGTGCTGCGAGGGGCGGGCCCGGCGCATGACTGAGCGAGTGCCCAGTGCCTTCCAACTACTGACATAGTGCTGCTCATCCAAAACATCACTATTCCAACTTCTGACACAATGAGACACCGTGTTGCTGTGTATAAGGAGATGGGTACAAGATCTGGTATCAGATGGAGCGGCTAATGCAATACATATTGGGCATTAATATCGCGCATCGACGCGTCACGATTAATGGCCACCATTTTACAGTGTCGACTCTGTGGCTGCATGCTGCACGGTAGCCGGGAACATTTTTGTTGTATGTCATACAATTTAGGAGCTCACGCCTTTTCCTCAGATTAATGTGTATGTGAGTTTAAATATTTGTGAACGCACCCACGATACAGAATTCATAGTGTGGGGCAAAGGTTTTTTTTTTAAATAAAAATACTTAGTCTATCAACGTCGATCCATCAGCTCAGAGAACCAAAGCCTTATCTTGGTCGATCACAGTCATTTTAACATCTCATTCCCCATACTTAACTTTATCTATGTTGTTGTCTATTACCGAGCCCGTGTCCCTCCCTCGCAGCTCTTCTAACAGTGCAGTGATTACATTGATTACGCACAGCTCCGCGACTGCTGTATTACGGACGATCATGTTCTAATGGAACACTTCTCTGGAATCCGTCTGCGCCACAAGTTATACGGCTACTGTATCATCTCGAGCCGGCGACGCTAAAGCCTTCTCATGAAACTACAACTCAAAATACGCTCTACTTCTGAAACTCAACGTTGATTTTTGTTTGTACGTTGTCCCAAGTTGTGATGTTTTGATCTGGAGCGTGGTTGAGTTAAATGCGGAGTTTATTTCATAAGAATATAATTAGTGGGTGGAGTTCAATCAAATAGTTGCTGTCCGGCGGCCGACCGCGAAATAAATCGAGTCCCGCGCCCGCGCCGGTAGCCCGACGGAATTCAGGATGCGCGGGCGCACACACTCACACGATTTAGTAATAAGGTAAATTAGATTTTTGTTATTAGTCACAAAGTTAATTGTGCAATCAATAAAACATTTGATGTTTATTTGATATATTCAAATATAGCTTTTCATACAGTGGGCTGTGTAAGCAAGACAGTAGAGTCACTACATTTTATTTTTTCTTAACATTATTTTATAAATTGTTATTAATAATCCACCACGGGGGCCCAGTGTGGGTTGGTGGATGTCACATGTCTTCGAATTTTTGGTTCTAGAATATATGCTGGTTTCCATACGAGGAGAAAATTTTGTCTGCATAAACTTCTAGTATACCTACTTATTATAGTAAATGTAGCTCTCCTCCAAGCGTCACGTGTCGCAGTTCGATTAACTACGGCAGATAATAAATCACGCAGGTATCAATTATAGCAGTATGCAGTGAACAGAGCCAGTGACTGGGTACCTGTAATGAAACTAGCTGACATGTGCTGTTGCTACAGTAGGTACCTAGAATACTCGTTCGCCACTGGTATGCCAGTATTATTGAAGCTACTGGAAAAATATCACTTGAATTTGCAAGAAGTAAGTTAATGGTATATCGATGATAAATTAAAATCGCTCCATTTATCCTCTTAGAAGCGGCAGGCCGTAGAGCGGGGCGAGGGCGGGGCGCGGGGGACGGGGTGCGACAGGAGGTAATCGGCGGTTCATTACGGGCGCTGGTCGCGAGCATGTCGCGCTAAATTGGCCGCTACCCGTCTTACCCGCACTATGATTTAGGAATATTAAGGCTCATCCCACGCGCGGCGTAATTGCGACGCGACACGACACCGACACGACTCCGACAATCTCTTCTACGTCGTCGTCGTCGCTGCGTTTAGACGTTACGCGTTTTTGTTGCGATTCATTATCTATCATTTGTAATGGAACTGCATGAACAATGGAATGAATAGCTCATTACTGCGCGGTATCCGGCCGCGAGGTTTTGTTAATGGCAGACGAGCAATAAAACATCCGACACTCATATATATTGCTATATGCTCGCGAAGGTCGCAATAACATTGAAAATATTGTTGTGCGAATTCATTTTGCCAACATAAAGGCATGCAGTTATCAGCTATACCGCTATTGAAAAATCGACACAATACATGTTTCCCATTAAATATCACACCACTCATCATGGGAATATACAGTAAGTACTAACTCGACAAAACATTATGCTTTGGTAACGCTTCTTATAGAATCTGCCTTGTTGTAACAGCTCAGACTACATGAACAAGAAATAAATAAACAGATGGTGCAGTACCTACCTAGTGAAATAACCTACCTACACACGGATGAATACCTAAATTACCTGTAGTAATTATGTACAAGTTTTGAAGCTTGCAAGTTCAAAACCTTACTTTTTAAATACCATCGTATTTAAAAAGTAAGGTTTTGAACTTGCAAGCCAGTATGTACCCGCAGACGCCCAAAGCCAGGCTACTCACTTACCGACATACTACATACTTGCCGGCAATAAATCAGCTCCTAGCCCATTAAGAATAGATCAGATACACAGCTGTTATCTAGGTACTCTGTAGTAAAAACCTAGTTCTGTGAGTTATGTGTTATGCCCCGCATGCACTCGCAGCGAGCATTACATCGCCGCTGGAATTCGGCGCATACCGCCGTCATTACCACATGGGCACTCCGCATGTAGCCAGCTGTAGGGATGTCGAACTAACAACTATCGATAAACGTACTAGGAAAATGGAAAAGCCTTGATTGGACATGTGCTTTAAGATATTCAAAGGCTGAGCTAGACAAAGTGATATTCTATAAGCGATAACGATTGGCGAAACGTCAATTACATTTTCTAAGGGATTTACCAGTTGAAATTTTGGTGAGGGCATTCTGTTTACCAGTTGTCAATTTCGTAAAGCCTGTCTATTTACTAGTTGATAATTTGGTAAAGCTTGTCTATCCTATTGTTTTTTTTTGACAATTTTAACCGCTGCTAGAATGCCACTCTATCTAGCCTAGCCTAGCCTAGAGCGCAACTAAGGATTTTTGTTTTAAAAATGTCAAACAAGATAACATTCCGCAATTTTCTACCAATCTTTTACCAAAAGCAGTATAATGAAATTCTGTTTTCTTCGAAACCATGTTATAATCGATATGTTTCCTTAGTTACTGTGTATGTATGTGCCCGCGTCTAATCGAGTGATCGACCAGATCGGCGAGCCAGACGCGCCTGCGCCGCATGCTGCACTCTTGCACAATGTCACCACACACCGTATGATGTATTACTCTATCCATGTTTACCTACTCTGTGCCGTCATCACTTATGTCACAGGTGTGTAAATGTAAGGACCCTCCTCCAGCTGGATGGAACAAGGAATTGAAGATTAGTTGAAGATGGTCTAGCAAACACAATATTAAGAAGATGCCTCCCGTGCCCGTGAACGGCTACAGGTAGAGTAAATCAGTAGATTGAACAAAATTGCACGGTCATGTATGATTATTCATGGCTATAAGAGTAGGGGAAGGCCAAAGAAACGATGGTTGGACTGTGTGAAAGAGGATATGGGTAAAAAGGGGGTGACTACAGAGATGACGACTAATAGAGGAGTATGGAAGAAAACGACATGTTGCGCCGACCCCAAATAAATTGGGATAAGGGCAGGAGAATGATGATGTATGATTATTCATGGACTTTTATCATAACATCCTACGTGCCCAGAAGGAGCAGCACTTTGAGGAGCTCGTGGCTAAAGTAATAACAGCCGCACGGGTCGATCCATCAGGTTAATCTACGCTTGCCGGGGTTGGTCCATGGATGGGTGACCATCTTTAGATACCGAGACTCCTACGTGCCTCGGAAAGCACGTTAAGCCGTTGGTCCCAGCTGTCAATCGTGGATCTTTGACAGTCGTTACGGGTCGTCAGAAGCCCGAAAGTCTGACATTCAGTCTTACCAAGGAGTATCGTATTTCCCAGTTACTGGGTTGTGGAGGTCAGATTGTCAGTCGCTCCATGTGAAATACTAGTATTCAGCTGCATCCGGTTAGACTGGAAGCCGACCCCAAGATAGTTGGGAAAAGGCTAGGCAGATGATGATGATCCTACGTGCCCAGAAAGCGAACCTCACAGCTTTATACTGGTACAAATTTATATGAATTAGGTGTAATTTATCTATGAAACGACATTGCACCTACTACAGTCAACCTCTTTTATTGAAATCATTAAGAAAATCGAATGAATAGTAGCAATCATCATCATCTTCAGCCCCTCTCCTCAACCCTCACTCAGCTGGCACAGAGGGCAGCGGCGGTCTTTGTATAATTTGCATGTAATGGATGGACGACAGTGGCCGAGGGTCGATTGTCTTTGTTTTGTTCCAAAATCCCTAATTTCCGTAAAAGCTAACCACTGTGTTCCTACGGGAGCTCAGAATTACAACATAATGACATGATTACGAGCCACAGTTTAGTGCAGCCCGTCCGCTCCGCTCGCTTCGATCGCTCCTATTACGCTCGCTTCGGAAATTGATAGGAATTATAATATGGCGGAGCGGAATGCATCTGCGATTAGCGATGCCTGCTGAATTGGGACACACAGACGGCCCCCCTAACAAGTGCCTACCTCTCTACGCTCGCAAAGATGCCAAAATTTACCTAATTATATTATTATCTACTTACCGTCGAAATTTCAGAATTTGAAATAATTATGTAGACATAAGAAAAGCTTAACTCCAATAAAGCACTCTGAAGGTATTTCCAGAAAGGCTAGAAGGACATACAACTCATACAAGAAGTAATGGATGATTGTGATGTGTTCGTTTGTGTAATGTTTTATTGTATTATTGTGCGTTTGCTCGTAATTGATCTTCACTTATGTTTTAACATGCTAGGGGCTCCCGACGGACGGCTGAAAATGAATGATTTTTACTTATAACCGATTTCAATAAGAAGAAGCAGCAAATCAACCGCGACTGCTGCGATCTAATGTCTATGTATTGTTAACACAAAACCACAACTAAAAAGTGAAAAATAAAACAACTTTTTTACAAAAAACTAGAACCGACTTCCAAAACAAAAAATAGAACCGACTTCCAAAAAAAGTGCAAAATAACTTTAATTTCGGAAGTTGGTGTTCCTGGTTTTGTGTCTTCGTTTTTTGACACCGACTTCCGAAATTAAAGTATTATTTATTCAATAAGTTAGGCTACCTACTAAAACACTTACTTTTTGATAATATCAAGTCATTCAAATAAATTATTATTTTCAAACCATTTTTCGACCATTTGTTGGTATTCGATTGAGCTGAAATTTTTGTACACATTTAATTAATTGAGATAGCCGGTATAAAAGCTTGTCTAAAAAAATGTTTTTTTTTAACTATAAACTTATTTTTAAGGTTACAATCCGTAACATAATCATTTGCCGTAACTACTAGGTAGTGGTGTGCCAATTTTCTATTTTAAACCAGACATTTTCTGAAGATATGTTGTCACGCACACACAGTAATAAAGATCTTGCTCTCTCCTTGCTGCAGCAGTCGTCCGAGCTCTGTTGCCTGTTGGCAGCACATCGCCACGCCATACCCATATTATGCACAATAATCGCTCGTTACCCGCGAATTATGTATATTATGATCCCCACACAACACAACATAACAACAACTCATTGCTCATGGTAATTGGTGCTAGTTGGTTTTTGTGAGGCAAGAGCTCGACGAATAAAATAGTCTAATCGAGCTTAGTACAATTTAATGTAGGAACAATGTAATGTTGGGATTTATTGATCGACGTCTATCCCTTAAACCAAGTTAGGGACAATCTAATATTTCACATACAGGTATAGGTTCACTAGTGCCCACAGAGCAACACGTACAGATTGAACTCGCGCTACATCCTGCTCTCTTGTTTATTCGGCTACTTCACCGTCATGTGCTTCATTATGACGTACCAACTGTAACTGTAACGAACAGTAATCGTGACCATTAATACCTTGAATTTAGAAGTAAGAATAGAATATCCGTTTATTCGACACAGACACAACACAACAGCAACAAATACAAAGTAAAAAAAGAGCAGACACAACGATACAATAAAATTGTGCTGAGCGTTCCCATACCGAAAGAGTTACCATCTCAGCATTTGCTGGGTGTCAGACACCTAGCGCTGGTTATTGCACTTCTAATTTTCCTCTTGTTATGGGTACTTACGACCAATAGAATCATTACGAGCCATAGAGAGAGGGCTTACACAGATATAAGAAAATATATCTCTGCCTAAGTAGATATATCAAAAAGTTTAAGCGCACGTGTTGGTTAATCAATTAGTATCTGGATAAAAAAAACAGATTAAGTTTCCTCTTTATACATACTTAAGGGCCTACCTCCCCACAAGTGCGCCCTCATTCAATAAAAATTCGTATCTTAGCATAGAAAATAAAGATTAAAGAATCCTATGTTGGTACTTTTGCCTACTACTTTGGATTCAAAACATTTTGAGTATTGTTTTAACCACTTAAAAATACCTTATCCTCTTTGTAACAAGCGCAACATAGGATTCCATAATTTTTATTTTCTACGCTTTGCTACGATTTTTTATTCAATGCGGGCGCCACTTGGCGGATATATACGCCTTAAGTAAATAGTAAGTCATGATGGTCTGAACAGTGAATGTTTTCTACATAGAACACTTTCAGGCTGGCAAAACGATGACTCAGATAATTTTAGTCAACGACACGAACTAGCAAAAATAACATCCAAAACCACAAGCGATCGTGATGCGCCGGGTCGGCTATACATATACTAGGTAACGACGTACCTAGGTACCTAGGTAGATGCAGTACACAGATATGGAAGTAGCTAGAGTGAAGTGACACTACAGCCAGGCGTCACGTATCACATACATCACTCGTGTCAAATTAAACGGATTCCGGCTACCGTTGTGGCCATACACATAACTATGGCGGAGCGTCACCACGCACGAAGTTTATACTACCCACAACAAAACCTAAATAAAATGTACAAGGTGTAATCAAATTATCCTGGAAAGAGCTCAACGTTAAGTATAACTTTTAATACAGGGGCAAGACAGAAAACGCGAAACAAAATCCCTTCCTCCACCTCGATACTTAGGGACTTATTATGTTCGCGTACCAAACTCGAAAAAATGTCACAAGACTAGGAACTCTCCTCTCCTCTGAAATAAAGGCCTCATCTTTATTTCAGAGGATCAAATAGAAACTTCAACTTTCCTGGTTGACCCTAGGGGTAAACCTACCCGGGCCTGCGGACAGCGAGCAGTGGGTAGCTCGCCGTCCGATCAGCACCAGTCCCGTGAGTCGACGGTGCGTAGTGTTCCACGCGCGCCTCAAAGAGATGAGTGTCAGCCACCACTGACGGGGCCCATCATGGACGGTACCTGCATGCCTAGGGGTAGCGGATAAATTCTGAAAATGAGTTACCGCACCCCTGGGCACTCAGGCAGGGAAGGAACAGGGGTGGGTTTTAGTCAGTAAGAGTTTGTCCCGCTCCACCCAGAGTGGGAGATGTCACTGGACGATTTCCCACCCACCAAAAAAAAAAAAAAAGGGGTCAACCTGGAAAGATGAAAATTATAACTTCTTTCTTCAGACTCCGACTGAACATCAGCCACGTTAGTTGGGTTGGAAGAAAATGGAAACGATGCGTATTGTGGAATATGGGCTGACGAGAAATCTGTTATGGATTTTCATAGATGCAGTAAGTTGAAGTAGAACTTACGTATTACACTAACTTATGATTGAAATACTGCGTGGAGTGAGTCAACTGGCGAGTGTGTGTACTGTGTAGATACTTGTGCGTGCCCGGCTCTATACGATTGCCTCGCGGGCGGCTCCTGCGCTCGCAGCGGTCATTTCGTTACTAATAAAACATATTTTATTAAAAAACATCGTTTAATATACGTGGGCAAATGCCATTGCAACTTCTCGGCTTCAATACGAGCTCACCTTCGGCTCGATTGTATTTCGTCTCGGCTGCATTGACAAAGTTTGCCCACTTGCACTTGCTGCATTTCCTTTTCTTTGTATTGCTACTGCTGGAAACAAAACTTATTTTATTGGTAAGTTGCGGAGAAATTTCGCAAGTACCTACCTATCTACAAATGTGACCGACCGTGCAGCCCCCGGCGTCGGCGCAGCTCTCGGCAAAGTCCACATAATTGAAAAGCTTAAACTAAACATTATAATAACTTGAAATCACTTAAGACAACATCGAGCTGAATGTTCAAAAGCCAGAGATTACTAAGAACAATCAAATTAGCGAGATTGTAATCTCATCACATGCAATTGGGGCAGCAGTTGTGCCGCATTAACTGAGCACTAAGCGGCGCGGCGAGCATGCGCGAGCGCAGCCGGCGAGCAATATTATACCGCCGCGATACATATCGAGCGAATGCTACCGACGACGCCGCCTCACCGCCGGACACAAAACGTCGCCTCGGCGAACTGCACACTGGGAACTTACGACCTTCCGCCGTCGGGCTACACAAATAATTTAATTCGAGCACAGCCCGTTAATCTGGCGGATCACGAAGAAATGCGCCGGCGCTCGCCGCACGCGAATTTATTGTTTATGAAATTGTTTTTGCATGTTCCAGATTAGCCCAGTTTAATGTAACATTGTGTGGCAAACGTACGCCAACTACATTTTAAACGACTGCTGATATTGTGCCGTAAGCAGATAACGTAGTGTACCCTCACTGAATCCTAGATCACCACGAGATCTGTAAGACGTCGGAAGCATAGAGCAACAACCAAACGAATAAAAGGCAGCTATACAATTAACTGTTATGTTTATTGCGGCTAAAAAGTACCTAAGTACGAACTGTGGCTATTCTGCTTAATTTAAACCCATGTCATTGTCTCGACAATCGTTGAATTTTTATTTCCCATCTTTGAATTTAGTACAGGTCATAACATTTGCCAACGGTGAATAAACTACAATGATTAATTGCTGACGTGTCAGATATGTTGCTGCGATAGCGAGACGTATGCGAACAGACCGCAGAACAACGGAGAGCCGCGCGCATGACGATGACGTGTCCGCCGCTGTCGCTGGATGGAAGCCATGGAAAAGTCTAAATAAGCGCCGCGGCCTCCTCAAAGAGCAGAGTACGCGAATATACGACCACGTACGGTTCAATTACGTGAAGCGCTATAAAAATACACGATTTGCATGAGACACGCGGTGCGGAGCGGTGCGGCGGCGGCGCGGCGGCGGCGCGGCGGCGTGGCGCCGGGCGATGTGCAGCGATAACCACGACGTGACCCGCTCGCGACACCAGCCGCACGTCGCACACTCTCTAGTCCTCACTGTACTACAGTCTACTGAGCAGCCTCCTCGAGCACGAACAGTGACCCAACTGAACTGAAGCCAGATGATCCAGGTACAAAGTCAACAGCAGGATCGGTCTTCCAGAGTCCAGACGGAGGGCTAAGGTGCTGTAGATTGAGGGGCACCATTAGCGACCGCATCATCGCTGATTTGATTTGACTTGATTTAGTTTAAAAGTGGATTTTGGGTTGTAGATTATGTTAGATTTAAATTCAGCATGTGTAAATGTTCTAAGAATACTCTAACGTGTATTAATGTGAACAGAGTATTCAACTCCAAAACATTAGGTACCATCGCATAATTATAGCGATGATGGTTGATAAAAATGGTTCTCCACGAACAGGCACGCAAAGAGTTCTCGCTCCAGTCAGAGCTCCAACTAAACAAACTCTGATATTTTCACATGTCACGGCGACAGTTCTAGCAATAAATAGCTTCCAAATTCACATGAAATAGACAAAGGAAAAAGCAACTCGAGACGTCGCGTCGAAGCACGCACTAGCCTGTCTGTCAATCATCACAGACTATGGGAATCGATCGCTTGACGCTCATAGCTTCCATTCTAATTCCAGCGACGCACCGTGCGCCCGTCAGTCCCAGCCCTAGGCCGACCTGCTGTGTGTGTGCTGTGCTGTGCGTCTGTGACCGTGACGTCACTCGCCACAGTCACGCACACGCGCGTCTGCTATCTGCCTTCTAGTATCTAATGTACTCACTACTTATTACTACCAACAGAATTGCCAGATTATCTCATCAGCATTTACTGTCACTTAAATTATTGTCTGGAGTCGTAAGCACATGGAGTGAGATAAAGCAAGTATTTAATGAAGCCATTAAAGTGACAACAGGAATTAAAATATGACCCGGCTGTTGTGTTTATCAGCAAAGTAGGTAGTTTGGATGCTTTCCACTTCATTTAACCACAAATAAACTGTAGTTTTGGCTTCGCAATGCTCTGCGTTTGATTATATCTCACGCTAGCCTCAGGTACCCCACAATACGAAAGTAAAACAATAACGAGCTAACCTGTAACCGTGTTTACTCTACCTTACTGAAACAAAGTCTTATCATTACAATTACAGAAAAGTCGATGTTACGAAATCCAACGTAGACACTTAAAAGCCGGCCAAGTGCGTGTAGAACATTTGCAGTGTAGGGTTCCGCAGTCACCCGTTACGACTTACTCGTACGTACTTAGGAAGGGGCTTTATGTTTATTACTATGAACACATTAATTAAGTTCACAGTTTAAAGGCCCGTAATATTTAAAAATGGGCACACATAGGACGATGATAACTGAAGAAGGAGTTATAAGTTATAAAACCCAACTTCATGGCGTTAAAGCTTTCTGTTCAATGTTATCTTTGGACATTGAATCAGCACTCGGCCCGGCTGACGCGCGGCCCAGTTAAAATATGATTTGGTTGCACCTTACACGCATAGGACACTAAGATTTTGTGTAGTAGTACTCACTGTGGCCAAGACACCTTTAGCCATCTCTGATCAGTCTCGTGAGTCTGCGGGATTGGCAGTGAGTGTACCCTTCCCGAACCTGGAATTCCTGCCCACTATCCGTCTGTAACCTTAGGTCGCATGGTGCAGACATCCCGAATTTATCTATATATTTATTTATCACATACTAGGTATATGATAGGTTAGGGCTATAGGGCTTATAGGTCTTAGGGTTCTAGGGACTGTTAGGCTGGTAGGTCTGAGTAGGTCCTCTACCTGTCGTGTAATCTCATGTACAGTCACACCCTTAACACTTCTGCGGCCGTCCGTGACGTGTGTTAGGGTGGGCGTACATTTTGGTCCTTCGAGCATTTGAATCACGAGGTCCCCTTGCCCACTGTAGGGATTGACATTGACAGACTGACACTTCAGAGAACTAGGGTCTGGTGTACTCAATAAAGCATTAGTTCAGTAATCTGAAGAAAATTATACTAGGGAATTCTGTCAGAATCGTCTCGTTGCGGATCGGTCACTGGCCACCCACAAGCGGGTTCAACCAGTTGATTGAGGAGTCGTACAGATATAACAAGAGCGCGGATACCGCTAATACGGGTTAACTATTGGACTAGGGTAGGGCCGTTAGGGAAGGAGAAAGAAGAACACTATGGAGATACAGGAAATTAACGAACTAATCAGGAGCCAGGACGCGGATTACAACGAGATCAGAAGGGTTTGTCAAACGTAAAAAAGGACTCGCCCACAAGGAAAACTGGAAAATACATCAACGAAAGGAAGAAAACACTAGACCAAGTTTTTCAGCGAGCTCAAGAAAACCACTTAAGACTACAGGAACAGGAGGTGTTATCAACTCATAAATATATTACTACAGACTACTTTGGCAACATAAAACAGTGTTACGAAGAAGGAATCGACTACCTTAAAAAGTGTGAAGAAAGGTTACAACATGTGCAAAGTGTTTATGAACCAAAACTATTAGATGAAGATGAAGAGAAGGTCGTAGTCAGTAGCCCAAAACTATTTATACAACAATTCCGAATGTCACAGATATCCAAGAAAATATCTCATGCTAAGGAATCCATTACTCAAGACAAGCCGATATTTACAAACACTATTACAAACTTTACAAAAACAATGGCTTGAAATCGAAGAAACGCACATCGCACTACTGATGGCCGAAAGTACATTAGACAACAGCTACTTCAAAAATAACTGTTTCGCAAATACACAGGAAGATTATGACGTTACTACGGAGTTGTAGGAAGAAAAAATCTTTCAAAACTCGGATGGATAAGTTATTTCGCCAAAATCCTCAGGCAAACTTCCACGAATAAATATTCCCATATTCGCGGGGGACTATGACTCTATTTTTTTTTTTTTTGTGGGGTGGGAAATCATCCTATGACTTCTCCCGCTCTGGGTGGAGCGGGAGGGCGTGTCAGACTCTTACTGACTAAAACCCACCCCTGTTCCTTCCTGCCTTTGAGTGCCCAGGGGCCAGGTAACTCTGTTTCGAATTTATCCTCAACCCCCGGGCAGGCATCGGCCATGACGGGCCCCGTCTCTTGCTGACAACTCTTTGAGGCGCGCGTGTAACACTACGCGCCGTCGACTCTCGGGCCTGTTGCTGATCGGACGGCGAGCTACCCATTACTCGCCGTCCGCAGGCCCGGATCTACGGTGGCCGGAGATCGTCTCGCCGCGCCGGAAGTCCCAGGCGTCTCCTGAGGCGGCTACTGCTGAGAGCGTGAGGGCGACTCCGTTGTTGGTGCTCTCTCACGCGTCCCGCCTCCGCCTTCGCGAGCATTACTGCTTCGCAGAAGGAGGAGATGGCTTCCCATTCCCTCTCGCTCCGTACCATGGCCTGAACCAGGGCAGGGCGCGAGAGGTCGCTGCCGCCTATCGCATCCACGAGGACACGGTGTGGCTCCGCCCAAGCGGGGCAGACCTCCACCGTGTCCTCTGGGCGATCCGTGCTATGGAAACACCCGGGCGTCACCTCCCGCTTGATCCGAAACAGGAACCTCCCGAAACAGCCGTGTCTGGTGAGGACCTGCGTCAGGCGGAAGGTGAGGGCGCCGTGGGGCCTCTACAGCCAAGCCTCAAAGAGGGGCACTACCGCCGCAATGGTGGCGCGCCCAGCGCGGGGTTGTGACAATCGCTGTCTCCATGTCGCCATGAGATCCTGCCGGAGCTCTGTCCGCCGAGCCGCGAGTTGTCGCGGCAGCGGAGTTTGCCCCGGCGTTTCGCCTCCTCGCGCTCCTCATAGAGGTTCGCGAGGATTTTTGCCTCCAGAGGACTATGACTCTTGGAACACATATCAAGATTTATTTAGGAAAATAATTCACGAAGATGAATCAATTTCTTCAACGGAAAAAATGCAGTATCTTAAAACACACGTAAAAGGCGACGCAGCAAGATTAATACGTCACCTAACAATAAGCGAAATAAATTATGAAACAGCTTGGAAATTGCTTACGCAGAGATATGAAGACACACGTGAAGATAGTTTTTATTTTCAAATAACCATAACGGAAAACGAAAAGCCAACAAAAAGATTTATTATGTCAGAGGTCGCGAAAATATTTGACCCGCTGGGCTGGTTAGCACCAATTATAATTACAATGAAGCTGTTTATACAAGAACTCTGGACAAATGGCATAGGATGGGATCAACCTCTTGCTGACATAATCTACAAAAAATGGGCTGAATTATAAAAACAGTTGAAAAACATAGAAAAAATTAAAATGCCACGATGGTGTCACATAACAGACAGCACAGAAATTAAGTTATAAGGTTTCAGCGACGCTTCCGAAAAAGCATACGGAGCGGTGGTATACAGCCGTGTAAAAATCAACAACATCTATTACATTACATTACTACAAGCAAAATCGAAAGTGGCACCAAAGAAACAAAAAACTACCCTACCTTGAGTTATGCGCTGCACTGTTACTAGCCTTTTTGATGGATAAGGTCAAGGAAGCGCTCAACTGCAAGAATATTACGATATCTTGTTGGACAGATTCTATGATCACATTAGGCTGGATAAGAGGAGAGCCTATACGGTGGCAAACTTTCGTAGCCAATAGAGTATCACAAATTAAAAAAAAATCACGTCATGTCTGCTGAGAACCCGGCTGATATCATCTCAAGAGGTCTGGAACCGGAAAAACTTGTCAACTTTCCTTTATGGAGGAACGGTCCACAATGGCTAAGAACAGATCAAATTCCTATCACGAGACATATGCCGCAGCCAAATGAGGAAATCAAAGCGTTTCACATAACTACAACCGAGATCGAGAAGAATGATCTCTGGAATCGATTTTCCAGTTTTAATTAAATGATAAGGGTATTGTCTTACTGCTACAGATTTGCGAACAAACAAACAACAAATAAACCAATTACAAGTATTGAACTGAGAGTGACGACGAAACAAATACTTTTGAAGATACAACAAGAGGAATTCGCAGATGAATTAAAAACTATTCAAAGCGGACAACCATTAAAGAAAAATAAAAAACTATCCACTTTAGACCCATTTATCGACGAGAATGGACTACTAAGAGTTGGAGGCAGGTTACAAAACTCTGAACTGCCTTACAATCAAAAACCTCCAATACTCTTACCATATAATCATCATGTAACGTCATTAATAATACAAGACGCACATTTAAAAACGTTACATGGAGGTAACAATCTGACGTTAGCTTACGTACGACAAACATACTGGGTCATTAGCGGAAAAGGGAAAGTGAAGAGTATAATTAACAAATGTGTGAGGTGCATAAGATACAAAGCAGACACAAACTCTCAAAAAATGGGTATACTACCTAAGGCACGAGCGACGCAATCCTACCCATTCGTTACACTGGAGTGGATTATGCGGGACCAATACAAACAAGAACTATGAAAGGGAGAGGTCACAAATCTTACAAATCTTATATAGCTGTTTTTGTATGTTTAGCAACAAAAGCAATACACTATACATATCGCAGCGCTACGAAGATTCATGGCACGAAGAGGTCACGTGTCACACATGTACAGTGACAATGCAACAAACTTCGTAGGAGCAGCCAACTTCTTACATCAAGAAATATTACAAATAACGCAATCACCATAATTTCAAAACGCAATAACAAACATAGGAACCCATTGGCATTTCATTCCACCGTCATCACCCCATTTCGGTGGCATATGGGAAGCTGGCGTGAAATCAGTGAAACATCATTTACGACGAGTAATCGGAGATTCGACACTAACGTATGAGGAAATGACAACCTTTCTCCACCAAATTGAAGCGTGTTTGAATTCAAGACCGTTGTGTACGCAAACCGAGGATGTTATGGTGCTCCCACATTGCCGTTATAAAATGTTTGTAAACATTTTATAACACCAAAACATTTACTAACAAATGTTAACAATTGTTGCACTTTGTTAGAAACTGTTACATGTTATAAGTGCTCCTACATTGATGGAAAATGTTTAAACATTTTATAACATATAGTATTGGCTCGCAGTTTGGTTTCGCCTTCTGAGGGCCGAGGACGTCTACACGAAAATGGAAGAAGATTTGCTCATTGGAATAGCTTTTATTTTTTGTTTAAAAAAGAAGAAAAAGCGCTCTTATTGGATGCGCCAAACGCTAAAAGCTAGAGGAACATATAGTGCCACAGACTATCTCAAGGATTTGGGTATTGACGGTTGCTTAAAAGATTTTATAAGAATGAACAGTTCCGAATTTGAATATCTACAAAATTTAATTGGGGCAAAAATAGGCAAACGAGACACTACATTTAGAAAATCTGTAAGTGTGACGGAAAGACTTGCGGTAACGTTAAGATTTTTGGCAACTGGTAGCAGTTATAAAAGTCTTGGAAATGTGTTCAAGTTGTCAGACCAAGTGATATCTATTATCGTACCAGAAGTGTGCGAGGCTCTCAATGAGGTTTTAAAGGAATACATACAGGTAAGTCAAACAACATTTTTAATTATTTTTTTATTTACTTTTAATATGATCTAATCTAATCATACTTTAGGTAGGTACCTACCTTACCTTACTAATAATTTTTTTAATAATTAACAAACCAAACATGTATTTTTTAATTTTTGATTGATTCCAACAAATCGTTTAATGATTGGGTCGAATCTTGGCTTGATTCCGATAAATTAGACGGACTCTGTGTTCTTGCGCTGGTACGAGTATGTGTCCTGGAGTTATCCGAAGAACTGGTTTCAAATGAAGCCGAGGGACTCGGTGCGGTGTAGTATCCTCTCGAGCTACAGTCAGCATTATTTTCCGAAAAAGTGGATAGATTTGGTTCAGAGTTGTATCCCCAGGAACTACTAGCGGTTGGGTCTGTAAAGGTTGTTGGAAAATCATATTGTCCCATTGTCGCATTGTACAAAATATTGTTAATGTGATGTTGAGCAGTATTCTTAGCATGACTGTTTTTTATTTGTTTCAGTTTCATCGAGACATACTCTCCAAATGCGTCATTTTCATCCCTGCTTTTTCTAGATTCGTACATTCTTTGTAAAATATTTACAGCTTCTTGTTGTGTTGGATCTTGTTCTACTTCAGGCCGTCTTCTTTTCCGAAATGGTTTTGGGGTGGCGAAAGGCGTGCCCGTAGTTTCATTTACAGTGACAGTATTTCCTGTTTCGTTCAAACTGAGAGTGTTTTCTGAAGCAATTCTGTTTTCTTCGTTACCCTGAAAGAATAGAATTAAACGATAATTTCAAGTTATAGGCGCGTCAAATTAGCTAAAATTGTAAAAAAACTCTATAACCGCGATTTTCTTTTTCTATTACTTAACAACCCTTAACTGAAATCATATTTTTTTATAGTGTATTCTATTAATATTTCATACTTAATAAAAATATCCAATAAAATTTGTTAGAATAACGAGTTATAAATTTATTTTTCGCGCCTATTTCTTAATCTTCTATTTTTGTTCCAGATACCAACAACACCTCAAGAGTGGCTACACGTGGCAAATTCATTTGAAGAAAAATGGAATTTCCCAAATTGCTTAGGAAGTATCGATGGAAAGCACGTAGCCATACAAAAGCCAATTGATAGCGGCAGTGAATATTACAACTATAAAGGATTTTACAGCGTTGTACTTTTAGCGATAGTGGACGCAGAATACAACTTTCTGTACGTGAATATTGGCTGCCAAGGACGCATAAGTGATGGCGGAGTTTTCGCAAACACAAAATTTCGAAATAAAATTAACGACAATAGTTTGAAAATACCCAGTGACAGCTCACTACCAGGCAGAAACAAACCTGTTCCTTATGTGTTCGTAACAGATGATGCGTTCCCTTTAGAAAAACACTTATTAAAACCTTTTCCAGGACCACAGGATAGCAATTCTAAGGAAAGAATCTTCAGTTATAGACTGAGTCGTGCGAGGAGAACAGTAGAGAACGCATTTGGGATTTTGTCAGCCAGATTTAGAGTTTTACGAACTACAATATTATCAGATCCAGAAAAAACTACTACTTTAATTATGACATGCGTGCTACTGCATAATTTTATAAGAAAAACTGAATCGAGCATGATTTACGCTCCATCTCAATACTATGATGGAGATGACATAGTAACTGGTACACGTATCGATGGACAATGGAGATTAGAACAGCAGCAATTAACACCACTTGAAGCATGTGAATCCCTGACAGATGATGGGAAAGAAATAAGAAAAGAATTCGCAGAATATTTTTCAAATGAAGGGTTTTTGGACTGGGCATCTAAATATTATTAAAAGACGTTAAAATAAAACTCACCTGCAACCCTCCATCGACAGTTAAACTTGGAATATTTTTGCCTTTAAGGAACATGAGTTTTTTAAATGCAAACCATTTACTTGACTCATTAGCTCCTGCACCAGATTTATTAGATTTACATTCTCGGTTAAATTGACCTACGAGTGATCGAATCTTTTTTTCAATTACTTTTTTATCCATATTAAATTCACTGGCAATTTCCATCCAAGCATCGTGTTTTTTATTTCGGTCTTTGTAGCTCTCTGACATCGTGTTCCATAGTACTTCTCTTGCTTGAAACATTTCAATCAGTTTGTAAACATCATCGTTATTCCAATTACCGGACATATTTTATTGCTTGGCGCACGCGCAACCACTAATACACACGCACAGCGATGCACGCTGACACAAAGGGACTGACAAGCGAGACACCACGCGCAGCGACCTGCGTACTCTAACCCCCACCGCACCGCACCGCCTATCCCGCCATCACCCTTATAAAATGTTTACAAACAAAAGATAACACATGTTTTATTTTGTTATAATTTGTTTTGTTATAAAATGTTTACTAACATTACTAAACATTTTCTAACATGAAAATTTATTTGTGATTAAATGTTTGCTAACAAATGTTTACTAACGTTATTAAACATTTTCTAACGGCAATGTGGGAGCACCTTTAATGACAGCACAATATTAACTCCAAGCCATTTTCTTATTGGCCGTGAAGCAGTAGGAAAACCAGATCCGATTGAAAACATTAATACTGACTTAGTAAACAGATGGAAACAGATTCAAAAAATGAAAAAATGTTACTGGCTATGACAAACAAACGTCTACCGTCTACCTACGCAATGTAACATATCAACTGCCACAACAAACAAAAAAGGTACACGAACACCAAAGAATTGGATACAGAAATTATTATTACACACAATAATTATTGTGTTAATTGGCACTGTGTCAAGTACGCATTAAAAAGAATAAATCCAGGACTATACGTTGAAAAAATAGGCACCACAAAAATTAACCGAGGAACTTTTATAAATAAATGATAAATGTAAATAGGTTACAAGGAACACTTTTACACGTCAATGTTTTTTGTCAGTTTAAGCTAGATGAGGCCGGTGTTTCCTAGCTGACTACCCTGAGAAGAAACACCGAAACAAACTCAGAGGTCAAAGTCTCTTTTAGTGTTCAAATCCATACAATGTGTACTGGTTAAATCATATGAGAACCATGTACGTTTATGTCTGGGATGAACTTTCGAAGAAAGCAACACACGAATTCGAGTGGACCTGTCCAGACAGTGCAAGCATTTGTCAGTCATCGCGAAGCTCAACTCAGAACTTTGAGGAGCTCAACGAACCGACGAACAATACCAAAGTAAGGACATTTGAGTAGGCCGCAAAAATACTCAAACTGCCAGACAATCATAAAATCTACATGAATATAACGACATACATAGTTCTCGCATTCACATTATTTTATATGAGGACCATGCAGCTTAGTGTTTGTAGTGGTCTTTTGAAGAAAGAACCAAACATATTTGAGTGGACCTGTCCAGTCAGTGCAAGCATTTGTCAATAGTCGAATAGCTCAACTTAAAAACCACTGAGGAGCTCAATGACATGACGAACAATACCAAAGAAACGACATTTGGGTAGGCCGCAAAAGTACTCAAACTGTCAGACAACGTTAAAAATTACTGTAAAAAGGAGAAGTAAATAATAATAATAACCCACATAGTCCTCACATTTACAATAATTAAGTTATCAAAAAAAAATAAAAATATAATACCTACTTTACAAAGTAAATATTTGTGTCAAACAAAATAGTAATAATAATATGTCAATCAAAAAATAAAAAATAAATATAATACTTAAAAAAGTATTCAAGTCAACAAAAAAAAATAATAATAATAATTTTAGAATAGAAACAGATTACGAGGGAGGAAATTTGGAACTAGACCAAAATCATATTGAAAAAATTACTTTACAATTTCAACAACTTTGCAAGGACACTCAAAATTTCATATACGAGACACAATGCAATGAATTTTATCACCATTTAAACGAAGAAAAAATAAAGTTCGAGACAACAAAGGAATATCTAACAGAAGTACGGAACACCAGGAACAAACGAGGCATCTTGGGACAACTTTTAACATCAGTGTTTGGAGTTAATGATGAAGTATACAGAGATATAGACACATTAAATAATAATCAGCAGAAGCTTATAGACGCTGCCAATCATCAAACAAAGATAATGATATCAACTATCGCAGGTGTAAACCAAACTGAAGAGCAAATCCAGAAAAAGTTAGAGAAGTTCCAAGCAAAATTTAATGAAGCAATTTAATTTATGCATAAAAACAATTTTTGGTATAAAACTGTTGACAACAATCATATTAAGATACAAGTGATGCAGGCTTACGAGTTAGCAAATAATTATATAAATGAAATTATGGACTACTACACAGGGTTACTTGAAATTTATTTACAAAAAACAACCGTATATAGAATTTTAACACCAAGACACATCAGCAACATAATAAACGTAGCTAATCAAAAACTACCATCAAACTTACAAATTATTCAGGGTCAAATAATACAGACGGAGATGAACGTAACTAAAACCCACATAAGAGTGTACGCGTACTTTCCAATACACGATGTAACAAAATATACTCTTATACACATTACGCCTATTCCAGAAAGGAAAACAGATGGATCATACGAGTGTTTGACTATTCAGCAGACATTCATGGGTTTTGATTACAACAACGAGCGTTACTTTTAACTAAGTCAAGAAGAATTTCAAGACTGTCTTCGTAGTAAAACAGAGTTCTTTTGTTATCCTATGGCTGTCAAGAACATGCAATTAAATAAAAATTGCATAGTTGAACAACTATTTAAAACTGAGAACTACACCAAAACTCAATGCACATCAACTACCTACAAATTACCGACAGATGTTGTATGGAAGCAATTATACATGCAAAACACTTGGCTCTTCATTTCAACAAAAACACTTACCATGTCGATTGTGTGTGACGGTCAAAGAAAAGAAGTGACAATTCAAAATGTCGGAGTCTTACATATCTCCGAGAATTGCGTTATTAAAACACGTAAAAACATACTTGCTGCAAAAAGAACAACAACGATGACAGTGCTAGCTTCTTATTTCAAAACAACGAACTTCTCCCTTGATACGCAAATTGTATCAATAGACATAAAAGTGATATCCAAAGAAGAATTAGTGTTAGAGAGGTCAAAGGGAGTCTTTAACCATTTAGTCACATCAGAAACAAACTTACAAACTGAACTCGATAACACGATTTGGAAACAATTAGAGTCTCATACATATATAGCCGCAGCATTAGTACTTCACTTATATTTATAACTTTAGCTGGTATTATAATTTACTTCGGTCCACAGGCGTTGAACCGACTTCGAGCCTTCATTGCAGCAAGAAGAAACACTGCGCCACCAGTAAGGCAACCAACGATCGTCAGTAGCCCAGCACACAAGCAACGACCACAACAGTCGTACGGCATACCACACAGCGTGCCCGCTCAGCCACAACAACCTGAACAAGGCCAGACCAGACCATACGAGACCATCGAGCTGTACCAACTAGGGTCCTGTTCCTGAGAGTCGCCAGAATGTTCAATGTTACCTTTGGACATTGAATCAGCACTCGGCCCGGCTGACGCGCGGCCCAGTTAAAATATGATTTGGTTGCACCTTACACGCATAGGACACTAAGATTTTGTGTAGTAGTGTGTGTTAAGAAAAAGTAGTATATAAGCTGTAACATATTGTAAATAAAGCAGATTTGAATTTTATATTCTTGTTTTATTACCCCTCACTGTGGCCAAGACACCTTTAGCCATCTCTGATCAGTCTCGTGAGTCTGCGGGATTGGCAGTGAGTGTACCCTTCCCGAACCTGGAATTCCTGCCCACTATCCGTCTGTAACCTTAGGTCGCATGGTGCAGACATCCCGAATTTATCTATATATTTATTTATCACATACTAGGTATATGATAGGTTAGGGCTATAGGGCTTATAGGTCTTAGGGTTCTAGGGACTGTTAGGCTGGTAGGTCTGAGTAGGTCCTCTACCTGTCGTGTAATCTCATGTACAGTCACACCCTTAACACTTCTGCGGCCGTACGTGACGTGTGTTAGGGTGGGCGTACACTTTCAATGTTTGGAACACCCAAGGGCTTATGTTTGGGGAGTCTCTGAGCACCCCGTTTGGGATAAAGTTCGTGACGTTATGTTCTTATGTATGTGATTTCATTTTTTCATAATTTTACACGTTTACTACCCGTTTATTTATTTAATCACTTGTTCATATGCCTATCCCTCGTACCTTTCCTAGTTTATTTTGAACACGTGAAGCAATACTGAGAAATAGAATGGGCTCGTGATAGTTGAGTATCCGAAACAGTTAATTATGTTCGAGTAGATTTCACCGTTCGAGTACCGTCATTTCAGTGGTGGCTGGTGTCGGTACAGTCAGTACAGTCGGGTCTGCTGGAGTGCGGTACATACACGCACGTAGCTACAGGAGCGAGGCACGTACACGCGTAGTTTTCTAACATTGTGAAGCCTCACGGAGGTACTAAAGCGTCCAGCTGCTATGTATGCGGTGCGCGCGCGCATGCCCGCGGAATCACAATCGACGCTCGCGGTAATAACTCGTCGAACGGAGCAGCGCCGGAATCACAAGCAGCCGTCAGCCGTGTGCCGGCGACGACCAGCTCAGCCAGCGCTGTGGCCAGCAGGACCTTGGACTCGAAGGTCACCACATCATGGACATTAGGTACCCATTAAGTGATCACGAATATTTATAAATGTTAACACGTCCTTGTGTCGCCACGAATTATAATATTGCCTACCAATGTGTTCGCAGCAGTCGACGAAGAATAAAGTCAGTTAAAAACAAAATTAAGTATATAAATGTAAAGTACGCTTTTAAGTTTCATAAAAAACAACGAGTTTTTTTTTGTCCTAAATGTGAAATGAGCAGGATGTAACATAGTTGTATTGACCATCAATCTCAGATTATCCCATCAATATAGAAGGCGTTCCCCATTCAACGCGTTTTCGTAAAATCAAAGCAATTTATTTCGTAGCAAAGTTGACACAAAGCTAATGACAATTATAGTAGCGTTTCTTGCAAATGATGTCTAAAAAAGTAAAACAAAAAATAAGAAGAACAAACATCGTTAGATATTCATGCGATTCATGGAAATGTTGGGCAGGCGACGCGCATTATTCAGATGCGATCGAACGCGTCAATCATTCCTCACCTCGGACCGCAGATCCATCACCCGGCGGCCGTGCACTCTAATACCGACCTTAATTACACACCCTAAGATACATATTTATAACGCTAACATAATTCGGATGTAAAGACGAAAGGTAATATTTAATAGGTCCATAGTAATGAGGCAGTCGGTGACGAAGGAAACTCCGCATGTATTTATTTAAATTTATGAGGATTGATATAAGTGTAGGCTCTGTTCACATTGCAGCGATCGGACGGCCTCAGACAATCCCGAGATAGCTGCGGTCTCCTTCACTGTAAACGTAGAGCTTGCAGGCTCGTGGTGGTAACCAATTCCATTCAATTATTGATTCAGCCATTGTATGCCAACAATGGCTTTAAACAAACTAATGGAAATTATTCCAAATGAGTGACTTGTCATTTATGTTACGAAACAAGCATCAAGCTTTAATGGGTAAATGATAAATAAATGATAAATGATAAATGATAAATGATGTTTATTCAGTAAATAGGTTACAAGGAACACTTTTACACGTCAATGTTTTTTTGTCAGTTTAAGCTAGATGAGGCCGGTGTTTCCTAGCTGACTACCCTGAGAAGAAACACCGAAACAAACTCAGAGGTCAAAGTCTCTTTTAGTGTTCAAATCCATACAATGTGGACTGGTTAGATCCTATGAGAACCATGTACGTTTATGTCTGGGATGAGCTTTATGAAGAAAGCAACACACGAATTCGAGTGGACCTGTCCAGACAGTGCAAGCATTTGTCAGTCATCGCGAAGCTCAACTCAGAACTCTGAGGTGCTCAACGAACCGACGAACAATACCAAAGTAAGGACATTTGAGTAGGCCGCAAAAAATACTCAAACTGCCAGACAATCATAAAATCTACATGAATATAACGACATACATAGTTCTCGCATTCACATTATTCTATATGAGGACCATGCAGCTTAGTGTCTGTAGTGGTCTTTTGAAGAAAGAACCAAACATATTTGAGTGGACCTGTCCAGTCAGTGCAAGCATTTGTCAATAGTCGAATAGCTCAACTTAAAAACCACTAAGGAGCTCAATGACATGACGAACAATACCAAAGAAAAGACATTTGGGTAGGCCGCAAAAGTACTCAAACTGTCAGACAACGTTGAAAATTACTGTAAAAAGGAGGAGAAAATAATAATAATAACCCACATAGTCCTCACATTTACAATAATTAAGTAATAAAAAAATAATAATAAAAATATAATACTTTACAAAGTAAATATTTGTGTCAAACAAAATAGTAATCATAATATGTCAATCAAAAAATAAAAATAAATATAATACTTAACAAAGTATTCAAGTCAAAAAAAAATAATAAATATAAAATGTCAATAAAAAAATAAAATAAAAAATATAATACAATACTATACAAGTATTCATGTCAAAAACGAATATTAAAAAAAATATATATATATAAAAAATTTTTCATCAGTAAGTAGTACATATGAAAACAATGGCTCATGTATATCATTGAAGCAGCTCAATCCCACGCCTTTTTGTCCTCAAGAAAGTCATTAATTGTGTAAAAAGCTTTCTGGCATAGCTTACGTTTAATAAATGATTTAAATTTATTTATGCTTAGTTCTTGAATTTGGCTAGGAAGTTTATTATAGAAACGTATACATTGACATCTAAACGAACCACCTATTTTTTTCTTGAGCCTGGTTTTTGGTACAATAAATTTGTGTTTGTTCCTAGTATTTATGCTATGGATATCACTGTATCTTTTAAACAGATTAATATTTTTATGTGCATACATGAGATTCTCATAAATATATTGAGAGGGAACAGTCATAATATTAATCTCTTTAAATTTGTCTCTGAGGGAGTGTCTGGGACTTAATTTATAAATTGCACGAATAGCCCTTTTCTGTAAAACAAAAATTGTCTGAATATCGGCGGCATTTCCCCACAACAGAATGCCGTACGACATCACACTATGAAAATAACTAAAGTATACTAAACGAGCTGTCTCTAAATCAGTTAAACCACGAATTTTCCTTACGGCGTATGCTGCAGAGCTAAGTTTTTTGGACAGTTTATCTATATGGGGGCTCCACTGAAGCTGCGCATCCAAAGTTAAACCTAAGAACACTGTGGAATCCTCGGGCTTCAACTCTTCACCCTTTATTGACACACTAGTGTTCACTTGTATTACATTGGGTAATGTGAACTTTATGCATTTTGTTTTTTTCTCGTTAAGGAGAAGATTATTGACATTAAACCAGTTAACTACAGTTGAAAGAGCATTATTTACATTATCAACAACCACCTGCTGACGTTTGAGTTTAAATAAAAGTGAAGTGTCATCTGCAAACAGCACTATATCATGTTTATCCTTTATGAGGTAAGGCAAGTCGTTGATATAGATTAGAAACAAAAAAGGACCCAGAATTGAGCCTTGAGGAACCCCCATTCTGACTACAGACCCGGAAGACCTTTTGCCGTTCACATCAACTCTCTGAATCCTATTACTCAAGTATGAAGTAAGAAGATCCAGAGAGGCGCCCCGGACTCCGTAGTAGTGCAGCTTCCTGATCAATGTATCATGGAGAACGCAATCGAAAGCCTTAGACAAATCGCAAAAAATGCCCAACGCATCGCATTTATCTTCCCATGCATTATAAATGTGTCCCAAAAGTTCAACACCAGCATCAGTTGTTGAACGACCCTTTGTGAAACCAAACTGTTTGTTGTGTAATAATTTGTGTTTATTAAAATATCTTTGAATTTGATCTAAAATAATTTTCTCAAAAATTTTACTAAAAGTAGGTAGCACTGATATAGGTCTATAATTAGTAGGGTCTGATGTACTACCCGATTTAAACAATGGTATAATTTTACTATATTTCATTAGATCAGGAAACTCACCACAATCTATACAATTATTAAAGATTACTGCTAAAGTAGGTGCTACAATGTCTATAATAGACCTAGCAACGTCAACAGAATTACCCCATAGATCTGCAGTCTTTTTAACATTTAAAGTATTAAAAGTTTTGATTACATCATTACAAGTGACATATTGGAAATAAAATTGGGATTCACAAACTGGAACGTTTTCTTTAAGTAAAATTTCTGCAGCAGTTGGTGATGAATTTAGAGATTTTGTAGTCGATACGGGAATCTCTGCAAAGAAATTTTCAAATGCCGCGGCGACTTGCGAATCTGATTTAATGATACTGTCGTCAATAGCAAGGCTGTAATCACTACTTCGGTTGCAAGACCTTCCCGTTTCGCTATTAATAATATCCCAAGTCATTTTAATTACATTACTACTATTTTTAATTTTTGAACTTAAGTAGCGAGATTTCGCCAAATAACATACTTTTTTAAATAATTTAGAATAATTCTTAACATATAAATTAAATTCTACAGTGTTAATATAAGTCCGTTCTTCGTACAGCTCATACAGCCGTTTTCTACTTTTATTAATACCAATGGTGGCCCAGTCACTGAAGGAAGTATTGCTATTTACCGAAATCGTCTTAGGAATAAAAGTAGTATCAAATTGCGTGCAATACATTTTGAAAAAATCATTATAATGTTGATTAGGGTCATCATTAGTTGACAAAAGTGGGATTTTATTTGAGAGTTTAGTTTTAAATGTTTCCAAGCGACCTTTAGATTTTGGGTTAACAGTGATATCTTTTTTTCGTTTATATTTGTTTATATTTGGTATAGTGATCAATAGTCCACTATGATCAGAGTCTAATAAATTAATAATTTTTTTGTGGGTAGGTAAAATATCTGCATAAATATTATCTAGGCAAGATGCAGTAGTGGGGGTTATTCTAGTAGGCTCCATAAATAGATTTACAAGATTGTATGACTGAAACAAACTTATAATTTTAGTGCTTAGGCTAGAAGTTTCTAACAAATTAACGTTGAAGTCGCCACAAACGATGACAGACTTACTAGAGTTACAAATTTTTTGCAACACTTCATCCATTACTTTTTCAAAACAATCATACAATCCTTTAGGTGGTCTGTACACACTTAATATAACAAACTGCTCCAATTCAATACAGGCAATTTCAACTGTCTGTTCAACAGAGAGGCTCACAATATCCTTGCGGTCTTTAAACTTAAGTATATTATTTATGAAAATTAATGAGCCACCATGTATAGCGTTTACTCTGCTGAACGAACTACCAACCTGGTGATTACTATAAATGCAATATAATAAATATACAGCATTATACTAACGTATGTAGATTGTGTCACATTTAATGAAGCTCGTTCTTTATCAGATCATCTCCCATCTGAAGCATCGTCATTAGTAAGCGCATTATTTCTAATTAAACATATTTATGTGTGTGCGTTGCAATCAATCTATTAAATTACACAAAAACTGGTTGTAGAATAAAAACTGTTTTGTTGATTTAGTGCGTTAATTGTTAATTGATTCAGCTATTAACTAAATTGTTACAAAAACGTTCGTCGAGGGCGCGGCCGGGCGGTGGTGTGGCCGCGGGTTTGGCAACTCCCGCGCACTACCGCTCCGATCGTGCGCGCGAGCATACGCTACATAATTCATTAATTTACGTTGTTATCACTGGAATATGTGTGTTTTTATCATTCGCTTACCGACGGCCGGCCCTCTGCATCACTATACATGCTAATGTGCGCACTCGTCCAGGTGTTGACGCAAAACATATAACCGTGCGTCTAATATCACTTCGTAAATATCTTTTGCTGAGCAAGTCAAATAAACTCTAGTTGATGCGATGGTTAGTGGATGGATGTCCTGGTCGTTGGTGTTGTTTACGACATTACTTTTCATTAGTCGCAAATAAGTCATCTAACTAAATGTACAACACACACAAGTACTGCTGTCCAGTCAACGTAGTGTCTAGGCTCACTGCTTCAGAGCGCGGAAGGAGAAACGTCAAGCCCTCAAGCCTGGAGCTTCATGAGGGCGTGACGTTTCTCCTTCGACTTATTATTGATCAAAATCTCTTCATTATGAAATAATCTTTCGCCCTATACATTTTGTTTAGTTGTTGTAACTTGAGAAGTATTTCCTCAAACGCGGGTCTCAACACACCCCATTGATATGCACCACGGATTCTGTATTTCCGACTCGGCCCGTGGGAGCATTGTTTTGTTACAAAAACTCCTGTTTATGTTTCCTTTTCATACATTAGGTGGAGACGCCGTAATAGCAGCGTGCATCACTACTGTGACCACATATTCTCCTTTGTATTAGTCAAAAATTTGGAAAGGAACACCATGTTGGCCCTGCCACCACTACTTGTGTTTGCTGGATGAGGTTTCCACTTTCCTTTCGTAGTTATTAAATATGATGATAGTTATCAAATGAAGACAACATTTAAGACTGCAGGACAGTGTAACGATGTTTGAATTCAGTTTCCGTATGATACCCAAATGTAAACAATGAAAAATTTCAAAGATGAGTCCTTCATGCGAGCCTACCAAATAAATTGTGATTCATCTTGCTCGCTCCTAGTACTGCGTACAGTCCCGTGAAGCCGCTATGGAGACACACCCTACTCGTGAGGCAGCGCGGGCGCAGGAAGCCACGTCGAGTGTGTACGTGCTCCAAATGCACCGGCGCACGCTGGCCAGACGTGCAGGAAGGAACCGAGCTGCGGAAACATCGCGTCCAAACTCACTGCTATTTGTCGAAACTATCCAAACAAGCAGGAAAACTAATTGTCTGCTTAATAACAATCTTATTCATTCATTCATTCACTGACAGGCATCGCACAGCCTAAGCCGCTGGCTCTAGAAGGACACAGTTCTACAGAATGGTTTCTTACATAACGAAAGTGAGCAACTATGGCAGGAGTTTTATAAATTAATTCCCTAAAAAGTGAAATAGAATTTCTAAATCCAAAAGTTTATTATCATATTAAAACACTATAACAACATTGAAAAGGTTGTATTAAAGTAACAGTTGAAGAAGGGCAGCTGATAACTATAGAAATGATTGTAGGTGGTAATATAAGGTTCCCAGAACCCTCATCGCGGAGCCGAGGCCCTGGTCGTGTGGCGCACGTCTCGTGGCCGCCGCCGCCAACGACTACGTAAAAATGTGATTTCCGGTGACGTGAGCGTGACGCCGCGATAAGGGTTGCCTCTCTCCTCCCTGCCTACCCCCTCCCGCCTCCTCACGTACCACGGGACACCAACAGACTGTGTAATGACAGGCTTCTCAAGGAAACCAGACAAATTAACGTAGACCAGCAGGTCTATTCGCTAACTCAGTTGACATCAATTTGGTAGTCACTATGGAGTACATTGCTCCTTTGACGTTTATGAAAACAAAAATGTACTACGAGTACTAATAGGCACTATATTATACATCGATGTCCACCGAGCAAAGCAGTAATGTACTGCAAAGTGCCTATCAAAGGGATGTCAACTGAGTTAGCGAATACACCTGTAGATTGACCAGGCAGCCCGTGGGCAAGGACTAGGTGTCCTTGCCCAGGGGTTGAGAATAAATTCGAAACAGAGTTACCTCGCCCCTGGGCACTCAGGGCAGGGAAAGAACAGGGGTGGGTTTTAGTCAGTAGGAGTCTGACACGCCCTCCCGCTCCACCCTAGAGCGGGAAATGTCATAGGACGATTTCCCATCCCACAAAAAAAAAGCACCTAGTCCTAGCCTGCCCAGACTTGCTCAGGAATCGGTTTTATTGTTCTTTCTGTCAAGCTCGTTAGGAAAGATATTCCGGTAAGGCAAAATGGCTCCTGCAACTAGAGGGGCTGTTCTCGTATTTTTAAGGAACGTTCCCATTTGCAATCTGTCAAAAGCATCTCTAATTTTCCTACATTTTTACAAGTTTTTGACATTGTTTGTCGCCGAGATGATAATTATTGCAACTTGAATTTTAAAGTTTTTATAACGTGAATTGGACTTCTGATTCTTTGACCTTCTAGAAACCTAGGTATTTATGTTAGGATCTATAGTCTTCCTATGTTTTTTACAAAGTAAGCAGCTATGTGTAATTATATTATTAAGGATGATTCACATTACACCGTGACGACACCGGGCCGTGTCCCGGCCGGGGTACGGCCGAGGCACGGCCGGGGCTCGGCCCGGTGGCGAGACGGTGTAACATGAACGTATGCACCGGGCCCGGACGTGCCCCGGCCGGGCAACAATTGCCGGTCAAACAATTGCACGGCCAAATATCTGTAGTATACTTTTTCCATGAACTGAACATGAACGACTTTTGTATGAACTGATCCATGCTTGGCCGTGCCCCGGACGTGCCCCGGCCGGGGCCCGGTGGCGGCACGGTGACAGCCCGGTGTAGCATGAATGACTAGCCTGGTGGACGTGACACGGTGTAACGTGAATCATCCTTTAACCGACTTCAATAACGTTCTCAATTCGCATGTTGTGATTTTTTATTTGTTTTTTTTTTTGTATGTTTGTTAGGCGATTACTCCGCCACTTGTGAAATGATTTTGATGATTCGTTGTTGTTTGGTAGTCCATACTTTGGAGGTGGTCCCATAGAAATTTTATCGAAATTGATTTCGGGCTTTTTGAAAAAATCAACAAAAACTAAAAATATGGATAGGTACAGTGATGACGTTTTGGTTTACTCCAATTATGTTCGAATAGGTACCTACCATGTTACTGGAGTTATCAATTCGGGAGTAACTTTACTATTTAGTTTTGGTTTTGGGGTACCACGAAAAAGTGAAAAATAAAAAACTTTCCTACAAAAAATACAACCGACTTCACTTAAAATACCTACTCAAAATATTGCAAATTAACTTTAATTTCAAGTCGGTGTCAAATAACGAAGAAACAAAATACAAACACCGACTTTTTGATGAGAAACATACTGGCGCGGCTTGGCAGTAAAATCGGCAAACGGCATAACACTGTCGCGCCACGATGCCCCCACTACGCCGCCATTCTCGACTCCCTTCTCCCTAGAAACATCTATGCTAAAAAATTAACGCAAAACCAACAACAACAACAGCACAAAACCACCGACCACAACACAACACCACAAACAACAACAACACAAAACACCACCAACAACAACAACAACAACCAACAACAACAACAACAACCAACAACAACAACAGCGAACAACAATTTTGAATTATATCTAATATTAAAATAGATGTTTGACATCTGCCGGACGTTCCGTGACGGCCAACTTTTAATTTTAGAAGTTTGTTATTTTTCGTAAAATAGTTTTTTTTGAATGCTTAACTTTAAACTTAATGGCTTTTCACCAAATGATAACATCCCCTCTAGATATTATTTTTTAATTATCTATCTTGTCACGTTTCCAGTGACTAATTGCAGGATTAATTGTTTCAATCAACAGTCACAATAATTACTGTCATGTATGAAGTCGTCTCAGCATAATACACCGCCGGCTGATTTGTGAGCATCGACTGGCCCGAGTAATAGCGGCCCAGCGGGAACCTACATTATGATAATTGTAATGTAATATGTGCCAACTACTCGATCCACACTCAGTGACACGTGCACCACATGTTCTACCTATAATGTCGCTCCTTCTAAGTTCTGACAAACCGCTAAATAAACTCCAACCAACATAAATGGACTTCTAATACATATGAAGCCAAATCACTCAGTAAATAAAACTTGCTCGCATACCTAATTATATACAAATGTTTTTAGACTACGGTTAAACGTATTCAGAGTTCGTGTTCGGGCCAATAAAAATGGCACCTGCGAAATATAGCACAAAAAATGTATGTCGCCGCTCGTAAACGCCATAAAGCAGTCTTCCATCGATCAAGGGTACGAACGAGCCATACATATGGGCTCATAACGTGTCACCAGCAGCGACGAGCGGAGTCGGCGCAGAGCGGAGCGGAACGGGCGCGAGAGCAGAGCGACGACGCGGGCATTAGCATTACATTCTTATTGAAACCTCACTCCGCTCCCTGACCAACACGTTAATTAGACAATTTGCGTATCCACTTCCAGACGCTGACTCCAAGCGACGTCCTAACGACCGCGCGCCGCGCCGCCGGGAACACGCCTCAATCGCAACATCTTAGAACAGATAATCGCGGGATCTCTGCGCACTTGACAGTGGCGTCCAAGACATCGGCGGAATAGCTGATTCCTATTGTAATGTATGCTAAGCGGCTGTGACCGCGGCAATTAGGCTAGGATGTGCGGGCCACGGCCGCGGTCGTGTCTCCATCGTCACGCTGAATTGCGATCAGCAATTAGTGGCTCATCGCTGCATCGGCGACGTGTTTATTTAATCACGAGCGCATATATAATGTGCGCGCGCAGACGACGCGGCGCACCGCGAGCATGCTAACTAGAGGAACGGGATGAGACGTGGGACTGTGGGACTGCGGGGCTGGTGCAGCACCTGACACCCACGGCAGCCATCACGGGGGCGGTGGAGTAGGCGCACCAGTCGCCGCTCTATATACTGAATCTCCAATTCAAGCCACGTTATTAATAAGGAGAGAGGTCGAGGCTCGTGATCGGCTCCTACACCGCGAACACGAACAAAATAGTCGAAAAAGGTAAGCGCGCGGTCGTGACGGGAATGTCGCTGATGTTATGTATTTCAGGTCGCACTCATTGTATTTTAAACCGCTATTGTTTCGTATTTCGCGCCTGCGCACAGAATGCTGCGCTTGCGCCCCGACTCGCGTCGTTTTTCACGATGTGACGTCACTCACTGGTGGTGGATGCTCTATAAAGAATAGCCACTTTATGGCAGCGACTGCCGGGAGATGGTCGCATCACCGTCCTCTGGAGTCAGCACTCGTTATGACAGGCATGCAGGGGCGGTGGAGCGCACGTGGCGCTCGGCTCCCACGCTCAGCGATTGATTAACGGTGCGGTTCGCGCTAGCCGGCGATACGACGTGAGAACACTCGCGCTAATGTGCGCACGCAACATTCGGGCCGCGTCGCCACCGCGTGACAGAACTGCAAGCGTCGCCACCGCACGACGTGCGACGCTGCGCCACCGCCGCTAATACTACGCAAATACTTGCTACCGCCACCTACTGCAAACTATGCCTTCACATAACTTACCTAACTTCATGACTTTCCAGTTGCAAGAAGTCAAGAGCCAAGTCAGCAGCTTAGTTTGTCTGTTCTTTGAGTAGGCACGAGTTTCGCCTTCTACTTAATTTTTGCCAAACTTTGATTGTCAAGAAACAACTAACGGTCATCCACGATCAGGATTTTGATTGGTTTTAAAAATAATCTCGCCACCTAGGACCGACTAGCAAAATCACGTTTAACTTCCTAAATAGGTACTGTAGGACCCCAAGGCACCAGTACGGCCTACAGGGATCCTGGGACGTTCTAGTACTTTCAGGGTAGAGGTTTCACTCGCTGGCAACGCGAGAGTCTGGTGTATGAGAGTGACTGGTTAACTTGTGCAGTGTTATAAAAGAAAGAGGATGAAGCACTCAGAACTCTTATATTATAGAAGAAATTATATATGTGCCCAGTTCGGTCAGGGCCGCAGAACTGATTCCTAAAACAAATGTGGACCTACACATTCAATATTCAAACGGCTCTTCAATAATCTTAATAGCCAGCTGAAGCGGGTCTGTACCGGCCAGACCCGCGAGTTTAGGCTGTGTCTACAATCGTCACAGCACCTACCAACTATTGCAATGTAGTGTCGTCCGGTACTTCTCCAAGTGCTCGAGTGCGGTTCCTCGTTCCAAAAACTATGCATAGTTCTCTCAGAGCGAAGACAGCATCATCATCGAGGGTCGGCGAGGGAAGGCGCGACGTGGTTGCAATGCGGGCGTGATAATGCGCGCGCGCCTGGGAGCCGATAGTACTGCTCACACCGCCAGTGCCAACCAATAAACCGGGTGCTCCTTCTAACACAAGGCTTGTAATGGCTCTGAAGAATTGCTCTCAAGCCTGCCTTATCATTTCCTGTAAGAGTATACACTCTTTCAACCAGTATCAGGTCAACACAGTCAGGTCAGGACTGTGATGCCGAATGCAAGCCGTTTTTCAAAGCTCGACGTCAGTAACACAAATTAGTAAGAAAAAGTGCGCAGCAGTTGAACAAATTGTTTAGTATTGTTTAGGATGACTATGGGAGCCACAATGGTACCTACACCTTTCTTTCTAAGAACGTAAGTTATACACAGATCATATTACAATAATTACAATGTAGCAGCCACTGGTGTTACGACGCGGCACGGTGCGGCACGGCACGGTGTGGCTCGACGTGTCCGCGTACAAATGAACCATCAAGCGAGTGATTGTCAGATGCGGCCGCAGATAGCGGGGCACAGACACGCTGCCCGGCTCAAGCAGCATTAGCATTCTGACGGACTTGAAACAAGAGACATCCTGCTGCAAGCCAGCATTAAAATAATACCTTCTTCAGAAGGTACCTACATCATTTATTTTTTGGGTAATTTTTTTTTGACAAAATACATATTATATAGACACATACTAATCTCTCCAAAGTTAGAGTGAACAGGCTTCCTCTAGGTAAGCTCGCTGCATCGTCGTCTTTGTCTCTGTCATCTTTTACCTAGACTAGAGTCAAGAGCAAACCCATCTATAATAACAAAATAAAAATATTTTACGAAAAAAAAACATTATGATTATTAATTGTACATGTACGAATACAATGTTTACTGAAAAGTGATAGCTAAAGTTATTCAAGTTCAATGTAAGATGCAATGATATGCTTGATCCTATAGGAAGTAGAAGCTACTCGTTGAAGTCCGGCGGCGCTTTAATGACTACGTGAGATTAGCGCGGCGCAGCACGACAATCACCGCACACAACATTGTCACCCACCAAGACTTCTCGCTCCGGCTGTCACCTACAATGACACAGATACCAGCTGGAAGATCCGGGCAGCCAGGAGCGGTCCTGCATGATGCCTTCGTTGACAACCAGTCTGTAAAGCCGCGATATATGAATGGTATGGTCGTTGTAGGTCTGTATGTTTTTCTGATAGGCGATTCCTCCCACAAAGGTTTAAATGCGTACAACCATTATTACTACTTTAATCATTAATGACATGTCCGTTGTCACTTCTACGTTGTGTCTACATGGTTGCAGCGCGGTGTAATTTGAGAGTGATGTTCTGAGCTGAACGAGAATGTGAACCACTTCGGATTCTGTTCACACCTGTCGGCGATGAACTGGAACTAATTAATATTCTTTTGCGCGACATCTACAACGCTTCTTATCTGGCCTGTGTATGTCTGAAGCGGCGCTGTGAGCCCGATTAGTTGCGTGCGATTGTTGGTGATGAGCTGAGGATAATCGAACACCGCACACAACCAGCTTGTAGGAACCGGGAGTGCTGTAAAGTGCTAGTCATGAGATACAAGTACCTACAGCACAAGCTCGTCGGTGATTTCATCACTAGTTGATTATGAAGTTAATATTTGGAAACTCATCAGCTCAGCGTGGTGGAGTAGCGTGTGACGTCACGCGAGGAGCATGCCGAACTGCACTGATTAGGGAAAGCCTCGTCTAGTCTCCGCGGAATAATGATGAACTCGCTTTCAAATCACTTTCCTCGAGGTACGTATCCGAGGAGAAATGCGACAATGTTGCACACACTAGAAAGTCTAAGAAGATGACAGCATTCTACTTCGATGCCTGTTCCGCTTCAATTCTGCAGTTATACACTTTTTTGGGTAAAGTAAATAGGATATTTTAAACGAGACGTATTTCAAACGGCAATGCATGTCCTATCCTATGTAAGCCCTCTCTTTATGCACCATTGAGTAACGTAGATATAAACAAAAAGTTTATACCGGAGTGCAAGTGTTAAAGGTTAAGTCCCGGCTAACTGATACCAGGTACCTGATGGCATTCTCGGCCGAGGTCTTGTGACCACCGATAACTTATGTCAACAACGCCTCTAATTGAGACCTTTCAACATAACGCTGACATTCGCTCAGTTGGAGCAGAATGCGCTTTGAAACCTAGTCACGTTGTTAATAGAGTTATTTTAGTAACAAATTATGTTGTTAAGCAAACATGACAAGCGAAAACACACAGAGACGGTCCATATGAACGCAGATTCAGCACATCTTAAAAAAACCCTACAGGCTAGTATAGATCTCATTTTCTTTTTAGGTATCAACACATGGCTTCTAATGACCAGATTAACAAAACTGTTTGTTATACCGCTAACTCCAGGTAAGAACTCGTCGGATTTAAGAAGTTGTGTTCTACAAAAACAACAATTGCTAACAAGCCAAAAAACAGTTGGGACGTATTCACAGTAACATCATTTAATAGAGTGGCGCCAAAATTGCCGACAGTGGCCATAAAAGTAACGGTGAGGCGACCTCTGGCGTCACGAGCCCGGCTCATGACATGTGGCGCTCACTCGCTCACACCGGCCTGACAGAAGGTTCACTCTTCCGGATAAGTTGCCGTTGTAAAACATCTTCATCAGTCTGGCATTTCCTAATGGGTTGAGGTCGACTTTCAGTTTAACTGGATGCAGCTGAATTACAATATTTGCCATGTAGCAACTGCTTGTCTGAGTCTGACCTCTACAGCCCAGCGACTGGATAACACAACAGACACTCAACGGTACGAGTGGTTTCACCAGCTCATTCTTTCGGGCTTCTGACTTTCAAAATAACTGTCAAAGATTTTCGGAGTTCAACGGATGTTCAATTGTTCATCCATTAAGAAACCAAACTCGGCAAGCACAGCCTCTACGCTGCCAAACATACCAAGAGAAAACTTATTTCAGTGCAGTTTCTTCTCAAACCACAGGCTTGCTGATTGCTTATCGCGCAAATTTGGTGCGAGGAGGTGAAATGCCGGAGCGTAACTCCGCGGCTGCGACATATCGCGGCTCGGCAGACAGAGCTCCGGCAGGATCACATGGCAACATGGAGAGAGCGACTGTCGCAGCCCAACGCTGGGTACGCCACAATTGCTGTGGTAAGGCCCGTCTTTTAGAGTGGCTGGAGAAGCGCCACGGCGTCCTCACTTTCCGCCTGACGTGAGGGAGGTTCTTGTTCAGGATTAGGCAGTAGGAAACGCCAGGGTATCACCACTGTGTGGATCGCCCAGACGACACGTTGGAGCATACGGTGGAGGTCGGCCCGGCTTGGGCAGAGCACCGCCGTGTCGTCGTGGAGGCGATCAGCGGCAGTGACCTCTCGCGCCCGACCCTGGTCCAGGCCATCGTACGGAGCGAGAGGGAATTGGAAGCTGTCACCTCCTTCTGCGAAGCAATAATGCTCGCGAAGGTAGGCGCGGGCTTGCTGCGGACGGCGAGTAATGGGTAGCTCGCCGTCCGTTAGAGCTGATGTCTGCCTGGGGTCACGGATAAATTCGAAAGAGAGTTACCGAGGCCCTTGGCACAGGCAGCAGAAAGAACAAGGGTAGGTTTTAGTTAATAAAAGTCTGACACGCCCTCCCGCTCCACCCAGAGCGGGTTTTTTTTTTAATATGCTAAGATTCCCAATTTTTTGGCAGCCAGTCGAGCCTTTGCCTCAATATATGGACCAAAATTGAGAGTGTATGTATGTGAACGAAAAAATGTGAACGAAGAAAATTTTGACGTGTAAAAGTGTTCCTTGTAACCTATTTACTGAATAAACATCATTTATCATTTAACGTGACACCAAGAAGATCAAGAGGATCGGCTTTCGGCACAACTCAGAAAGATGGAGCCGGATGAATTGGGCTCCCTTTAGCGGAAAAAAGGTTTGAGCATTGAATTTGACCAAATTGGCATGGCCCTATTCAGATACTGGACGAAGCAGCAGTTATTGCCTTTTGCGGAACACATTGAGTGAAACTTCTGCCACGACCATGAATCGTGGCTCGGGAGAGCGCCTGTAGCTATTTATAATCATAACATCATCATTGTCTAGCTCGGAGGAAGTCAGCCAGGTTGTAGACCACTGTTTATTGTCTCTTGTTGTGAGCAGGACTGCTTGTAGCAATGGCACATAGCGTGTAGGAACCTCTCGCTGTTGTCAGGACTTTCATTAAATTTAATAGGTCCGATAGATTTGCTATAACAAGTCATGCTTGAATGTCCACAGTACATACTTATCGCGGATAAGCTTGGAGTAGTTTTATCTGTTAGCACGTAAAAAAACATGGACAGTATCAGGCTCATTGTCTCGTGCTGACTGGTGACGTCAACAGCAGAACACAAGAACTGTGAGTACCGAAACCAATTGTCGAGACCCAGAATGGTTACGTGACACCTGCCTGTGTCCCGAGCCCGGTCGGCTCCGACCGGCTGCCGCGCGACAAACAACTCCGTTTGCTTAGCCGCGCGGCTGCTGTGCTTGTCAACATGTAGCGTTGCACAGAGATGCGCGGTGCGCGGGCGCAGTGTTGACTCGCGGCCGCTTTGAGTACGACAAACATCACCCAAACAAAGCTCTGCATATAGAACAAGAGGCGAACAAACAAGCGGTTCCCGGTACCAGCACCCGACGCCGCGCGCCGCCACCGCACCGAAGTCGGCTGGTAGCGCGACACGCCGACATCGTGTCTGTTTGTCTACACACCAACCTGCTTCCTAAACTACATCATTTGGAATTACGAAACTCAAGAGCACACGACAAAAGGTTCGACAGTTTTAGGAATCAATACGAATCTCGTTAACTTCCAAGTTTTTAGAAAGCAAACTGAGTTGTGTTTATAAATGTAATGTATGAGGGTCGATGTTGTCTCCTAAAGACGCATTTAATGTAATATAGCGGACGCAGCTCCTTAAAAAATGTCCGCGACATCGGGAACGACGAAATCCTTCAAAAACAAAAGCCGTCCGGGCTCATCATTTAAGGACAGGACAGACGAATCGTATCAATACGCTGATGGAACTTTTAGGGACGTATAAAATACGAAGTCATTGTCTTTTTTGCGCGTTCAGTTTGCGCGCGCGACGCGGCCGCGGAATACCAACAAGGTGCGCGGGCGCAGAGGAATGCGCGCGCGCGGGACCCGCGGACGTCTGTCACACGTCGCTCGCATCGCGACGCCGCACGCACACCATCACAAAACAACTCCTTGAGAACTGGGGACCGAGCACTGGGGAACGACTGATGCACACACTTTCCAAAACTAACGCGAATTCAGGAAAAAACTGTCATTCAAACTGACATCCTATGACAGCGACTTCAACTTTGAACTTTGAAATCAAGACTCTAGAGTCCAGTTCAGATCGCAGCTCAACCATCAATTGTGAATGCTGATGGTCTTTGAACGAGTTTCGGACATGGATTTGCTTATACATTTATTAGATAACAATCGCGCTCCGAGTGGATCTGAAATGTTGATTTCTTTATCAATTTCTTTTGTTCAGAACGTTGTCGTCCTAACGTATTGTCCTCTGAGATTTTATCGTGACTAATTAATTAGGTGCATCAATTTTCACGACATTATTTTTACACCGTTTCTTTCAAAACTAATTGTATACGAATCTACGAGTAACTGTTGTTTGCAACAGAATTGAGACAGTTCACTCTGTAGAGTTATAGCTAGCATAGCAACTTACAGCTGTTCCTATTATATATGGGAAGCATAAATAAACATCTAGATAAATAATCATTCAAATTATGTTTAATTTTATATAAACATTAAATAATAATTGTCAGTTACAGAAATAATAATTGTCAGTTACAGAATGTCTTCTAAATACAACGTTGTAATATGGTAAGTCGATGGTAAGAACTTACGACACGGTAGTAAAAACTTACGGTGCGATGGTAAGAACTAACGACGCGATGGTAAAAACTTACGGTGCGATGTTATGAACTCATGGTGCGATGGTAACAATTTACGACCCGATGGTAACGAAAATTACCCAAACGCCCTAAGCACTTGTTCTTTAATGACACTTAGTGATGATATAGCATAGCAGGGTATTGCAAAATCTTCTTTTAGAGGTAGCGACTACAGAGTGTCCACGTCCAGCGCCCCGCGCAGGCGCCGCTCGCCGCACATCACCTGTCCGGCGCCTGCTCTGCTCATAAACTCAACATATTTTACGATGCGCACGTAAAGCTGCCTGGAAAGTTTGAGGAGCGCTCCAGCGACAAGAAAATGCACCCCCTCATTAGTCATTCTGAGCTCGTCTATACAATATTTATGTCAGTCAGGCGTGTTTTTAGAGCTGTGTCGTCCTCTCACACTCGCGCGGCTCACTCGCACAGCTCGTCGCTACTCGTGAGCCAAGCGAGCCGGCCGTCGGAGGATCTTCTAAATATTGTAATAAGTTGGCACTTTGTTATCACGACTGTTTAAGCCCAGTTCTCGCATGTAGAATTTTATTTGTTTGTTCACAAAACTTGCGATAAAACTCATAAGCACTTTCTGTAAATGTATCTCTAATATAATCTTGCGATTTTGGAGGTCTTGCAAATAATTTCAAACTACTCTCTCTATTCTCGTAAACCAATAAGTTAAACTAAATCGCATCCCACGATACGACAATTCGTTCATAGGATTTACCTTCCCACTATCTAGGTATGTGGTGCCCCCACCTATCATTTTCTAACCTATTATTATAAATTTTATGTATATTTATATATGGATAAATTTTAGAGTTAATTTCAGTTTTGGGGCTTAGGTAGTTACAGGGCTGCCAAGTGGCGCGGATAAATTCGAAACAGAGTTACCGCACCCCTGGGCACTCAAGCAAGGAAGGAACCGGGGTGGGTTTTAGTCAGTAAGAGTCTGAGTCCCGCTCCACCCAGAGCGGGAGAAATCATAGGATGATTGCCGAACCCCAAAAAAAAAAGGTAGTTTCAGGGCGCAGATAGCTGAATTAGTTCGGATTACCGGTATTACAGTCTATTGACGAACATAGTAGTATAACTGCCATATATGCAATTCCAGAGTCTACGCTGGTGCACTGCTACACTATCCTAGAAACTATAAACTGTACTTCATAGCTCATGTGACTAGTCTGCCACCAAACTGAACACAACAAGTTGTGCTCTTCTACGACAATGCAGCAACCGCTTCTGAATTATTAATTTAATTAAATACACACAGAACATTTTCTTTAGTAATACTTTCAACTCATTGGGCTTCACCAGTAAGGGTCATAAAAACATTCCACGCCCCGTCACGGCGTCGCTCTGTTGAACGCTATCTGGAAGTCACACTGTCACATCTGCACTCCTTCTTAGTTTTATTGGTTTGATCTAAAGTTTTACACCAATATTTAGAAAAAAGGTTATGGCATCTCCATTTTTATTATTTCAAATTCTGTCTGTTTTTAGGGTTTCGAACATCCTAATGTAAAAACTGAACCCTTATAAGATCACTCTTGCATCTGTATGACTATCTGTCCGTCTGTCACAGCCCATTTGCACCGAGTCTACGGGATCGATTCAGTTGAAATTTGGTACACACAATATTAACTTCTGAGACCCGAACACGGAATATTATAAATTTTAAATATGAGGTCACTTTTGGGAGACAAATTACTAGAAAATTAAAAACACAGTGTTTCAAACAGTACCGTGCTAATATCAAAAAAAGGGCGAAATATAGTGAGATTTTTTTCATAATTTTCAAATATATTGTTTTAATGAAATCTAAAAAAAATAGAGGAAATATTACCATTCTCTCTTATCTCTGAAACTACTGATCATGTTGAAAAAATGCGAAAAGTAGGACTTAACCGGTAGGTATATCTTACGATTGTTGTGTGTGTTTTTCAAACAACTACATAGGTGGGTACATGTATACAGCAGCCCATGTACTGCTGTATACATGTACCAAATAAATAAATCGCAAAAGCAAAAGGAGTACCTTCATTAGGATCACAGTAGATGACGTACTTTAGTTCCTGCCTATCCCCGTGGGAGAGGGCGTGAGTTTATGTATGTGTGTGTTTATATGTACCTACGGTATATTTGGAAGAAACAAGCGCAGACATGATACAAGATCTAACAAGATACACATATCTACCGTTAAGTGTAGTTTGAGTTGAGATAATAGATTTATTATTTCAACGCGTGTAATGGATGCTGACGCCGCCGCGTGCCAAGTGCTTGTAACCTCTGCCCGGGGGTTGAGGATAAATTCGAAAGAGTTACCTCGCCCCTGGGCATTCAGGGCAGGGAGGAACATGGATGGGTTTTAATTAGTAAGAGTCTGACACGCCCTTCCGCTCCACCCTAGAGCGGGAGAAGTCATTGGATGAATACCCAAACAAAAAAAAAAAAAAAAAGCTTGCTTGTAAACTTTTTAGCAAGAGTAGTTGTAACTATTAGCAAGAGTAGCTGATCAAAGCGTCCCCGAGCTCCAGTCACTCACAACTACCGCCAGCTGACGATAAGCAGCAAAATAAGACATCTCTATCTCGGGTATTATGAGACAACCCCTACAGGGGGCTCGGGGTCCCTGATGAAGTGATGACACAGGATCTATCTCGGGTATTATGAGACAACCCCTACAGGGGGCTCGGGGTCCCTGATGAAGTGATGACACAGGATCTATCTCGGGTATTATGAGACAACCCCTACAGGGGGCTCGGGGTCCCTGATGAAGTGATGACACAGGATCTATCTCGGGTATTATGAGACAACCCCTACAGGGGGCTCGGGGTCCCTGATGAAGTGATGACACAGGATCTATCTCGGGTATTATGAGACAACCCCTACAGGGGGCTCGGGGTCCCTGATGAAGTGATGACACAGGATCTATCTCGGGTATTATGAGACAACCCCTACAGGGGGCTCGGGGTCCCTGATGAAGTGATGACACAGGATCTATCTCGGGTATTATGAGACAACCCCTACAGGGGGCTCGGGGTCCCTGATGAAGTGATGACACAGGATCTCATGAATGTGCCATTACAACGTTTGAAGACATACCCACGGAGTTGAGTGTTTTTCAAAAGACTTCTTGGTTCCATGTACCTACCTACACGTAATTACTGACACCTGCTGCATCCGGTTCGACTGGGCACCTCCACACAGGCTACCCCAATAATGATGACGATTTTTTTGTCATTACGAGAAGCTGGCTTTGCATGCAAGCATAGAAACGACCAGCACGCTTGCGTAATGATTAGTGATGTCAGTCTTATCTTAGATACTTCACCACGATGTACTACTACCTACCTACAGAGGCGCTTGTACAAGCGCCTCTGTAAGTAGGTAGTAGTACCTTCCGTGTCAAGACAGGCCAAATTTTCTTCACCCAATAATGATTAGTTCTCCAAGGGAAACACCATTTTGAAACGAAACAGGTTTTTGTAATTACAAAATAAATGAATGGTGTGAGGCAATTTACTGTTGAAGTCTTTGCATTGTGTCTACTTACCGTACAAAGCACAACTTTACTTGCATTAACTTAAAAATTGGCCAAGTACGAGCCGCACACGAAGGGTTCCGTACCATAAACTGAAAAAAAACACGTTTCTAGAACTAGAAAAGTGGTTTTTTTTTGGGTTTTTTTATGGGCATACAGCCCGACCCGTTCGTATACAACGGATCCCGGAAAAATTAACAGATGTGATGTTTTGCTGGGGAGTTTGTTGTGCCGCTTCTTCTTCACAGCTAAAACACTAAGAAGTGGTGACGGGCGGGCGTTTTTGGGGAACTGTCTTTATGTAGAACTTTGACGTTCAAAAAGTGCTGGCTTTCAGCCTACTTTTAATAAATGAATTTTGATTTGATTACTCTGTGCGCTGATAAGTTGTTAGCCGTGGCATTTGTCTAGACCGAAGGTACTGAAGGTCTACGAAAAGCATATGTGGTCCTGAAACTCTGTTTATTCACAACAAAGCCACAAAGCTAAAGAGACATACGTACTTAACTTCTACCAACCGAGGGCTGGCTCATATTAACAGAAGAAATAAGTTGGAGAAAAGGGAGTGTATAGTGAGTGTCACCTTTGTCCACCAGAGGGACAATACAGTCTGTCCGTCAGTAGGAACCAAAATCAATTGGACACGTGTTTTTTCTTTTGTCACGTAAACAAGAAATGAAGATGTTACATTGCTTTGAAATTTCGCGTGACGTCACTTCTCAATACACTTTGTACCAAGAAATGATACCACTGATCATTTATTTATTTATAACAGCTTAAACTATCAACCACTCCTGAACTTTGACGCGTTTTATTTTTGTAATTTTTTATTGATTTGGTAAAGCAAAAATATGTTGGTGGGTGTCCAATATATTTTGATAATCTAAATTACGGACTAAATACAATTATTATTTTTGTACCCAGAAACCATCCCTATTATAGAACCTAGACATCTTCATCTGTGATAGTATTCAGAAGCCAAAAGAAGGCTGCAGATCAGCAGGTGTATTTGGTAACTCAGTTGACATCAATTTGATAGGCACTTTGCAGTACATTGCTGCTTTGACGTATCAGAAAACAAAAATGTACTACGCAGTGCCTATTATAATCGATGTCCACCGAGCACTGTACTGCATAGGTAGTGCCTATCAAATTGATGTCAACTGAGTTAGCGAATACACCTGCAGATAGGCAGTCGCTACTTGTAAAAAACTTTTTACATAAAAATACACCCGGCAAAATTATTATTTTTTATTTTTTTGTATTTTTTTGTAAAAAAAGTTCTTATTTTTTTCACTTTTTTTATTGTTGTACCCCATAACTATAACTAAACAGTAAAGTTATACCCCAATTTATAGTCTCAATAAATAAAATGAGAACATCTTCAATGTAGTCAAGTCAATTAAATACGCATTACTAAGGGATAACTCAAAAACTATTGGTTTGATTTTGATCAAATTTAAATGGAACCACATGCATAGCACCAACTTTCAAATAAAAAAAGAATCATAACAACGGTCCACCTAGAAAAAAGTTCAGAGGTAACACATATAAAAAATAAAACAGTCAAATTAAGTACCTCCTCCTTTTTTTGAAGTCGGTTAAACACTGTTAATCAGCTGCATCCGACCACAACAGAGTTGGGAAAAGGCCACACAGGTTGATTCGCAAGTTTTACTACAAAGAGATACCCTGGCATACGCGTCAGCTGCTAGCTGCTGTGTGAGCTGGTGGTCAGATCGAACTGCATCACACGTTCACATGGTCAGCTGACAGTCACGTCACCACGAGCTAACACTTTGGGGCCTATTTAATGAAACTGACAGGCAACAAGTTACAGGCGAAGTTCTGATAATTTAAAGAAAAAGAAAGAAAATACATTAATTTTTACCTCTCACACAAGTACTTAATACTAAAAATACAAAATAAAAAACAGGAATAGACTGTGAGAGGCCAAAAAGGCGCCTAGCTCAGAATATGCTGCGAGATTTAAAAAATAAATACCGCAGCGCTGGTATTCTGTTAGGGTGTGATGCCACGGATACATTCACGGGACGAGGTGAAAGCTAATCTTTAACAGAGAATAAATAAAATAAGACTAAACACAAATAAAAAAACTTTTTTACAAAAAAAATAAAACCGACTTCCAAAAAAAATAAAAAGATCAAAATAACTTTAATTTCGGAAGTCGGTGTTTCTGGTTTTATTTCTTCGTTTTTTGACACCGACTTCCGAAATTAAAGTTATTTTGATCTTTTTATTTTTTTTGGAAGTCGGTTTTATTTTTTTTATAAAAAAGTTTTTATTTTTTACTTTTTCGTTGTGTTTCCTCATGAAATCGTGTTAACAATGCATATTTATGCGATAGCAGCAATCGCGGTTGATTTGTTGTAATTTTTTGAAGAGTTCCGTTGTCTGTCTCCGAAAATCATCGTCAGATCTACATGAAATTTAAATGGGACCATTTCGGAACAAACCCCTTCGGAACAAAAAAAGAATTTTGGAAATCCGTCTATAAATGACGAAGTTATGCCCGAACATACATAAAAAAAAAATACAAACATCCGAATTGATAACGGAGGGATAAAAAGGAGGAGCTTTTTGAAGTCGGTTAAAAATTAAGAAAAAAGGCGTACAGTCATATAAACATGAAGGTATTGATAAATATTAAAAAATAGTGAAACTAAATTAATATTAATCTGCTTATGTCTAGGGTGCTTAAAACCAAAGACTACAATAATATAATCTTAAAACTATGATGCAAGTAGTCCTGTGGACAGTATTGATGGTTGGCTGCCAGATTTTTTTGGCGGGATTTTCTCTAGTGAAGTTCAGTGCCTGTTTTAATTTATTTCCTATATCTGCTTTATTAAACAGCTCTTGCCCAAATTTGTGTCAATTTTAACAAATATTATGTCGCATTGTCAGTTATTCCAAATTAATAGCATCTACAGGGAATGAATGCAGTGGTGGCCCAGCGGAAATGGCCGTGACTTACAAGTTGTTGGTCGTGAGTTCAAACCCAGGCAGGCGCTTTACTTTGTGTTAATTATTTCATCACCACTGCTCTCAAAACGGTGAAGGAAAACATCGTGAGGAAACCGGCATGTCCTAGAACCAGAAATTCAAAGACATGAATGTGACATCCACCAACACGCATTGGGCCCGCATGGTAGATTATGGCCCACACCCTCTCACAACAGAGAGGAGGCCTGTGCCCCAGCAGTGGGGACATTAAAAGGCTGATGATGATGATGACAGGGAATGAAAAACTTTCTTCAAGATAAAATAGATAATTCCCAATAAAAAATTGGATGTTCCATACAAAGTTAAGTTATCAATCACTTATCATCAACTGATTAAGATTAATTGTATGGGACGTAAAAAATAATTTGAGAATTTGCTCAGGTTTTCTAGAAAGTCGTTCATATTGATGGGCAGATGCAGAGCTTAAAATATGACCACACCTTTCCGTTACACCCTGTATAAATGCGAAACTAACCCTGTCTGTCTGTTTGTTACCTTACCTCTTCACGTCTTAAAGCTGTATGGATTTAGATAAAACTTGGCATACGAATAAACCATATCCTGGATTAAGACATAGGATATTTTTACACCCCAGTATTTTCGCGCGGGCGAAGCAGCTGCTAAAGCTAGTATGAAATAAGGCCGTGCGTGTCGTCAACCACCCCTCGACTGGCACCGTGTGAGGGACGCTCTCCTCTCTGATAGTACTCACTCAGATACAGTACATACTCCATCTCTGGATCAAGAGACATGTTGTGAAAAAGATAGCAGCTATCTAGGTATGAAGGCTTCTTTCATCTACCGTCATCATATCAGGAAACATTAAATTTAAAACTCAGTCATAAGGAACAAAATAATGACCGGCTACTGCCGGCTACTATTTTATAAGTGAATGGCTGTGATTGTTATGAGTAATGATGAAACATGATATAAATTTGTACTTATACCGCTGAAGTATGTGATAGTCAATGTCTGAGTGTCTGTGCGGCGCTCGCAGGCGCGCCACCTATTGTGCGCTCGCCGCACCAGCAGCAGCACGCACACACCGCGCGCGCATCACTCCGTCCCCACACTAGCGTGTCACTCTGTGACATCACTTAACTTTCAATGTATACTACATTGAACAAGATAGACGGCCAGCCGGCCGCAGCTCGCAGAGCTCCCGCGCCCCCCGCGCGTTGTCCGGGCCGGGCCAGCGCGGGGTCGGCGGTGAGCGCGCCGGGCTCACGTTACAGCGGGCGGCGCACAATGAGCGGGCTCGAGTGCTGCCCGTGCAAGTGAGTGCCATTGTTTTTCCTGTGGCGCGTTTTTTCCTCACGTTTCGGCGGCAAACGTCGTCCAATGGCGTGCTCGCGGCGCGCTCATTGGTGCAGCGCGCGTGGGCGGGCCACGCTCGCCAATTCTTAGCGCCTTTTCGCGATCTGCTCGCGACTTTTCTCTGTTTGTTTTTAGAATACGTCCCGTTTTCAAAAATGTAATGGGTTTCCATCACTCATAGACACGAGCTTGTGGCATTCGCCCTCATAACCTGAGTACTCTGAGTCGTCGATGGACAAGTTAGCTATAATAACGCCGTGTTTATATGTATAGCTAACTCGTCAATAGATAAAGCATTAATAGCCTTTTTTACCCGACTGCACGACGCAAGGAAGAGTAATGTGTTTATCAGCCTATGTATGTACGTATGTATGTTTGTTTATTTGTGGCACTATAGAGACCAAACGCGTGGGCCGATTTTGATAATTCTTACGTCAATTGGTTCGTCTTAATCTTGCGAGTGCTACTAAAGACATGACAGTAATCAAAATACAATATGGCGATAACCGGACGCCAAATTGTGAAAAGAAAAAAATTAAAGTCGACAAACTATATGTATCGTATCTGCCTAGCCGTTTCCATTGGAAAAAGGCTAGGCAGATAATAATAATAATAATAATAATAACGTTTAACGTTTATTGTGTCCAAAAGTTATACACAAACAATTTTGGGTTTGGAGTCTTCATTTAAGCATATAATGCCTGTATTAAAAGACTCCGCTCCTTCACAACAGTAGGTACTTACTTAAAACACAACAAAAACAGTACATGGGAGAAGTAAATCAAAATAAGTATAATTATGTGAACGTGTGTGTGCGTGTGGATGAGTGTGTGTGTGTGTGTTGTTGAGTGTACATGAGTGTTATGGATGTGCGGTTGTAAGTGTAAGAGTGTGTGAATGTACGTGTAGGTTAGGAAGAGTCTCTGTGAGTGTGTGAGTAGGTCGTGTACTTGAATTAAGTTACGTTTTGTAGGAGAGCTTCAGTATTTTCATATGACAGTGGTTTTATCCAGTCAATCAACATTTCTTTACATATATAATAAGATTTTGGATATACGAAAATTTCTTTATTTATTTTGTTATATAATTGAGCTGATCGTTTACTAAATTGCATAGATCCGAATTTGGTCTTGGTTATAGGTATTTGAACTATATTGTGTTTTCTTCTCCTAGAGTGTATATCCGCATTATAAGGTAAGGTTTTGTGCTTTTTTAAAATTATTTGAGTAATGTATAGTTTCCTAACTGTTAATACATCACTAAGTTTGTAGAGGTTCTCTGTAGAATATCTCCTTTTTTTGAAATGCATTATTTTGAGCAGAGTACGTTGTGCTCGCTCCAATTGGATGAATTTCGATTTTGAAGCCCCACCCCAAACAGGGATACAGTATGTCAATATTGATTGCGCAAGAGAAATATAAATTTGTGTGAGCCTATTTCTAACAGGCTTACCGCTACTCTGTGTATACCTAGGCAGCACGTGACGCAGAGTCTTGAAAATCCAATTTAGCTTTCGGACTCTATTGGCAACTTGCTCAAGATGGGGGTACCAGCACAAACTCTGATCCAGCATTACCCCTAAATATTTTGTGCTAGAAACTTTACCAATACTAGAACAGTTACAATTACTCGTATCAACATTAATACCATCACAGGTGTGTATAATGATTCGAAAATCGCCGGTTGGTTGAGTACGATTGCAGATACTGAAACTTATAAAATTTGTTTTAGAGGCATTTAATGTGAGAACATTAGCATTGAGCCAATTCGCAACCTGGGACATTCCTGTTTCAGCACTTAGCTGCACATCTTGCCATGTCTTACCATAGAATATGACAGCTGTATCATCAGCGTACGACAGGACTTTGGCATTAGGAATTTTCATGTTACACAGGTCGTTTATGTATACTAAGAAGAGCGTTGGACCTAATACGCTTCCCTGGGGGACGCCGTATGATACATCTGTGACATCACTTATATGATGCCCCACTTTGACACTCTGTTTCCTATTTGAAAGATAGTTCTTAAACAGATCAAGCGCGATATCTCTAATACCTATTTTTTCCAGCTTGTTTACAAGGATAGGCGAAGAGACGGTATCAAATGCCTTTTTAAGGTCTAAAAAGACGGTTACGCACTTATCACCATTGTCAAGATGATTAGCTACTAATGAAGTTAGTGATATGACGGCGTCCTCAGTAGAAATACCTTGACGAAAACCAAACTGTGAGTCAGAGATGATATTGAATTTGTTTAAGTAATTAAGAAGCCTAACATTTAATAATTTTTCAATAATTTTGGATATACTAGTAAGAACAGAAATTGGTCTATAGTTATTAATATCGTCTCTACTCCCACCCTTGTGCACAGGAGTAATAATGGCTAATTTTAACGGGGCAGGAAAGATGCCAGATTTAAAGCAGAGGTTCGCAAGATGGGCTATGATAGGGACGGCTTCCATGCCTATAAACTTTAAAAATTTCGTAGAGATATTGTCCCAGCCAGGGGCACTGTCGGCTTTTAGGTTAGTTAATATTCTGTATACTTCGTCAGCGTCAGTTTCAAGAAGCACAAAAGAATTTACTTGATTTGATGCGTTATTGCTCCGATCGAAGGTATTATTGTCAGTTGTAGGTAGGATTTGCTGAGCCAGGTCATAACCAATTTTAGAAAAATAATTGTAGATACTAAAAATGTTAAACGTTCGTAAAAAACATAAAGCCCCCTAGTCCACATGTTATAACGAGTGACTACGGAACCCTAACATGCGCGTGGTCCGACACGCACTTAGCTGGTTTTTTTATTTGTTTTCACTGACAGATAAGCCGAGTGCACGATGAGATTTCCCATCAGAAACGCCCATTCCAAACCACTAGGCCTAGATGCATGAAATTATGCATTCAATTTTCCTGTACCTACTTACTCTGATAATGGACTTTTGAAAATTCATTACGAACTTCCACTCAAACCCGTTTCCCCTGCGCCGCTCCTCTCTCCGCTGCTGAAAAGTATTTTCTTCCCGAAGGGAAATGCAATCGGAGACACGGCTTTTCATCTAATAAGTAACGATGAAGACAGCTCAAACGAAGTGCTATTTCTGGAGCAGTCCTTGCTAATTCAGCGTCAGTGTAGATGACAGTCTGCGTGTAGTGCAGTCCACTGATCCTGTCACCTCGTGTGGCGCGGAGGATACGATCAGTCGTAAAGATAGCGCGCAGGCGTGCAGGCGGAACCAGGGGACGTCGTGATGGGCGGCGCATGACTGATGGCACATGTGCGGCGCGCAAGAGATCGTTCTGTTAGTATTCTTTTAGTTTTATAAGATGTACTGTCATAGTTTAGACACATGTAAGTCTGTTGTAACACCTTAGTTCTTAAATCAGCATTATATCCACAAGAGAAAATTGCTAGCTGGGATAATCGTTATCACCGATAGAGTGTCACTTTGTGTGGAGGCGCTGCTAGTATTTTTCGTTCGTGTTTCTCTTCCGTTCCGATCTCTGGTAGGTGTACTAGCTGTACGAGTATTAGGTACACCTTTGCAGTTCTGAAAACACTAAATTAGAATTTAAAAAACATAGAACCGAAGATCAAAAATCGTCGTAATCTGTGTGTCGTAAGCAATGCTACTAGAACGCGCCATTGTTAGAACGCAATGCAAACTGTGCCCCTTTATTTCGAACGAACCGAAAAATACAAAGGAGTGCAACACGAGTCGCGTCGTTTCGCATTTAAATCAGCGTCGCCCTCCGTGACACAAAACAAACTTAATATCGGGTGAGAGTCCTCAGCGCCACCCACGCCCTCAAAGAACTGCCTCCCCCCTCCGCGAGTGCAGGTCAGGGGGCGCTCATTATCCGGCGCAGGCGGTGCGAGCCACTCGACACCTGTACCGTGTAATTGTGTCGTAGCCGGCACTCCGGCACTCCGGCCGACGAGCGAGGAGCCCGGCCACCGGAACAGACCCACTCTCCACTTAATGACTTAAATTAATACTGATCTTTGTTTCGTTGACGTGAAGTTACTTGGGCGAGTGGTCGAAGGGATGCATGTCATGTCACTCTGCCTAGGAGCTGCTCGGCACTGTAGGTGCTCTGCAACAATTACAACTTACTGCAACATTAACACTTCACACACACATACCTACACACAAAACTACATAGCAGAAATATAAATATACTGTAATTATTAGGCAATCTTTTAGGATTTTTCGTTTTTAATGTAATTTATTTGACTGTATGCTCAATTTAAAAAATCAGTTTAATTTTTTATTGTATTTTAATTTAATTGTATTTTATTTATATTTTGACTGTATTTTAATTTAATTTTATTGTTATTTAATTATTATTTTTTTGTATAGTATTTTAATTTAATTATTATTATTTTAATTGTTTTTGTAGTATTTTAATTTTAATTTTGTATCGTATTTTAATATTAATTTAATTTAAATGTTTATAATTTCATTGTTTGTAATCAGCAGAAGCTTATTTTGGCAAATTTGTGACTAACTAGGGAGGAACGCTGATACCTGAGATACAGGACATGTCCTAGTTTGGGTGTCAGTAGTTTACGTTTTACATGCATATACCCACTTAGCCTAATTACAATTAAGAATCATAGTTTGAAGCGAATTCAGTGTAGTTTACTCATGGTCATATTTTCTCTCTTTGTGGATTAGGCTTATGAATAAATTACCTATTATTATATTATAACAAGAGCATGGTGTGTAACAATAACAAGGTAGACAGACATTGGTGCCGATTCTGTTGTGCACAAACTAGACTAATTTAGGCTATTGCTATCTTTTTCTCTATAATAAAACAAGAAAGAGACGGACGTAAATTAGAGCTGTCAAATTTAGTTGAACTAATATTTCCATACAAATTAAGGGTACACGTAAATATATGTCGATTAAAAACACGGTAAAATGCAAGGCGTAAACTAGTTTGATATCTCTAACTTAGTTCATAGATATAGCGGTCGTTTTCTCGCGCTGCCTTTTAGTAAGAGATAGCGATTCTCTAATTTTAGTTTAGTTATTGGTCAAGAGAATCGACACCATTGTCACCCACTTTTTGTCGTTCTCGCAAACCATTTGACTTTTACGAAAAATATGCAACTGAAACACTCCACTGATCCGCAAACAAATTTTTCCAAACCAACAAACTTCAGATACCTACAAGAACCAAACAATTTCTAGCTAACATTTTTCAGTGAGTGTGAACAAAGCAAATGAAGTAAGTACTTGAAGTCGTCCGCTCGTCGCGTTCAGTTGTCAATTAATGTTATTAAAACAATCACGTGGCGTGTTTGTGATGCTAATGTCGGAGACGTCCCTCCCCTCACACCCTGGCGCGCCCCGGTCTCGTCCGCGCTCAGATCAACACTCTTACAGCGACGAGACGCACTTCAACACAACACAAGCACGTTATAATGGACGCGTTAATTGGCAGACAACCAAATGAATCCATTTGTCATTAACAAGTATAATTCCAACTGCTACCTTCAATGTACACTGCAGTTTCAGCACACCTCTAGGATACAATATCCTAGAGGTGCACAGATCTGATTACACTTGTTTAGGGTTCCATTGTCCTAACAAGGACAAGGAACCCATATAGTTTCGCTCTTTTCATCTGTCCGTCCGCGGCCTAGCTTAAATATTATATTAATCACGATAACAAAACGAAAAAATAAAATCGTAAAAAAAATATGATAAAAAAGAAATCATGCCCACTTTACATAATTATACGTGAAATCTCGTACATGTAAAGTGGGCATGATTTCTATTTCTTGCCTATCCTATGGTGTGGGGTGTCGTTGGATAGGGTTTTCAAAATCTTTGCGGGCTTGTAAAGATGGGTCTACTATGCCGAATCAAATGCCAAATAGTCGAATATCAATTGATCGACCACTATACTCGTACATCGAACGTCTAAATACTCGAACGTTCAATAATATCGAATGGTTAATATTGTTAATAAATCGGACATTCAATATATCGTACACTCAATACATCGAGTGTTCAAAATATCAAATTCGTTTGATCAAGCGTTCAACGCATCGCGTATTCTTTCCATCGAAATATCAATATGCTGTATAGGTACTTTTTTTTGTAGAATACATGATAAAAAATTTATTAATAAACCACATTTTAATCTTTAATTATTATCTTTTCTACGTACACTCACCAGCAAAAGTCGATAAGAATTCTCACAACGTATTAGTTTGACGTTTAGTTTGACTTACGACCTTCTATTTTCAAGTTTTCGCCAACAAATGATAGAAATTCACAATTTCATCAACTTAGTCAAGATGGCCCAGTGGTATAGAGCACACAGATTGAAGCGCAAATCAGTGTGCCGCAAGTTCAAATCCCACGCAATTGTTGACTTTTTGTAACTTATTAAGTTTTAGTAAAATCAGTCGGTGTAACTAAATGTTTAGTAGGTCATTTTATTTTAACATATCCGTGATTATTCGTTAACAAACCCTGTATTATATTGTGTTTACTTTCGTTTAAAACAGCTATATCTTTTAACTTGTGCCATCGCCTTATCTTAAGAATGCAGTGAACTCGCTATCAATTTTGTTGACAATAATCATGATTCTATTTTGATTTTTATTCTTCTACCCGCACTGTTCTAACATAATAGTTCAATTTATTTTTCTCATCTAATTGACGATTATCTTGTGAGAACTAAAGTTCTTTTAACAGAAATTGAGGTTTAGTTTCAATCTTCTTTTCGTCAAGAAAATGAATAATTAAGCTATGACCTCTATACATTCATTGTGACGTTACATAAAAATAAAATGTTTACAAAGTCTAAATCATATATCACTTTTCAATAAATAACTGGATATAAACAATTACATTTTATTTTATTAAAATTTTATATTTTCATTGTTACGTTATTCATATTATGAATGGTCTAAGTGGGTATACTTCCAACAAACAATCTTACACGTAACATACTCGTAGATAACGGTTACAAGATAACTTTTTTGTCTAGGTAACAATTTGACGTCACAATTCTCATAAATGTTTAATTTGTAAATATAAAGAATAATCATTTTTATTAAACTCGTCTTTTTATTTCCACCTTACAACATCGAAAAGATGTAACAACTAAATAATTGCAAATTACGAATGTGATTCTTCTTGTGGTTAATAGATTATATTCGTAATTTGCAACTATTTAGTGCAAAAAGGCAACAGTATTTTTCATAGAAATATAAAAAACAACTATATTAATATAGATTGGGAATTTTCAAAGAAAGAAAGAACCGCAACGGACCGACCATGATTTGAACTCGGGCTACATTATTTGCGAATCCAACACTTAGTTTATACGGCTACCAGCACATGACATATTTGCGCGAATTTTATCAATGCAATGGTAAGAACAAGTCGCCTCTGTGACTGTGTGATGCGTATTCAATGGCACAGAAAAATAATAATGATGTTTTTATGCTTAGTGCGACGACAGTTCCTTAGTGTGTGTTATCTGTGGAATGTGGATACTCATTGAATACACGCGCACATATACGCACGGAAGTATCGTGCTCGCTCGGTTCGTAGCAATGTAATATTCAGCGTTCTTATGGACTTTTGCGGCCTCACTGTACATCTCAAAATTTTGTGTGAATTGCAATTGCACGGAGAAACTCTAATAAATCTACGTTGTTTTTATTATTTAATATTTTTTCAATCGCATTAACATCCCTTTAGCCTCTTATTTAAGTGTTTGTTTACATTTGAATTTCTTTTATTTTGTTTTATTTCATTTTATTTTCTTTCCACCTTCACTGTGGTCTTTTTTTATTGTTTGATGATAATTGCGATTGAAAAAATATTCCTATTTCCTTTATTATGAACGTTCGAGTATTTAGACGTTCGATGTATAGTGGTCGATCAATTGATATTCGATTATTTAGCAGTCGATTCGGCCTAGTACACCCGTGAAGATTACGGCTGTTTTTCGATTCAGTTATTCGCTTGCGAAATTAAATTTTGGTCGACCACTGACGGGTCGAGCGTAGGGGACGCTCGACTCTACCAAAATTTAATTACCACTCTGTGAAGGTAGTAGGTATATACGAGTATAACGAATTTTGAAGGAAAACTATCATGGCTATTCGGAAAATTTCGTACAAAATGACTTAGATGAAGTTGTTACTTGTTTTAAACGGGTAGTAAACGTGTAATATTATGGAAAAATAAAATCATACCATACATACATAACGTCACAACCTTTTTTCAAAACGGGGTGGTCAAAAACTCTCCAAACATAAGCGCTTAGGTGTTGCAAACATTGAAAGCTTCAATGCAATGAAGTTGGGTTTTATAACTCCTTCTTCACTTACCGTAGTCCTATGTGGACCCGTTTTATAAAGTTATTGGCCTTTAAACGGTGAACTCATTTAATATATTCATAATAAACATAAAGTCCGACTCGCACGTGACCGGTTTTATTAGATTATTGGAATGCTCACGTTTATCCATCTTTTTACTTCACCTGATAATAAAGGAAATAAGAGTGCCAAATCTTTCACGATTAAAGTCAAAAGTCAAACTCAAAGTATTTATTTCAAATAACTATTTACAGGCACTTTTGAATTGTCACGTCGCGGTCGGTCATTAAAAAAAAACTTTTTACAAAAAAAATACAACCGACTTCCATAAATAATACTAAAACATGCAAAACTTCCGAAATTAAAGTTATTTTGCATGTTTTAGTATTATTTATGGAAGTCGGTTGTATTTTTTTTGTAAAAAGTTTTTTATTTTTCACTTTTTATTTGTTGTTGCATTCTAAAACTAAATTAATAGTAAAGTTATGCCCGAATTGATAGCCCCAAAAATAGGGAATTTGAACATAGTTAGTAAAATTAGGGTGTATCAGGGTGAACTGTACAAATCTGTATACCATTGGCGGTGTCTCTGGACATCGCCAATGCCTTCAACACCCTGCCCTGGAGTTGCATAGTGGAGGCACTCCGGTATCACCGGGTGCCGCCCTACCTCCGTCGCGTCGTCGAGGCGTATTTGACAGACAGAGCCGTCATCTACCCCGGTCATCAGGGAGAATGGAACCGGCGAGAGATGTCGTGCGGTGTTCCACAGGGATCGGTCCTGGGGCCGCCTTTGTGGAACATCGGATACGACCTCCCCATTGGCGTCAGTGTAGTGTGCTACGCTGACGACACGCTAGTCTTGGCGCAGGGGTGGTCGCACGAGGCGGCGGCCGACCGTATGACACGCGGGGTTGCGACAGTCATAGAGAGGATCCGGCAACTGGGACTCGAGGTGGCATTGCACAAGTCCGAGGCCATGTACTGTCATGGTTATCAGAACGAGCCACCGGCGGGTTCCCAGATCACGGTAGGAGGGGTTCGCATCGGCGTCGAGGGTACGATAAAGTACCTGGGACTCGTCCTCGACAGCCGGTGGAACTTCGTCGAGCATTTTCGACGTTTGGCTCCCAGATTGGACAGGGTCGGGGCCGTCTTGAAGCGGCTCCTACCCAATCTAAAGGGGCCAAACGCCTCCTGCCGGAGGTTCTAAAATCAAAAATCCTCGCGCACCTCTATGAGTGGCGCGAGGAGGCAAAACACCGGGGCGAAACTCCGCTGCCGTGACAACTCGCGGCTCGGCGAACAGAGCTCCGGCAGGATCTCATGGTGACATGGAGAGAGTGACTGTCGCAACCCAGCGCTGGGCACGCCACCATCGCGGCGGTAGTGCCCCTCTTTGAGGAGTGGCTGGAGAGGCGCCATGGCGCCCTCACCTTCCGCCTGACGCAGGTCCTCACCGGACATGGCTGTTTCGGGAGGTACCTGTGTCGGATCAAGGCGGAGGTGACCCCTAGGTGTTTCCACTGCAGAAAATGCTTCGAAATTATTGCGAAATCGTGATCGGCTTTATCTAAGGCTGCAAAAAGACCCTGACAATGATATCCTAAAAATTACGTATACTAGGTATCGAAACACGTGCAATGAGATACTTAAAAAACTTAAGAATAGTTATCTAAAATCGGAAATAGATCTCAACAAAAATAATCTTAATAAACAATGGTCTCTAATAAAAGACGTATGTTATCTAAGTGCCAATTCTAACAAAAATACTGACCTTTTAGACATTAAAAAAACATTAATGATTCATTAAATTATGTCAGTGAATACTTTACGGGCGTGGGTTGCCAATTGGCTAATAACATAAAATCGCGAACACAGTTAAACGAGCAAGACCTAGCGAAAATGACTAGTCAAAAAAAACTACAAAAAACTCCCTTGTTCTTTTCCCTACTGACGAAACTGAGGTAAAACGCGTAATTATAGGGCTTAAGAACACTAAGTCTAGTGGATGGGATGGAATACCTATGCCATTGATGAAAATGAGTTCAGAAGCTCTTGCGCCACCGATCGCTAAGATCTGTAATCTATGCATTGACAAAGGTGTATTCCCGTCAGCGCTTAAAAAGTCAATAATTGTACCTATTTATAAAGGCGGGGACAAAGGAAATGTCACAAATTATAGGCCAATTTCCCTGCTGCCGACACTCTCAAAAATTATAGAACGTATCGTTGAGTCTCGGCTAAGGCATTATTTAGAGAAATACAATATTCTCTCTGAGAATCAATACGGTTTTAGAGCACAAAAATCAACTGAAAATGCCACGCATAAGCTAACTTCTTTCATAGTAAATAGTCTAGACAAGGGAGAAAAAACTATTGGCATCTTTCTGGACCTTGCCAAGGCCTTCGATACCGTTTCTTTTCCCATTCTTCTCAGGAAGTTAGAATTTATTGGTGTTCGCGGGATTGCCTTCAAATTTCTAAAAGACTACCTAACTAACAGGGAACAGTCCGTAAAAGTGAGTGATTATGTGAGTCAGCCTGGAAAAAATGTATACGGTGTACCCCAAGGAAGTATCCTAGGGCCTACATTGTTTTTAATATACATCAATGATTTGTGTAATCTGCAATTGAATTAAGGTCAAATAATTACTTACGCGGACGACACAGTTCTACTATTTAAAGGACAATCCTGGGAGGATGTATATGAATTGGCCAATGAAGGTTTTACCCTCGTATCGACATGGCTCGACCGCAATCTTTTAACTTTAAATACTCAAAAAACAAAATACATTGCCTTTAGCATCCAAAATAAGACACAACCACCATTAAATACCTTTCATATTAAATATCACACGTGCAGCCAATCCAAAAACTGCTCATGCTACTTTCTTTCTAAAAAACAATCAATTAAATTATCTAGGATTAATTGTAGATCAAAACCTTAATTGGAATGAACACATTATGACTTCAACAGCTAGAGTCAGAAAGATGATTTATGTCTTTAAAAAAATCCGCCACTTTTGTAACAGAAAATTACTAATAACACTTTATTATGCACTTTGTCAATCAATTTTAACGTATTGTATCTCCACATGGGGAGGCTCATCTAAGTCAACAATGATTAGCTTAGAACGCTCGCAGCGTGCTATTCTGAAAGTTATGACATTTAAGAGGTATAGATTCTCAACTGAATTACTATACAGTGAATTGCCTGTACTAACAGTGAGACAGTTATTCATATTAAGTGTAACACTAAGTCAACACAATTGTCCCCCCCATTACACAGGAAGACGAAGAAATGATATAGTATACTCAGTCCCATCTTACAAAACCACATTTGCTTGTAAATTTACGCAATATTTAAGTCCATTCTTATATAATAAGATATCACAATACGTCAACCTACGAAATATGACTTCATTTGCCTGTAAAAAAGTTCTTGTTGAATATTTAAAACAACTTAACTATGAGAAAACGGAAAAACTATTGAAAAGCTTGACTTAAACAAACACATACACACACGAAGAAACAACACATTACACACACATCACACCATACAAACAGCTAAACTCATATTCAAAACATCACGCTCACACACACACACACACACTCATAATTATCACTCGCTTAAACAATAAGTTACGAATAAAATCTAAAATTCTAAACTTGTTATTTCTGCCTGCAGCTATTAACTATATTTATGTTAATTCCTACGAAAATAATAATTAAGTCTTACCTATATGATAAAAATCTAACGATGGTCTGTAAACTTTGCATATACTATTATCTTTTTTAACACTACCTGCATTGTGTAAATCCCGGTTTAGCTCCTCGATCGCATCCGTAGTAATTATTATAACGAACTGGGTTATAATGTTTCCGGAAACAATCTGCGTCTGCGTCTGCGTCGACTGCAGACTGCTCGTAGCAACCATCGTAATACTATATTAATACAATACAGACACAAAGACCAACTAACTATTCGATTGTTCTACGACACACCAGTCACACCGCGCGACTTGATTGTGCTGAGCTTTGAGTGAAATATTTCCAATAAACAGTATTGAACGGTAGTGTGTGCTCAGTAGGGTGTCAATCAGTCGCCGGCCGGTCGCAAGTACTCGCGAGTCGCGGAGTCGCGCGGAGGCGCGTGGCGGGCGGCGTCGGCGGCGCGGCGGCTGTTTGCACAATATTGCACAGAGTAAACAAACAAGACGCCACTCCACAGTGAGCAGAAGACTCACAAGGGAAATCGTTCTGAAAACGTGTACTAAACTCACATATCAATTTTAAATAGGTCATGTAAACTTGAGCTCACTACTGTAGGTACTGAAGATACAAGACCATTTACTTATCCAAAGAAGAGCACTAATGAAAACACAAGTACTCACAGGATATGCAAGATCTGAGTTTCCCGTCCAGTTCTGATCTCATACGCATAGTAAGAACGAATAGCTATTGAATTTAGTTTGTCCTATCTCAGCTTGGTGTTGTATGTTGTATTGCACTCACAGCATGCTGCAACATACACTAATATAAAAAAGTAAAGGATAAAAAAACTTTTAATTTTTTACGATTTTTCAAATGGCCGTGTTTGTTAAAAATTATCGTATCGGAATCGCAAAAAAAAATACTTATTTTTTTTTCGTAGAATTAATGGCTACTTCTTGTAGAAAATTTATTGAAATTCGCAAAACCCGCCTTCTATTTAAAAATCATCTTCTGTGAAATCATTGGCTGAGATATCGACGATCAAAGAAAAAACGATCCTTTTCCATTCAAAGTCCGATATCTCAGCGAGATGTGGTCAAATCAAGATTTACAAAATAACAAATTGAAGCTGAATAAAGAAGGTATCCGATCTATGTAGAACTTACGTCGAAAAAAAAATCCAAGTCTGAAGACCAAAAAAAATAACGTTTTTTTTTCACGGTATTCGTAAGGATTGTGATATGCACATGATGATAAAAATGGCGTCTTAATATCTCAAAACTAGGGACTTCAAGCTACAAATTGCTTTTTATCTACTCCGATACGATACGATTTTTAACAAACATACGGCCATTTGAAAAATCGTTAAAAATTTGGATTTTTTATTTGATCCCTTAATTTTTGCCATTAGTGTAGTTCTACGGACATAACGTTTGTTGTTGTCGAGCGTGTGACGGTGGGCCTGCCGCACAATGTCGCCGCGGGGCCCCGCCGCGCCGCGCGCCACCGCTATCAAAGGGCAGCACTAATGCCATTAAACCGATCCTAATGATCGTTATACGTCAATATTCATAAAGAGCACATTGATTGGCGCGCGGTTTATTGACGCAAGGATTTGTTTGCAAACCCCTTCCGCTTTATTTCTCAAATTACAATTATATCGACAAAAGGGTATTGGTAGGTACTTACTATTAATTAACATTGTTTTTATGCAAGTGGTTTTTAGTGACAGAATATTGCGAAATATTTGATTCGTCTATAGTTTAGTCAGTCACAAGTGTCACAACTAGATTCAACCTAGTCACGACTAGGTTCGGACTAGTCACTAAAAGCTTCAGGCTTGTCATGACTAAACTCCGGTTAGTCAAATAAACAAACTAAGGGCCGATTTCACCAATTCTAAACGCCCAGTTTTCGACGTTTAATCTCGCTTAAACGCGTTTAGCCGCTGTCATAAAGCTGAAGAATTTGTTGGTTTGTTTGGTTGAACGCGCTAATCTCAGGAACTACTGGATCGAATTGAAAACACACTTTTCTGTTGAATATTCTATTTGTAGGCTATGAAACATCACGCTGCGACCAACAGAAGCGAAGCATCAATGAAAAATGAGAAAAACGGGGAAAAAATCCTTTTGAGAGCTTCAGTTGCTTGCGCTGCGTAAACGGTTAAAGTTACGCAAAAATTATGTATGACGGAATTGTTCTTCTTTAAAAGTTCTAAAAAAAGTCCGCGACAGCATATGTCTATCTTTTAAGGTTAACTCACTATAATCTTTTTTACGTTTTTTATTTATTACGCAAAGCTTAGTTCAGTAAAACTTGGTTTATAGAGAAAATTGTTAAATCGGCCCTAAAGGACATGACCAGTGGGTCAATGGGCGCCTGCCTAGGTGTCATAATCAATGTGCAGCAAATGTTGTTTTATTTTTGCAATCTTTGTATTCTATATTTTACAGATAAAAAAGTTTTGAAACTGAGAAAAATAAAGGTAAGTTGTCACTAAATAACTTTACTTTTCGATTTGAGATGGCGCTAGGCGTTGTGGTTATCGAGTCTAAGAATGATTTTCTACTATTCGACACGCCATCGAGGCGCTATGTTTCTTTTCTATACCAACAAGGGGGCAAACGAGCATGCACGTTAAGTAATCACCGCCACGCACAGACATCCACAATACCAGGGCTATTGCTGATGCGTTGCCACCCTTTTCCCACCCCAAACCCTGGGCTTCTGGTTCTCTCACTCACTATTCGAAGCGCAGCAATATAATGCTGGTACTTCACGTTACTATTCTGTACGAGCGTGGTACCTTTCCGGTCGAGCCAACCCAGTTATCATCTCATCAAGAGCAAAGCAGATGAATCCTTTATGAATAGCAATGGTAAACAACATGGAAAAATTCACGAAGATAAAAATAATGAAGACAATTAATTTTCTCGTATTGATTCGGAGGCGGTACGAAGTTCGGTCAGCTAGTTATTTACTAAACACAGTTAAAATCATTAAAATAAAATATCAATTCAAAAATCTATTTGAATCTCTTTTTTTGTGAACCGATTTTAATGCTTTGATTCAAACCGATTGAAATATCGATTTTATGAAAACGATTGCTGCCCCTTTGGTCCCTACACGGTGTCCGCCACTACTGTCAGATACGTTATCAAAGAAACAAGACTCCTTTCTAGGCAGTGATTACTAAAAAACATAATGGTGTTCGATCTTAGAATTACACACATATGTCAGTAAAAACGTAACCTTACCTGTAGGCATGTGAAATAAAATTAATTATAAACTAGACCTAATAATATTCCTTGTCATTATAATTCACTTTATCGAAGTAACTTGTTCTTATTTTTATTATTCCCATACTGTGTGTAGGTTATTATGGCCACCGGATAATTATGGGTAACGAAACGTCATAATCAGGAAGTGCATTTATAAGAAAATCAGAAACAATTAACATACTGTATTTTCAGACATTTTAACCTGGGCTTTAGTCGGAATAGTATAATCATGATAAATTAGATCTTTATTTTCTAATTTATTGTAAAAATTGTTTACACATGTATATGATGTGCCCTGCACATGTCCCCGAATACGAAGGCAGGAATTGGTCATGTCCTTTAAATAATAAAACGATCACCGATCCATATGTTATATTATATAAAAGACCTTTAATAGTTTTTAGGGTTTTGTACACGAAGGGTCCAAACGGAGCTCTATTGCTGTCACTCACGTGTCCGACTGTCCGTCTGTCTGTCCGTTGTCTGGCACACAGGTTTTACAGCCAAACGGTTGGAGCTACAGTTTTCAAATTTTCACAGTATAAGCATCTTGTTGACCCAAAGTCATACAAATAGACAAAAATACATTTGGTATGGAGCCCTAAATGTGCGAAGTCTGACACGCACTTGGCGGGCTTGTTTATAGAACTCACAAAAAGCCAACTACCCCATAATAAAAATTACAGAACCTTTATTGAGATCAATAGAACCTAAAAACGCTAGCATATTCTATGTACCAGTTACGAGTTTTGAAACCAACCAAATTAGATTATCTTTAAAAAATACATAATATGTATGTTATGGCAACTTACCCACACAAATCCAGAAACAAACCGCACATTTAATAGCACTTACTATGTCCGGGTGTGTTTTCCCGGACAAAGTAAAAATATCAGTTAACCTACCTATTTATAAAAAGGGAACAAAACAGAACCTTACAATTATAGACCAATTGCACTCATACCTATACCTGCCAAAGTATCATAATAAATTCAACGTATTAAAACCTGAACAACATGGTTTCCAGATAGGCAAATTTACCACACTAGCTGCCAAGCTAATATTTTTTTTTTAAATATTCATAAAGGTGTTAATACTAGCGCAGTGTTCTTTGACATGAGCAAAGCGTTTGATTTTGTTGCTCATGATAAATTACTCAAAAAAAGCTTAAGCATATGGTATCGCGTTGTAGCTTAAATGGTTACAAAGCTATCTCTCAAACAGGCAACAATATGTGGAAATAACAAATATTAATGATGAAAACATAGAAAAAGCTTTTAAAATCAGAGTTCGCATAGTTTACAGTTGGAGTCCCACATGATAGTATTCTATTTCTTCTCTACATTAACGACTTACCTTTTTTTTCTGACGTTACAAATTACCACTAAGTTCGCAGATGACATTTCTCTTGTAATTCCACAAAAACCCTACGTTCTACGTTTAACAACTACAATGACGAGGTTAACAAAGAAGTCCTAAATATTATTAAATGGCTAGAGATTAATAATTTAAAAGTTAATATTGATAAGACAAGAGTAATTCACTTTTACAACAGGAAGCAATATAATTAAAAAATATGTTTTATCGTATAAAACAACACCATTATACAACCAGAAAGCATAACTATTCTTGGAATAACTTTAGACGGTTAGATCTCGTAAAATTACACGTAAATAAAATATGTAATAAAATAAACAGATCATACGTTCATGCTGTAGGGCGCCTTACAAGAATATCTAGCCAAAATAAGGCAATACAGGCGTATCATGGATAATATAATACCATATCGATTCAGAGAGTCAATAGAGTTTAACAGAGTTTTCAATCGCAATCTGTTACGTGGACTCATTAACGTCCCGTAAACCATTATTCAAGAAACTCAATTTATTAACAGCACCTCCATTTATATTTTTGAATCCAGCTTATTTGTTAAAACTCATCAGTACCTTTACAAATCGTTTGATGATTGTTGTAATTTTAATACCCATTACTCTAACAGCCTTCCTTTACCTACTATAAAAACTGATATAATATAAGAGAAATTGTTACCTACTCTATGTCAATTAGTTTTTTTTTTAAACGTTGCCCCACACTAGGAATTACTCCTGTATCGTGGGTGCGTTCACAAACATTTAACTTCACATACACAAGACACCCAGACCCGGAACAACTATCTGTAGGGCATACAAGTATTTCTTCCGTGCGGGGATCGAACCCACGACACGCAGCGCAGCAGCCGAACGCTCAACCACTACGCCAACCATTTCATTGTTCCGAAAATAACTGTAGGCTTGGTTAGTAGATAAATGTTTCTACTCAACTCAGGAACACTTTAGTTATAAGAATAGAAAATTAATATGATCTCATCTTCTTCATCGTCGTTCCCTTTCTGCTGAGGATTGCGATCACACACGACGCGGATCCAAGTTTGGTGGTCTTCTACAATGTGGACCGCTTGGTATATGATGCATCCACCTCCAACTTTCCGGTACTTGCCCTTGAGCGCGTTGTCCTTCCACCATGTAGTAATATGAGCCTTTCTAGACTGTGCCTAGGTGAGCGCATATTATGCCCGAATAAGCTCTTGGCATATTGCAGATAGCCGCTTAGTGATTTGAGTTCCTAACCCTAACCTAACCTAAACGCGGGTTATAGGGTTATAGGGTTCGAAAAGTTCCAACTGAAACTTCAAAATCGATTCGCCCTATTGGAAACCACAGTCAGCACTGTTGACGAGAAGGCCGATAAGGTGGTCAAAGCACTACGCGACGTGTCCCGCAGACTATTCCCGTCGCAGCGGAAAAATAAGGTGTCCAAACTTTCCTCGGAGACTCTCGGACTTATGAGGGAAAGACGAGAGTTGCCATCCACGGAGCTGTCTGCGTCGGATAAGAGGGCCTTAAACCTAAAAATTAGAAAGCTGACGCGACGCGACCTTCGGTGCTCCAACACCCGCGACATTAAGGTCGCGATTGAGCAGAACCGAGGGTCGAAAGTGTACGCTCAACAATTAGGGAGGCCCCATCTGACGAAACTAAGAACTGCGCATGGCAGATTCGTGACTTCAAGGTCCGAGATACTCGAGGAGGTCGAGGATTTCTACGGGGACCTATACTCAACGCGATTAGTGAATCCAGCAGACATAGAGCAGATGACCATCGAGCCGAGTTGACGTGTCACTACACGAAGGACATCCCAGAAGATGTCGACCAGTGCGAGATTAGGGCGGCTCTCGAACAGTTAAAGAACAACAAGGCACCTGGTAATGACGGAATAACGACAGAGCTCCTTAAAGCGGGTGGGGCTCCAGTCCTGAGAGAGCTAGCGAGTCTCTTCAACTCCGTCATCCAAGAAGGTTCAACGCCTAAGGCGTGGAGCGGAGGTGCGGTGGTTTTGTTCTTCAAAAAAGGTGACAAAACCTTGCTGAAGAACTATAGACCCATCTCACTTCTGAGCCATGTCTACAAGCTGTTCTCGAGGCTCGTCACGAACCGTCTCGCCAGGAGACTTGACGAGTTCCAGCCACCAGTACAAGCTGGTTTTCGAAAAGGCTTCAGTACCGTGGACCACATCCATACTGTTCGGCAAATTATACAGAAGACCGAGGAGTACAACCAGCCGCTGTGTATGGCATTTGTGGACTACGATAAAGCCTTCGACTCCATTGAAATATGGGCAGTTCTGGACTCCCTGCAACGATGTCGTATCGACTGGCGTTACATAGAAGTGTTGAGATGTCTGTACGACGCTGCCACAATGACTGTCCAAATCCAAGATCAGAAAACCAACCATATCCAACTGCTCAGAGGGGTGAGACAGGGGGATGTGATATCCCCGAAACTGTTCACCAACGCGCTGGAGGACGTCTTCAAGACGCTGGATTGGACTGGACAGGGTATCAACGTGAACGGCGAGTACCTCTCACACCTTCGCTTTGCAGATGACATCGTCATAATGGCAGAGACGGCGGAACAGTTAAGCCTGATGCTGCACAGCCTAAATGGAGCCTCGCGGCGGGTTGGCCTCGAGATGAATTTGGACAAGACGAAAGTCATATACAATTCACATGTCAAACCGAGTCCAATCCGCATCGAAGGGTCGCTTCTCGAAGTTGTGAAGGAGTATGTCTACCTAGGGCAAGTCATCCAGCTCGGTAGACATAACTTTGAGAAAGAAGTTGACAGAAGGATCCGGCTGGGTTGGGCAGCGTTTGGAAAACTTCGTCAGGTCTTCTCGTCCCCTATCCCATAATGTTTGAAGACTAAGGTTTTCAACCAGTGCGTCCTGCCCGTTATGACATACGGTGCCGAAACGTGGACACTGACGATCGGGCTGGTTCACAAATTCAAGGTCGCTTTGTGCGCTATGGAGCGAGCTATGTTAGGAGTTTCTTTGAAGGATAAAATCAAGAATGAAGTTGTCGGGAAAAGAACCGGAGTAACCAACGTAGCTTGCAGAATAAACAAACTGAAGTGGCAGTGGGCTGGTCATGTTTGTCGAAGGACCGATGCCCGATGGCCGATGGAGCAGACAAGTCCTGGAGTGGAGACCACGTATCGGCAAGCGTAGTGTGAGACGCCCCCCAGCTAGATGGACCGACGACTTTAAGAAGGTGGCTGGGATAGAATAGATGCGGAAGGCGGAGGACAGGGTGTTGTGGCGCAGCCTGGGAGAGTCCTATGTCCAGCAGTGGACTGCGATAGGCTGAGTTGATTGATTGAAGTATTAATAAGTAGGTATTTTACGTTTTAAGTTTAAGTTTTGCGTACTAGCAATCAATAGCAATAATTATCAATATGAGAACACTATTTTTATTGTAACCTAAACATTCTTGTACTATCTATTTACCCATAAGCAGCAAATAAATTATTTAGATTTTTTCGTGAAGCTTTACACCTTATCCAGTATAGCTTCGGATAAATTACGACTAGCTTCGGATTAGTCACAACTAGCTACGGATTAGTCACAACTAGCTTCGGATCAGTCACGACTAGCTTCGGATTAGTCGCGACCAGCTTCAGATTAGTCACGACTAGTTTCGGATTAGTCACGACTAGCTTCGGATTAGTTACGACTAGCTTCGAATTAGTCACGACTAGCTTCGGATTAGTCGCGACTAGCTTCAGATTAGTCACGACTAATTTCGGATTAGTCACGACTAGCTTCGGATTAGTCGCGACTAGCTTAAGATTAGTCACGACTAGTTTCGGATTAGTCACGACTAGGTTCAGATTAGTTACGAATAGCTTCGGATTAGTCACGACTAGCTTCAGATTAGTTACGACAAGCTTCGTATTAGTCACAACTAGCTTTAGACCAATCATGACTTTAATTAATTCACACTAAAGAAGTAAAATCAAAGCGTCTTACAAAATAAAAATGGCAATGAAAAGCAAATAAGTATTGTAAAACTCAATGCCTACGCAACTAATAATGTAGGGTTGACAGTTGACACGTTCAACCGTCTTAGTTTTTAATTTGTCCGGGCTTCGATGCGGGTGGATCGGGGGGGCGGGGTAATCCCGGCCGGCAATAAGCCCGGATCAACCGCTCTAATGAAAACTGTCGTCGACAAACAAGCCCGATAGATGTCGCCGCTAAATTAAACTATTTCGCGAATACATTAACTGAGCCCGCTCGCCGCTCGGACATGCGCCTCCTACTCAATTAGACATTATTACTTCCAGCCCGTCTCACATGTTGCTCCGCACATTTTGCTCCGCACATTTTAAAAATACTTTAAAAACTTTTAAGCTTGTATTTTAAACTCATTGCTATTCCTCATTTTTTTTGTGAGAGTGATTCTTTTCGAATTTCTGTACTGATTCATTTTCAGTTATGTGCATTATTAATAATAAATTAATAACTAAATCATTCATTACAATGGAATAAAATCTATAATGATCAATAACCGCTCTTTAATCGATCCGCAAATACAACACAATTCATTTTGTTACTTGTAAGAGTAAATAGGGTTCTCGGAACGACTTCTAATTTGCATATAAAATCTGTCCGCTCCCTCACATCGGGGAAACATCGGAAGCTTATAAAAATGTTTTGTGTGACATCACGCCGACGTGACATGCGCCGACGTGATGCCAGATCATGGAGAGATAACCCTCGACGCGCGACAATGGTCGCGGCGCGGCGCGGCGTTGCTGTAATTAAAACGCGGCGAAGCGCGAGCTGCCCTCAACGTCACACACACACGCGCCAGACACTTACTTACCACTCGTTATCATCGCCTCACAGCTCACAATTTTCTCTCAATTTTACTTATCAAACATTTAAATAACATTATTAACTTTCGATAGATTGCAGTTTACCCACTCGACACGATTCTTTATGAAACAGCATGTTGGTTTGCCCATTGTGGGTGCTAGGTCCGATGACTTGACTTCCAACAGACAACGTTGAACGATTTTTTTAATAATTCTAACGAGCCCACTCTAGATCTCGACCTAGTCTGATGGTGAGAGATGGATGAGATCTACGATGGACCGAGCGAGCCAAAGTTGCCTGTTCAGTGTTGCGCTAAAGGCTAGCTGGTGGCCATTGTAGTAGGTGGTTGATGAATGTGGAGGATAAGCGCTTACTTCGACTAGTCGGTATACTCGTATCAATCGCCAGGTCTGCTAGGAGCTTGTTACCAGCTCTTGTATAATATGAGGATAACATGCAAATTGCTGATTAACAGGGAATTTCACCTGCACTCCACGTAAGAGATGTTGCCAGAAAAATATTTAGAATCAAGTTAAGTTCCTTTATTTATTTTTTTAAATAAATCGATTCTTCTTGTATTTTTTTATTTACCAAATCCGTCTACGAATACTGTTTGTAGTAGTTAAGTTAGTAGTAATATACTAATCCATAACTAACAATTTTATAAATGTGAAAGTAAGTCCGTCTGTCTATCTGATAGTAACCTCTTCACGTCTTAGGCTCTAGACAGATGGACTCCATTTCCACTGCACTCTCGCCGCAAATTTGTAGTTTGATTGCAGTTAGCCCAATTATAAGACATTATAGTTGTATGTGTGTGGTTACATTAATGTCAACTTGTGACCATTCGTCATCAATTAGAGGTTTTATAAACGTTAAATAACTAATTAAGTATTTAGTTGTATATGTATAGACGACGAGAGTATTATAGACGTGTAAGTTATAACTGTGCTGTGAATAACTGTGTTGTTTTTGTACGCGAGACGCCATTAAAAGTTTAAATTGTAAAGTGGTATTGTTTATTATATAAACGAAACTACAAATATTAACTCTGACTACTACCTATGTTAAGTGTAGTTCTACTGGGGATCTTAGTTTTTCGATAATGTTTGTACGTATGTTGCAAAGTTATTAACGCCCTCCTGAAATTTTTGATATTTCACTATTGTTGTTTGTTTATTTAAAATATATTTTCCTTTAAAAGTTGTATCCATCTTGGTGTAGTTAAGAGATGACAGTTAAACGACGCTTACTGGACTTATGGTCATATAAACGTTGGCCTTAAGACCTTAAGACCAAGACATGCGCGCCATTACGTTTGACTTTAGAGTTCCTTAATTAAAAATGAAAATCATTGTTTTATTGATCTCTTACTCACTATACAGTGTGTAAAGGTGGTGTAAGAACAGTGATATCGTGTAAAAAAAATAAAAATAAAAAAAAATAAAGAAAAGCCTTTTATTTCTTACAGCTTATAAAACAAGAAATTAGGTTAAATTAAGTTAGTTTACTTACAATTAATAGTTTTGTTAGTAATAAAGTTTTGTTCCTAAATTTACTTGTGTTAGTTTTTCCTTAATTCTATACTATTACATTATTATTCTTCATTCTGTAAGAACTCCTCTGTAGGTGAAGGCCTCCTCCAAAGATAGCCAGTCCTCTCTAGATTGGGCTACTTGAATCCAGTTGGGGCCAGCTGTTTTTTTGATGTCATCTTCCCAACTAGTTGCAGGTCTACCTCTCTTTCTTTTTCCCTGTGGACCCGCCCATGTGGTCACGGTTTTCGTCCATCTCTTGTCACGTAAACGTGCCACATGTCCGGCCCACCTCCATTTTAGTGACTGAGCGTGTTCTAGTCCATCCCTTACCTTGGTTATGTTTCTAATTTTGGTGTGCCTTATTTTTTGCATCTTTCTAATGTTCAACATACTGCGTTCTACACCCCGCTGACATGCAATTACTTTATCCTTTGTTTTTTTGTTAAATTTCCATGTTTGGCAAGCATACGTGAGGCACGGTATTAGGCACGAGTTTAGTACTTTAGTTTTAATTTTGATCGGCATGCTGCTTTTGAATATGTCCTTCAGTGCCCAGTATTTGTTCCAAGTAAGCTGTGTCCTGCGTTCTACTTCTTGATAGTTACTATTGTGGTGTAAGCTAATTTGTTTGCCCAGGTATATGTAGCTGTCTGTATATATGAGAGGCTCGTTACCAACGTATACTGTTTTCTTATCACTGTTAGTCATCAGCATTGTTTTGGACAAGTTCATTTCCAAACCTACTAGCTTACTAGCATCATTTAGTGATTCTATCATATATTGGATTTCTTTTCCTGTTTCAGATAATAGGACCAAGTCGTCTGCGAACCTTAGGTGGCTTAGGTAGGCATCTTTAACCTTAATACCCCGACCTTTCCAATTGAGTTGACCAATGATTGATTCCAGTGTTGCTAGAAACAGCAATGGTGAAAGAGGGTCGCCCTGTCTTACACCTCTTTTTATCGGGAACCAAGGCCCAACTGTCTCTAGTTTGATTCTGCTCTTGCTGTTATTATATATACTCTTGATTACAGAAATGTATTCTTTTTCTACACCTTGCGTTGTTAGGCTTTCCCATATGTTTTTATGTGATACGCAATCAAATGCTTTACTGTAATCGATGTACGCAATGTAGAGTGGTCTTTTTTTCTCGCGGTATTTCTCAATCAGAAGTTCCAATGTGTGTATGTGATCGATCGTTGAGTATCCCTTTCTAAACCCGGCTTGCTCGACAGGTTGACGCGCTTCTAGTGTAGGGTATATTCTCTTATTTACTATTGAAGAGAAGAGCTTGTAGATGGTGGGTAGCAAGCTTATTGGCCTGTAGTTACCTATATCATTGGGGTCACCTTTTTTGTAGATAAGGATAATGTCCGATTCTGACCACTGGGTGGGTGTTTCTCCAGTTTTAAGAATGAGATTAAACAGTTCCGTCAGGTGAACTATAAGAGTTGCTGAATCGGTTTTTAGTATCTCATTTGTGATACCATCAGATCCTGGGCTTTTCCCTGGTTTAAGAGTTTTTGTTGCTGTTATTACTTCGCTTATTTCAATCTGAGGTATAGGTGTATTTCTATTGTTGGGACTTAGATATTGATCTCTTACATCCGTGCTTGTTGTTTCTCTGGTGCTGTATAATTTTTTATAAAATTGTGTCGCTACATTGATGATGTCTTTACGGTTGTTGTGTGTTTTTTTGCCCTGTTTCAAACCTTCGATCCATGCTATATGTGTTCGCAGTTCTTTGTAAGCTTTCTTTGTGCCTCCAGTTTGAATTATGTGTTTTTCTATAGTGTTATATCTGTGGTTTGAGTAATCATTCCTAATATACTTACTTATGAGCTTGTAAAGGGCAGAGATCTCATTTTTAATTGCTCTTGATTTGGGTTTTGCCTTCTGACGTTCCTTTCGTCTCTCCATAAGCTGTAGCGTGCGCTCTGACAGAATTTTATGTGCTTTTTGTTCTTTATTTTTGTTTTGAATTGCTTGCAGGCTTCTGGTGATGTCTTTGACAATATTGTCGTAACAGCTTTGGACTGTTTTAGTTAACGGTGCTTTCAGTATCTCTTTTATGCACTCATTGAATTGAGAAATATCGTCTTCGTTCGTTATTATTTTCTTTTGATGGTTATTGTACTTTGCTCGGCTTTTCTTTGATTGTGCATGTGATATCGTTGCTCTAACGGGCCTGTGGTCTGAGGGGAAGTTTATATTCAGTACTTCAATATTTTGAAATAACTGGGGACGGTTTGATAGAACAAGGTCGATTTCATTTTTGTATTTTTTATCAGGAGAGAGCCATGTCCATCTGTTTTTTAATTTTTTCTTATAAAATGTGTTTACTATTGATAGTTTGTTTTCCATAGCAAATTCTATCAGACGCTGTCCCCTTTCATTCCTTTCGCCATATCCGTTCGGTTTCGTGACTAGATATTCCTCCTTTTTTGGTTTACCAATTTTCGCATTCCAGTCTCCCATGAGTATGAAGTCTTTATATGATATATCAATCGCTTTGTTTAGAGTACAGTAGAAATTGTCAATCTCGTCTTTGTTAGCTTTTTCCGTAGGGGCATAAATTTGTATAATTGACAACCGCGTATCTTTGAAAACCAAGTTTAAAATAGCGACTCTTTCCGATAGGCCAATGAAGCTCTCTATGTTGCTTTTGTGGCATTTTTTTATTAAAAAGCCTACACCATACAAGCCAGGCGTTTGTCCCGTGTAGCATAATATAAAATTGTCATACTCTTCTATTCTGTCTCCCATACGCCTAGTTTCAGACAGCCCTATTATGTCGTATTTAGTCTAGTGATATCGTGTAAATTAAATCAATTTAACATAAAAAAAATTCAGCAACCCGTGACAAAATGTATGGAGCATCTCGGTTTTCGCGGTTTCGTGGTTGGTTCCACAGTGAAAAAAACTGAAGTAATTTTCATACTGGCAGCATTCGTTCTTAAAACTGTTCTAGGGTCTCTAGGCAGAACGTTAGCACGTCTATTGTTTATGTTTACGCTCAAAGATGTTATGGCTTGATGAGAAATATTAAAATCCATAGCCTATTTTTTAAAGTCTTCACAGAATTCGCTATCTCTGTCATCATCATCAATTTCGCTTGAAGTTTGTATATGTTTTATCACTGATTACTCGTTCAGACAGGTCTAAATAATCAATATCAGAGTCATCTGAATATAAAAATGAATTTGTTTAAAAATTGTGTCAAAATTCTGTATAATGAATATTACTTCTATGGCACTGTCTGAAAAATTAACTTACTTTTTACGGGTAAGCAGTTTTTTTCCTGTTAGGAACCACTTTCTCTACAAACAGAATCTTTACATGCCGAAGTTCCCATAATTTGGTCGACTTATATATCATAAATAAAATAAAACGTAAAAAAAAAAAAAGTTCGTTGAATCACCAAAAGTAAATTTACATGTACATCATCTGCCTAGCCTTTTTCCCAACTATCTTGGGGTCGGCTTCCAGTCTAACCGGATGCAGCTGAATACCAGTACTTTACATGGAGCGACTGCCTATCTGACCTCCACAACCCAGTTACTGGGTAATACGATACCCTTTGGTAAGACTGGATGTCAGACTTTCGGGCTAAATAAATAAATAAAATAAATAGTAAATTTACATGTACATAAATGTAAATAACGTAACTAAACGTTACGTAATAATCGTACGTTAATTATGGATTAATTATAATTTTATAATTAATAATTTATCATCATCATCATTATCAGCCTTTTAATATCTCCACTGATGACTTTAGATTACGGCCCAGGCCCACACGTAATCTAAATCCACCACGCGGACTCAGTGCGGGTTGGTGGATGTCACATGACTTCGAATTTATTTTTTATTAATAATTATTTTGTTAAAATTATAAACGTAACGTAACGTAACTTAGATGTACATAACGATTTGTGTTTAGTCATCCCAGTACTATCTAATGAATACATTGTAAAATATAATGTTTGTACGGAACTATTTTGTATTCAAGTGATCCTTGGTCAACTTGGGTATTTAGTTGTGTACACGTTAATTTGACGTACACAATATGAATTAATAGTCACACGACTAAAACGTAGTGTTATCGTCACATTACACCAAAATCGTCGTATACGTGTTTCAAGTTGAACTACTATAAAACAAATCATATTTATCATGTAAATGTTATATAGTGGTTTTTCAAACTATGATATTGTCTTCCAAAAACCTTATAAAAAACTAAAAAGTTTATACGACCAAAAGTGATGTCGAGTAAACGTTGTGGCCGAAACCTTTTAATAACGTCGCATAATATAGTTGTGTAGGCGTTTAGTCAACGACGTTTACATTATGACTTATTAGTCACACGACTAAACTGACACAAGAAGTTAGCTCAGTACCACTATAAAACTGCTATATATAACTAAAAGTCGTATAGATTTCGGACTATAAGACGTTTATGCTTGTTGGGTATGTTTCCTTGGAATCAATTTCGACTTTCACGCGGGCGAAGCCGCAGGCCGAAGCTAGATATCATCATATTCACGTAAATGCAAACATAAGAGATAAATGTTTTTCTTATTCTTAGGGTTCCGAATATTCTAATGAAAAAAACCAGCCAAATGCGTGTCGGGCCACGTGCAGTGTAGGGTTCCGTATAGTCACCCGTTTTAACATGCGGACTTAGAAGGGGGCTTTATGTTTATTCAATTCCAATTTCAATAGCTTTTCTATCCTGAGATTACTCTTGTGATAGTTAAATGAGTGTTATTATTAACATATATATAATATGTCTTGTAGTTCAGCGTGGCTCTTGGCAAAGGCCTCCGCCAACGATTTCCACTATCTCCTGTCTTTTGCAACCCTCCTCCAGTTTGGACTTGCTGTGAGTTTAAGTTCATCCTCCCATCTTAACATCAATCAAAACAATAAAATAAATAAAAATCAATTAAAATTTGTAATCAAATTCAATAAATATTAAAATCAAATTTAAAGACTGTGTAATGGCGCGTTGATCAACTCTCTGGTCATGGCATGCTAAGACAGACCCCAGAGGTCTAATGGTGTGCCTTGTAAAGTTTTGTAACAAGAAACTTGTTTTGATGAATAAATAAATAAAATAATCTTTTGCGCTGTCGACCTCTGTTTCTTTTTCCATTTCTAGGGTAGGTACCATTCGATAAGGATTTTGCTCCATTTATCCTGAGGGCTCCGTAACATGTGACCCGCATCACTTCATTTGGTCTATCTTAGTGAGGACGTCTATCACTCTTGTCCTAGCTCTTATATCTCTTAGTTGACAATTACTCGTAAACTAACAGAGCTTACTTAGCCATGATAGTTTTCCATTAAAGTTCGTTGTATATATATACTACCATCACGATTTTTTTCAGATTTTTCAAGCCAAAATTTTTGCTTTTAATTAGGGGGGGGGCGGGAGACGTTCGACTCGAACAAAAAATATCACTTTAAAGTTTAATATTTCGCAATAATTTGGAAAGCCCTATCCGCACTATAGGATAGGTGACCTATCTCCGAAAGTATTCGGTCTAAAATTTTAAAACCAATATAGAAAATAGTTCTTTATCTACAGGTTACAGAAAAAAATAAAATAACCGATCGGAACCAATTGCGTGCGAGTCCGACTCGCACTTGGCAGGTTTTTTTTACTTGATTGTCCACTCTGGGTCCAAGCGACGATGAAAGATGAGCATTTCACTTTTCCACTTTATTTGAACATTTCCATGAAACGATGACCAAACTTCCATTATCTCGCAAGCTTACATTAATTCCCACATATTCCACACTGTTGAATTCAGTGGATTTCATTTGGTGCAAAGTATTGTGTGTTTTTTCCTTCAAACGTGAATGTTTTACTTTCCTAGCCGTACAGAAACATAAAAAAGTTCAATTCGCCACAAACCGTAGAGATCGGTGTCGCCACCAGTTAATCAACAGATAGTTCGTGATCCCAGTCGCAATGCGCACGTATGCAATAAATCTGCGCAGGGCCGCCGCTCACACCGGTGCAACGATCCTACGCGCGCACCCACTCACACCGACGCACACGTGTTTATAGACATCGAACTGCAACATCCCGTGATGTTATCAGTTCTATAGAAACGGTCGCGACTCACGGCTCATAGAGACGTGCACCTGTGTCTTTGTGTGTCCTCCTAAATCATATTGCGTTGCAGGAACCCTTTGCCCGATTCTCCACGGACGCCACGCTCCGAAGCAGCTCCGGCAACGAACATTGTTCTATGATTTATGTGGGACGCGGAGCTGATACAACGCTACAAAGGTGTTGGAAATAAGTTCACGGTGTTAATTAGCTACAAGAAACACCAATCTGTAGGAGCGGCACGACTCCACTCGATTTGTATTTAGAATGAATCTGAGCTCATCCCGGAACAGAACCCGACTAAGTATTGGAAGCACTGACGTCTTATTAACCTACTTATTACTAAATACTTAGAATCCATTAATTATGCAGTGTGGTGAGCTTGCACGATCACCATCATGCTAATTTATATCTCAGAATAGTTTATCTTAACACTGCTGGAATCTCAGTCCTCTGCGAGTCTCTTCGAGTTGAGTACCTATATGTGCTCAGGTGGTATGTAGCGCGCACGCAAGCGACGTGCGCTTGCAGGGTACCGGTCGCAGGGCGCTGCACGGTCTTTCACAACTCATCAATATTAGGTCTGATCTGCGTTTTAGATGCACTGACGCACGCGCCGCGCTCCGCTCGCCGCAGCCTCCCTCCTCTCATTGATATTCTTGTTTGTCAAATCAATCGTCCAGGTACTTACCATACCTACTTTTTGACACTCTGACGCTCTAATGTTTCGAAGTTTCGGGTTTGTATACTCCTCTTACGGCCTCCATTACGATTCAAAACCATGTAAACTCAAACTTTAGAATTTGTATATTCATTCTAACTGATTGACTTTGACTGAGAGATTTATCAAGTCCAGCGCTTCGCTCTTTTAACTTTAAGGCTCAATTACACCTTCCGATTTCAAGGGACCCAATTTAGGAAACAGGAAGGTGTAATAGCAGTTAGAATTGCTCGCTTCATACTTCCTAGTTAGATCGTTCCTAAATTGGGTCCCTTGAAATCGGAAGGTGTAATTGAGCCTTTAAATTAAACTGTTGAGTCTGTCAGTCAGCACCTTCAAGAGCTGGCATTGACCCGCGTCGGCGGATCATTCTGCCCTGAGCCTTTAGACAAAATACTTTTCTGTTAACGTTAACGCTAACGCTTCGTGCAAAATGTATGGCAAAGACATTACTGGGCGTGAGTCACGTGACAGTTCTCTGTCTAACGCTTCGTGCAAAATGTCGTTGCCATACATTTTGCAAGAAGTGTTAGCGATAACGTTACCAGAAAAGTATTTTGTCTAACGCTAACCCTCCTGACCGAGCAAGCGGCAGTGCGCGGCGCGCTATGCTGATATTACCCGGAATTATTCACGAATTAGTTTGTGCACAATTTAGTTCACCTACTTACGGGTCCCTCTTATCATGTATCGAGCTTGCGTAGGGACCACTACTTATGGACTATTGAATATATACAAATACACTTTTTAAATAATTTTATTTTTATAAATAGCATCAGTAGTTGAAATTTCAACAAGAATAAAATTTTTCAGCATCTCCGCTTTAAAAAAAAGAACCAACCAAGTGCGAGTCGGAGTCGCGCAACAAGAGTTCCGTACCATCATACTAATATTATAAATGTGAATGTAAGTTTGTTTGTTACGCTTAATGGAGCAGTGGTGCCCCAGTGGTATTGGCTGCGACTTACAAGTTGTAGGTCGTGAGTTCAAACCCAGGCAGGCTTTTTACTTTGTGTAAATTATTTCATCACCACTGCTCTCAAAACGGTGAAGGAAAACATCGTAAGGAAACCGGCATGTCCTAGATCCAAAAATTCGAAGACATGTGACGTCCACCAACCCGCATTAGGCCCGCGTGGTGGATACGGCCCATACCCTCTCATAGAGAGGAGGCCTGTGCCCCAGCAGTGAGGACATTAAAAGGCTGCTGATGATGCTGATGATACGCGCAAATTCTATTTTCGGTTGTGGAGGTCAGATCGGCAGTCGCTCCATGTAAAATACTGGTTTTCAGCTGCATCCGGTTAGACTGGAAGCCGACCCCAAGATAGTTAAGAAAAGGCGCGGGCAGATTGATTTTTGTTTATTTATTTTGCTAGTCTTTTCTTATTTAATATAGGTGCAAATTCTATTTTTATGTATGATAATGCGCGGCCATTTCTCGCGGCCCAGATTTTAATCCCATAGAAAATGCATGGGTCGTGCTCGGGAGATGCGTTTGACAACACTCTCTAGCTCCAGTTACCTTACACGAGGTTAAGAGTGTGCTAGCGGATGAATACTCAAATGACCCGGATTTTTTGAGGACCAGTGTGTGATGCCACTAACTGCTGATGACTGCTTCTTCTTCTTTTTAACCGACTACAAAAAGAGGAGGTTCTCAATTCGTCTGTATGTTTTTTTTTTGGTGTGGTCCCATATAAATTTTATCGAAATTGATTCAGCACTTTTAAAAAAATCAACGTAAACAAAAAATATGTATACACAGAAGACGTTTGTTATCTATTCGTGCATAACTTCCGAAATTAAAGTTAGTTTGCAATTTGTAGAAGTCGGTTGTATTTTTTGAAAAAAGTTTTTTATTTTCGTATCGATTTTGACTCAAACTTTGTCTGACCAGACCTGTGTAGCCACCTGTGTAACTTTGTCTGACCAGACCTGTGTAGCCACCTGTGTAACTTTGTCTGACCAGACCTGTGTAGCCACCTGTGTAACTTTGTCTGACCAGACCTTTGTAGCCACCTGTGTAACTTTGTCTGACCAGACCTGTGTAGCCACCTGTGTAACTTTGTCTGACCAGACCTGTGTAGCCACCTGTGTAACTTTGTCTGACCAGACCTGTGTAGCCACCTGTGTAACTTTGTCTGACCAGACCTGTGTAGCCACCTGTGTAATTTTGTCTGACCAGACCTGTGTAACTTTGTCTGACCAGACCTGTGTAGCCACCTGTGTAACTTTGTCTGACCAGACCTGTGTAGCCACCTGTGTAACTTTGTCTGACCAGACCTTTGTAGCCACCTGTGTAACTTTGTCATTGGCTTCGTTTTAATCATTCAAGGAGCAGGTGGTTGTGCATGCTGAGCAGGCAAGGCAGTGTTAGTTATAGTCTGGGATGGGTCAAGGATATCCCAATTGGCCAGATTATTTCTACAGCGACCAACCTGGGTCTGCAATCAGTTAAGAGATTTCCAGATTGGGCACTGCAGTTACTGTCCAGGCGGCAGATACTTGAAAAGAGACTTATTTGGAACTTTTAAGTTATTTCTTGTAGTCGAGTTTTTTGAAAATTTTCACTTTTTTATTTCCAACATTTTTGTGATGTATATTTTCTGAATTGTATCTTCACAAAAAAAAAGTGAGAATGTTTGCTAAACTTTAAATCATTAAAAATCCTAAATGATCACTCAAAATAAATAAAATATTTGAGAAACCTACGAGACGATTTTCAAAGACCTATTCAATGATACCGTACTTTACATACATAGTTCATCTACTTTATTTTTTTCTTTTCCATAATATACCGTCTGATTGTCGCCATATTTCATACTGTCTTTGATGATACTCACTTGGAACAAACATACATAAATACGAGTAGGCTGATAAACACATAACCCTCCTTTGCATAGCGCAGTTGGGCAAAAAAGGTCTTGTTTATGATAATCTTAGAAACTACTTAGATACATTATGTGTCTATCACGAGAAACTAATTCGAAGAAATATTTTTCTAACATTCTACTTCCAATTTATTTGTCAATTTGATTTACCAACAGGACATATTGCAGATTATCACGCCATCAACTATAAAGATCAGTTTCGAGAATGGCATTGTTTACAACGTTGAGAGATTACAGTTATTACAGAAATAAATGGCTATGTCATCGGCACATGGAGGGTGCGCAGATTCGGGGAAGCCACGACCTTCAGGTGAGCAGTAAAAAACGCGAAGATCCCACAGCTACCTGTCACAGTCAGTAGCTCCCGGGGCACACGGTACCTGGCGCTCTGCTAGGCTCCTCGCCGTCACTACACGTGTTATCTGATGTTATCTATAATGTTTTTTACAAAGATATGTATCAACTACAGTTGGATAGTTTTTGTGCACGTTTTATAGCGTGACTGATCTGTGGGCAGCGTCCGGGAGTGTGACTCTACATACTTTTAAATTATGATAAATTAAACTGATGGTTTGTCATCAGTTCATTTGAAGTCGCCAGTCTATCTATCGTTGAGTTTATTTTTATTTTCTCATCTAAACAAAAGTGTCCCACTCGCGTGTGAGCGTGCGGGACAGCGGACAGCCCGCAGGCAGCACCGCACTGGCACCGCGGCACCGCGGCGGACGCACAAAGCACGCGCACAATAGCTGACCCGACCTCGTCTCACGCTACCTCAAAAAATCAACGAATTATGTTTTAGGAAAAAAGCAGCTGGAAATATGTGACAGGAGCAATTTCTTTTAGTTCTCCATATAAAGGATCGCAGCGTGATATATGGCGGATAGTCGCCGTGATTTATATCCACTACCGCGCACTTCGTAACGTGCGATGAGCCTCGTGACAGTGGCTCAATAGCGGACACTGGAGAACTTCTCAGGTCCCGCGTGGCACTCAGGTGCTCCGTGCCGCACCACGACATAGAATATACCCACTATGACTAACTCATCGTTAAGCTCAAAACCGATGTTCAAGAGCAAATTATTTGATTTTTTCACTTAATTTGCTCTTGTGAACGATAATCTTGCTCCATCTTAGACATCATCTCTTATCATCAGGTGAGATAATGGTCAAATGCGAGCCTATCAGTGCTATATAGTATACATAATATTATTACTTACTTATTCAGTTAGAAGTCTCGTAAGTGCAGCAGATAAGATTAGTAATGCGTGGCAGGTTTACGGCGTCATCATTCGGCAATAACTTGCAGTGCACAGCGATCAGACGTAATCACCGGCGTCGCACACATGTCCGTCCGTCACGGCGCTGTACATACAGACGTACATACGCACACACGATATACAGCGTGTTATGATTAGGCGGGATCCAGTAAATCAATGTTGTCTTACGTATTGCTCATCTCGATCTCTGATTACATTGGCGGAGTATGTTCATAGAGTGGTTAATGTTCTCCAGGCCCGGTGGTTACAGGCGGTGGTGGATTCATTATAATTATTATATAACATTTGGAAAGTTTCCTGTCTGTTTATAATAAGCTCAGTGGAATATGATAACAAGAAAAACCGGCCGAGTGCGTTTCTTGCCACGTGCAGGACAGGGTCGGCTTTATGTTTATTACTATGAACATATTCAAACGTTTAAAAACGGGCCCTCTTCTGAAGGGGCTAGAAAAGAAAATACACTAAAAATTTAAAAATAACTTTTTTTGATTTCGGAAGTCGGTGTTTGTACTTTATTTCTTCGTTATTTGACACCGACTTCCGAAATTAACTGTATTTTCCAATTTTTAGTGTAAGTACTTATTATCTTTTTTGGGAGTCAGTTGTATTTTTTGTTAAAAAAAAAGTTTTTTATTTTTCAACTTTTTACCCCAGAACTAAAACTAAATCACACTAATATTATAAAGGCGAAAGTTTGTGAGTGTGTATGTTTGTTACTTCTTCACGCTTAAATGGCTGGACTGTTTTGCTACATTTTATTCTAGTCTACGCGGGTGAAACCGCGGGGCGCAGCTAGTATTAAATAAATTTACGCCCGAATTGATAACCCCAATAACTTGGAACATGGAATTTGAACATACTCGTAATTGGAAGACACCAAAACGTCATCTATGTATACATTTTTTTTTATTTTTGATGTTTATTTCAAAAAACTTTAAAGCAATTTCGATAAAATTTATATGGAACCACTCGGAAACGGTCCACAACCGACAGAAAAAATCGGTGTACATACACAAAAAAAATAAACAGTCGAACATAAAAAGAGGAGGCTCCTTTCCTTCTTTATTGCACTGAATCTTTCAATGTTTAAGCGCTTATTTTTGGGGCATCTATGACCACCCGGTTTGGAATAAACAACTTCATCTGAGTAATTTTTGAAGCGCGTTGGGCATTTTTGAGATGGAAAAAACTACTGAACTCGCGCGCCACTAGTTTTGCCCAAAATCGGTCTTGGTCTTGCAGTCTTGGTCTTGTTCTTGCATTTTCGCAAGACCAAAACCAAGACCAAGACCGCCTTATTGTAGCAAGACCAAGACCAAGACTGAACCCTGCAAGACTTGAGCAAGACAAGACTTAAGTCTGCAAGACTCGCGTCTTGCAGTTAAGACAAACTGAGATTTGGGCGTTATTAAGTAGGTATTTGGTTTCAATCCCGATTTTGAGAGACGTTCCCCAGTATCAAAACCGTAGGTGTCGTCATAACACTAAACTAAGGGCTGCAGTTGTATCTGCAGTTGGTAACGTGCCGCTCGTCTGAAAGAACCCTAAAAGGTTGTTTTGATTAGGTAGGTAAGTACTTATTATGTTTCAACTATTTATTAAGTAGGTAGCGTGTTAATACTCACAAATCTGTTCCACTTTCTAGCAAAGTTCATACCTTGTAGGTATCTACCTATAATAATATTTATGCTTGTTTATGTCTAATGTGCAGATCTAACGTTAGTACTCGTAGGTTGGTATGTGCTTAAAATTATAGCCAACAAAATTATATAAACATTATGTAGGCACCTACTTATGTTTCAAAGTTTATATTATTCTTCTATTCAGCAAAATTTAAAACTAACAGCGAGTCGAGTAGGTCTAGTAACAGTTTCTACGGCAACCAATGTTATGGTACAGACGCCAGCACATCAAGCTACTACAATCTGTCAAATTTCTTTAACAGATTTTCAACTTTATCGGAATAAACTGTTGGTCGGTCGGTGTATTATATACCTACTTATTTGATAATTTACCGACAAAGACGCCGCAGTTTGCAACAAGTTTATCACAGCATTTGACACTGTTTGAGCGCCGCATTCGCCGACAAGTAGTACGGACAGAGGCACACAAAATTGTTACCTATTTTGGTAGGGTTGGTACACGAGGATAAAATTAAATGACCTTGAAGATGTCTCAGCAGTAAGTAGGTATAAATTGAATGCTCTGAGTTTCTTGTATAAATACATTCACACACTGGCTCGAATTCGAACACTACAGCGTTTAAAGCTGTCGGGCGCGATGATAATTAATAACTAAGTAGGTATTGCATCTATTGAATTGCGAATATTTTGATTCCGAAATAATCATTGTTAATATCGGTAAATGATAGATATAGTGACTGACATACTAAAATGTGAGCAGCAAGATTGAAAATTGATATTCAAAGGTCGAGGAATGAGTTTGACCTTGAAAAAGTCATTTTTTTTTAATAATTCCTCGACCTTTATGAACTTGGAGGGTTGTATTGATGATTTTGATGATTATAATTCTGTAACTACATACGTCTTACAGCGCGAATCAAAATCTGAAATCTAAACTAACGTGTTCAATAAATAGCAATAGGCTAATAGGTATTTGCAAGACTTGCAAGACTTGCGAGACTCTTGCTGCAAGACCAAGACCAAGACCAAGACTGAGAGCGCAATACCAAGACCAAGACCAGGTGTATTAAGGCCCCTCTCGCGGTCCAGTGGCGCCCTCATTGAATAAAAAATCGTAGCATAGCACAGAAAATAAATATTAAAAAATCCAACTTCACGTTTGTTACAAAGAGGATAACGAATTTTTACGTTGTTAAAACAGGTCTCAAAATGTTTCGTATCCAAAGTAGTAGGCAAAAGCCTACTACTTTGGATACGAAACATTTTGAGACCTGTTTTAACAACGTAAAAATTCTTTACTTTCTTTTTTTTTTAGGCAAAAGCCTACTACTTTGGATACGAAACATTTTGAGACCTGTTTTAACAACGTAAAAATTCTTTATCCTCTTTGTAACAAACGTGAAGTTGGATTTTTTAATATTTATTTTCTGTGATAAGCTATGATTTTTTATTCAATGAGGGCGCCACTGGACCGCGAGAAGGCCCTTAACGCAAGACCAAGACCAAGACTGGCCTAAGTCTCGTCTTGGTCTTGCATTTGGGCAACACTACGCGTCACCGACACCGGGTACGACTACGGATCGCGTAGTGGATTGAAGTGAAAACTTCTTTTGGCACGTTGGGCATTTTTGTTCAAGTTTTCACTTCTGTCGGCACTCCCAGAGTGCCACTCTTTTTTTTTCTAAATATTTTGTACGAAATTTTCCAAGTAGGTACATTTTATAAGTTGGGCGACTGAAGTAAGCAAGCTTAAAAAAATATTTCATCTCCATCCTCAATATTTCACCCATCCAGCAAAATTACAGCTTTCTAGTACTTACCTAATATCCTACTAACATTATCTAAGCCGCGGACGACAAGGGACAGAGCGAAACTATAAGGGTTCCTTGTTAGAACTACGGAACCCTTCAAGTTAAGAGCAAGACTTGGAATTCAGTAATCAGCATTGGTTTACATAGAGTTTTTACAAACGATGTTCCGCAACACCACCGAATCGTTGAAATCTAATAAGTGGTTACTGAAGGGGTTTGAACCACACTACACTTGTTGCCATATGTGGTGGAGAAAATTTTCAAACTGTCAGTTTCCAGAAAATATCAAGCGCCTTTGGTTTTCTTCAAATCTACCGATTTTTAATTGTTGTCCTTATCTCACTTTCTCAGTAGGTGCAATATAAGCAGTATCATCATCTCTGGCAAGTTTCGCGCCGCGCGGTACTTAGCCGCGCCACATATGTCATCCAGCTGGGTGTGGCGGTTACTGCCTAACTAACTATAAATTACAAGGTCACCAATTAAGATAACGCTCCGCACGCACTGCAGACACTGCAAGACGCGACGTCACGACTGGGAAGTATTCGATGTACTCGCGCCAGCCTTATACAGCCTCCTTCTGCGAAGATAACAATATCGTTGTGAGGATACCTCTCCACCACAAAAGGGACGTCGATAACAGCGTGGAAGTTAAAATATCCTCTCGGTAAGGTATGAGTGAACAATCGACAATACCATGGATTTAAAACAAAAACATGAGTTATATGAACAAAACGGTCGGCGTTCATTGTGCGGGTGGTTCGGGAGCCATAAGTTACATGCGTATGAGCGGCGCATCGTTACAGGAAATAAAAGAGAAGCGGCGGAACAATAGCGCGGTCAATACGGTAGCGCGCATTAGCATATCGCGCATCGACTCCCGCGCCGCCCGAGCCGCCGAGCCGCTGCGCCACATGCCGCCGGCAGGGCTGCTGCGCGGGGCACCGCTGCGCCGCACTGCCAGTAGCTGCCCAATCTTCTGGTTGGCGTCGCTGGCACGACACTACGAGTACATCATGCTAGCCAAAAACTTCGCCACTTCCACAGCGTCCTTGATGGGAGCGCACTTAGGTTCCATGTTTTGGGGCACAGCTTCGCATCCACACATTGATTGCTCAGTGGCATACGTAATGTCCAGAGTGTCAATTAGGGACTTACATTTCTTAAGCCGTCTGTAACTGTGTGTAGATAGATTACATTGTGCAACAGATGAATAAATAATTCTCCTTCTTCTTCGTATAGATGATTTAAATATCAATTAGTTAAACCAAAAATTCAAGCTCGACAAGAGGCATTGGCATTGGCATTGGCATTGTTTGGGTCAGTATCCCCATTTATCTTAGTTGACCCTGGGCTTGCCCTTGCGGCTTGCCTTTTCTGGGATGTCTGATGAACTAAAAATTTGTCTTTGCTTCACTACATCTGTTGTTATTTATTAATTTTGTCGACGTCAAAAAGCTGTTCCGACTCTTCAATGTACCCCTTGGCTTCTCCACGTTATACAGGGTGTAACGGAAAGGTGTGGTCATATTTTAAGAACCGGTTCTGCCCATGGAAATGAACAACTTTCTCTAAGAAAAAATAAAAAAAACCCAAAAAAAATATTGGACTTTGCATACAAAGTGATCATCAGCTGATCAATATTTGTATGGGGGGTAAAAAAATTTTTTGAGAATTTTCTCACTTTTTCTTGAATAAAGTTGTTCATATCGATGGCCAGATGCAGTTCTTAAAATATGACCACACCTTTCCGTTACACCCTGTATAGTGGGCTGTTATTTGTCTCTCGATTGTGTTTTTAGAATAACAAGCCACTTCTCTTCGTTATCCAGAGGGCCCGAGGATCCAGAGGAGGAGGGGAGGTGTTGGTTTTAGGGAGCCCGTAGTTATCCTGCATGTATCATTGAGAGCTACATCAACTTGTCTGGCATCATGGACGTTTCGATGTAACTCGGGGCAAGCAACTTCTTCAGCCGACAAGCATAGCCAAGCCCGATGAACGAAGAACATGTGGTCACTGTGGTCAGGCACCCCAGGCAGTAGATGTTAGACGTTGGAGTAAGTTATGGCGGGTGCTGCTTTTTTAATTTTAATTTTAACCTCTTTCGGGTTTCCAGTTATTTCAACGGCACCCTCCCGGGGCAGTGCGCGCCAGCCCTGTCGGCGCCCACCAATACAACAATACTTGTTTATCCTATCGTAGCGCACACGATATTCTCACTAGCTTTGTTCGCCAACTTATTTGTAGTACTTTTTATTAGGCTCAGCATCTGAAACTAAATAAAATATACCTATTATCGTTTTATCGATTACCAACTTGAAGAACTTAGATAATACTCAACTCCCACAGACATAATGTCTGACCCTCATAGCAGTACTTAGTGACAAAAACATAAATATGTATGATCTATTAAGCGAGGAATAAATTTTCAACCTTCACCCATACGTGAAGGTATTGTTTTTACCACAAGTTTTGGTTGGTTTCCTGTAGGTACAACCGGATGCTGCTGGTGCAGTTTTACAAGAACCTAGCGACAGCCTATTTGACCCCGATAACCCAGTTATTGGGTGAAGCGATACCCCGTGGTAAGGCTAGGTCCTACGTTGGGTCATACTTTGGTATTGTTGGTGGGATCGTTTAGCTCCATAAAGTTCTGAGTTACTGATGAGGTACACGATAACTGACAAATGCACGTCAGTACACGTCCACACAAATATTTGTGATGCTTTACCTAAAATACCACCTTAAACATAGGTACTTACATAGTTCTCATATGATTTGACTATTATAATAATTATACATACCTATAAAAAGTCTTTTTTCTACATAAGTAGGTATTGAAGAAAGGAATTATTGCTCTGAAATCAAAGAAACGACATGATTAAACAAAAAAAAAACGTTGCCTCACACTAGGAATTACTCCTGTATCGTCGTGGATGCGTACACAAGAAGAAATATATGTTCCGTGCCGGAACCGAGCCCGCGACACGCAGCGCGGCAGCCAATCGCTTGACCACTGCGCCAACCGTGCCGTCTATGATGTAAAGGATAAACTTTATATATGAAAAAATGTTCCAATACAGGATTCCTGCTTAGTCAGTCTGCTTCTACATTTTGGTTTCCTGAAGCATACTTTATTTTAAATTCATACTGTGATTCACACAATTCCTCATCGGTTCTGGACTTCAGATTAATGTTTTCTTGGGGTTTATGATCTGTGTAAACTGTAAATGATTTACCAATCAACCAGAGTTCCTAGTATCGAACTGTTTCCTTGACAGCTAGATATTACTTATTTTTAACCGACGAAAAAAAAGGAGGAGGTTCTCAATTCGACCGTATATATATATTTTTTTTTTGTGTATGTTCAGCCCTCACTCCGTCATTTATGAACCGATTTTCATTATTCTTTTTTTATTAGATAGGGATACCTCAAGGGTGGTCCCATGTCAAGGAAGTCAAGATCTGACAGTGGAAACCTGATAAAATTGAGAGAAAACCTTGAAAATTGTGGGCACGTTTAGCGTTTCTGTATGTATGTTCGGCCTTCACTCCGTTATTTATGAAACGATTTTGATTATTCTTTTTTTGTTAGATAGGATATATCTCAAGGGTGGTCCCATAATAAGGAAATCAGGATGTGACAATGGAATCTTGATAAAATTGAGAGAAAACCTCGAAAATTGTTGATACGTTTAGCGTTTCTGTATGTATGTTCGGCCCTCACTCCGTTATTTATGAACCGATTTTGATGACTCTTCTTTTCTTGGATAGGGTATACCTCAAGAGTGGTCTCATGTCAAGGACATCAGGATCTAATCATGGGATCCTGAAAAAATTGAGAGAGAACCTCGAAAATTGGGCACGAATATTGTTTCTGTTTACTTTTCATAACTTAATCAGGTATTTGCATTTAGGAACCATCACATCATGAAACTGAGCTGATAATGGAAACCATAGCTTTCCTAAACAATAGAAGTTAGATATAAAAACTAGTTTTAGTGACAAATACCACTTAATATGGTTTGAAGAAAAGACGTCTTTACAGTATTGGAGGTAACCTCAACTGGTCAATATCCTGGGAACCTCATGGAAGGATGGTTATTTCATCAGCTCAGTGGCAAGAGGAATGATAAAGAATTAGAAATTAGCCTCAGAGTGTTACAAGATGATGCGAGCCACAAAAAATCATAAAATAAAAAACTTTTTAACTAAAAAAATAACCGACGAAAAAGAACTAAAAAGCAAAAAATAAATAAAACTTTTAAGTCTTGAGTAATGAGCATATTTACCTACATAAAATATCAAATTTTATATAAACTAATTTTGAGTCGGCGCCAATTAATAAAATGATTAATTACCTACTTACAGCTTGTAAGTACTTATAAAATTTAGATATTTAATAATCAGATTGTTGTTTGGCGCCGACTCAAAATTAGTTTATATAGATATTTTATGTAGGTAAATATGCTCATTACTCAAGACTTAAAAGTTTTATTTATTTTTTGCTTTTTAGTTCTTTTTCGTCGGTTATTTTTTGTGCTCAATTTATCTTTTTCGAAAACTAAGCAACTGGTTTCTAGGGTTCCGTAGAGTAGTTTCGGGTTGTCCATCTGTCCGTCCGAAGCATATCTTGGAGACTGTTAGTACTAGAAAGCTGCAATTTTGCATGGGTAATATGGGTATATACCCATGCAAAATGCTACCATAAGAACCGTTTTTTATGGTAGCTCGCGCCTCCCGTACCTACATGGGAATGTTTTTTTTCTTCGCCTATATATATATATAGGGTATCTATAGTGATGGATATCGTTGGATTGGGCTTTCAAAATAATTGCGAAGATGTGAAGATTATTTTTCGATTCAGTGATTTTTTGCGAAATATTATTTTTTAAATGTGTGTGTGAAATTTTTTGTTCGAGTCGAGCGTCCTATTTGAAAAAAAATCTCAAAAATAAATTGCAAAAAAAATCGTTGTGGTAGTATATATCACGAACTTTGAAGGAAAACTATCACGGCTAAGTTAACTGTGTCAGTTTAAGAGTAATAGTCGCCCAACTTAAAAAATGTTGCAAAAAAACACAAAATCCTTAGGTAAAAAAATACTTTAGTAAAGTTGTTACTTAATTAATATTTAAAATAGGTAGTAACAACGTAAAATCTTGGAAAAATAAAATCTTTTTTTTCGTTTTTAATTGATACGTTATTGTCCGTTAAACCGTGAACTCAATTAATATGTTCATAGTAATACCCCATTCTAATTCCGCATAACAGGCGGCCCCAACACCTTCTATCGAGGAATCTGTATAAATGTTGCTTGGTAAGTTGTGATCGAATATAGTGCATAGCAATTTTTTATCGTTTTAAATGCTTTTTGACGTTATTAGACCAAATAAATCTTGTTTTTTTTTCTATTATTATTGCACTTCTTGGTGTTCGTGATAAAAATTGAATTTCCAAAGAAATTGTCTTATATTTTTTTGTTTCTTTTATTTTTATCACTTTATCAGGTTATCCTTCACTGGTTGAATTCAATTACTATGAATGATATGACCCCGATATTTAACTGAGTCTAAAGCAAATGTGCATTTGTTTAATTCCGGCGACTGTCTTAGATGTCCAATGTGTTCGGTAAAACTTTTAGTAAATATGAGAACATCATCAATGTAATTAACGGCAAAATCTGTTAGTTTTATACTTTTTCAATATATTGCTAAGAATCCTGTGAAAAACTGCTGGTGATATCTTTAGTCCATTGGAAAGGTCGTCGTTGTGTTTAAAAAAAAAAAGGCGTGCCCACCCCATTTTTTTGCTGTATTCTATTCCAAGAAGAATAGATCAAAATGTAGAGTTTACATCTAATGTTCTAAAATATTTGCTATTCCTTGGTTTTTGTCATCAGGTTTTTAACTAACGGAAATGGTTGAGCTTGAGGTACAACTATTTTATTTTAGTCTCTGAATCTACACATAATGAATTTGGACCTTTTATAAACAAACCATTTTGTAATAATTTTTTAAAGTTTAGATTTATTGTTTTCGTCTTTTTTAAATTCCAAAGTAACATGTGCAATAAACGGATTATAGGATTCTTCTATCAGCTTGTTTTCTAGTAATTTTGCTATTAGTTCCTCTATCTCTTTTTAAGATTTCGAACCTGCGAATGAAAAATAGGAACCTTTATAGGATCACTCGTGTGTCTGTTTGTATGTTTTTGTCAGTCTCTATCACAGCTAATTTGAAAGAAATAACTTTCAGTCTGTTGCCGTCAAGGTCACAAAGCATTTATTTAAATACTTACGAAAAGTTTATGAAGTGTGAAGGACAGAAAAACGAGTGGATTCACTTACGGAAGGAGTTTTTCTTACTTATTTTGATCAACTTTCCAAAAAAATATCAACAATCAACCCTTTGGAGCACATATTCAATGTTACGAACAACTATACAGAAAAGAAATAATGTCAATAAAAAGAAATAGGTATGTAATCTCAGGAAATAATCCACCGGCTACAAAGCCAAGAAATCCAAGGTTTTCACGGAAGTAAAGATAACGAGAATTTCGTAAATAAGGCACCAACTGAAAAATACTTGGCAACAAAGGTAACCTACTTACATTTTTAAACGTTTTTCTATTATTTTCATTAAATTAAATTGGTAGGTATCAACCAAAATACAGTTTTAACACACATATTTTTTGTTTTACAGGTTGCTTTAATTTTTGGGATCAGCGGTGCTTGCAGAGGTATAGAACTGGTTAACATAACAGTGGAAGATGTCGAAACTGATACCCATCTTCAAGCCATAATTAAGAGGAAATTCGTTATTAGTGGAGAATTTGTAAAAGTTGTCAAAGCCTACCAAGATAAGGCCGAGTGGAGTGGGCACGCACGCCAACATTTTATTCTGAACTATCAAAACGGAACATTTAATTTATATTAAAATAAACTATTTAATATTGTATTGGATTATTTTATTTCTAACTCGATTTCTATTTACTCCCTCGCTAAAGCTCGGGTGTGAAACTACCTCGTACATAATGGGTCATTTTAGCCCCTTGTATTCTAGATTAGAATATACTATTATTGTAATGTGATGGTACTCAAATAATTTTTTACACGTGTCATGTCATCAAAACTATGACAACATTTTGTTTTGAATTGCGTAATAGCGTAACTTTTGAACGTGTGGAGTTTTTTTTCCCGCAATAAAGGTACACAATATTACTACATACTGTAATGTCGAGATCATAAGGAACTAATGAACATGCATTTCATTACTAGCTAGGCATGACGCCTAGTGGCCTGAACTCCTAACCCTAGGAATGAACTCCTTTGGAACACACATGAATATATGTACAGTCAGGCCGCAAAAGTCCATAAGAACGCTAAAGATTACATTGCTACGAACCGAGCGACCACGATACTTCCGTGCGTATGTGTGCGCGTGTATGAGTATCCACATTCCACAGATAACACACACTAAGGAACTGTCGTCGCACTGAGCTTAAAAACATCATTATTATTTTCTGTGCCATTGAATACGCATCACACAGTCACAGAAGCGACTTGTTCTTACCATTGCATTGATAAAATTCGCGCAAATATGTCATGCGCTGGTATAACGTATGAACTAAGTGTTGGATTCGCAAATAACGTAGCCCGAGTTCAAATCATGGTCGGTCCGTTGCGGTTATTTCTTACTTTGAAAATTCCGAATCTATATTAATGTAGATGTTTTTTATATTTCTATGAAAAATACTATTGCATTTTTTGCACTAAATAGTTGCAAATTACGAATATGATCCATTAACCACAAGAAGAATCACATTCGTAATTTGCAACTATTTAGTTGTTACATCTTTTCGATGTTGTAAGGTGGAAATAAAAAGAAGTTGTTGTTTAATAAAAATGTTTATTCTTTATTATTTACAAATTAAACATTTATGAGAATTGTGACGTCGAATTGTTACCTAGACAAAAAAGTTATCTTGTAACCGTTATCTATGTTACGTGTAAGATTGTTTGTTGGAAGTATACCCACTTAGACCATTCATAATATGAATAACGTAACAATGAAAGGATATTAAAATTTTAATAAAATAAAATGTAATTGTTTATATCCAGTTATTTATTGAAAAGTGATATATGATTTAGACTTTGTAAACATTTTATTTTTATGTAACGTCACAATGAATTGTTCATTTTCTTGACGAAAAGAAGATTGAAACTAAACCTCAATTTCTGTTAAAAGAACTTTAGTTCTCACAAGATAATCGTCAATTAGATGAGAAAAATAAATTGAACTATTATATTAGAACAGTGCGGATAGAAGAATAAAAAACAAAATAGAATCATGATTATTGTCAACAAAATTGTTAGCGAGTTCACTGCATTCTTAAGATAAGGCGAAGGCACAAGTTAAAAGATATAGCTGTTTTAAACGAAAGTAAACACAATATAATACAGTGTTTGTTAACGAATAATCACGGATATGTAAAATAAAATGGCCTACTAAACATTTAGTTATTACAAAAAGTCAACAATTGCGTGGAATTTGAACTTGCGGCACACTGATTTGCGCTTCAATCTGTGTGCTCTATACCACTGGGCCATCTTTACTTATGCTAAGTTGATGAAATTGTGAATTTCAATCATTTGTTGGCGAAAACTTGAAAATAGAAGGTCGTAAGTCAAACTAAACGTCAAACTAATACGTAGTGAGTATTTTTATCGACTTTTACTAGCGTCTGTACATTGTGACCCAAACACGGACGTGTAACGTAAATAAATAAAGGAAAATGGATACTTTTGGGGTTGCAAATCGTAAAACGAAAAACAAAGTTTTTCAAACTGTACCGACATATCAAATTAAAGGGCTTGTCTCAAGTGTATTTTTTAATAATTTCTTAATAATCAGTTTTAATTTATTTGAGAAACAAGATGACATTTTTATTTTCATTTTGATTTTTTTTATATAAAAATCTCCTCCTTTTTTTTAGGATTCCGTACCCGAAAGGTAACCAACGGGACCCTATTACTATGCCTCTGCTGTCCGTCCATCTGTCAGCGGGCTGTATCTCACGATCCGTTATAGCTAGTTGAAATTTTTACAGAATTTCTGTTGCCGCTATATCAACAAATAAAAAAATTATATAAATTAAAAATTTTAATTTAGTTTATTTATTTTTATTAGTTAGTTGTTATAGCTACCTATAACTAACTATATATAAACTAAACTAACTATAAAACTAACTAAATATAAAATTGATACATTTTTAGATGATAAGTTGTGGCCATCTGGAGTATCATTTAGGCGTTTTGTGCACTTTCCTATGAGGCGAGTTAACAAAGATGTAGATGAAAATATAGAAAACAAAAATGGACAGTCTTAGTAAGATAGTAAGCTTTAATTGCAAATCACTCAAGAGGTCTATGGAAGGAATAAGAGCGTTATGTCGGTCGGCGGACGTGATAGCCCTTCAAGAGACGTGGTTGCTACCACACGATCTGCCGTTGCTCAGCACGGTTGATGACAGCTTCGGGTGCACCGGCACGTCGGCTGTGGACACTTCGGCGGGCCTTTTGAGCGGGAGGCCATACGGTGGCGTCGCGTTGCTGTGGCGTAAAAGTGCGTTCGAGACAGTGTTGCCGATTGAGTGTAATAATGTGCGAGTGTGCGCGGTCAGGATAACCGTAAGTACTATATCTGTAGTAGTGTTCAGTGTGTACATGCCAACAAACTCGAATGACAATCTTCCGGAGTTTACAGCCTGTCTTAGTACTATTCGCTCAATAATAGAAGTAGAGGAGAATAAAGAAGTTGAGGCTTTTCACATCCTAGGAGACTATAATGCACATCCAAATGAGTTGTTTTATCACGAAATGATAAATTTTTGTTCAGATCAAAGCTGGGTCTGTGTAGATGTGAAGATGTGTGATAGTAATACCTACACTTACACAAGTGAATCTCATGGCTGTAATAGATGGTTGAACCACTGCATCGTCACTGAGTCTGCGCAGCAATGTTAGTGTCACAGTAATGTATGACTTGTATTGGTCCGACCATTACCCGATTGTGGTTGAATGTGACTTGCTTAAAATAAATTGTAAGATTGTAGACAGCATGCTTAAGGATAATCTCGTTAATCGTGTTGTGTGGGGCGAGAGGACGTCTCACCAGATTAGCGAGTACCACGACCTCTTTCACTCTAAGCTGAGACTTATAGATATTCCTCAGGAGCTGAGTGATTGTTGTGACAAGTTCTGTGATCACAGAGAACATTGTTCAGCTCTTGATAAAATGTATTCTAATATTGTGAATATACTGGTACAGGCCGCCGTACAAACTTATAGGATAAAGTGTCGGAGGAGGGGTGGCTATGTCACAGGCTGGAACAAACATGTCGCAGACGCTCACCGCGAGGCGCGGCTAAAATTCCAGGTGTGGACAACGGCTGGTCGCCCGGCCAGTGGTCGTGTCTTTCATGATATGGCGGAGGCAAGGAGACATTTTAAGGCTAAACTTAAGTGGTGTCAGAACAGGCAGGATCAGCTTAAAATGAATCTCCTTGCTTTCAACCACTCTAACAAGGACTTTAGGCATTTTTGGAAAAACACAAATAAAATGAATGTGCGGCCTAGTCTACCGGTGAGTGTCGGTGGTATTACCAATCATAAGAATATTGCTGAAGCTTTTAGGGACCACTGTTCGGTGCAGTCACTCCTGGGCTCATCGTTTCATGGAGCAAACGGTGCTGAGACCATTGAGACTGAGCGGAACGCGAAAGTACCAGCCAAGAGTGTAGCTACCATGATTTCGAGAATGCAACGTGGGAAATCGCTGGGTCACGATGGTCTCAGCATCGAACATTTTAAACATGCGGGAGTCCATCTGCCTAGAGTTTTGTCGCTATTTTTCACTCTGTGCCTTGGTCATTCTTATCTACCGGAGCCACATATGCGGACGATAGTGGTCCCCATAGTTAAAAACAAAACTGGTGACACATCCGACATGAACAACTATCGACCCATCTCGCTAGCCACCACCATGGCCAAGGTGCTTGACGGTTTGATGAAAGGCTGCCTCTCAGAATATGTTAAAGTGCATGACGCACAGTTCGGATTCAAGGCGGGCGTTTCCACGGAGAGTGCCATACTCAGCCTGAAGCACACCGTCAAGTACTACACCGCGAGGAGGACGCCGGTATACGCGTGTTTCCTTGATTTGTCGAAAGCTTTCGATCTTGTTTCGTATAATGTGCTATGGGACAAGTTGAGGGACACGGGTGTGCCGTCGCAGTACACAGCCCTTCTCCGCTACTGGTATGCTCACCAGACAAATCGGGTGAGGTGGGTCGGTACTCTGTCAGATGAGTATCGGATGGAATGTGGTGTAAGGCAGGGGGGGTTAAGCTCGCCCCTGTTGTTTAATTTATATATTAATCAGCTTATCGAGCGGCTGAGCAGCACACATGTCGGCTGTCATATAGACGGTATATGTGTCAATAACATAAGTTACGCGGACGACATGGTGTTTCTCAGTCCATCGATGAGCGGACTGAGGAAGCTACTCACGATCTGCGAGGCCTATGCGGAGGTGCACGGCCTTAAATACAACTCAAAAAAAAGCGAGGTGTAAGTGTTTACGGCACCTAAACAACAGCCCCGTCGTGTACCTCCAGTATATCTCAACGGCGTAGTACTAAATGTGGTGAATAGTTTTAAATACCTGGGTCATGTTGTCACCAGTGATCTTCGTGATGATGGCGACATAGAGTGCGAGCACAGGGCGTGGCGGTGAGGAGTAATATGCTCGCCCGTAGGTTTGCTCGCTTCACGGCAGACGTCAAAGTGAGTTTATTTAAGGCGTTCTGTCAGTCCTTCTACACGAGCGGTCTGTGGGTGTCATATACGAGCCGAGCCTACAACGTCCTGCGCGTACAATACAACAACGCGTTCAGGATGCTGTTGCGATTGCCGCGACGTTGCAGTGCGTCGGGAATGTTTGCTGAGGCTCGTACGGATGGCTTTCACGCCATAATGCGTAAGAAAGCGGCATCGTTACTGCAACGCTTGCGTAGCACTCGGAACAGCATCCTGAAAATGATTGCTGGCAGAGTGGACTGCCCCATCCAAAGACACTGGGTGGGGATAAGTTTAGGCATAGCTTAATTGATGTAAGTACTAATAACACTAACATAGCATGTAAGCACAATCTGTTACTAACCACTAACAACTTATGGACTGTAAGGTCTGAAATAAAGATATTTTATTTATTTTATAGCGGTTATAGAAATACAAGCTGTGTCTTAATTTCAACTGTCTACCTATTGTGGATCATGAGATACAGCCCAAAAAAAAAATCCGTTTATGGTATGGAAACCTTCGTGTGCGAGTCCGACTCGCACTTGGCCAGTTTTTTTTCGTGTCTTGTTGTTCTCAATGTTTTTTTATATCTACTTTTGGTTCCATATATTTTGTAAAAAATTCTTCCACTTTGTTTTTATTTTAATAATTTTTATAAAAATAAATATATTTAAATATCTAGCTCTGTTATCACTTAACACAGACCTGGCAGATGTGGACGCAGACTGATGAAGAACACAAATTGAACGTGACATGGCTTAAAGGTCTACGACCGGCCAAGTGGTGCCCTCATTGTATAAAAAATCGTAGCATAGCACAGAAAATAAATAATAAAGAATCCAACGTCACGTTTGTTACAAAGAGGATAAAGTATTTTTTCGTTGTTAAAACAGGTCTAAAAACGGCCGTTTCTGACACTTTTGCCTACTAATTTGGATACGAAACATTCTGAGACCTGTTTTAACAACGAACACTAACCAGAGTTCTATGCGATGCTTGTATGCCTATCAGAACCAAAGGCAAGGTCTACAAGACGGCGTTGAGGCCGGCTATGTTGTACGGAGCGGAATGTTAGCCAGTGAAAAAGACACACGGACAGTCTGTTGTCAACATTATCTAACCCACCCTAAAAACAAACGAATTTGGATCCTCTGCATGTAACATTAAGGTTTATTCAAGTTATATGACCTTATCAGACAAGTGCTCGAGGATTTGATGAACAAATACAATAATAATACAGACACGCAGATCTTTAAAACGTTAGCATTAGGTTATATTTTATAACTATTTGTTGTAATATGATAAGTGTAATAGCTTATTTTAATGATTGAGTTCAAGTAATTCTGGTCTCGTGGTCTGTGTATAAGACTGAGAGAAACAAGTTTCGAGATCAAATCCTGGGACAAAGATATTGTTTTGCTTTCAATATAGAATTTATATTTCAAAACTATTTCTTGTATTATTGTAAAGAACTACAGACTATACATAAACTTTTTAAAATGGTAATATTTTCACATAACTGGTAATAAGTGGGTAGTTGAAAAATAAATATTCGTATTCATTATAAAGCTGGTATTCAAATGCTACTATGGAGTGATTATTTAAAATACAAAATAATTTGCACGATGAGAAGATGGCTGCTCGTGCTGTGCAAGAATAAACTTTATGATTGTATACTATATGGTTCAAAATTTTTAGAATATTGCGTCTAGCATTACAACTAAGATCAAATTTCAATGCGGCTTATAAGAGTTGTGTTGGTCTTGTGGTCACTAAGGTAGTGCGACGTCCATCGTTGTCTACGTTCGAAACCAAGTTGTCCTAAATTTAGATATTTTATTACACTTTTTTACATTTCTTTAATAGACGACGTAGGGTATTGTCTTTTTAAACGGGCAGTTTGTATAGAAATAAAACTAAAAAATTGCAAATTTAAAATGTTTATTATTTCATTAAAACACTTAAGTAAGATAAAGTAAGGTAAGTAAATGCTCATACATTTCCAAATGAATATACTTTTTATATTAGTATGCCATATAAAAATTAAAAAGGCATGCTTATGCTTAAAAGTTTGTTATCGAGAAAATGAATTCATCTGTGAAATGCTTTACAAATTTATAGCCGCCTTTAACTAGTGAATAAACATGTTATTTAAATAGAAAAAATCTATTTATAGCATTTACTTATATGGTGTGTTTAAATATACCTACTAGATGAACTAGTAGCGGAGTGGCGCACCGTTACCTGCTATGACTTGTTGTAAGCGGCTACGCATTACGCGCACCATGTTCCAACACAAATCTTTGCCTCTCATGTGCTCCCAAGTCGATGTTCGTACTTCCGTTGTGTCCCAATTTAAAACCATTTGATCACATAGATTTTCTATAGGGTTCAAATCAGGACTTTTAGATGGCCAATTAATAACTGTCACACCTTCTTGAGCAGCTAACCATTCCCGCACAATGCCTGCACAGTGGATGGAGCAGTTATCGTTCATGAAATAAATATGTGACGTTGGATAGGCAATTCGCACAGTCGGCAGCATGACGTCACGCAGAATCTCCAAATACAAACTGCTATTAAACCTACCACCAACTTCCACCAATTCACCAGGTCCCATGGACGACATCCAGCCCCAGTAGCCCAGGGTTATCCTACCGCTGGTTCTACAAGGTAGCAAGCACTTCTCGTTGTAACGTTCTCCTTTTCTCCGCCATAAGATTTTACGTCCATCTTTGTCCGATTTAAATGATTTTTCATCAGTAAAGATCACAATATTTTCTTCCCAATTAAAATTTAAATATTCCTGGGCAAAACGGACCCTTTCTGCTCGATGAGCAGGTGTCAATGCAATTTTCTGTGCTGGTTTATAATTCTTTATCCCAGCAACGTGTAAATGCCTTCTCACTGTTTCCACTGAAATATTGTGGTTTGTTGCGGTTGCACGAATGGGCAAAAATGGATTTTCAACGTGGCTTGTAACAATAGCCCGGTGGCGTTCGAATTCGGGACTATACTTAATGGCTTTTGCTCCTGGACGAATCCACTGAATATTTCCATTGTCTCCATAACGTCTTAGCCACAGCCTGACCGTATTTATTTATTTATTTTATTTTATTTATTTAACAATTTATGTACACACAGAACAGACAGGAATGAAACAGAAAAAAAAAATTATGTACAAAGGTAATGCTTATTTCTAATGAAATCTCTTCCAGCATACCTGCGAAAGGAGAGTTGAAAAAAAAGGGAAGTAGACACTGTGTCGTAACGTAGTAGGAAAAAAAAAGAATACATAAAATCAAAAAAAAAAATGAAATAAGATAACATAAATGCAAACATATACCAAAATATAATAGATACAAATACATATATAGGCCAAATAAATATCATTAAAATACATACTAAACAATATTATGAAATAAATAATACATACTTATAGCAACTATGATGAAATTGAAAGAAGTGATCTTTGACACTCCTCTCAAAGACTGGAAGAGTCTGGCAGTCTCTAATTTCAGGCGGCAGAGAATTCCACAACCGTACAGCGTGCGTAGTGAAGGAGTAAGAGTAGTAGTCAGTACTATGAGGAGGGGATTTGAGGAGTTTCCTGAGATGCGACCTGCAAGGCGCATCAGGAGCATAAGAAAAGCGTTCCCGCAGATAGGAGGGAGTTTTAGGGTTGTGAAGGATGTTAAATAGCAGACACAATATCCGAGAGTTCCTGCGAAGTCGAATAGGGAGCCACTTGAGTACCTTGCGAAAGCCGGAAACATGATCATACTTTTTAAGGTTGAAAACAAAACGAATACAGATATTTTGCAATCGCTCAAGTTTATTTAAAAGCTCCTCGGTGGCATCCAAATAACAGGCGTCGGCGTAGTCAATGATAGGCTAAATCAGTGTTTGTGCAAGGGAAATTTTGGTGTTCAAGGGCAAAAAGTTTTGGAGGCATTTCAGCGAGTGGAATGTGTAGTGCACTTTGCGACTGACTTCAGCGACATGGGCAGTCCACGATAAATAAGAGTCCAGAATGACCCCCAGGTTTTTAGCAATCTTTGCGTATTCGAGATGAACTCCATTCAGACAGAGTGGAGTCAGCGATGCAACATCAAGTCTGTTCCGCATATACCTGCCGCCAATAATCATGACCTGAGATTTCCTTGGGTTTATTTGCAGCCCAAAGGACCGCGACCATTCCCCAATCAACTCAAGGTCACTGTTCACAGCGGACACAGCAGCCTCTGCATCTTCCCTAAGAAAATGGTGGTATAGCTGCAAGTCGTCGACATAGAGATGAAAGTTAGAGGAAATGACTCTGGTGACTGAGTTAATAAAAATAGAAAAGAGAAGAGGAGAGAGAACGCCACCCTGGGGCACACCCGTAGAAAGACCGCACCAATCCGAGAAAGACTCCTCAAGGCGCTCTCGCTGCGAACGGCCTCTAAGATAAGAGTCGAACCATCCAATAGTGGGAGAGGAGAAGTTAAGAGTTTTAAGGATTCCAAGAAGGATATCGAAATCAACAGAATTGAAGGCGCTGCTGAAATCAAGAAGTACAAGTAACGTAAGAGATTTGCGGATGTCATCAGTAACCTTTAAGAGGGCTGTGACGGTGCTGTGACCAGGCCAAAAACCAGATTGAAAAGGGCTAAGAAGATCATTACTAGAAAGAAATAGAGAAAGTTGCTGATGGACAATGTGCTCAAGAACATTGGAGAGATAAGGAAGGTTTCAGACCAATATATGGATATTGGTCTGAAATCGGTTAGAGAGGCCGGTTGAGGGATTTTGGGTAAGGGAATTATATGTGCTTGTTTCCAGGCAAGGGGAACAGCGGAAGAAAACAAGGAGAAATTGAAAATGTGGGTCATAACGGGAAGTAAAGCGCGGAGGATAGGAGAGATCATTCTTGAGCATAAGTTATCATTACCAACTGCGGAAGAGGAGATAGCACTGATAGATTTTTCGACATCTTTTTCACTCACTGGACTAAGTTCGAAAGAGGGACACTGCGGCACTGGTAAACTAGAGAGCTTATTAAGAGTTGCTGATTTGAAGCGTGGCTCCAAAGTAACAGGGGGAATTGAGAAATCCTTATTTAGAGCACACACGTCAGTGTCTTTATTACAACTGACAGGGGACTTACCAATGCCGATAGTTCTCAGAAACTTCCAGACTTCAGATGAGTTCCGGTTGTCAAGAGAATTATGGAAGTAGCGTCTCTTTGCATCTCTACACATACGGCTGCAGCGATTACGCAGCTCTCTAAACAAACTCTGGTTGCGCTCAGAGGGACAGCGCTTTAACCTTCTTTTAGCTCGGTCTCTACTTGCCATTGCATCCTTAATGGTAGGAGTAAGCCAGGGAGCCGAAATATATTTTATACGAATAGGGGCGTGTCGATCATACAGTCCTAGAATTTTATAGTTAAAAATATTTAACATATCGTCGACAGAGGAACTATGGAAAACATCTGTCCAGTCAATGCCACCAGCATCACGCAGCAATTCCTCCAGGTCTATGCCCTTGTAGTTCCGAAGGAAAACATATTGCGACTTGCGCTTAGGAGGGCGAATCTTGTAAAACATGAAGATTAAGTCATGGTAGGAAAAACAAGCAGTCAGCTGACCATGGACAGATACATTATTAGCTTTAGAGACAATCATAAGATCCAGAAGAGAAGGGGTGCAATTAGGGGAATGATGAGTAGCGGAAAGAGGCAGAATACTGAGGTTGAAAGAAGAAACGAGAGATTGAAGTTTGTGAGTACGACAGTCATTTTTAAGAAGACATGTGTTAAAATCACCCATCAAGACTACGTGGTCATAAGTAGGACATAAATATAAAAACTGAGGTTAGGACTATACATGATCCCAAGAAACATTTTAACGTGATGTAAGGTGATTTCAATAAACAGATGCTCTGCTAACGCCGAGTAGGAAGATGGTGATGCACTGATAATTTTATAAGGGATATCCGCACGTAAATACATGGCAACACCACCACCACCCTTCCCCGTTCTATCATTACGAATAAGAACAAAGCCAGGGAGGGCATAGTGAGCAGATAAAAGAGAAGGTTTCAGAAAGGACTCGGCAATCATTAGAGCATCTAAATGTGCACAGTTAATGGAAGCCAGAAGATCAGAGTAATGGCAAGGAACACTCTGGGCATTGATGTGGGCTTAATAACCTTAACATAGGTTATTGGGATAGTGAGAAAATAAAAAAGAAATCTGGTTACCAAAATTTACAGGAGAGGATGAACTACTCGCCGCACTATGGAAGCTGCTGGAAGAGGAAGAACAGGAGAAAAATTCATTATCAAAATTATCATCGTTCACAACTAAAATAAAAAGTAAAATAATAAAAATATATAAAAATAAATATGTAAATAATATCAACACAAAATATACGATGCACAAAATAAATAAATTAAAGCAAAATACACAACTAATAAAACCACCTGTATGCTGGAAGAGATTTTAACAACATTTTAAAACTAAATAGAAATTGAATATAAATTAAAAAAATAGTTAAGTATAGTTTCAACCACAATTTCGAATGCAGACAAAGTTTAACGCCGAGTAAAACGAAACGCAAAATTATTATTTGGAACTGACAGACGTCAAAACTTCAAAAGTCATGTCAAAAAGAAAAGAAAATATTAAAAACACTCTGTGACATGACATTAATTAACTACCGTTTATAAACAATATAAACGTCTACCGACAGGCATTCAAAGTGTTTAGAAAATAAAAATAATTTAAACAGTAGCAACTATGGGTAGATTAGATCAAGAGTGTACCGACATTACTCGAAATATGCTGTTGACGATGATACACAATCCGGTTAACTAAGGACCAAATTGTATATCGAAGCTTTTCGCGATAGGCGCGAGGGTTGAAGGATTTGTGTGTGACTGGCGTATTGTAGTCTTGCGACACGCACGTGTGATGAGTTGAGCAAGTGGGTCAATAAGTTTGATACACAGATTAAATAAAAATGGTATATTTGGTACATAAAAAAAGGTAAAATGGTAAAAGTCACATGAAGCACAGGTATAAACACAGAATTACGGTGGAAAACACAATTAGAATTACTGCCCCAATAGTGGACAGTAACAACAGTCTGTACAAGGTGTGGTACAAGACAATAAACCGCCGTACAAGGTGTGGTACAAGGCGATAGGAGCGAAGCCAGAGGCTTTCGAGCTCACTTGAGTCACTGACGCTGAGAGACTAATTTTGACTGCCAGGGGTGCCTATATATATCACCCAAATTCTATGGGGCACGTAGTGTAGCAAATGCAGACCCGGACAGCCAATACAATTTGTTAATTCTACAAATTAACTTGAACATTAACTTTCGACCAATCACAGGCATTCCAACATTCTAACGATAACCAATCAGAGAGTTTTTACTTATCTCTTATGTAATGAACACCTGCATATTTACTTTTACATATTTACTGGTCTTACTAACAACAAAACTGACATATATACATACTACAAAGTATGTATTCCAAGGACAAACTGAATCTACGTTATATTTTAATATTAGATTCTAAATTCACATTCTCACAAATCTATAAACTACAATAAAAACAAAGCAACTTTACATATGTATTTCAATATGTACATAATTTAACATGGTGGACTCCGAAAACTTTCCACTGTCTGTAGCCAATCATGAGAAGCATGAATATGAACAACCAATCGCTGACTAGCCGAAATTCCTTAACACGGACTTTAACACAATTGGTCAATTTTAGCGCTGTGGCATACACTACTTGCGCTATACAAAAAAGTTACCTCATAAACTTTGACATTGAACATACTTTTACCTTTATTTTTAGGATATTACTGAACATAATGAGACGTATTTAAAACATAATAAGACATACTTAGGACATAATAAGGCATACTTTAAACATTACAAAACGAACTATACTAGCTATATTTTGCTATGGTCCAGAGTGATGGCGCCATTTTCAACACCGGGGTGATGGTGGATCCTCTACATATGCAATGAACCATCTGGGCAGCAAACTCAGCGACGGCCTTCCTCGTAGCTTTTGCTTTAGGGGTATCGGTTTTAGGCAATGCAGCTGTACCTGGTGGCGAGATTGAAGTAGCAGACCCGGGGTTATTAGATGCAATAACGCCGGTGGCACCGGGGAATAGCGCGATTAGGGATTTAAGTTCACCCATAGACGTTATCTTCCGGCGAGACTTGTCAGGCGTCATGACAACAACTTTTCCCTCAGCAGACCAGCAGCTATTGATGCCAAAGTGCTTGCGGGCGGCCATAAATACCTGATGCCGTGTTTTGGTCAGGAACTCGGATAAAGTAATCCCGCTACCCTTGAGTGAAGTTTTAGTATCCCAGACCAACCGGCGATGCTCCATCTCGTTGAAGCGCACCAACACAGGTCTAGTTTTACCCTGGGGGGGACCAAGTCTATGGCACACGCTCATGAACTCCATCTTGAAGTCTTCAATCCGCAGCTGCTTCGAGATAATGTGTATAATTGTGTCACTTAACTTTTCACCGGGCTTTTCTGGGATACCGTGAAACAGCAAGACTTTTCTTCTCATTATAGTCTCATGCGTGTCCAGACTCAACAACAAGAGTTCGATTTGTTTCTTGAGATGAAATAGAGTTTTACAGACGAAGGATTTGAATTCTGTGAAGTCCTTTGATAGTGAAGTAAGGTCCGAGTATATAGTGCCAGTTCCAGCTGTACCTCTCAGCAGCTTATCTTTATAATCACTCATGCGGGAACTAAAGAGCTTCTCAAGTCCCTCCATACTATGTACAAGCTTGCTGTCCATGTTGAGGTAGAAATTGATCTAGTTTTGTGGTTAATAAAGAGATAGAGTGAAAGGATAATACGAAGCAAAGGTGAGTTTAAAAGTTATTTAGCACATATATATTAATGAAAATAATAAATAACTATTTTTAATTAAAATTTAAATAAAGAGCTTTAAAAGAGTGTTTACTTGTCACGCCTACCCACGTAGGAAAAAAGTATTTCTCTAAAACAAAAATAAACATTTTTGGAACCGTGTATGTAACTTGTAAGGAGTGAATGTAATGGTAAAATAGCCAACTACGCGTTCATTAATCACAATCAATAAAATAAAGTAGGTATAAAAAAATACTTACTGCTATATTAAGTCGGCGACCAATCTCTCTAATTCCAACATTCTGCTCATGTAAAAATATTATTTTATGTTTGGTATAGTCGTCAAGTTGCGACATGATGCTTTATTACAGCAAATTGCTTAAACATACTTAACCAGTTAAACGATTTACAAATGTGTGTGCGCAGTCACTGCTATTAGGCGTAGTGTAACTTTTGTTACTTAGATGAATTTATGATCTACCTCACGAAGTAAATATGTTTTACTTCGTATTCAACCATTCTTGGTAAATATAAATTCTGTGAACTTAAAGTTTTTTAAATTACCCACCCGTTTACAAGATAAGTTATTAGGCGAAAATCATATTGGTCGTTCTTTAATATTGCAAGCAATATTGTAGAAATGAAAACAAATTAAAAAAGAAACTGATGTATAGGTGGACTGTGTTTTCGAACCCACATGCTGTTCGTCGTCAATTCAGCATCAAACCGCTAAGCCACAAGAACTTGTTGGGAATACGCGAAATTAAAGATTGGGTTGTAATTATGTAGTGTGACTTAAAAGCTTTTCAACTTTAATGTTAACGAGATAATGATTAAAATAGCTTAACAAAAACATATATAATGCCGGTGGCTCCGACTATGTTGGGTGGGTTTACCTTAACGTTACGTGTTAAAGATCAAATTTGCCTGTCTGTGTTATTATTGTATTTTTGTTCATCGAGTCCTCGAGCACTTGTCTGATAAGCTCATATAAATTAAATAAACCTTAATGTTACAGGCAGAGGGTCAAAAGTCGTTTGATTTTAGGGTTGGTTAGATAATGTTGACAACAGTCTGTACAAAGGCTCCACACCGCCGAGATGAAGATGCTGAGGTGGTCCGGAGGTGAGACGAGGATAGGTAAAGTACGAAACGAAAATATCCGTGGTAGGTTCAAAGTCGCCACTATATCAGAGAAACTAACCGAGAGCCGGCTCAGGTGTTATGGTCACGGGATGCGAAGAGACCAGGATCTTTTAATGAAAAAAGCGTTGCAACTGCCTGGATAGAAGAGAGGTAGAGGAAAACCTCCTGCTAAGTGGACCAGCATGACGAAACCCCTATCAGAGGAATAACGGCCCGACCCGACATCCCAGAACAGATAGTCCTGGAGCCGCAAAATTAGGAGAGCCGACGACCCCACATAAAGTGGGAAAAAGTGAGAAAGAAGAATAGATGGTTAATAATGGTATTACTATTCATTTTTTTGCTCACTTTTTTAACTTAGTTTCAATTACGGAATAGTTAACATGTTTTTATTATTTTTTCAACCTAGTTATCATCCTCTTTCGTTCGAAAGCAGCTTCAGGATGTTAACGAGTATCTTTAGTAAATCTTTCACATATTTTGCATACATTTCGTTCTTCATTTTTATCATTATTCCTGAGATTTCCATATTTCCTTTTACCCAAAACCCTCTTATGTTTGTTCATACTTGCTCAACTCATTAAAGCGCTATTAACTGCCAATGACATTGAGTGGTTAGCTTGCGTGTTCTGTGCTGAGCTCACGTAACGCGTCGTACGTCCTAGTAATAGGACTCGCTCATCAAGGAGCGCTGAAATTAGACGCATTATTAATTTATTATACATTAAACAACAGATAGTTACCTTTTAGAAGGTTTCATAGAAATACGTTTTAAATTTTTTGCGTGATTCTCAATTTTTAATCCGCGTTAGACATAACTTTACAAATTAATTACACTATGTTACAAAAATATAATTTCAAATAGTCACATATCAAATTACGAAAAAACTGGTCTAAAGTAACATTTTTTTTTTCAAAGAAATTAAACTAATCGTTTAGACGTGATGTTCAATAAAATATTAATTCGTTAGAAGTCGTATAACTGCGCCTTAATAAGTCCACGGTGTCTGAATATTTCTCAGATTCTGGTAAACCTGTAGCAGTAAGGTCTCATATCCAGCAGTAGCTCTTTCTTTCATATAATATAATCCAGCATAAAACTCGCTAACCAGAAGCATAATGGTTAGTGTAAACTGAGCAAATCTTTAGGTTAACGAGTTTTATTAATAAAATAAATGTGATAGACTTCTATGACTTTTAAGTTCGTTTTGATGTTTCTTCTTTGATTGGTCAACTAGGGAAAACTGGCCAAGTGCATGTCGGGCCACGCGCAATGTAGGGTTCCGTAGTCACGCGTTACAACACGTAGTACATAAGAGGGGGCTTTATGTTTATTACTAAGAACAAATTAAGTGAATTTACGGTTTAACGGAAAATCATGTTTAAATTAAATACGAAATATTTTTCCAAAATTTTACTTGTTTACTACCCGTTCTGAATAATAGTTTCTTTTTTCTTAATTTTATTTTTTCGTTCCTTCCTGAGAGATCCTCCGAGATCTGCTTGTCCTAGTGTAGTGCCTAATATTACTTCAAGTCAACACTGCCCGGTACCTAACTGTGTGTGTCAGAGAGACCAAACACACGTTACTCGAGGTACCTATCACCGTGGGGCCGGCGGACAGGGTATCAATAAAAATTAATGCGTGTTGGCGTCACGTGCCCCAACGTGACACATTACCATGCATTAGACTTGAGTGACAGCGGCTGGAGATTTCCAGAATAATCCATAATGTTCCATAGGCATGAGGCGAGTCCTTCAGGCACCCGCTACGCGCCCTACTTGTAGGGTGCCCACCTCGACACGTGAGCACCACCGTGACGTCTGCTACTCGGCGTATTGCCCAAACAAAGTACAGAGATAGTTCTACTAGTTAGGTGCCAGAACCTTCAAAACTGATACGTATATCTAAATATCATATACTGTGAAAGAAAAAATGTACTAAGTAGGCACAAAGTAATGAGCCGCGACTCGCGCCTGCCTCTTCTGAGCACACTTACAAACGACTGATTAGAATTAGATCAGGAATACCTACCATACCGACATGGAGAACACGTACTTTTTAATTTTCATTTGTGAATAAGTTTAAAAAAAAGACATTTATATATAGTCAGAACATTGTGTCGTAAGAACAACTTATTTAAACTCAAACGTCAGCAGGTGGTTGTTGATAATGTAAATAATGCTCTTTCAACTGTAGTTAACTGGTTTAATGTCAATAATCTTCTCCTTAACGAGAAGAAAACAAAATGCATAAAGTTCACATTACCCAATGTAATACAAGTGAACACTAGTGTGTCAATAAAGGGTGAAGAGTTGAAACCCGAGGATTCCACAGTGTTCTTAGGTTTAACTTTGGATGCGCAGCTTCAGTGGAGCCCCCATATAGATAAACTGTCCAAAAAACTTAGCTCTGCAGCATACGCCGTAAGGAAAATTCGTGGTTTAACTGATTTAGAGACAGCTCGTTTAGTATACTTTAGTTATTTTCATAGTGTGATGTCGTACGGCATTCTGTTGTGGGGTAATGCCGCCGATATTCAGACAATTTTTGTTTTACAGAAAAGGGCTATTCGTGCAATTTATAAATTAAGTCCCAGACACTCCCTCAGAGACAAATTTAAAGAGATTAATATTATGACTGTTCCCTCTCAATATATTTATGAGAATCTCATGTATGCACATAAAAATATTAATCTGTTTAAAAGATACAGTGATATCCATAGCATAAATACTAGGAACAAACACAAATTTATTGTACCAAAAACCAGGCTCAAGAAAAAAATAGGTGGTTCGTTTAGATGTCAATGTATACGTTTCTATAATAAACTTCCTAGCCAAATTCAAGAACTAAGCATAAATAAATTTAAATCATTTATTAAACGTAAGCTATGCCAGAAAGCTTTTTACACAATTAATGACTTTCTTGAGGACAAAAAGGCGTGGGATTGAGCTGCTTCAATGATATACATGAGCCATTGTTTTCATATGTACTACTTACTGATGAAAAATTTTTTATATATATATTTTTTTTTTAATATTCGTTTTTACATGAATACTTGTATAGTATTGTATTATATTTTTTATTTTATTTTTTTAGTGACATTTTATTATTATTTTTTTTTTTTTTTTTTGACTTGAATACTTTGTTAAGTATTATATTTATTTTTATTTTTTTTGATTGACATATTATGATTACTATTTTGTTTGACACAAATATTTACTTTGTAAAGTATGATATTTTTATTTTTTTTTTGATTACTTAATTATTGTAAATGTGAGGACTATGTGGGTTATTATTATTATTTTCTCCTCCTTTTTACAGTAATTTTCAACGTTGTCTGACAGTTTGAGTACTTTTGCGGCCTACCCAAATGTCTTTTCTTTGGTATTGTTCGTCATGTCATTGAGCTCCTTAGTGGTTTTTAAGTTGAGCTATTCGACTATTGACAAATGCTTGCACTGACTGGACAGGTCCACTCAAATATGTTTGGTTCTTTCTTCAAAAGACCACTACAGACACTAAGCTGCATGGTCCTCATATAGAATAATGTGAATGCGAGAACTATGTATGTCGCTATATTCATGTAGATTTTATGATTGTCTGGCAGTTTGAGTATTTTTTGCGGCCTACTCAAATGTCCTTACTTTGGTATTGTTCGTCGGTTCGTTGAGCACCTCAGAGTTCTGAGTTGAGCTTCGCGATGACTGACAAATGCTTGCACTGTCTGGACAGGTCCACTCGAATTCGTGTGTTGCTTTCTTCATAAAGCTCATCCCAGACATAAACGTACATGGTTCTCATATGATCTAACCAGTCCACATTGTATGGATTTGAACACTAAAAGAGACTTTGACCTCTGAGTTTGTTTCGGTGTTTCTTCTCAGGGTAGTCAGCTAGGAAACACCGGCCTCATCTAGCTTAAACTAACAAAAAAACATTGACGTGTAAAAGTGTTCCTTGTAACCTATTTACTGAATAAACATCATTTATCATTTATCATTTATCAACTAATGCATCTGATATCGGCGGCAATCACAAAATTGCTACCTCTTGGAGAGCGTCGCGCGAGAGCTTTTTGCCGGCCGTGGCCCCGAGTAATTCCCAAAATGGCCCCTACTCTAATGTATAATTCAATCGATTTCATTAGTTGAAGTTTTTCAGCGTCGCCGGGTCACCGTAACAATACATACATATGTATGGGCCGCTCTAATAAATTGGTCGGAGCCGAGTTTTTAGCGCGTCGTCTGATCCGCGTGCGGCGCTGCGGCGGTGCGGCGCTCCGCGCTGCTCGCTCGCGCTGCACTCTTATGATCTGCCGACGACCACGACGTCGACGCTCATCATAGCGGCTGTAATTAATTAGCTCACCGTCACTTCTTGCAGCTTCACGGCCTGCTCGCATGTGCACCGAACAATTATTTACGATGCTAAGACAAATGTAAAAACGTAAGATCAGTATCAGTTCATAGAGCTCCTTAATACGGTTAAATATAATTAAAATATGTTTGCCGAAGGATGTTCATTGAGGCAGACTCACTGACAAACGCGACCAGCCCGACGTCCTGGCTCCTGACCCACTACGAGCTAAAGGAAACCCTGAAAATGATGTGAACAGTACTTAACAACATGAGGAATAGAAAAGCGGTTCTCTTGTTTGTACTTTATTCAACGGTACTTGTTTAGGATGATTGCAGGAATCAAACGCCCGTCATCACCATTGTTAACATCGATTTTAATAAATTATTGTACAGTAAATTATATTGATATAAATTATTGATTTATCAGAATTATAATATCGCTGCACTGCACGCAATCTAGCGTTCAAATTTCTAAACTATCGCAATCCTGATGCTTGTCAAAACTCACTCACACAAGTAAGTGTGAAATACCTTGATTTCACTATTGTTTTTCTCAGTAAATAATGTAAGTTATTTCCAAAAAGTACAATCGCGGGCACATTTTCTTGTAGTAAAGTGATAAAATGAGTCATTTTAAACAAATAAAACAGTTGTCTGTGTTTAGAGCATTGGTGCCAACAAAAATGTATATAACAAAATCATGACTTTTCCGTAGACGGTAAATATGGATGCTTGTAAGCATAGTAATGTTGTAGACCGCTGCTACGAATTTTTCGTTATTGCAACAATTACTGTATTAGATGAGCAAGTAGATCTTTATAATTATTGTTCATGGGGTAGTAGGTAGCTTGGGTAGGCACATAGCTCAATAATACGTAAAACTTTCTACTGCATTCAGCAAAAGCGATTCCGGAGCGTTCCCATAACATTTTGATAAAAAAGCTCACATAATACAAACATTAAGAGATCCCGAACGGAAAACAGCAATCCGAGTCACGCGACCGACGGATGATCCGGCGAGTTTTTTACGACAACAAAACATTGCGGAAGTTATGTTTCAAGGGCATTACGCACAGATCATTAAACTCCATTCTCCTCTTCTAAGTGAAAGCGCGACTATATTTATTACAGTACGCTTTGACAACCCTGTCCGGCGGCGGTGGCAGCGCTGCGCCTCCCTCGCGCCTCGCCATGCGGGCTACTCTCGACCACAAATGTACAGTTTTAGAGTCGCTTGTGCGCTGTCGTGCTGAGCGTCGTGAGCACACATTTGCGGAGGGTTGTCGACCTAAAGAACGATCTCGTGAAAAGTTATATTGTCATTATTTTATGACGTCTTCATCGAGGGCCGCATCGGTCACGGCGCGCGCGCCACCGAGCCGAACTTGTGATTCATAGTAGAGTAGTTCCAAAGAGGGCAGAACGCCGTTATTGTTTGTTCTGTCGAGTAGATACTAATGCTATCAATTAATGTGCACGAGCTGAGACGGTTTATTTGAAACTAATGTCGGGGATAAAGTAAATACGACATTTACTTTATAGGTAAGTACTCGACATTAGATAATGTGTAAAAATAGTAAAACTCTCGCACTGTGTTTAGAAGGAAGAGTGGGCGTGTCTTTGTGAATGTCATGTGCGTGTGGGTCATTAAATAAATTACTGTAGCCCTGGATTACTAAACTATCGTTAAATGTTAAAAGGTTCGCGTTAATCCCGCGACCCCCGTTCATAGTGCCTTCCTAATGAGTTCCGCCAGAGTCTCACGAACTGTAATTTTAGACCGGAGTCATTTGTGCATTGACTTATAGCAAAGGCATCTACCCAGGGGTTGAGGATAAAATCGAAAGAGTTACATCGCCCCTGGGCATTCAGGGCAGGGAAGGAACAGGGGTGGGTTTTAGTCAGTAAGAGTCTGACACGCCCTCCCGCTCCACCCTAGAGCGGGAGATGTCATTGGATGATTTCCCATCCCATAAAAAAAGGCATCCCAAATTTTACGAAAGTTTAGTGTTTTTATTTAATGTTAAACATAGCTCTTGGCTTAGTGTGATGCAGTGTTAATAATAAATGTGAGAAGTGAAGACCAAATCTATGGACACTTATTTTACAACAAACATTCCTCAAGCAAAGAACCTGAAGAAAGGTAATTAGGGTCTCATGCTGAAAACTATCTTTGACGCTAGCCAATGTAAGAAAATTTCTTTACAGGGTATGTAACTAAACTTTTTTCTTTTCACCTTGAACACATGCTACAGTGCATTATTGACCAAACCAATAGACCAACATATAAAATTGTAATAAAACTGCTTGTTGAATACACCAGGAGAAACAATCTAAATTGTAATAAAACTGCTTGTTGAATACACCAGGAGAAACAATCTAAATTGTAATAAAACTGCTTGTTGAATACACCAGGAGAAACAATCTAAATTGTAATAAAACTGCTTGTTGAATACACCAGGAGAAACAATCTAAATTGTAATAAAACTGCTTGTTGAATACACCAGGAGAAACAATCTAAATTGTAATAAAACTGCTTGTTGAATACACCAGGAGAAACAATCTAAATTGTAATAAAACTGCTTGTTGAATACACCAGGAGAAACAATCTAAATTGTAATAAAACTGCTTGTTGAATACACCAGGAGAAACAATCTAAATTGTAATAAAACTGCTTGTTGAATACACCAGGAGAAACAATCTAAATTGTAATAAAACTGCTTGTTGAATACACCAGGAGAAACAATCTAAATTGTAATAAAACTGCTTGTTGAATACACCAGGAGAAACAATCTAAATTGTAATAAAACTGCTTGTTGAATACACCAGGAGAAACAATCTAAATTGTAATAAAACTGCTTGTTGAATACACCAGGAGAAACAATCTAAATTGTAATAAAACTGCTTGTTGAATACACCAGGAGAAACAATCTAAATTGTAATAAAACTGCTTGTTGAATACACCAGGAGAAACAATCTAAATTGTAATAAAACTGCTTGTTGAATACACCAGGAGAAAAAATCTAAAATGTTATAGTTTGCATTCTCTCCTGTGATCACTCCCCTGAATATTAAACGTACCATTTTCGCCGCAGTCTTCTATCCAGGTAATTACTGTGTTCATTTATTTATTGACGCCTGGCGCCCGAGGCTTTTTTTTTATATATCAGTTTTTTGGCGTTCAATAACCTAATTTTGTTAAACACAGGTAAAATTTTCAATTTTGTTGCACTTACACCTTGTAATCACCCTTTTATCTTACAATTGGCCAATTGTAACATAAAAGGTGATTGCAAGTTTATAAGTGCAAAAAATTTGAAAATTTTACCTGTGTTTAACAAAATTAGGTCGTAGATACCTCTGAGTCAGTCCGAGTTCCAAAATAGGGGTGCAGCAAAACTCCAAATTTTAGGTTAAATACTTGCAATCACCTTTTATCTTACAATTGGCCAATTGCAACATAAAAGGTGATTGCAAGTTTATAAGTGCAAAAATATTGAAAATTTTACCTGTGTTTAACAAAATTAGGTCGTAGATATCTCTGGGTCAGTTCGAGTTCCAAATTAGGGGTGCAGCAAAACTACAAATTTTAGGCCTGTGAAGCCCCGCGGCCAAATCCGGGTTGTCAAATTGAACCCCGACGACAACCCGGGTTGACAGCCGATTTTTTTTTTTTTTTCTCTTTAATTTTTTTTTTTTTTTTTGTCCGACTCACCAGTGAGTTGCGGGGCTTCACAGGTTAAATAAAAAGCGCTGGATAACAGCTGAAACGAATAAATTTCACGTTAGGGACTGCGAATTTCAAATGGCGAACACTACTGAGCTCTCTAAGACACAGTCATTTTTTTTTTTAAAATATAGTAAGTACTTGAAAGGGAAAAAATCAGAATAAAAAAAATTGAAATGAAAGTAGCCTATTGTTAACTAACGAATTGATAAACAAATAGTCTTTAAGTTATTTCGCTTTTTCTACACCTTTTGACAACCATACTTAATTAGATTATTTACTTGCAGTATTTTAGATATTAATAATCTACTAATTATGAATTATATAAAAAAAAGTGGGTAAAAAAAAATCTGGGCAGGGTATCAACGTGAACGGCGAGTACATCTCACACCTTCGCTTTGCCGATGACATCGTCATAATGGCAGAGACGGCGGAACAGTTAAGCCTGATGCTGCACAGCCTAAATGGAGCCTCGCGGCGGGTTGGCCTCGGGATGAATTTGGGCAAGACGAAAGTTATGTACAATTCACATGTCGTACCGAGTCCAATCCGCATCGAAGGGTCGCTTCTCGAAGTTGTGAAGGAGTATGTCTACCTAGGGCAAGTCATCCAGCTCGGTAGACACAACTTTGAGAAAGAAGTTGACAGAAGGATCCGGCTGGGTTGGGCAGCGTTTGGGAAACTTGGTCAACTCTTCTCGTCCCCTATCCCACAATGTTTGAAGACTAAGGTTTTCAACCAGTGTGCCCTGCCCGTTATGACATACGGTGCTGAAACGTGGACACTGACGGTCGCGCTGGTCCACAAATTCAAGGTTGCTCAGCGCGCTTTGGAGCGGGCTATGATAGGAGTTTCTTTGAAGGATAAAATCAGGAATGAAGTTGTCCGGAAAAGAACCGGAGTAACCAACATAGCTTGCAGAATTAGCAAACTGAAGTGGCAGTGGGCTGGTCATGTTTGTCAAAGGACCGATGGCCGATGGAGCAGACGAATCCTGGAGTGGAGACCGCGTCTCGGCAAGCGTAGTGTAGGACGCTCCCCAGCTAGATGGACCGACGACGTTAAGAAGGTGGCTGGGATAGACGGGATGCGAAAGGCGGAGGACACGGTTTTATGGCGCAGCCTGGGAGAGGCCTATGTCCAGCAGTGGACTGCGATTGGCTGAGTTGATTGAAAAAAAATCGGAGTTTTAAGTATGACTGTTTTGAGGTACTTAAAGCTTTATACAACTTAATTTCAAAAAATGACACGCCGTTTGTTTTTTTTTTAACAAGTATTAAATACATATTTTTGTTTTTTTAATCTGAAAAAATCTACAATACGTAAATTTTTAATTACATCACAAAAAGAAAATACAAGGAATTTTAAAGCGAGGCTAAGTGTGGGTTTAATTGTAGATTATTAAAAAAAAAAATCTTTCTTTGCAATTCTCTAATACATGCAAAAAAAAATGTTTTTTTATTAAAATAGACGATTTTTTTTCAAATTTACAAAAAAAAATCTGTAGGTAAACATCTATCTGCCTCATAAAATTATTTTTTTTATTTTTTTTAAGCACGTAGTTGTCTAGAGTTTTTCGTCCTATATCGAAAATTAGACGTCGAAACTGTTTTAGCTTGTGCTAATGAAGCCCTTTCATACGATATGCTTTTTAAAATTATGATACGGTCGGCTCACTTTAAAATTTGGATCCGATTCCTTGTAATAAAGAGCCCTATTTTTTTGTGACGTAATTACCAATTTACGGTTCAGATTTTTCCTTTAACTTGTGTTATAAGCTTAGAAGAGATCGCTTCTTGTCAAATTTTAATATTGTAGGTCAACTAGAAGTACTTCATAGGTTTTGATTCCCTTGCGAATGTCAAAATTTGCGGCAATATTTGATATTTTTCAGTATCTTTCGATTGCGTTAATTCAGAAATTTGATTATTTCATAGCTTCACGGGTATGCAGACCCTTGAACCTATTTCATTTAAATTTTCACTTCTTATCTACAAAAGGGTCTTGACAGATGGACAGGCGGACAACAAAGTGATCCAATACGGGTTCCTTTTTTCCTTTTGAGGTACGGAACCCTAAAAATAACAAAAAACTTTACATTAAATGTAGAAAGCCATATATGTAGTAAATATGTGCTTGAATTGTGTAGAATAAACAAACATATATTGTTATCCTTCTAATGTGATCTGTGAAACCCTCAATTTCAAAATAGTTAGACTTGACGATTCTCTTAATTATTTCTGTTTGATTTTTATTTCGTTATTGTCACGAATGTTTAGTTACAAGTCAACGTCACTCGTAGGAAACTTTAGTAATCTAGGGAAACATTACAAAAAATGGAAAGGTTTGGATTATGAAGTTAAACATTGTAATCCATCCGGAATAATGATCACAGTATGGTCACCTTATTATAATGTCCATAAGCAACGCATTGAGCGAGTCCAAAAAATATTCATAACCGTTTATCTTTTGAAAATAAAACTGCGAATCAATTAAAATCGTATAAAGACCGGGCCCATTCATAGCCTTGTGAATCGTATATAGGTTCGTTGTTTCGTACACAAACTAATGACATCGCAACTGAATACCGACTTTCTATCAAAAATATTTATTAACGTCCCCAGTAGATTACCACATTTACCACGATTCCCTAGCTACAATCTATTCAGAAAATCTTCGTGTAAAACTAGCTTAGGTGACAACTCTCCTCTTGTAAGAGCTACCAGATTGTACAACGCAAAGCTGAAATCGGTATAAATCACGAAAGTCTCAACACCTTTAAAAGGAAAGTATACTTTCAGGTGGAGGACCTTTGATTTATCACTCCAACAACATTTATTTTCCAATCCTAATTATTTTAATGTTTAATTTATATTCCCATATTGATTTATTCTTAAATATATCTAATAAAATTTATTTTCAACATTAACATTTTTTATTTAATTTTTAGGTTTGTATTTTATTTTATTATCTATTTCATTTTTAATTACTTTTATGTTATGAATTTATTTTAAATTAGCTTCTGCCAGCGGCTTCGCGTAAAAGTAGTGCTTCACCTACTATAAATTATAGCCTATGTGTTATTCTGGTGTATAAGCAATTTACTGTAAAGTTTCATCAAAATCCGTTCAGTAGTTTTTGCGTGAAAGAGTAACAAACACATCCTCACAAACTTTCACATTTATAATATTAGTAAGATATTGTCATTTTTTTAACGCAGTAGAGCCAGATTAACGTCATAGGCCGAAGGATCGCCATACTGAAGTGGCAGTGGGCACTTGGGCAGGGCACATCGCTCAAACTAAACCTAAGATTGACCCAGTCAAAGTCCGGATTTCTGACTTATTCTTTAACTAGCGACCCGCCCCAGCTTCGCTCGGGTACAAATTATACATATAAACCTTCCTCTTCAATCACTCTATCTATTAAAAAAAACCGCATCAAAATCCGTTGCGTAGTTTTAAAGATTTAAGCATACATAGGGATATAGGGACAGAGAAAGCGACTTTGTTTTATACTACGAGGTGCATTCAATAAGTACCTAGCCTCATCGCCAGAGGGCGCTGTAGTTTCAAAAGAGTTTTACCACAGTGTAGCACATTCTTTTTTAATTCTTTTTTCAAATTTTCATTCCAATCCCTTCATTGGTTTTAATTTGACAACTTATGGAAGCGAACGTGTCGATCGGTTTTACAAAAATGGAAAAAGAGCAATATCGTTCGGTGATTCGATTCCTATTTTTGGAAGGGAAAACGCGCATCGAAATCAAAGAGCGCTTGGATGCTGTGTACGGTGACTCTTCTCCATCGATGGCCACCGTCAAGAATTGGTTCAACGAGTTTGCACGTGGCCGTACGTCGGTTTTTGATGAACCACGTCCAAGTGCACCGAAAACAGCTGCTACGGAGGAAAACATTAAAAAAATCCATGATCTCGTATTGGCAGATCGCCGATTGAAGGTTCGGGAGCTAGCTGAGACTGTAGGCATTTCAGAAGGAACAGTGCATCATATTCTTCACGAGGAACTCGGCATGAGAAAGCTGTCGGCGCGATGGGTGCCGCGTTTACTCACACCAGAAAACAAGCGCAACCGTGAGACCACATCGGAGACGTGTTTGGCGCTGTTTAAGCGGAATCCAGCGGAGTTTTTGCGTCGTTTTGTGACCGTCGATGAAACCTGGATCCACTGGTACACACCAGAGACCAAGGAGCAATCAAAACAATGGATCCAGACCGGGGAACGTGCTCCAAAGAAGGCGAAAACTGTAAAATCGGCCGGAAAAGTTATGGCCACCGTTTTCTGGGATTCACAAGGTGTGATCTACATCGATTACCTCGAGAAGGGTAAAACAATTGCAGGGCTTTACTATGCCGATTTATTGGGCCGATTCGACGCCGAATTAAAGAAAAAACGACCCCATCTGGCGAAGAAAAAAGTGCTGTTTCACCACGACAACGCACCGGTTCACACGTCTGCCGTTGCCATGGCCAAATTGGTCGAATTACGCTACGAATTGCTGCCCCATCCACCGTATTCTCCAGATTTGGCCCCTTGTGACTTCTTTCTGTTTCCTAATCTGAAAAAATCACTCGCCGGGAATAGATATGGATCGAATGAGGAGGTTATCGCCGCCACGGAGGCCTATTTTGCAGAGTTTGACAAAAACTATTTTTCGGACGGGTTAAAAAAGTTGGAGCATCGCTGGGCTAAGTGTATCGAACTAAAAGGAGACTATGTTGAAAAATAAATTGCCACTTTTCCAAAATTTTCGTTTACTTTTTGTAGGCTAAGTATTTATTGAATGACCCTCGTATGTAGTGATAGTGATGATTTACCTCAGACTCCTCAGAGACCAAATAACAAGAAAAATTTATGACTGATGGATAAAATAAACCAAAGGAGGGGATTATGATTCAAAGAAGATTGTTTTATTTAATTTACCAACTTTCTTCGGTTAGTAAATCAATCAGTACATTACTGTTGTCATCATCGTTTCAACAATGTTGGCCGAGACGCGCACTGATGATTTCTTTGCCATTATAGGAAGCGGAGCAAACTCGGTTATATCACCAATAGGTACTATATTTTATTAAAGACTGGAAAACTGCACAGGTGTACGTACATCTGCATGGGAATAAGGGCTGTGTAAAGAGGCAGTCGAAGATTTTTAAATATTAACACCAATTTACTGTTTTTAGGGTTCCGAACATCCGAATGTTAAAACGGAACCCTTATAGGATCACTCGTGCGTCTGTATGTATTTCTGGCTGTCTGTCTGTCTGTCCGTTTCTCCGTTTGTCCGTCGGTCACAGTCAATTTACACCGACTCTCTCTCCCGAGTCTACTGGCCCGATTAAGGGTCTACTACCAGCAAAGTGGCGCCCTCATTGAATAAAAAATCGTAGCATAGCATAGAAAATAAATATTAAAGAATCCAACGTCACGTTTGTTACAAAGAGGATAAAGTATTTTTACGTAAGTGAAGTACCAAAAACGTCTTCGTTTTTTGACGCCGACTTCCATAATTAAAGTTATTTTGCACTTTTTTTGGAAGTCGGTTCTATTTTTTTGTAAAAAAGTTTTTATTTTTCACTACTTAGTTGTGGTTCCACATTAAACTGTGTTAACAATTCATAGACATACGATCGCAGCAATCGCGGTTGATTTGCTGTCAATTTTTGAAGATTTCCGTTGTCAGTCTGCAAAACCCATTATCAGATCTATATGAAATTTAAATGGGACCATTTCGGTACAAACCTCTTTCGAATAAAAAAAAATCCGTCAATGTATGACGGAGTTATGCCCGAACATACATAAAAAAAACAGACATCAGAATTGATAACCTCCTTCTTTTTGAAGTCGATTAAAAAGGGCCGTTTCTGACACTTTTGCCTACTACTTTGGATACGAAACCTTCTGAGACCTGTTTTAACAACGTAAAAATACTTTATCCTCTTTGTGACAAACATGACGTTGGATTCTTTAATCTTTATTTTCTATGCTAAGATACGAATTTTTATTCAATGAGGGCGCCACTTACGGGGAGGTAGGTCCTTAAGTTGAAATTTTTCTACATAGGTGTATTTCTATGACCCCCAACACGGACGAGTAAATAAATTAATTTGGATTATGAGGGTAACTTTTGGGAGGAAAATTTAAAAATAAAGTTTTTCAAACTACCGTGCGACGTATCAAATTGTAGGGCTTGTGAGGGTCACAAATATTTTTTTTCATAAATTCAAAATTAATCGTTTTAAAGTTATATTGACCATCCCGCCCCATTTTAGACTCGGTTCAAACTTGCATTACTCATAAAACTAAGTACCCAATGCAATAATATAGTAGTATGAAGCTGGTCTGATGATGGAGCTGGGAGGTGGCCAAAGGATCTCCTCAACCAAACAAGATATATCGTATTTGGACTCATTTGATGTACGAGTATATTGAAAATTGATTTTACACTTGGTAATACCCAGGGTCTGATGATGGAGTTGGAATGTGGCCATCGGATCTCCGCAACCAAATAAGTTAGCACTATCGTGTTTACAACACTAATCACTAATCACATCGTATTGACAAAATACACATTTAAAAATTACTTTAATTTCGGAAGTAGTTGTCAAATAATGAAGAAATAAAATACAATAATAACACCGACTACCGAAATTAAAGTTGTTTTTAAAGTTTTAGTGTATTTTCTTTTTGGAAGTCAGTTGTAATTTTTGTAAAAAAGCTTTTTTTAGTATTTAGTCCAAGAGCGAGCGAAGTAAGCTCGGGAACTTAGGGTACCCCGATGCGGACAGGTTAGGTTCGAAAGGGATAAAGGGGGCTAGAGTGAGCGAACGAATCCCCCTTCACCACCTTCGTGTTAGGGTCCTTTAAACCCTGCTGACAGGAATAGGAACCCCGCGCAACGGGGCTCCCTCGGTTTTCCATACTTACGACCGTCGTTAGCACATTACAGTTACACCTCCCATATTTCAACTGTTTCGTTAGATGTCTGCTTACCCAAGCGGTCTGACCTAATAATACGTATAATTGTGATTGTGATTCCAAGTTAAAATCTGGCTTGCACAGCACACGTTTACTTTTTGGATTTTATGGGACTTGTTTTTGAAGAATTTTTTGCAAAGAACAGTATGTTTTTATTATTTGTGGCTTTTTGCAGCAACATTTTAACTGCATATAAGATTTTTCGTACCACTTGCTCAAAAAAGTGACATTCTATGCCACATAAAAAACTTTTTTACAAAAAAATAGAACCGACTTCCAAAAAAAATGCAAAATAACTTTAATTTCGGAAGTCGGTGTTCCTGTTTTGTGTCTTCGTTTTTTGACACCGGCTTCCGAAATTACAGTTATTTTGCACTTCTTTTTTTGGAAGTCGGTTCTATTTTTTTGTAAAAAAGTTTTTTATTTTTCACTTTTTAGTTGTGGTTCCCCATTAAACTGTGTTACCAATTCATAGACATACGATAGCAGCAATCGCGGTTGATTTGCTGTCAATTTTTGAAGAGTTCCGTTGTCTGTCTCCGAAACCCATCATCAGAACTTGAAATTTAAATGGGACCATTTCGGAATAAACCCCTTTCGAACAAAAAAAGAATTTTGCAAATCCGTCAATATATGACGGAGTTATGGCCGAACATACTAAAAAAAAAAAAAAAAAAAAAAAATACAAACATCCGAATTGATAACCTCTTCCTTTTTCGAAGTCGGTTAAAAACCGACGAGGCCGTATGAGCTTGATGCCTCTGCTTTTCCGACAAAAAAATATTAGTCTAGGAATTTGCCACGTTTTTGTTTTCTTCAAATAAGTACATAAACGTTAAGTTTATTTTAATTTATTTTTATAAATAAGTTAATGTTCTAAAAATACGTTACGATGTTAAATCAAAGCGACAGTGACAGTGAATTGTCGGAATCCATCAGTGCAAATGCTGCCGCAATTATAAATAATTTGCTTCCAACAAAATCCAAGGAAAATTATTTAAAAACTTATGAAGAATTTTCAACGTGGAGAAGTGCGAAAGAACCAATCAATTTCAGAATCAGTACTTCTTATCTATTTTGATTATTTATCCAAGACAAAGAATCCGAATACACTTTGGTGCATATACTCAAAACTGAAAGCTACAATAAGCATCAAACACAGCATTGAAATAAATAGATTCACGAAATTACTGGCTTTTTAAAAAAAAATCAGAAGGGCATTGCACAAAGAAGTCTAAAATTTTTACGACTCAAAATGTGGAAAAAATCCTAATGAAGCTCCTGACGAATTTTTTCTGGCCACAAAAGTGAGTATATATGATTTAACTATGAATATTCCGTATCTTAGTAATGGTAATTATTCTATATATTTACCTGTTTTTTATCTTTGTTATTGGTCGCCTTAATTTTTGGACTCAATGGTGCTTACCGCGGATGTGAACTTGTAAACTTAAATGTGGAGGACGTTGAAAATCATTCCAATGAGTTGCTGCTGATTAATGTAAAGGAAACTAAGACAAAGAAAAATCGGTCATTCATTGTACAAGGACAATATACTAAAATCATTCATAAATACCAAGCATTACGTCCCACCAACATGGAAAACAATAGATTTTTTATAAACTATCGGAATGGGAAATGTACTCGACAAGCCATCGGCAAAAATAAAATTAGCAATATGCCAAAGGAAATTGCTAAATATTTAAAACTTGAAGATGTTGAACTCTACACCGGTCACTGCTTTAGAAGAACTTCGGCGACTTTCTTGGCAGATTCAGGGGCGGATATTACGTCAATAAAAAGACACGGTGGTTGGAGCTCTGATACAGTAGCTGAGGGTTATATCGAAAGCTCAATGGCGAATAAAACTATATTAAGCAGTCAAATTAACAAAAATATAAAACTTAATCCATCAGAGCCACAACCATCAACTGCCGGCATCTTATCTTCGTCCGTAACTCACGATGCACCACCACCACTATCTCCGACGTATATTATCTACAATGAAACGCAAGTTTCTCAGACGTAAGAACAGAGAAATACTCAAATCAACTCATCAACAATAAATGTACCTGGAGTTGCCCAGGCGTGTAAATAGCCGTGGGTCTCTGCGGATGTAGAACAGAAGTACGACCAAGCACTTGGAGGGAATGCTGGCCCAAAATTGCCTATATTTGTCTGTATAACTTCAAGTTAGGAGTGGTCGGCAGCAGTCGGCGAATGTGGCCCTACTTACAATTTGTAAAACAAGTGGTACCTTACTTTCCGGGCTGTTCTCGATGGTTGCACGTCGAATTGTCGAGTGGCCACTCGTTCTCTTCACACCAACACTCCTGATTATGCTTGTTCAGTAGTTAACGGACGCGGTAAATATGGGTTATTTATTATTCCCGGAGGATCCCCAACGTTTACGGGATTTACTCGGGATTTTAGCGTATTTGCGGGGACGATATTATTTTAAGACATTAGTCTGCGGTGAGATGCGCGCTGTGCCTCGCGGCGTTAGACACACACACTGACGTCAAACTGACGTGACGTCGATTGTTGCATTTTAAATTGTCTATACCTCGCGTAAAGCCGGCCACTCACGTCTGTCTGACAAATTAAAGCGAGACACACACGCGACGTGATACCAACCCCACCCAACTTGCAGAGTGGCGGCAACTCGCCACACCATGCTCCCCGCCTTGAAAGGTCCAGGAGCTTTCAAAAGCTGCTAATCTATGCGGAGCGAGTGAGGTTCAAGAAGCGGTGATGATATGTAAGCATTAACTTGTTGAAGAGCTTTGAGGGAAATCCAAGCAGCAGTCCGAAACACCATCGCATTGATATAATGCTCGGGAAAAATAATTATCAGTGTCCTAAGAATGAATTGCGGTTCGACTTGACTATGGTAAGTCGAATAAACTAAATTACAACTATGTAATGGCGTACCATTGGAACGTATAATATGAACCCTAAACTAAATTAAACTAAATTATGTAGTAATAATAATCTATTGAGTTGGCAAAGGATACAACTTAGTGACAGGACGTTTATACGTGCCTGACGCGGTTTTTATTGAAGCGACTCGAATTACACCATCCGATCCCGGAAAAACTTCCTCTATGATACCTAATGGCCAAGTCAATGGAGGTACGTTATCTTGACCCAAGAGAACGACAGTACCTATCTCTATAGGGCGATCGGGAGTGCACCACTTCTGGCGAACTTGCAGCGTGTGCAAGTACTCAATTCGCCATTTATTCCAGTAGGATAACACAAGTTGATCCAAGAGCCTTTTGCGGTTGTTTAGGTTTATGTTTTCTTCTGCCAATTCAGAAGAAGGCAAATACGTGAGTGGACTGGACATTAAAAAATGCGCGGGCGTGAGTACCTCCGGATGTGGGTCTGACGAAATGACACTAAGTGGTCGAGAGTTCAAAAGGCACTCAATTTGCACCAATACGGTCGAGAGTTCCTCGTAAGTGAGAAGTTGTTTACCTACGACTCTAAACAAGTGAGTTTTAACACTCTTAATATTCGACTCCCAAATACCTCCGAAGTGTGGAGCTCGCGGCGGTATTCTTGTCCACTCGATGCGTGATTTAAGAAGCTCATTTTTAATATCCGTTTGAACAGTTGAATTTAATAAAAAAGAATAAATATCATCCAATTGCGCCTTAGCGCCAACAAAATTGGTACCATTGTCTGAGTACATAACAGACACTGGACCGCGGCGAGAAATGAATCTCTTAAATGCGGATAGGAAAGCCTCAGATGTGAGATCCGAAACAAGCTCGATATGTATGGCTTTAGTCACCATGCATACGAACAAACATAAGTAAAGTTTCTGCGAACGTTGACCTCTACGTCGAATAGGTATATAAGCAAGCGGCCCGGCGAAATCTACACCGGTGTGTACAAAGGCTTTAGCATCACGGACGCGGTATCCAGGAAGTTCAGCCATTTTGGGTACTGGATGCTTAGGATTTAGACGGAAACAAGTATTACATTTCCGACAACGAGAACGTATAACCGTTCGGCCATCCAATATCCAAAACCGCTGCCTTATAATGGACATCAATAACCCTGGGCCCGTATGGCAGTACGTATTGTGATAGTGATCGATAATTAGATCGACTACGCGGTCGCGTTTAGGTAAAAGCGCGGGATGCTTGGCTTCATACGGTAAGTCAGATTTAGACAATCTGCCCCCAATACGTAAGATTCCGAAGCTATCAATGAAGACAGATAAACAGCGCAACTTCTTAGCTGGAAGTTCACCTGCTTTAATTAAATTTAAATCGCTCGCAAAATGTAAACTTTGAACTAATCGAACAATGAAATTTTCGGCGGTTTGAATGTTTTCAACAGAACTATGACTATGTAGTCTGTTTGTAAATTTAAGAATGTACATAAATACACGTAACAATTTATTCTATGAGCAAACACGGTCAGCTATAGTATCTAAAATACGCGGTTCAGTATTCGAAGTTTCTACAAGAAAAACCTTTGATTTAAACTCCGGCAATGTTTCACATTGAGCAGGAGCGAACTTTAAAGGCCACTCGCTCATGGGCTGATGGAGCCATGTGGGGCCGTTCCACCACAACGAGTGTCTTATTAAATCCGACGGCAGCATGCCGCGAGACAGACAATCGCTAGGATTCTCTTTCCCGGACACGTGACGGAAACAAGCGGCAGGTAAGTTTTCCTGTATTTGAGCAATGCGGTTGCTGACAAAAATAGACCATCTATGGGGAGATGAGTGGATCCACGAGAGAGCTATGGTGGAGTCCGAGAAAGCGTGGACACCTGTAATAGGTACACGAGCGGAAAGTTTTTCCTTGACTACGCGAACAAGTTTAGATAGAAGTAAAGCGGCGACAAGTTCTAATCGCGCTAGCGTTGTTATTTTAGCGGGGGAGACTTTGGACTTTGCACATAAGAGTCGGACAGTGATATCACCAGTAGGGTTGGTAATGTGTAAATAAATACAACAGCCATAACCAGTAAAGCTGGCGTCGCAAAAGGCTACGATGTTCACTACAGCTTCTCTAAAGACGCCAATGTGGCGAGGAACCTATAGAGAAGAGAGTGAAGGAAAATCGCGCGTAAAAGCGGCAAACCGATTTGTGATAGATTCCGGTGGAACCTCATCCCATCCTACTTTAGCTAACCAAAGTTCCTTGATTAATACCTTCGCGTACAGCACAACGGGTCCTACAAGGCCCAGTACGTCGAACAAGCGGGCAACTAGCGATAGAATCGCGCGCTTCGTGCATTTATCATCCACGGCGATTGTTGTCAAAGAAAAATAATCATCAGCGGGTTCCCAGGTTAATCCAAGGATTTTGAAATTATGGACATCATTATCCATGCCAGAAAAATTAACTGGTAAGCGGTGAGACTCTGGGAGAATCTCTAATAAAGCGGGTGAATTGGTAGCCCATTTGACTAAGTCAAAGGAACCTACCTTCATTAAATCAATCAAATCGCGGGATAGACGCATAGCTGTCTGTTCGTCCGAAACAGAGTAGACATAGTCGTCCATGTAAAACTGAGTTTCTACCAATTTAGAAGCCTCAGGAAAGCGGTCGCTTTGCTCACACGCCAAGTTACGCAATGTGCGCATCGCTAAATAAGGACTAGGTTTTAGTCCGAAGGGAACGCGGTTAAAATGAAAGGTGCGAATAGGCTCACCTTTGCTAAAACGATACAAGATTCGTAAATATTTGCGGTGGTGCTCTCTTACACCGATACGCAAGAACATTTGTTTTATATCCGCTGTCATCGCGACAGGGAATGTACGAAAATCAAGCAATAACAAAAACAAGTCTGCTTGCAAATTAGGTCCGACATGCAAAATGTCATTGAGCGACAACCCTGAGTGAGTTTTGGCGCTAGCGTCCAAAACCACTCGAATGCTGTCCTTGTCCGGTCTAATGACGGCATGATGCGGTATATAATAACCCTCCTCTGTCAATTCAGAGTCGGGCACTTCCGCTAAATACCCCTGAGTTATATAATCCGCGATAGTTTTATTATAATTCTCGCGTAGGGTCGGCATTAACGTGAACTTACGCTCGAGAGCAAGTAAGCGCCGATGGGCGTAACCGCGCGAGCTACCTAGCTCGCTGGGTGAGCGCGCAAAAGGTAGATCGACAAAATATCTGCCGTCTTCAAATAAGACTGAAGAATTAAAATTATTTTCACACTCTAATTCGTCCGGACTAATAAAACGTTGAGATGGAATTTCCTCTAGCTCAAAAAACTTATGTGAATTTGACTCGACTTCAATGTCGGCCTGCGCGGTAAACGAAGATGCAATTTGTGTCACATCACTACTACAACAATCAATATCACCCATAAGTACATAAACGAAGCTAGTCAGTACAGCAGGGGGTGCGCGGGTACCTGTTTCGACCCTGTCTCCCAGGTAAATAAAGGGGAACAATTGTGCTCCAAGCACGACGTCTACCGTGCCCGGCACGTTCCAAAGCGGATCAGCGAGCTGCAAGTTACTTAAGTATGACATGTTATCATTGTTATGTAACCTAATTAATTTCGCGGGAAGTCTATCTGTAATACAATCAACAACTAACGCTTGTATCGAAAACTTCGTATGAGGGTCAAACCGAGATTCTATGTTGAGATGAATAAAACCGTGTATTGGTTTCGATGACATTCCAACACCTTGTAATAATGAATTGCGTAATTTAATTATGGGTAAGTTCAAACGTTTACAACAGTCCACAGTAATTAAATTATTTTGCGATCCGTTATCTAGTAGGCACCGAACCACCTCCTTATCTCTGATGTCGCTATAGTATGCATATAACTGCGCGGTCGCTAGCAAAATGGTTGACCCAGTTTTAACAGCTGTAGTGAGCGAAACAGATGTATCCTTAGTAGGCGCTTGCGGCTCGGGCGATAATGACTCATGTTTTTCTCGGAAATGTAAGAGAGAATGGTGGTTCTTCTTACAAATTTTACAAACGTTACGTGACTTACATTTAACCAAAGAATGGGATAGACTTAAACAGTTTATACAGCCACGTTTTGCTTTTATAAATTCAAAACGTGCAAGCGGTGTTCTAATATTTTTAAACTGCGGGCAATAGAACAGCTGATGTCGTACGTCATCCTTATCGCACAACGTACATTTGCCATTCGAAACCGGTTCATTACGCGATACGAATGACTTAGCGGTATTATTTTTTGTTTGATGATTCGCTGAACTAGACTTAGCGCGCGGTTCCGTCTGTAAATTATTACCGTATGAGCGTTGTAGTACCTTAACATATTCTTGCATGAATGTTATAAACTCAGCATAGGAAGGTAATTCTTTTTCACTCACACGTGATTCAAACTGTATGACAGTTTGCGCGTCAACCTTTCTTAAACCACAGTGTAATAAAACAAAATCCAGTAAGTCTGGAATGTCTAACTGCTTCAAGGCTGCGACGGACGCTGAATATCGTTCCACAAAAGTATTGAGGCTCGCGGCATTTCCGGCGCATTGTTTAATGTCCAGTATATTATTGAGATAATGAATCCCTAAACTACGCTTATCTTGATACCTTTTTACGAGACTGTTCCACATAACGTTGTATGTATCACCTGTAGGAACAATGCCCGCGGTCAGCTTCAAGGCATCATGAGTCAACCTACTGATCAAGTACTGGACACGCTGCGAGTCAACCAGATCGGTATTTAAATGAACATTGCTTCGAAACATTTCATAAAATATGGGCCAGTTTTCCGCTTTACCATCAAACGTTGGCAAATCTATGGGCGGTAATTTTATCCGAGTACCCACTTTGTGTTCCGATGTTTCGTTTTTCGAAAGTATGAGATTACGTTTATATTTAATATTAGAATATAAGTCTTCAATAGAATATAGACTCGAATAGTCTGGTGCGGTTTGGTCAATCTCGAATTGCAATTCATTCATTTGTTCTACTATCTCCTCAAATTTGTTATATTGCTCAGTAATTGTTTCTGACTGCGCTAAGAATGTCTCATTTGAACGTGAATCATAGTTCGAGATGTTTCTGGAATCATTATATAGGCGATTAACTCGCTCAAAAATCATTTGTTTTTTAGCGGTAAGCTGAGCCAATTTAGCTTCTTGCTTGCGGGACGCCATTTTGGGGCACTAATAAAGTTATGTGCCTACCTACTGTAATGACTTGTAAGTACTTAATTTGTACTGAATTTTACTGATGCCTATCCAGGCTCGAAAGGACCATCTAATGGAGTTGCCCAGGCGTATAAATAGCCGTGGGTCTCTGCGGATGTAGAACAGAAGTACGACCAAGCACTTGGAGGGAATGCTGGCCCAAAATTGCCTATATTTGTCTGTATAACTTCAAGTTAGGAGTGGTCGGCAGCAGTCGGCGAATGTGGCCCTACTTACAATTTGTAAAACAAGTGGTACCTTACTTTCCGGGCTGTAGTGTGTAAGACTAATGTGTGTGTGCACATCTGTATCTTAATATTAAGTATCATACATATTATAAGGACTGAACGCACGCTAAGCGCAGTAATATACAATACACCAATGAAGGCACTTGTTTCAATCATCTTCCCGAACCGACAACCTTACATGGCGACCCTGCCATCTGAGACGGGTGCCGAGTGCGGTCGCATAGTATGGTACAAGTGACATTCTTTTTGAGTTTAAAAGTGGACTAATATTATATTGGTTAAAATGTGCCGGTCGAATATAGAAAAAGAAGACGTTATCATATCACAAAGTGCATCGGGTGGTTCAAATTCGGCGTCTATGCAGGAGTACCATTTATCAAACATTAGTATCGTGATGTTCATTATCTGCACCATATTAGGAATCGCCGGACTATATGCAGTGTACAAGCTTTACCAAAAATCTGCCCCAAAAAAATAAAATCAAAAAAATAAAAAAAAAAATAAAAAAACCAAAATAATTGCAAAAATACCATAAAAATCCATTAAAATCTGCTGGGTGATCTGCTGTGCTGCTGTGTCTGTTCTACTGTGAATTAGATTTATCACAAGCATATTATCAAGCAAAATTAAAACCTGAAAGCAGAAAGTATACAGCATTCACTACGCCTTCAGGCCAATATCAAATGACCAGGTTACCAATGGGATAAAAAATTAGCCCAAATGCATTCTCTCGTATAATGACAATTGCCATGTCTGGACTTACATACGACAAATTATTTGTCTATTTGGATAATTTGATCTGTTTTGGACGTAATTTGGAAATTCACAATAAAAATCTTATAGAAATTTTAACTAGATTGCGTAAAGTTAACTTGAAACTTAATCCAATTAAGTGCGATTTCTTAAGAAAAGAAATGCAGCTATTAGGACATGTTGTTTCATCAGAAGGAATAAAACCAGATTTAGAGAAAGTAAACATAGTAAAAAATTATCCTGTGCCCAAAAATGCAGACGAAACAAAAAGATTCATAGCGTTTGTCAACTTTTACAGAAAATTTATACCAGAATTTTCCGCAATATCTTTACCGCTTAATAAGCTGTGTCGAAAAAATGTTAACTTTGAATGGTCACATGAGTGTCAGAAATCCTTCGAATCCCTTAAAGAGTCATTAACATCTCCACCAGTATTACAGTATCCCAACTTCGATGAAAACAATACTTTTATTCTACAAACAGATGCGTCCGGGTACGCAATCGGGTCCGTGCTATGCAATGGTGATAACAGACCGATTGCGTATGCTAGTCGAACTCTTAATAAAGCAGAAATAAGGTACCCCACGATAGAAAAAAGAGTTACTCGCTATCGTATGGTCAGTAAAATATTTCCGACCATATCTTTACGGTAGAAAATTTGTAATCAAAACCGACCACAAACCATTAGTTTACTTATTTAATCAAACCAATCCATCAAGTCGTTTAACTAAATTTCGTTTAATAATAGAGGAATATGATTACATAATAGAATATGTTCGAGGTACAGACAACGCAGCTGCAGACGCCTTGTCACGTATCCGAATAACAAGCGATGAATTGAAGGAAATTAATCAGCACGTAGTGTCAGTATTAACTAGAGGTCAGAAAAAACGTATGTGTGAACAAAGTATACAAGGTGGGAGTGACAACCCTGCGGTTGCCAAGCAAACTACAAACGACTGGTCTGATCACCCAAGAGTTTTAGAGTTGCTAGAAAAACCAAAGGATTGCACTGAGTTAAGGTTTGTCAATGAAAAAGAATGGAATAACCAAACTAATACATTACTAAATTTTGACTCAACAAATTGCATACTAAGAGTAAATCAATCTTACCGATTACAATGCGCACGAGATGCCTTTGTACGGGAGTTGGCTAATTACTGCAAACAAATGAAACTTGATAATGTGTACATTGTACAAAGTAGTGAAAACATTGAGCTAACAAGAGAGTTAGTTCAAAACATAAATAACACACCTAGTTGGTCCGGACCACGTTTATATATTATAAAAGGTGTAAAAGTAATAAATGATAACGATACGAAACGTATCATCTTAAACGACTACCACTTATTACCGAGTAGCGGCCACGCCGGTATACGACGAATGATAAATAATATAAAACGCCGCTATTCTTGGCCAAAATTAGAAATTGACGTCACGGATTTTGTAAATCGCTGCGACAAATGCAAGCGACAGAAACATTTTCGGAACATAAAACAGCCAATGGTCCTGACTGACACAGGCCATTCGGCGTTTGATAGAGTATTTTTAGATTTAGTTGGGCCCTTAAGTAAGGATAGTGATAATTATATGTATGTACTCACACTTCAGTGTGATCTAAGTAAGTATGTAGAAGCTTATCCGCTTAGAAATAAGGATTCAGTTTCAGTGGCGACGGCTTTCATTAATAATTTTGTATTGCGATATGGCATTCCTAGAAATATTATATCAGATCGCGGAACCGAGTTCGTATCGAAAGTAATGAATGAAGTATGTAAAACATTAAAAATAACTCAACAAACATCTACTGCATATCATCATCAAACAATAGGAGGTCTAGAAAATACACATAAAAATTTACTATCATTCCTACGCATACAAACAGAGAACCAACCACAAAATTGGAGTTTATGGCTACCATATTGGTGCTTTGCTTTTAACACAACTGTACATACAGAAACTAAATACACTCCGTATGAACTCGTATTTGGAAAACATTGCAATTTACCAAGTAATTTAACTTCAGATATTGAACCGCTTTATAACTATTACGATTACCCACAACAACTCAGATACAGACTTCAAAAGTCACAGTACGACGCAAGACAAAATTTAATTGTTAGTAAACAGGTCAGAAAAAGTAAATATGATTTGTATACCAACCCTGTTACATACAGTACCGGTGACATGATACTACTTAAAAATGAACAAGCTGTAAACAAATTAGATCCATTGTATATAGGACCATACCAAGTTATAGAAGATTGTAATCCTAATTTAAAGATAATGTATAAAGGTAAAGAAGTTATAGTACATAAAAATAGAACCAGACCATATATTAAATGACTTTATGTAAGCTGTCCACGTGAATGTATAACTACATTAAATATTACTTTACTTGTAATAATTAATTTGTGTGTAACCCACTGTTATAATTATTATCATTATTTTTTAATATCTCTTCAATATCTAACCTACATAAGCATTGTATTTGAGTAAGAATAATAGTATAAGGTTGCGATAATCATATAATCGAAAAACAAAAATAAATGTAACCATTATTTTTATTTTATCTTGCCGGTGGGCGTGTAGTGTGTAAGACTAATGTGTGTGTGCACATCTGTATCTTAATATTAAGTATCATACATATTATAAGGACTGAACGTACGCTAAGCGCAGTAATATACAATACACCAATGAAGGCACTTGTTTCAATCATCTTCCCGAACCGACAACCTTACATGGCATGCATGGCATGGATGGGATTTTTATGGCGTAGATTTTGATTGGCTTTTCTGGTCTGCTGCTGCTGTGGGGCTGTTCTCGATGGTTGCACGTCGAATTGTCGAGTGGCCACTCGTTCTCTTCACACCAACACTCCTGATTATGCTTGTTCAGTAGTTAACGGACGCGGTAAATATGGGTTATTTATTATTCCCGGAGGATCCCCAACGTTTACGGGATTTACTCGGGATTTTAGCGTATTTGCGGGGACGATATTATTTTAAGACATTAGTCTGCGGTGAGATGCGCGCTGTGCCTCGCGGCGTTAGACACACACACTGACGTCAAACTGACGTGACGTCGATTGTTGCATTTTAAATTGTCTATACCTCGCGTAAAGCCGGCCACTCACGTCTGTCTGACAAATTAAAGCGAGACACACACGCGACGTGATACCAACCCCACCCAACTTGCAGAGTGGCGGCAACTCGCCACACCAGTACCAAACAAAAATGTAACTCTCTCTATCAATAATTGGACCAATGTTTCGAATGTTAACTTTTACTTTTAATTGTCATTATTTTTAATAAATGCTTATCTCATATTATTATTGTGTTAATTTTTTCGCAAATGGTACTAAAAGTAGAGTATTTTCCTCGGTGATAAAGCTGTCTTAGTCTTGGGTGAACTTCAATCCCTCGCTACACTCAGGACTCGTCTTAAATCCCTCGCTTCGCTCGTGATTTAAGTTCTTAACACCCTCGCTACGCTCGGGAGTAAACCTCGAGTCCTTCGTTACGCTCGCGATTTAAATCGTCTCCCGCGACAGAAGACACTGCTTTATCCCCTTGGTTAATAATCTACTATTTCCGTTTTATTTTTCTAAGTCAGCGCCGGCTGATATTCCGGGATACGGCGTCGGCTGCGGAGGCACTCTCTTATTAATATTATAATGATGATGATTTTTCCTACGCTTTTTTTAAGGTAATCACTTGAGGGTACAAGCTTATTCATCTTTCTTCAGTAATTAAACAAACACTGATCGACATGATTCGAAGTTATAGAGCATACTTTTTGATAGTTGTTAAACTGCCATCTATCGCTACAAGTAGGAACTAGTTCGGATTCGTAGCATCAATGACATCGCGTGGTTCGTAGCGCGCACCCTCTGCTACGGCGTGTAGCCACCATTACGGCAGACTACATAGTTCATACGTGTTAGTGTAGGGGGCTCTGCTGTGCTTCTTAATTTAATACTGTTTGTTATGGTTTCCTGAACATTGTACACACATAAATATACCCATATATGACCCAAACACGGACGTGTAACGTAAATAAATAATTTAGGAATACGGGGTTCACTTCTGGGGAGCGAATCGGAAAATTAAAAACAAAAAACTGTTTTTCAAACTGTACCGTGCGACTTATCAAATGAAAGGGCAGCATGAATATGGTGAAGGTCTAGATTACTGGTAATTCGTTCGGAACCGGAGTCGGAGTCGCACCTGGCCGGCTTTTGTTGGTCCTCGTGCTGGTCTGTGGGTGCAGAAATTATGTTCATCTTTCTTCTGGATGTTTGATTGCTAAAATTGTAGTAAGTATTAGTTGTATATACTCTACTAAGTAAAGGTCACCTCGTACTTTTGAAGAAAATATTCGCGATTTCTCTTTACAGCCAATTCAGGATTTCAAGGTACATTTAGAATTGATGCCTCCATACACAGTTCGTCTTTTGGTGACTAACGTAGAGGTTTGGGTGGCCTATGTAGTCCTGTTCCTGTGTGGCATGTTTTATTTTTCTTTCTAGATTGGAATAAATCAATAAAGAATGATTCATAGTCTTAAACTTTTCAAAAATCTCTTAACTTACATTTCTGCACCCGAATAGGCCTTTTTAGGGTTCCGTAGTCCTAACAACGACCAGTAACCCTTATAGTTTCGGTCTGTCCGTCAGTCCGTCCGTGGCATAGCTCAGAGACTGTTAGTAGGTACTAGAAAGCTGAAATTTTGCATGGGTATATATTATGTCGCAGGGACATGAGGATACCAGGGCTTTCACAAAATCCCTAGGAATACAAATATGTTTAGTGATATGACAAAACGCTAATAATTATAATGTCAGTGATAATGTCGTTTCACTAAACTTTATCTATATAAAATTAATTCCTATTTCTCGGCATCACGCGTGAACGGCTGGACCGATTTCACTAATTCATTTTTTTGTTGTATTTTTTATTGTCAGGAGAAGATTCTTATGAAAGAAAATATTAATAAAGTTGCGCGAAAAATTAGAAAACTTCAGAAAACTTAACATCTATTTAAACTTCACGCGTTTGACAGTTCATAGCTAAAGACAGGACAACGTCTGGTCAGCTAGTCTAGTATATAACTTTAATTTCGGAAGTCAATGTTTATATTTTGTTTCTTCGTTATTTGACACCGACTTCCGAAATTAAACTTTTCTTTAAATTTTTTTAAGACGGTTGTATTTTTTGTAAAAAAGTTTTTTATTTTTTACTTTTTAGTTGTTTTACCCCAAAAGTAAAACTAAATATTAAAGTTATGCCCGAATGGATAACCCTAATAACATGGAATTTGAACATTTGGAGACAACTCAAACGTCATCTGAGTATACATATTTTTGTTTATGTTGATTTTTTCAAAAGTGCTGAATCAATTTCGATATAATTCATATGGGGCCACCTTTGAAGTATGACTTACCAAACAAAAAACTGCAGATGAATTGAGAACCTCTTCCTTTTTAAAGTCGGTTAAAAAATGAGAAAAGTGTTGATGGATAAAAATAATAACACATTTTTTTTTAAATTATTGATGCATAAATAAACATAAAAAACAGATGTGCTAACGACGGTCGTAAGTAAGCTAAACCGACGGAGCCTCGCTGCGTGGGGCTTCTTTTTCTGCCTGCAGGGTTGAAAGGAACCGGGGTGCCCTGCAGCCTGCCCGGCAGCAGTTAACTGCCCGTTTCCAACGGTGTTATTTTAAGTGTCCGCTTTTTTGTACTTTTACTAGATTTAGTTTAGTGAAACGACATGTTACTGGCATTATATTAGTATCTATTTTGTCATATCACTAAACATTTTTAGTAAGAAGACGTAATAAATAAGAACATTTAAATTTTCTACCCTGATTTCGTGGTATTCCTAGGGATTTCGTGACATTCCTGGTATCCTCATTTCTCTACGACTTATAGATATTAATCACGCCAAGAAAACGAAACAATAAAATGAAAAACATTTTTTTCATGGTTATAGCTCCCGTACATGTAAAGTGGGAATCACTTTTTTTTGCATGGAAATATGAATTACCATGTTTTCGGGGAATCCAGTTACAGACTTAAAATATGTTTTAATTTGGATTCAAAAACAACTTCTACTTCTTTGAAATTAGGTCCCAAGTGAAACTCTACTTGAAATAAGCATTTTTAATGATTTTTTATATATGTCAACTAACCTATTGCCTACACAAAATCGCTTATTCTTTCACAATCGAAAGGAATTCCAGATCCGTTGCTTCATATGTTTAGAAATTAATTTGCTCGACAAAGTAAAACACGCACTACCAACTATTGTTTCATTTTGTTTTAGTAAATGATAAAAACCCGACTGCTTGAAAAGTGACTTGTTTGGAATTTACTTAGTGTTTCCTACATTTAAGTTTATTCATGCTTTTCATACCTAAGCCGAGCATTTGATGCAATTAATTATAATATATTGTGGGAAAAATTAAGAAAAACAGAAGTACCACCGAAAATAGTAAACATTTTAGAATTCTGGTATGCTAATCAAGTTAATCAGGTTAAGTGGAATAATACGCTGACGGAGACTTACAGGCTAACTAGTGGAGTGAGACAGGGTGGTCTGACGTCACCGGTATTGTTTAACCTGTATGTAAATCAGTTGATCGAGGAGCTGAGCAGCACCAGAGTCGGATGGCAAGCCGGCGGTATGCGCGTTAATAACCTTAGCTACGCCGACGACATGGTGCTGCTTAGTCCGTGGGTCAGTGGCCTCAGAAAACTAATGGACATCTGTGAGAGGTACGCAACTAAACACCACCTGACATACAATGTAAATAAAACGGAAGTTATGATTTTTAAATATAAGAAAGGTAGGTCCTTTCATGTAATACTCCCTAATTAATTAATTCTTTATTGTACACCAAAAATTTCACATAGTATTTAGTGGTTACACAATGCATGTACAAAGGCGAGTTTAACTCAATGTTGAGTTTTCTCCCAGCAAACCTTTGAGTGATAGAGAAAGATCACATTTGAGGGTAGGATCCCTATTAGTTTAGGTGGAACTAATTTAAAAATAGTTACAAAATTTAAATATCTCAGGTATAGTGTAACAGAAAACTTATCGGATGTTGATGATTTGGAACGACAGAGACGCAGTATTGCTTGTAGAAGCAATATGCTAGCTAGACGTTGTTATCACTGCTTGAATCAAGTTAAAGTGACGCTGTTAAGAGCCTGTCAGTCGTTATACACCAGCCAACTTTGGTACCGGTATACGAGGAGTGCGTCTTCGTGTACAGTATAATAATGCTTTCCGGGCTATGATGAACTTGCCCTGGCGGTGTAGTGCGACTGACATGTTCGCCGAGAGCAACATTGCCGGCTTTTCCGCGCTGCTAAGTAAACTCAGAGTGTAATTCTTCTACACAAGGGTAACCCTGAGTAGGAATGAAATTGTAAAAGCTGTGTACCGTGTCGTCCATCTTGCAAGAGAGGCAAAAGACTTATTATATATATTTTTAGTTATTGTATTTGTGTACATATTTTAATAATCTATCTGTGTTATTTTTGTTAATGTTTACGGTAATTAAGAGTATGTGTCTGTATGATATGGGTTTAATAATTGCCTGAAGTAAATGATATTTAATTTAATTTTAATTTAATTTAAGTGAGTTATGTATTTGGAATCATCTCCTCGAACTTTTTATTTTCATATGCCATTTGACCAGTTGCAAACATACGTACATACACACACTTGAAAAACATTACACTCCTTCTGGGGCAGCCGGTTACTAATGAAAGAATATGCGATCGATCGCGTGAATCTGTGTATTGTGAACTGACAAACTGCAACACAGCTCCGGCATGAATTTCCACATACAACTTAATACAGAGTTACATGCAAATATTTACTCAAACCAAATAAAGAAGTCAATTGGCACCCGTTATAAGTTAAAAACCCTCCGATATTTAATCACAAATTCGCATGGGACACATTTACTACCGTTTTTTTTTTTTTTTTTTTGGGGGGTGGGAAATCATCCGTTGACCTCTAGGGTGGAGCGGAAGGGCGTGTCAGACTCTTACTGACTAAAACCCACCCCTGTTCCTCCCTGCCTTGAGTACCTAGGGGCGAGGTAACTCTTTCGAATTTATCCTCCACCCCCGGGCACATTTACTACCGTTAAGTGTATTACTATTTTATATCCTTCAATCTTTATTTTGTTTTTAAAAGGGATTATTCCTAGATATAAAATTCTAAATATAAAGCAAACTCTTATATAAAACCTAAATGAAAGGCTGAACAATGTCCTGTTAACTTAGCTAATATGAAAGTAAATGTTCTTGAAGCTGGCGAGAGATTTGAACTTTATTAGAACACTCATAGATGGAGCACGCTTGCCTAGAAGTAACCTATTCACACTTCTTTATCAGAACACTTATTACCCCTCCACACTTCTTTACCAGAACACTCATTACCCCTCCACACTTCTTTATCAGAACACTCATTACCCCTCCACACTTCTTTATCAGAACACTCATTACCCCTCCACACTTCTTTACCCGAACACTCATTACCCCTCCACACTTCTTTATCAGAACACTCATTACCCCTCCACATTTCTTTACCCGAACACTCATTACCCCTCCACATTTCTTTATCAGAACACTCATTACCCCTCCACACTTCTTTATCAGAAAACTCATTACCCCTCCACACTTCTTTATCAGAACACTCATTACCCCTCCACACTTCTTTACCCGAACACTCATTACCCCTCCACACTTCTTTATCAGAACACTCATTACCCCTCCACACTTCTTTATCAGAACACTCATTACCCCTCCACACTTCTTTACCCGAACACTCATTACCCCTCCACACTTCTTTATCAGAACACTCATTACCCCTCCACACTTCTTTATCAGAACACTCATTACCCCTCCACACTTCTTTACCTGAACACTCATTACCCCTCCACACTTCTTTATCAGAACACTCATTACCCCTCCACACTTCTTTATCAGAACACTCATTACCTCTTCTCTCTCTTTACTCCGGCAGCTCACCTGGCCAAATGGAGGATCATAAATCCATCCTAACCACAGTGCCCGTGTAGAGCCCCTTGGCAGGGTATGCCCCGCCTCCTTTTCTGCCCTATATGCCAAATCACCTGTAACTTCCAGGATCTGAACCAACAAACGACAGAGCTGTCCAAGTAAAACCCCACTAGTAGGAAAAAAATGAGGCGTAACTGGAGACTGAAAAAAAAAGATCCACTTTCGTTGCTGATCGTATCAGCATGCGATGAGAGTGGCATCAAGGGCTCGACGCTATCTGATCTGCTATTCTGTGCTGTCATGTGCACGATGTGCAGCACTTGCGACTCAACACGACGGACAGCTTTGCTTCATTCTGTTGTTTAAGTTTGTGTGGATCACACAACCGCACCGAGCTGCCGGTCCACCACATGCAACCGTGCAACTAACGAAAAGTGCCTTTTTTGTTATCATTACCAGTCGAGGTTAATGCAAGGTTAATGTGCTTGGCCTGGACGTACGTCACCGAGGTGCCACCACGCCACCATGCTACTCGTCCATCCCGATGTGTTGGTGATCTGTCAAGGTCAGTTCCCATGGCGACGGAGCAACAGGACAACGACTTGTCAACACTTATGTCCGGAAACGTATGTTTAGGCGTCGCCATGGCAACCTATACTTGTAATAATAGCTTTGAAGTAAAAATAAAAACAGTTGTGATGGAACAGGCCAGCGGGCTGTGACTGTGAGGCGCGCCGCGCTCGTGCTGGTGTCGTGTGTGCGGGTCGAGCGCTACAGAGCACTGTGAGGGGCAGTGCCGCGTGACAGTTGCGTATTCAAAGGAGTGGTGTCGTTGGGCCGCATCTCTCGCATGTGTTGCATGCTGCTGGCGGCCTGCGAGGAGATTTACTTCGTGCTGCTGAGCGCACTGGCGCGCGCCTCCCGCGGCCATGAGCGTCTCCGTGCGCTCCGTCACGGTGGAGGGCCCGCAACCCGCGAAGAGCAAGGGTCCATTTACATATGCTAACACTCCCAAAGCTCTCTACAACAACACCAAGCTCAAGACAAACCCTTCCTGGTACGTGCACCTGCTGTTATTGTACTAAACATTCAGTTATTACGTTTATTTTATTTTTGTCGTTTTTGACATCTCGATACTATGTCGTTTGCATATGTTGTCATGATGGTCATGACTATAACAAACAAAGAATGTTAAGAATTTTCCTAAATAACTAGTTTTCCTCCAATTCAGGTTTGTGTGAAGCAATCTATTACTAATTACTAAAATTAGTGATTGTTGAAAAATGGAATTTCATTCAACAAAAACTATTGGTTATACTAGAAGTTATCAATCTGAACAGTAAACGTGTAGCCCTTATCACCCGGGCTGAAACGACCGTGAGTTTTAATTTCAATAAATTCCGAGGCCCACAGGACACTTGGTCGGTCGATTCTTTAATTTATTGAAAGTAAAACTCCACTCTCTTCAGCCCGGGTGTAAAGGGGTGGAGAAGGCACCCTTCGAGTGCCCATGCGGTGAGCCTGGTTCGCGACGCTGCCGCTGTCTCACCCGCAGGACGCTGACTATCATGCGCTCACTCTCTGTCTGGTCTGATACATCTGCGGTGGCTATTCTGAGCGGGTAAAACAACGAGGCTTGAAAAATTAATAGCTAGGAATTTATTTTACTACTCATGTTATAAATTATTGAGATAAATTCTTCTGTTATCATAAGATAATGTCAATCCATTGCTGCGTAGCCTCTGATTATCTGTATCCTGTCTGGAAAAGGACAAATCTATGAAACAATTTTCACAATTAATTATAATATTGAGTAGTGCCTTCGCCCACCTGGTATGTTCATACCCTACGTCTTTCTCCAGAACCAAGGCTAATTCTATTTTTAACCGACTTCAAAAAGGAAGAGGTTATCAATTTGGATGTTTATATTTTTTTTGTTTTTTTTTTTTTAACTTTAAGAAAGGCTTAGGGACTTCAGTGTGAAAACGTAAAAACAAACAAACGAACTGTGTAAAAAATGTTTAAACAGGAATCAGGTCATATTCAGTTCCGTGTTTGTTATTTCTATGACATTGTTACGTTATTTATTGACATGCAGGTAATTTCATGAACCTACCACTACTACCACTTTAATAAATTATTTTAGCCGGTAGGTAGGTACCTATACCTACTCGTATTTATACTACTATCATACCTTTTTTATTCTCGGGGACCAATATTCAAAAGTGATTTTCGGATAAGCCCGGGGATTCTTACCTCAGGAAATATCATATTACAAAAAAAAACCGTTTCATATAAAAAACGGCCAAGACCTCGCGCGCAAAGGGTTCCAAACAAATATCATGTTCCTTCCCACCGTGTTCCTAGGGTTCATGGTTCGTTTGAGGGTCTCGGTATCGAATTTTACAATAAGCTACCCCGTTCTTTTCTTGACTTGCCTTTTAATGCATTTAAAACTAAAGTTAAATCTAGTCTCTGTTCGAAAGCATACTATTCCATCAACGACTACTTAGAAGATAATAATAGTTGGTCGCTGTGTTGAACGCAAGACAATGTTACACTTGATGTTCTTTCTCCATATTTAGCTTATGGTTATAACAGATTATATGAGTTCATATAATAATTGTCTACCAAATTTAGTGTGATGGCCCTAGTTCATCACTTGTGGCTTCGAATCACAGCCCTTTGATAGTTTCAATCTTTGTTCTTGTAAGCAGGCACACCAGTTATGTATGGAGGCTTCTTTAATTTGGTTTAGTGTTTATGCTTGAGTTGGTTTTTAATGGCATGATTGAGTGTGCTAGCTGGCAAGTGGCGGATTATTTTATTTAATTTTATGATTATATTTTAGACGACATATATTTATTTTTCTGTTTTACATAATGTTAAGATTGTTGCTTAGAATTATATAGATTCAAGTTCTTAAAACTTAACAGACAGATGTGTTGCTGGGGAGTTTGTTGGCCACTTCTTCTTCACAGCTAAAACACTAGGAAGTGGTGACGGGCGGGCGTTTTTTGGGGGACTGTCTTTATGTAGAACTTTGACGTTCAAAAAGTGCTGGTTCTCAGCCTAGTTTGAATAAATGACTTTTGATTTTGATTTTGATAATATTTTTTCAGGTTTTTTTTTAAACTACCTCCTCCTTATAGGTTATCCTGTAATCCATAATTAAAGAACTATTTTTTTTTTCAATATTTAAGGCCCAGTGTTTTCTTAAATAACTTTAAACCTATAAAATTATGAAAAAAATACATTCGTGACCCTCACAATATGCCCTTCATTTGATATATGCACGGCAAGGTTTGAAAAACTTTGTTTTTTAAGTTTGCGACTTTCATCCTAAAAGTAACCCCCCATATTCCAAATTTATTTATTTCTGGTACATGGTTTGAGTCACAGATATTCATGTGTGTAATTTTAACTTTATCGGTCCAGCAGATTCGGAGCAAATTGGCTGTGACAAACGGACAAACAGACAGAATGACACACGAGTGATCCTAAAAGGGTTTCATTTATTCATTCGGACTTTCGGTACTCTATTCGTTTTTTTTATGGGTGTCGACCGTAGTTTTTTGTGGAAAAGTATATTTTATTTTACACTTCTTAGTTATACAGCGAAATCATTCATTTATCATTTACCATTTAAAGCCAGAGTGCGTCTCATGACTATTCCAACAAGCCGGAACACGGCTAGGATACATTGTTTTATTACGGAGTTCCCATGCCTACCTTCCAGCTTCATCATCAGATCAGTTCGATGATACCATTTTAATTAGAACCATTTATTTAAATTTATTTTGTCATAGTTGCTCAGATATGTTAATCTAGATACTCTACTAGATAGAGTTCTGATGGCCATCTGTGGTGTTCTTCATCAGTTCCACTTCACAAAATAATACTTTCTAAATGGAAACGTTTAACTACCAGAACCGCTGCATCGCTAGATTCTAAATGGAAACGTTTAACTACCAGAACCGCTGCATCGCTAGATTCTAAATGGAAACGTTTAACTACCAGAACCGCTGCATCGCTAGATTCTAAATGGAAACGTTTAACTACCAGAACCGCTGCATCGCTAGATTCTAAATGGAAACGTTTAACTACCAGAACCGCTGCATCGCTAGATTCTAAATGGAAACGTTTAACTACCAGAACCGCTGCATCGCTAGATTCTAAATGGAAACGTTTAACTACCAGAACCGCTGCATCGCTAGATTCTAAATGGAAACGTTTAACTACCAGAACCGCTGCATCGCTAGATTCTAAATGGAAACGTTTAACTACCAGAACCGCTGCATCGCTAGATTCTAAATGGAAACGTTTAACTACCAGAACCGCTGCATCGCTAGATTCTAAATGGAAACGTTTAACTACCAGAACCGCTGCATCGCTAGATTCTAAATGGAAACGTTTAACTACCAGAACCGCTGCATCGCTAGATTCTAAATGGAAACGTTTAACTACCAGAACCGCTGCATCGCTAGATTCCATCATTGTCTATTTTGGGTTATTGTAACCGGGCTTGGGGTGGTTTGGCAAGTAAAGTCTTCTTATTTTAATTTTGATTGTATTTTGATTTAATATAATTTGAATTAATTAATTTTGATTTTATTTTGATTCTATATCAAATTATCAATTAACTAAATCCAATTAATCTCAATCAAGTCAATTGTCCGTTGCTTGCAAGTTAGAAACCAAGTACCATGTTCGTTACAATGGCGGGCGTTAATTACTGCGACACAGTGTTACACTTCTGCAGTTCCGGGCCTGCGGACGGCGAGCAGTAGGTAGCTCGCCGTCCGATCAGCACCAGGCCCGTGAGTCGACGGCGCGTAGTGTTCCACGCGCGCCTCAAAGAGATTAGTGTCAGCCACCACTGACTGGGCCCATCGTGGCCGGTGCCTGCATGCCTAGGGGTAGAGGATAAATTCTGAAAATGAGTTACCGCACCCCTGGGCACTCAGGTAGGGAAGGAACAGGGGTGGGTTTTAGTCAGTAAGAGTCTGATACGCCCTTGAAGTTGTGCTCCCCTCTTATAATTTCACTATCATGACAAGATATTTTAATCGCAAGGTGGAGATAGTGGTCAAAAACGAGCTTATCAATAAATAAAAAAAAAACCATTTACTTAATTTTGAAATCAGTAATAACGTATTTTTCAAGTAGAAGATGTTCATATTCATTCAATATTAGTGTCAAAGTAAAAGATGCTAACAAAGCGCTTAAACCTTAGTACCATACTAAGCTCCCACTCCTCACCTTTGTACTCGTACCGGGACACATACAATCTTCGAACAGGAGGCTCCAAGAAACATTATAACATTTTTGTCAGTTGGTGTAGCATTTTTTTTTTAGTGAAGCGGTCTAACGCGTCTCTGCGAGTTAGTTTCGGCACTTCGTATGCCAACCGTAGACCCCGAGATAAGAAAATACTACTACCTACTATTTGGAATGCGAGATGATGCCAGTCGCGGCATGCATCGATTTTGTTATCAATAAGATAAGTGTGCGGTTGGGTTTTCGTCATCGCTAACGATTTAATAATTAAATAAACTTACCTAAGCAATAAACCATTCTCAACAACGGGCCCATTAGCGGCTTATAAAACGTAAGTGAACGGTTCTCCGGCAGGTATTCGCTGATCAGACTGTATCATGTTCAAACACGTAAGTTACTCTCACATATTACTTCTACTGTCAAAATAACCTGATATTTATTATTTTCAACTGTACTAGTAAAAAAACAATACAATTATTTCTCATTAATCATTATACTGTATGCTGGAAGAGATTTCATTAGAAATAAGCATTACCTTTGTACATAATTACTTTTATTTTTCTGTTTCATTCCTGTCTGTTCTGTGTGTACATAAATTGTTAAAAAAATAAATAATATTCTGCATTCGTTATACCTACTGTAAATTCATGTACATATATATGAATAGAATGGAAGAGAATGGAGCGGAATAGGATGGAACAGAATGGAGCAGAATGCACAGAATCGGACAGAATGGAATAGAATAGAAAATGTTAATTGAAATGTTTCGTACGTGTTAGTAACATGCGGTTTTGTGGGTTGCAGACGGGGCTGGTACTGCTGATGATCCTGGGCGTGCACCTGTGGAGTGCGGTGCACGCGAAGCCCTACCTTGGGCTCGGCTTCGGAGTCGGGCTGGGCGGCCGATACGGCGGCTATGGAGGCTACGGCGGCTACGGCGATGGCGGCTTCGGCCGCTACGGTGGCTATGGCGGCTACGGGACCGGGGGCTACGGCAACGGCGGCTACGGCGTGTACCCTTACTATTAACAGCATTGCCTACTAAGAACCGCAAGACTTTGTAACGATGACCTCATCTAGTACTGATTGGAATAAAACTGAATAGTAAAAGTGAGTGTTTGTATTCAGTGCCCCGAAAAGCACATTTGTATGTTTATTGTGGGGTGTGTAATCAGATCGAGACTGGTCAACGTTGTGTTATGTGATAAGCATCGCCGAGTGCAGCGGCAGTGCGCGATGTCGTGTCGCCTCCCCCACCCCCTCCTCCCGCCAGTGTTATCGCAGCTCTTTGTAAATAATTCAATCGCAGTAAACCCCACGCTAGACGCTATAATAATATAAGCCTTTATTCAGACACAATTTTGTTACATTAATTTTAAAACTTAATCTAATTTATCGACTCTAGCGAGTCGTGACACCGACAACCTGGTCTGTTTGCCCAATTTTGGCAAAGGCCTCCTCCATTTCTTTCTGTTTAGCGCTTTTCTAGTCCATGTTTTTCCTGCTGTGATCTTTATTTCATCTTCCCACCTTCGGAACTGTCTACCCTGTTTTCTTTTTCTATTTCTTGGAAACCAGAATACTATGTTTCTGTTCCATTTTTCGATTCCTCTTACTATGTGGCCGGTCCATTTCCACTTTAGTCTCTTTATTCTCGTTGTTACGTCTTCAATTTTTGTGCGTTTTCTGATATTACTGTTGCTTATTCTGTCAGATTTTCTTATATTCAACATGCTTCTTTCCAGATTTTCAGTTTCCTATTTTGCTCTTTAGTAAGTGCCCAAGTTTGGCAGCCATATGTTAATACTGGAAGTATGCAGGTGTTATATAGCTTTGTTTTGACGGTCATTTTAATTTCTGTGTTCTTCATAACTTCCTTAAACCCCCAGTAGCATTTCCATGCTTTTCCAATTCTTGTGTCTACTTCCTTTGACATTATATCGATGGTTGAGATTTGTTGGCCAAGGTAGGTGTACTCTTTCACAAACTCACGCTAGACGCTATAATATAATGCAATTACGGAATTGTTTGTCCTAAACTTTTCCTTAGCGTACTCGTTCTGTGCCAGAGGTTAAGCCATCAGTCCAGTCTAGAGGTCAGGCCGAACTGATGTCCTTAATCAACGAACACTAAATATTGTTGAATCGCTGCTGACCCGCAACGCGACCTCCACGCTATTAATACTCGATTCCACATCACGATCGTATGAGCTTTTATTTACGACCACGTAATGAGTTCATATTCCACAGTACTTAAAGGTAGGGAACTATTTTCATACACAGAAGACTAATAAACTAAAATGTTAATACAAACAAGAATCTAAACATACTATACCTAACATAGTACAATACATTCCGCCATAATTTTTCAAACGACGGTACCAGAAATGTAGGTAAAGTAACAGGGAGAGACAGTAAGTACAATATTATCGAACTTTTGTATTAGGGAAGTCTACCCGACCCCGCAACCGGCTCCACTGTACCTCACGTTCACAACTAAAACTGCGCTTTTCTCGTAAGGTATTTTGTATGAGTATGCTTTTGGGTATGCGCTGGCTGGCGCTACACTAAAGCTCCACGGTTCGTTGTTGTCACGAGCATATAGCGTGGACATACCCGCGACATGAACCATGATGGATTGATGGAGGAGCTTGTGGGTAAATAATAAACAGATCTCTGAGGTCAATCAACGATCCCCGAAGTCGACCCGGGGATGAGTGACAATCTATTACATAATATCTCCGGAGACTCCTCTTCCATGCCACGTTAAGCTGTAAATCCCAGCTGTCATTTGTAGACCTTTTTCAGTCGTTACGGATAACGTCGTGTCGGAAGCCAGAAAATCTAAAACCAGTCTTGCCAAGGGATACCGTGTTACCCAGTTACTGGGCTGTGGAAGTGTGGAGGTTAGTCTGGCATTCGCTCCATGTTAACCACTGGCATTCAGCTGCAGCCGGCTAGACTGGAGCTGTACCCGACATTGTTGAGTAAAGGCGGCAGAGTGACACCCGCAGGTGCGCCGCATCATGTCGCACCATGCACGTGACGCACACGCGACAGCAAGCGCAGCCACCATGCGCCGACAGATACGTGCTCTACTGTTACAATAGCAGGCGCAGCCACCATGCGCCGACAGATACGTGCTCTACTGTTACAATAGCAGGCGCAGCCACCATGCGCCGACAGATACGTGCTCTACTGTTACAATAGCAGGCGCAGCCACCATGCGCCGATAGATACGTGCTCTACTGTTACAATAGCAGACGCAGCCAGCATGCACCGACAGATACGTGCTCTACTGTTACAATAGCAGGCGCAGCCACCATGCGCCGATAGATACGTGCTCTACTGTTACAATAGCAGACGCAGCCAGCATGCACCGACAGATACGTGCTCTACTGTTACAATAGCAGGCGCAGCCACCATGCGCCGATAGATACGTGCTCTACTGTTACAATAGCAGACGCAGCCAGCATGCACCGACAGATACGTGCTCTACTGTTACAATAGCAGACGCAGCCAGCATGCACCGACAGATACGTGCTCTACTGTTACAATAGCAGACGCAGCCAGCATGCACCGACAGATACGTGCTCTACTGTTACAATAGCAGACGCAGCCAGCATGCACCGACAGATACGTGCTCTACTGTTACAATAGCAGACGCAGCCAGCATGCACCGACAGATACGTGCTCTACTGTTACAATAGCAGACGCAGCCAGCATGCACCGACAGATACGTGCTCTACTGTTACAATAGCAGACGCAGCCAGCATGCACCGACAGATACGTGCTCTACTGTTACAATAGCAGACGCAGCCAGCATGCACCGACAGATACGTGCTCTACTGTTAATTTTTTTGTAATCCAACTAAAACGATAGATTAGGTTAGAACAGCAAGGCTAGTGCGCCAAATATCTATAGGTACCTTTAATACGTATGATCACTGGGCCGTAGTATAAAAAAGTTAAGAATAGGTTCAAACGGCCACTAACCACCTAGCCACCCTAGACCTGGCGGGGCGAGCGAATCACCCGCGCCCCGGGGCAACGAACTTAACCTTGAGCGAGCGCCGCTTACCGCCGCCGGTCAGCACACCGCTCTGCTGATTGCACTACTACCACTCCACACAATGCTCTGAGCAACGTGGAGCTTTAGTCAGCGGTTTCACCCACTTGACAGTAGGAAATAATCCCACGGAAATGTACTACATGGATACAAGACATTCTGTCCCAATCCAGGCCATGATCTATCTGTGTCACTAATTTATCCAAATCAGTTTAGCCGCTTTAGCGTGAATTATTTTATGAAACGTACAGACTTTCACATTCATTATATTACCTACCTGGGTGTCTATAAATATTAGGATTGAATAGAATGTGGGACTGGAAGTCAATGACCGCTATTGTTTGTTTGTCACCAAATATAGTAGCGTGGACCTTCTGCGTGCATCCACGGAGTGTCCGGCAGTGCCGGCCGTCCCGAGCCGCTCCCCCGCCGGCCACCGCCGTCGCCCGGCAACCGACACCTCAACTTCCGCACCTCACTAATAATACTGTACCTACCAACTAACAATCACATTTCTTTTATAATTTAAGACCACGTAATTTAGCCGCACTTTTCGTAAATAATATTTGTACTTTGATATACAGGTTGGAATCTTTCAGTACCCAGGTTCGGAGCAAATTTGGCTGTGACAGAAGGACAGGAGGACAGACAGACAGACACACGAGTGATCCTATGAGGGTTCCGTTTTTTCATTCGGACATTCGGAACGCTAAAAAGTCAGTCTATTTTAGTTATTTCCTAGAGCTATGTCTTACGGGGTATTCTTTTGTGGAGTAAAGCTGCGGACATACAAAATATATTTGTTTTAGGAAACGTGTTGTACGAGCAATATACAGGCTAGGGTCAACAGTTTCCTTAAGAGAAATTTTCAAAGAGATTGGAATTCTTACGGTGGTATCTCAATTCATTTTTGCAAACATATTATACATTAGACAAAAAATACGTTTATACACCAAGACCAGTGATATTCACAATTTTAACACTAGAAACTAGCACAAACTACATGCTCCTTCCCACCGTCTTCATAAGGTTCATGGCTCGTTTGTGGGTCTCGGTATCCGCTTTTACAATAAGTTAGGTACCCCTTTCTTTTCTTGACCTGCCTCTTAAGGCTTTCGATCTTGTCAGTTATGACGTGCTGTGGAATAAGTAGTTATCTGAAACTTCTGTGCTAAAGTTATATCAATATTTAGTATTGGTATAGCAATCAATGCACTTGTGTAAGGTGGAACGGTTCCTTGAATGCGGAGTGAGACAGGGTGGATTAAGCTCGCCTTGCTTGTTCAACCTGTACATTTACCGGCTGATTGTTGAGCTCAGCAGCACCAAGGTCGGATGCCATATTGACGGAGTGTGTACCAATAATCTTAGTTACACAGACAACATGGTGTTTTTTTTTTTTGTGGGTTGGGAAATCATCCAATGACATCGCCCGCTGGATGGAGCGGGAGGGCGTGTCAGACTCTTACTGACTAAAACCCACCCCTGCTCCTTCCGTGCCTGGGTGCCCAGGGGTGCGGTAACTCATGTTAAGAATTTATCCGCTACCCCTAGGCATGCAGGCACCGGCCACGATGGGCCCCGTCAGTGATGGCTCATGGCTGACAATCATATATTTGAGGCACGCGTGGAACACTAAGCGCCGTCGACTCACAGGCCTGGTGCTGATCGTACGGCGAGCTACCCACTGCTCGCCGTCCGCAGGCCCAGACGACATGGTGTTGCTGAGTCCATCAATCAGTGCTATGAGGAGGTTATGTGAATCATATGCGGTGACTCATGGGCTTAAATATAATGTTGGTAAGAGTGAACTAATGCTCTTAAAGCCCGTGGTTTTTCTTCCCAGCACTTCCCAATTTATCACTGTGTGGCACTCCTCTGTGTAGGCTGTCTAAGTTTAAATATTTGGGGCATTGTGTCACCGATTATTCAAGTAGACATAGAAAGGGAACGCAGGTCGCTGATTGTCCGTTGTAACATGCTGGCCCGAAGGTTTGCACGGTATACGAATTCAGTGAAAAGCACGCTTTTTAAAGCATAGAACAGAATAGAATAGAATAGTTTAGAATAGAATTAAATTTATCCAGCAACAGTACACGAAACACGCACGGTACACAGATAACAATGAAGCACACACATACTGTCAATCTTTTTACACCTGCAGCCTGTGGGTCAGTTATTTGCAGCGGGCATACAGAGACCTGCGTGTCCAATGTAATAATGCACACAGGGTACTGTTGTGGTTGCCACGGCGTTGCAGTGCGTCAGGGATGTTTGCTGAAGCGCGGATGGATGGCTTTGCCGCTATCGTTAGGAAAAGATGCGCCTCCCTATTTGCTCGCGTTCGTGGCAGTTCCAACACTATAATGTGTCAACATATTTATATGTCTGCGTATTTCTCCGTCAGTTCTGGACCGATTTTCAAAATTATTTTTTTATCTGAAAGAATATACTCCCAAGGTGGTCCCATATAAATTTTATGGAAATTGCTTTAGCGCTTTTTGAGAAACTGAACAAAAACGAAAAATAGGCATATCTTGATGACGTTTTTGTGTTCTCCAAATGTTTAAATTCCACGTTCCATGTTATTGCGGATTTTAGTTCTGGGGTACTAAAAAGCGAAAAATAAAAAATTTTTTTGGAAGTCCGTTGTTTTTTTTTGTAAAAAAGTTTTTTTAGATTTTTCCTAATCATTATGTCTATTCATCGCTCGCCCCCAAGCTCAACATTACCAGTAAAATCAGCAACATCGATGCATTATGGGTCGGATTCTGCAATCAGTAAAACATCGTGCGAAGTAACAAAACGATACAAGCGTACATTCAATGAGTTCTGTGATCATTCCACTCCGTCTGATGATGTCATTAAATCGATGTTCTCTGAGCTCAAAGAGCAAATTGAACTGAAATTCGAATCCTTAAGTAGCTCAATAAATACCCTTTCTAATAAAAACGATGACATGCATAAATCAGTTCAATTTATGTCTGACAAATATGACGAGCTAATGTCCAAAATCAATAGTCTGGTGCAAGAAAACACCGATTACAAAGCACGCATTAAGACTTTGGAAAATAAAGTGGAATATTTTGAAAATAATATGCGCTCTACTACTGTGGAAATTCGAAATATCCCCAAACAAGGCAACGAAAATAAAAATGATATGATCAACATTATAAGGGATATAGGATCAGCTGTTGGATTGGAAACTCCTATTCAAGACCTGGAAATTAGAGACATTTATCCATCGAAGTCTGAGGCAATTGTTGTTAACTTCACTTCTGTAACCAGAAAGGAATCAATAGTATTTGCGACTAAAAAGTTTGATAAAGCCATGCGCAAAGCAAAGGAGCCTCAACTAAACACGGCCTGTCTAAAAATACTGGGACCAGCCAAGCCAGTCTTTATCTCCGAGTACTTAACCACTAAAGCGCAACGTTTGTACTCAAGGGGATATGTTAAAAATAAAAGACTCGCAGCTACTTGAACATCCTACGGCAAGGTTTATGTGAAGAAGGAGGAGGGGCCAGGCTCCTATACGAGTTCATGAAAAAGCTGAAATTCTCAAAATTATAATGTGACTGTCTTTAGTATTTATAATTTTCTTGTGCTTAATCCATAATACACACTTATTAATTATGTTCTGTAGAGTTATTATAAACTCAATTGTTATTGTTTGCAAATTTAAAACTTCACACTATAAATATACATATCTATCTTGTATTGCAGCTGCAGTAGTGCTAGCTCTAAGGTTGTATAATTGTAATTCCGTTGTAATAAACAACGAATTCGAATTTAAAGCTGGGCTCAAGGAATTACTCTCTAAAAAAGTACTTGTATGCATAGTAATTCTCATATTCAATTTATTTCACTCTGGACATACACTCACCAAACATTTACATATTTCAATCACAACTGCTTCATCTACACTTACATATTATAACACTATTTACAATCACCATTACCGATTCACTTTGATCTGTTGTACACAGTACGATGTGTCTTTGGTGCATTTTGTATCCCTTAAGCCAGCCTTAATGATAATTTATTTTAAAATTCGATAACATTGGTCTTGAATCTATTCATCACAGTTTCGATTCCTTAGTGGTGGCCAATTCCATGACATGCAAGGTTGAAGATATAAAATCCATGATACCAATACCTAACAATAAACTAAAAATTCTGACTCAAAACATAAGAAGCATAAAATGTAACATGCCTAGTTTTAATACATTATTGACTCGCTCGGACGTTGATTGGGATATAATTATTCTAACGGAGTGTTGGCTTAAGTGTACCCAATTCATACCTGAGCTGGAGGGTTATACTTGTTCCTCTACGACTTCCCATAAAACTCAAAATGAAGGTGTTGTCATCTACCATAAAAACAATGATAAGCGTTATTTCGAATACCTTAACGTCTTGGCTAGTCATTGTATACTTCCCGCTCATACCATACCCACTCATGGATTTACTTGTCTTGTTCATATTATGATTAAAACTAAATTGGAAGCCACCTGTTTTACTGCTGAATCTTCAGTTACTGATCACGAAAGTGTTGGTATTGCTATTAACCTTCTCACAAAACTCTATGCACCCTCTTTAACGACGAGGAGTATCAATTATACCGAATTAGACAACACAATGAAGGATACTAACTTTGAACCGATACTTGACTGCAGTGATGCTAATGCAGCTACGGATCAACTGATTTCCTTATTAGATAAAGCCATTCAGGTTAACTCACATGTGGTTAAAGTGCCTAATAGGAAAATAATAAACAAACCATGGATTACTACGGGTTTATTACGATGTATGCGTAATAGAGACAATCTGCACAGAAAGCATAAAGGGAATCCTAATGACGAAACAATTATTTTTTACATACAAAAGATATCGAAACTTTTGCAACGCTCTCTTAAAGAAACAGAAGAGAATATATGAGAGACAAGAAATTGTAAAAAGCTATGGGATGTGATAAAAGGCATATGTAGTACTAAGAAAAAGACAGACCATTCCTCGGCTCTGATCAATACTGATGATCCTAAAAACAGTGTCGATGCAGCTAACAAATATTTTACGGGTGTTGGACAGAGTCTGGCGGAGGAAATTATTGGTAACACCGATCTATCGAGTTACTGCCGAACTTCTATTCCTGTATCACCAAACTCACTTGTCCTGCTTCCAACTGATGAATATGAGGTGGAACTCCTCTTGATGGACTTGAAAGAGAGTACAGCTGCTGGAGTTGATCAGATATCGGGTAAAATTTTAAAGCGCTATGTTAAACAGCTTACACTTCCACTCACTCATATCTGTAACCTGGCCTTTACTACTGGTACCTTTCCACTGGCGTTAAAGATAGCACTTGTTAAACCTATTCATAAAGGTGGAGACAGAGACTACATTGGCAACTACAGACCAATTTTGATTCTTCCAACCTTGTCCAAAATTTTAGAACGACTGACAATAAGCGACTCGTGAACTTCCTTGAGACAAACTCCCTTCTTTCACCCGTGTAATTCGGCTTTCATTCTGGCAGGTCAACTGATGACGCTGTTCATGAACTCACTAACCATATTGTGACTAATGTTGACAATGATAGGAAGTGTGTAACGGTGTTCCTTGACTTAGCCAAGGCCTTTGATACGGTCCCTATTCTATTGTTAATACAGAAACTTGAAAAAATAGGTGTCAGAGGTCTTCCATTACAACTGCTTAAAGACTACTTAAGTAATAGGAAGCAACGAGTGAAAATTAATAACTGGACTAGTGAAGAACTTTCTGTGCACTATGGAGTGCCGCAGGGCAGTGTCCTCGGTCCAAGCCTTTTCCTAGTGTATATTAATAACTTGTGCCAACTCCAACTTAAACAAGGAAAATTGATTTCTTTTGCGGATGACACTGCACTATTTTTTAGTGGAAAAAGTTGGGAAGAGGTTTTTGAAAGTACCCAAAATGGCTTCAATAAGGTATGCCAATGGCTTAAATTCAATGTTTTGACACTAAACGTAACAAAAACCAAATATATTGCCTTTGCAACCAGGAGAAATCTTCTGCCACCCAGAACTCTCAATATTTCTGCTCACAGTTGTACCAACTTGGCCCCTTCTTTGTGCCTTTGTACACCCCTTCAAAGAACGGATGTTATTAGATATCTTGGAGTCTATATTTATCAGACACTAACTTTTAAGCCTCACATTAACATTCTCGTCACTAGGATTCGTAAGTTGATATACATATTTAATACACTCAGACATGTGGCGGATCTTAGGACTATGAAAACGGTGTACTCAGCACTCTGCCAGTCAATAGTCAACTATTGCATAACCTCCTGGGGAGGAGCAGGAAAAGTGCACCTACTGGAAGTTGAAAGAGCACAGAGAGCCGTACTCAAAGTTGGAGCCAGGCTCCCTTTTCGTTATCCAACAGCTGAGCTATATAAACGTTGGGATGTCCTGACAGTAAGGCAGACCTTCATATTCGCTGTGATACATAAAAAAGATACAGAAATGAAATATACCTAGTGATATCGGTAGTTGAACCAATCAGACGTGTATTTGGTTGTCTTTCGAAATTATAATTACTGTGTTGCTCAATAATCAGCAGTAAGCTGCAGAAAACTAACACGACATTTCAATTAGTGTCTAAATTATACTTGAGACTTAATAGTGCGAATTGTTAAGAATTATATCGTGCAGTAGCACCGTTCACCCCCGCGGGTAAAAGAGACGACCTCTTCGATCTCGCTCACGCCAGTTATCGTTCTACAGTGACGTCAGCTTGGGAGTGTGGTACAAATCATGAACGTACAGCGATCACCGCCCCGCGCGAGTAGCTCGTTAACAAACTTACCATCATCAGTAAATGAATCTCCAAGGGAGCATAAAGTAACGCAAAGGAAGCGTAAGCAACCAGAACAAAGTTGTAACTGTGCAAATATACTTTAGGATTTCCGGAAAGATATCGCTGAGATGCTACAAAAATCTACTAGTACCCAAGAAGCTGCAATGGTTTTCATGCGTGATAATATTGCTGAAATAAAAACTCAGTTGGCTGACATCAAATCGTCTACCGAAAGTCTCAAAAACGAACAGATATCTATGAAGGCTCAAATATCAGACCTTACTCTCAAAGCGACAAAAGCGGATAATAAAATTCACGCCATTGAATCGAAAATCACGGAAATAAAAAATGGTGCAGTGGCAAACGAGTCTGGTTCCCAGATTGATGAGAACATTATGCATGAGCTGCAGGATCGAGCATCTAGGGAGAAAAATGTTATCTTGGTGGGCTTACCAGAATGCAAAGAGTCGACCGACGACCAAGGCCACTCATATGATACTAAAGAAGTAACTGCTATTTTAAACAATTTAACTCCAGACTGTCCAAAACCCACAAAAATTTTTCGGCTCGGAAAATATAATTCAGCTAAAGACCGTAATATTAAGATTTGTTTCGAAACTTCGCATACAGCTAAGCTACTGCTTCGAAATAAGAAAAAACTTCAAAGCAATATAAAGATTTATTCCGATCAGACTCCAGCACAACAGAATTACATGAAGGAGCTGAGGAACTTGCTCGCACAGAGAATTGCAAATGGTGAAAATGGGATCGCAATAAAATATGTAAAAGGAATGCCAAAAATCGTTACAATCAGTGATACAAAAAACTGAAAACTTCAAGCAGTGCTACTACAGAAAATAGCGCAGACAAACAGAATAGCGATACTTATCAGGTACTTAATAATTACCAATATATAACTACCACAAAATCAAGCCTTAACTTTTTTTACGCCAATGTCAGAAGCATATGTAGACCAGGCAGGCTGGATGAACTAAACTGTATACTCCGCTCTGTTAAAAAATGCATACACATTATCCTATTAGCCGAAACATGGATACGATCGGATGAACAGGCTAAACATTTTCATATAGAGAATTATACTCATTACTACAACATCCGAACTAACGTTGTCGGTGGTGGCGTATCAATATATGTACATAACAACCTCAAACATGAACTATCAACATCAACTTATATCTGTGGAAATAATTACTTATGCATATATCTACCCAAGTACGCAGTGAACATTGGGGTTGTTTATAGGCCTGGACACTCAAATTTTAATGACTTTTTATCCACTTATGAGTACCAACTTCTGAAAAAGAAGAGGACTATCGTTTTCGGTGACACAAATGTCGACCTGCTGAGCTCCGATAGTACTACCAGACGATACAGTACCGTGATAACTGAATCTGGCTATAAACTAATCAACAAAATAGATCTATATTGATCTATATTGCACCCGTGAAACAGTAGCTACAAAAACTGTTATAGACCACGTTGCTACAAATTTGAAGCAAAGCAATTTCCACATGGCTATAATCGAGTCATCTTTGTCAGATCACAAGAATATCTACATGGAACTGAAACGAGTAATACCTCCGCAGAAACAAAAAGTACAGTACGAGGTCACAGATTACGAAAAATTGTACGCAATGATTGCACTGTCAAACCTTGATGATGAGTTCAATGACTATTACAGCTTAGATGAGTGTTTAAGAAAAGCTGTTATCGAAACCAAAATCAAGAAGTACAAAGTATTGAATCAGCCACAAAAGGAATGGATTAACAGACAAATAATTACTGGAATTAATGAAAGGAATACATTATGGAGCAAACTAAAACACGCCCCTAAAGACAGCAACCTCGAAACAGAGTTTAAAGCCAAAAAAGACAACGTAGCAAGCTTAATCAAGAGTACAAAGGAGACATATTATTGTGGAGAGTTCAAGAAATGCGCAAATAAACCCAAAAAAATGTGGACATTAATAAATACCCTCTCAAATAATAAAATTATTCCTAGTTGTGCTCCCCCAAAACTAAAAACCGAAAATGGTAGTATAGTTACGGATCCCATTGAGGTATGCGAAATTTTTAATAGTTTCTTTGCAAATATAGGGACACTACTAGCAAGCCAAATACCATGTACACACATACACAACAAAAATGTATATACCTTACCGATCATTAACCAGCACACTGGACATTGTGAACTATCTCAATTTAAACCATGCACAGCTTCTGAGGTATCTAAAATTATAGACGACTTAGATCCCAATACAAGCACAGGAATTGATGGTATTAGTACCAAGGCACTGAAATGCGTGAAAAAACTAATTCTCCAAAATCTAACAGGTTGCATAAATAAACTCTTAATGGACGGAATCTTTCCAGAAAATTTAAAAATAGCTAAAGTCACCCCAATTTACAAGGCTGGTTCCAAATCAAATCCCGGGAATTATCGTCCAGTTTCAGTCCTACCAATATTATCTAAAATACTAGAAAAAATCATATATAAAAGGTTAGACGAATACTTGACTGAAATTAACTTCTTATACGATCAGCAATATGGTTTTCGACCCAAATCTAACACCCTTGGCGCAACTATTGACTTAATAACGACAATAAAAACAAAGATTGACCAAAAACAAGTAGCACTAGGAGTTTTTGTTGATCTAAAGAAGGCGTTTGATACAGTCAGTCATACACTTCTATTACAAAAACTGGAAAGTATTGGTATAACTGGAATCGCTTATAAAATGTTAAACTCCTATTTAAGTGATCGTTATCAGGTTGTAAAAATTGGAACTTACCAAAGCACGTCTAAACCCTTAACATGCGGCGTACCACAAGGTTCTATTTTGGGACCCTTATTATTCCTAGTATATGTAAACAACTTACACCAAGCAGGCTTACAAGGTCACCTTTCCCTTTATGCAGACGATACATGTCTATTTTATTTTGGAGACTCCATAAATGATATCACAAAAAATGCCCAAGATGATTTAAATATACTACAAAATTGGTACCAGTGCAATCTTTTAACTATTAACGCCTCCAAAACCTCATATATCATATTTAGTGCAAAAAATAAAAAACTCCCTAACCACACTAATCTAAGCATAAATGGAGTAGTACTGAAAAGGACTGATCAAGAAAAATATCTCGGTCTAACTCTTGATAGCAATTTGACATGGAAAGCACACCTTCAAAACATTAAAAACAAACTTTCATCATTGGTGGGCTTACTACATAAAATTGTTAGATGTATTCCAAAAAAAGTTAGGCTAGTAATATACAACTCCCTTGTTAAGCCTCATTTATTATATCTTATCGAAATATGGGGTAACTCATCTAAAACTAGTCTAAAACCAATCCAAATTCTACAAAATAAAATAATCAAAATACTACACAATTATGATTTCTTAACACCGTCAAAAACTATTTACAAAGAGACAAAACTATTGAACATCAAACAACTTTATATATATAACACATGCATACTCATTTATAAAATCATTCGCAATCTTATTCACTCACGCATTACATTCACAACAGAGGGCAAAATAAGCAAATACTCATCCCGTCGAGCTTGTCACCTGGTATTGTCTAGAATAAGAACTAACTACGGTAAAAATAACCTAACTTATGGGGGAGCACAGCTCTATAATAAACTACCGAAGGATGTAAAAGAAGCGTCTTCACTCAATATATTTAAAAAGAAATTATTCACTTTTATTTACAACGACGAAACACTATATTAATTGTATTGTGTTTATTTTTATTTAAAACAGCAACATCTTTTGACTTGTGCCACCACCTTATCATAGGAATGTAGTGAACTCGCTTCCAACTTTGTTGACGATGATCATGCTTTGTTTTTTGCTTTTTGTTTTTCTTCTACCCGCACTGATATAATATAATTAGTAAGATTTAATGTTCTTATGTAAGTGACGACTGTCTTAATGAGAATAAAGTTCTATAAACCGAAATATGACTCTAATCTCAACAAAGATAAAAGAAGGAAGGGTCACGTCTGTCCTACTAATTTCTTTCGCACCATTCTCTCGCAAAGGTTTTACTGTTTTCTTTGAGGATATCTGTATAATAAAATCAATACAATACTCTCAATATACCCAATGCGTAGATCAGCTTGTAAACTATCCGTATGTAAATGGCTTAAAACTCACGATTATCAGTCCACTGAGAGTCTTATGATTCCTATCCGCTAGATTTCTCTCCTCCATATGTGTACAATATTTCACACACACATACACTATCACACTACTCACACTCACACACACAACATAACATCACACACTCACACACTTAGATCACATAATATGTCCAGTCTAGATTATTTTTTATTTTTATTTTATTTTGTTCTGTATATTTTATTATTTTTGTAACTGTACCTAGAATGTAAGTAAATCTCATCACACACTTTGTTTTTTGTACATTAATTTAAATAATTTGTACATATGTAAGTATTGGGGGGCCTGGTGACCTGTAACACAGGTATTTTATGCCTTTTTCGGGCACCAGTCTCTCACAAATGTTAAGCCTATTTTGTAGATTAAGCCACTTACTGCCCACATCAACATTTGTGATGAGAAAATTAAATGTATATCATTATTATTATTATTATAACCATATCCGCCAAATCGGAGCTTCTGAGAAAGATCGAGACGTTCTACGGACAGTTATACACGTCAACGACTAAACCCGCTGCGAATCTAGCTAACGACCCAAGAGCTAGATTGACCCGACACTATACCGATGACATCCCGGACGTCAGCCTGTATAAGATTAGGATGGCTCTAAAGCAGCATAAGAACAACAAGGCGTTGGGTGATAACGGAATCACGGCCGAACTTCTGAAGGCGGGTGGAGAACCGGTCCTTAAGGCCCTTCAGAAACTGTTCGATTCCGTCATACTCGAGGGGAAAACGCCACAGGCTTGGGGCAGAAGTGTGGTGGTACTCTTCTTTAAGAAGGGCGACAATGCCCTGCCTAAGAATTACAGGCCCATCTCACTTCTGAGCCATGTCTACAAGCTGTTCTCCAGAGTCATCACGAACCGTCTCGCGCGCAGGTTTGACGACTTCTAGCCTCCCGAGCAAGCCGGATTCCGAAAAGGCTTCAGCACCGTAGACCACATACATACGCTGCGGCAGGTTATACAGAAGACCGAAGAGTATAATCTGCCCCTCTGCTTAGCGTTTGTGGACTACGAGAAAGCCTTCGATTCGATTGAGACTTGGGCTGTGCTGCAGTCTCTCCAAAGGTGCCAGATTGACTATCGGTACATTGAGGTGTTGAAGTGTTAGTACGAAAACGCCACCATGTCAGTCCGACTTCAGGACCGGACCTCGAAACCTATCCTCCTACAGCAGGGTGTGAGGCAGGGAGACGTCATTTCTTGGAAACTGTTCACGTCCGCAATGGAGGATGTCTTCAAGGTTCTGGACTGGAGAGGGCAGGCATTAATGTTAATGGCGAGTACATCACTCATCTTCGATTTGTCGACGATATAGTCCTCATGGCTGAGACTATGGAGAACCTGAGTACAGTGCCCGATGACCTCAGTAGAGCTTCCGAAAGAGTGGGTCTTAAAATGAACATGGACAAAACCATGGTCATGGTAAATACCCATGTAGCACCTACTCCTATCAAGATCGGAGACTCTACACTCGAAGTTGTAGACGAGTACGTCTACCTGGGACAAATGGTCCAGTTAGGTAGGGCTAACTTCGAGAAAGAGGTCAACCGTCGAATCCGACTCGGCTGGGCGGCGATCGGGAAGTTGCGTGGTATCTTCTCGTCTCACATACCACAGTGTCTCAACATGAAAGTCTATGACCAGTGCGTGTTGCCAGTGATGACTTATGGAACCGAAACGTAGTCGCTCACAATGGGCCTCATCAGAAGGCTTACAGTCACCCAAAGTGCAATGGAGAGGGCATTGTTGCACACGCGCGCAGCCATACGTGTCGTGTGTCTCTTGATTGCGCCGTAGAAACTAAATTCTTCCGCAATGACGTCTACACTAAAGTGTAATAATTGTAATCTTGTTGTTGACGAGTTGTTGTCGTATGTGCAAAACAAGTTGTCAATAATAGATGAAGAAAGTTTGATGAAAATATGCTTGTCAACGTTCACGAGTGCACAGATTGAAAAATCAAAATCGTTATTGTTTGAATCTTTACCGTCGGATCAACGTAAACGAGCAAGAAAAGGACAAGGAAAGGATAATCGAGTGCTAAATGATATCATTAGCGTGTTCAAAGTGACCGAGCCTGACGTGATGTGATTTGGAAAAGTTACCTCCCATAACATTTGATCACTTGGATGTTTCTAAGTTATTAAAAGATATCTTACTAGTACAATCAGAAATCAAGGATATCAAAGCATCCTAGACCTCAAAAAGGATTTCAAGGCCATGTCAGTTTCTGCCTTACCTTACCTCATAACGTCAACATGAGAAGTTCGCATCGAGATAGTGAACCCTTATTACAGTCACCTTCTATGAGTGGGTCGGCAATGGAGTGCTGCGAAAATCTAGATAGTTTGGTGCTGAGAGATAATTGTAATGGTGCAATCGGTTCTACTCATAACAAAAACCAAGCAGGGGGTAGTAGCAGTTTTGCAGACGCTTTGAATAAAACCCCGTTACCGAGCTCACCGCGGTACGTCGCTGCCGGGCGAGCCGTCGTCGTTCCCGTCAATGAGTCATCACAGTTGACCGCTAATCTGCTGGGTGACTCGATACGGGTGAGAAGTAAACAACCATTAGCGAATACATTTATGCAACAATCTAACTTAGAGAGTGAGGAGACAAGTCATACAAACGAGTGGACTATAGTTAAGAATCGTAAACAAAGATTCAAGGATCGTTTTTTGGGGAGAATGGGTAAAAGTGTTGTTGACATTGACGAGAAGTTTAGAGCAGCAGATCGAAAAGTACCTATTTTCATTACCAATGTACACAAAGATACATCGGAGGAGCACATTAGTAATTATATTCTAAGAAAAACCAAATTAAATGTAAAATTAGAGAAGATAAATTTGAAAAAACAAAGTGATTACAACGCATTTAAGTTCTTTGTACTACATCATGAGATACAAAATGTTCTTAAATAACGAAATGTGGCCGCAGGGAATTATTTTTAGGCGGTTTGTGCATTTTAGACTTAAACCTGTGAACAGACCGAATACTGGTTCTGGAGACGGCTCTTCCACAATTATTAATGGATAATAAATTGCACAAGTTTGCAACATTCAATTGTAAGAACGTTAAACGTTCGATTGACACCATACATGATTTGTGTGAGTATGTAGACATTATAGCCTTGCAAGAAACCTGGCTATTGTCGCATGAAATATCGTACCTAAACTCGATTAGTGATGATTTTAACTGTACGGGAACGTCAGCTGATTCTACTGCTGGGATGCTACGAGGAAGGCCGCATGGTGGTGTGGCACTATTGTGGAGACGGAGCGTCTATACAAACGTAACTGTGATTCCGAGTAATAACCCACGAATAAGTGCAATTAAAATAGTGATGCAGGAAAGATCGATGTTAGTGTTTAGTATTTATATGCCGACTGACGAGGTATGTAATTTGGCGGACTTCACGGACATCCTCAGTGCGGTGAGTGCTATCATTGATTCTAACAGTAGTGAGTGCGTTTATATACTGGGGGATTTTAACGCTCAATCAACTGAACGTTTTTATGATGAGTTGGTGGGGTTCTGTAGTGAACAAGACTGGTTGTGTATTGACAGTACACTGAACTTTTGGGTGTAGCATCGAATACGTACACATTTATTAGTCAGGCTCATGGGTCATCGAGGTCGCTTGACCACTGTTTGGTTACCAAGGCTGCTGTGCAAACTATTAGTAGGGCATTTGTTCAATATGATGTTGTGTGGTTTTACCACTTTCCTCTGATTATCGAGTGTAATTTAGATGTAGTTGTACCTAAAAGATGTGTATCTAGTAAACGTGTAAATAACGAGGTTGTGTGGGGCGAGCGGGACTTGGCACAGATTGAATTGTATAGAACCGAGTGTCATAAACGTCTCAGATTAATAGATTTTCCAATGCAATTTCAATATTGTTGTGATCGTATGTGTACCGATTTAAATCACAGACGTCTTATTGATAAGATGTATGGACAAATCATTGGGGCTTTAAGTGAAGCGTCGGTGGTTGGCCGAGATAGCAATAAATTTAAAAGGAAGGTTGTCATTGGTTGGAATAGTCATGTTGCCGATGCGCACAGGCTTGCTAGGGATAAATTTATTTTGTAGTCATGGTACGGTAGGCCAACTTCTGGTCGCTATTATGATGAGATGTGTGAATCAAAGAGGAGATTTAAATCTCGGTTGAAATGGTGTCAAAGCCGAGAGGATAGGATTAAAATGGATATTCTGGCATCTAATCATCTGAATAAGGATTTTCGTGGATTCTGGAAAAATACTAACAAAATGAATCATAAACCTAGCGTCCCTGTGTGCGTCGATGGTGTGAGTGATGCACAAAAAATAGCGGAACTTTTCAAAGATAAGTTTGAAGTTAAGTCACCGTTATGACCATCGCTGGGGATGATTGATGTTGAGTCCGAAGGGGAAGTAGTGCTCAGGGTAACTGCTAAAGACATTGCGTCTGTCATACTGTCCATGTTAAGGGGCAAGTCTCCCGGTCACGATGGGCTCAGCATTGAGCATCTTCGGTATGCGGGCCCTCACGTGACGCGTGTGCTAGCGTTGTTCTACAACCTTTGTTTAAGTCATGCATAATCTCCCTCAGGATATGTTAAAAACTATAATAGTGCCTGTAGTCAAAAATAAAACCGGTTTAGTGACGGTATAAACATAATTTTAGACCTATTTCACTGGCTACGGTTGTGTCCAAGGTATTGGACAGTGTGCTTAATGCGCAATTAAAAGCGTTTGTTAAATTGCATGACAACCAGTTTGGGTTTCGACCTGGGTTGTCCACTGAAACTGCGATTTTGGGCTTTAATCACACTGTGGAGTACTATACAGGCCGGAGCACGCCTGTTTACGCCTGTTTCCTTGACCTATCCAGTGCTTTTGATCTGGTTTCCTACGACACTCTTTGGAAGAAACTTAACGATGCTAAGCCACCATCTGAAGTCATCAACATTTTTAAATTTTGGTACGGGGATCAGGTCAACAGTGTTAGATGGGACGGGGACAACTTACAACTGTATTCGAGTCCATATGGTCTGGAGTCAGGTGTAAGACAGGGGGGGGTCTAAGTTCTCCTACACTCTTTAACCTGTACATGGGCCAGTTGATTGTGGAGTTGAGCAGCACTAGAGTCGGATGTTATATTGATGGCGTATGTGTAAACAATATTAGCTATGCAGATGACATGGTGCTGCTCAGTGCCTCAGTCTGTGGCTTGAGGAAACTGGTGAGTGTGTGTGAGAAGTACGCTAGTGCTCACGGCCTATTGTATAATGTTAGAAAAAAGTGTTGTTATGGTGTTTGGAGCTGGTGGAAAATAATAATAATATAATAATAATGTTTATTTATTTCTCCTCACAAAAAACAGACCTTACATCTTAATTACAATATTACTTATATCTATTTTAATACAGGTACGTGGGTAGTCTAGAATATGTGAAAAGCTGGTGTCTGAGGTAGGCATGAAAATGCCTGTATTTCAAATCACCAGGTCCCCACACACGGAAGGATACAAGACCAGTTGTATTTGAGTGGAACTGATATAATAGCACTTTTTGATATAAGGAGCGATTGTTTAATATTATAGTTGGAGAAACATGGGTAGGTAGTTAAATTATAACTTTTTAATTAAGCATAAAACGAAAATAAAAACAAACGCTTCAGAATGAATGTGTGTATATGTATGTTTGGGTGTGCTGTGAATTGTGATGTTGTCTCGTGTCAAGGGTTTCGTGTTTGTGTAAGTGCTTGTCTGTGTGTGTGGGTGTAACTTGTGTTTGTGTGAGTGTAGTTTAACTATGATTTTTTTGTTAATAAAACTTTCGGTTTAAATAACTTTATTCTTCATCAAGACAATCGTCACTTACATGAGAGCAATATTATATTATATTAACTTTGTTACAACAGTGCGGGTAGAAGAAAAAAATTATTACAAAAATTAGATGTGGTCAACAAAAGTCAGAAGCGAGTTTACCGTGTTCACTGCATTCCTAAGATAAGGCGGTGGTGCAAGTTAAAAAATTGTTGCCGTTTTTATCGAAATAAAAAAATTCGTCGTTATAAATTTGAGTGAATATTTTTTAAATGAGTTGAGTGTATTTTTACCGTAGTTAGTTTTACTCTAGACAATACCAGGTGACTACTACTTTTAAGGTCACCTGGTCAGTATTTATTGATGAAGTAGATTTTCTGTAAGGTTGTAATCTAACTTTTGTAACCACTCCATAACCAAATATTTACATTTAGTTTTTGGTACTGAATATATTGAAAGGATTCGGTTTAACTTATTATATAAGTTAGAACCCTGGTAACAGAAAAAAATATGTGCAGTCCTAGTATTGAATGCCGTGGTTGTGCAAATTCTATCCTTACGTCGCTGATTTTTAAATTTATCAGGTTCATATTTTAATAGGGAATGTTGTTTAGTTACAGTGTAAAGGATGAAAAGCTGTCGGACCGTCAATACTTCCCATTTTTTATAGAGATCACAAGTTGAGTGATGGAATGGCAAGGATAAGCTGACTTTAAGAAGGACTCTTTGCGCTCTCTCAATTTTCAGAAAATGTGTTTTACACGCTCCACCCCAGGAAGTAATGCAGTAAATGAGTTGTGATTGGCAGAGAGCAAAATACACTGATTTGATGACGTTTTTTTGTGCAACATATCTTAGAGCTTTAAAAATTACGATTAGCTTACGTACTCTCGCAGAAAGATGGTCTATATAATAATAATATTAATAATAATAATTTATTTAATTAAAGACAACATTGGCCCAATGGTTAGTAAAAAACTTATCATCTAAGTGTTAGTAAACTCAAAATTCAAATACAAATTAAAAAATACAATTATGTCATTAATTAAAAAATTAAAAATACAATAATAATACAACAAAGTCAAAAATTAAAATTCCAAAAATAAAATAATATAACACTGTTCTATTCCGTCAGTGTTGCAATTTGATGTCTCAGAATAGGGCAGTCAAACTTGTCAGCAATAACCGCCAGAATGCCATTACCGCTAGCACGAACCCTGCTCAATAGGGATGCGACGTTTTTACGCAAAATGGCTGCGAACCCATCTGTTCGAGCCTCCATAAACATCCCAGATGCACTGCAAAAACGTGGGAGCTGCAATAGCACTCTCAAGGCGTTATTATATTGGACACGCAAGGTGTTGAGGGTTTTTCGCGAATATGTTGTCCATAAACTGCTGCCATAAAAGTTTTGGCAGTATGCCTTAAACAGTGTTATCTTAACCTGCTTCGAGCAAGTCGCAAATCTTCTGACCAACATATTCGCCCTCACCGTCAACGCCCTGCGTTCCCTATCTATGTCAGCATCATCCTTAAGATCAGCGCTGAGCACCTGACCCAGGTATTTAAATCTATTTACTCTTTTAAAGGTAACATCATTCAACATCACGGGTGGTACAGTTTCAGGCCCTAAACCATCTTTAGAAAACAACATGAATTCACTTTTTTTCACATTATAGCGCAAACCATGAGTCAAAGCGTAAGTCTCGCAAAACTTTAGCAACTTTCTAAGTGCGCTGACAGATGGCGCCAGCAGCACCATGTCGTCTACATAACTTAAGTTTTCAACAGAAATACCGTCGATGGAACAGCCGACCTGCATGCTGCTGAGGCCACCTATCAGTTCATTAATATATAGGTTGAAAAGCTTGGGAGAGGTTACTCCCCCCGGCCTCACACCACACCTTAAGCCATATGCATCCGATAATTCTCCTGCCCATTTAACATAATTGATCTGATTATCATACCAATATTCAAAAACAGAACATAGCTCTTTAGGTAGGCTAGAATTACGTAGTTTCCTCCACAGCACACCATAATCCACCATATCGAAAGCCCTAGATAGGTCCAGAAAACATGGGTAGACTGGTGTCTTTCTATCGACATAGTATCTTACAGTGTGCTTTAGGGTTAAAATGGCACTTTCTGTGGACAGACCTTTACGGATCTTTAATTTGGTTTAGTGTTTATGCTTGAGTTGGTTTTTAATGGCATGATTGAGTGTGCTAGCTGGCAAGTGGCGGATTATTTTATTTAATTTTATGATTATATTTTAGACGGCATATATTTATTTTTCTGTTTTACATAATGTTAAGATTGTTGCTTAGAATTATATAGATTCAAGTTCTTAAAACTTAACAGACAGATGTGTTGCTGGGGAGTTTGTTGGCCACTTCTTCTTCACAGCTAAAACACTAGGAAGTGGTGACGGGCGGGCGTTTTTTGGGGGACTGTCTTTATGTAGAACTTTGACGTTCAAAAAGTGCTGGTTCTCAGCCTAGTTTGAATAAATGACTTTTGATTTTGATTTTGATTTTGACGGAAACCAAATTGTCCGTCATGCAGATGTATGTGCTTTTCAAGGTAATTGTCCATCAAGCGATCCAGAACCTTCGCAATAATAGTAGCCAACGATATTGGCCTGTAATTACTTTTATCAGCAATGTCTCCTGTTCTGTTCTTGACTATCGGCACCACAATAGTCTTCATCAGGTCCATTGGCAAATAAGAATGTGAAATACACAGGGAGAAGAACATAGCGAGAACCCGCGGTAAATGTGATCCTGCATACTGCAGGTGCTCAATGCTAAGACCATCATGGCCTGGCGATTTACCCCTACTCATGTTTTGTAGTATGACTTTCACCTCCCTCGCCGTGAACCTAACACTGCATGACTGGTCCATCTGAACCGTCTCAGCACTGAACACCCGCCCGGTACAGATACTTAGCGGTGACTGAACTTGAAAGTTCTCTTTAAAAAGGTTTGCTATGTCTTTAGCTTCCGTCTGTCCTGCAATGCTCACAGGGAGACCAGGTTTCAAATTAAGCTTATTTGTGCTTTTCCAAAATTGAGAAAAATTCTTGGCAGATCTATAGCTGGCAATTATGTCCATTTTTATCTGATCTTGGTTCTTCATACACCATTTTAATTTAGCCTTAAATTTTCTCCTACTTTTGCACATTTCGTCATAAAAAATACCACTAATTAATTGGCCTACCATACCAAATCCATACCTGTAATTTGTACCTGGCCTCCCTGTGCGCAACGCTCACATGTTTATTCCAACCCGTGATGTTACGTGAATTGTGCTTATGTTTAATCTTTTTATTTTCATAACATAAACTTGCGGATTCTTTTAAAATATTTACAATTTTATCATACATGTCATTTAAAATATCCCCATGAGTTATGTCACAACAAAATTTATCTGCACACGAAGATAACTGAGATGGAAAATCTATGTCTTTGAGTTGATCATTACAATATTTATAGTAGAAATCTATTTGTGGTTTTGTCCGCTCACCCCACATAACTTTATTAATAATAAATTTCTCAGAAGTAGATTTCAAACGCACTAGGTTTAAGCTGCAGTCAATTAACATTGGAAAATGGTCCGACCACACAACATCATTACATACCTTAATGTCTCTCACGGTATCCCAGGCAGATTGCGTCACAACACAATGGTCCAACCACCGCCGCGACCCGTGCGCGTCACTGATAAACGTGTACGTCCCCGAGTTAATACCCAACTTTTCAACGTCTGCGCAAAGCCACTGTTGATCTCCACAAAAACTCACTAACTCGCTATCAAATAACTCACCCGGGTGTGCATTATAGTCACCGTGATGGTGGAAATTTAGTTTACTATCTATGATCACACCCAGATACTTCGTTAATGATGAGTTTGTAAGATTGGGGCATGTACAGTGTTCATCATTCAGATTTGAGCACGAGTGAGAAATAATGCGATATGAAGGATCAGGCTTATCGTTAGTTTTCATGGAAAAGGTTATGTAATTGGTCTTTGCAACATTAAGCGTTAAGATGTAAAACACCCTGAAACGGTACCTGCAGTCGAAATCAATGGTGTACCGTTATCGAGGATACACACATTTAGGTACCTTAGGCACGTTTTGACCGCTAGCCTCAGGGACGATGACGACATTGAGAGAGAGCGGAGGGCGCTGTCGGTCAGAGCCAATATAATAATAATAATAATAAAATGGCAATATCACGTTGTATTGGGATCGATCTATCATCACTGATAGGACTATTGTTGCCAATAAGCCTGACATAGTGGTGATACTCGTAGATCGACAAGAGCGTCGCACAATGATTGTTGATATAGCTGTCCCTCATGACGAGAACCTCGTGAAGGCTGAGAAAGATAAAAAAACAAAGTATCTTGATCTGGCTCACGAGGTTGTCGACATGTGGGAGGTGGATACAGCAGTCATTGTGCCGATAGTCGTGACGGCCAATGGCTTAATAGCCAAGAGCCTCGACCAACATCTCAGGAAGCTCTCGTTGGGCAGTTGGATCAAGGGCTTGATCCAGAAAGCAGTACTCCTGGACACGGCGCGTATTGTTAGGAGATTCCTCTCTCAGGAGCCCTGACCACCGGTAGCTTGGACCCTATTCCCGATACCGGTGGGCAACTACTTTTTATATCTTTAAATGTTTTTGTATTTATTTATGTTTTTTCTAAGTACTTAAATATTAAAAATTTAAAATTGTATGTATATAAAATTAAATTAATGAAATAATAATATAATAATAATATTTATTCATCAAAGCCATACAAAAAAAAGGTTTATAGTAGTTACATATAAAAACGGAAGGCTAAAACTACAAAAACATGAAACTCTGATTTCTAAACTAGGCAAATGCCTGTATCTTAGAAATCAGTGTCCCTCCGAGAGAATACATTTAAAATTATGAACTATGAGCAGTTTTAAATTAATATTAATAAAAAAATGTGTTTAACTTAAAAATAATAAAAAGAAATAAAAACTAAAATCACAATCAAAAAACAAAAATCAATAATCGACAATCAATAATCAATTAATCAATAATAAATAATCAAAGTCAAAAATCATAAAAGACAATATACAATACGAGAATATTTGTTTATATAATATTTAATAATAAAAATAATAGTAATTAAATGACTGAACTTCTATAATAAGTTCAAATTCGATTTCGAAACAATGAGTTACAGTTAAATTTATAATAATTTACATGAAATTGAATAACAACATTTATTTTATCAGGTTTAGCGTAATGATACAATTATAATTTTATTGTAAATTAGCGCGAGAAATGTCCACTTTGTAGGAACGATGTGTATAGTAACAGTGTATTTTTCTTAACGTTTTATTATTCCCGCCAAAATGTCCTCAGTTTTATCGTAATTGAAGCTGAGCAGCCATTTCTGCAGTGTATTTTTGCAGAGATAGTAGCGCTAATATGATTGCCCGCAGGTTCATGCGTGCTTCTACGGATGTCACGGTACGGAGGGCGGTGTCACGTTGCAGGACCGGAGTATTGGTGACTCGTAGAAGAGGTCGTAGGAGTGACTCGTAGAGGAGGACGTAGGAGTAGGAGGACCGTAGATGAGGAATTGGATGAAGGAATCACACACGACAAGTTAACACGTATATTTTATTATTTACAAAAGTAGGCTTAAATATAAGAAGCACTCATTAAAGTACAAACACATCCACTGTGACTTGATACGTAATTAAGTTGTATAATTGCACAACTCTTGGAAACTGGTAACTGACAGTTGAAGAGTCGAAAAATGATAATGAAGAGCCTCTACTAGCTCGGCTGCAGAATTAGAACTGATTTTTAATATCAAAACAGAGACTTGACAGAGAAAACTAAGTAATTTTTGAATTTTAAATTAAAAAAGGTAGCAAAGAACGTAATTTTGGAATAGAGGTAAAAAAATAAACAAGGCTTTAACACTGTTACACGGAGGTTAAGAAAACACTGTTTCTGTTCGTCTTTCTACACCTGTAGCCTGTGGGTACATTATACGCAAAAGTCGTACAGCGCCCTTCGCGTACAGTATAATAATGCTTTCAGGGTGTTGATGGGATTGCCTCGCTTCTGTAACGCATCAGGAATGTTTGCGGAAGTGCGTATTGATTGCTTTTAACGTTGCGTAAAAGATGCGCATCCTTGGTGAGCAGGGTGCGAGCCAGTTCCAGCGGCATCCTGGGCATGATTGCTGACAGACTGGACTGTTGTGTCGTTAATCGTTGCTCCAGTATTTCGGGTGGAATACTGAAGCAATGATTAATTTATTTGTTAATAGTTTGTTTATGTGTGTATGTCGCTGTTGATGTTATATGGTCTTATGTCTTACTAACATAGTAATAAGTACTCGTATATTTATTGTTACTAACCCTATGAGTCTCGTTGTAACTAGAAATAAATGATTAAATAAATAAAATAAATTGCTCGGAGTTTCCTTTCGTGATAGAATCAGAGATGATGATATCCGCAAGAGAACTAAGGTTACCGACAGAATCGCCAAACTGAAGTGGCAGTGGGCACGGCACATTGCTCGTAGAACAGATGGTCGATGGGGCCGAAAAGTTCTGGAATGACGACCGCGTACTGGAAGTCGCAGCGTTGGAAGGCCTCCCACAAGGTGGACCGATGACCTGGTGAGGGTCGCGGGTAGCCGATGGATGCGAGACGCACAGGACTGATCATTGTGGCGACACTTGGGGGAGGCCTATGTCCTGCAGTGGACGTCTTTTGGTTCGGATTCAGATGATGATGATGATGATGATGATGAAAACCAGCTTGTTCTGGTGGCTGGAACTCGTCAAGTCTCCTGGCGAGACAATCAGTAACATTGTCGAGCGTTGACAAAGCTCCAAAGTTTAAAAACAACAAGTCATTATTGAAACTATCAGTACATATATATTTAAGTGGCCGGATTTTAACTTGTCACGTTTAATTGGAAATTCACCGAATACAGTAGAATGCCCGTTAATTGAACCAAATGATTCTACAGTCGTATATCTTGCTTTCAGGTCTGTATATAAGATATCAATGAGGGTTTCACTTGAGGCTGTAAAATGTGTAGGAGTAGTGACCAAGTGTGTAAGACTGAGGCTATTAAGAAACTCATTAATTTGATTAGTTTTTACCCCGCCCGTATCCAATCGCTGATGGATGTGTGGAGTGACGAGAATAGATAAAGTGAGAAATGAGTACATTACAGGTAGTTTAAAAGTAGCGCCAGTGACAGAATATTTGAAAGGGAACCGCTTATCTTGGTATAGTCATGTGAAGAGGAGGGATAAAACACTAATTAAAAGAGTTATGAATATAAATGTGGATGGATGGAGAGGGAGAGGAAAAAAACGTGTTGCGCCGACCCCAAGTAACATGGGATAAGGGCAGGAAGATGATGATATCAATGACAATTCAAAAGTGCCTGTAAATGGTTTATTTGAAATAAATGCTTTGAATTTGAATTTATCGTAAGTCTAGTACCTATTTGTCAAAAAAGGTAAATTTGTTCATACTGTAAAAAATACTCTTTAGATGGTTTCGAACTCATAGCACATTATATGTAAAATAAATAAACAATGATTCGCAGGGGCGGACTGTGAATTTGTGGAGCCCTGGGCTAACAGTCGGTACAAGTAGTAACTAATCGAACTAATTGCCATTCTGAAAATGCTTTTCTGTTTTCTCAAAGTGTGGCTTCATTGCACTCTCTTCGACAATGATCGGTCAAAGGTGAGGTGTAGGTTGTAGCGAGAGAGTATTTGGCACCCAAGCCCTTTTGTTCCATTTTCGGAGAATCTTTCTATTAGTCATAAGTTACCATGGCTAACTTGATTACACACAGTACCTATCTGCTTCAAATTGCGCCTGAAGAATTGATGCAAAAAAGTGGTGAGAGCCAGTTCTGAAGAATAGGTAAAATAAGGTGAGTCAATAAGAAAGGTCCTGCTCAGCCTGGTGCTCTTTTAAATGAAAGTCGTCTCGACTTTTGGCAAACGTTAACATTTTTCTGTTGTTCTATACAGAAACAAGAAGTAGTCTCAATTTTTTCAGCAAAATAACGGCCAATGCAACGAACTTGCTGTCAATATCATGCTATCTTTAACGCCTGAGTTTTATTTTTTTTTGGGCTGGGAAATCATCCTATGACTTCTCCCGCTCTGGCTGGAGCGGGAGGCCGTGTCAGACTTTTACTGACTAAAACCCACCCCTGTTCCGTCCTTGCCTGAGTGCCCAGGAGCGCGGTAACTCTGTTACAAATTTATCCGCGACCCCTTGGCATGTAGGCATCGGCCATGATGGGCTCCATCAGTGGTGGCTGACATCTCTTTGAAGCGCGCGTGGAACACTACTCGCCGTCGACTCTCGGGCGTGGTGCTGATCGGACGGCGAGCTACCCATTACTCGCTGTCCGCAGGCCCGCGTCAACGGTGGCCGGAGATCGTCCTGCGACCCCCGACGCCGCGGGCGCCTCTTACGGCGGCTGCAGCTGGGGCCGTCAGGGCTACTCCGTTGAGTCTCCCTCACCTGTTCCGCCTCCTCCTTCGCGAGCGTTACTGCTTCGCAGAAGGAGGAAACTGCTTCCCATTCCCTCTCGCTCCGTAGATCTCCACCGTATGCTCCACCGTGTCCTCTGGGCGATCCGCACAATGGTGACACCGGGCGTTTCCTCCCGCCTTATCCGACACAGGAACGTTGTTGCCGAGATATCCCCTAAATCGACGAAAAATCGTCTAAAACGACCTTGAGCGAATCAGCTAATGATTCGATAACTGACATCAACTTTCATAATAAATGAATAATATTGGGTCCTTACATATGGAATTTAGGTTTTTTTTTCTCACAAATAGAGATCCTCGTTACTTCTATGAATTAAAATATTCATCAATTGCTTGATATTATATCGAATAATGACCATCATAGACAACTGCCAATAGTAAAAAAACTTTTCAAAAAAATAGAACCGACTTCAAAGAAAAGTGCAAAATAACTTTAATTTCGGAAGTCGGTGTTTGTATTTTATTTCTTCGTTATTACCTACACACCGACTTCCGAAATTAAAGTTATTTATAAAATAACTTTAATTGTATTTTAACTTTAATTTTTAGTGTATTTTCTTTTTTGGAAGTCAGTTTATTTTTTTTTTTTTTGTAAAAAAGTTTTTTATTTTTCACTTTTTAGTTGTTATACCCCAGAACTACTAGACCTGCTATTCTTTTTATCATTTTTTTTCATTTTTTTTTTTTTTTAATCTGGTATTATTTTTTACTATTGCCGAGAAGACATCGCTCGCTCGCTCGCCCAACCAACCAACGTCGAGCATCGGCTCACTTCCCCCCGCGCACCTCCAGTTTGTCTACCCGCCCGCTGAGCTCCACGTATAGTATAAATATAAGCGATGCGTGGAATGTGGAATATAAACATACTCGTAATTGGAAAAAACCAAAACGTCGTCTACGTATACGTATTTTTTATTTTTGTTCAGTTTTTCAAAAAGCGCTCAACCAATATAATAAAAAATTTGGGACCAGCTCGGGCGTATATTCTTCCGGATAAAAAAAGAATTTTGAAAATCGGTCTACAACTGACGGAGAAATCGGCGGACATACATAAAAAAAAACACATTCAGTCGAACATAGAACCTCCTCCTTTTTCGGAGTCGGTTAAAATGAAAGTCATTTTTAAGGTATTTTTTTTAGTTTATAAAACTAGTAAGTATTAAGGATTTAAGGCTTTTTTAACCGACTTCAAAAAGAAGGAGGTTATCAATTCGCGTGTTTGTATTTTTTTTTTTATGTTTGTTCGGGCATAATTCCGTCATATATTGACGGATTTGCAAAATTCTTCTTTTTTTTTTGAAAGGGGTTTATTTCGAAATGGCCCCATTTCAATTTCATATAGATCTGATGATTAGTTTCGGAGACAGACAACGGAACTCTTCAAAAATTGACAACTAAAAGTGAAAAATAAAAAACTTTTTTACAAAAAAAAACAACCTTTTTTGTAGAAAAGTTGTTTTGTTAGCAGAAATGACCACTATATTTGTTTTAACTTAGCCAAAACTTATGTTTTGTTGCTTAATCTAAGTGGCATACGTTATCTTAGTTTTTAAACATTATTGCATAAAAGTTTTAAAACATTAGTGTACATAGTTGGTAAAAAAAAGTTAGTACAAAAAATGCAACTTCTTTAAATTTTTCCATACAAAACGCTGCTTTCATAGGTGGGGACCTAATACTAATATTAATAAATAAATAAAAAAATATTATTTATCTCCACAAAATTACATAATAACGCTATTGAGCAATTTGAGTTGACAGATATTTTGGTACAACAATTACAATTTGTGGGAGAACTGGAGTCTGAACTAAGCCTAGGCCTTTTTTCAGAGCTCCAGGCCCCCATCACATCCTAAATAGTAAAGATTGCCAACGCGTAATCAGTGCGATGGTGTGTGTGTGTATATGTGTGCGTGCGTGAATGTATGTGTGTATAATATGTATATAATTTTTATAAATAAATATAATCTAAGTATTTATAATTACAAAAGACGTATATAATATTAAATATTATACCAATCAACATATGAAGCTGAAATTGGATCACCCTCTAGGAGTAAAATATGCAATTTCCTGTACAAGTTTGTTACATACCACAGGTTTGTTAAATGATAAAAACGAGGAAATACTAGTTTTTTTTTTTTGAGTCAGCTGTCGACCATTGAGGATGCACACCTATTACAGGAGGATCTAGATTGGTTCAATTATTACTGCGATCAAAATAGTTTGGATTTAAATATTTCTAAGTGTTTTGTGTGTGTACATTTACTCGTAAGCCAAACCCTATTTATATATATTTATGATTATAAATTATGGAATACCTCAATTGCCGGAGTCAGCGTCATTAAGGATCTTGGGGTAATTATTGACTCTAAAAGCTTTTGTTTGATGCGCACATTGATAACATATTCAATAAGGCTTCTAAAGCATTGGGTTTTATTTTTAGAGTCTCCTGATCGTGTAAAGTTATTTACGGTTTTGCGCGCGAGGGCGTTGAGAGGTTAAGGATGTCAAAACACCAGGGACTGTTTTACCCACAGGCTAATATGGCTCGAGCCTAGGGCGCAATGGCCAAGGGGGCGGCGGGCGCAGCGCTGAGTTGAGACTTACTTACATAATAATATTTGGTAATTTTGGGAAAATACGTGCGTTAAAATAAAATTCCTGCGTGCGCTCTCACACTAACCGCGGACTGTTCCTGCGCTTCTTTTTCGACCTCCAACGAAGAGAAAATGCCTGAAGATATAAACCGCTCACTCCGTCAACCGATCCTGCACCGTCTGTCTGTCAGCGGGCTGTATCTCATGATCCGTAATAGGTAGCCAGTTGAAATTTCACAGAATATGCATTTCTGTTGCCGCTATAACAACAAATAATAAAAATTAATGAAAAATTAAAGGGGACTAACCTACTCTCTTCTCTGTCTAACGCTTCGTGCAAAACGTCGTTGCCATACATTTTGCACGAAGCGTTAGCGTTAACGTTAACAGAAATGTATTTTGACTAAAGGCTCTGGTGGCCAGGATTGGACTGCGTGTATCGTCTGCGTTTCTTCGGAGACCTCGTCTCCTTCATGTACCTATTGTGAAAACTAGCTATGGGCGAAATACATTTATGTATTTTAAGAGCATGTCGAATGTTTAACATGGTATGCCGGCGGATCATCATCATCAGCCTTTTAATGTCCCCACTGCTGGGGCACAGGCCTCCTCTCTGTGAGAGGGTGCGGGCCGTAATCCACCACGCGGGCCCAGTGCGGGTTGCCGGCGGATGTTGAGCTTGATTTATTCACAAATAATGTCCAAAAATTTAAAAAAAATATCAAGTAACTTTTTCTTTGATGTGTAACTTTGTTCTGTAATGTATTTTATTTTTGCTTTTTCTCTTCAGTTGTTTTTTATGTTTAACTCTCACGCTGTTTGTACCGTTATATACTCGTATATATTTATATATGTGGAAACTTGTAATTGGCCTTCTTCTACACATAACTTCCGCCTACTTGAATATATTAGCTGCAGGTTTTCTTAAAATTAATAAAATAAAATACTGTTCTTAAACAAACAGATTTGAAATAAATTACAGTACTAACTAAAAAAAGACTAACATTAATGGCTGACATGTAAATGGACGGCGGGTCTAGAACTAATTTTACGAAAAATGTGCCCTGAGTCAACCCAAGCTTAGGTACCGAGACTCCTCCGTGCCTCGGAAAGCACGTTAAGCCGTCCGTCCCGGCTTTCAATCGTGGATCTTTGACAATCGTTACGGGTTGTCAAAAGCACGATAGTCTGACAACCAGTCTTACCAAGGGGTATCGTATTACCCAGAAACTGGGTTGTGAAGGTCAGATAGGCAGTCGCTCCATGTAAAATACTGGTATTCAACTGCATCTGGTTAGACTCCAAGATAGTTGGGAAAAGGCTAGGCAGGTTGATTGAGATGTAACATCCTAATTCAAATCGTGCTTAATTTTACTTGCCGCAATTCAATCACCATTTGGATCTTCGACTTGATGTTGCACTATTCTCACCTGATGTAGCTTCTTGCGAAACCTAGTTGTGTTGTTTTTTGTTTGTGTTTTGTTGACAATTCAAATTGCAATAATTAATTTGCATAGATCTGACAATTAGTAAAAGTCTTATGTACACTAATATACTTAAATGAAATGTCAAAAGTCCCTATCACAAAAAAAAAGTTTATTTGGTTCGGTCGGTTTTTTGTATTTTTCTCGTAAACGGTAAGTGTTATCGTAAAACTAGCTGCCCCCTGCGGTTTTACCCGCCTAGACCGGAATAAAAGGTAGCCTATATGTTAATCCAGGCTATAAGCTATCTACATACCATATAATTTCATCCAAATCGATCCAGCCGTTTGAGCGTGAAGAAGTAACAAACATACACACTCACAAACTTTCTTATTTATAATATTAGTAGGAAGTAGAATAGAGTAGATAAAACATTTTGATTATGCAATTATCTAAAAAAGTAATACTTATATTTTTTCCTACGAATCATCATTCCTGAGGTACTACTTGAAACAGAAAATATTTATTTATTTATTAAACTTTAATGCACAAGTAAAAATTACTGTACAATGGCGGACTTAATGCTTAATACTTTATTCTTTAATTCTTTATTGTACACCAAAAATTTCACATAGTACTTAGTGGTTACACAATGCATGTACAAAGGCGAGCTTAACTCAATGTTGAGTTTTCTCCCAGCAAACCTTTGAGTGATAGAGAGAGATCACATTTGAGGGTAGGATCCAGTGCACAAAACATATGAACCTACATAAATTATTCCAAATATATGTTATACCTATATACTAATAAATACCAATATATACTAATATTATGTCAATTTGAAAGGAAGTGCTCTTTGATTTTCTTCTTGAAGATACCTAGAGAAGGACTGTCGCGTAGTGAGTGTGGGAGAGAGTTCCAGAGACGCACTGCAGTAACAGAAAAGTAGCCATTATAGTGGCTGGAAGTGTGACGCGAGTACGAAGGAGAAGAGAATTGACAGTGCGACAGGGTTTACCCCTCGGGATGAAGTACTCAAACCGTTCACGAAGGTATTGAGGAGAAAAAGGATTGTGCAGGATAGTATAGAGAAGAGATAGGGTATGGGTATCTCGCCGACGCCGAATCGTCAGCCACCTCAATTTGGTCCGAAACTCCGACACATGGTCGTATTTGCGGAGGCCAAAAATGAAGCGGATGCACAAGTTCTGCAGTCGCTCGAGTTTATTTAGGAGTACCTCCGTAGCATCTAGAAAACAGACATCCGCATAGTCTATTAGCGGTAGGAGAAGATATTGAGCAAGAGTGACCTTAGTGTGAAATGGTAAGAATTTTTGGAGACGTTTAAGAGACTGAAAAGAGTAGAAAACCCTCTTACTAACATCTGCAATATGTACTTCCCAAGAGAGGTTAGTGTCCATATGTACGCCTAGATTTTTAGCGCTTTTCGAGTACAATATGGGCACCGAATCATACACTACCGGCGGGAGAGACTGGTGATCTAAAAGGCTGAGCATGTATCTATTACCAATAATGAGCGCTTGCGACTTAGTTGGGTTCAGTAAGAGTCCAAAGGGTTTAGCCCACTTGTTGATATTTTCAAGGTCATCATTGATGGCATCCACAGCCCCAGCAAGTTCACCCACTTTAAAGTGACGGTATAACTGCAAGTCGTCTGCATAGAGATGATAGTTAGAAGTTAGGACCTTAGTGATAGCGTTTATAAAAACTGAGAAAAGAAGAGGAGATAGAATCTTAGTCTCCCAAAATGTCACTTCATTTCATTTACTAAAAACAAAAATATTATTAACTTCCCGTATACCTTGAACGACATACAATTGAAAAAAACTGAGTGCACGCGTGATCTCGGCATGCTGCTTGATTGCCAATTACATTTAGATAACCATATCGACAACATAATTAAGAAAGCCTTTCAGATGTATGGTTTTGTCATGCGGTCTTGTAAAGACTTCAAAAAGCCTTCTTCTTTTCTTTTCTTATATAAAACACTAGTCCGTTCGCAATTGGAATACGCGGTACCCATCTGGTGCCCGTATTATGATAAATATAAGCAGGAAATAGAAATGGTTCAGAAAAAATTTCTTCGGGCCGCGCACTATAAGTGCTTCCGTACACGGATTCCCTATGCAGATTTGCTAAAGCGTTATGAGGTATTGAGCTTGGATTCAAGACGTTTGCTGATCATGGTCATGATGCTGTACGGCATATGCAATAACAAATTTAATTGTACTGAGCTATCGAATAGATTGTGTTACGTAGTACCTAGAACTGTTTTTCGGCGGAGGGTGCGCGCACCTCAACTTTTCTACACTGCGCGATGTAGAACGAATGCTGGGGAGCGTGCCCCTCTCCGCCGACTTTTAGAAACCTATAACTCACAATTCAATGACTTTGATATTTTCGCGCTGTCGCAATCTAAATTTAAAAGATTGGTTTCACAATTTCTTGCAAGTTGCTCTTAGGACGGAGGCTCTTGTCATCCGCTTCCTTCGATTCATCAGTCTAAAATATATTGATTTTAACTCATTGAACGTGCGTTCGTTATCATACTCCGATGTCACTTCGTGGACAATAGTGTGGGTTATACGTTTTTTTTTTTTCGACTTTATTAAAACTACTTTTTGTAAATGCTGCAATGTATAACTGTTTTTTGTCCCAAATGAATAAAATAAAATAAAATAGAACGCCACCCTGAGGTACACCCGCAGCCAAATCACACCATTCAGAGAAACCCTCATCAGACCGAACAGACTGCGAGCGGCCCCGAAGATAAGATTTGAACCACTCAATTACCGGCGCAGAGACATTAAGGGAGGAAAGAATTCCTAAGAGGATGTCAAAGTCAACCTCAGTTGACTTTGACATCCTCTTAACTCATTACACTAACACTAACTTTAACTCATTAAAGGCACTGCTGAAGTCCAGTAAAACCAACACTGTCAAACATTTGTTTTCCATAGCCAGTCTTATGTCGTCAGTTATTTTGACAAGAGTTGTCACGGTGCTATGGCCAGGTCTGAAACCAGATTGGTAAGGACTCAGCAGGCCATTAGAGGACAGATAAAAAGACAGTTGCTTCTGAACAACGCTCTTGAGAACTTTGGAGAGGATTGGGAGAATGAATATTGGACGGAACTGGGATAGTGAGGAAGGATTTTGAACTTTAGAAAGCGGTAGGACGTGAGCCCTCTTCCACGCTGAAGGAAAGGAGTTATTAACTATTTATTACTATACTATATATACTATTTATATTATATTATATATACTATTTATTACAATATTAATTTAATTATAAAAATACAGGATATTGAGGTGGTGGCTAATACAAGACTGAATATAATGTAAAGAAAAATAATTATCTCTGATTTCCGCTAAATGCATAGTTGCAATACGACGCATGATGACGGTGACTGTATACTCAACGTAAACGCGTGTTACGATGAGTTAACTCCTCCCTCCATAAGATAGAAGCAACTCTTGCTTCTGGCGGCGTCCGCGCTGGCCTTGGTGTCTTCCGGGATGTTCTTAGTTCTCCATTGATACAGCTTCCAGGATGCTGCAGCGACCAGTAGGATATATAGGATTATTGTGTTCCAGCTAGGTGTAGCTGCTATGATTGGCCAATTATCTTTTTCTGGCACGGAGATGTCGCCTGCCCTATTGATCAGTTCATGGATGCTGTCTAGTGAGATGTCTTCTAATTGGAGTTCGTATTATATTGCTTGTTCTAAGAGTTGATGCTGATCCGGTAACGGTATGACCTCGTTGATGACGACCGTGTCAGTGTGAGATCGCAGTGTCTTGTTCATGACGTTCATCTAGCAGTCGTCTGTTAATGTAACGAGATAAATTCCAGATAGCTTCTTGTAGTCTGTCTTGGTGTTGCATTGTGTTTTGGTGACTTCATCTTCTCTGAGGACAAGCAGCCAGTTGTTGTCTCCGATCTTCTGGACTTTTCCTCTCCTTAAGTTCATCTTAGCGTGAGCACAATTTGCTGAGCGATGCTGAATGCGTGATAGTATGCAGTCATCTGTATCTTCGATTCTTCTGGTGTCGAGGAGCTTGCAGAGCTGGGTGTTGTCGGTCAGTGGCTGACAATCTTCTTCCAAGTAAGCGTACTCATCGTTACCAAGTGCAAGGTATTTGGATTTAGGGTTAATAGTAAGGTTGTTTTTATTTGGGATTGAATAGAGGTGGATAAGGTCATAGATTTTTTGGGTAATTGAGGAGATTTCGAGGATGAAATTAACCGAGTGTTCTGTGCTGTAAGCTTTAACTTTAATTGACTTCTCTATCCTGTATATGTTACTAACGCTAATACTAGCTACTGGTTTAAACAAAAACATATTTTCTAAGTTTCTTAGCTCTTCTATTAGATTCTGAGGACTTATAATACTAGGATTCATGGTGCCCATCTGAGCAAAAGTCATAGCATCTTCTAATAACATTAACCTATCTAAAATTATCTGTAAGCTAAAATCTATCTGTACGTAAATATCTTAGAAATGTAAATGGTTAGATAAGTCGTTGGAATTATTAGTAATATTTTGTAATAAACTAGCCAAATGTTTTTGGTTATTGTTTAATTTTGTTAACTGTTTACTGAACTAATCTATTGTATTATGCTAATACTAAGGATTTCCTTTGTGAATCCTGAACGTTTTTAACTCTGTTTTTAATGTTTAAGATTTCTTCTTCGAACTTAGCTGCATCTTCTTTGTCGAGGTTACCTGTGATAGACTTAACGACAGTACCTAATACATCTATAACACCGCGTCGCTTTCTAACTTGCGGCGTTAAAAACTTAATCTTCTTACCTATAATACTAAGGCTATACAGGGTGTAACGGAAAGGTGTGGTCATATTTTAAGAACTGCATCTGCCCATCGATATAAACTACTTTCTTCAAAAAAATCCGAGGAAATTAAAAAAAAAAAACTCTTTTTTACCTCCCATACAAATATTGATCAGCTGATGATCAGTTTGTATGGAAAGTCCAATATTTTTTTTGGGAATTTTCAATTTTTTCTTAGAGAAAGTTGTTCATTCCCATGGGCAGAACCGGCTCCCAAAATATGACCACACCTATCCGTTACACCCTGTATTCTATTTGATTCCAATATGTTTAATGTAAATTTCCAGATGCTGTGTTCTCAGCGTTTTTAGTGCTTGCATATAGGGACATTAATTGGATAGATGTAAAGTGCAGATTAGTAACGTTATAAACGCAAGCAAGGCTAAATTAGTTGTCTTGCTTAAGGAGTTGACCTTGTTTTAGGAGGAGGATACCATTGTCATTACCTACATGGGTAATGGTTACGGTTGCTGTTGTGCTGAGCACGACGGTTCCTGCGATGAAGGTCCTGCAACAAGATGAGGCCTCCGTAGTAGCTTGAAGTGAACCGTAATGGACTTAGAATTTGAATGGTTACCTATTATTTCAGCCACGTTATTTGGGTGAAGGTGTATAATCTTGTATGGTCCTTTGAAGACTGGCTTCGTTTTGTCACTGCGTGCTGACTTGGCTACCTGTTTATAGACGGTTTCACCTACCTTAAATTTAATTTCTTCTGCTTCTTGGTTACGCTTAGCAATCACCTGTTCCTTGTTTTTAGACAAGTGTGCAGCGATGCACTCTTGAACTGCCTCTGCATTGGCACGATGCTTAATAACATAGTCCTGGTAAAATTCTTTTGGGTAATATAACTCTAATGGGTTTCTGGATACTGTGTGTCCGAATAGTAACTCATGAGATGTATAATCTGTCGCCGAATGGATAACGTTATTGTATGCTATTATAGAGTACTTCATGATTAGCTGTATGGGTCATCTTTGTTAGTCATTCTTTGTATCCTAATTATTTCAGCTAGGGTAGAGTGCAAACGTTCAATAGGGGAGTTAGAATTATGGTTATAGGGCGTTGTAAAGTGTATGTGGATGTTATGTAGTGCGCATATTTCTTTAATAACATCGTTGTCAAATTTAGTATTTGAATCTGTGGTTATTTTATTTGGTAAACCTAACACTGAAGAAAACGTTAAGTAATGCTTCAGCTATATGAACACTGCTGCATGCTGTTAGTTGGACTGCCTGCGCGTATTTAGAAAAGTTATCAATGACTGTAAGGAACGTTGCGCCTCCGGTTGAGTATAGGTCCATAAATATGTGTTCCATCGGTTTTCGAGGTGTGTCGGTTATAGCTAAAGATGGTTTAAGAGGGTTACGTTCATACTTAGATTTTAAGCAAGTATCGCATTGATTAACGAATCTTTGAATGGTTAGGAGCATGTTAGGCCAATGATAATTTCTGTGCAACTGCTTGTACGTCTCCCTTCGTGATATCTCTTAATCAACTCTTGTTGTTCAGGTTTGTTTTCCACTAAAGTTACGCGTGTTGTACATTTAAGTAGCTTAGGACCTCTGTCGTTAAATATTGTTGTGTAAACTCTAGAAAAGGCATGGTATAATTCTTCATTATAAAAGTAACAATGAAATACACGGTCAGCGATGGTGTGTTCTTTAGGGAATCTAATAATTTCGGACTCTGTATTATTTATTGGGATAAAGACATCTTTTATAACTACTTTAGAGTTAGTGGATCTGTTATCTACTCTATAAGTAAATCCAGGTGTTGACCTAATATGGAACTGTTTCAACTGCCTATCAATAGCGTCTGTGATGATGGGCATGCCTCTATTTTCGTTGTCAGGCTGTGTATGACTTGTAGACACTAATTCGGGTTCGGCTGACACTAATTCAGGTTCAGCTGATACTATACTCATACTATCTGTACCTATATGAGATTCGGGAATGCTTGGCTTTTCTCATTGTATATTTTCATTGGGTGCTACTGTGTCTATTTGATTATCGGCTTCGCTACGTGCATTTTCAAAAATTCTATTAATTATTTCATCATCTTCGTTATCGTCTAAATTAACAGCTAAAGAGTCGATACTGCCATGAAAGATTTTAACACGTGATAGCGCGTCTGCGTTAGTATTTTGACAACCCTTCTTGTATACAACCTTACAATCGTATTCCGAGAGTTTTAAACGCCATCTAGTTAATTTAGAGTTAGGATCTTTTAATGACATTAGCCAGGTAAGAGGCCTGTGGTCTGTTTAGATGATAAACTTTCTACCATAAAGATATGGTCTGAAGTATTTAATTGCCCACACTATGGCGAGTAGCTCCTTTTCTATTGTAGAGTAACGAGATTCGGTATCTGATAGTGTCCGGGATGCAAATGCTACTGGTTTATCAGATCCTACTATTCCTTGGGATAGTACCGCACCTAATGCTACATCTGATGCATCGGTGGTTAGGATGAAGGGCTCATCAAAATTCGGGTACTGTAGTATTGGGGTGTTAGTTAAGATCTGTTTGCACTTATTGAAAGCTTCTAAGAAATCCGGGGAGTGTATGACTCTACTATTTTTCTTAAGGCAAAGGGTCATCGGTTTAGTAAGTTTGGCGAAATCTTTTATGAATTTTCTGTAATATCCGACTAAACCTAGGAAGGCTTTTATTTCCTTCTGAGACTTAGGTAAGGGGAAGTTAAGTACGGCTTTTATTATGTCTTTGTTTGGTTTTAAACCTTCATCTGTTAGTTCGTGTCCTAAAAAGTTAACCTGTTTTTGTAGGAACTGTGATTTATCTTATTATATACTATCCTATCCGCAAGCGCGCCTGTGAACGGACGTGTTACGGATCCTGTGTGTTTTTAAATTACAAAATACTGTATTTTGCTATCCTACATTTTAAATGGGTACAAAATGTAGCGGCTGTGATGCTGCTTTAGCTGATTCACTCTTTATGGTGTGTTCACAAGTAAGATGCAAGAAGAAATTTCATCTGAAGTGTCTGGCATTAACAACGTAAAAAGTTGAAGCCTTTACGCAAGAATACAAGGAGCAGTGGATTTGTCCTGAATGTGTTTGCACAATGCCGAGAAGGGGTATTACCAACACGCCTGTTCGAGGAACTAGCAGCATCAGCAAGACATTTTCACCGAGCAGCTTTGTGAACGCCGCTGACCGAGGCAGTCGTCGAAACACAGGTGAAATAATAGTGAATACTGAGATTCAACTGCTTGATGAAATACGGGAGTTTCGATGTGTAGTTAAGTCGCAGCTGGAAGAGCAGCGAAAGGAGTTTTTTTTGTTGCAAAATAGATTTATTAATACAGAAACTGAGTTGAAATGGTTGAAAAAAATATTGAAGGTAGTGGAAGAAAAGGCAAATAAAGTTGAGATGCTGGCAACTAGAATAAAAGTTCTTATGGAAAAAAATGAGAAACTGGAAGCAAGTATGAAGAAAAGTCAGGTCTCAAATCAAGCAGAACAAGGCCCAAAAGACTTAGCATTATCTTTTTCAAACGCTGTCACAGAGAAGCAGGTAGTTAGAAATAAGGTAGCGAAGGAATGTGTGGCCACAAAATCGGCGACAATGTTATTGACTGAGGAAAAGGCACAAGTAATGAACAATGAGAAGTCTAAGAATATCGTAAGCGTAGAAAAGGAACAACCTGACAAGGAAGGAAAGTGGACTACCGTTACTAGGAAAAGAAGCAGATTTTCGACCAGTGAAGTGAAAAAAGGTGGAAATATGAGTGCTGGGGTAGATATACAGGGAACGCAAAAGAAGAAATATTTACATGTATGGCGTTTGAAGAAGGAAACGACAGCGGAAAGTGTGGAAAAACATGTTAAAAAAATATATACAGAAGAAGTACCTATTAAAGTTGAACAAATCAAACACAAGACTGAAAGAGATTATGCATCCTTTATTATAGGAGTTCCTGAAAGTAAATATGAAAAGTTGTGTCAACCTGAAAACTGGGCAGTAAACATTGAATTTGCGGAATGTGTGTGGTTTCGTAGAGCAAGCAACCCCAGATATCCTACATAAATCTGTAGAAATATTGTACCAAAACGTACGAGGGCTGCGAACAAAGTTGGAGGAATGTCACACAAGTATTTCAACTGCAAGTGCAGACTTGTTTGTCATAACGGAAACTGGCTGCAATGAATCTGTCTATGACGCAGATATAAGTCCACCGGGATACACTATTCTGCGGTGCGACCGAGCGGACGGGCGTAAACAAGGGGGCGCGTGTCTCGTGGCCACACCGCGTTTGGAGTTGCGGCGAGTGTCGCTGCCTGATGACGCGAACATTGACAGTCATGTGTTTAAACTGGTTTGTGCTACTGTGTACCTACGTAACAGATTTATGTTTTTAATTTGTGTTATTTACAATCGGCCAAATAGTAATGATCAGGAATACATGTTATTATTTCGCATCATTGAACAGTATTGTAGTAAGTATGGGGATATAGTGGTTATGGGGGACTTTAACTTGTATTCATGTTCTATATACATAAGTAATTATTACGAATACTTTCAAACTTTTTGTGGATTCACTCAGAGTAACACGGTGGGAAATTGCAAGGGTCGTTATTTGGATTTGGTGTTGAGTACATTCGCGGAGGGAGGGCGTGTGAGTGTGCGCGCGGCGGAGACGCCGCTGGTACCAGTGGACGCGTACCACCCGCCGCTCGAGATTTCGGTAAGTACTTGCTCGCGCCGGTGTCGGCTCCCCGGGTCGGTGGGCTCGGCTGCACCCTGCTCAGCGGGCTCAGCTGCACCCGACGTAAACACATGTACGTCGAAAGGTTGGAATTTTAATAAAGCCAACTTTTTGAAATTATATTATCAAATTGCAGCCGTAGATTGGGCTCCTTTATATGACATGGACTTAGAAGCAGGTTTGGATTTTTTTACAGTATTATTAATTCTATTATGGATGACTGCGTTCCGAAAAAAAAGCGAAGTAGTGTAAACTCAAGGTACATTTATCCTGAGTGGTATACTAGTGAAATAATTTGCGACATAAAATTGAAAGCCTTTCTACATAAACAGTACAAAGCAAGCAGGTCGAGAGTGGATTATGAAGCATTTGCTAGGTGTAGAACGCGCACTAAAGAGATGATAGTAGTCGCACAGGAACAATATCGTGACCGGGTGCAGAGTCAAATGCTGAGTGACCCTAAATCTTTTTGGAATTAGGTCAAGTCCAAGAGGGGTAAGAGAAGTCCGCAGAAGATTGTGAAAGATGGGGAAGTATTGTCTGGTCAGCGGTGTGTTGAAGAGTTTGCGGAGTATTTTTACTCGATATATAGGGCAGAGCCACCAGTGCTGGATGTGGATGCGGCTGTAGCTTATGCAGGTAGTAGAAACGGAGCGGCGCGAGTACACTTGGACCAATTATCGCTGGTAGACGTATGTCGTGCACTGCAAGACCTGGAACCGAAACGGTCCACAGGGCCTGACGGCATTCCCCCTTACATCTTTAAGGATTGTCGGTCAGTGACTCAGTGCTAGCGAAGCCGCTGCTTCATATTTATAACCAGTGTCTAAAAGCGCCGGTGTTTCCGGAAAGGTGGAAAGTGACTCGCGTGGTTCCGGTTCCAAAGGGGGGGTCGACTGAATCTGTAGAGGGGTTTAGGCCAGTTGCAGTGTTGTCGACGCCGGCAAAAGTACTGGAAACGGTTATTCACAAGAGCATCTATCTAGTTATTTGAGGGATAGGCGACAATATGTGGAATATGCGGGACACGTATCAGATCCATATTTCACGAGGTCGGGAGTGAGTCAGGGCAGTAACCTTGAACCGTTGGGGTTCCTCCTTGCGGTAAACGACCTACCAGAAGTGGTCCAGGAGGCTAACTGTTTGTTGTTTGCTGACGACCTTAAATTATCCCTCGCAGTAGGAAGCGGTGATGACTGTGTCAGGCTACAGAGGGATATTGACAGGGTAGTGAGCTGGAGCAAGAAAATTCTCTTGGAGTTCAATACCTCAAAGTGTGTGACAATCTCTTTTTCTCGTGCGCACAATCCTATCGTGGGCAGCTACCATATTGACGGGTTGCCTATGGTACGGGTGGCAGAGGTCAAGGACTTAGGTGTAACCTTTAACACCAGCTTGACTTTTCGTGAGCACGTCATGAGGTGCTGCAAAAGAGCTTTTAGAAAGTTGGGTTTCATAGTTCGTACGGTCCGAGAGTTCTCGAATGTAAAAGCTATTGTATCTTTGTATAACGCACTGGTTAGGAGCCAGCTAGAATGTAACGCAGATGACTGCGATGTCTCCACATGAAGTATAGACAAGTATATAGTCTAATGCTGGAGAGGGTACAAAACAAATTTATCAGATATTTATATAAGCGATATTACGGTGTTTATCCACTTTATCCATTAATGTATCCTGCCTTATTTATTTTAGGGATGGTAGGATACAATGAGCTAAGGGTTAGGAGGGAGTTGGCACTCACCTCATATATATTTAAAATATTTAGAGGAAGAGGAGTTGCATAATGTAGCGTCGTGTAGTTGGAGCGGCTGAGCCTGTGTGTTCCCGACAGGTACGTGTGGAGACGACGGCGACCGCACCTGCTGGTGGAGCCGTGCACCGCTGACGCGTGCACTTCGCACGCTCAACTTGGTCCATAATGAAGTTGACCTTTTGTGTTGTACTCTGAGTGAATTCATTAGGAGTGCATTATTTACAATTTGTTATAGGTGTTAGTATACATAATTTAGGATAAGCGCATTTATCGCATTGGGGAAAAAAAAACCTGTAAAGATAGGTGTAACGCGAAAATAAATAAATAAATAAATGAAATCTAACTGGATCTTCAGATTATGTATTCTGAACCGATTGAATACATGTTTCAATTTTTCTATGTGCTGCTGCAATGACGTAGTTATTATTATTACATCATCTAAGTAGGTGTAGACATTATCTATGCCTCTTAGTATATGATCCATTAGTCTTTGAAACGTACTTGGTGCATTTTTAAGTCCAAAAGGCATTCTAAGGAACTCATAGTCCCCCGTTCAGTGGTAAATGCAGTTTTTTCAACATCATTAGGGTGCATTTCCACTTGGTGAAAACCACTAGCAAAGTCTAGGGTTGTGAAGTACTGCGCTCGTCCTAATCTATCTAGTATGTCGTGTATGTTTGGTAAAGGGTATTTATCTTTAGTGATGCGGTCGTTGAGTCGTCTGTAATCAATTACAAGTCTCCATTTGACGTTGCCTGAGGAATCTGGCTTTTTGGGTACGATATACACGGGACACGACCAAGGAGATATGCTCTTTCACATGTGACGTAGGGAGCCTTCGTGGGATAAAAAAAGAACAACACGTAACTCGGTCAACGTTAAAAATATATTAAAAATAGAGAAAGGGTGTGGGTAGGTCTGCAGTCACAATTTTCAATATCCCCCGGGAGATAGCACGCTACTGCCCTGGCTCAGCCTTGGTGACTCGGGGAAGCCACGTTGCGTTTGTCCCCGGAGGTGTTGGCCGGCAGGCGGCAGCGCCGGCTCGCAGGGTCGACAGGAGCCAGGATGGATCGGCCGGCAGGTGGTCTAGCCGGCTCGGAGACGGCCTGCTGAGGCCACGCGGGTAGATAGGCACCCAGCGTGGAGCGAGCCGCCGTGCTGAGTGGCCTAGTGGCCGCGCCACGAGGCACTGCGGCAGGATGGCCGCGATGGAGGGCGATGCAGGTGCGTGCCCAGAGTGCAGGGCTCCAAGTCCTCTCCCTCCATCTTCGGAAATTTGAGGATCCGGGTCTGGAACACTGGAACTGGTAATCCGGATCTAGGACCCTGGGAACAATGTCCAGCGTGTCAAAGGTGGAAGATAAGCTTCTCCGCTGATTTTGACACCTTGGCATGAGCAAAGCGGCTGTACGTGCGCTAACAAGTGTGGTTGTCAAAATCAGACGGAGTTTACAAAGGTGAGGTGGAAAAGCATGAAAACATTCAAGAGCAGCAGCAGCCACGCGCAAGTCAGCATGTACATAGCTAAGGCTATATGTATGTGCATAGTAAAGCTGATCACGCGGAAGGCGTGATTACAATGTGCGACAGATCTTTTGTAGGTTATGAGCCTTGATTATACAATGCTAGGAAAAGAAATTAAGGAAGACACGTTCTGGAAAGAATTACACAAGATTAGGAACACAGAATGCACAAAGCTACCTGTATGCTGTTCAAACACTCACCCAATTACAGGGGTTGGAATCGCGTAATAAGTTGGCAAATATTTGCCAATGCAAACTGCAGCTGCTAGGACTTGGCGATCGCTTCACAGCTCAAGGGTGTTCGACAGAACAAGGTGAGTATGAGGTCTAACGCCAACAGCTGGATTCAGATGAAAAAGGGACCACGATGTCGTTTATCGGGTTTTTATATCTTCGCCGTCATTGACAGATGTCATTGAATTCATAGACAATAGTGTTGTCAGTCAACTAAAATTGTCCATGCCTACCAAAGGCATCACAATGGCTTTTGGTCTCTGGATTTTTCCGCATGTCTATGCTTCAATTAAGATTGTAACGCCACTACGTTACAGTACCCCCCAAAAAAGGTAGGATTTTTACCTGGGTAAAAATCCTTATGGTGTTGCACTAGCCACCATCTGAAATACGACCCTTTTATTCATCTTCATTCATTCATCATTAGCTCATTTCATCCTTTCATAAACCTATCATACCAGCAGACCACTTATTAAAGAAGTGAGTCCGCTTCCTAGCAAGTATGTAAGAGTAGATCGTCCTTATTTGACTAAATACTCGCGTAAATCAGACTTAGTTAGTGAATGTTTATTACTAAGAACCAATATATATATCAAAGTTACTAAAGAAATAAATAAAATATTGTTTTGGATTAAGGCTTGTTTAAGGAGTCTCCGCCCGCTCCTGCAGAGGCTTATTTTACTGAGTTGCAACCCGCTCAAATAGATAAATAAAATCAAGAAGTAAAGTTTTTTCTAGTTTAGGTTTTGATTAAGGAGTAACTATACCGCCCCTGCAATGGCTTATTTATTGAGTTGCAAACCGCTCAGATAGCAAAATAAATAAAAACTATGGATATTAAGGACCCATAGTTGTATATAAGGAAAAAAAAAACTTGGTTCAAAGCAAAAAACATTGTAGAAAAGGTAGGGCCTTAATACAAACGGAATCACAAATCGAACCCACAACGAGTAACGAGACCAATTTCTGAACCACTTTTAAATAAAAAAAAAAATTATGTCGCTGATTATTGAGCGGACAATAATTTCATGGGATTATTGATCAAACTGTAATGTGTTTAACATATGTAAAAAAGTTTAATCAATTGTGATATTAGGTAATATTATGCGAAATGGTGAGTGTTGAAACAGCAATACAAAAGTAATGTGAAGTACTCCGTCTGTTACAAAATATTCTAACTATTTGAACGTTATGGTTGAATTCCTGAAGTTATGATTTGTTTTAAAAGAAAAAAAAGTAATAAAAATAAAGTGATTGTTAAGCAACTGGTGCAACTAGTGTGTACACTGGCTAAGTAACCACTAATAGTTATATTCTCCGGTGAGATACTGAGTGTAAAAAAAAATTTTTTTTTTTAAATAAATAAAATTTTGTTTAAAAGGTAACTGGTACAACTAGTGTGTACACTGGCTAAGTAACTTTTAAAAGTTTAATTTCTCTTATGAGAAAATGTTGTAAAAAAAAAAAAAAAAATTTTCTTTTTTTTTTTAAAAGTAAAATTTTGTTCAAAATCCAAGTGTTCATACTTGTATACATTAATGTTAAAAGTTATTGAGAATTACAATTTTTAAGAAATCAAGTCTTAAAATTTTATTTTGTTTGAACATTAAAATGTTTCAACCAAAATTTGTTGTTGACTGTACTTTAAATGATAACCTTACTAAGTTCTATACAAAATTATGTTGTTATGATCTTATAGTATTCTAGGTTATTTGTACAGGATATAAGATACTGAATTATTAAGTTTGTTCTATTAAAACATTATTGTTAATAAAATTATTAAAAAGTTAATCAAAGTTAAGTTTTTTCTTATATGATTTCCGCCCCACGTTGGGCGCCAGTGTGACGTAGGGAGCCTTCGTGGGATAAAAAAAGAACAACACGTAACTCGGTCAACGTTAAAAATATATTAAAAATAGAGAAAGGGTGTGGGTAGGTCTGCAGTCACAATTTTCAATATCCCCCGGGAGATAGCACGCTACTGCCCTGGCTCAGCCTTGGTGACTCGGGGAAGCCACGTTGCGTTTGTCCCCGGAGGTGTTGGCCGGCAGGCGGCAGCGCCGGCTCGCAGGGTCGACAGGAGCCAGGATGGATCGGCCGGCAGGTGGTCTAGCCGGCTCGGAGACGGCCTGCTGAGGCCACGCGGGTAGATAGGCACCCAGCGTGGAGCGAGCCGCCGTGCTGAGTGGCCTAGTGGCCGCGCCACGAGGCACTGCGGCAGGATGGCCGCGATGGAGGGCGATGCAGGTGCGTGCCCAGAGTGCAGGGCTCCAAGTCCTCTCCCTCCATCTTCGGAAATTTGAGGATCCGGGTCTGGAACACTGGAACTGGTAATCCGGATCTAGGACCCTGGGAACAATGTCCAGCGTGTCAAAGGTGGAAGATAAGCTTCTCCGCTGATTTTGACACCTTGGCATGAGCAAAGCGGCTGTACGTGCGCTAACAAGTGTGGTTGTCAAAATCAGACGGAGTTTACAAAGGTGAGGTGGAAAAGCATGAAAACATTCAAGAGCAGCAGCAGCCACGCGCAAGTCAGCATGTACATAGCTAAGGCTATATGTATGTGCATAGTAAAGCTGATCACGCGGAAGGCGTGATTACAATGTGCGACAGATCTTTTGTAGGTTATGAGCCTTGATTATACAATGCTAGGAAAAGAAATTAAGGAAGACACGTTCTGGAAAGAATTACACAAGATTAGGAACACAGAATGCACAAAGCTACCTGTATGCTGTTCAAACACTCACCCAATTACAGGGGTTGGAATCGCGTAATAAGTTGGCAAATATTTGCCAATGCAAACTGCAGCTGCTAGGACTTGGCGATCGCTTCACAGCTCAAGGGTGTTCGACAGAACAAGGTGAGTATGAGGTCTAACGCCAACAGCTGGATTCAGATGAAAAAGGGACCACGATGTCGTTTATCGGGTTTTTATATCTTCGCCGTCATTGACAGATGTCATTGAATTCATAGACAATAGTGTTGTCAGTCAACTAAAATTGTCCATGCCTACCAAAGGCATCACAATGGCTTTTGGTCTCTGGATTTTTCCGCATGTCTATGCTTCAATTAAGATTGTAACGCCACTACGTTACACACACGATACCTTGCTGAAGGAGCTTATCTACTTGTTTACGGATTTCTTAGCGTTGTTGAGGAGCTTGTCAGTAACTATGTACAAAAACTTGAGTTTATCGCTTAATCTGAGTTCGTGTTTAACAGCGTGTGTAAAAGTAAGTGGTATATCTTTTGCATAGAACGAATGCCTATACTAATAACATAACCGGATTATTTCGCGCCTTTCTTCTTCGGTCAAGTGATCTTCTGTACGGATTTTCTGAAAGTTTTCGTTTAATATTTGGTCAATGTTAGTTTGAACCTGTGTGGTATTAATATCGTGACCATCATTTTTGTTAGCCTTGGAAAATGTCTCTAATTTAATTGACGGGTTAAGCGGAATACACTTCTTTTGATCATTATGGTTAACTATCGATGTTTAAAATAACCGTTTGTAACATTAACTATAGCTGCTGGGGACATTAAACCATCTGACCAGATTAAATCGTCGTGAAGGTATTGTCCATCTAAGTAGTTGGTTTTTACTTTGGCTATCTTTTCGCATCTAGGTTCGATACTTATCTTATGGGGTGGAGAACTAAAGTGTAGTGGTATTTCCGCTATAGATGTACGTAAAATATTATTATTTAAATCAATTTTGCTCTTTAATTTTTGCAGAAGGTCCATTCCGATAAGACCTTTATATTTAGGGTCGAAGTCAAATATTAAAAACTTATTATGTATTATATCGCTATTAAACGCGGGAGGTAAAGGGAGGTAAACTACCTTGTCGTGAACTGATGAACTGTGTGCCGTATTAATTTGAAAAGGTACTGTTTCTACACAGAACTCAAATATGGTGCCTGCAACTACGTCGGTTGTTATGGTCGAATGACTGGCTCCTGTATCTAATAGAAACTTACCGTCAAAATCTGGTAGTATTATGTACGGTAAATATTTCTTAGTCTGGAAATTTATTGAGACTAGGTCTGGTTGTCTCGATTGGTGTCCAAGGTAAAATCCTGGTCACAACCTACCTCTTGTTCTTCCATGGTTACATTCGGCTCGAGAGATATGCCGTTACCGTCTGTGACATTGTTATCGAGCCCCATATCACTGGGTCCTAGTTGTTCTTGAGCAGCCATCTGAATCGGAATGTAGAACAACTGCTGAGCGAACTGTGGTTTTTCTGGCTAACCTGCCGTACGCATTGTGACGACCGATGATACTGGCGTGGGAACTGGTAGTTCTCAATTCTCAATTCTTTATTGCGTACCATAATGTTTATAGTTGGTAGGGAAATTATTATATTAGTCACAATTATGGACCCTGTCGGGCACAGCATAGATCAAGTAGGAGAGAGGAGGAAGACAACTACTGTTTTATTAATACAATTAATAGAATTCAATTAAACAATTATATAGTTTTTTTATTAATTTTTTATTTTATTTTTTTTTAATTATGTACTAATAAGTTAGTACCTAACATTGTGTAAAACCATTATTATATTATAGTTTTATTCACTTTGATTATTCGTTCGTATATACATATCAATTAATTATTTTTAACTTATTGTTATTTTTATTTATTACTAAAGGTGAGTTATTTATTGGACGCTCCATATTTATTAAAATATACTTAAATATATATGTGTAAAATTTTCGTATTATGAGTAGGTAGGCGTATCTTTTAGTGAGTATTTGTACATAGAAATAGATAGATAAGAAGTTACTTATAATTTATCATTTATCATTAGTTTTGTAATGTTAGGTTGATTCCTAAAATTATTGAACCATTTGGTCTAGAGTTACCTGATGCTGGTTTGGTCTTCTAGGGCAGTACGGATTGTACCTATTGTTGACGCTGTTCGGGGGTCATGTTATTTTGTTGAGGTACAAAGTTTTGAGAGGGAATAATAAAGCCAGGTACAATTAATGGGTTTGCTGTATTACGGATGTGATTATTATTGCCTAGTTGTTAAGATAACTCCTTTGGCTTTGCTTGTGACGTTTAGGGGTTTTTATTGATGTAATTAGTTCTATTATATAAAAGCCTAGCCTCTTCTTGTCTAGCCGCTATAATGGCTTCTTCGAAGGTGTCTGGTTTGGTGATTCGAACACCCAACGAGAAGTGGAAGTCTAACTGGTTTATATACTGTTCAATAACCATCTTTTCGTAATACGATTTGTTACCACGCTCTCCTACGGAATACAGAGTATCCAACAGCTCACGGAGGCGTTTGCCGAAGCTTTCAGCGTCCTCTGTCTTAGACTTACGCACTCGCGTTAGCTCCTGCATCACTTGTATTTCGTTTCGTGGTTCGCCGAGGCGCCTAATTAACGCGTTCTTAATTGATAGCCATGAGTTTAAGTAGCCTTCGTACGCTATTGCGTCTATGGCTGGACCACTGAGCCTACTTTTAATTAAGCAGATGAATGCTGGGTGCGAGCGGTCTGCCTCGGAAGTTAATTGTAATAAGTTTTCTACTTCCCTAATATAATAATTGAGTAATTTAGGATTTCCATCATATCTTAGCATTAAATCTGCAATTAGTTTGTATGGTTTATAGTTGGCATCATAATCCCTGAGCGACATTGTTTTTCTGTAGCTTGCCTCCCTAGTGGCGCTTGACGCAAAACAATAGAGGTGTCAAATTAAACACTTGGAATTTACTCATGGGATACTTAACGCTACTTATAATAATTTTGTGGTTGCCTACTGCGATTTTAGCTTATAGACAGACACACATAGATTAACATAAAAATACACAAATTAAAATAAGGCAGGAAATCGAGCAAGGACACTTGGTAAATAAGAGCACCTACCAAAGCAGCCACTGCATCTCCTGTCGAGTCGAGTCTCGGCCAGCGCAGCTTCCTCCAATTCTCCGGAGATTTATCCCGATGACCGTAGAGGTGTCCGACCGTGCGATAGGTTCTTTGTAGATCGCGAAGGAACGATTTGAGAACCGTCGCTCTTGAGATGAAGAGTTTCATTCGATCTTAGAACGTCGCGATCCTACCGACTGCGCCAGATATGTTTCGGAGGTCGGGAATTTAGTTAAAAAAATATTTATTTATTACAATATTAATATAATTATAAAAATACAGGATATTGAGCTGGTGGCTAATACAAGACTGAATATAGTGCAAAGAAAAATAATTTTCTCTGATTTCCGCTAAATGCATAGTTGCAATACGACGCATGGTGACGGTGACTGTATACTCAGCGTAAACGCGTGTTGCGATGAGTTAACTATTGATAACCTCCTTCTTTTTGAAGTCGGTGAAAATGCTTTAATAGCATATCAAAATCAAATAAAAGTTTATACTTAAGGCAAAATTAGGTAATTATTGTGACCAATCTTATTAGTTTACATCAACACTTTGTCATGTGCAAGTCTTCTTGTGAACATTGTGCGTAAAAATGTATCACAAACTTCATAAATACATACATATGCAGGTACGAGCTTTGTATTGCGAAGTGTTAATGCCTCAGTTAGCGGCCAGCGTGTTTTCGGTAGATCTAGATATCGCCAAGGACAAGCGAACACGCACAAGGTCGATCTTAAACGAGAGCCCTTACAGCTAACACGCTCACTAACTGTGCTTTGTGTAATATTCCCACTTCGGCACGACGCACGAGACTTACCAATTACTTAATGCTTCACTATTATACAGTACCTACCTACTTAATTTCTCGGTATACCATATTTTTCTATCGTGTAGAACATTACATTGGTCTCGCGTTTTCGTCAGCGTTCATCAATTTCTTCTGAGAACAGAAGTTAGGCATGCAGAACTGAAAGTGGGGTGGGTCATGCCAAATCAATGTCAATCAAAATCTATAATATGAAAATGTATACTTACATACCTATGTATATTCTTATCTGAATCTTCAATGGTGACGTACGCAGTACGCCACTTGTTTGTATACTTACATATGTATATTATCTGAATCTTCAATGGTGACGTACGCAGTACGCCACTTGTTTGTATACTTACATTTGTATATTATCTGAATTTTCAATGGTGACGTACGCAGAACGCCACTTGTTTGTACATGTAGCGACATCTATGACACTACATACGAACTAGAACAGCAAAATTCCTACATCGTGCAAGCAGAGTTCTCCGCGCGATTTGAACATATACAACGAAACCGAAAGCAACTATCGGGCAGTTGCCCGGACCAGACACAACACCCGTCTGGTCGGAGGATCCTCCCTTTTCAACGGAGGTTTGCGGGACTTTACACCCTGTTCCGCATACCTCTATACTGGTGACCCTCGACTATGAACGTGAGCGCAGCCTTCGTCATGACGTCATCACCTCGTCAGCGCAGCCTTCATGCAGCTACTCCAGCGTGACGTCATCATCATCACTTCCTCCAAGCTCTTCAGCAACGAGTCATACAGCCAGCCAGTACAACGATAACGCCGACAACGATAACGCCGACAACGATACGCCGACAACGATAACGCCGACAACGATACGCCGACAACGATAACGCCGACAACGATACGCCGACAACGATAACGTCGACAACGATAACGCCGACAACGTTACGCCGATAACGATAACGCCAACAACGATACGCCGACAACGATAACGCCGACATCGAAACGACGCACCGCTCCGACTCACTGGAGCCCGCAGCAGTACTCCGACTCACTGGAGCCTGCAACATCATCCCGACTCACTGGGATATCATCACCGCAGACAGTTCCGACTCACCGTGAACTATGCGCCTCTTCCGGTTCCGACACTGGAACCAGCCTTCCACTGGCCCGGCAAGCATCACGTATGAACGACTCATCGAGAAGAGAACAATCGATCTCCGATCTCTGGAGGGGAGTGATGTAGCGACATCTATGACACTACATACGAACTAGAACAGCAAAATTCCTACATCGCGCAAGCAGAGTTAACCGCGCGATTTGAACATATACAACAGTCCGAAATCAACTATCGGGCAGTTTCCCGGACCAGACACAACACCCGTCTGGTCGGAGGATCCTCCCTTTTCAACGGAGGTTTGCGGGATTTTACACTCTGTTCCGCATACCTCTATATATTCTTACACATGTATATTATCTGAATCTTTAATGGTGACGTACACAGTACGCCATTTGTTTGTATACTTACATATGTATATTATCTGAATCTTCAATGGTGACGTACGCAGTACGCCACTTTGTTTGTCTGTAAAGTTTGTCTACGTTCACACTGGTATGGCACGACAAGAACGGTAAATACATTCAATAACCACTATCTTCATCGTCTCAGTGTGCTCGTACGTCCTCCGCTGGCTGCATGCACGCACTACTCCTCCAGCGGCGGCCTTCGCCAGGTCGTGGTCGCTCCCCTCATCGTATTCACATGTCTCGTCAGCTGTAGCCAAAACGCTTCCGAGGGGAACGTATGTCTCGGGAAGGTTTTGTGACTTTTAAAACGTGCCGATTGAAGTTGATATTCATATCGAGCGTAGCGGCTGTCCCGTTCCTGTTTCCCCTTCTCAATGAATAGAATAATAGAACGTAATAAAAAAAAATAACAAGATAACTAAATGCAAATTTTCACAAAACCTGACTGACAAAAAACAACTAAAAAGTTCCTTTATTTCCTAAATTATTGTGAGTTTTTGGAATCGTCTCTTCGAGCTCTTTAAAATGACATCTCACATGACCAGGTAACTGGATAATACACACATATATCATACATACTCTCGAGAAACGTCGGGTAAAAATAAAAAACCGACTTCCAAAAAAGAAAATCCACTACAAATTTAAAAATAACTTTAATTTCGGAAGTCGGGCTTTGTATTTAATTTCTTCGTTATTTGACACCGACTTCCGAAATAAAAGTTATTTAATTTCATAGTTTTAAAATTTCAACTTCATAGGTCAATAGGAAGTAAAAAATTCTTCAGAACAAAATTTTGTGACAGACGAAGGACAGACAGACAGACAGACGGACACATGAGTGACAGCAATAACCGTTTGAACCCTTCGGGTACGTAACCCACATATAAAATTGCACTAAGCTAACTAAACTAACTGAAAGTGTTAGCACCTCGGCACTTGCTGGGCGTCAGACAACCCGGGCTGGTTTTCAGTTAGTCCCCCGCAGCCGTGTGTCTAATAAAATATACTAAATTGTTCCTTTCTTCCCGGCCAACATCTGGTGGAGATATGCTCGCTAGTGGACACAACATCGCAAGAGGCGTAGACTTCAAGCACCCAGTTACGTAGCGGTAGGTATCGTTTTGCCCCAGCATAATGTCTGCCATTGCTGTATGTGCAGAGAACTTGTGACTAGTGGCTAGTGAACCACTCACACACCAGACACTGCTCACTAATTAATAAACATTTCCGCACAATAGGCAGAGCATGCATGCAGACGGAGGGGACGGTCGCGCACTTGATCCGTGTGTGCACGAGCGTCAGCGACATACGCTTACGAACCTTAGAATCACCATTCGGTGATCGGGAATTCTCCCTAAAAGACGCCCTGAATAAACTGGGAGGCCTAATCTGCTTCTGGAGAGAGGTGGGCGGGTTGGAGTAAAGGCCGCTTCGGCTCTCGCACAATGGCCCACCTTGGACTTAATGGGGAAACCAGATCACCAGATACGTAGGTAGATCGTAGGCGTCGCGCGTCGTAACAAATCATGTGTAGCAGCGGACGCGTAGCATTTTTACGTAGCGGTGCCGTGCTACGGGCGGCTACGAGTGCTACGCTATGATTACGGCGGCGAGTGTGTGACGCACGTCCTGAGAACAACGACTGCTAACAATCTGTTAGCTGAAGGTCGCGCCCTGAAGGAGCTCCCCGTCATTAAATATTTTGTATTTAAAACGAATTACCTTATAACCGAACGATGACCTTGTAAGATTAACACACAAACTTCGGGCCGATTTCACCATTCGCTCCATAAACTAAGTTTTACTGAAATAAGAAAACATAAAAAAGATTATAGTGAGTTAACCTTAAAAGATCGACATATGCTGTCGCGGACTTATTTTTAGAACTTTAAAAGGAGAACAATTCCGTCATACATAATATTTGTTGCGTGCGCTGCATAAACGGTTACGCCGTTTACGCAGCGCACGCAACTGAAGCTCTCAAAAGAATTTTTTGTCCCGTTTTTGCTACATTTTTCATTGATGCTTCGCTCCTGTTGGTCGCAGCGTGATGTTATATAGCCTATAGCCTTCATATTTTTGCGAGTTTTTACCAGCTTTTATTTAATTTGCACTGTTCGTATGTTTTTAAGTTGTCCGTCAAAATAAACAAACCATTTTTCGACCATTTGTATCCGATTGAGCTGAAATTTTGCATACACCTTTAGTTTTGGAGACAACGCATTTTTACGATAAGCATGACCTGAATTCACTCCCCGAGGCCTCCCCGGGTTGAAGGATTCAAGTAAGAGGAAGTGGGCAGATGTTGTTGTAGGCCCGCACCATCGTCCCCTTCTTCGTCTTCAGCTCGACCACTCGCATAGCCCTGTCGCTCCCAGGGAAGACCCGAATGACCCGCCCCATAGACCACACTAGTGGCGGTTATCCCTTTTCTTTAATGAGTGTTCCCACCGATAGCTGCCCTGCCGAAGATGACCATTTCGTTTTTTGCTGGAGCAGAGAAACATATTCCAAATGAAAACAGTTCCAAAAATGTTGTTTAATCTGCTCCATTCTGTGGTAGCGCTCCAGACGTCCGATGGTGAACTCAGTTACCTGTGGATGCGGAACAGACATAAGTGGTCGTCCAATCAAAAATGTGAAGGAGTAAGGACAGAAAAATCTAAGGGATCAGAGGAAAGAGGGGTAAGAGGACGAGAATTTAAGACAGCCTCTATTTGAGTCAAGCACGTGCTCATCTCCTCATAGATAAAATGTGTTAAGCCTAAAAGCCTCTTTAGGTGATGCTTAGTAGATCGGACGACAGCTTCAGCAATGCCGTTGAAGTGAGGAGAGTATGGAGGCGCGAAAGTATATTTTTTGCCTTGCTGAGCAACTTCAAATTCAAGATTGGAATCTTGTAGGAATTTATGCAGCTCATTACAAGTACCTACGAAGTTGGTACCGTTGTCAGACAAGATGCTTTCGAGTTTACCACGAGGAGCCATGAAACGGTTTAAGACAGTCATATAGGTTTCCTTCGTCAAGTCTGTAACAAGCTCAATATGAACAGCTTTAACAGCAAGGCAAACAAAAAAGCACAAGTACGCCTTTATAAGCCTACACCCTCGCCCTTTGCGATCAGTAATCAATACTGGCCCGGCATAATCAACGCTGCACTTTAAAAACGGGTATTCTAAATATGTCCTTGAAGAGGGCAATTGACCCATTATGGGTTGCACAATTTGACATTTATACTTAAAGCATTTTATGCATTTTTTGAACAGTAGACTTCGAAAGGTTTCTGCCACCGAGAGGCCAATACATTTGCAGTACATTTGCCAACAAAAGCTGAGGCACAGCGTGTAAGAGATCGTTATTATATTTACGAAATAATACACGATAACACAATTTGGTACGACTAACGACGTTATGCACGAGTATAGACTGCGGCACAGTCTACTACGCGCACTAGTAGACTGTGCCGTGTTTCTGTCCGTGCTGGATATGTTCCTAGCACGATCATGTTATTATACGGTGTAGTGGGCTGACTCCTTTAGTTTTGACATTCTTAACGTACCATCAGTCGTCATTATCGTCACTAAGTAACATTTAAGTAATAAATACTCCAATGTAGACGCGTTTGCGTAAAAATTTGCGTAAAAACGCAAATTTTCCAGATAAGGTAAAATAGGTAGGCCCTATCATTTAATCTAGGTTATCTATTGTCTTGTGTTAGCTGCTGGTGACGTTACGAGTTGTCGTCGTGCTTCTGGTTAGTCGGCTGACCGGCGTCCGGCCGCTCGCGCCCCCGGGAGCTGGCACAGACGCACTGCCCGCGCCGCGAGCTGATGCGCTGCACCGCGTCAAGAGTCATGTGGTGCACTGATGTGCTCCAGTGTTACTGACACAGTTCACGCTGATCCTATTGGAAATAAGACCGACACCGGTCACTATAAAATTGATGGAAAGAAGTTTTTCTGTGTCATATTATTTCACAGAAGCTGTCTTAATCAGGAAACAGAATGGCAGCTGTGTTGAGTTGACGCCTAACCACTAAACTTATTAACTATCATATGACAATCGACAATTGGATGCAAGCAAAAGTTATCGATTGACAGAGGTGACCCACTATAATACAATCAGCGCGTCATGACTCGCCATTCAAATCGAACAACGACTTATACGAGTCGCACTCTAGAAATGTTTCTTGGAAGGCAGACTACTGTTTACCCTCTTCATCGGAAGCGTGGCGCTTGCGCGGTCACGTCGCAGTGGTGGTGTGTGTGACGAAGCACGCAAGAGGGCGGGGGGCGCTCGCGACCTGTGGCCGCCACGCGCTGACCGGCGGCCGGCCCGCGGCAGTGAGCGCGAGCCGCCGAGCACGTCGGCCGTGAGCGAGCAGCCCCGCGACATGCGCCGCCATGCCGCCCGCGCCCACCGACGACACCAGCGCCTTCACCGTCATCAACCATGAGCAAAGCGCAGCGGACGCGCTGCAGCCCGCCTCCCTCGCGCCCGCGCTGCAGCCCGCCTCCCTCGCGCCCGCGCTGCAGCCCGCCTCCCTCGCGCCCGCGCCCCCGGCGCCGCGCGTGCACGTGGTGAAGCCGTTGCAGCACGCGCCCGCGCCCCCCGTGCCCCCCGCACCCCCGCCGCCTCCCGCCACGCACACCATCCTCGACCCCAAGTTCTCCCGCGCGCTGGACTTCAAACTCCGACGCCTTAAAGAAAAAGAAATCCTGCAAGCTAACCTCCGCCGGCCGACGCGGTACCGCTTGAAGAACGGCATCCTCGCAGCTTCTAACCCAAACGTCAGCTCGAAGGAACAGGCGCTTCCCAAAATGTTGAGTCAATCGCATCCGCGCATCAACATCATAGAGCCGGAGAGCGACAAAAAGATATCACCCAAAATGGACAAGTCACCATCACCGGGTCGCAAGACCCGCTCCCGGAACGCGGCGTCCAACGACGGCGACAAGCCGCGCTTCGTGACCACGGTGCGCAGCGGCCAGTTCCTGCTGCCGCCACCGGAGCTCGCGCGCATCCTCGGCCTGGATACCCTGTACCCGGCCAAGGAGAGAGACAAGATGGTATACTCGTATGCGAGCAAACCCAAAGCGGTCGCTCCACGGTCGAAGAGGTCGGTTCAGGAGAAGAAAGAGAACGTGGTGCCCAACGGAGCTGTGGTGGAAGATCGTCGAGCGCGCGCCGGCGCGCTGTTCGGCGGCGTGCGCGCGCTCGTGGCCGGCGTGGCGGGCATGGCGCGCCTGCTGCATGCACCGCCCGCGCCGCTTGCCGTCCACAACGAGTACGTCGCACCGACTCACAGATCAGCTGGACCTATTGATGCACTGATGTTCATCTCATTTCAACCGTCAACACTTTGCACCACAGTTTATTTGAACGTTTGAGGGCACGACCACACCGTCGTGTAGCTGAGATCACTCGTAAATTCTTACAATTAGGAATGCAAACGGCTCGTCCGGACAGCTGGGATTGTTTGTCCGTCGACCGTGGGGTGGGAGGCCGGTACCGCTGACCGCTGGCCCACTTTCCGCGGGGCGCGCTGGCGAGGTCAACAACACTGACTTAACTGCCGCCACACTATATTCGCTTATCTTATCTCGAATTCTATTTATTTTCAGCATCCTCGACTCATTCAATTAATTTACTTATAGGTTTATCTTTCACATTTCGCTGTATAAAATTAATTACATCTATCTAGCAGGAACAGGAATCAGAAATCAGGGGGGGGGGGGGGGGATTTTCCGACTGTGTTCTTGTAACAGCGTCATTCGATCCAAGTCCTAGTCAAGTCAAGTCACCGTCCGTGTTAGTATCACTCTCCAGGATATATATACAGGGTCACTGGTAACTCGACGTATCCCTTGCAGAACGTCATGGTAGGGTTAAAATGCAATAATTTAAGCCACTAAATGTTCTACCGAAGTTCAGTAGTTTTTTAGTTACGTTACATTTTTAGTTTTTTATGAAAAATCCCAGATTAAATAAATATTTTAAAAAAAAGTTATAATCATAGTTGACGCCATAGCAGATCTTTACTAATAATTAAAAGTTCAAAAATCCTTAAAACTTTAGCTAAGTAACTCAAAAACTACTGAATTTCGGTAGAACATTTGGCAGCTTAATTTGCTGCATTTGAACTCTACTATGACGTCCTCCAAGGAATACGTCGAGTTCCCAGTAGCCCTGTATACCTTTGCATATTACGCCACGCAACAACAGCATGTGCTTTTAAAATTGATCATATTTTGAGTACTATTTAACTATTTGTGTTCTGAACGGTCGCGTCATAAGGAAAAACGAAACCTTTATCTCATCACTCACGAGACCGTGTGTCTGTCCGCCTGTCTGTCTATCTTGTCATAGACGTTTTCGGAACGAAGTTCTTTAACGCAGCTTGTGGTAGGTGTGATTCGGGAGAAAATGTAATATCACGTAAGATTTTTGCGTTATACCTCCTCCGTACGCCTTTCTATTTGCGTGAAAAACGCGTGAGGAACTTCGTTACTGATTTAGAGGATTTAGGGGTAAAATATGGGTTCAAAATGTCATGTTTTTTGTGTTAATTGATGTATACCGAGAATATATAAAAATAATTAATAATATAGGTATTTTAGGGTTCCGAACGTCCGATTATAAGATCACTCGTGTGCATGTCTGTCTGTCCCTCTGTCACAGCCAATTTGCTCCGAATTTACTAGGCCGATTGAGTTAAAATTTCGTACACACATGAATATTTGTGATCAAAACAAAGACGTGTGACGTAAATATATTACAGTTGTTACCCGACTGCCCCAGAAGGAGGGTAATGTTTTTCGAGAGTATGCATGTAATGTAAGTATGTATGTATGTATGTCTATTTTTTGGCACGTGCTGTAGCCTAAACGGCTTGATGGATTTTAACAAATGAATATTTTTAGATTGTTCTTGACCACTGAAGTGAAATAGGCTAGAAATAAAAAAATGTCGACCGCCATTAGGTAATTGTAGTCGTATTTTGTTATGATCTGGTCATGTGTCATGTGGGGTATCAAAATAAAGAGCTCTAGGAGACGATTCCAAAAATATTACTCACTAAAATGTAGGAAATAAAATAAATAAAAATATCAAACAACCCGACTGATAAAAAACAATTACTAAAAGTTCCACAAAGTCACTTTTTAACCGACTTCGCAAAAATGAGGAGGTTATATATATATGTCCACCGATTTATCTGTCAGTTGTGGACCGATTTTCAAAATTCTTTTTTTATCCGAAAGAGTATACTCCAGAGGTGGTCCAATATAAATTTTATCGAAATTATTATTACGAGTATGTTCAAATTCCATGTTCCATGTCATTGGGGTTATCAATTCGGACGTAACTTTAATATTTAGTTTTAGTTCTGGGGTATAAAAACTAAAAAGGATCTCGTCGTCGAGTTCGGAAGTCGGTGTCAATTAACGAAGAAATAAAATACAACACCGACTGCCGAAATTAAAGTTAATTTAAATTTTAAGTGTAATTTCTTTTTTTAAGCAGTCTGATGCAGTTGGTGGCATCAAATCTGTGATTGAACTAAAATAACTGCCACCAACTGCATCAGACTGCTTGAAAAGTGACATGTTTGGAACTTTTTATTAGTTGTTCTTAATTCTTTATTTTACACCAAAAATTTCACATAGTATTAATTAGTGGTTACACAATGCATGTACAAAGGCGAGCTTAACTCAATGTTGAGTTTTCTCCCAGCAAACCTTTGAGTGATAGAGAAAGATCACATTTGAGGGTAGGATCCAGTGCAGTTGTTTTTATCAGTCGGGTTTTTTTTCACAAACTGTACCGTACGATATATCAAATATTGTGAGGTTTTCAAATGGTTTTTTTTTATTTTATATACGAACCGTGATATGAGTCTCACCATGCCCACCGTATTCCGCGGTATGCTTACATGCATAGTGAAATACTGGTAACGTGTTGTACCGCTTGATGCTTGTTACAGGGGCAGCCATTGAGGCAGGACTGGCAGGGCAGGTGTAGTAGATGTGTAGTAGTATGACGTGCAGTGACGAGTGTGATGTCTTTTACTGCGGCATCCCTTGAGGCAGCAGTGGCTGGGCATGGGTAGTAGTGTGACGTGCAGTGACGAGTGTGATGTCTGTTACAGCGGCAGCCCCTGAAGTAGGACTGGCAGGGCATGTGTAGTAGTGTGACGTGCAGTGACGAGTGTGATGTCTGTTACAGCGGCAGCCCCTGGAGTAGGACTGGCAGGGTATGCGTAGTAGATGTGTAGTAGTGTGACGTGTAGTGACTAGTGTGATGTCTGTTACAGCGGCAGCCCCTGAGGTAGGACTGACAAGGCATGTGAAGTAGATGTGTAGTAGTCTGACATGCAGTGACGAGTGTGATGTCTGTTACTGCGGCAGCCCCTGAGGTAGGACTGACAAGGCATCTGAAGTAGATGTGTGGTAGTGTGACGTACAGTGACGAGTGTGATGTCTGTTACAGTGGCAGCCCCTGAAGTAGGACTGGCAGGGCATGTGTAGTAGTGTGACGTGCAGTGACGAGTGTGATATCTGTTACAGCGGCAGCCCCTGAGGTAGGATTGGCAGGGCATGTGTAGTAGATGTGTAGTAGTGTGACGTGCAGTGACGAGTGTGATATCTGTTACAGCGGCAGCCCCGAGGTGTAACTCACAGGGTATGTATAGTAGATGTGTAGTAGTAAAATAGCGGTCAAGCGTGTGCCTATAGATGATTTGAAAAAAAACAAGTGTGATGTGCAGTGACGAATGTCATGTTTGTTACAGCGGCTACCCCAGAGGCAGGACTGGCAGGGCATGTGTAGTAGTATGACGTGCAGTGACGAGTGTGATATCTGTTACAGCGGCAGCTTGGGCACATCGCAGTACGCCAACGTGATGCACGACAAGCGCGTGGTGCGCGGCAGCACCATCACGTCGCACCCGCACGCTGCGGTACGTACCACACACACAGACACACGCACTCAGTGACACCCATGTGACACTGTTTGACACCAGTCTGATAGTCGTGACGTCAAATTGTGGAGTATTTTCTACAAAGCCAAAAAAACTTTTTTACAAAAAAAAAACACCCGACTTCCAAAAAAAAATACACTAAAAATTAAAAAATAACTTTAAATTCGGAAGTCGGTGTTTGTATTTTATTTCTTCCTTATTTGACACACACTAATTTTTAGTGTTTTTTTTTTGGAAGTCAGTTGTTTTTTTTGTAAAAAAGTTTTTTTAGTTTTCACTCTTTAGTTGTTATACCTCAGAACTAAAAACCCCAATAACATGGAACGTGGAATTTAAACATATTCGTAATTGGAGAACACCAAAACGTCATCTAGGCATACGTATTTTTCGTTTTTGTTCAGTTTTTTAAAAAGCCTTGAAGCAATTTCGTTAAAATTTATATGGGACCACCTCGGGAGTATATTCTATCGGATAAAAAAGAATGTTGAAAATTGTTCCTCAAATGACAGAGAAATGGGCGGACATACATAAAAAAAATAACATACATACAGCCGAACATAGAACCCTCCTTTTTCGAAGTCGGTTAAAAAGTTCTAAAGTTGACATTATTGAGACAGTTGCAACACAAAAAAACAGTTGACTCAACACAGCCACGACATGAAGACGTAATGCAACTAATAAAAGACACTTCCGTGCTTCTTTATTCCGTAACTTAATAGCACTAAAGTACCTACTTCTGGTGTATGTACAGTACATGACACACCGCGGCTTAGAGCTCTCGTACGGTGACTTGTTCTGGTGCGGTCAGTCTGTGTGGTGCTCACTCGCGTCACGCACAGCCACGGCTCCCCTCTGTCACGCAGTCGACGGCCGCGAGCCTTAAGGAATGTGAATAAATAAATAAATAAATAAATAAGCCATTTATTTCTTGCTTTTACAAAGTTTTTAAAAAAAAAAATAGTAAATATAAATGTATGTATTAGTAGTTGGGTTGTTAATAAAAAAGTATTGTTATTAAAAAAGTTATTTAGATTTAGCAAGAACCCCGGAATGGGTAAAGGCCTCCTCCAAAGATGCCCAGGTGTCTCTATCTTGTGCTACGTCTATCCAGTTTGAGCCAGCTGTCCGTCTGAGGTCGTCTTCCCATCTGGTTGGTGGTCTCCCTCGACTTCTCTTACCCGCTGGGCCGGTCCACGCTGTTACTCTCGTAGTCCATCTCTGGTCTGTATATCTCGCGACATGGCCAGCCCATTTCCATTTTAGTTTTAGTGCATAAGTTAGGGCGTCGGTCGCATTAGTGGTTTTTCTTATCTTAGTATGTCTTACCCTATCTATCTTCCTTATGTTGAGCATACTCCTCTCTAGCCCCCTTTGACAGGTCCTGATTTTATTTGTTTCTTTAGAGGAGAACTTCCACGTCTGGCACCCATACGTCAGGCATGGTAAGAGACTAGAGTTCATAACTTTTGTTTTGATGTCTGTAGGTATATTACTTTTGAAAATTTCTTTTAGGTTCCAATATTTATTCCATGTTGATTGAATCCTTCTTTCTATTTCTAGTATGTCGCTGTTTTTAGCAAAACTTAGTAATTTTCCCAGGTATATGTATTTCTCAACATGTTCTAGTGGTTCTCCATTGATTATTATAGGGTTTTTCCATCTGTTGTTGGTCATTATCTTGGTTTTAGTTAGGTTCATCTCAAGTCCCACCTTGGTACTGGCTTGGTGTAGGGACTCTATCATGCGTTGCATCTGGCCGGCCGTCTCTGACAGAAGTACCAGGTCGTCTGCGAACCTAAGATGACTCAAATATTCACCTTTTATATAGAGTCCTAGACTTCGAAAATCCAGCTTGCCGATGATGTTTTCCAGGATTGATATAAATAGTATTGGGGAAAGGGGGTCCCCCTGTCTTACTCCTCTTTTTATGGGAAAACGTGGGCCGATGGACTCGAGTTTGATCCTTCCTTTATTGTTATTGTATATACTTTGGATAGTTTTTATATATACTTCTTCAACTCCTTGCTCTGCCAAGCTTTCCCATATGCTGTTGTGTGAAACGGTGTCGAAGGCTTTTTGGTAGTCAATAAAAGTTATGTATAGAGTTCTCTGCTGTTCTTGATATTTTTCTATTATTAACTGTATTGTATGGATGTGGTCAATTGTTGAAAAGCCTTTTCTAAAGCCCGCTTGTTCTACTGGTTGTTTTGTTTCTAGTGTTTTACTTATTCGTTTATTAATAATTGTAGAGAACAGTTTGTAGAGGCTAGGAAGTAGGCTGATTGGTCTATAGTTGCCAATATTTTTAGGGTCTCCTTTTTTATATAATAATATGATGTTTGCTTCCGACCACTGAGTGGGAGTTATAGAGTGTTGGAGTATCAAGTTAAAGAGCTTGGCTAATGGTGCAGCCAGAATTAATTGAGCAGCTTTCAGTGCTTCGTTTGTGATGTTGTCGGAGCCTGGGCTTTTTTCTAATTTAAGTTTTTTTATTGTTTCTATAACTTCGGTTTCATTGACCTCTATATAGTCTTTAGATTGGCCTTCTTTGCTGTTGTTTGGTGTTGCTACGTTGTTATTATTGCTACTGTATAGATTTTTATAAAACTCCGTAGCAGTATTTACAATATCGTTTCGTTTGTATACCTCTTTGTCCAGATTTTTCAATCCTTTTATCCAGCATTTATTTGTTCGAAGCTCCTTAAATGGTTTCTTCGTGCTACCGCAAAGCTGTAGGTGTCTCATTATAGTGTCTTGTCTGTATTTTGAATAATCTATTTTTATATATTTGTTGACTACTTTGTATAAGGCAGAGAGTTCATTTTTCATGGAACGAGTCTTATTTTTGGTTGACTGTAGTGCTTTTCTTCTTTGTAGCAGTTTTTCAGTTCTAAGGAATGTGAATATCAATCACTAATTTGACCCCTACTAAACTATAAGGTTCTACTTTCTAGAACTTTCTCTCGTAATACATTGTATACTGTGAATAAGAACTAAGAAGGTTACTGTATCCCAATTAGTGTTTACCAATGTCATTACAAGCATATTCGCAAATGAATGTGTAAATTAGCGAAAAGCTTAATATATTTTGAATAACATTATTTAGCAACAAGGTTAAATATAGGTTATTAAACATGAACTCAGATTTAGCATAATTCGGATTACCCGGGGCTGCGGACGGCGAGTAGTGGGTAGCTCGCCGTCCGATCAGCACTAGGCCCGAGAGTCGACGGCGCGTTGTTTTTTTTTTTATTTTTTATTTATTGTTGATAGGCACGCGTTTGACCACTATCTCACCTGTAGTGTTCCACGCGTGCCTCAAAGAGTTGTCAGCAAACCATGACGGGGCCCGTCGTGGCCGATGCCTTTTTTTTTTTTCTTTTTTTTTATGTTTGATAGGCTCGCGTTTGACCACTATCTCACCTGATGGTAAGCGATGATGTGGTCGAAGATGGAGCACGCTTGCCTAGAAGTAACCTATTCACTCTTGACTTAAAGACTCCCAGGTTGTATCTTACAGGAAACACAGACTCCGGTAGAGAATTCCACTCTCTAGCTGTACGTGCAATGAATGTTTTCTCAAAACGCTTTGTGCGTATGGATGGGATGTCCACCATGAACTGGGGGAACAGATTTCCCAGGGGTTGTAGATAAATTCGAAACAGAGTTACTGCGCCCCTGGGCATTCAGAGCAGGGAAGGAACAGGGGTGGGTTTTAGTCAGTAAGAGTCTGACACGCCCTCCCACTCTACCCTAGAGCGGGAGGTGTCATTGGATGACTTCCCACGGCACAAAAAAAAAACCATAATTCGGATTAGCATACCGTACCAAACATGCCAACGACCGTTGTCGACGTTAGTTAATGTTGGAAACAATACGTGTGCGAAAGTTTATCATGAAAGTCATGTATGACTGAGACAGACAACTTAGACGTAGTTGTATGTTCATCATCAGCCTATAGCAGTCCACTGCTGGACATAGGCCTCTCCAATTGCACGGCATTCAGCTCGGTATGTTACCAATTATATATCAGTTATTTTAATTCCAAAACTTGACTGAAAATACTTTTTTTGAGCTCACAACAAGTATTTTCTTTGTTTTATTCTAAAATTTTAAAATAAGTAGTTTCTGCAGGCTCATTCAATAATACTACCATCTTGATGTTTTCCCACGTGTAGGTATTACTCGGCAATTCACCTTCACCTTGTTATTGCTTAATCAAATTGACTTGCGGTATCTTGAATCACGGGTTTGTATATATTTGGTCACTGGAACATCAAAGCCAGGACTGCTGTAATAGTATTACCACATATTACGTCTGTGATGTAAGCTCGTGCAGGGCTGGGGGCTGGCCGCCGCGCCGCTCTCAGGGCTCGTGCCACGATCGATGACAATCACGTGAATCATTTCAAAAGCGCAGCCATCGACAAGGACTCACCGAGGTTCGCACACTATTGAACCGACCAGTTCTCTAGCTAGACTATAGAGCCCAGTGAGCCCTGTCCGAGAGAACGGAACATCAAGGGAATTCTATTGATATAATAGAAACTAAATTTAAAGATTGTAGTTTTTTGTATCGGCCTTCATTGGCTTACTTCGACTCTTAAACATAGGGGTGTTTATATCATAAATCATAGCTCAGGCATCGAGTGACTGTTGCTGGTTTCACAATTTGTTGTGAATAGTTTGCTGTTCTTTAGTTGGCCACTGTTGCTAAATTGACATGTATCGAAAGGCTTTGATGAAAGGCGCAGGTGTTAGATTCGCAAGACAGTGACCAAGATTGCAGCAATCAGCTAAACAGCTGTACAGTAAAATAGATACCTGCAAGGTGTTCGATTGCGCATCCTCGTCTACGACGGAGCAAATTGGAGGAACGGCATTAATATTAAATGTTAAGTGTCCGCGGGCTGGTCTAGACGTTGTGGTAAACAATTACACCTGTTCTTACCTAATTGTCTTCGATCGTTCTGTTTACGGTATTTCTAAACTATTTAAGTATTAAACTCGTTTAAATAAAGTAGAACGGCATTTATTCAATTAAATTCCAACATTTATTTCAGACAATAATAGTCCATAAATTGTAAGGCACAACTAATAAAAAAAAACAATCAAAATTAAATCAAAACAAAATTAAAATTAAATCAAAAATAAATTAAAATTAAATCAAAATCAAATTGAAATAAAATCATAATAAAATTAATTAACTAATAGCTCCTACCAACCGCCAGGCCCCGAAAACATAGGTGCATATGCATCCAGTGCCCAACGATTGGACTGTCAACTTTGTCCCCTAATACCATCAGGATGACGTTGGTACTCCCCCTCACCCTAACTCATTACTGACGCGGTTCTCTTGCGCATAATAGCAAAGAAGTCATCTATTCGCGTATACGCAAACATTTCAGACGCACTACAGTATCTAGGGAGACCCAACAGCACCCTGATGGCATTATTATACTGCACACGTAGGGCATAGTAGGCCTGCTGCGTATATTTCACCACAGGCTGCAAGGGTAAAAAGATTGACAATATGCTTTGCGTAATCTTTACACCATCCATACAGCGTGCAAACTTGCGAGCTATCATATTACATCGGACCGACAACGCCCTACGCTTTCAAAATCAAAATCAAAAGTCATTTATTCAAACTAGGCTGAGAACCAGCACTTTTTGAACGTCAAAGTTCTACATAAAGACAGTCCCCCAAAAAACGCCCGCCCGTCACCACTTCCTAGTGTTTTAGCTGTGAAGAAGAAGTGGCCAACAAACTCCCCAGCAACACATCTGTCTGTTAAGTTTTAAGAACTTGAATCTATATAATTCTAAGCAACAATCTTAACATTATGTAAAACAGAAAAATAAATATATGCCGTCTAAAATATAATCATAAAATTAAATTAAATAATCCGCCACTTGCCAGCTAGCACACTCAATCATGCCATTAAAAACCAACTCAAGCATAAACACTAAACCAAATTAAAGAAGCCTCCATACATAACTGGTGTGCCTGCTTACAAGAACAAAGATTGAAACTATCAAAGGGCTGTGATTCGAAGCCACAAGTGATGAACTAGGGCCATCACACTAAATTTGGTAGACAATTATTATATGAACTCATATAATCTGTTATAACCATAAGCTAAATATGGAGAAAGAACATCAAGTGTAACATTGTCTTGCGTTCAACACAGCGACCAACTATTATTATCTTCTAAGTAGTCGTTGATGGAATAGTATGCTTTCGAACAGAGACTAGATTTAACTTTAGTTTTAAATGCATTAAAAGGCAAGTCAAGAAAAGAACGTGGTAGCTTATTGTAAAATTCGATACCGAGACCCTCAAACGAACCATGAACCCTACGAACACGGTGGGAAGGAACATGAAGTTTATACTTATTTCTGGTGTTAAAATTGTGGATATCACTGGTCTTTTTGTACTAATGTATATTTTGTCTAATGTATAATATGTTTGCAAAAATGAATTGAGATGCCACCGTGAGAATTCCAATCTCTTTGAAAATTTCTCGTAAAGAAACTCTTGACCTTAACCTATAGATTGCTCGTACAGCACGTTTTTGTAAAACAAATATATTTTGTATGTCCGCAGCTTTACCCCACAAAAGAATACCATAAGACATAACACTATGGAAATAACTAAAATAGACTAACCGTGCTGTGTCAACGTCAGTATATTGTCTAACTTTTCTGACGGCGTAGGCGGCAGAGCTGAGCCTTCCTGATAGGCCTGATATATGTGCGCCCCATTGAAGTTTGGAATCAACAGTTATACCCAAAAAAACTGCCGAGTCCACAGTTTCAAGCACTTCTTTATTTAAGATGACATTAGGTCCTAGATTTATAACATTACTCTCTCTCCAAGTCTGCATCGTCCGAGAAATCCTCCGTCATCACATGTCCCAAGTATGTGAATTTTGATACTCTTTTAAAGGGCATTCCATTCAGTGAGATCAAACGAATCTCGGACGATACTCGATTTCTCCGCTTAAAAATAAGAAACTCACTTTTTTAATGTTATAAGTGAGCCCGTGAGGGGCCGCGTACAATTCACATATTTTAATGTTATAAGTGAGCCCGTGAGGGGCCGCGTACAATTCACATATTTTAATTAATTTTCTCACCGCGCTGATTGAAGGACCCAGCAGCACCATTTCATCTGCATAACTCAGGTTATTGACTGACATACCGTCAATAGAGCAACCCACAGTGGCGCCGCTGAGTTCCTCAATCAACTGAAATAAATAAACATGGCTGTAAATATTAAACATGGCTGGCGAAGTCAATCCACCCTGTCTAACACCGCACTCCAACTTATATGGGTCAGAAAAGGAATTCGCCCACTTGACCCGATTATTTTGATTTTCATACCAAAATTTCAATAGACTTATCAACTCGCTAGGTACATAACTTCATAAGCTTTTCCCATAACTTATCATAACAGACAATGTCGAACGCCTTAGAGAGATCAAGAAAGACCGCATACATGCACATAATTCTTCTTTATTTTAAAGAGTGAATGTGTGTTCCACTTCCAGGGAGACGGAATCGAGAGCATGGCTGCTCGCGCGGCGCGCACGCGGCGGCGCGCCCTGGCGCGGCGGGCGGCGGCCGCGCGCCTGCGCCCCGGCACGCCGCCGCCCGCGCCCGGCCGCCGCCACCACCCCATACAGACCGAGTACTACCTCGAAGAGGTAACCTACAGACAACAGACTGTTTCTTTCTATTCATGTTTTGGGCTGTCTTATTACGACAGCGTAGCAGACGCTCTCGTCACAACGTTGAAGTTCATGTTTGTGTTATGGTTGCAGCTGTTCGACAAGGGCGTGGAGATGGACGTGGGCGTGCAGACGGATCTGTTCGTGGACCGGCCCGCCACGCCCGTGTACGTGCCCGCCAAGACCGGCGCCGACGCCGCCACGCAGATCTACCCCGGAGACGTGAGGCCGAGCCGTGTTTACACTGTTGGGGACGCTGATGTTCACTCGATGGTACAGATATGATAACTATACCGTTGTGCGTGCAGTTGTTCGACTTCGACCTGGAGGTGCAGCCCATCCTGGAGGTGCTGGTGGGCAAGACGACGGAGCAGGCGCTGGGAGAGGTGGCGCAGGAAGAGGAGCTGGCCACGCTGCGCGAGCAGCAGCGGCGCTACCGCGAGCTGCGCGACGCCGAGCTGGCCGAGCGCCAGCGCCTGGCCGCTCACGACCTGCGCCTGCACCAGGAGAAGGTACGCACCAGGTGCTGGCGGCGCCGAGTGCTCGGTGGCTCGCGCGGGGGTTGAGTGCTGAGCGTGCGTGTTGCAGGAGCGGCGCGTGGCGGAGGCGCGCGTGGCACAGGTGGCGGCGGTAGAGGCGCGCGAGCGCGCGGCGGCGGCGGTGCTGGTGCAGGGCTACGTGGCCGAGCTGCTGCCGTCCGTGCTGGCGGGGCTGCGCGACCAGGGCTACCTCATGGAGCGGATTGAGCGCGGTCAGTACCTACTTGTACATCCGGGCGCGAGGTACATGAAATCATAGGCTTGTTTGCGAGTAGATCTAGGATTTATTCCTATGAAAATTACTTTTACATTCTTCCAACTTCCAACATTCACTTGCGTCTATCGGCCTGACAGCCGACATAAATCTATCTGATAATGTGTTCTTCAAAACTCGACTTAGTGTTTATTTTATTTACAAGGTGCCATGAGTTCCGGACCATCTAAAGAGGTCCTGATAAAAGACCTACAGTGCCGACCTGCCTACATATCCCACATTCCACTCACATTATCTCACCGTACTGATTATTCCGGAAAAATGTATGTTAGGTCCAAATCATATATTTGAGTTGAATCACAGTTGTATTGGCGAGTAATCACTCATCTTCGATTTGCCGACGATATAGTCGTCATGGCCAAGACTATGGAAGACCTCAGTACAATGCTCGATGACCTCAGTAAAGCTTCCGAAAGAGTGAGTCTTAAAATGAACATGGATAAAACCAAGGTCATGGTAAATACCCATGTAGCACCCACTCCTATCAAGATCGGAGACTCTAAACTCGAAGTTGTAGACGAGTACGTCTACCTGGGACCAAGGGTCCAGTTAGGTAGGGCTAACTTCGAGAAAGAGGTCAACCGTCGAATCCGACTCGGCTGGGCGGCGTTCGGGAACTTGCTATCTTTTCGTCTCACATACCACAGTGTCTCAAGAAAGTCTATGATCAGTGCGTGTTGCCAGTGCAATGATGACTTATTGCTTCTTGCCAAATGACATTGGGAACTTGCTGACCCGCTTTTCGAAAAGTTGCGGACACCAATGAAATCTATATTAGTTGTTTATATACTCGTACTATACTTGCTTTAACACTGTGAAGGTATTTTTCTATCACTTATGGGAATGCTGAGAAAACGAGGTAATTGTATTTTGGTTTTTTTTTCATTATACTTCACAAAAAAACTAGTAGACTGCAAGTTAAGCCACGTTTCCATTAAGCAAGTGCTTGCATGAAAGTATAACGTCACACTTGCATACAAGTTATTTGAATTGGAAACATATTTATAGAACTTGCAACTCGCCATGCAAGGTTCTATGAGCATGCAAGTGTTTGAGCCAGAACTTGTATCAGTGCTCGTACAACGACTCGTTAACAATTCACAACTGACATTTGCGCGCGCAACTTGCATAACATTTGCACAGACAGGCGTCAACTGCGCATTTTGTGTACAAATTCAAAAGTACCCGCAATCAACTTGCAGCTTGCATGCATACGTTTCCACTACAACGCGGCTTAAAGCCGAGTTTCCATTATGCAAGTAGCTTGCATGCAAGGTGCAAGATGCATGTAGCTTGAGTAATGTGTCATGCAAGTTGCGCGCGCAAATGTCAGTTGCGAATTGTTACGAGCACTGATACAAGCCCTGGCTTAAACACTTGCATGCTAATAAAACCTTGCATGCGAGATGCAAAACCTGTAAAAAAAAAATCTCTGTAAGTAGTCTCCTCTCAAAACTAGCTTTGAAGTATATTCTTGTACAAGATATTGATAAAAAGCACTCACACAAATCTTCACTTTTCCTAAATAACAAAGACGTAACATTGCATTGTGAGCGTTATATTGTATGGTCATTTTATAAAAATATGTTTCCAATTCAAGTAAATTTTACGCAAGTGTGTTGTCATACTTGCATGCAAGCACTTGCATAATGGAAACGCGGCTTTAATTGCAGTCCTTGGGTGAAATATATAATTAATATAATTTATTACGCGCATGTGTGTCACGCATGGGTGTCCTCAATTCCACGTCAATACTATGCGCATACTATGCGCATTGACGTGGAATTGCGGACGTTACTATTACCTATACTATACAGGGTGTTCCGTCATTAATGGATAACCTAGATTAAGGGGTCATAGTACTCATCATTATGAACATTTATTACTACGGGACCAAACCTGAAATTGCGAATCCTGCATTTTGACGAGTTAATACGAACATAAATGTAGGGAACAGCTGATTTCTTTTTTCGCGATACATCATTAATTACGGAACACCCTGTATATTATATGTAATAGAGGCTGGTGGCACCCATGCGTGACACACATGCGCGTAAGTAATAAATTAAATATTTCAACCAAGAACTGCAATTAAAGTCGCGATACTAGGAAACGCGTTCCTAGGAAAAAGGGTCTTGACAGACGGACAACAAAGTGCTCCCATAAGGGTTCCGTTTTGTCATTCGGAAGTTTGGAATTCTACAAATACTTGTATCAAAAAACACGACTACGATAAACTACTAGAAGGTTCCAAACAAATCTGTGATTCAACAAAAATAAATGATTTTGGTATTTTTTGGAATCGGCTCCCTTATTTTATTGTTATTACGATTTGACATAAGTACCTAACGGTCGCTAGCATCTTGTTTCTTTCATTAGCCTATCTCACTTCGGCACTTAAAACAAATGTAATGATATCACATTTTTCAAACTCTATCGAATGGTTCAGTCCGGGTACAGGGCGTGCCATATAAATAGACATACAAAGCTCTATCACACAATCACAAGGTAGCCAAATGGGTCAAGCCCATCCCGAACACCGTGCCAGTGTGGAGCCTCTTCACATGGTATGCGTCACCTGCGTTTGTGCTCATCACGAACACAGTGCCAGTGTGGAGCCTCTTCACATGGTATGCGTCACCTGCGTTTGTGCTCATCACGAACACAGTGCCAGTGTGGAGCCTCTTCACATGGTATGCGTCACCTGCGTTTGTGCTCATCACGAACACCGTGCCAGTGTGGAGCCTCTTCACATGGTATGCGTCACCTGCGTTTGTGCTCATCACGAACACAGTGCCAGTGTGGAGCCTCTTCACATGGTATGCGTCACCTGCGTTTGTGCTCATCACGAACACCGTGCCAGTGTGGAGCCTCTTCACATGGTATGCGTCACCTGCGTTTGTGCTCATCACGAACACAGTGCCAGTGTGGAGCCTCTTCACATGGTATGCGTCACCTGCGTTTGTGCTCATCACGAACACAGTGCCAGTGTGGAGCCTCTTCACATGGTATGCGTCACCTGCGTTTGTGCTCATCACGAACACCGTGCCAGTGTGGAGCCTCTTCACATGGTATGCGTCACCTGCGTTTGTGCTCATCACGAACACAGTGCCAGTGTGGAGCCTCTTCACATGGTATGCGTCACCTGCGTTTGTGCTCATCACGAACACCGTGCCAGTGTGGAGCCTCTTCACATGGTATGCGTCACCTGCGTTTGTGCTCATCACGAACACAGTGCCAGTGTGGAGCCTCTTCACATGGTATGCGTCACCTCCGTTTGTGCTCATCACGAACACCGTGCCAGTGTGGAGCCTCTTCACATGGTATGCGTCACCTGCGTTTGTGCTCATCACGAACACAGTGCCAGTGTGGAGCCTCTTCACATGGTATGCGTCACCTGCGTTTGTGCTCATCACGAACACAGTGCCAGTGTGGAGCCTCTTCACATGGTATGCGTCACCTGCGTTTGTGCTCATCACGAACACAGTGCCAGTGTGGAGCCCCTTCACATGGTATGCGTCACCTGCGTTTGTGCTCATCACGAACACAGTGCCAGTGTGGAGCCCCTTCACATGGTATGCGTCACCTCCGTTTGTGCTCATCACGAACACCGTGCCAGTGTGGAGCCTCTTCACATGGTATGCGTCACCTCCGTTTGTGCTCATCACGAACACCGTGCCAGTGTGGAGCCTCTTCACATGGTATGCGTCACCTGCGTTTGTGCTCATCACGAACACAGTGCCAGTGTGGAGCCCCTTCACATGGTATGCGTCACCTCCGTTTGTGCTCATCACGAACACCGTGCCAGTGTGGAGCCTCTTCACATGGTATGCGTCACCTCCGTTTGTGCTCATCACGAACACCGTGCCAGTGTGGAGCCTCTTCACATGGTATGCGTCACCTCCGTTTGTGCTCATCACGAACACCGTGCCAGTGTGGAGCCTCTTCACATGGTATGCGTCACCTGCGTTTGTGCTCATCACGAACACCGTGCCAGTGTGGAGCCTCTTCACATGGTATGCGTCACCTCCGTTTGTGCTCATCACGAACACAGTGCCAGTGTGGAGCCTCTTCACATGGTATGCGTCACCTGCGTTTGTGCTCATCACGAACACCGTGCCAGTGTGGAGCCTCTTCACATGGTATGCGTCACCTCCGTTTGTGCTCATCACGAACACAGTGCCAGTGTGGAGCCTCTTCACATGGTATGCGTCACCTCCGTTTGTGCTCATCACGAACACAGTGCCAGTGTGGAGCCTCTTCACATGGTATGCGTCACCTCCGTTTGTGCTCATCACGAACACAGTGCCAGTGTGGAGCCTCTTCACATGGTATGCGTCACCTCCGTTTGTGCTCATCACGAACACAGTGCCAGTGTGGAGCCTCTTCACATGGTATGCGTCACCTCCGTTTGTGCTCATCACGAACACAGTGCCAGTGTGGAGCCTCTTCACATGGTATGCGTCACCTCCGTTTGTGCTCATCACGAACACAGTGCCAGTGTGGAGCCTCTTCACATGGTATGCGTCACCTCCGTTTGTGCTCATCATGCACAACCACCTGCACCTTCCACGACTAAAACAAAGTCAACGACAGATCTATCCAGGTGGCTACATGTTATATATACGAGTATAACGAAAGACAAGTTATATATACTCGTAAGACAAAATATGAGTCGAATCGACTCAAAAAAAAGATGAAAAATCTCGAAACTCATTACTCTACATCTGAGGCAGTCGGGAGTATATAGCTAGTTGTGCCATTATCTTTTAAACGGCCATTTTGCGAATTTTGCGTTGTGGCACTTAAAAAACGGCCATTACGCGTTGTGGCATATACAAAATTTCACGTGGCAGAGTCCGTGTCGTGGCTTACATAATAATCGATCACTGACTACTTTCAACTGCTTAAAGCCGCAGAGCCGTGCAGTTATCATGACCCTGGACAAACGTAAGTGATCTAATAAATATCTAGATTGTTTTGAAATGACTTTGTAAATGTTTGCAGGTATCGACGAGGAGTTCATGCCATGGCTTGTAGATGAGGTGTCGAAAGAAATCGAGTCCATCATCACGAGCCGAGACGTCATTATAGGTAACATACGTAGTGCTCATTATAGATAACATACGATAGTGGTCAAACGCGAGCCTATAAATAAATTAGAAATTGGTTACATCGAAGCTTTTTCAGAAGTTACAAAAACCTCAAGCCCTGCCAACAACCAGCATGTGCAACAGCTGTGTTACTGTACTGTTGCTGACACGTTGCCGGCCAAGTAGTGTCAGCTACTGAAGCCAACTAACGAGGTTATGTTCACGTGCGCAGAGATCGTGCGCGACGTGGTGGAGGCGCGCGCGGATCTGTACCGCGCGGCGGGCGAGCGCGAAGCCGAGCGGGGCGAGCCCGACGAGTCCATCACGCCCGCCTCGTTCGCCTCCGAGGAGCACGAGGAGGAGCGTGAGTCGACACACACACACACACCAGCACGTAGTACACACACGACTTGATGGAGGCGCGCGCGGAGCTGTACCGTGCGGCGGGTTATCAGGACGAACTCGACTCCGAGCGAGGTGAGCACGACGCCGACCAGGAGGTACGCGACGCTGAGCGGGGCAAGCACGACGCCGAGCGGGGTGAGCACGACTCCGAGCACGGCGAGCCCGACGTCAAACATTGTTACTATTTATTCATCTTTGCTAATTTTTTTATTAACATTCCTAAAAAAACCTTTAAAAATATAATAATTAGTAGGTTACCGGTATTGGGAACAGGGCCCAAGCTATCGGTGGTCAGGGATCCAAGGAGAGTCACCTCCAAACAATACGAGCCGTGTCTAAAAGTACCTCTTTTTCAATTAAGCCCTTCATCCAGCCGCCGAAGGATCGCTTCATAAAGTGTTGATGGAGGCTATTATTAAGCCACTGGCTGACACGACTATCGTTCCAACCATCGCTGAGTCCACATTGCACAAGTCAACAACATAACGAAACAAATCAAGATACTTGATTTGCTTATATATTTCTCAGCATTCACGAGGTTCTCATGCGAGACAGTTATTTCAATCACTGCAAGCCTCTCGGTTCAGTTGAACACCACTATATCAGCTTTATTGGCCACAATAGTCCTGTCAATGATGATGGACCAATCCCAGTACAATGTGTTAACACCGAACACACATTACCGAATATATATTTAGATTAAGAAAATTGGAAAGAGGTAACTCTATCTTTTATTTGCGATGGGTTTGCTCTTGACTCTAGTCTAGGTCAGAGGTGACAGAGACAGAGTCGACGATGTTTTGCGATGGGTTTGCTCTTGACTCTAGTCTAGGCCAGAGTTGACAGAGACAGAGTCGACGATGGAGCGAGCTTACCCCGAATAAGCCTGTTCACTCTAATTTTGAAGAAACGCCTTAATGCCTTTTTTTTTTGTTGGGTTGGAAATCATCCAATGACATCTCCCGCTCTGGGTGGAGCGGGAGGGCGTATCAGACTCTTACTGACTAAAACCCACCCCTGTTTCTTCCCTGCCCTGAGTGCCCAGGGGTGTGGTAACTCTGTTTCGAATTTATCCTCAACCCCTGGGCAGGCATCCGCCATGCTGCCGCGACAACTCGCGGCTCGGCGGACAGAGCTCCGGCAAGATCTCATGGCGACATAGAGACAGCGATTGTCACAACCCCGCGCTGGGCACGCCACCATTGCGGCGGTAGTGCCCCTCTTTGAGGAGTGGCTGGAGAGGCTCCACGGCGCCCTCACCTTCCGCATGACGCAGGTCCTCACCGGACACGGCTGTTTCGGGAGGTTCCTGTTTCGGATCAAGCGGGAGGTGACGCCCAGGTGTTTCCATTGCGCGGATCGTCCCGAGGACACGGTGGAACATACGGTGGAGGTCTGCCCCGCTTGGGCGGAGCCCCGCCGTGTCCTCGTGGATGCGATACGCGGCAGCGACCTCTCGCGCCGTGCCCTGGTTCAGGCCATGGTACGGAGCGAGAGGGAATGGGAAGCCGTCTCCTCCTTCTGCGAAGCAGTAATGCTCGCGAAGGCGGAGGCGGGACGCGTGAGGGAGCATCAACAACGGAGTCGCCCTCACGACGTCAGCAGCAGCCGCCTCAGGAGACGCCTGGGACTTCCGGCGCCGCGAGACGATCTCCGGCCACCGTAGACCCGGGCCTGCGGACGGCGAGTAATGGGTAGCTCGCCGTCCGATCAGCAACATGCCCGAGAGTCGACGGCGCGTAGTGTTCCACGCGCGCCTCAAAGAGTTGTCAGCAAGAGACGGGGCCCGTCATGACCAATGCCTGCCCGGGGGTTGAGGATAAATTCGAAACAGAGTTACCTCGCCCCTGGGCACTGACGGGCCCCTTCATTTATTTATTTACACTTCATGCAACTAAAGTACAAAGGCAAACTTAATGCCTTAGGCATTCTCTACCGGTCAACCAAGGGTGGTGGAGAGATAATATGGCAGGTGAAAAAAAAAAAAACAAAGCAATTGAGTTATTTTTGATGACATAGATAATGAAGTCTGTTAGCTATTTTCGTGATTTATACAGTGTAACTACCAATAATTATTATTTTCCTGTATCATGTAATGTTAATTACTTTGAACATTATTGTATAAATGCAAGTTCTTCCAACTTAACAGACATGTGTTGTTGGTAGTTTGTTGCGCCTCTTTTTCATCCCAGCTAAACCATTAGGAAGTGGTGACGATCGGGCGTTTTGGGGGACTGTCTTTATGTAAACGTGGCTCTTTAAGGCTAAGAGCCACGTTTTGATAGGCTTTGATTTTTTATTTATCCGTTTTGAACATGGAAAAACGAACAATTATTTAAGCCAAAGGTGGACTAAAATACGAAACATGACATTATTAAAACATAAAAAGATACTTTTAACATTTTTTTTCTTGCGTGTCCCGCGTTAACATGCTTTGTCCCAATTTTTTATTGTATTTAAGTAAGTACATGTCCCGAGTTTCTGAAAATAATACCCGGCAACCCTAGTCTTGTTACAACCTGTCATAATATACATAGGATCAAAATACCATAACAACCAGAACAACGTTTCTGTTGCCAAAATGAGCACCCCATGCCGTGTGGCGTCTACGAGCGCGCGCGACGCACTTGCACCATCCACCGGCGCACCCGGCACACCGGCACACCGGCGCACCCGGCACACCCGGCGCATGCGGCACATTGGCGTCACCTCGCACGTGCGCTGCATCCGACACGGTGTCCGCCGCTATTACAACACCATACCATTCCTATTACCTACCCCACCTGCCACGCGATTTACAACCCTAGCGACACCTCTTCAAACTTTACATTATCCTTACCCTGTAACAGATTGCCGACAGAATATAGACTTAATCACGATAATAATAAAGGCCACAGTAAAGGACGCAGGGGTTGAATGTGGCCGGAGCAGCGAGCAGCTCGGCGGTGAGCGCGAGGGGTGCACAATGCGTGCGGCGTCGCGGTTGCGGACAATTTAGATTGATACGGTGTGATGACATTATAATATCGTTTTGATGCGGGGCGCGGTTGTATGAGTTAGTTAAGAGCATTACTTATTTTATTTGCAACAAGTGAGGCCGCAGGGGGGCCGCACGTGCGGCTACAATAACAGACCCAGTCCACTTGTCGTAATAATGTTACTTGACAGGAACATATTTTGCATATTTTTAACAGTTTTGTTTAAATCCCGAAATACCACTCTCATTTTATATAATATATGTTACGAACAAGTTTTTGTGGGCTCGCTTCACTCATAAATTATATGATTTGTCTGTTAGGTTCACAGCGCGGTAGTACATACACCTACCAATTAAATTAAATAAGTCACACCTAAGTAGTCAAGAAATACAAGACACGTCTGTCGCATTGAATGACGTAGCCTAGTAGCACTCATGCGCTAGTTATTGTGATGCGTAGGTACCTACTGACTCATCATGATCAGTACAATCAGCACACACACGTGTGGGCTCCTGTCCACCGCATCATTGATGTTGGCGAGATGCTACTTAAGATAAGAGCACGTTAATGTTGTTTAACGCAACTTTACAATCGCCAAGTCGCCAGCCACACGACACACGACGCACGTGTTGTGATCGAGTGCGCGATAACTCAGCGGCACTCTGATGCTAATAGAATAAATCGCGATAACGCGCCCCCAACCTCTCCCTCCCCCAACCCTCTCCTGCTCTTCACATTTGATATGCTTCGCTTTCATTAGTAAGAAGTCATGTTTGGCAACCGTAAGAATGCAGGAGTTGAATGAGTGTATATTTAAGTTAAAATGTATAATTCCCATATCGTGAGTTAAATGAACCATAACAGCATGTTGTAATGACACGACTGTGAGCAGATCATACTCAGCACAGGCTCGCGGAGAGGTGTCACTCACACGAGCGGCACGGGTGCGCGTCCGCGACTGGCATGCCGCGAGTGCACTCTAACTTGAACTCTCTGTTTTACCGCATACGGCTCGTTTTGTTATAAACTCCTCGGTGTTTATGCAGCTGCGCTTCCTCCTGCTACGTTACGGATATTTTTTTACATCGCCTCCTTACAATACAATAATAATGTAAAGAGCTTAAATGTAACAATTTGGAGCAGTCAATGAAAGGGCGATTTGTTTAGCGCCCAGTATGTAGGTATATTATTATGTCAATTGAAACAATAGTAACCGTCCGTAGCGCGCGCGGCGTAGGCGCGTAGCCGAGCGGCGTAGCGCTACGAGCGCGTCTACGAGAGCGTGACTTGTAGTGCAGCCCTGGACAAACTGATACTTTTCTTCATACTTAGATTTTGGGACTCATATCCAACTTTCTAGATTATATTCTATTGATTGATTCGTATTGGATACTCGTGACGCATAGGAAATGTTAGGGTTTGTGTAAGTAAGGATATTTTCTAGCAGTCGCATATTGCCAGGGACTGTGTGTGACACATGGATACTCCGTTTGGCATGTCTAAGTTTGAGTACTGCAATGAATACTCTCGAAAAAATAATGAATTTTCAATCATAAAAATATCAAAGGTTAAAATATAGCTAATCGGAGCAGCAGCAGTACCTATTAGTCCCCATTCAACATTGAATGGTCCCTCGCGAGGCGCGCCCCGCGGCTGCACCCGCTAATCTGAGTATCGTTTAGATAAACAGTCCACCATACAATGTACATTAATTGAGCGCGATGCACTTGCAACTTATTGTGACCAGATTATACACTCCATTATAAAATAAGAATTGAAGTGCGTAGTCCTACTGGGACACGTGCAGGCACCATCTCTATCATTTTATGAATACTCACTCTTTCGATCTTTCGAGGAGATACTGATCCAATAACTACATAGGTACACCAACATCGAAAGTTGCGGGGAGTCAAGTTACTGCTAACGACAGAGTTTTTTTTTTCAGCTGACGAATAACGCAAGGTGAGGAGAGGCGCGTGACGTGACGTGCTGACACGTGACGTGAGTGGCGTGAAGGACTGACTCGTGACGTGTAAGTGGGGCGTGACGTGCCGTGCCGTGCCGTGCCCGTGTGTTGACACTTCGTGCGCGTCCGTACTACAAGTCAATTGTGAACTATAAACTATTGAGTTACGTCACTAAATTGTATGTACTCATACACTAAAGCGGCTCACACTACCGACCTGCGTGTCTGTGAGCGTGCCGCGCTGGCGCACCCATGCAGCGGCGCCCCGTCGGCCTCACAGATGTTCACGCCAACTTCTAGATAATTATCTACATTCATTTTATTTATTTAAGTAATCTCTACATACATCATCAGTATACTTATAATATAGCAATTCGCTGACACGGCATAAATTGAAATTGTTTGGCGGCGTGCGGCAGTGGCGCGCACGAGCGGCGCCGAGCACTCGCGGACTGCTGAGAAGATAGTACTCCAGCTAGTAGCCAGGTAACAACCAGCGAGTAGCCGCGCGGAGGCCAGTGTGGCCACATACCACGTAGTGCGCGACCGCCTTTATCCTTGCAACAGCGACTTCAGATGAGCGAGGGCATAAAGTTAAGAAAACCGTTTGTATATAATTCTACGGTGGCACAGTGTTCCTGAAAATAATCTAGGAGGAATTATAAAACTTAAAGTACAGGTAGATGGTAAATGTTTATTGCTGTCGGGATTTGTTAACGCCACCTGCACCGTAGTCGCAACACGGATCAAATACGCGCAGGGCCGTCGCTCGTCTGTATAATTGAGTGTCTGAAGAATGTATCTACCTAAGTAGAATGTATCTGGGTGAATCTCCAGGCGTTAGGCTAATAATAATAACAGAATGTTGCCGACAATGTCGAGTCTTGGTAAATTGAACTTTAATGCACTAGTATTAAAGTACACTAGTACTACTAGGCAATGAATAATATTAGTGTACTTTAAAACTAGTCTATTAAAGTTGAATTTCCCACGATTCGTCATTGTCGGCAACAGTCTGTCGTTATTATCAGCCTAACGCCTGGAGATTCACCATCTACCTAAGTAGGGAGGTAGATAGTGTTCACTTGTCTAAAATGATTGTTTAGAGTATCGATTTGTGTACCTTTTGTTTTTGATGGAACGCGCGTATTACCTACACCCAGCTGTAACTGTGTGTGTGTGTACCTACACACAGTTACAGGTGTACGTGACACGCGTGGTCCGCTCGAGGCGCCGCCCAACGTTTTGTACATTGTTACGTATTTCTAGGCCACTTTGTTTTGTTAGATATCTAATTTACTGGAGGTATTAAGTTACTACTTATTTAAACGTTTTAGAGTAAAATAGTTACCTATTAGCATTTGTTTTATTTCCTGACCCCTTTCTGGCCGCCGGAGCCTAGCTATAGCCTAGAACAACTATACCAAGGTAGGTTACCTTTTTTGATTGGGAGCGGGAGGGCGTGTCAAACTCCTACTAACTAAGAGCCACCCGTGTTCCTTCAGTGGCCTGCCCTGGCCACGGTCACACTCCCGTGACCCGGGCCATGGTCACACTCCCGTGACCCGGGCCACGGTCACACTCCCGTGACCCGGGCCACGGTCACACTCCCGTGACCCGGGCCACGGTCACACTCCCGTGACCCGGGCCACGGTCACACTCCCGTGACCCGGGCCACGGTCACACTCCCGTGACCCGGGCCATGGTCACACTCCCGTGACCCGGGCCATGGTCACACTCCCGTGACCCGGGCCACGGTCACACTCCCGTGACCCGGGCCACGGTCACACTCCCGTGACCCGGGCCATGGTCACACTCCCGTGACCCGGGCCATGGTCACACTCCCGTGACCCGGGCCACGGTCACACTCCCGTGACCCGGGCCACGGTCACACTCCCGTGACCCGGGCCACGGTCACACTCCCGTGACCCGGGCCACGGTCACACTCCCGTGACCCGGGCCATGGTCACACTCCCGTGACCCGGGCCACGGTCACACTCCCGTGACCCGGGCCACGGTCACACTCCCGTGACCCGGGCCACGGTCACACTCCCGTGACCCGGGCCATGGTCACACTCCCGTGACCCGGGCCACGGTCACACTCCCGTGACCCGGGCCATGGTCACACTCCCGTGACCCGGGCCACGGTCACACTCCCGTGACCCGGGCCACGGTCACACTCCCGTGACCCGGGCCACGGTCACACTCCCGTGACCCGGGCCATGGTCACACTCCCGTGACCCGGGCCACGGTCACACTCCCGTGACCCGGGCCACGGTCACACTCCCGTGACCCGGGCCACGGTCACACTCCCGTGACCCGGGCCATGGTCACACTCCCGTGACCCGAGCCACGGTCACACTCCCGTGACCCGGGCCACGGTCACACTCCCGTGACCTTGGCAGAAGGTCACCTCGGTGGAGTTGTTCTAATATCGGAAGGAAATCATTGTCAGGTTTCCCACGTCGCAAAGACTAAGATGACCTGCCCATCTTAATCAGAGCTGTTAAAATCATGTAGGTACATGTGGACTCCGCAACAGAAAAGACCCAGGAAACATTGGAAGGATTGTGCGGACGAAGATTGAGCAAAACGGGCAAAAAACAGCTTGGCAATCCTCTGCATTGGGCCCGCGTGGTGGATTACAGCCCACACCCTCTCACAGAGCGGAGGCCTGTGCCCCAGCAGTGGGGCATTAAAAGGCTGATGATGATGATGAACCCTCCGCCAAGATATTGGGCCTATGTGAGAGACAGATCCAAATGGAAGAAGATCGTTGTTCCTAAATACCTACAAAGTCAGTGGTACCTACAGTTGTTCTCTGTCACCGGGCGGGGTAGGGCGGCATGGGCTTAGATGTGTGCGTGGTGTGCGTGCTCAGTGCCCTATAGAATAGCTTATGCACACGTGAATCTACTCACATCCAAGACCAACCCGCTTTCGTTAAATAGAATTTCTGTACCTACATACATAAATTCTTGCTACACACAAGAATGATTTCTCTTGTTCCTAGGTATCGCGTTAAAATCGAAGGTAATTAGACACTGCAATATATATATATACAAAGGTAGGTGCCTATTTTCATAATTAAAACAATTCCAATCTTAAGAACTAACAAATTTTTAAATAATATTTAATAGGTTAATTTTAGACAATGGTTTAGTTCCATACTAATCCGACATCTAAAAATTCAACTTCGTAGGATCAGAGAAAGTGATTCTAATTCAGCTTGCAAGATTTGACCCGAACATACATACATACAAACATTGCAAGTTAATAAAAGCGTTAGTCCGGTTAAAATACAGAATTCAAGGTTACAATAATTCGCATAGAGCTGAAAATTTGTACGAATGTTCAGAACACCATTATGAATGAAATGTGATAAGACCCCATCGATCCCACATCTGCAAAAAAAAATCAAGGTCAAAGATCGCTTAAATGGGTTTTTGGCATTTTTCAGCCAAACTGTAAGTTTTATCATAAAAGTAGATCGGACACAAATTGTAGATCATTTAATTAACTATTAAAATCGTTCTTATACTTTGTCCTAAGAATTACTATTTTTGAGATATTGCGATTCTTAAAGTTGAAAAACTCGTTTTCTCCATAATACGATCATTTCCACGCCACCTGTGACTCATGTGAGATAGTGAACTTGGCGCGAATTTTTCAATGTGATTTTCCGGGTTTGATTTTCTGTTTCACGATCTATTAAGTTCCTGTTTCATTAAATAACATTGTATTAGGTCTTTACCTATGAAGTTACCATTTTATAAAATGTTACTTTGAATTTTGATTAACTTCGAGTTGACTTAAAATAATAACTTCAAATAAACTTAATTTTTAAGGCATATTATTCCTTTTTTGAAATTTATTCATTAGTTTCTTAGAGTTTTGTATTTCACGTTACAGTAGAACTCATTTATCAAAATATCACGAGTTTTCTTAAAATTCATAAGAAATGGTTGTTAATATAGCGATATTACACAAAATACAAAACTCAAAGATTTTTTTTTTATTAGCCTTAATGTCCTATCTGTGGGCAAAGGCCTCCTCCTTATCCTTCCAAACACTCTTTTCACCTTAAACCAGCCTTCGTGGTGCGCGTCCAATTCATCTCGCAACCGCTTTCTGGGCCTCGGCGACGCCGTCCATCGTCTGGCACCCAGTACGTGGAGACTTTTGCCCACACGGTCACCTTGCATGCGGCCGACGTGACTCGCCCAATCTCATTTGAGTCAAGCAGCCTTTTTACCCATGTTCTTTAAGATGATATTTAAGACGCTGGCAGCCTCGTGGAAGACCTAGGGCGTCGAAGTCAGCAATAAGGGACTAACAAAGCTACGATTTACCAACGATATAGCTCTAGAACTGAAGACCATGCTCCAAGACTTGAGCAGGGCTAGCCACAAGACCATGCTCCAAGACTTGAGCAGGGCTAGCCACAAGACCATGCTCCAAGACTTGAGCAGGGCTAGCCACAAGGCGCGACTCGCGATGAATCGGTCTAAAACTAAAACGAAGACAAATAGCAGTAAATGTAGGGTCGAGACGTCGATGGGCAGGAAATACATCATGACGATGAGTACATCTTAGCAGTAAATGTAGGGTCGAGACGTCGATGGGCAGGAAATACATCATGACGATGAGTACATCTTAGCAGTAAATGTAGGGTCGAGACGTCGATGGGCAGGAAATACATCATGACGATGAGTACATCTACTTGGGGCAGTTAGTTTTTTTCGAAAACAGGCAGGAAAGGGAAATCGATCGCCGAATCGAAAACGCCTGGAAAAGTTACTGATCCATGAAGACGCTAATGAAGGGCGATCTGCAGATCTCCCTGAAGTGTAAACTCATCGACGTGAGTATCCTGCCCATCCTAAGCTAAGGTGCAGGTGCTCAGACCTGGTCGCTCACCGAATCGTAAACTCATCGACATGAGTATCCTGCCCATCCTAATCTAAGGTGCAGGTGCTCAGACCTGGTCGCTCACCGAGTCGCAAATTGATCAACATGAGTATCCTGTCCCTTCTAACCTAAGGTGCAGGTGCTCAGAACTTGTCACCCACCGAGTCGTAAACTCATCGACGTGAGTATCCTGCCCATCCTTTTTTTTTTTTTTTGTTGCCGGGGTGGAAAATTCTCATGGATGTCCTTCGCCTGGGGCGGGCGAAGGGGTCTGTCAGACTCTTACTGACTAAAAACCACCCCGGTGTTAATAATAATAATTTTTTTTTTTTAATAATTTTATTAACACAATCAACAGGGTTTACAAGTATTATGTAGAGGCCTTCTTTTAAGTATTGAGATACCTGTAACAGAAGACCTCACTCTCCAATAACTATATAAATGTTTACAGAGCCTGTTAAAATATAATTAAAAATAAATCACAAATATAAATTAAACTAAAGTTCTAAATTAAAATTAGATAAAATTACATTAAAATACACTTATAATTGAATAATACATTCTTGAATTGATTTTGATTGAAATTAATTGAATTGATACAATAAATTTTACGAATTAACAAGTCTAATTATTGTCAGATTCCATTTTCAAAGATAAAAGAGTGTGGAGTGTTAATGTAGAGTGTTAGTGTCGAGTAGTGAATGCAAACCGGTTTAACCGAAAACCGAAAAACCGGGTTTTCGGCATAATTAAAATTATTAAAAAACCCGGGTTTTTTTTCAAGATTCCGGTTTTTGAGTTTTTTTATTGTTTTCAAATGGCAACACCACTGCACCACGTGTCAGTCAAAACGATGCATTTGATGTTAGCCATTTTGTTTTGCCAAACGTTACCAACGGTTGTTAGTGAAACGACGTGTTGTTTATCGTAGTATTGGTAATTTGGTAACTTTTAACAGTTTTCAATAGTTGGGTGAAGGAGTTTTGGTACTTTTGTATTCTGGAGGTTCAAATTCAGAACTGAGAAATCACCTATAAAATGAACACTTATTGGCATTAAATTCTGCAAAGGCAGCTTATAAGCAGCCAGGAAGAAGAAGAGGCAGAAGCGGCACCCAAGAAAATTACAGAATACCTTAAAACTACTGTTTCTTTGAAACTGACGGTTTCAAGAATGGTCGCTTTTGATGGTATTGCGTTTAGGGTGTTTGCTTATTGTGAATTTAAGATGATTTAAATAAAAGTAACTTTACGCTCCCAGTTTCAGCCAATACTAAAAAAAATATTGTCATGCAATACACACGCCAAACAAGAAGTGAAATGTGTATTAGCTACATTAAAAAAGAATGGTCAAAAGTGTTCGTTAACAGCCGATGAATACAGTCGCAACCCAGCGCTGGCCACGCCACCTTTGCGGCGGTAGTCCCCTTCTTTGAGGAGTGGCTGGAGAGGCCCCACGGCGCCCTCACCTTCCGCCTGACGCAGGTCCTCACCGGACACCGTTGTTTCGGGAGGTTCCTGTGTCGTATAGGGCGGGAGGAAACGCCCGGGTGTTTCCACTGCGCGGATCGTCCCGAGGACACGGTGGAGCATACGGTGGAGGTCTGCCCCGCTTGGGCGGAGCCCCGCCGTGTCCTCGTGGATGCGATAGGTGGCAGCGATCTCTCGCGCCCTGCCCTGGTTCAGGCCATGGTACGGAGCGAGAGGGAATGGGAAGCCGTCTCCTCCTTCTGCGAAGCAGTAATGCTCTCGAAGAGGGAGGCGGTATGGGTGAGGGAGACTCAACAACAGAGTCACCCTCACGCCCTCAGCAGCAGCCGCCTCAGGAGACGCCTGGGACTTTCGGCGCCGCGAGACGATCTCCGGCCACCGTAGATTCGGGCCTGGGGACGGCGAGTAATGGGTAGCTCACCGTCCGATCAGTACCAGGCCCGAGAGTCGACGGCGCGTAGTGTTCCACGCGCGCCTCAAAGAGTTGTCAGCAATAGAGACGGGGCCCGTCATGGCCGATGCCTGCCCGGGGGTTGAGGATAAATTCGAAATAGAGTTACCTCGCCCCTGGGCACTCAGGGCAGGAAGGAACAGGGGTGAGTTAGTCAGTAAGAGTCTGACACGCCCTCCCGCTTCACCCTAGAGTGAGAGAAGCCATTGGATGATTTACCACGCCACAAAAAAAAAAACAGCCGATGAATGGACATCTAATCGCCATCGCCGCTACATTAACATAAATTTTCATTCACCTGAATTAAATAATAAGCATCACATTATCTTGGGACTTGCTCGACTGGAGAGACAAGTCACAGCTATGAAGTGCGCTATTATTTTAGAGAAGCGATTGCACGAGTTCGATTTGTCTCTCGAAGATAATGTTGCTGGCCTTACTGACGAGGCTGCTGTCCAAAAAAAGCCATCAAAGACTACACTTTATCTGCGTCAAACTTAGAAACAGAAAAAATGGTGTTATGTGAAATGGCAATACACAAGAATGGCGGTGGACGCGGTAATTTTTTATCAAAGGCATACAAAACCCTCATCACCATCAAGCCAAAAAGTCTCAAATCAGAACGAGCATTTCGACAGCTGGTTATTTCTGCAGCAAAATAAGGTCTCGCCTTAATGATTACACTCTAGATACTTTGCTTTTCTTAAGATCTCATTTTCTTACCAAAAACGATTAAAAACATTATTTTTAAAGAAAATCTGTTGACTTTTGTATTTTTATGTTTAAGAGATGACTTTTTATTTTACTTGATTTTTAAAATGATTAGTTTAAGTTATTAATCAGAACAAAGTACAATTAACCAAATTGCAATTGATCTCTTTTAAAAGTCTTATTTTTATGTTATATATGGTTTAACATAAGAAAAACACTGTGTAGCTCTTGCTAGTGTCTGATTGATTCTTTTGAGGAGGAATAAATAAATAATTATTATTATAAACAAAACAAACACAAATTAAAGATTTCAATGAAAATGCAGGAATGCATTTTCATTGAAATCTTTAATTTGTGTTTCGATTCAGAAAAATATATCTATTAACATTTTTAAATTATTGAAAAGATGCAAGATGGAGGAGGCCTGAATTTCACAAGCAGTTTAAAATATCATATAAACAATTAATAAAAAAATCCTATTGTAAAACCGGGTTTACCGGAAAACCGGGTTTTTCTAAACGAAACCCGAAAAAAAAACCGGGTTTTAATTTTGGCCGGTTTTGCATTCCCTAGTGTCGAGTGCAAGTGTGTGTGTGTGTGAGTGTAAGAGAGAAGGGGAATTCAAAATCTTATTATCAAAGTAGGTACGAGTAAGTAGTCAAAATATTTGTTATTTACATTATCTCCCAATATACCTAAGGTGGAAAATTTTATTAGTATAGTATATATATCTTATGTAACCGGATGCAAAAGTAACTCAGTTTCTTCGTAATTAAGAGTCTTCAGAAATGCAGTCAATGTCTTCCTGCATTCGTAATACGTTTTTTGATAAATACATATTTTTTTATTTAAAGCGTTGTACAGCAGAGTGGCTCGGGCAATAAATTGCCTCCTTGCAAATGCAGAGCGGACCCTGACCACAGTTATTCGACCTTGACTCCTTCTTTTTGTCAGTATAAGAGGATCAAAAACCGTTGTTTTGTGAATTTTTAGGGTTGTATTTAGAATATACAACTTCCTAACAGATAAGAGGTCGCATAGGTTGTAAAGCTCAAGTGTAGAAAAACGATACGGTTTAAAGTAGATAGTTTTGAGAAGGGCTCGCTGAGATCTTTCTACATCAAGGAATTTAACCTTTGAGGCACCACCCCAAATAGGGATGCAATAGGTTAAAATAGATTGGGCTAGAGCAGTGTATATTTGCTTAACTAGATTCGCAGATGCAATATGTCTTAGTGATTTGAAGATCCAAATTAATTTTCTCAGACGATCACTGACCAATTCTATATGATAATGCCAAGAGAGACGCTGATCAAGTACAATACCAAGGTATTTCGTCTTTCCTACCTTCTCGAGGATCGGGCAAGCGCAATCAGGCTCTTGGTCCTGACAGTGGTGAATCTTTACACTAAAATCAGCGTCTGGCTGGGTTCTATAACTTGCAGAAAAACACATGTAGACAGTTTTCTGGCTATTCAGCGTGAGTAAACTAGTTCTCAGCCAGGAAGCAACTCTCGCTAATCCTACCTCCGTATCCTTCCGCACAGAATCCCAACTATCGCCAGTAAAGACCATCGCAGTGTCATCAGCATAAGAGAAGACGCGAGCACCACCTACCTCCAACTTACACAGGTCATTAATATAAATTAGAAACAAGGTGGGCCCGAGGACGCTTCCCTGTGGTACTCCGAAAGTTATATTTGAGTCTCTACTTATATATTTGCCAATTCTTACCTTTTGTGTTCTATGTGTTAAGTAACTTTTGAATATTTGAAGGGGTGTACCTCTTATTCCAATGCATTCCAGCTTGCGTAAAAGAATGGGAACAGAAACAGTGTCAAAAGCCTTTTTCAAATCGAGAAAAACTGCCAGGCATTTCTTTTGACGATCAAGGTTATCAGTAATTAGAGAAGTTAAAGCTGTTATTGCATCTTCAGTTGATTTGCCCTGTCTAAAACCATATTGTGTATCAGATAATATATGATATTTATTAAGAAAGTTAGTTAATCTATTATTTAATAGTTTCTCTAATATTTTCGACAAAGCAGGTAATACTGATATGGGCCTGTAGTTACTTACACTATCTCTAGTCCCACTCTTGTACACAGGTGTGATAGCAGATTTCTTTAAAAGTTTGGGGAAGATACCTTTACTAAAACACAGGTTTGCTAAGTGAACAACAACTGGAAGAATTTCATGTTTAGCTAATTTAAGAAAACTAGTTGGGATGTTATCCCATCCAGGAGCACTACTCGATTTTAAATTCATAAGTAAATAGTGCACTTCGTCTATATCGGTATCCAATAGTACAAGGGATGTTAATTGAGCCTTGTTTCCTCCTAAGTCAGTACCAGCGTAAGAATTCCTATCCGGCATGATTTCCTCTGCAAGTTGTTTGCCTATACCAACAAAATAATCATTTACATGATTGACTGCTTCATGGGGCGACGATTTTGATTCTAAAAGTTTAATGTTATCTGCATTAGTTTGCTTCATGTGAGTTATGTTTTTAATATTTGACCAAAGTGTTTTACTGTTTTTAGTAGAATTTGCTAGTTGTGCTCTCTCATACCTGCGCTTCAGTTTTTTGATTAATTGATTACAAAAGTTGCGATATCTTTTGTAACTAATTTTCAATATTTCATTATAAGGATCATTTTTTAATTTCTTTTGCATTGTGTTTCTATTTTTGATACATTTTAAAATGCCAGGGGTAATCCAGGGTTTAATAGTTCGCTTAGTTTTGGGTATAGTAGACTTTGTAGTATTTTCTTGCAGTGATTCTGAGATTTTTTTTATAAGAAGTTCCACTACAAGGTCAGGATCGTTACACAACAAGAGTTCGCTAACATTTTTATCCACCAAAGATTTGAGTGCCATATTGAAATCAATATTTATTTTTGTTTTATGTGTTTTATTTTTTAGCTTGATTTTAGATAGGTTAAGGAACAATAAAGAATGATCAGTCACTGATGTATTAAGGACAGCAATGTGTGCAGATAACTTTTCTTTATCGAGTTTTAACATAATATGATCCAGGCAGTTATTTAGTCTCGTAGGAAAAGTGTGTCCTGCCATCAACCCATGCATTGTTAACATTGTAGAGTAGCTATGTCTGTTGTTGCGCTCTTGGGCATGTTCTGATGGAGAAGGGGAAAGATTTATATTTATGTCACCAGCTAAGGTGATGCAGTTACAAGATTTTATGGAGTCCAAATATGTGTCTAGCGAGTTAATAAACATATCAGCGTTGGCATTTGAAGGGGATCGATATACACCCAGTATAATACTGTTATCATTAAGTTTAATTTCCATAGCTGAGGCATGAGTCAATTTAATTTCCCTGATGTTTACTACAATTCTATTATTGATATATATAACTACTCCGTCGTTTTTATTTAAATGGTTTGTAGTTTGGAAAGTTGAGAAGTTCTGAATAGTGGGTACCGGTTTATTAGGATTAAGTTGACTTTCAGTTAGAATCAGAATGTCCGGTTCAAATTTTAGACAAGACAAACTCAGTAGCAGATCATCGATGTTACTATAAACGCTTCGTATATTTTGGCAGAATATTTTGCAGTCTTTATTTTGTACATGTATATATTTTGACAGATCTTCAATGTCACAGTGAAAAGCCTGAGCGACATTTGCATTGTCTATTTCGTAGAGTGTTTGAAGCGAACTATCCATTTGGTTTGATATTGATGGGTCCGAGGGTGAACTTTAAAACATTTTTGTATTCATTAGATACATACTGCCAGCGACATATGTTTGATATCCGTGGAGTATAGTAAACCCTAGGTGAGTTTACCAAGTAGGCAACAATCAGATAAAGGAGGAGTATACGAATTGAAGTTGAGAGAGGGGTGTATGTGTGAGAGTACATTTCAGTAGTTGTATAAATACATAGAATGGTATGTGCGAGAGTGAGTGTATGTGTAGTATTACAAGTATTTATGATTAATCTAGTTAAAATAAAAATAATTTCCAGTAGCATAGAATAAAACAAAATAGAGAAATCTCTTAATAATGGCAAAATTATAGGACAGACATATTTGGGAAAATGTCTATGGCATAGTCAGGCTCCATGTGTCAGCTGGTGGATCTGCGCTTCAGACTTGACGGTTATTCTATGTGATGTCTCATCTTTCTTTAGGTACACTTTGCCATAAGCCGTCCAGCAAAATTTAAATCTCTTACTTTTGACCAGGTCACGCGCAAGAAAGTGCAGACGAGAGCCTTTCACAGTCAGCTGCTCCGACACAAAGATGGGAGCTTCCGTATTGGTGCGGCATCCTACGTGTTTTGCAGAAAGCTTACTTTGGTGTTTATTATTAAATGACTTACACATCTGGAGCAGTTCAGTCTTCAAGAGTGTAGAGGAGGTTTCCACGATGATGGGGCTATTTTGTTCTTCCTTCTTGCTACTCACTCTGTACACATCTTTAATATCACTTTTCTGAAGTTTGCAGTCAACAGTTTTAGACAGTGAGAGTACCATCCCAATTAGATCTTCCTTCGTTTCTCCACTCGTTTTCGGCACGTTTTTCAACTGAAAATTTGATTTACGAGTCGACATTTGCATATCTTCAATTTTGTTTTCTAAAACCGCTATATAATCTCTGTCCTTAACAGCCTGTTTTTCCAATTGGTTAATTTTACTTAGCATGTCCTTGTTTTGAGCTGTCAGAAAGGCAACCGAGCTCTCGATGTTTATGTTCGTTCTTTGAATAGTGGACAAAGTCAAGCCAATTTTACCCATTTCCTTTTCTATTTCCTTCCGTTGTTGAGTCATAAGAGAAGATATAAAACTCTTAATATCGCTATCCTCATCTTCCTCTCGCGGCCTTTTCAAACAGCGAGGCTTGCCAAAGTTTGGAGGTGTACATTCTTGACTCAGTTTGTTTAGATCAGAATCTGACATAGATTTATCCATTTGTCATACAATGATACTAGGACAACAAAAATGTTTAAGAAGTTATCTAAAGTATCAGTATAGCTTTTTATTTTAATATATCGGTTTTGCTGACGCGCAACCTTGAAGCGGTTATTTACGTGTTAATTGGTTCCAATATGGACAGGCGGAACCCTCATTAGTTAGTAAGCTCGACAGCTAATGAGTCTATTAGCCCCAGTTCTCCAATCGCTTAGTGACGGGGGTGTGGTCTCTGCGACACCCCTCTTGAAGGAGGTGCGCACGCGCAGTAATGAGTAATTATTGGCTTCTTACGTGTCCTTGGGGGTGGAGTCTTCGCAGCAGGGAGCCAGCTCAGGTACCAGGGGAGCACGGTCGTAGGAGTAATCGCCGCTGTCTCGCAATGATCGTCCCGTCGTTACAACTAGTATTGTGTATAACTCCTTGGTGTTTATGCACTCCTATTTTTAACTTTCGATTAAATTTACTTAAATTTATTTAAATTATGAAATTAAAAATTGCGAACAGTACTGAGGCACGTCAACACCTTACGGCGGTCCGGGGGAAGAGGATGAAGGTGTTCCATCATATACTTGACTCCGGGGCTGCGGGTGCGAATGGGACTTCCGCTGCCCCGGACCCCGCTGTCTGCGGGCCTCATCCCGTGGTGAGGAGTGAGATCTTAACTCCCCTTCACGTCTAAGAGAGGCGCGCGTGGAACACTACGCGCCGCCATCTCGGGTCTCGGTTGATGGGCCAACGGACGTCCCCGAATCCGTCGGCCTTTAGGGGGGCTCCGCCCTTCTCCGACGCCCAGTGCGCCTGGTTTGGGAAGGGAGTGCACTAGTCATCTCCCTCTCCCTTTCCGCAGTCTCCTTCTGCGAGATGACATTCTCACAAATCTCACAGAAGGAGATCACCGCATCCCAAGACTCTACACTGCCGACCATGGAACAAACCACGGCTGGCAGCGACAGGTCGCCTCCGACTTCCGAAATGAGGTCACGACGCGGCTCCTCCCATATCCTGCCCATCCTAACCTAAGGTGCAGTTGCTCAGACCTGGTCGCTCACCGAGTCGCCCGCTAAAGAAGTTATAGTAGTAGTATCTACATCTGTATGTAATTCTAGTCATGAAATGTTTGTTTATTACTCTTTACAATAACATTACAAAGTTATAAATCTGTGCATGCACTTGGGTTTGAGCAATTTTTTTATTGTATGCCGCTTGTGCATATTTTATTAATTAACACACTTACATTAGCTTCATTTCAACAAATCTTAGAAGTAAAATTTGACCCAAAGATGGCGGACAACTTTATTTTTTACGTTTGCTGTGAACACGATTTTTTTTTTTATAAAATTATCCATGATATTTATGTATACGTTAATACTATTACGATTTAGCTTAATAAGCCTTACTTAGCTGTGGTAGTTTTCCTTTTTAACCCCTGACTGAAAAAAGGGATGAAATTCTCGTAAGTTTGACGTGTGTATCTGTGTGTCTGTCAGTGGCATCGTAGCTCCTTAACGGATCCGATTTTGATTTATTTATTTTTTGTTTGAAATGTGACTTTATGAGGCGAGAGTGTTCTTATCTATGATTGCAGAAAATCTGTTAGCCGTTTGAAAATAATCGGCACTTTTCTAGCTGATTATGGGAGGTTTTCTTCCATAGTTCAGTACTTTATAAAAACTTAATTAAAATGAGGGTGAATAATTTTTTTTTTTTTTATAATTAGGTATTAGAAAAAGTTGTCATAAACGCAGGGAAGGGGTCATTGCCCACATCATCGCTTACCATCACATGAGATAGTGGTCAAACGCGAGCCTAATAATATACTCATACCAAATATACAAAAAAAAAACATTAAAACGAGCCGTTTCGGAGGAGTGCAAACACAAACACCGTGACACGAGATTTTTATATATTAGATTTGCTGCTACAAAGTGGAACATCCAGAAAAATTTTAATAATCTTAAAGAAGATTAAGATTCTAAATTTCTCAATTTAAAAAAAATGATCAGGTCTCTCTGCACTCAACAAAATTGGACACTTTGAAGACAAAATTGAAGCACTGCAACGAAAACAGCTATGAAAATATGATAGAAGTTAATAATGTTCCAATAACTGAAAACGAAAATCTAATCGAGGTGAGCCAGCTACTTAGCTCAAAATTACCTATTACACAAAATCATATAAGTACTCGTACCTACGCCAATTGTTTAGGAAAACCACTCTCAAAATCGGTCAAAATAAAACAATTTTTGTTGCGTATCATTCCGTACAAATGCGTGCGGATACTCTGAAAGCTATCAAGTCCTACAACATGAACAACAAAGAAGATAAATATAACACTAAAGAACTTAAAATAGCAGGAGACAAACAACTAGTCTACATCTCAAAAGCTCTGACACCAACGGCTAGGAAACTGCTCTGCCAATTTAAAGAGTCAAAAAAGAAGCACGACTTCAAGTTCTGCAGGGTTTCTAATGGTAGGATATTCTTGAAGAAGTCGGAAACTCGGAACACCAGCCTGCAATACTGATTAGATCCACCGAACAAATCCAAGGTATCATCAACCAAATTACTACTCCCTTTTGGAATCTTGACTAATAATAACAATTACCTACCTAAGTGGCCTCCATATCTGATCTGGTAGGTACTACTTTGACTCTTATTTTTTTTTTATTAACTAAACTAAAGGCCCTAATTTTACTACTTATCAATAATCTTACTACTTACTCAAAACTAAATACACACCTTTAGCTTAATGAAGAGCAGTCAACCACCTCCAAACATTATTCAAATAATAAACATATAATATGTTGGGTAACTACTCTTGTCACGAACTCTCTAAAACTTTTTCAATTTTATACCTTGGCCAGCATTTAAACTGGAAAGAACATATCTTAACTCTAATTACCCCGAAAGTCAGAAAACTTATATACTCGTACACACTTACATTTTTTTTAAATATGGCTAATATGGCAGTTGTCCACCAAACTTTTCCATATTAGTTTATCTTTCCCTACGCACGCCAATCAATATAACTTACGCTATTACGGCGGCTTGTGCGGGGTTTTTTCAAGACTGTTCATATTTGGTTTGGAACGAGTACAACGTGCAGTTATTTAAAGTAAAATTACATTACAGATCTTAAAGTACCTACAATAGGCTAGTTTACTAAAATAAAAATGTGTGTGTACTTATGTACGAGAGCGGTAATTCGTGAGAAGTTATACTTCTTTGGCTTAACAAGATAAAAAAACATACTGTCACAAAGTTTATAAAAGGAAAAGCAATCATTCTTCATGAACCACAGATAGGGAATGCAATCCCGCGGATCCGCAATCCCGCAAATGCGCGATCCCGCATGAAATTAGCGGGATTACAAATGCGGGATAAAACGTGCGGGACCCGCAAGATTTGCAAGATTTAATTTTTTCCAGCCTGAATTCGCATAACATCATATACGGCACGAATGCACGATAATAGGGGTATCCCTAAATCGAAGTACGTACCTATCTGTGAGTGACGAGTAAATGGGAATCTCTCTCTGTACGGGGGTATTACTTAATCTTATACTAAAACGAGATAAACCCCCTCTCCTTCCCCCTTTCCTTTCCCCTTTTCCTTTTCCTTTCCTCCTTTGGCTCTTTTTGAACGTGGAGGAAACAGAGAGAAGTATCTGAAAGCAACTTACAGCTTTGTAAGTCCATTCCACCTACTAGCGTTGAATCTGAACGCACATTTTCAGCTGCTGGCTACACGTGCAGCAAAATCCGATCAAATGTAAAAGATGAAACTTAAAACACCTTATGTATACTCCGAAAACAATTTCAGAAGCAAGTGTGTGAATCTCGTTAATATTTTTTTTCAGACTTTAATTCACATAATATATCATAATAATTTACATTTTTGTCATTATTTCTGACCAAAATTTAATGTTGTGGGCTAATAATTCTAAAATATTGTACAATCCTTCATATCTTACGGATCCGCGGGACTGATGGTCTCAATCTTGCGGATTTGCAAGATTATCTTTTGGGTGCTGGATTGCATTCCCTAACCACAGACTATAGCTAACTTCAGGGAGTCGGTTTTTTTGTGACGGTGTGCGCGCGCATCGTATAAATTCTCTCATAATTTTTCCCTAACGCGCCAAAAGAAGTATAACTTCAAAAATCTAATTAGAACCTCAGTTAGATTACCAAATATATGAACACGAACTTTTTTTTTGTCTCGTCACGTAAACCAAAAATGAGGACAATACACACCTCAATAGTACACTTTGTACCATTTAGTGACGTAGGTAAAAAGCCCCCACTCCTGCACTTTGATGCGTTTTATCTTTGTCATTTTTTAACAGTTTGACAAAGTAAAAAAATAAATACTTCTTTTGGCGCGTTAGGGAAAAATTATGAGAGTAAATTTTTAACGATGCACGTGCACACCATGACAAAAAAAAAACACCCTGAAGTTAACTAGAAACGACACCCTGAAGTTAACTATAGTGGTTCATGAAGAATGATTGTTTTCCTTATGTAAACTTTGTGAAAGTTTGGTTTTTTATCTTGTTACGCCAAAGAAGTATAACTTCTTACGTGCGTACACACACTTTTTTTATTTTTATACCCAGTAAACATACCTACTAATTACAGAAGATTAAATACCCCACCCACTTGTTGCAGGTACTCAGAATTGTCAATCCTTACAGTGAACCAACTGTTTAATAATAATAAAAAATCAAAAAAATCCAACAGACTTCCACAAAAAAACACTAAAAAATGCAAAAATTTTGAATTTCGGAAGTCAGTGTTTCTAGTTTTGTTTCTTAGTTATTTGACACACAGTCGAATTGAGAACCTCCTCCTTTTTTTGAAGTCAGTTAAAAACAACTTAAATTCATCATAAAAAAGTTTTTTACAAAAAAAAACAACCTTATTATTATTATATATAAATTACCCAAATTTTAATTTTTAGTGTATTTTCTTTTTTGGAAGTTAGTTGTTTTTTTTTTTTTTGTAAAAAAGTTTTTTATTTTTCACTTTTTAGTTGTTATACCCCAGAACTAAAACCCAAATAACATGGAACGTGGAATTAAAAAAAAACTCGTACTTGGAGAAAACTAAAACGTCATCTATGTATGCGTATTTTTCGTTTTTGTTCACTTTTTCAAAAAGCACTGAAGCAATTTCAATCAAATTTATATGGGACTACCACGGGATAGGGCAGATATGTGCTTTTGGATAAAAAAAGAATTTTGAAAATCGGTTCACAACTGACAGAGAAATCGGTGGATATACATAAAAAAAAAACATACAGTCGAACATAGAACCTCCACCTTTTTCGAAGTCGGTTAATAAAAATACACCAGACTTCACTACAAGGAGAAGGCAAGATATTGTTTTCCTTGTGCCACGCTGTAAAACTTCTTTTGCGAAAAGATTTATAAATTTCCTAGGAGCGTTCGTTTAAGTAAGTATAATTAATTAAATATCAAAGAACATCCAAGTTCGTCGGACTGTTAAGCACAGAATTAACACTGGATGGATGAAATGGCGGCAGGTCACCGGGACTATCTCCAACTCCCGCATTCCCCTTAAACTTAAGAGGAAGATTTATAAAACAATGGTCAGACCTGCTGTCTTGTATGGTCCAGAATGTTGGGCCACAAAAGGGATGAATGAAAAGCAATTGCATGCGGCTTTTTTTTTTGCAAAAAAAAAAATGCGGCTGAGATTAGAATGCTAAGAGCGATGTGTGGTGTTACGCGCATGGATAGAATTAGGAATGAGTATATAAGAGGAAGTCTGAAAGTGGCACCGCTGACTGAAAAGTTGTGTAGAAATCGGTTGTCGTGGTATGGGCATGTGGTGCGGAGGAATGAAGAAAATGTCGTGAGGAAAGTCTTGTGTATGGATGTGGATGGCTATAAGAGTAGAGGAAGGCCAAAGAAACGATGGTTGGACTGTGTTAAAGATGATATAGGTAAAAAGGGGGTGACTACAGAGATGACGACTAATAGAGGAGTCTGGAAGAAAAAAACATAGTGCGCCGACCCCAAATAAATTGGGATAAGGGCAGGAGAATGATGATCCAAATTGGGATAAGGGCAGGAGAATGATGATCCAAATTCATAATTTTACCTGTCATGATTGTAAAACTGAAATCTTTAAGCTTCCTAACTCACTGAATAACGATTTTACTGAAAAAATCCTAAAAGTCACTACTTCATTAAATCACCCAAATACACGTAGGTACCTACAATGTAAGCACTTCACATATTTTTGATCAAATTCACACACACACACAATTTCGACCACTCTTCCACTGTTTAAATTATTTCTATAAGCGTTATAATTAACATGCCTAATACTTGCAGTTTATACCTACTAGTACGGCGATCAGAATGAATCAGTTCCTGTTAAACTTCTTAACCTTCTCAAACTATGTATGAAGTATTAGTTTATTATTTTGAGAAATAAAGGTATATGCTTTGCGATGCGATCAATGATTGGTTAGTTGTGTCGACCTGAACATAGCTAAACACCATACAATTTCGTAATATGGTAGGGTTGTATATGTACCTACTTAGGCACATAACATTACTCTTGAAGGTATTTATCCACCCCTCCCGCCACAGCTGTGCTAGACGCATAGGTACGTTACCGCAGTAACAATAGTTTAATCACGGATCGATTAGCGGAGGGCGTTTCGGAGATTTTCGGAGGCTGGGAGTGAAGCAACCCTCCGCCCTGCGGCGTCCGGGGAGTACCGTATATATCGAGCACTACCCTCGCGGCGGCGACAGTCGCGTGCAACTTGCGCCCGCGCACCTCGCTCGTGGCGTGCTGGTGTCTGTGAGGAGTATCTAGGACGTGCCGACTCTTGTGGCAGGATGTCGCGCGTGCTGTGCCGTCGCGGCGTGGCGCGCGGCGCACTGACGCGCGGCTTCAGCGCCGACCACTTGCTCGATGCCCTGAAAGGAAACGACTCTGAAAATGTAAGTACCTACCACCAACTATAAAACGTAGTTCAAACATTTAGCAATGTCCCAGGTCCTGTAATTAGTACCACTGTGCTGCTATCTCCGTAAGGTCCACTCCGTTAGACTGTCACAGTCTATGACCGAAATCATCTACGAAATGGTTTTCGTTTGACTACCTACAGGGTAATGGGATGCGATATTTTTAACCGACGAAAAAAAAGGAGGTTCTCAATTCGACCGTATATATATTTTTTTTCTTTTGTTTTTTTTTTGTGTATGTTCAGCCCTCACTCCGTCATTTCTGAACCGATCTTAATTATTTTTTTTTTGTTAAGTAGGGTATATCTCAAGGGTGGTCCCATGTCAAAATCGTCTGTCAAAATTTTATGTAAACAAATTTTGAGTCGGCGCCATAATGAAATGATTAATTACCTACATCCAGCCTTCTTCATTTCTACGTGCATATACAATTTAGATATATAATAATCAGATTGTTGTTTGGCGCCGACTCAAAATTAGTTTACATAAAATTTGATATTTTATGTAGGTAAATAAGCTCAATACTCAAGACTTAAAAGGTTTATTTATTTTTTGCTTTTTAGTTCTTTTTCGTCGGTTGAATTTTTTGTTAAAATTTTTTTTTGTAAGGAACGATTCAGTTAGAGATGTGATATGTGTGGGTGTGGTGTGGTGTGTGACCATGGCTACCTATTTAGTATATTTTAAAGTGTTCCAAGTGTGCCTCCGTGTCAATAGGTTAGTGATTGTTCCAAGTGTGCCTCCGTGTCATCATAGGTTAGTGATTTTATCCAATTTATTAACGTTGTTTTACAGTCGTGGTATTGTTTTGGGTATATGTACATTATCCTATTGTTTTGGGTATATGTACATATGTACATTATCCTATTGATTTTATTATAAAGTTTATCTGATCGCTTATTGTAGGGTCAAGTGGGGGACAGTGTAACAGGGGGCACAGTATAACATCCAGATTAACTCTGTCCTTTTCCAACTTGTCTGTGGCGCCTCTTAAGGTGTTTTGTCAATCTCATGTGCTGCCATCTTAGACAGCTCTCATCGAACGTCAAATCCAAAAAGAAAGCTCGAATATATGTTTTTCGTGAACAATGTGAACAATTTGGGTAGTGAAGTTTTGTTCTTGTTGGAAAAGTAATAATTTCTGGTGAGAAAATATATATTCCCTATAATCTTCAATTAGTTGGTGTTAAAATAGTTAACAAAGATTTATGCACTTTCAAACGTATATAATTTTAACGAATTTTTCTTTTGCTCCATCTTCGACCACATCATCGCTTGCCATCAGGTGAGATAGTGGTCAAACGCGAGCCTATCAAACATAAAAAAAAAAAACAATAAGGGTACAGTGTAGGTTTTTTACATCGGAAATTATTAGAAGACCTATTAAATAAAAGATGCAAATTGGTCTACCACGATGCTAATTATATAAATCTTATTTTTTTGTTTTTTTTTTTGTACTTAATATTTTTTATTTATTTTCTCAATCAATTTTTTTGAGATATTTAAATTTTTTCTTAGAGAAACTTGTTCATTTCCATGGGCAGAACCGGTTCTTAAAATATGACCATACCTTTCCGTTACACCCTGTATAGGTACCTATTTGATTAAATAAATGCATGCTCAAGAAGTCAAGACGCGCTTGCGCATAATGCGGATACAAGCTCGACATCCAATACATGTCACAGGATTGCATGTCACCGGATTGGTGCAAACACCATAAGATTATAAAATATCGCGACTGATTATCAACTCTCAATAAATTGTGAAGGAACAGAAACATTTCTTCTGTGTATAATGAAACGCATCAACGTTCGATTTAGTTTAAAAGCGCTCTGCATCAAGAAATTGCGAACAGACATAAACTGGCGACAAATCAGTAGGTACTCAGATCTACTAGGTGGCTGTCTGTTTAGTTGTGATATTTATGGACCCTTTAAATTGTTTATTGGTCAGTGTTGCTGACAGCCCTCACACAGCTGATTTGTTTCTATGCGTGTTTCGTGGCTAAAGCTATTCAGCGACTTTCATCATCCAACTTCAAAAAAGAGGTTCCTTCTGTATTCGACCCGTATGAAGGTTGCGATAACCGCAGACATACAAACATACCTGCTTATAAATGTATGTTTGTATATCCGCAATATTCTCAAAAACTGCTGATCGGTTTTCGTTATTTGAATATATATTTTTCAGAGAAGGTTTTAGTATATAACCTAATGCATTAGGATCTGATGAAGACCTTCGAAGATAGACAATGGAACTCTTCAAAAACTAACAGCAAATGACTCGCGATTACTGTTTTTCATGGAGAACCATAACTAAAATGAGAAATTTAAAAAAAAAAAAACTATTTTATAAAACAAAGAACCGACTTCCAAAAAAAACATAGCAGGTAGGTACTTATTTCAAAATGACTTTAATTTCGGAAGTCGGTATCAAAAAACGAAGAAACAAAACCAGAAACACCGACTTACGAATCAGTACAACTGAACCGACTTCGAAAAAAGGAGGAGGTTCTATGTTCGACTGTATACAATGTACGTTTCCGTTTTATTTTTTTTTAATTATTCAGTTAATGTCCACCGATGTCTCTGCCCGAACCTGAACCGATTTTCAAAATTATTTTATTTTATTACCAGCTTCTGCCAGCGGCTTCGCCCGCGTGTGGTATTAATACTTTAAAAAAAAATAGCCTATGTGTTGTTCTGATACTCGTAAATAAGCAATATTACTGTACAGTTTCATCAAAATCCGTTCAGTAGTTTTCGCATGAAAGAGTAGGTAACAAACATACATCCTCACAAACTTTCACATTTATAATATTAGAAGGATTCAAGAGTAGGGTATACAGAGGTGGTCCCGTATAAATTTTATCGAAATTGATTCAGCGCTTTTTGAAAAAATCAACAACTTAATGTTCAAATTCCATGTTCCATGTTATAAAGGGGTCATCAATTCGAGCGTAACTTTTATATTTAGTTTTAGTTCTGGGTTTATCAACTAAAAAGTGAAAAATAAAAAACTTTTTAACCAAAAATACAACCGACTTCAAAAAAAGAAAATGACACTAAATTAAAAATAACTTTAATTTCGGAAGTCGGTGTCACTGTCAAATAACGAAGAAATAAAATACAAACAACGACTTCCGAAATTAAAGTTATTTTTCAGTTTTTGGTGTATTTTCTTTTTTGTTTGTAAAAAAGTTTTAATATTTACACTTCACAGTGTTGACGACTTTTAAAACTTTGAACATGTTCCTAGACTTTTGTCTTGTCCTGAAACAATCACGAAGTAGTCGTTTATACGGGATATTGACACGGCTGCCACAGTGCCGATAGTCGTTGCACTCGTAACAGAAGACAAAAGTGCGTAGACCACACCTAAGGCGTCCCCCCACATTTGGCGTGCGCGTTATTCGTCGGTGAGAGCGACGCGGGCGCCAAGTGCAGTCTCCACACGCCGTAGGGCAGCAAAACGCGACGCTCACGCAGCGCGCGCGCTGCTCACACGCCCGAGGAACGCGCATGCCTAATGTGGGGTCAGCCTTAGGAGGTTCTTGTCAGGCAGTAGGTATCTTAAAAATAACATAGGTAACTAGGTAGGTATTAGACATCAATAAGGCTAGTGGCCCCGACGCACACTGTGTAATAACTCATACCTAGCGTCACTGTATTCAAAATTTGAACATGCAATATTTAACGATAAAATATTTTAAATGATAGCTAGATATGGCAGCTGTATGATTTGATAATAGTTTGCTGGAAGGTGTCGATATTTTTAATACTTTAACGTCGATAAATTGACACTTGTGATGTTGATTTTGTAATCGATGTTTATACGCCTTTTTAACCGACTTCCAAAAGGAGGTTATGAATTCGGATGTTTTTATTTTTTTTTTATGTATGTTCGGGCATAACTCGTCATATATTGAGATACGCCATAACTTCCTTTATAACTTTAGTAAATATCCGTGAGGCTATGGATAAACCGAAAGGCTTACCTACATTAAAGCTAAATATGTGAGCTTTGGTCGATTTATTGGGTAGAAAATTAAATTTTAACCGTATTTGCGGTCAGAAAGCCTAACGGCTAAGAGGAAGTAATTTTACATCTTTTAGGTCGACGGTGGCAAAATTTCCATCGCGTGGTATCAATTTGCATGATGTTCGATAACCCTTCATTTTAAAATGGTAAATTAATTAATTTAAGGGTTTCAAATTCAATAAACGCGTTAATCACCGTTAGACTTCAGCGTGAGTTAGGCCGTAAATAACTTTAGTTCATCATTTCTGATTTTTCAGTAGGTATGCATTTCATAACTTATTTTTAGAGCCATTTTTAGGTGTTATTGATTGACTCACAGGAGTGTCAATAATCACGTATGCACCCCCCTCCCAGTTTTCATGATAGGAAGGACGGGTGCTAGGCTGTTGACTTCAATGGCCTTGGCGGCTTTTGTTTTCTCTGATAGGGACTATTACGGTTGAAAACTCTGATTACACGCTGTGGTAATGTCTCGATTACGAACCATGTCCGAGACCGCCGCAAACACAGAGATTTTTGAATTCACTTTAGCAAGAGCCTACAACTGTATGATACGGGATAACCTTCAGTAGCATGTCTTTACTACCTATAGATATACTTTTCTTTAGGAAAGGAAGCCACAATTCTAATAAATTGTCGTGATAGCTGGTAATCAGGCGAGTCCAACGTGGACACGACGCGGGCTGACAGTATATAAGAATCTAGCAGACAGTATATAAGTACCTACCTACCTACCTGAGGTTCTGTGCTACTATTGCTTTCCTCATGAGGACAAAGTTCCACGTTGTGTGAAATATCAGGTGGTACGGGCATTGCGGTTCCCGGGTAATGGTTTCATTGGCATTGACCAAGGACACGTTAGGATCTTCGTTATAGAAAATTACAGTTTGTAATTAAGGTAGTCAAAATAACCATTTGGACCCCCAAATGGAAAAGGACAAAAATATAAGTGTAAATATCTGCAAGATAACGTTAAATCTGTTTTAGATTGTACGTATTTTGTGTGTGTTTGTTATCGAAGACTCGCAGTCCACCCCAACGCAAAATAAAAGTAGGTATCACTTCTATGCCTTCGTTTTGAAAAAATGACAAATTTATTTTAAATACTTGCACGCTAACGTTACATCGTTTTAGATTGTACGTAATTTGTGCGCGTTTGTCATCGCTGAAGACTTGCAGTCAACCTCGATGCAATAGCTACCGCGCACGAAAAAGGAATGAGCTAAAAGTCAGTGTCAACACGAGGCAGACATATAGCCAGTTCGTCACTACCGTTTTAAAATTAAAAAATCTTTAAAATACGTGCGAAGTTACCAAGTAAGTAAGAGTAGTACTACGTTGTTATAATCATATCTGAAAAATGAAGCAACGAAATATAATTCTAAGAAGTAATACTTCAACATTTTAAAATAATATAAGTCATTATTCTTGCAGTGTTTCCGAACTGAAAGTTAGAAACAGATGTTTTTTTTTTGGGCGGTGGGCAATCATCCAATGACTTCTCCCGCTCTGGGTGGATACGATACCCCTTGGTAAGACTGGTTGTCAGACTCTCGGGCTTCTGACGACCCTTAACGACTGTCAAAGATCCACGATTGACAGCCGGGAGCAACAGCTTAACGTGCTTTCCGAGGCACGGAGGAGTCTCGGTATGTAAAGATGGTCACCCATCCATGGACCTACCCCGGCAAGCGTAGCTTAATCTGATGGATGGACCCGTGCGGCTGTTATTACTTTAGAGTGTAGTTTAGATTGTGAATTATGAATGTATGATATCACAGGAATAACTGTTACCTAGTATCTACGAATACTTGTGATTTGTAACTGTTACAACAAAAACACCTAACTCCTACTTTAATTTGGCGGGATACTAACTGTAAGCTGTACCGAAAATACATAGTTGGAAAAAAGCTAGGCAGATTGATTGACTAAGACTACACTCTTCAGTCTCAGTAGGTACTCAATAACAACAATTCGTGTTATCTGTTATTTCTTCTTCGTATGTATTAATCTGTCTCGCTCACACCCGCTTCATTGAATCTTGCTAAAACGAGAAGCACCTACCTAGTATTACTATCCGAAAATTCAAATTGTAGTCTTACAAGAAGATATCACCCTTGAAAAGTAACAACTATTTCTAGTCGTATTATCTGTAGATAGCACTTCACTTTTCCAGTAGTCCTAACTTTCAGTTCGAAAACACTGCAACAATAACGCTTACATAACTACATTATTTTACAATGTTGAAGTATTATTTCCTTTATTAGGTACTAGCGACCCGCCCCAGCTTCGCTCGGGTAGAAATTATACATATAAACCTTCCTCTTCAATCACTCTATCTATTAAAAGAAACCGCATCAAAATCCGTTGCGTAGTTTTAAAGATTTAAGCATACATAGGGATATAGGGACAGAGAAAGCGACTTTGTTTTATACTATGTAGTGATGTAATATTAAAAGGTCAAATATCTATTACATGCATAAAATTATCAACATATAAGATATAGGGTAAAATCAGTACTGTACGTGATTTATTTACTGACAGACCCGTGCTTAGAAAAATAAAAGGCTGTTATTTAATAACAGATAATGACATCAGTTATTATTGCGTAACAGTAACAGGAATAACTTAGATCTTGTTTGAACTGTTATAGTATCACGCCAAATTATAGTCTTTTTTTTTATTAACCGACGAAAAAAAGGAGGAGGTTCTCAATTCGACCGTAGGTATATGTTTTTTTTTTTTGTGTATGTTAAGCCCTCACTCCGTCATTTATGAGCCGATCTTAATGATTATTTTTTTATTAGATAGAGTATACCTCAAGGGTGGTCCCATGTCAAGGAAATCTGGATCTGATAATGCAATCCTGATAAAATTGAGAGAAAACCTCGAAAATTGTTGGCACGTTTAGCGTTTCTGTACGTATGTTCGGCCTTCACTCCGTTGTTTATGAACCGATTTCGATGATTCTTTTTTTCATAGATAGGGTATACCTTAAAGGTGGTCCCATGTCAAGGACATTAGGATCTGATCATGGAATCCTGATAAAATTGAGAGAAAACCTCGAAAATTGTGGGCACGTTTAGCGTTTCTGTACGTATGTTCGGCCCTCACTCCGTTGTTTATGAACCGATTTTGATGATTCTTTTTTTCTTACATAGGGTATACCTCAAGGGTGGTACCATGTCAAGGACATCCGGATCTGATCATGGGATCCTGAAAAAATTGAGAGAGAACCTCAAAAATTGGGCACGAATATTGTTTCTGTTTACTTTTCATAACTTAATCAGGTATTTGCATTTAGGAACCATCACATCATGAAACTGAGCTGATGATGGAAACCATACCTTTCCTTAACAATAGAAGTTAGTTATAAAAAAAAACTTTTTTACAAAAAAATAGAACCGACTTCCAAAAAAAGTGCAAAATAACTTTAATTTCGGAAGTCGGTGTTCCTGTTTTGTGTCTTCGTTTTTTGACACCGACTTCCGAAATTAAAGTTATTTTGCACTTTTTTTGGAAGTCGGTTCTATTTTTTTGTAAAAAAGTTTTTAATTTTTCACTTTTTAGTTGTGGTTCCCCATTAAACTGTTTTAACAATTCATAGACATACGATAGCAGCAATCGCGGTTGATTTGCTGTCAATTTTTGAAGAGTTCCGTTGTCTGTCTCCGAAACCCATCATCAGATCTTTTTTAAATTTAAATGGGACCATTTCGGAATAAACCCCTTTCGAACAAAAAAAGAATTTTGCAAATCCGTCAATATATCACGGAGTTATGCCCGAACATACATAATACAAACATCCGAATTGATAACCTCCTCCTTTTTCGAAGTCGGTTAAAAACTGGTTTTAGTGACAGATTCCACTTAATATACTTTGAAGAAAAGACGTCTTTGGAACATTGGAGGTAACCTCAACTGGTCAATATCCTGGGAACCTTATGAAAGGATGGTTACATCATCAGCTCAGTGCCAAGAGGAATGATGAAGGATTAGAAATTAGCTTCAGAGTATTTAAAGATGATGCGAGTCACAAAAAATCATAAAATAAAAAACTTTTTAACAAAAAATTCAACCGACGAAAAAGAACTAAAAAGCAAAAAATAAATTAAGCTCAATACTCAAGACTTAAAATCTTGAGCATTGAGCTTATTTACCTACATAAAATATCAAATTTTATATAAACTAATTTTGAGTCGGCGCCAAATAATAAAACAATTAATTACCTACATCTAGCCTTCTTAATTTCTACGTAAATATAAAATTTAGATATTTAATAATCAGATTGTTGTTTGGCGCCGACTCGCGGCGGGCAAGACTCGGTAATTGCTTTCCTCCCGAAAGCAATTACCGAGTCTTGCCCGCCCTAGGGAGGGAAGCAGCGTTTTCCACCCGCTACTTGGATCAAAAAAACACTTTCAGAGTATGAGAAATGAAATAGTAGATCGTTATACAAGGGTGGAAAGGAACCAATTCCCATACGAGGTATTTAGACGCCCGAACGCAGCGAGGGCGGCTCGAGTCCGAGTAGGAATTGGCGACTTCTACTTTTCATTTCGAATTTAAAGGAAAGTAAAAAATAATAATAAATATGTCTTTAGTTTGAAATCTCTTTCGTAAAAAAGTAAAAAAAAAAAATGCCACTGACCTTCATTATCTCCAGAACCAGTGGATTCCCAGATATGGTCTAGTGGAAAAGAAATATCAATAATGGGTCGAATATGTGGCTTTCGGCTTCGGTAACAGTTTTTTTACACCCAATATATACCTAAATACATACATACTCTCGAAAAACGTTATCGTCCTTCTGGGGCAGTCGGGTAAAAATATATGATAAGGTGGGGTAGGTTGTAAAGGGTAGGTAGTAAATATTTACTTATTTACAACGCTAACCCTATAAGAACTTGGAAGTGGTCAGCTAACACTTTTTTTTAAATACCTGGTTGTCCACTTCATTTCTTTGATATATTTCTTAATGCAAAGGTAGCAAATATTTCATTATAGGTAGGTAGTAAATAGTAGCAAATAGCTATTAAACAATGCACATGGTCTCATGTAGGTACATATCTCGTTTGGCCCAGCCAACATTTTATAACAGGATAAAACTTTACTATGGTTTTCCAGAAACAAGTTGTTCATAAGCCACTAAGCGCCTGCAAAAACACAAGCAATTAATTATTCTGAGAAGAAAAAACCGTAAATATTTTATGTAGGTACCTACAGGCGTTTTAGTGTCTTTTAATAACTTTTTGTAAGAGCTTATTAAAAATGTATTAAAAATATATGTTAAGGTAGTAAATACTCTAACAGCGCGGTTAATACAACGCTAAAACTATGTGAACTTGGAAGTGGTCAGCCAACCTGACGTCAGAATGGCTGACCACTTTATTTCTTTGAAATATTTCTTAAAAAGGTAGCAAATATTTCACTCTAAGTAGTAAATAGTAGCAAATAAAATAGTGCACATGGTCTCATGTAAATATCTCGTTTGGTCCAGCCATCCTGACGGTCACCATCTAGCGAGGTGTAGAGGACAGGGTCGAACGACGAAGAAAAGTTGCTTGTGCAAGTCGGAAACCCGTAGTTACGACACGGTACCGTTTCTGTACGCTAGTATTATATTATCTGTGGTCCAGGTGTACGTCGAGCTGGACAGCGGCGGCCGCATGTGCTGCGCGGGCGGCGGCGCACGACTGTGTGTGGCCGCGCGGCTGGCGCCCACCGCGCTCTGCGCCGGCGCACTGCTGAGCGTGGCGGCCGGGCCCCTGCGGCTGAGCGTGGCGGCCGGGCCCCTGCGGCTGAGCGTGGCGGCCGGGCCCCTGCGCCTGCGCGCCGCCGCCGACCTGCCGCCGCACACCGAGCTGCTGCTGTGGTTCGCAGACGACGCGCTGGCCGCGCTGGACATGCCCTTCCTCACGCCGCGCCACCTTCGCAGCGCGGCGCGCGAGCCCTACGCGTGCCACGTGTGCGCGGAGCCCTTCGCCGACCCCAACCCGCTCAAGGTGCACCTGTTCCTGTCGTGCGAGCCCTTCCGGCCCGAGCGCTTCTGGCGCGAGGTGGCGGCGCGCCTGCGAGCGGCCTCGCCGGGCCCCGCGCCGGGCCCCGCCCCGCCCCTGGCGCCCGCGCAGCTGGAGGCGCTGGCCACGGAATGGGGCCGCGCGCGTGGCGGCCACGTGTGCGTGTACTGCGGCAAGCTGTACTCGCGGCGCTACGGGCTGAAGATCCACCTGCGCACGCACACGGGCTACCGGCCGCTGCGCTGCCGACACTGTCTGCGCGCGTTCGGAGACCCCAGCAACCTCAACAAGCACGAGCGGCTGCACGCGGCCCGGGCGGGCGCCGGGGGCCCCGCGCCGGGCCCCGGGGGCCCCGCGCGCTACGGGTGCCCGCTGTGCGGCCGCGCACTAGCTCGGCGCCGCGACCTGGAGCGCCACGTGCGCACGCACACACACACACAGACGGCAGAGCAATGAAACACGAGCGTAGTGTTATGTCATTTATTGAACTAATGCTACTACTGGCCGGCCACCTTGGCGGCGATGCGCTTGTCGCGCTCCTCGGCAATGGTAAGGCGCACGCCTTTGCCGCGCGGCAGTGAGATATACGCCTTCGTGCCCTTGCCGATGATGAACACGTTGTTTAATCTGTAACAGAATTCATGATTCTTGATTAATTTTATCCAATATTCTTGAATTGATCTGAAGATCAGCTTAGCATATGATTTTGTATATTATTATGCCATAGGATTATGGCAAAAAAACTCGTTTATCTTAGATTAATCGCGGACATTGACGATTATTTATAGCGCTGATTGAAAGATTAGCTGATTCGTACGCCAAATTAGCCAACCTACTATTTAAGTTTCCAATCATTCATTCCTTTGCATTTTCACAAAGATTAAGAAGAAGAATTAGACAATAAATAAAGAGTGAAGTGGCTGTGATTAGCAGATGTATACCTAGTAGCAAAAGTATGGCCCGTCGTGTCCTTGATGTGCACGATGTCGAAGGATCCTGGATGCCTCTCGCGGGACACGATAGTGCCCACTCGCCCCAAATTCCTGCCTCCCGTGATCATGCACAGGTTACCTGCAAACGAGAACAGTTTATTCATAAACAAAACACTACCTATTGAAACTACTTACACATTAGACATGACGTCATGGCTGATTTCAATGTTCGACAACTATTTTGTAAAAAATAGAATATTGTCATGACACTGTTAGATTTAAAATAGTGGTGGATTTAAGTGGGAGAGAAAAACCTGGAAAACTTGGAGCGATTGTAAGTAGCATTAACAAAATGTAATATTGGTTCCTTGGTAATAAACTGTCTTGTTGAATATCCGAGTTTTAATTATCATAGCAAGTTAAAATACGAAACTTTATTTGGAAACGTTTTTTTGCTGGTTTTTTTTGAGAAATATTTAAAGCTAGGTACACTAATGGCTTATGTAGTATCCCAGTGGCAGGCTACTTGCATAACATACAATGGCCTTTAATTTTGACAATTCAACAATATTCATTGGTGTGATTTATTCATAACAAGCAAACAAACTTTTGATTGCATATACATTTGATCCGAAGGACTTTTAATATGGGTACATATAATGTATAATATACATTTGAGGGGCGGGGGAAGGGGAGGGAGGGGGGTAGACCCCCCTCCAATGGGGAAAAAGTTTAGGAAATGCATAATTATTTTTGTATGAATTTTTAAGTCTCTGTTTGAGGTTATGTTTTGTAAATTTTTTGGGTAAACATTTCACAAAAAATTGCTCAAAACACAAAAGTTGCTTCTGCAACGTTTCCGGCGCTGCGGGAAGTGCAACCCCTTCGCCCTTGCCTAACAAAGGATAGGCGCCCACGCTCACCTCCACAGCTTCGGCTCGCACGGGTGCCTATGCTTTGTTACAGCGGGCGGGGGTTGCTCTCCCTCCGCGCCTGCGGTTTTTATATACACTCTAGGGGTAGGAGCCAAAAGACTACGTACAGTATGTGTTCCCCGATTTTTTAAAACTGGGAAAAATTCGACCATTTTAAATTTTAACCATGAACTCATGAAGTGACCTACACAGACCACAGACTTTTTCACACAAAAGCTCACAAAATTGCTGCAAAATAATTGCGTTTCGTTTCACCTTTAGCAGATACCACCAGAATAAAAAAATAATAACTTTAAATTGTCAATAAATCGAAATTTTCGTAGTTCACCCAAAAAACACAAAATCACAGAGAAATTATGAAACCCAAATAAAATAACTAAATCTAAATGCAAATTTTGAAAAAAAAAATTGAGCGTCAACTTATTATTTGTAAAATCAAAACGCATTATTAAAACTCCCTAAAATAGCAATACCAGCTGTCAAAAGTAATAAAATAGTTCAAATATTGAGGTTATTTTAGCAAAGTTTGCAATTTTTTATTTCTGAAAGTATTCATTTCTTAAACTTTAAACTTCGTGACTTAGCACAAAAAAAAAAATTGAAGTCTACTCCACATCCTACTTAAAAAAAGACGTGCCATTACATCTTTTCACAGCTCCAAGGGACTGCAGAACTGAGTATTAGATTTAAAAATCAACTTGATAATTATCTCCATGGATACCTGAGAAAAAGGGTCAGACGGACAGAAGGAAAACAGTGATCCTATAAGGGTTCCTTTTTTTCCTTTTGACGTACAGAACCTTAAAAAAACTTTTACTATGGGTGTGGTGTCTTGTGTATGTGAGATTAAATGTTTGTGAACGCACCCACAATCTGCCTAGCCTTTTCCCAACTATCTTGGGGTCGGCTCCCAGTCTAACCGGATGCAGCTGAATACTATTGTTTTACATGGATGAGATGAAAGGTAAAGGTATGATAAAATAAAAAGTTCCAAATATTAGCTTTTTTTCTACTCCAAGTTGTTACTGCAAGAGTGAGGCCCCATCGGTTGCTCTGCTTGCCACACCCTAAGGTCACCCCTGATTATGACTGACTAGTGTGAGAACATACCTGATTCAAATTTAATAAAATCCATGATCTTTGACGATGCAATGTCCAGCTGTACTGAGTCATTGACCTTGATGAGTGGGTCAGGGTAGCGGATGGTGCGGCCATCGTGTGTCACCAGGAACGGCACGTTCTTGGGCCCCGTGGACACACGCTTCACCTTGCACAGTTTATACTGCAAGCAAAACACACACTGTATGAGCGAATCAAAGTTGATTAAAAAATGATGTCTCTGAAGTGCGCTCTTCCTTGTGCAGTACCCCCGGGATGGCGATTCATTCCGAAAAGAAATAGTTAATCTTTAACTAAAAAAGATTTTTTTTTATAGCTTTAACACTAGAAAGACGGGTGGAGACCATTTTCAAGTTTAGTCTATACTAATATTATATAGGGGAAAGATATTTTTAACCGACTTCAAAAAAGAGGTGGTTCTCAATTCGTCTGTATATGTTTTTTTTTTTTTGTATGTATGTTATGCGATTTCTCCGTCAGTTGTGAAGCAATTTTCAAAATTCTTTTTGTTTGTTTAAATTAAATTTTGCATAAATTAAATTAAATGCTCTAGAATATTTTTCAGTCTCTCCAGTGTTCAAGTTGATAACAGAAAGAGAAATCCGATGTGCCAATGTAATTTCAAAAAGGTTATGATAGAAAACAGCGTTTTCAAGAGAGGGACATACATAGTATTCATCATCATCAGCCTTTTAATGTCCCCACTGCTGGTTGTATATGTATTTATTACTAAACCAATTAAATCTTACTAATAATATAAATGTGAAAGTTTGTGAGGATGTTTACTTTCATGCATAAACTACTGAACGGATTTTGATGAAATATGTTTACAAATATATTTATATAACTTATACATCAGAATAACATATGAGCTATAATTATAATGGGGGGAAGTACTAATTCCATGCGGGCGAAGCCACTGGCAGCAGCTAGTAAAACATATTTGTTTTCATTCCCTGTAAACAAAAAATCGAGATGATTTCTCTAAAATCAATATTTTTTCGATTTGCTTTTCGAGTTAGTATTCATTGTCAATGTGTCAGAGATAAATGATGCAATATAATAAAAACAAAGCACAGATTAAATGCACATCTTTCAAAAATTGGAACCTAAATTCAATCTCAGATTGCCATCTCTATCTATACCCCACCCCTTACCCCTGCTGTCACATGAATTTTTTTTTTGGTATCTGGCAGATCCTTTCTCCTTTTCTATCTCACCTGATGGTAAGCGATGATGTGGTCGAAGATGGAGCACGCTTGCCTAGAAGTAACCTATTCACTCTTGACTTAAAGACTCCCAGGTTGTATCTTACAGGAAACACAGACTCCGGTAGAGAATTCCACTCTCTAGCTGTACGTGCAATGAATGTTTTCTCAAAACGCTTTGTGCGTATGGATGGGATGTCCACCATGAACCGGTGGCACTTCGCCGTACGTCTTGTGGTCCTTAGATGAAACGGGCCTGGCGGAATCAAATCATGCAATTCCGTCGCACACTGCCCAAAATGTAATCGATAGAAAACCGACAGGCCAGCAACTCGGCGTCTATGTTCAAGACTTTGGAGTTTTGACTCAACGAGTCTATCATTGCCGATGATCCTCTTGGCTCGTTTCTCAATTGACTCAAGGGCATCAAGCTGGTATCTTGCAGATCCGTCCCAAAGATGAGAGCAGTACTCCATACACGATCGGACTTGCGCTTGATAGAGTTGGAGCAGCTGTTCCGGCGTGAAGTATTGTAACGTATTTCCTTTGTAAACGTCACATGTACAATATTTATTTCGTTTTATTACCATTTTTTGGACATATTTGTTGGAGTTGAAGTCAAAATTCGCTTCTGGCAACATCAAAATTCCTAAATTGCGTCTTAGTACGTTATTTTAGTTGCAACACTGTGATTTTTTATCGGTGGTGACAGGAAACGTCAAAGTTTGACAGGTCACTTTTTCGACTGGCAGGGTTCGAGGTCATATCGCTTCTTTGCAATATTTTTTACAGCGATGTAAATCCTCGTTTGTTGGTGCCCAGTTCGCGTAATCCTGGCGGCTGGAGCCCTAATTTAACCTGGACATTACGTTCCAGAAATGATTTCGGTGGAATCATAAATATAAAATGATTATTTAGACCATGTGTCTAACAAGATTTTTTTCCTTTGTTAAAAAGCGGTAAGTTATTTGATTGTCTTCGCATAGAGCATCAGTAGTGTTCTAAATTTGAAGTTCGCATTCCCTAACGTGAGATTCTTTTTTTTCAGCTGTAAAACCAGCGCTTTTTATTTTACTTGATAGTTTAAAATTTAAATTTGAAGTTTGGATGCGGCCGCTAACTTGGAAAGTGGACAATTCCAGACGGATGTTTCTTAAAGGAAGATTTGGTTTATTTTTTCCTTATTATAATTTAGCATACAATAACAGGGTATGTAATTAAAACCTTTTTCTATTCACCTCACAACACATGCTACGGTGCATTATTGAACAAAATTATTGAACAAAATTATTAACCTAACCAATAGACCAAACTTATAAATAAGTAACCAAAATAATTGTTGAATATACAGGAGAAATAACCTAAAATGTTGTAGTTTGAATTCTCTCTGTTGTCACCTTCCCTAAGATTAAAAGCCATTTTTGCCGCTGACTTCTATCCAGGTAATTACTGTGTTACTTTATTTATTGACGCCTGGCGCCCGAGGTTTTTTTTTATATTCTTATTTTGGCGTTCAATAACCTAATTTTGTTTAACACAGATGAAATTTAAATTTTGTTACACACATTAGTGGTAAATCATGCCCACATGGCAGTATCGTCTCACCTTTGCGAGGACCCCCAACTTTTTGGCAGCCACTTGAGCCTTAGCCTCTATGAAGGGGCCAAAATTGAGGGTAGATGTTAAAGTAACACCAAGAAGATCAAGTCGGTCGGTTATCGGCACGGTTACACCTCGGAAACATGGAGCCGGGTGAAATTGGCTCCTTTTAGCAGAAAAAAGACACGCCTGGGTCTTAGCAGCATTGAACTTAACCAGATTGGCATCGCCCCAATCTGAGACAGCCTGTAAGGACAAGTTCAAGCGCCCAACCATAGCCTCTCGGAGAGACCGGACCTGAGACCCACTAACTCGTGCGTCTGGCACGTATCTCTCGGCAACAGTGCTGTCGTCTGCATACCCAAAGGTACCGGGTTTTAGCAGATCGTTAATATGCAGCAAAAACAATGTTGCCGAGAGCACCGACCCCTGAGGAACACCGGCATTAATAGCCAGCAGTCCGGACGAGCAGCCATCTATGACTACTCGGATAGACCGATCCCTAAGGAAATCTGCTATCCAATCACACAATCCAGCGGGCAGACCGAAGGCAGGAAGCTTGCCAATTAAGCTGTCGTGCCAGACCCGGTCGAAGGCCTTCGAGATATCAAGGGAGACCGCAACGGCTTCCCCTTGTTTGTCGATGGCCTCACTCCAGATGTGAATGGCATACGCTAGAAGATCTCCCGTTGACCGATTTCGGCGGAAGCCGTATTGTCGGTCACTTAGGATATCGTTAGCTTCTAGGTATGCTAGGAGCTTACCATTCAGTATACGTTCCATACTCTTACAGAGAACGGAAGTTACCGAGATGGGCCTATAATTTGCTGGGTCAGCTCGACTACCCTTCTTGGGTACGGGTTGCACGTTAGCTTCCCAAAGATGAAAGAGTACTCCATACATGATCGAACTTGTGCGTGATAAAGTTTGAGCAGCTGTTCCAGCGTGAAGTACCGTCTCACCTTTGCTAGGATCCCCAACTTTTTGGCAGTCACTTGATACTGTACAGTGACTCACTAAGTGTTCCAAATCACCATTACATTTGATTTACTGGTAATGACTACATTCACAACATCAGTATTGGGAGTTTAAATCAGTTCACAATTTCTAGGTAAGACAAAATAATTATATTCTGTGGGGCTTTAAAATCTCTCAGGATATTTTACCATCTTACAGAGTTTGTATTTTTTGGTGTCATATGCACTTTCAAACAAAATCACATTTGACAGCATGATTGGTGCTGTAGAGTAGAGTGATTGGATACCTCGCAGTGGGTCACCAGTTCAATGCCTGCACAGAATTAATATTTGTTTGGCCTATGGATAGTTGTTTTGGGCCGAGGTGTTTGAATATATGAGTTTAAATGTTATAACACACCCATGACACAGAAGAATGCTTTTCTGCTGTGAAAAAATCTATATAACCTACTCATCATTACAGCAAAACTTGGCACACAAGCCAGTAGTGGCCACAGCCAGTATAAAAAAAATGCATAAACTGCATTGTGATGGTTGAGTAGCCTTATCATGTTCCTATGTTTTATAAATCTAACCTTAGTTAACGACATGACATGTGAGGCACTAAGTTTACATTTCTAATACAATTAAGGACCAGCTAACCTTGGCTTCTTCAGGGGTGATGCGGTGAACTGTGAAACGTCCTTTCACATCATAGATGAGGCGGAACAGCTCATTAGTTTTTTCAATTGAAACAACGTCTGCAACAAATACAATATTGTCAATATATATAGCAGTCTCACAACATTACAAGGATCATCCAGCTACCTGAAGGTGTCGCTTGGCTGAACTAGGCTCCTTTCTTACCTCTCTATTACTATGTAGTATATAGGGTGACTGGTAAGTATCGGTCACTAATTACCAGTCACGCCATATATGTATACAAGCATCTCAGATAAATGACAACACAAAATAACATGCAACACTATTTAGCTTAGCATGATGTCGAATTCCTCTGGTAACATCAGGAAGTGCTTCTTGTCATTGAATGAGAGACGTGCTCAAGTCACTTCAACAAAGACCTGTGAACTACTCACCCATGAAGCCAGCAGGGTAGGTGGGGTCAGTCCTGACTTTGCCATCTACCTTGATGAGGCGCTGCTTAACGATCTTCAGAACCTCGTTACCGGTGAGCGCGTACTTCAGCCGGTTGCGCAGGAAGATGACGAGCGGCAGGCACTCGCGCAACTTGTGCGGACCGGTCGACGGCCTCGGCGCGTACACGCCGCCCAACTTGTCCAACATCCATGCTTTGGGAGCAGCTAAGCGCTTCAAATGCTTTTTGGGTCCGCGTGCCTAGACACCAAATCAATTTAATTACCACACCTTGCAACGATTACCATGTAAACTTAACCTGTGCCAAGATTCGCTCGGAGTTTTTCACTAATAGACACGTAACGCTCAAATGACAAACATGTTTCATTTACATAATTGAATTTAAACTATTATATTATAAACAACAGATTAACGTAGCTTTATCAAAAGAAATTCACTTTCAAAAATCGGCTTTGACATACAAACAAAATATACTCAGTTAATGAAAAATATTAAATGACCAAGTATAATTAAACACCACGCTCCTGATATTCGGCATTAAATTTGCTAAAGTATATAGTATTGTCACGATTTATTCAGATTTTTAACAAATTTACACCTCAAACTCACCATGTTGAACACAAATTTTAACAAGAAAGAAACGTCAACGTCTGAAGCTGTCACAGACAATATTAGAAAAAAGCCACTCTTACCAAACATGAAACAGGGGCTATTGGCACAACAATCCTTAAGCCAGGCTATAAAGGTTGACGTTCAGTGGCTGTTTTAATTTGTTGTGTTTTGTGTGTTTTTGTTTGTTGTTTGTGTGGTATTTTGTGTTTGTATTTGTGTTGTTGTTTGTGTTTGTTTGTGTTTTTGTTTGTACGGGTAGGAGGTTTCATACCCTTCAATTAACTACCGGGTTGACTAAAAATGACCATAGACCAATAGTCTTACTATTTAACCGAAACTAAATCTGTATATTTATGATTTTGAGAATTAAATGAATTTATGTAAGAATGATGTTTTTGCAACGTTATAATGCCCCCTTTTCCACAAAAAAAAAACCCGCAAATTAATTCTTAATGATGTAAAATTGGTGTAGTTTTGTGTTTCAAGTATCTACGCAACTGAACATTAGGTGGAATTATTGAAACAGGCACGCTCTCGGTAAAATAAAGCTGAGAATTATGTCGTAGTATTGACTACATATGCGAAGCTTGCCGAGAAGACTGACCAAAGAGTATAATAATAATACGGGATGAGACTGACTCAAATCATTTGCTGGAAAATAAAGCAAAAACATTAGAATGTGTCAGTACAACTGCATTCTAATGGGCAAAAGTGACAGTATTCAGTAGAGCTATTCTGTAAAATCTCACCGTGATAACTTTGGTGAAGTGACCGTGAAGTGGGCTGTCATTCCATACAATCAAGGTGGAATGACAGTTCACTTCACGCTCACTCCACCTAAGTTTTCACGGTGAGCTGTGAACGGAATCGACCGGCTGTATCTAAAACTAAATACTTAATACTGGCTAAATGCACAGACCGTGCTAAGATAAAATAAAAAATAAAAAAAGTTAGTTGTACCCTTTTTTTTATTAAAAAGCGTTTTATTCGCTGTACGTCCCGTCAAGGCCATGCACGATGCAAAAGTACAGTGAATAGGCTTGACGTATGTCGATAATTATTATTAACTAGCTTCCGCCCGCGGCTTTGCCCGCGTGAAAAGTATGATTATTAATTTGAGTGGTATTTCCAGAATCGCATTTAAAAAAAAACAGTTATTCAAATTAGAACTTTTTGAACGTCATTTTACATAAAGACAGACCTTCCACGACTGTTTAGCTTTTGCCCGTGACTCCATCTGCGTAGACATCCGGATTGAGTTCAGAGAAAAATCAAACATTTGTGAAAGATTAAAAGTTAGTACGGGATACGATCATGCATGATAAATTAGAATTTCCTACATTAACCGGGCTTACCAACTGCCCGGGGGTGGAGGATAAATTCGAAAGAGTTACCTCGCCCCCGGGCGCGTAGGGCAGGGAGGAACAGGGGTGGGTTTTAGTCAGTAAGAGTCTGACACGCCCTTCCGCTCCACCCCAGAGCGGAAAGAGTCATTAGATGATTTCCCACCCCCAAAAAAAAAAAAAAAAACAGGGCTTACCAAAGTTGGACGGCGATTTTTTGCGCTACGCCGAACATTTCTTTTAAATATGGGCTACCTACCTTTTTTTTGCGTTTGTATCTACGTTTGAAGTCGAAGTTTTGTTGTTTATGTTAAATTAACTTTTTCATGATTTTGGCACCCTGGTAGTTTACCTGCGGCTTCATCCGCGTGCAGGTCTAAAATTTCTCTTCTGCATGATTCTGTTTTCTTGGTAGTTTAAGAATCTATACCGCTCAGAATTCCAGCCCCGGACATACTTATTCAATATTCTTTTTCTTTTCTCCTCTTTTTTTTCGTTTTTTTTTTTTGAATACTTTTTGTGATTCTGATCTCCTGGTAGTGCGTGAATCTATACCGCTCGGAAATTTTACTCCTTCACGATTCTGTTCTCCTGGTAATTTATGAATCTTTCTCTCTGCCCCGGAATACTTTTTGTGTTTCTGGTCTCCTGGTAGTTTGTTAGTCTTTATCGCTCATGATTTTAGTCCTCGAAATGTTTCTCCTCATATGCTATGCGTGCTGGGTAATTTATAAATCTCTACCTCTCCTAATACTAGCTTCGGAGGTACTCCCTTTCTTCTCCTAAAATTGTTTGTCCGAAAATCATTATCCATATCACGTCTGCTATAAACTTCAGTAACCATAATGTTCAAAAATTCGAAATTTTGTTTTACATAATTATTTTTACTTCTAAAACTATTCTGTCATAATATCGAGTACTATAATAATTCTATCTCCTAATTTTGAAAGAAATAAAGTCATGTTTCCTAAGTTTTGTATCATATACCTAATGTGTATTATTTCGAATTTTCATTTATAATAAAAATTGTTAGTCCTAAAACATTTGCTAAAAATTAGGTTTTAGTGACAGAAACAAATCGCTGTAAATCCGACTCCACGCAGTCTTGTCTGCCCTACCCCTAGAGTGTAATTTAAAATCGCGTAGGCGCGGAGGGGCGAGGCGGCCTGCGAGTTGAGGAGCAGGTGGTTGTAACGCCAGCAGCCGCAGCTGAGGCTGGCCGGTGGAACCGGCCAGAAAGACGAAGCTGCGGTGGTGAGCGTTAAACCATCTGCGACGATAAGCTCAAGTGGGACCGCCGGAGCTTCGCAGCGCCGGAGCCATGACAGAAACCATGCCTGCTGCATGTTGCATGCTAGCTTGCATGATGCATGCTTGCTTGCATGATACATGTTAAACACTTGTTTGCATGCTGCATGTGGATTGGTTGCTTGCATGCTTCATGCTTGCTTGTGTGCTCACTTACTTGCTGCTTGCATGCTTCATTTTGCATGCTCACTTGCATGCTGCATGCTTGCCTGCAAGTTTTATGTTGAATGCTTGCTTGCATACTGTATGTTGCTTAGTTGCTTGCATTCTGCGTGCTAGCTTTCATGCTCACTTGCTTGCTGCTTGCATGCTGCTTGCATGCTCACTTGCATGCTGCATACTTGCCTGCAAGCTACGTGTTGCATGCTTGCTTGCATGCTGCATGTTTTCTGGTTGCTTGCATGCTGCGTGCTTGCTTGCATGCTCACATAATTTGTAGATCAATTCTAAGCTAATTTCATGATAGAATAGCTCTATAACTCGTATTGCATATAACTCGTGTCTAAGTAACGCCTGAGAGAAGTTCATAGGAAAAGCTTTGTTAAACAAAGTTTAAAGAATATTTTTAGGATAAATAAACATGTTATTTGAATTTAGGACTTTTAGCTTTTATTGAAAACGGTTTTAAGTCTTTTGTATATTATTGATTGTAATGCTTATGACAAACGGATTTAGGGCATATTGTATTTAGGGATTTAAATTTTATGGCATGTGATATTATGTGACATTAAGTTCGGGCAAGTTATCATTCGGACAAATGATGACTAAGACAAAAAAAAATTATGGCACTTTAGATTATGGATAAAAAACTTAGGTAACACAATAGAGAACCAGCCTCAGAATATATTTTGTGATTCTGATCTCCTGTTAGGTTGTGAATCTATATCGTTTAGGATTTAAGCCCCAAAAATATTGATTCATGACTATGGTCTCCTGGTAGTTTTGGAATCTAAACCTCTCATGATTCCAGCTCCGGAACTACTTTTTCGTGAATCCTGATCTTCTGGTAGTTTGCGAGTCTTTATCGCTCATAATTTTAGTTCTTGAAATACCTCTCATAATACCTGTCTCGGAATATATTTTGTGATTCTGATCTCCTGGTAGCTTATGAATCTATACTGCTCAGGATTCAAGCCCCGGAAACACTTCTTCTTGATTCTGGTCTCCTGGTGGTTGGCGAAGCTATACCGCTTAGGATGGTAGCCCCGATAATACCTCTTCATGATTCTGGTCCCCTGGTACTTTGCGAATCTATACCGCTCATGATTCCAGCCCTGGAAATACTTCTCATTTTTCTGGTCTCCTGGTACTTTGTGAGCGTATACCGCTTATTCAGCCTGGCTTTGGATTTCTACTTCCACCTCAACCTTCGCTAAGTCTTGTCATTTACCGGGATAAAAAGTAGCCTATGTGTTAATCCAGGCTATGACCTACCTGTGTGCAAAATTTCATTCAAATCCGTTCAGCCGTTTTTGCATTATGTTCAGCCAAACATACAAACAAACAAACAAACAAACTTTCGCATTTTTAAATTAGTAGGAAGTAGGATTGTTTGCTGTATTTGCACGACGAATTTCTGAAGTCAGTGTCAAATAACGAAAAAATTAAATACAAACATGGACTTCCGAAATTAAAGTTATAGTGTATTTTCTATTTTGGAAGACGGTAGTTTTTTTTTTGTAAAAATATTTTTTATTTTTAACTTTTTACATTTTATACCCCAGACACTCAAACCCCCAATAACATGGAACGTGGAATTTAAACATACTCGTCGTTCTTTTTTTCTACATCCAGCGCCGCGGCCTTGAGCGGACGTACAGCTGGGATGGATCGTGAATAAAGCGCTGCTGTATAGTATGTGATCAAACGAACTTACAAGTGAAGTTCGATCATGATTATTATGAGTTGCTTCATTTGAAGATATGAATATAACAACGTAGTAACTTACCTACTCGGTAACTTCGCACGTATTTTTATAGATTTTTAAATTTTAAAACGGAAGTGACGTACTGGCTGTAGGTATAACTGCCTCGTGACGCCACACTGACGTTTAGCTCATTTTTTAGAGACAAGTTAACGATACGCTATGAAGCTTACTGTGTATCTGGGAATTACCCGTATACATAGAGTACACTTTGCTGGAAATCTTCTAGTGTCAGGGAGGGAGGGAGCTCATATCTTCAAATGAAGCAACTCTTATAATCATGATCAAACTTCACTTGTAAGTTCGTTTTATCATATATTATATTTCGTTTCTTAATTTTTCAGATATGATTATAACAACGTAAATGTTTAGAGAGTCAGAAAGTTTTAGAATTGCAATTAGAACAAACGATAAGATTACAAACATTTTCATTTTATTTATCAATAAGCCTTGTAGTAACTATTCCGTTTCCGTAATGCACAGATATTTTTTAGCTCATAACGTTGATTACAAGAAACTCAATATTATGGAACATTTTTGTAAATCAAAATTACGAATGTTCTGCTATTGGTAAGCAAGCAAATCTGACAAATTCACTCGACCATCAGCCATTGCCATTAGATTATATGGACTGGACATGTTTGACTATAGAAAAAACAGTTATACAAATATGTGGCTTAACGACGCCAAAATCATAAAAATACTGCTATCTCTTTTTAACTTTCATTTTGCATAAGTGAAAGAGGCTAGTAGTATTTTTGATAGTTACTATAATGGCAACCCTTCATTCCTATTGTCATTGAAATACCTATTTGCGGCCAGTTCGCCATTTTATCCTCTCGGTGTTTGATACCAAAGTTGGGTACATCAACTGTCAAATGCTCGTAAACAATGGATATATTTTGTGAATTTTGGAGTAATTTTGCTGTGTTATTGCGTTTGAACTCGGTTGTTTAGTGGAAGTCGTCAATAGCAAGATGCCCAATTGCAATATAATCGGCTTTGGCATCAAAGAAGCGGCAATCACCCGAACATACTTTGCACCAGTACGTATACTTAATTTTAGCTGAAATATCTTTAGATTTAGTTATTAAACAAAAGATTCTGTATTCGTTGAAGAGTTTATGTAAAAAGCATTCATAATTTCCCGTTTGCCTTTCTTTTTAACAGTTGTATTTCATGAAATCATTTTCTTGTTTTTGTAGGGATAGAGTAGTGCATGCATGACATTTTTGTTTATCGATAACGCTATATTGTTATGGTTCTTTATTGGTTTTACGTTTTACTTTCAAGGCTGCCTGCTAATAAACGAAAAAAGAAAATTTTGCTGGAAACAATCAGTGTTGTAAAAAAGATATCAACAAAAACGGTTCATATTCTGTTCCCTTCACTTTGAAGAGAATCATGTTTCAACCGGACACTGAATAAAGTAACACTGCGTGACGATGCTTTAGGTTCACGAACCATAATGGTAAGTAACATTGTTTGTTATAAAATGATTGCCTAGTGGGTGATAAATGATGGTGATGACTTGCCTAACGGGCACAAAGAGTGTGTTTGAGTGTAGTCCTAAGATTAATTTCCAAAATAAGACAAACTTGTTTATTTGGTTGCACTAAGTACATACTCCTTTTAAAGGAGTTTTTTAATGTCACCAGTAGTCTGCTTTTTGTGTCAATGGACTTTTAAATTATATTATGAGGACTTTTAAGTATATTAGCAGTGTTATTCTGTAAAAATCTCCCTGTGAAAACTTGGGTGAGGTGAACATTAAGTGAGCTTATGTACGTTTATTTAGCTCATTATCCACTCGAGAGCTACTGAACTATTGAGCGAGTGTGAGAAGTGCACTCGACCACCAAACGAAAACTCTTCTCAACCTACAAATTGCAAATTAAATGAGGCCATTTAAAATAATAACAATCCTAATAATAAAATTGAGAAACATCAAACATATTAATAATTTTATTGCTTGTTTACAGCCTGCAATTCCATCAAATATGTCTGGCATTTTAATAGAAAGTGATCAAAATCAAGACGAACTCTCAATATCTGGATATGGTGCTCTGAATATGGTATTTAATCACCAGCACGTCCGCTGCGCCAGGTTTAGCCGCTAACGTCTCCGCTGCACCAGATTTGGCTGTTAGCACCTCCACTGCACTAGGTTTAGCCGCTAGCACCTCTGCTGCGCCAGATTTATCGGTATGCGTGACTTTGATCTCAATGATAATATGTCATCGACTGAATTAAGACTGTGTGGGAGATATCACTCGCTTGTCTTCAATATCTATTAAAGCTTACTTTTATTTTATTTGATTTCTAGTACACATTTAAAATTATTAAGAAATTAAAGGACAAATGTCAAAAACAGTTCAAGAATTAATGAGAAAGTTAGAAAACAAACGAAAAATCTTTGATATATTTAAAAGGGAAAGAAATTTATTAAATTGAAAACCCCAAGCTTTACAAATACAAAAAGCTTTATACAAATATTGTGGGAAGAACTACTACTACTCTACTGAAAGAATATCACACAGAAATCACCTGAACAAAATTGTATTATTCAGAAATGAATGAGATTGATTTGTTTAATATAAAGACTTTATTATAATTATTGTTGACTTTTAATTAAAACCCAAAAATCATCTACATGTTAGAAAACATATGTATTGGAGATGTCCGTGCCGGGAGCCCACTGCGGATTCAGCGTCATTTGTTTTCTTTGAACTTGTTGCCTCCGTCTCGAAGGTCTACTTAACGCAAGGCTCTAGAATAACACTAACACTGTTACTTTTACATTTCATTTTAATTGACACAAAATATTCGATGTACCTACTTACTGCATTTCTTTTATAAAAGCATAAATTCCAAGACACTAAAAAAAACTGACTTCAAATAAAAAATAAAAATATTATTTAAAAAAACCTGGCTGAAAAACAAGTTGGTGGGAGTTATTTTAGTTCAATTATTGATTTCATGCAACCAACTACATCAGACTGCTTGAAAAGTGACGTGTTTGGAACTTTTCATTTGATTTTTTAAGTCGGGTTTTTGAAAATGTTTTTTATTTTTGTTTTATACACGTCAGTGAGTTAGATTTTTGGAATCGCCTCCTCGAACCCTTTATTTTAATACCCCACTTAGTATAGTTAGTTGACTTTCGTTTTTTTCTTTTTCACAATTTATGGCGTATGGTGGTCGCCATATTTTATTTTGATTACTGTCATGTCATTAGTAGCACTCGCAAGATTAAAATAAATCAATTTACGTAAGAATGATCAAAATCGGCCCACGCTTTCGGTCTCTAAAACACCTCAAAGGAACAAATATACATACATTTAATCATAAACACATACTTAAGCTGATAAACACATTACCCTCCCTTGCGTCGCGCTGTCGGGTAGAAAGGAAACTACGTATTGCGGGGTTCTGGAAAATCACGGCGCTTCTGACCTTCTGGTCGCGAGAAAACTACACCTTAGAAGCGTTCTAGCGCTGCGTGTCTATACCTACTGTTTTGTTAAGACGACTAATTATTGTTTCAGCGCGAACATTAGTTACTCTTGTAAAAATGTAGCATTTCCTTTGCTTTTATGATAACCTCTCTATTACCTATTAGAATATTTAAACATATTACCTCAATACCACTAGTAAAAATAGCCGTTGATATTGTACCGTAACAATATGAATACATTCTCACAATCTTTTATCGATGTTTTTAATAAAGAGATCGATATGGGCTACCCTATTATCCGCCATTGTATCCTCTCAGTGAAGTGTAGATATGGTACGTTTTTCTTGTAGGTATGCCCAGTCCATATGATTTATAAGTCAGTGCCATCAGCCCGTTATAACAACGGTCAAATGTACTGTGCGCGCCAAATACACTGATGTCTAAGCCACTCTGACAGCTTTTATTTGATTCATCTGCTGGTAGTTTGTGTAGTAGCAGGTTTGTGTAGCTGTTAGTACCAATGCAGATTGTTTGTCCTCTGAGGTCCTATGAATTTAGTTATAGAAGAAATATAAACTGAAATGACTGCCGCTGGCCACATTGGGATATTTTCGCCGAAATATGGGAGAAACAAGACGGCTCGGTGCCTACGGGTGTGTTGATGTGTATTATACATTGAACTAATTACTAGATACCTCAGTGGTATTATACGAGTATCTAGCGATTTTATGTCGTTATCTGAAAATCGTCTGTTCTCAAGTTTAATTTAATTGTATATATTATCCTGTGAGCTGCCAAAATTGCTAAAAGCACTATTCACAGCTACACAATTAAGACTGTCACTATTGGAGAGCCATGTTAAATTAGAGTATAAAACTATTTGGAGATTCCAGATGGTGGAATACATGGGACTAAAGTAATCATAAGATTCGAGAGGTCAAATACATTATTTTGTTTACCGTACAATATTGCCACCAAAAGATTATTGTTGTATTGTGCTTTTAGAAAAGGATGATAACATCAGTTAATCAGTGTAGTCGACTCTGCGCAGGCACCCCATCGGTTGAAGTTCTAACGGATAGCCTTAAGACACCCAGGATACCTACCCAGGTCCTTGTACAGGGAGCGGCACTGCTCCTTGTGCATTGAGATTGCAAGGGGTTTAAATAAACAGCTTCGGAAATTATAAGGCTTAGCAATAACGGGAACCAGGTAGTGATGGCCAGTAAAGATACACTAATTTGCAGTGTGCATTTTCATAATTTGAGGTATTTTAATATGTAGTAGGGAAAATGGTGAAAACGAATAAAAGTAGCGGGTAGGCTACTTTTATGTTATATCTACGGTAGGCTGTGTATGCGTCGACGGATACGGCAACGAGGTCTTGTTTCCATGAGATGAACTTGGTACACTTAGTATTATTTTGAAACGCAACTAAGTCTAGGCATTTCAAGTTGACCAGTAAATATTTTATTATGCTAAGGAATGCTTCATCGGAAAAGGGACCACTCAGTATCCGAATCTATCTAGGCGCCGAATTTGCAAGGTTTTCTTTGTATTAACGTATGACGCATAAATCCCAAAAGTCGCGCTGCTCACCATTTCCAGAGAGAACTGGCCAAGTCGATAAAATGGGGGTATTGAACACCCCGGCATACGATTCCCGTAATGACTCGCAGTGGTATTGTCCATGCGAAGTAATATTATACAGTTTATTACATCGTTCGTAAATTACTTCAGGCCAAAGAAGGCTGCCATCAACACTAATTATATTGAATTATTTTTCTCTTGATATCCATCTATCATGTGTTTGAGCGTTCCTACAAACAGAAGCCTAACCCGATCTCGACGCATCGATAAAGATTTTGACTAGAAAATTTGGCTGTCGCATAATTGATTCTTGAGTTTAGTGTGTGTTTTTGTTACTAACAACCTACTAATATTTTCCTTTTTTTTTTTTTTGTATGTGTTTTTGTATTTAATTTTAAAATTGTTTTGTCTAATGGACCTGTGTCTGAATAATAAAGAATTATTATTATTATTATTATAATTTTGCTTGTTGCGTCAGTATTTGAAAACCATCGAAACCAAGCTTCTGCATAATATCAGGTAGGTATTAAGCTAAAATAAGCAAGGAACTTCTGTCGCTTTATGATCTTCGTGTATACTCCAGCATACTTTAAGGTTGGGCAAGCGGCGACTTATATACCAATAAGTCGAGCGTCGTCGCTTATCGGCTGGTAATTTTAGACCAAGGGTTTTTTTTGGTATCGTTACGAGATTGCAGGGTTGTCGCAGTTTTTAATTAAACAAAGTTTTGTCATAATTAACAACAAAACCTAGAAACTCGAGGAGTTTGGGAGTTTTATAGTACATGTGATTATGCGCACCATTTTAGCATGTTGCCTGCACGGCGCGTGCGAGGCAGACGTTCAGCCAGTACGTCACTTCCGTTTTAAATTTTAAAAATCTTTGAAATTCGTGCGAAATTACCGAGTAGGTAAGGATACTACTTTGTTATAATCATATCTGAAAAATGAAGCAAAGAAATATAATTCTAAGTAATATACGTAAAGGAGTTTTTGGCGGGATTTTCTAGAGTACAGTTCAGCGCTGTTTTAATTATTCGCTTATTGATTCTTAGTGGATATTGTGATGTAAATTGGTGTAGTTTTGTGTCTCAAGTGTCAACGCAACTGGACAATTTGTGGAATCATTGAAACAGGCGCGATCATGGTAAAATGAAGCTGAGAATTTTATTGTAGTATTGACTACCTCAGCGAAGTTTGCCGAGAAGGCTGACTCGACACATTTGTTGCCAAATACTGCAAAAAAAAACATTAGAATGTGTTACATCTGCATTCTAATGTTAAAAATACACTACGTAAGACTAGGCAATATGGCCATAAGACTATAACCTTCCCTCCGGGGTAAAAAAAAAAAAGGAGCTGGTGCTGGAGCCACAGATAACTATAATAGTAGCAAGACAGGCTGGAGGAGGTTAAAAATAAGGTTATAATTTCAGGTTATGTTATGTTTTGTGAAAACAAGTAATAAGTACTTTAAGTATCAGTGCGCTTACATTTAATGGAATCTTCTTCTGAAAATAGTTTTGCTTGGACTGATACTTCAAGTGATAGCATCTCTATCAACTCAATGTGAGTATTAATCTACTGTATTTCATGAAGTTTTATTTGATTGGGCCTGCAACTGGTATCTTTCTTAACTGTATCATTTTAGGTAGTGTATCTTTCAGTACTGAATGGTAAATACAGAGCTTTCGGGTAATTGTTATCAGGTTAGCTATATCAATGGTTATAAACTGTTCTAAACATGCTTTTTCTACGGCAGACTAAGCTAAGGTATAGTTTGTAGGAAGTCTAAGAACATCTCCTCCAACTCTTAACTTAGAGAAACTACCCAAAAATTACAACTGAATTCCAAGATTTTGACAGCTTGTTAGCCACCACCAACAACCATGGCATGCATAATGCAAAAAAAATACCATTGGTTGCATCACCACTGGCTTAATGATAGGAAATGCTTAATGCATACCTAAAGCCCGCGTTATACTCTTCATGTAGCAAAAAAATTAAGTAAATAACTAAACCTAGTACAATAAATAACATTATTGTGAGTGCTGCAGTTGTCACTCAGTCAATTGGCACTGACCTCTCAGGCTCTGCGTGCGTCAAATGTCAACATCTGTCAAGCCCCGTTGACAGTCGGCCATCGTGTAACTTCATGTTCTGGGTGTATAAACCTTGCCACAGGTCTAAAGACCTTGGGTAATAGTAATAATAGCAGTTTAAAAGGCGTGAATCGGGTTTTTGGCAAGGCAAACGGAATTTCACATGTGTGCCGCTAGACACTAAAATGTAAATCCATGTCTGTTAATTAACACAGAATACATTTTAGTATTTATGGCCTGTACCATGGCAGTAAATAAACAAAGCTAACTCTGACAGGGCTTTAGTAAAGGAGCCTTGTTAATTTATTTTCCCAAAAAAAAATTGCTAGTCTAGTTTTAATGATATAAGGAAGGGGAAGAAATGATATATTTGGGAGGGGGGGGGGGGGGGGGCCTCCCGCTGGTGGGAAGTTTAGGAAATGCATAGTTTTTTTTTAAGAATATTTAAAAATCTTGTTTTGAATACATCTTTAAACATATTTTTCAGGGCTGCTGATGATATGAATGACAATTTAACTAATACTGATGGAAGGGAAGCGAAGGGCAAGAAATCAAGAAAAAGGCATCGAGATGAATCAGTTAGTCTAGAATCAAATGCAGTTATGAAGGCAGAGAAAGCATATTTTGAAACAAAAAGTAATAGTAGTGGAAAGAATAAACATATTAAAGTTGAACCAAACAGTGACAATTATAAACAAAAAAAGAAAAAGAAAATTAAAAATTTTCAAACTAATGGAAATCAAAATGATTCACAAGATTCAATGTCTTATGATGAGTCTTACCTTAACTTAAAAGTTAAACAAGAAGAATCATCAGTGTCATCTTCAACAAAACATAAAAAGAAAAAAAAACGAAAACGAACTTCAAGTATAGATTCATCAACAACTCCAATGAAAAGTCATGAAAACAATTCTAGTAGTGAAATATATGATGATAATGTTACTCTCAAAGAAGAAACTGAAAATGACACAGAAATAATAAAAACTAAAAAAAAGAAGAAGTCTAAAAAGAAATATGATAGTGACAATCGGATTCAAGATGTTGAAGAGAAAATGGATGTAGAAGAAATAGTTTTGAAAAATAATAGCAAAGACAAACATATAGACAGCTTACTTACAAATAATTACACTATATTACAAGACGAAAGTGAAAAAAGCAATTGTGATGAAATATCTGCAATAAAATGTGATGATAGCCATACTGGCCATACTCTTTCATTCATCAACAATAGTATTGATGAAGAACATATTAAAATAAATTGCAATGACAGTTTAAACATAACTACTAAGCCAGCTACCATTGGACCAAGGCAAGATTCCAATGAGAAGTTAGAAGCAACAAAGCATCAAAAACAGCGAATATCAGATCGAATTCGATTTGAGGATGATGATGATACCACAGAGTCTAGTCATCTAGAACACGAGAGTCATTATGAAAACAATAAAAAGCCATTAAAATTAAAACAATTCCTTAAAAATAACCCTAACTTGAAGTTGCTTCCCCAAACATATAACAACAATATAACTGTCACCCAAGATGACGAAATATGGATTCTAAAGTGTCCAAAAGATATTAACATAAAAGATTTTGAAAATACAACCTTAAATATTCATGGTAAGTGTAAGATTAAAGTTGGTGGGCTAAGTTATGAAGGTAGTGCTGATGAAGAACAATCAGAAACTATATCACTGCTTACAATGGAAGAAAATAAATCAAAAATCAGGAATGTACAACTAAGTGGGAACATCAATTTGCGTAAGAGAATCCCTAAAGCACATTTCCGCGATGACAATATTATGGTGAACAATCAGACTAATTTTATACCACTTCCCGAGACAAAATGTCGCCATCCTCTTTTTGGCTCTAATTATAAGAAGGCCATAAAAATACCTGCAGCAATAGCAGAACGTTTAAATGTGCAGGACACAGAAGAATCTTTGTTAAGGACTGCAAAGAGGAAGAAGAAAAAAAACAATAAAGAAACAAATACATCAGAGCAAGATCTACAAGTACAAAGTGACATTACAATGAAGAAAGAGCCAGAACTGTCTGTAGAAATAAGAGTAAAGAAAAAAAAGAAACGCAAACTGATGGATGCGGAGGACCCTGTACCGAAGAAAGTGAAGCGGATTAAACATGACCCAGAATCTGCAGAAGCATGGGAGTCTGAGAAAGCCATAGAAGAAAATCTTTTTAACTTTTGATAAATCTGTATATAAATATTACTTTTTGTTTCATTTGTTATCACTCTTTGTAAAAAGACAGATGTGGTGTTACAGGTATGACCTGTAATTAATACTTTTAAAACTTTTTTACAAAAAAAAAAAACTTGAGAGGTGTCAAGGGACACCCGGATGGAACGAAGTTCATTTCGATTAATTAGTGAAGGAATTGTAATAAAATTTTATTTTTTGTTATAATACCTAATATTTTTTTATTATTAACAAATATAATGTAATATAAACTTAATCAGTAGGCTCAATTTTAATAATAATTGGCTTGTGGTAACTGAAGTAGGAAACATACGTTTGGGATTCCATTTTATTTAATTGTCTTGAAAAAACTGCATCAATGGTAGTATTATATTTTGTTGTTGATTCTGCTGGATTATTGTTTATTTTTAAATGAAATTCTTCCTCTAGAAACTGTAGCAATGGTTTTGATTTTTCATTACTGAAGTTGATGTTAAAATCACCGGCCAAAATGAGTGGAAGTTTATCTAAATTTTTGTTGTATCTGCTAAGCGTTCGAGATACATCTTTAGAATACTCTATAGCCGAGTAGCCGAGTAGACGAGTAACCGAAAAGCTGAATAGCCGAGTAGCCGAATAGCCGAATAATCGAAAAACCGAAAAGCCGAGTAGCCGAAAAGTCGAAAAGCCGAGTAGCCGAAAAGCCGAATAACCGAAAAGCCGAAAAGACGAGTAGCCGAAAAGCCGAGTAGCCGAATAGCCGAGTCGACGAAAAACTGAAAAGCCAAGTACCCGAAAAGCCGAATAGCCGAGTAGCAGAAAAAACGAAAAGTCGAGTAGCCGAGCAGACGAGTGGCCGAAAAGCCGAGTAGCCGGAAAACCGAAAAGCCGAGTAGCCGAAAAGCTGAAAAGCCGAAAAACCGAGTAGCCGAAAAGCCGAATAGCCGAAAAGCCGAGTAGTCAAAAAGCCGAGTAGCCGAAAAGAAAGATGAAACGAAAATAACTGGCTTGCTTTCTATAAGAGAGAGAGAGAGACAGACAGAGAAACACGCGCACGCCGCACGGCTTACAACTATAGCAAAAAGTGTCGTGACAACTTTTCGTAAGAATTTTTTCCGTCTAGCCCCCTTTCATAACGCGCGATGCGGTACGCGCGAAAAGGAACTTCGTTCCAAAAAACAACCAACTTCCAAAAAAAAAAATTTTTTGGAAGTCGGTTGTTTTTTTTGTAAAAAAGTTTTTTATTTTTCACTTTTTAGTTTGTTATACCCCAGAACTAAAAATCCCAATAACATGGAACGTGTAATTTAAACATTTGGAGAACACCAAAACGTCATCGAGGTATACATATTTTTCATTTTTGTTCAGTTTCTCAAAAAGCGCTAAAGCAATTTCGATAAAATTTATATGGGACCACCTCGGGAGTATATTCTTTCGGATAAAAAAAGAATTTGAAAATCGGTCCACAACTGACGGAGAAATCGGCGGTCATACTAATGAAGACAGAAGTGCATGGAGAGTTCCAAACCAAAATCGTTTGTACAGGGTTTCATCGCCTTAATAATACGTCTTGAACGACATAGATGGCGCTAGTATAGTAGTTGGATTGGAAAATATACATCTCTCGTTAAAGAACATTATCTTGTTTTTTGCTAGTTACAATATTACTTAATTTTAACACAAATTCTCCTACGACATTACAAACCTTATAAAGCAAAGCTCGTAATAACTAGGATTCGAACTCGGTGGCATAAAATTTACCGATACCATAGCCACTGGACTATTGCGTCATTACGCAATGAGTTGAAATTATCCTACTCTTTATTATATCGAAGTTGTTTAGCGACTTTAACCTGTATCATAAATCTCAAAAGAATTGAGGGTAGTTTAATATTGACTGTATAAAAATTAAATCTTTTTGTTCAATCATAACGTTCTTTACTATCTTTGAGTGAGTTCAGTTACGATTGCATTTAACAATTTTTTAATATTTATCTTTACCATGAGTTCGCGTTCTAATATACGAGGGCCCAAATAATAGCATTGCATAATCAAGGCCTAAATTATTCTGAAATTTCGAGAGAAACTGGCTTTAACGTAAGTAATGTTTTAAAATCACTGTTCGTTATTTATTTTATTATCCATGGTTATCGATACACGAAAATAATAAATAATATATTTCCCTTATAGGTAAAGACTGTCACTTTATGGATAAAGCGGTTTCAAGAAGAGGGTTCGTTGGAACACCGCAGTAGATCTGGCAGAAGACGCCATATTGACTCAGACCAGCGTCAACTTATGGTGCAAGGTTATGAGGAAAATGGCTTTACACCAACAAGATATTACGCAGAGTTGTTTGATACATCTTTGCGGACGGTGTATCGTGCTCTTCATAGTGAAGGTCTGCATTATCGTCGACATGCTATTAAGCCATTGCTAACCGAAGCTAATAAAAGAGCACGATTGGAGTTCGCTTTGAAATACAGACATTTCGACTGGAGCAACGTTATCTTCAGTGATGAAAAGACTTTAAAGTCTAGCCAGCACGGGCGAGTTAGGTTGTGGCGTAGGAATAATACGCGTTATGATAGTGATCACGTTGTGCCTAACTCTGAATCCGGTCGTATAACAGTGAACATTTGGGGATGGATGACAGCTGCAGGACCAGGAGAACTTACTGTAATACCCAGTCGTGCAAACAGTGTTAACTACTTAGATGTGCTGAATGACGTCATGTTGCCCACTGTGCGGAATGTTTTTCCTGTAGAAGACATGCCAGTAATAACGTTCGTGCAGGACAATTGTCCTATACACCGTTCCATAATTGTGCAAGAGTGGTTTAGCCAGCAATCGGACATCCGAATTATTCCTTGGCCTGCGAGATCGCCAGATTTAAACCCCATTGAAAATTTATGGGGCGTTATGGTTCAAAAGTGGGACAATAGGAACGAAAGGACTAAGGAAGCACTGAGTACTCACTGCATGGAGGTATGGGATTCTATACGGGGTCACAATTTATGTGAAAAATTAATAGACTCCATGGGTTCGCGGTTGCAAGCTGTAATCGATCAAAATGGCGGATACACGAAATATTAAAAAATATAAAGTGTTGACTATTGAATTTAGTAATAATGATTGAGTAAAAATGAAAAGACCGGGGTAGCTATAATTTATATGATAAATTACAGTAATCAAACTTGGTGTAAGTTGGATAAATTTATACATTACTTTATAACAACAAAATGTTATTACACTAATGATTTTGATTTCTTATATAATATAAGAAATTAAAATAAAAACAATATAAATATAGATTCCTTTCCAACATAATAAATTATTTATTTATTATTATAAACAACTCGGTCCCAAAATGATAGCTATAACCCGGTCTTACAATTGTTATTGATTTTAGGTTTAGCTTCAATTTCGTCCTCCTTCTGGAACGAATACTTAAGCTATGAACCTTAGTCATAACATAATGCACAAATCAATCATTATAGTCAATACCACTAAACATAATTATGCAAAACGTAAAATTTTTATAATTTATGAGTAGGTAAAATATTTACAGAACTAAGGTTGCATATATAGTGAAAGTTATTATAACATAATGTAAATAAAACTAAATAATAGAAGAATAGCACAACACAGTTTTGATTTAGAATACTTATAATATCTATTATACAGTTTTACTTTGTTAAGGTCTTCTATTTTGTAATAGAGTTATTCAGTTATAAATTTTACTTGTATTTCTCCTTAACAAGTGAATTAAATCATTGTTAATTGGATGTAAAACTGCTAGGTTAGGTTATACATTCTATAAGAAAGAAAGACATAAATTGTATTCTTCTTTGAGAATTAAATGTCTTAAACTATAATCAATAAAATAGTTTCATTTCTTATCCTTTACGAGAATTAAACTTAGTAAATCTTAAGCTGTAAGAAAAATATATCTAAATCTTCTTACATAAATGTTTTTTACTAATAATACTAATACTTACCACCAATTATGAAAGTAATTTATATAATATATATTTATATAATGTTATCTAAAGTAGTATATGTATACTTGTATATTATCCCTATATTCATTTATACATCTTATACTTACCTCATATTTTTTATATTATTTATAACAAAAAATAAAATAAAAACGTTTAAAAATACAAAAAATAGAATATAAATTATATATTATAATAATTAAATTTAAAAAAAGTCGACAGAGAGCTGGGTTGCGAACCGGTGCCCTGTTGAGCGATCTATGTTATTCTGCCATGCTTATCCACCTGAGCTACTGATTATTTATTCTGGAACGTGAAAATAAGAGCTACTTTGTGAATGTAGGGATTTTTATTATTTATGATCGACGCCATCTGTAGTCGAATTAACCGATATACCAATTGGCTTATTTAGTTTGGTTTAGATGGCGCTGTATTAAGTACTCGGAAATAAGAAAATATAGTAATTTTTGTTTATTTGAATATAAATATATTATTATTACTTAGTAATTATTTTATCGCGTAGAGGGCGCTCTATCCTCCCCCCATCCTATAAAGTCTGGTGTCCCCCAGGGCTCTGTGGTATCCCCCCTAGCCTTCACGCTGTTCACTAGCGATATCCCTAAACCCAAAAAGGCCCAGTTAGCATTATTCGCTGACGACACGGCCATCTTCTACTCGGGTCGTTCACCCGCTCAGATAGGCCTCAACCTCCAAACCTACACTACCCAGCTGGGCCAGTGGTTCCGGAAATGGAGAATTGAGGTCAACCCTGAGAAAAGTCAGGCAGTCCTCTACTCTAGACCGCGACATACGGTCAGACCCCCTCGTCCGATCACCATGTACGGCAGGCCGATCCCTTGGGAGAAGCAGGCCAAGTACCTAGGCATAATCCTAGACCAGCATCTCACCTTCGTCGAGCACATAAAGCAAGCTCGCTCGCGGGCCGCCTTTGCTCAAGGTAGACTCCACTTCCTCCTAAATGGTAAAAGCAAATTGTCACTCAAGTGCAAATTGCGTACCTACACCGCGGTCATCCGACCAATCATGACCTATGCTTGCCCAGTGTTCGCACATGCCAAGCCCCGTCACCTCCACAAGATGTCGACACTGCAGCACCGCTTTCTCCGCAAGGTGGTGGATGCCCCCTACTTTGTGAGGAACGAGGAGCTGCATGTTGACCTGAAAATCCCCACCCTGCAGCAGTTCATGAAGCGCTCCACCAAGCGCTTCCTAGAAACTGCTGCTAAACATCGTAACCCCCTTATCGCATTGGCTACTCGATACGTTCCCTCCCAAATTTCTAGGATTCGCCGCCCCCGGCACACCCTCCAAGTCCCTGATGACGCCACAACCCTGCTCCAAGAGAGCCGTAGGGAAACCAGCACTATCAAAAAACACTACAGACCGCCGATTTTCCCTCCCCGTCTCTCGCCAGCACGTGCCGCTGAGCCAGTAAACTCCCCAATTAATGGTAACCAGATCCAGCCTTCCCTTGCTGCCCCTCAGTGACGCCCTAAGCCGAGGCCCGTACTCCGCAGGGAGTGCCCTTAGCGTGGTCACTTAGTTTTGTAAGTTTAATAAGTCCTGGCTGGAGGCTTTAATATATTAAAGCCTACACAGGCAAGCCCGGTTAAGCAGACGACAGCCTCAGAGGCTGACCTGCAAGATGCCCCACAAAAAAAAAAAAAAAAAAAATAGTAATTATTTTAGGTATTAAAAACCTTATTATCTGCTAAGGTTTATAAGCTTTGCAGTGTTATTTTCATGATTGAACAGCGCCATCTAGTCGTCTCATGAAAGTCATGATACGTAATGCAAAACCTCACAGTCAAAATCAAAAGTCGACCTTAGGCCCTCCATGCACTTTTGTCTTCAATAGTACATAAAAGTCGAACATAGAACCTCCTCCTTTTTCGAAAGTCGGTTAAAAACCATAAGGGGCTGTTCAAGTTACGTAAGCAACAAGGGGGTGAATCTTTGCTTTTGATGGCATGGGGGTTTCATCATCATCTTCCTGCCCTTATCCCATGTTACTTGGGGTCGGCGCAACACGTTTTTTTCTTCCATTCTGTCCTGTCAGCCGTCACGCTATCACCATCTCCCTTTTCTTTCATATCACTCCTCACCATTGACATATAAATTATCTCCTCACACAATCCAAAAGGAACAAAAACAAATAGTGATAGCTCGGTGACACTTGACATTTCACTCATTCATACAGCAGCTGTGTAGTGTGTACGTGTGTACACATGGCACATGGTATCACTGGTACACACTACACAGCATCTCTATATAGTCTGTGGGTACACATGTTTTGAAGTTGTTTTGAAGGTCGTTTTGAGGTGAACACTCACTGTCAAAACAATCCCGATAATATTTGAAACCTTCAATACTGATTATTCTATTATAACTACAACTAGACATCCTCAGAAAGCAGCATATGTATAAATAATCAGAAATTTGCAGTTATAGATGCCGTATAAAAGTGACATTTTTACAACCTGCTACTACAGCTTTAGAAAGTAATCACATAGGTAAGGATGATGTTTTCTATTGATGTAATTATTATCACTTTAATATCTCGTACTTACCTCTAAGTAATCTATTAGTATGGTGTATCGAACTAATGGATAGATACGTACTTACTGGTCTAAGTAGATTTTCTCGTTGTGGTACATTTGCATAAATATATTGTTTGGGCCCAGTTAGTGGCCACGTCTATAGCGGCGTGAAAGCACATTTGGGACACTAGCAGATGAGACATAGTTTGTTCTGGAGCACTGCATTCGCACTATGTATTTGATGTATCAATGATTCCCCACTTCGTCAAATTGTATTGCTACGGCCTACTTGGGTACGCAACCAATTCAGAGCTTTCCATATATCTCAGTAGTCTTAGAATAATTATTTGAATAATTATTTGCATTCTGTTCTCCTACGGCTTAAACATTTGTAGTTAGTATGTAAGTAAGCCAGCTTTTATTTGCAAGAAAATCCAATATACTCTATATATTAATTAGTAAAGAAAAACTTTCAACCCCTTTTTACGAAAATTACGTGGACGGAGGAGAATGAAATTTGGCACAGTTAAAGTTTATATTGAGCAGTGCAGAAAGCTAATATTTTTATAAAATATGCATTAGAAATAAAATAAATTAGTAAAAAAACACTAAACAGACTACCATGCCTTTGACGTGTATACATATGTTATGGCTAAAGTCGAAGTGCGGCTACACCTAGTTCTAGCCGGCTAAAACTAGGTGTAGCCGCACTTCAACTTGTAGTATGTGTGTGGGTAGCAGTTGGTTATACTTAGGTGTAGCCTATTAATTCACGGCTAGAACTAGGAGCAACCAATTTCATCTGGTGTATTATTGTAACCAAACCTCAAAACACTTTTATTTTTGGAGGGTGTGAAACCATTAAATGACTTCTCACGCTCTTCGTGTCAGACTCTTACTGACTAAAACCCACCCTTGTTCTTTTAGTTGCCTGCGCCAAAAGTAGTATGTCCCCATACAAGGAATTCGGGTCCAAATTTTAAAGTGAGGCGACCGTATCATGTGGGGCATCGTATGAAAGGACCTCATCAGCACAAGCTAAAATAGATTTCAAATTATTTTATCCAAGTCTAATTTTCGATTGCTACCGAAAAATGAAAAAAAAAAGCAGATTCCCGCTCTTCGTGTCAGACTCTTACTGACTAAAACCATTGGCATATATAGGGGGGACGACGACGACGACTTGAATTTCGAACCGGTAAGCCAGTAACTGGAAACTTAAGAAAAATGTGGCAATTCATGTGGCAGTTTACAGTTCATTGTTCAAACATGTAAAACATCCTGAGAGTGGCAGTACATAGGCAAAAGCCGACGGCTTATCTGAAAAAGTCTGGGTCTTGGCCTTGGAAGCTCCACTAACGGGGTTCCAAAGCGCATGCTTTGAGGTCGCGGAGCGGGGTGGCCTGCGGACTCTCCGTCCGCTTACCAGCCCATCGTGCCGCTCGACGAGGTGGGCAAGCTCTTTGAAAGTCATTATAGAACGCCTGGTTGAGTTGCTGGAGCCCGATCAATCGGAGAGGCAGTTTGGTTTCCACAGCCGGCGCTTGACGGTGGACGCCACCATGCGCGTGCGAGCCCTCATGACGGGGGATGCAGTGGCACGAGGTGGAGTCGTCTTGGCGGTGTATATTAACATCGCAAATGCCTTCAATACCTTGTCCTGGAGTTGCATCAGGGAGGCACTCCGGTATCACCAGTTGCCGACCTACCTCCGTCGCGTGGTCGAGGCTTATCTGATGGATAGGGCCGTCATCTACCCCAGTACCGGGGAGAGTGGAGACGGTGAGAGATGTCATGTGGTATCCCACAGGGGTCGTTTCTGGGGCTGCTTCTGTGGGACATCGGGTACGACTGGGTGCTACGCGTCGACCTCCCATAGCGGCGTCAGCATGGTATGCTACGTCGACGACACGCTGGTCCTGGCGCAGGGGGGGTCGCACATGGTGGCGGCTGAGCTAGCGACGCGCGGATCTGGCTATTGTAACTCAAGGTGGCCCTGCATAAGTCCGAAGCCATAAGTTTTCATGTTCCTCGAAACGCGCCACTGTCGGGTTCTCAAATAACGGTAAGAAGGGTTCACATCAGCGTCGAAGCGACGATGAAGTACCTGGGACTCGTCCTCGACTGGAGAAGGCCGGGGCTGTCTTCAAGCGGCTCCTGCCCAATCTCCCCTAGATTCTTCCTAACGCCTCCTCCCAGAGGCTCTACACGGGGGTCGTGGGGTCCATGGCCCATTACGGGGTACCGGTGCGCTTTCCCTGAGGCGGCGACCAGCCCGCCGCTGAACGCGTCCCAAAGGGTCATGGCCATCTGGCTGACCCGGGGATACCGCACGGTCTTCGGTAAGTCGGCGAGACTTGCCGGATTGCCGCCATGGGATCTGGAAGCAAAACTTGTCGCGCACATTTGGGAGTGGCGCGACGAGGTGAACTCCACTGAAATCGCGGCACGGCGGACAGATCGCCGGTGGGATCTCATGGCGGCGTGAGCGACTGCCAGAACCCAGCGCTGGGCACGCCACGATTGCGGCGATAAGTCCCCACTTTGAGAAGCGGCAGGAGAGGTGCCATGGTGACTTCACCTTTCGCCTGACGCTTGTCCTCACCGGATACGGTTGTTCCGGATTAGGCGGGGGATACGTCCGAGTGTCACCATTGTGCGGATCGCCCAGAGGATATAACCGGACATACGGTGGAGGTCTGCTCCGCTTGGGCGGAGCACCACCTTGTCCTCGTGGAGGCGATCGGCGGTGGCGACCTCTCGCGTTCGGCCCTGGTCCAGGTCATGGTTCGGAGCGAGATGCATGGGAAGCTGTAACCTCCTAGTAGAAGTGTCAAGCTATTTATGAATTATGATACTAATCGTGTTCACTGACTACATTAGGGCGTCGACTCAGCTTCATCAGTCATTGCATCTCAGGGGCCGGGCCCTCCCTGAAAAATAACCCTAGATACACCAATGACTAAAACCCACCCTTGTTCTTTCAGTTGCCTGCGCCAAAGGTAGTGTGTCCCCATACAAGGAATTCGGGTCCTTAAAGTGAGGCGACCGTATCATGTGGGGCATCGTATGAAAGGACCTCATTAGCACAAGCTAAAATAGATTTCAAATTATTTTAACCAAGTCTAATTTTCGATTGCCACAGAAAAATTAAAAAAAAAATCGGATACATTTTCGGGCAAAATTTTTTGAAACTTGTTTCCCGAACTATTTACATACCCGAAGCTTCTACGAAACCCTCGGTGTGCGAGTCCGACTCGCACTTGGCCGGTTTTTTACAATCTTCTTCTATATCTACATATACTTCTATACTAATATTATAAAGAGGAAAGATTTGATTGTTTGTTTGTTTGCATTGAATAGGCTCCAAAACTACTGGACCGATTTGAAAAATTCTTTTACTGTTGGGAAGCTTCACTATCAACGAGTAACATAAGCTATATTTTATCCCTGTACTCCCACGGGAACGGGAACTACGTGGGTGAAACCGCGTGACGTCCGCTAGTATGTATATAAAATTCAAAGTCCTGACTGACTGACTGACTGACAGATCAACGCACAGCCCAAACCTAGGACCTAGGGATTTGAAATTTGATTCATAGATACCTTATACAGTGTAGGGCATCCACTAAGGAAGGATTTTTGGAAATTCTACCCCTAAAGGGGTAAAATAGGGGATGGAAGTATATATAAAAAATCTTACTGCTTGGGTTTTAAAATTTAAAACTTAGCAGAAACGTGTTTCTAAGTAAAAAAACTTTTTTACAAAAAAAGAGAACCGGTTTCCAAAAAAAGTACAAAATAACTTTAATTTCGGAAGCCTGTGTTTCTGGTTTTGTGTCTTCGTTTTTAGACATCGATTTCCGAAATTAAAGTTATTTTGTAATACTTTTTTTGGAAGCCGGTTCCATTTTTTTGTAAAAAAGTTTTTTATTTCTCACTTTTTAGTTGTGGTTCCCCTTTAAACTGTGTTAACAATTTATAGATATACGATTGCAGAAATCGCGGTTGATTTGCTGTCAATTTTTGAAGAGTTCCGTTGTCGTGTCTCCGAAACCCATCATCAGATATATGAAATTTAAATGGGACCATTTCGGAACAAACCTCTTTCGAACAAAAAAAGAATTTTGCAAATCTGTCAATATATGACGGAGTGATGCGCGATCATACATAAAAAAAAAAAACTATTCACGCGGGCGAAGCCGCGGGCGGAAGATAGTGTCATAAAATCGATCTTCAATGAAATTGGGTTTTGACGAATGATATGTAGCTGCAACCAAGCTATTATTTGTGGTTTAGTAGTGTTTGCGTTCGGGGGTTTAACCAATAATTAATGGTGCATTATATATTACCAAACCACACTTAGATATGGTATTGTGGTTACGCGGCCAATTTTGATATCGATCGGCATTGTTTTTTATTTTTTTTTTATTTACCCCGAATGGAAGGCTATAGTCTTAATTTGATCATTATCACTTTTTATTTTTCCCCATTAGAATGCAGATATATAATATATTTATATATTCAGTCGACGCACAACCGTCAGCGTGTACGGGTGATTATGCGTCATACGTTTGTACTGTGTGCAGTCATCGACCTTGCGAGGAGTCACGATGGCCTCTAAAGTGTTAAAATGTACTAACTGTAATATTGTGATCAACGAAGTGCTTGCATTTGTGCAAAATAAAATAGAAGTGATGAACGAAGAAAGTCTAGTGCAAATCTGTGCAACAGGTTTTTCTGAAGAGGAGGTAGAAAATGCCAAAAGTCTGTTATTTGAATCTATTAAGACGTCAAAACGTCACATAACGCGCAAAAATAAAGGCAAGATGAATAGAAATTTGGAGGATATTATAAGCCTTCTCAAACAGACAGACCCGGAGTTAATACCAATTTTTGTGGCTCGCGATCTGCAGAAATTGCCACCAGTATCTTTTGATCATGTAGATGTCACAAGACTACTTAAGGATCTCTTGATTTTGCGTAGTGACATATCATGTATCAAAGAGAAATACGTAACCTACGAGCAGTTCAATTATCTAAAAAGAGACCTTGATAATCTTAAGAGAGCTTCATTAGTTAACGTTCATAATTTGAACGTTAATAACAAAAGAGGTGCTTTTTTGTGTAATACCTACGATAGCGGGCCAATGGGCTTAGTGACACACAACGAACAGCTGATAGTGGATCAGCTGTCCCTTTCACCTGAGCGCGTGAGCGGTTTTGTAAGCGGTACGCGCCCGCTTACAAAACCGGATTCGCCGATACAAGTTGGCGAGCAGTGCGGTACGGAGCAAGCGGCTTCACAGCTGAGTCATGAGCCGTCGCAATTAATGAAACCTGCGCCCGCTCAGACGTGGGTAGACATTGACAAAATAACTCATGATATTAACGGGAAACCAAAACAAAGAACCTTAGCGGATATTGTGCAGCAACCGGGTATTTGGAAAGGCAGTAAACATGACGAGGAATGGGTAGAAGTTACTAAAAAACGATATAAAAACCGTTTTATTGGGAAAAAAGGTACAGCAAAGAACGAGTTCGATATGAAATTTAAAGCGGCAGATATTAAAGTACCCTTGTTCATCAATAACGTAGACAAAGGTGCCTCAGTGAGCGATATATCGAGCTATATCTTTAGTAAAACTAAGGTGTTGGTACAGTTGGAAAAGGTTACTATGAAACAGGAGAGGGACTACGATGCCTATAAAGTTTTTATTCCGAGACAGAAGTTACCAGTTTTCATGGACGACAACCTGTGGCCTGAAGGTGTTAATTTCAGGAAGTTTGTGAATTTCAGAAGTAAAACCACTGAAAATTTGCGAGTACCCTTATCTAGCACTGTAAATGGAACAAAGTCTAGTTAAATTCGTAAGTTTTAACTGTAAATCTATTCATAGATCTATTGACGGTGTGAGATCATTTTGCCAATCAGCTGATGTTATTGCGCTACAGGAGACGTGGCTCATGCCGCACGATATAGCCTACCTAGGAACTGTCCATAATGAGTTTGCATTTGCGGGCAAGTCAGCTGTGGATACGTCGACCGAGATATTACGTGGGCGGCCGTATGGTGGAGTGGCGTTGATCTGGAGAAGGAGTTTGTTTACCTCGGTGTCCGTCATTGAGTGTAAAAGTGTACGGCTAATTGCAGCTAAGTTTGTAGTTGCGGAGCGAGTGTTTCTGGTTTTTTCGGTTTACATGCCTACGGACTCAGTGGACAATCTCATTGAGTTTACGGAGTGTTTAAGCGAAGTAAGTGCAATTATTGAAAACGAGAACGTTGAAAGTGTATATGTGCTGGGAGACTTTAATTCACACCCAGGTGAGCGTTTTGGAATTGAGTTACTTAGTTTTTGTAATGAGCAAAAATGGTTATGTGCGGATATTGTGAGACTCGGACTGAATTCTGATACATATACGTACGTTAGTGATGCTCATGAAAACTGTCGTAGGTGGCTTGATCACTGTGTGGTCACAGAGGCCGCTTGGCAATCTGTTGTTGATGTGAAGATTGTGTGTGATGTTTTCTGGTCAGACCACTTACCCTTAGAGCTGTCATGCAACTTAAAAGTATTACGGCCAAAAATGGTTTTCAATAATATTATATATAATAGGGTGAAGTGGGGGATTAGAGAATCTAGTCAGATAACAAAATACCAAGAATTATGTCATAATAAAATGAGAGATGTTGACTTTCCAACTGTTTTTCATGAATGCTGTGATAAAAAGTGCCAGAATCTGGAGCATAGATCTCATATAGATAGATTATATAACACTGTTATTAACATTTTAAGTGAATCTGCGGCGGCGACCTGTTTGTGTAGGACTGAACGGAAGCGGAGATATGTCGCGGGTTGGAATAAGCATGTGAAAGAGGCTCATGCGGAGGCTCGGCTCAGGTTTGAGCTTTGGATGCAGTGTGGTAAACCCAGTGGGGGGCCCATTTACAGCCAAATGCGTGACTCTCGAAAAGCTTTCAAGGCGAAGCTAAAGTGGTGTCAAAACAACCAGCAACAAATTAAAATTGACATTATTGCTTCTCACCACTCAGCGAGGAACTTTGGAAGCTTTTGGAGAGAAACGAAAGGGTTGAGCCCTGCGTCGAGTCTCCCGTCGAGTCTGGAAGGTCAAAGTGAGGCGGTCGATATAGCTAATTTATTTCATAAGCGTTTCAAAATTAATCCACCTGTAGTTGCGGTAGACCAAGCTCTGAATGTAGGCTATACTGACCTTAGAGTTCGTTTTACTGCCCGTGACGTGTCTTCCGTCATCAAAAACATGTCCAGGGGTAAGTCGCCTGGTCACGACAGCTTAAGCATAGAACATTTGCAGAACGCAGGTGTCCATCTCCCAAGGGTTCTTGCCTTGCTGTTCAACCTGTGTCTCAGTCACTCATACTTGCCGGCTGATCTAATTAAAACGGTTGTGGTGCCCGTTCCTAAGAATAAGACAGGTGATATGTCGGATATAAGTAATTACAGGCCGATTTCCTTGGCAACGGTCACTGCAAAAATTCTGGATAGTTTACTTGACCGGTATCTGAGTAAACAAATAAGTATTGATGACAGACAGTTTGGTTTTAGAAATGGGTTATCGACCGAGACTGCAATTATGACTCTGAAGAGCACAGTGCAATATTATAATGGGAGGAAGACACCTGTGTATGCATGCTTCCTTGACTTATCCAGGGCGTTCGACCTTGTCTCATATGACATCCTGTGGAACAAGTTGTCGTGTGAAGCGAACCTGCTGCCAGAAATAATTGATATGTTTAAGTTCTGGTACGGTAACCAAAGTAACACTGTGAGGTGGGCAGGGTCGTACTCAGATGTATACAGGTTAGAGTGTGGGGTGAGGCAGGGGGGACTGACCTCACCCAAGTTGTTCAATGTTTACGTGAATAGGCTGATCGAGGAACTCAGCAGCACTGGCGTTGGATGCATGATAGATGGTGTGTCTTTTAACAACATTAGTTATGCTGACGACATGGTGCTGCTGAGTCCGTCGATCAGTGCGCTCAGAAAGCTACTAAATGTCTGTGAGAACTATGCTCGGGCCCATGGACTAAGGTATAATGCTAGTAAAAGCGAGCTGTTGGTTTTCAAGGCACAGGGTAAGACGTATGAAGTGGTACCACCAGTCTCGATATGTGGTGCAACTCTAAACAGAGTCAAGCAGTTTAAATACCTTGGTCACTGGGTCACAGAAGATGGCACTGATAATTGTGATATGGAGAGAGAGCGCAGGGCGTTGGCCGTAAGATGCAACATGCTGGCCCGCAGATTTGCAAAGTGCGACAATAATGTCAAGGTAACTCTGTTTAAAGCATATTGTCAGGCTTTTTATACTTGTAGTCTGTGGACCAGATATACGCAAAAAACGTATAATGCCTTGCGTGTGCAATATAACAACGCGTTTAGGATACTGTTGTCGCTGCCACGTTTCTGTAGCGCGTCGGGGATGTTCGCGGCAGCGCGTACTGACGATTTCTTTGCGATCATGCGTAGGAGAGCTGCATCACTGCTGCGTCGGGTGCGGGACAGCGACAACGGTCTCCTGAGCGTTGTTGCAAGTAAGGTTGAAGGCCACCTCATGGGGCACCTGTGTGCAGTGCATGTATTGTTACCAGGTGTCTCCAGGAGGTGGAACAACAATATAAATTAATATTAATTTAATTATAATTGTACTAACATAGTTTTTAAGTAATACTAACACATATGGGTATGTACCTGAGATAAATTTAAATAAATAAATAAATAAATATTGTATTTTGCAGTATTTGGTAACAAATGTGTCGAGTCAACCTTCTCGGCAATCTTCGCTGAGGTAGTCTACACTAAAATTAACAATAAAATTCTCAGCTCCATTTTACCGAGATCGCGCCTGTTTCAATGATTCCACATATTGTCCAGTTTTTTTTTTTTTTTTTTTGGGGGTTGGGAAATCATCCTATGACTTCTTCCGCTCTAGGGTGGAGCGGAAGGGTGTGTCAGACTCTTACTGACTAAAACCCACCCCTGTTCCTCCCTGCCTCGAGTGCCCGGGGGCGAGGTAACTCTTTCGAATTTATCCTCCACCCCCGGGCAGACATATTGTCCAGTTGCGTAGACACTTGAGACATAAAACTACACCAATTTCACATTACAATATCCACTAGTAATCAATAAGCGAATAATTAAAACAGCCACTGAACTTCACTCGAGAAAATCCCGCCAAAAAAAAAAATACGATCGGCATTGATTTCTTTTTAATCGACGAAAAAAAGGAGGAGGTTCTCAATTCGACCGTATACTTATGTTTTTTTTTTTGTGTATTCAGCCTTCACTCCGTCATTTATGAACCGATTTTGATGATTATTTTTTTGTTAGATAGGGTATACCTCAAGGATGGTCCCATGTCAAGGAAATCAGGATCTGATAGTGGAATCCTGATAAAATTGAGAGAAAACCTCGAAAATTGTGGGCACGTTTAGCGTTTCTGTACGTATGTTCGGCCCTCACTCCGTTGTTTATGAACCGATTTTGATGATTCTTTTTTTCTTACATAGGGTATACTTCAAGAGTGGTCCCATGTAAAGGACATCAGAATCTGATCACGGAATCCTGATAAAATTGAGAGAAAACCTCGAAAATTGGGCACGAATATTGTTTCTGTTTACTTTTCATAACTTAATCAGGTATTTGCATTTAGGAATCATCACATCATGAAACTGAGCTGATGATGGAAACCTTACCTTTCCTAAACAATAAAGAAGTCAGATATAAAAAACTGGTTTTAGTGACAAATAAATATCAAATTTTATATAAACTAATTTTGAGTCGGCGCCAAATAATAAAATGATTAATTACCTACATCTAGCCTTCTTCATTTCTACGTACATATAAAATTTAGATACTTAATAATCAGATTGTTGTTTGGCGCCGACTCAAAATTAGTTTAAGTACATAAAATTTGATGTTTTATGTAGGTAAATAAGCTCAATACTCAAGACTTAAAAGGTTTATTTATTTTTTTGCTTTTTAGTTCTTTTTCGTCGGTTGTATTTTTTGTTAAAAAGTTTTTTGGTAATCGCCGTCACTATCAATACGTTTGTGCAACATCGGTGCACCTGGAATAAAACCTTTTTTAACCGACGAAAAAACAGGAGGAGGTTCTCATTTCGACCGTATATATATATATATTTTTTTGTGTATGTTCAGCCCTCACTCCGTCATTGTCAGATAGGGTATACCTCAAGGGTGTTCCCATGTCAAGGACATCAGGATCTGATAATGGAATCCTGATAAAATTGAGAGAAAATCTCTGTGTTTCTGTTTACTTTTAGAAAGAAAGAAAGAAGAAAGAAAAAATATTTATTTTGCACAGATTACAAAACGCACTTTTCATAACGTAATCAGGTATTTGCATTTAGGAATCATCACATCATGAAACTGAGCTGATGATGGAAACCATACCTTTCCTAAACAATAGAAGTTAGATATAAAAAACTGGTTTTAGAGACGGATATCACTTAATACGCTTTGAGAAAAGACGTCTTTAGAATATTGGAGGTAACCTCAACTGGTCAATATCCTGGGAACCTCAGTGCCAAGAGGAATGATGAAGGATTAGAAATTAGCCTCAGAGTATTAAAAGTTGATGCGAGTCACAAAAAATCATAAAATAAAAAACTTTTTAACAAAAAACTTAACCGATGAAAAAGAACTAAAAAGCAATAAATAAACAAACCTGTTAGGTCTTGACTCTTGAGTAGTGGTGTTCAAAGTTTCTTTATGGCAATCACTTGCTAAATGCTTTGTGCTAAAAGTTTTTTCAAGCTTTTTTAAATGCTTTAATTTAACATGCTTTTTTAACCGACGAAAAAAAGGAGGAGGTTCTCAATTCGACCGTATATATATATTTTTTTTTTTTTTGTGTATGTTCAGCCCTCACTCCGTCATTTATGAACCGATTTTGATTATTCTGTTTTTATTAGATAGGGTATACCTCAAGGGTGGTCCCATGTCAAGGAAGTCAGGCTCTGACAGTGGAAACCTGATAAAATTGAGAGAAAACCTCGAAAATTGTGGGCACGTTTAGCGTTTCTGTATGTATGTTCGGCCCTCACTCCGTTATTTATGAACCGATTTTGATTATTCTTCTTTTGTTAGATAGGGTATATCTCAAGGGTGGTCCCATGTCAAGGAAGTCAGGATGTGACACTGAAATCCTGATAAAATTAAGAGAAAACCACGAAAATTGTGGATACGTTTAGCGTTTCTATATGTATGTTCGGGCCTCACTCCGTTATTTATGAACCGATTTTGATGATTCTACTTTTCTTAGATAGGGTATACCTCAAGGGTGGTCCCATGTCAAGGACATCAGGATCTGATCATGGGATCCTGAAAAAATTGAGAGAGAACCTCAAAAATTGGGCACGAATATTGTTTCTGTTTACTTTTCATAACTTAATCAGGTATCTGCCGCGACACCTCGGCCTGTCGGAGCTCTGTCGGCTCGGCGGACAGAGCTCCGACAGGATTTCATGGTGACATGGAGAGAGCGACTGTCGCAACCCAGCGCTGGGCACGCCACCATCGCGGTGGTAGTGCCCCTCTTTGAGGAGTGGCTGGAGAGGCGCCATGGCACCCTCACCTTCCGCCTGACGCAGGGCCTCACCGGACATGGCTGTTTCGGGAGGTACCTGTGTCGGATCAAGGCGGAGGTGACCCCTAGGTGTTTCCACTGCGAGGATCGCCAGAGGACACGGTGGAGCATACGGTGGAGGTTTGCCCCGCTTGGGCAGAGCACCGCCGTGTCCTCGTGAATGCGATAGGCGGCAGCGACCTCTCGCGCCGTGCCCTGGTTCAGGCCATGGTACGGAGCGAGAAGGAATGGGAAGCCGTCTCCTCCTTCTGCGAAGCAGTAATGCTCGCGAAGAGGGAGGCGGCATACGTTAGGGAGACTCAACAACAGCCGAGTCGCCCTAGCGCCCTCAGCCGCAGCCGCCGCAGGAGACGCCAGGGGCCGCGAGACGATCTCCGGCCACCGTAGACCCGGGCCTGCGGACGGCGAGTAGTGGGTAACTCGCCGCCCGATCATCACCAGGCCCGAGAGTCGACGGCGCGTAGTGTTCCACGCGCGCCTCAAAGAGTTGTCACCAAAGGACGGGGCCTGCCACGGCCAATGCCTGCTCGGGGGTTGAGGTTAAATTTGAAAGAGTTACCTCGCCCCTGGGCACGTGGGGCAGGGAGGAACAGGGGTGGGTTTTAGTTAGTAAGAGTCTGACACACCCTTCCGCTCCACCCTAGAGCGGAAGAAATCATAAGTTGATTTCCCACCCCCCAAAAAAAAAAAATCAGGTATTTGCATTTAGGAATCATCACATCCTGAAACTGAGCTGGTGATGGAAACCATACAAGTCCTACGCAATATAAGTTAGATATAAAACTGGTTTTAGTGACAAATACCACATAATATGCTTTGAAGAAAAGACGTCAATATTGGAGGTAACCTCAACTGGTCAATATCCTGGAAACTTCATGGAAGAATGGTTACATCGTCAGCTCAGTGGCAAGAGGAATTATGGAGGATTAGAAATTAGCCTCAGAGTGTTAAAAGATGATGCGAGCCACAAAAAATCATAAAATAAAAAACTTTTTAACAAAAAAATTAACCGACGAAAAAGAACTAAAAAGCAAAAAAAAAATAAACCTTTTAAAGTCTTGAGTAATGAGCATATTTACCTACATAAAATATCAAATTTTATATAAACTAATTTTGAGTCGGCGCCAATTATTAAAATGATTAATTACCTACTTACAGCCTTCTTCATTTGTAAGTACTTATAAAATTTAGATATTTAATAATCAGATTGTTGTTTGGCGCCGACTCAAAATTAGTCTATATAAAATTTGATATTTTATGTAGGTAAATATGCTCATTACTCAAGACTTTAAAAGGTTTATTTATTTTTTGCTTTTTAGTTCTTTTTCGTCGGTTAATTTTTTTGTTAAAAAGTTTTTTATTATACGTATCGCGTAGGTACTTGTTGTTACGGCCAAACGGGTGGACGCGAAAAAAGATAGCGCGGTGACTGTTAACTAAGAGTAATGCTTTTTATGAGTATTATTACATCGCGTTTATGGATAAACAGTTAACTTTCCTTCATACTTTGCAGGCTTAGGACTGTCTATAATTGATTAAGGTGAATGCTCCAGGGTAGCCCGCGAAATTCAAATTTTCTTCCGTTTTTTGCAATTTGCAGGTCAGTGTCATGTTGTATCTTGGTCAAAATCTGATTCGCGGCCGTAGCAAGTATGTATTGATGATTTTAATGATTATAATTCTATAAATACATACTTGTTACGGCCACGAATCAAATTTTGTCTAGAGATAGATACAACCTGACCTGCAAATTCCAAAAAACGTAAGAAAATTTAAATTTCGCGAGCTACCTTGGAGCTTTCACCTTAAGTGTTATTTTGTATTATTACGAAATAAATTGTTATTATTTAGAGCAACGGCGTATTTAAAAGTTCATTGATTGTATGTACAAAAATCGACTATTTACATAATTATTGTCATTTACCATGATTTTGTTTGAAATCAGTTAAAAAAATCATTGTTCTTTCTAAACATTTTCGTCCGTTAAAATTACAAAACACACAAAACAACAACACAATATCTCACTCAATCTCAATCAATTGTCCTTACACAATTATAGATTCAATAATGCGTGTCCTATCACTTGTTTATAAACACAAAAAAAATTAAGTAAAATAACATAACTGTTACGTGATCGTAAATTCGCGCGCAGCGCTTAATACATTTACGCACCCGAATGACACCAAGCGCTATGATGCAACGACAGGCGCGCCCCGCCGCTTACTGCTTACGAGTGCTTAGCGCTTATACCGTGTTTACGCGAATGCGTCGAGTGAAAATTTCACTCGACGCATTCGCGTAATTCACATTATGTGAATTAATGTAAAACCAAATAAGCAGATAGCAAAAAGCAACAAGTGAGAGCCACGTAAGCATTTGCTTTTCTATATTTTTAAAAGGCAAGTTATTTATAATGCTTTTTGATATATTTACCACCACTAGTCTTGAGTATTGAGCTTATTTACATAAAATATCAAAATTTATATAAACTAATTTTGAGTCTTATTTTTTGCTTTTTAGTTCTTTTTCGTCGGTTGAATTTTTTGTTAATAAGTTTTTTTGGTTGTTTTAGACCGTCGGGTTTTTTTGAAAATTTTTATTTTTTTATTTTCTACATTTTAGTGAGTTATATTGTTGGAATCGCCTCCTCGAACCCTTTATTTTGATACCCCACTTAATATAGTTCGTCGACATTATTTTTTTCTTTTTCACAATATGGCGTATAGTTGTCGCCATATTGTAATTTGATTACTGTCATGTCTTTAGTAGCACTCGCAATATTAGGACAAATCAATTGACGTAAGAATTATCAAAATCGGCCCACGCGTTTGGTCTCTATAGTGCCACAAAGGAACAAACATACATACATAGTATGTATGTCACACTTTTCTGTTACACCCTGTATATGATATATATGTATAAGTACATACATACATTGGCTGATAAACACATTACCCTCCCCTGCGTCGCACAGTCGGCTAAAAATAAGTACCTATTTTTACAAGCTTTTACTTGACTTGCAACGTATGTCATGTACAGGGTGTAACGGAAAGGTGTGGTCATATTTTAAGAACCGTATCTGCCCATTTTTCAAGAAAACCTGAGGAAATTATCAATTTTTTTTTTACCTCCCACACAAAATATTGATCAGCTGATGATAACTTTGTATGGAAAGTCCAATTTTTTTTTTGGGAATTTTCTATTTTTAGAGAAAGTTGTTCATTTCCATGGGCAGAACCGGTTCCTAAAATATTACCACACCTTTCCGTTACATCCTGTATGTAACTATGTTTGTTCGGGTGGAATATGTAACTATGTTTGTTCGGGTGGAATCATACAACTCAAATTAAACCCACTTCCTGATGTCCGATTGGACTCTTTGGTGTACTTATGTATCTTTGGTGACACTACAATGATATGGTACCATGAAGCCGGTCTGATGATGGAGACTTTAGATGGCCATAGGAACTTCTGAATTAAACAAGATAAACCTATCAGAGGTCGATTGATTCATCTTGAGGAGCACTTTACACCTAGACGATATCCAGGGTCTGATGATGAAGCTGGAAGGTGGCCACGGCATCTTTGTGATAAAACAACATAACCCCTGAGTTTGGGCTTGATTGATTCGTCTTGAGGAGCACTTTACATCACATCATAATATCCGTAGTATATTTTATTACGTCACGCCTACTCTAAAATACTTATCCACTAAAAAGTTAAAAATAAATTAAAGGTAAAACAATATTTTTAAAAACAAACTTTTGTCTGGGACAAGGAACTAAAAAGTAAACAAAATAAATTCTAGTAAGTATTTGGCGTGTAGGTACTTACCTTTATTCTTAAAAGCTTGAGGCACAGAAGTATAGTAAGTATTTAACCTGTAACGGGTACATTTTATTTTTATTTTGTACAGTATCTCGTTATCGCATTACCCAGTAACTGGGTTGTGGAGGTCAGATAGGCAGTCGCTCCATGTAAAATACTGGTATTCAGCTGCATCCGGTTAGACTGGAAGCCGACCCCAAGATAGTTGGGAAAAGGCGCGGGCAGATGACAGTGTTTTTGTATTTTTTTGTTGAACCAAAATTTAGTTAACAACAAACAAGTTACACTTTATCTGTCCCTCTCGCGAAAACGCCGTTTTCTAGGGCAGATTTATGGGTGTACTAGTGTAACTTTAAAACTTCATCGCTGATGAAGATATGTATTTAAAAAAATTAAGTCTTATTTTTAACCGACTTCGAAAAAGGAGGAGGTTATCAATTCGGATGTTTGTATTTTTTTTTTTTTTTCGAAGACACAAAACAGGAACACCGACTTCCGAAATTAAAGTTATTTTGCACTTTTTTTGGAAGTCGGTTCTATTTTTTTGTAAAAAAGTTTTTTTATTATTTGTCTTCTGCAAACACCATGTGATTTGAATCTGTGAAATGTGACGTGGCCAAATGAAAACTGTTTTATTTGTCTTCTGCAAACACCATTTTTTTTTGTGTGGTGGGAAATCATCTAATGACATCTCCCGCTCTGGTTGGAGCGGGAGGGCGTGTCAGACTCATACTGACTAAAACCCACCCCTGTTCCTTCCCTGCCTGAGTGCCCAGGGGAGCGGTAACTCTGTTACAAATTTGATTTGAATCTGTGAAATGTGACGTGGCCAAATGAAAACTGTTTTATATTAGGTAGTTTTAAAACAATTATAACAATAATAATAATAATAATAATAAACCGAAGACGAGAATAACGGTATTAAATAACTTTTCAAAACAATAATTTCGCATACCTGTGTATAAAAGTTTTTTTTTCTCCTACTTAATGCAATCGGTCTTAGGACATTCAGCAATAGGTTAATGATAGTTGGTAATCCTGCATAGTATGGAGCCACTGCCCCACCCGTGCTAAGCTTTAGCTCATATAAACCAGTTTGATAGGGTTCCGAACATCCGAATATAAAAACGAAACCCTTATAGGATCACTCGTGCGTCTGTCTGTCTGTCCGCAAATTTGCTACACAGGTGTATTTCTATGACCCCAACACGGACGAGTAACTTAAATAAATTATTTTGGATTATGGGGGTAACTTTTGGGGGGAAATCGAACAATCTATACATATAATAAATCTGTAGAAAAGTCATTTTTGTACATTGAAGAAATTGAAACAAAAAATAGCCAGCGTGTGAAAAGATAAGTAACAGAACCCATTTCCATCATTTTTGAAATTTTTGTCTGTTTGTCTGTTTGTTTGTGCGCACATCACGTAAAATCTACGAATTCAATGCTGACAATGTTTATATACAAAAATTATACGCAACTTGAGGATTAACTTAGTTTTTGTTTCATCGAAATCGGTTCACTCTATCAAAAGATATGATTAATTTAGTGAGTTCAAGAAGTAAAATATTACGTTACGCAATTAAGTATAGTACTTGCAACGACATCTTAAGACTAAAAATAGAACTAATGTTGATAGTTGAAATCTAAATCCGATAGATGGCGTTGTGCAAATGACGTCATTTTCTGAATCGCGGTGTTAAGATTTTCCGCGCGAGGATGACGTCCACCGTGTTTACTAGGCAAATTGGGTTTCGTTAGGTGTCTTAAAAGTTCTTGCGTGTGTCGTAAAAGTTCTTTGGTTGCTTGGTTTATCGATTTTCTAAATTGGTCGAAAAAAAAGTATTTGCTTATCTTATTGGTTTCGTTTGGTCAACTTTGGTCATTGGTTTGAAGTACGAAGTAAAGATTGTATTTGATTTACTTCGTAGTTTGAATCCAATAGTGCCAATCGTTATACAGTAAGTTAGTGTTGCCAATTCGTTGAGTCACGACCACGAACAGACGATACGTTGTCACACTAGACTGTTCGACGCACCGATCTTTTAAGTTTGTAGGCTATTCAGTCATAAGTGTTGTTAGTTTTGTTTATTGCTTTAATTTTCCTTGAAAATGCCTCAAAGAAAAAAAACTAACCTTTCGCTGCGTAGCCGAAATGCGAAAAGGATGAGACTTTGTAGGTCTCAGGAATCGGAAGAAGATCGTGAAGCACGGTTATCTGCTAACCGAGAGCACATCGCTCTTTCACGTGAATCGGAAACGTTCACCGAAAGGGAGTCACGTTTAAGTTCACAAAGAACACGGACCGCGACTTTGCGGTCTCAAGAGAGTATCCAGGAACGCGAAGACCGGCTGTCTGCTGATCGGGAGCGCCACTCTCTCTCACGTGAGTCAGAGACATTCACAGAAAGGGAGTCGCGCTTAAGTTCGCAAAGAACTCGGACCGCGACTTTGCGTTCTCAAGAGAATATCCAGGAACGCGAAGTTCGGCTGTCTGCTGATCGGGAGCGCCAGTCTCTCTCACGCGAGTCAGAGACTTTCACAGAAAGGGAGTCGCGCTTAAGTTCGCAAAGAACTCGGACCGCGACTTTGCGTTCTCAAGAGAATATCCAGGAACGCGAAGTTCGGCTGTCTGCTGATCGGGAGCGCCAGTCTCTCTCACGCGAGTCAGAGACTTTCACAGAAAGGGAGTCGCGCTTAAGTTCGCAAAGAACTCGGACCGCGACTTTGCGTTCTCAAGAGAGTATCGAGGAACGCCAAGCACGTCTGTCATCTGACCGAGAGCGACACGCTCTCTCGCGCGAGTCTGAATCTCTCTCCCAAAGAGAAGAACGATTACAAATAGCTAGACATAACTATGTAGGTGTACAAAGAAACAATGAAAGTTATCTTGCATCTGAAAGGGAAAGAATAGATGAACTAAGACGAGCAGAAACAGCAGAACAACGTCAATCTCGCCTAGAAATAGAACGAGCTCGATACCATATGAATAGAGAAACAAATAGCGGAGCTGATGAGTCCATGGAAAATGACGATGCAAATATTTTATTACCTTGGGACAATAGGGAAAAATCAGGGTTCACATATTCGTCTAGAATTAATTATGCTGGCTTTACTTTCGTGGGTGACATGAGAGAAATTTGTAATTTTTGTCATGCTTTGAAATGGAGGAAAGAGACAGATGGAATGTGCTGCTCAAATGGAAAAATTGTTCTTCCAAATTTCCAAGATCCACCACACTTACTTAAAAGTCTCCTGAATGGCGATCATCCCCAGTCGAACCGTTTTTTGGATAATATTCGTTTATATAACAGTGCTTTCCAAATGACTTCCTTTGGGGCAAAACAAATAACGGAAGGACCGTTCATGCCAACCTTCAAAGTACAAGGTCAAGTTTATCACCTTATTGGATCTTTGCTGCCAGAAAATGAACCCAAATTTCTCCAAATTTATTTTGTATCCGATTACACGCAACAGCTCAATGTTAGAAATCACAATTTTCCCCAGCTCAATGCTGAGCTTTTGGGTCAACTTCAAGAATTGCTGCATCACGTTAACCAGTACGTTCGTGAATTCAAAGCTGCATTGGAGTCAATTCCACAAGGCAGCAATGATTTCAAAATTGTTATAAGTGCCGATAGACGTCCTGTGGGTGAACACCGTGGAAGACACAATGCACCCGTCGCAGATGAAGTTGCAGTTGTTTTAGTCGACCAGGAGTGTGAGAGACGTGATATCGTGTTGCGTACACGCGACGATCGCCTTCAACGCATTTTGGAAACCCACAGAGCTTACGACGCCCTGCAATATCCACTAATTTATTGTCATGGTGAAGATGGGTACAATTTTGGGCTGTACCAAGTGAACCCTACTACGAGAGTCACTAATTATCAAAAAAAAATATCTGCTCAACAATACTATTCCTACCTTTTACAAATAAGGCAAAACAGTTTCGTATATTTGCAACGATTTCGTGGTTTGTTCAGCCAATTTATTGTGGACATGTACGCAAAAATAGAAACTGAACGTTTAGTGTATATTCGCACTAACCAGCGACGGTTACGCGCTGAAGAATACGTGCACTTGCGGGACGCCATGCAATCAGATAATAACGTCGAAAACTTGGGTCGATTGGTTATTTTGCCATCCAGTTTCACAGGCGGTCCGCGGTATATGCACGAACGAACGCAAGATGCTTTTTGTTACGTCCGTAAATACGGCCGGCCGGACCTTTTTATAACATTTACAACAAATCCAAAGTGGACGGAGATTTGCCAGGCACTTCTCACAGGACAGGCGTCATACGACAGACATGACATTATTGCTAGGATTTTTCATTTAAAACTCAAAGTCTTGATTAATCTACTTACAAAGGAGAAAGTTTTCGGTTCAACTCTTTGTTTTATGTATAGCGTCGAGTGGCAAAAGCGTGGTTTACCCCACGCGCACATTCTTCTGTGGCTGGAAGAAAAAATTCGTCCCGATGCTATAGACAGTGTCATAAGTGCAGAATTTCCGGACTATAATGCAGATCCGATTTTGCATGACATAGTAAAAACACATATGGTTCACGGGCCATGTGGCCTCTTAAACAGGGAATCACCGTGCATGAAAGATGGTCAATGCTCAAAAAAATACCCCAGAGCACTGAAAGAACTAACTATGGCTGGGGAAAATGGGTATCCGCAATACCGGCGAAGATCACCGTCACAAGGTGGTTTCACAGCTACTGTCAGATTCCGTGGACAAGAAATAATTCTAAATAATAGTTGGGTGGTACCGTATTCTCCAGTTTTGTCAAACGCTTTTCAAGCACACATTAATGTTGAAATTTGTAATAGCGTCGAATCTATAAAATATATATGTAAATATGTTAATAAAGGTAGTGATCAAGCCATGATAGCACTAAGAAATAACAACCAATTTGATGAAGTGACAAGGTATCAATCTGGCCGATACATAAGCTCTTCGGAGGCAGTTTGGCGCATTTTGAGTTTCCCTATTCATGAAAGGTATCCGCCAGTCATCCATCTTGACGTGCACCTGGAAGGCGGGCAGCAAGTTTACTTTCAGCCAGAAAATGTGGCAGAAAGAATGAACAACCCAAGACAAACCACCTTGCTCGCATTCTTTCGCCTTTGCGAAAGAGACAATTTCGCTAAGTCTCTGTTGTACAATGAAGTGCCACATTATTATACTTATAACAAGCAGCAAGGTGTTTTTAATCGCAGGAGACGTGGAACTGCTGTAGAAGGCGAGTCCGGCATTTTTAAAGAACACGTGATTGGAAGAGTATACACGGTGCACCCAAATAATGCAGAGTGTTATTATTTACGCCTTCTTCTTCACACAGTGCGAGGACCTACTTCTTTTGCTGAGCTCCGCAAAGTGGACGATATAGAATATCCCACATTTCAAGCTGCTTGCCGCGCACGGCATTTATTAGATGGCGATCAGCATTGGGATGATGCTTTAGCCGAAGCATGCGTCAGTGATAGTCCACATCGTTTGCGCCATTTATTTGCCATTTTGTTGACATTTTGTGGCCTATCGGACGCTGGGCAGTTGTGGCAAAAATATAAAGACGCGTTTGCCGAAGATTTTTTGAGACAGCAAAATATAAATAGTGAAACTTCTGACCAAGTACGTGAAAGCTGCCATAATAGGGCTCCGGGTAATTCCACCGCTAACATAGTATATAGAGAAGCATTAACGTAATCAACTATACCAAAGTCAGGACTCTTATCTAAATCATCAAAAAGGTGATATACTCTTATCTAAACGACGTTGTTTTGTTCTCGACAACCACGCGAACGAAGTCGCGGGCACAGCTAGTTTAAAAATAAAGTTAGTCTTATCTCTGAAACTACTGAGCCTAAAATTTGGAAAAAAAAAAATTGGTAATAGTTCTTTACTTATAGGTACGAAGTCTATATTTTAACAAACTTTATATTAACTTGCTTTGGTTTGGTTTATATTCGGTTACAAATTAGTAACCCATCTTTAAAACACTTTCTGGTCTTTTATTAACCCTGTTGTTACTGAAATTTTTTTTATCTCATATCACAGTAATATTTTAGTATTGATACCTTGATGCATATAGTAAACATGTTAGATACCAAAAAAATAAACCGAGTTTTAAGGAAAGCTCGGCAAATGCGGATCGTTTTAACGATCAGTAGTAACAGGCTGGTAGGTTAACCCTCATATAACTACCACTTTACCGATTGTATCCTATTTTAAATTAATGAATCACTGTTATTACTACGAAGGTATCTAATTGAAAAACGTTAATTAACAAACAAGTTTATATAGGAGTATGGTAAGTAACAAAAAATGTTTTATGGTGCAAATGGATTTTACATTTTTAACAAGTGAAGTTTGTATTTTCTTTGCAAAGCGAACATTGAAGCTCAAAGCGTCATTTTACTCTACTAGATGATCAACTCTTGATCTCCTCTTCAAAAGAAATTGTCAAAGAATAAGTGACAAGGTACACCTGGGTGACGAAATTGTAAATGATCAGCAAAACGCAAAATCACACCAGCTTCCATACCTCCAACCGAGAACTTATATATATCCCCATCTAATCGGTTTTCCTATAAATTGTTTACAGCTGTGTCCTCCATGATAAGGTACTATAGCCTCGTCAGTGCTGTACGTTTCTTCTAAAGGAGCCACATTCAGGAATATTTCGTTCAGGATATCGAAAAGCGGTTTCAACTTTGCAAATTTGTCACTTTCAGTGGTTATCTGAGCATTCTCACAACAGTGGAGATGAGTCATGATAAATGTAAATCTATTCCTCGAAATGGGGTTATATATAATACTAAAATCAGTGTCTGATGATTTCTCCCAGTAAGTACATGTATCTTTGGGGAACTACGATATCCACTGTAAAGAAGAGCAAGGAAACATTTCATTTCACTCGTTGTCACATTGCCCAATTGAATTGCGTAAATATTATACAGTATATTTGACTAATAATTCGATAACACAGTCATCAAACGTACAGTCAAAGTTTTACATGGGCGTTTGAAGGTGTCTTGGCCCATGGTTTTCTTGCCATTGTGGTCGGTCGTGAGGATTATGGTGATTTCTCCAAGTATAATTTTGAGTTTTTGATACGGTTGGATCAACCAAAGGAACGGCTGACGTGCTGCTAATGCAAATATTCATATAACACCGATGCATAGCGGATGGTATTTTTCCTCGGAAATGGCGACAAGGCTATATACGCATAATTCCAAAGAATGGTGACAAGCCTCCTGACGACCCTAAGTCGACCGGCCCATAACACTACTTCCATCTTTGGGTAAGCTCTTAGAGCGACTAATCGTTCCGCGCTTGCTACCGAACGGACCTAAATTTCATAATAACCAATTCGGTTTTACTGTTGGAAACACACTCTCTGTCCGTAAAATTGTTAATCTTTCCGAACATAAATACGTTATCGGGATTTTTCTGGATATTTCTGGGGCTTTTGATAATGCATGGTGGCCAATGCTACTACTAAAAATAAAAACCCGTGGTTGCTACAAAAATATTTATTCTCTGGTTCACTCGTACTTTTTTAATGGTTCCACGAAACTCAAACTTGGACATCATTCTGTGACGAAACCTCTAACCATGAGATGTCCTCAGGGTTCAGTGATAGGCCCGTACGTATGGAATTTGGGGTACGATGATTTTCTCGGGATTCCGCTTCCTTGCGATTGCTCATTAACCGGGTATGCGGACGATGGGGTGCTGATCATTCAGTCAAGTACTCGGGCTAGCCTTGAGAGTTTGGCTGAGACTTCCCTTCGTTTAATATCTCAGTGGAGTGATCGGAACCGTCTTACCTTCGCACCGCATAAAACCTATCAACTTATGTTGAAAGGTAACCTTAAGTCTTGGGCTAGTATAAGGTTTATAACGTTCCCGTTAAAAAAAAAACAGTCTGTATGCTACCTCGGTATGGTATTAGAAAATAACTTTACATTTATTGAGCATGTAAAAACAGTAGGTGAAAAAACTAAAAAGAACTTCTATGCGTTGACGAGGATTTCCAAGGCTACTTGGGGCCTATCATTCCTAACGTTAAAAACAATCTATGGGGCTACTTACCTGGGTTGTATGTGCTACGGGGCACCTGTTTGGGCTGATAGGGCCACCATTGGGGCGGTACGACGTAAATTGCTACAAAGACAACGTTTGGCTTTGAAAGAAAGAAAGAAAATACGTTTATTTACGCCAAACGACGCAAAAAACAAAGAATCACAACAAAAAAAAAGAAAAGCTGGGGGAAAATATGCGTCACATCCACGCAAAACGGCCATCGCTCAGCTTAAGTGCTATGACCCTATACAAGCTTTGATTTTCCTATGTAAAGCGTATAGGACGGTTAGCACTGAAGCCTTACCGGTACTTGCGTGTACTTTCAGTCGATCTTGAGGTGCAGCGACGGGCTGCAATGTACTATTCTGCACGAAAGACTACGGACCCAGACTTTTTACATCAACGTGATCGTGCCAAGATTTCTAGATTACTTAAACTTCAAACTGAAGTTTGGGAGGACCTTTTATTCGAATGGCAATGTAGGTGGGAAAGTTCCATCAAAGGCAGACACCTCCACCAGTTCTTCCCATCGGTTCGCGAACGGCTGGATAGGACATGCCTGGAGGTAGATCACTGTGTTGCCCAATTTCTCACAGGTCATGGCAACTTTAAGAGTAAATTATTTTCCTTCAAGCTTGTTGCCTCACCTTTATGTCAATGTTCTACTCCTGATTGCGAATACGAACAATCCGCACAATCCGCACATCATATCCTGTGGGAGTGTACTCTTTGGCAAACTGAGCGCAATATTATGTTGGATAATATTCAGCCTACGTCTGGAGTTGTCTATTACATAGACCTTGTGGAAACTAGAACGAATTTCCGTGCGTTCAAGCGTTTTTGCCATACCTATTATTGGAATCAAGTGTAACAGCTCACAATTTTAGGACCCATTAATATTAGTGTTTTTAACCAGTGGTGCTTGGCAACTGGGCTTACCCCAGTTGTAGAAACCCCCTTCGTGCCTAATGGCCTAGTTTTGTTCTGTCTCCCGCTTGATTAGGAGGGAAGTGGAAATTATGTTTTTCTTACTCCTCCGCTGTCTTTTCTGATTAATTTCGTTGCGGGACCCAAGACAGTTTAATCGTTTCTCTGGGACTCGTCGAGCTTCATTGCCTCGGCGTTTTTTCTGGTGGTCGCCACTGTTGATTCTGGCTTACAGAAATTACAGTGGTTTGGGAATAGTGTGGCGGGCTTGTCCCAATAAAAAAATATAACATCTGAAATGAGAAAATAACAAACCAGGAAGATTGTTCACAGTTACAAACTCCATAGCACTAGAATCTTCATCTGTGATATCAGCATTTACGTTATCTGGTGGTAAAATGATTATATCTCTTGGAAGTGGGAAATCAAAGGATTGAGAGACAATGGTTTATTCCTGGGTCTGAAAGTTAAAAATACATCCCCAAATTACTACCGATCGTTAAAACGATCATCAAATATAATATCATTTGTTTTTTTTTTATAAAATATAATATGACAAGATCAAATTTTATTTCACAGTTTTGTTATACAAAATTGCATTATAGTTATTTATGATACAACACTACCAACAACAACAACTACCACAACCAACAACAACAACAACTACCAACAACAACAAAAAACAAAAACAACCAACAATACTACCAACAACAACAACTAACAACAACCAACAACAACAACCACCAACAACATCAACACTACCAACAATAACAATTTCCACTACCAACAACAACAGTAACAACAAACAACAACTACTACAACACAAAAAACACACAAGACTCAAAATAGATATTTCACATCTACCGGTCGTCCCGTGATGGCCAATATTTTTTTCTCTTATTGTGAAACACCTGAGTGGAATTTTTATAAACTTTTTACGGAAATAAAAAAAACCGTAAAGGATACGCACGGCGCTATACAATACAATACAACGGAGCGTGTGGTAAAATAGGTACTTAGGTGAGAGTACCTATTTTACCGCACGTTTGATTGTATGGTGCGTAATTTTGAACTTTCGAACAATGTATACAGGCTTCGTAAATGCATTTTTTGAGCAAATGTGTTATGAAAATAAATTTCAATCACAAGGTAATTTGTAAACACTTACCGTTTTGAAGACATAGTGAAAGTTAATTACGCTAATACGAATTAAAACACAAAAGCACTTCAAAATTATGATCGTAGGATAATTATCTATTCACCGAATCACTGTCACACGATCACTGCGGCGATTGGTAAACAATAAGCAGAAGTTATCCGCTCGTTATTATTTTTATTGAGGGTATTGCCAACACTTTTTTTTGATCTTTATAACGATCGGTCGTAATAAATGCCAATGCAATAATATAGTAGTATGAAGCTGGTCTGATGATGGAGCTGGAAGGTGGCCAAAAGATCTCCTCAACCAAACAAGATGGCATAATCGTGTTTGGTCTAATTGCATATGTTTTGACAAGTTACGTCCGACTAGGTAATGCCTAAAGTCTGATGATGGAGCCGAAATGTGTCCTTAGGATCTCCGCAACCAAAAAAGATAGCACCATCGTATTTGGACTTATTTGATGTATTTTGAAAAGTGATTTTACACTTGGTAGTACCGAGGATCTGATGATGGAGTTGGAATGTGGTCATCGGATCTCCGCAACCAAATAAGATAACACCATCGTGTTTCAGCTTATTGGATATGTACTGAAAAGCGATATTATATTTAGTGGTGGTGGTATCCAGGGTCTGATGATAAAATCGGAAGGAAGGAATCCATAAAAACTCCACAACTAAACAAGATTACACTATCGTGTTTGGGTTTATTGACATAGCACCGTCAGGTTTAGACTCATTGGATATGTACTTACCTACTTTCTGACAAGTTTTTTACTTTTTATAAGCCATTTAAAAAATATGTGCCCTTTGCGCGCAAGTCCGATTCGCACTTGGCCGGTTTTTTTTAGAGTAGATCTTGGGGTGCCCTTCTTTTTAATCTTGTGACGGTCACTGGATTACACATCAGTTCCATTGCCAGTTGATTTGGGTGCGTTTTTAGTCTGGTGGTGTATGTGTAAATAATATCTTTGATTTTGTCGTTGATTGTTTTTATATTCAGGTCTTGTCAGGTGTCAGGTGGATTCTTTAATTTATGACGTACCAAGGGGCAATCTATTTGTCTCAGAGTTTTGGTCTGGAACCTTTCAAGTATTTCGACATTGGATTTGGCTGCAGTTCTCCACAGTTGGATACCGTAGCACCAGATAGGCTTGAGGATACATTTGCACAGGAGTTTGCTTTCTAGAGACATTTGTGATTTTTTGTTTAACATCCAGTTTAAACTATCCGTAGTTTAGCAATAGAAAAGCCCCCAGCTCAAGAGCATTTTTTTCGTGAATATGTGATGACTCCATGTAAGGCGTCTATCTAAGTGCATTCCTAGGTATCGTGCAGCCTCCGCCTGGGCCACCTCAACGCCAAATAAGGTGACATACGGGCATGTCTCTGATTTTGTTGATTAAACTGATTTTGATTAGTTAGCTTTTATTTTCCAGTCTTTAAGCCATTCCGAGATCAGCTTCAGACTGTTTTGCAATTTTGTAGAGGGCTTCCTAGGGCAGATGTCACTTGCTAGTATGGCTGTATCGTCAGCAAAGGTGTCCGTCCGGACGTCTCTGTCTATTGGCAAGTCGGCAGTGAACAGCAGATATAAGGTGGGTCCAAGACGCTGTCCTGAGGTACACCGGCCTGGATCCGACGCAGATTTGTGACCTCCTCTCCCTGTTTCACAAGGAAGAATCTCTTGCTGAGGTAGGAGCGCAAGAACAGGTAGAACTTAGTTGGAAGAGACCTTTTTATTTTGGCCAGTGGACCCTGATGCCATACACGATCAAATGCTTGCCAAATGTCCAGAAAGACAGTACTCCTTTTTTTTCAAATGAGGTTCTTTTCCACTAGAAGCAGCATGAATCTTTTCTAGAAAAGCGTCTCGAGCAGTTTCAAAGCAATCAGCAATAGTCGGTATGATTTGACGTCATTTTCAGGCATACCTGGCTTTAGAATCATAATTATCTGCGCAACCTTCCATTGTTTGGGAACATAATGTGCGCTTTAGTATAGCATTAAAGAGGCAATCAAGAATTTTACAGCTTCTTCTGGAAACTGTTTAAGAATGTTCGCTGTTATTAGGTCGTAACCCGGAGCCTTTTGGTTTTTTTAGTCTATTGATGGCGTATTTCAGTTCACCTGGAGAACATTTCCTCAGCGGTGGATCCAACTGGTGAACAGATGCCAGTGTGTCATTGACACGTTCCAGTCGCCTAGAGCCTTCATCAGGGTGGGGAGTAAATACACTTTCAAGGTGGTTACCAAAAACTTCATCCTTATCGGCGTCGCTGTTGGAACGTATATCGTTAGACCTTCTGATTGAAGGTTGGTGAAGTTACGGTATGTAAGAGTATACAGGGTGCAACGGAAAGGTGTGGTCGTAATTTTTTTTGAGAATTTCCTCCGAATTTCTTGAAGAAAGTGTTCATATCGATGGGCAGATGCACTCCTTAAAATATGACCACACCTTTCCGTTACACCCTGTATAAGTGTCTATCGTGAACAGTATAGGCGAGCCTTTATGTGAAACTGGATGAACTCAATGTTGACAACCAGCAATCTAGCTGGTGAATGAATCTTAGCAAAGGTAAGATGGTATATATTTTACGCCGGAACAGCTGCTCAAACTTCATCAAGCGCAAGTTAAATCGTTTATTGAGTACTGCTCTCATCTTTGGGACGGATCTGGCAGATATCAGCTTGATGCGCTTGAGTCACGTGAGAAACGAGCCAAGAGGATCATTGGCAATGAGGAACTTGTCGAATCCAATAGCGATTACAGTAGTGTCCCCCAGACATGTATCGCGGGACGTTACTCGTATTTGAGCCGTGGAAACGGAACGTCCCGCCTCTCGCTTCACTTTTGGCAACTCTAGCCTTGAATAATCCCCTAGTGGTAGGTCTGCTACTGTCCCTGACTAGGTGTAAATACTTACACCTCAAAATGTTTTTTTTAACTGTCTTAACTTTGCCTGTTCTTTCATAATTTTATTTTATTGGTTAGGCCACGAAATTCAAATTTTCTTACGTTTTTTGCATTTTGCAGGTCAGGTTGTATCTTGGTCAAAATTTGATTCGCGGCCGTAGCAAGTTTGTATTTATAGAATTATAATCATTAAAATAATCAATACATCTCTTTCAGTTACAATTGATGCCAAATGTCATGATTTCATGAAATACTTACTGCTGCAAATTGCAAAAAACGTAAGAAAATTTTCGCGCAAAATTTACCCTGGAGCATTCACCTGAAATCAAAAGAAGTTAGGGAGATACATCGTTTTTTCCTTATGTGCTTGTAAATCATCATGCAAGATGCCGCGTCCCTACATACCTTTTACCGACCACCCATTGTCACAGTAATACAGTTTTATTACTCTCTGTTCAATTGTTTTTTTCTTGGAGCGTTACAATTTTAATAGGAATCTAGATTAGTACATTTATTACTAGCAAGTGCTCTTTGTTCAGTATTTCTATTGTTACAACGTCCATGTTATCGACAGCATGTGAATTGGTAGTCAAAATGTTTTGTTGTTTGTCAAGATTAACTTTTCGGCAGAGAGAGGTACCTAAATAATTTTAATTTCATATAATTTTACTAATTCGCTCTTATATACCTATTTTAATCCTTGCCTCGGAAAGGACGTTAAGCCGTTGGTCCCGGCTGTCAATCGTGGATCTTTGACAGTCGTTACGGGTCGTCAGAAGCCCGAAAGTCTGACAACCAGTCTTACCAAGGGGTATCGTATTACCCAGTAGGTAACTGGGTTGTGGAGGTCAGATAGGCAGTCGCTCCATGTAAAATACAGGTATTCAGCTGCATCCGGTTAGACTGGAAGCCGACCCCAAGATAGTTGGGAATAGGGTAAGCAGATTGATTGATACCTATTTTAACCCTTAGACTATACGGTTACAGAAATATTTTATGAAAACTTTTGGACTTTTACTTTTTCTGTAGCCAGCAAATCTTCCAATGTACTTTAAAAAAAATCCACACAAGCTTAAATACACCACAAGAATAAACAGTGTTGTGCTTGTGCCTATAATTTGTTAATCTCCAGCATGCCCTTGTATCAGAAGTTATCAACAGAGCCTAGACATTTAACTACTGTTACTGCTTCCTTATGGTTGTAGCTAACATATCGACTTGAAAACGGATTATCACCACCTAATTCGAGCTGTTTAGTATTCTGTTTAAAATTCCCTACTGCAACGCACGCCTACGCGCTTACGGCCAGTCGCCATCGTGCTGGCTTACGCCTCACCTTCCCCTCGGTTACATCTTGCCGGGCCCAGCTTGCCTCCCCTGCCTCCTACGTACTTTTGAGAGATAGTCAACAATGATACGCCGCCTAGCCGTAAGCACGGCGTTGCCTTGCCGTAACCTAGTCGTTGTGTCGGTGGTGCTGATCTGGGTTTATTCGCTAACTTAGTTGACATCAATTTGATAGGCACTATGCAGTACATTTCTCGGTGGACATCGATTATAATAGGCACTACGGTTTTCCTATACGTCAAAGCAGCAATGTATGGCAAAGTTCCTATCAAATTGATGTCAACTGAGTTAGCGTATACGCCTGCTGCTCCGGTTACGTGCTTGTGCGTGATGTGGTGCGTGCGTGATGTGGTGACGATCCGTTCCTGAATTGATACGTGTTCTACAATCTAAAGCTCTGTGTCGAATCAGCATCGCCTGAAATCGAGCCGCTCTGCATTCAACATGAGTGTTGTGACACCCAGAGGTAAGATCACAACGTCTCGCCGGATTACCACAGAGCAAGTTGTAGGTATAACCTATTCCGGCTCCTTGCATTTGAAGCGTTTTAAAGCTGTTTATTGAGTATGCTCTCACTGCTTTTATTCGGAGCAAATGTTCCCGCACACACTCATGACATTAAATGCACTGTGGTACCTAACTGGTTATACCGTATAACCAGTTAGGTACCACAGTATAACTTATACCCACCTAGTAGGTAGTTAGGTTAGGCTACTATACTAGGTACTCCTAATCCTGTTGCTTTTATACAGTTTCGAATAGCTGTGTATGAGTATGAGTAGGGCACATTTCTACTGTCTATTATCTAAATTGTGGTTCAGTAATAGACAAAGGAGTGTAATCAAATACGGCGTGCTATGCTCGGTGCCATTGCGATGTAGCGAGGTGTTGCGCGTCACGCTTCTCGCACCTCGTGTTTATATAAGCCAGCCCGAGGCAGCGCCTGCGCTCAAACCGAATGTGCTGTTTCATGGGTACTCATACACGGTGACTACTCGACATGCCCAAGATGGTGACCCGCGAGAAGAGCGACTACGGCAGGAAAGTGCAAGAGAAAGCTGTCATTGAAAAGGTCATCATCACAATATTCTATTTCACTTTCTTCGGTACGGAGATGGAAATGACATCCACGATCGTCGAATTTTTAGTGAAAAAGATGATCAGTTGCATTTTCTTAAATGTGGTACAGAACTATTTCAGATAATGCAGGAGCCCCGACCCCGGCTCGGGTTGACTCTCACTTGTCGTGTCGCCCGCAGAGGCAGATGGCGATCGAGCGATGCGCGGCAGCCGCGTGCGCCGAGCGGCCTGCCAGCCCCGGCGCCGCCGCCGCCCGGCCCGGCGCCGATGCCGCCCGGCCCGGCGCCGGCGCCGCCAGCCCGCCGCCGTCCGCCACGCACACGCGCGTGCTCACGCTGCAGCACGGTGAGCACCACGACTCCACGCTCTACAGGTAACGTATCACGCCACGTGCACGTCGGTGTTCCATCACCTCGTGTCTTTACTTAAGGCGCAGTTATATGTAAACGACCTTGAGTGGTTAGCTTGCGTGTTCTGTGCTGAACTCACGCAAAGCGTCATACGTCCACCCAGTAATAGGAGTCGCCAATAGATAATTTTGCGACATCAAATTAGACGATTTTATCTATTATAATAAAACACGTACCTATACTATAAAAGACAAATAATTAAATTATCCTTAAATGGTGAAGGTTTCATAAAAACACGCTTGATATAATAGTTTTTGCTTGATTCTCAATTTTTTATCCGCATTAGACATAACTTTACAAGTTAATTACACTATGTTATAAAAATATAATTTCAAATTTTCACCTATCAAATTATGAAAAATTGTCTAGAGTAACTTATTTTTTTCAAATAAATAAAACTAGTGGTTTAGACGTGATGTTCAATTTAAAATCATTAGAAGTCGTCTAATTGCCCCTTAATGCTCTCGTCTTGTATATTTTTCCAGGTTTGAGAAAGGCTGCTATTTACAATTCTGCCCCGGGCCTTCTTTACTCGGCCGAAAAGTATTTCTATATACCAATTATGTGATGTCGGATAATCGTAAGTACCTTTAGCCAATCGTATATCAATTAGTTTCTGTATTCTTTTTTCCAAAAAACAAAAATCTAGTTTCTTGTCTCGAATCATGATAATAAAACAAGATCATGCCGCAAGTATCCTTACGCAATATCCTAGTGTTCCACGCGCGCCTCAAAGAGTTGTCAGCAATCATGACGGGGCCTGTCATGGCTGATGCCTGCCCAGGGGTTGTGGATAAATTCGAAACAGAGTTACCGCGCCCCTGGGCTCTCAGGGCAGGGAAGGAACAGGGGTGGGTTTTAGTCAGTAAGAGTCTGACACGCCCTCCCGCTCCACCCAGAGCGGGAGATGTCATTGGATGATTTCCCAACCCCAAAAAAAAAGAATGCATATTTAGATGCCGCTACTTGTGGCGTTATTGGTATTTATAATTTAATTCAATGACATTTTAGTTTATACAGATTTTAATTTATTCACAATTTTAATTTAGTGACAACTTTTAATTTATTCACAATTTTAATTTATTGATTTAATACTTACAATTGACTATTTCATTTTATTATTTACTTAATATTAGTTACAGCAAATATAATTTTAATGTTATTTAAAAATCAATCACTAAATATTTACATGTTTTAAAAATTACATCTTTTGAAAGAACTAACATAGTTATACATATAAGTATTACTAACACCAGATTGGGGACCAAAGTTGTCTTGAATAAATAAATATTATATTATTATTAATACGAGTAGTTCAAAAAGTACAGGGTGTCTCTGAAAAAACTAACTTTTGTAGATGCAAAAAATAACATTTATATTTATAATATTATAAACTGAAGGCATGGGAAAATCACTTTTTGAAAATAACATTATTCAAATGTCGCCCTTCGTTGCTCTGGCACTTTTCAAAGCGATCTCTAAGTTTCTGATTTTGTAATTTAACATGTATAATATATTTGTATATTTTTTATGCATCTACAAGAGTCAGTTTTTTCTGAAACACGCAGTATAATGAAGACCTGTGATCATTGCATACAGAAGACGAGAAGTGCGGTGAGCAAGCGGAGTTCATCCGTAATCAGTACTACGGGCTGGAGTGGCAGCGCGCGACCGAGGACGAGCCGCCCGTCGCGCTCGGCACCGGCTTGCTGCTCGCCGACACCGACATGTTCTGTCAGCTGCGCCTGGCGCGAGCCGGCTCCTTCCACTACTACTTCGTGTACGACAGCGCGTGAGTATCCGCCGCGCGTGAGTGTCCGCCGCGCGTGAGTGTCCGCCGCGCATGAGTGTTCGCCGTGCGCCGCAGACCGACAGCGCCGTGTGTTGCAGGGAGTCGGCGGTGGGGCCGCAGGGCTCGGGCTGGTTCCACGTGGCGCCGACGCTGCGCGCGGGCCCCGGCGGGCGCGACGTGCTGCCGCTGGACGGGCTCATGTGCCAGACCGTGCTGTCCAAGTGCCTCGGGCCGCTGCCGCGCTGGGAGAGCGTGCTGCGGGTGGCGCGCGAGGCGGGCTACAACATGATCCACTTCACGCCCGTGCAGGAGCTCGGTGCCTCGCGCTCCGGCTACAGCATCGCCAACCAGCTGCGCCTCAATCCGCACTTCAGTGCTGAGCCCGGCCGCGAGCCCACCTTCGCCGACGTCGAGAACGTCGTCTCCAAGATGCGCACCGACTGGAAGGTGAGGCAGGCGCTCGCCGATCGATCCCATCGTTCATGAAAGAGCTTTGTCCTGAAACTCGCAATGTGCAGATGCTGTCCATCTGCGACATCGTGCTAAACCACACGGCCAACGAGACGCCTTGGCTGAACGAGCACTCGGAGGCGACGTACAACTGCAGCAACTGCCCGCACTTGCGGCCTGCCGCGCTGCTGGACGCGCTGCTGGCGCGCCTCACGGCCGACGTGGCACGCGGCGACTACGAGGCGCGTGGAGTGCCACGCCGCGTGTCCACGCACGAGCACCTGGAGGTGAGCCCCGCCCCCCCCCAACCGCCGGCACCAGCCCCCACTCACGCGCCTCACTAGCACGCGGAGTGCCGCTCAGCGTGTTCGCGCACGGGCACTTCCTGGAGGTGAGCCCGCCCCCCCCCCCACCCGCTGGCACCCAGCATCACCATACCCCACTCACGCGCCTCACTAGCGCGCGGAGTGCCGCTCCGCGTGTTCGCGCACGGGCACTTCCTGGAGGTGAGCCCGCCCCCCCCCCACCCGCTGGCACCCAGCATCACCATACCCCACTCACGCGCCTCACTAGCGCGCGGAGTGCCGCTCCGCGTGTTCGCGCACGGGCACTTCCTGGAGGTGAGCCCGCCCCCCCCACCCGCTGGCACCCAGCATCACCATACCCCACTCACGCGCCTCACTAGCGCGCGGAGTGCCGCTCCGCGTGTTCGCGCACGGGCACTTCCTGGAGGTGAGCCCGCCCCCCCCCCACCCGCTGGCACCCAGCATCACCATACCCCACTCACGCGCCTCACTAGCGCGCGGAGTGCCGCTCCGCGTGTTCGCGCACGGGCACTTCCTGGAGGTGAGCCCGCCCCCCCCCACCCGCTGGCACCCAGCATCACCATACCCCACTCACGCGCCTCACTAGCGCGCGGAGTGCCGCTCCGCGTGTTCGCGCACGGGCACTTCCTGGAGGTGAGCCCGCCCCCCCCCACCCGCTGGCACCCAGCATCACCATACCCCACTCACGCGCCTCACTAGCGCGCGGAGTGCCGCTCCGCGTGTTCGCGCACGGGCACTTCCTGGAGGTGAGCCCGCCCCCCCCCACCCGCTGGCACCCAGCATCACCATACCCCACTCACGCGCCTCACTAGCGCGCGGAGTGCCGCTCCGCGTGTTCGCGCACGGGCACTTCCTGGAGGTGAGCCCGCCCCCCCCCACCCGCTGGCACCCAGCATCACCATACCCCACTCACGCGCCTCACTAGCGCGCGGAGTGCCGCTCCGCGTGTTCGCGCACGGGCACTTCCTGGAGGTGAGCCCGCCCCCCCCCACCCGCTGGCACCCAGCATCACCATACCCCACTCACGCGCCTCACTAGCGCGCGGAGTGCCGCTCCACGTGTTCGCGCACTGGCACTTCCTGGAGGTGAGCCCGCCCCCCCCCCACCCGCTGGCACCCAGCATCACCATACCCCACTCACGCGCCTCACTAGCGCACGAGCATCTGGTGGTGAGCCTCGCCCCCCCCACCTGCCGGCTCCAGCCCCACTCACGCGCCTCTGTCCGCAGGCCATCAAGCACCTGCTGCTGACGCAGCTGCTGCCGGAGGCGCGCCTGCACGAGATGTACATGTGCAACGCCGCCGAGCTGGTGCAGGAGTTCTACTACATGGCGCGCAACAAGTGAGTGTAGAGCGACCATAATTATGATTATACATATTATTGAAGATCAGTACGTCTCAAGCTGCGACTTAATAGTTAGAAGTGCTAAGCTAATAACGCCTCCGATGAGAACGAACTTGCATAGAAGTACATGTGTGTTTCATAATATATAGGGATGTTACGGAGATTCCGATTCCGATAAGTCGGAACTTCCGATTGAAATTACACTTCAGATTTTACTTTTAAATCGGCTGTTTAAATCGGAGCTCGAAGCTCACGGGCGGCGCGGCAGGCCGCTGCCATAGTGTACGGTTATGTTTATGCTTGACGCACAAGGAACCCTGTTTACTATTTCACTTTGTTAATATCTCATTTTGTGCGTTCGCGCTTCAATTAAACTTATCAAGAGTTTTTAATTAGTGTTAATTAATTAAAACACATCTCTCTTCCGCCTCTGGCTCCGCCTCCGACTTCGATTCCGGTTCCGATAAATTAAATTTTAGAACTTCGATTCCGACTTCGGTTCCGGTATACTCACCACCGTTACATCCCTAGGTTCATATATTCGGCATGCTCGAGAAGTGCACATCTCTAGTTTGTGCTAGACGTGTGACTTCGCCCGCGTGAAAGTAGACAACGTCCCAAGGGATTATACTCTAATTATAAAAAGTATACTATGTCCTACTGTTTATTTATCTGTATACCTATAATAAAATTCAAAGTCCTGACTAACTGACTGACTGATATATATCAACGCACAGCCCAAACCGCTGCTGGACCTAGGGACTTGAAATTTTGCAACATCAATAAAATCTTACACGATCAACAGTTTGGTTTCACCAAAGAACGTTGTACAACTGACGCTTTTTTTTTTTTTTTGTGGGTTGGGAAATCATCCAATGACTTCTCCCGCTCTGGGTGGAGCGGGAAGGCGTGTCAGACTCTTACTGACTAAAACCCACCCCTGTTCCTTCCTGCCCTTAGTGCCCGGGGGCGAGGTAACCCTGTTTCGAATTTATCCTCAACCCCCGGGCAGGTACGACTGACGCTGGTATCACTTTATTAAAACACATATTTACAGCGTGGGAAGAGGCCCAAGATGCGATAGGAATATTTTGCGACCTCTCAAAGGCATTTGATTGAGTTAATCATGAAACCTTACTCTTAAAACTAGAACATTACGGACTAGGTAAACTTGCACTCAGTTTAGTGAAGCCTTATTTAAATGACAGACAGCAGCAAGTTCAAATAAATGGTGTCGATTCACGGGGTTTAAAAGTCAAAATGGGGGTACCACAAGGCTCAATATTGGGTCCTTTCCTCTTTTTAGTATATATAAATGATCTCCCCCATCTATTAAAAAATCAACCACAAATAGTATTGTTTGCTGACGATACTTCCTTAATTTTTAAGATTAATAGACTTTCCACAAATCTTGAAGATGTACAGATTTACTTTACCGAATGTTAAAAGTAATAGTTATGACATAGTATTGAACAAAGAGAAACCAGAATTCGTCGAAAAAACTATTTTCCTGGGAATTACGCTTGAGACAAGGCTACAATGGGGTCCTCATTTAACATCCCTTGCAGGATGATTAAGTTCAGCGGCATATGCTGTCAGGAAAATCCGTCAATTTACAGATGTAGATACCGCGAGACTGGTCTATTTTAGTTAATTTCATAGTATCATGTCTTACGATATTTTGCTATGGGAACGGGCTACAGACATTGAGTCTATTTTTATTCTGCAGAAAAGAGCTATCAGAGCCATATAATAATCTTCGCAGGCGCGATTCTCTTAGGGAGCTGTTTAAGTATATAAACATCATGACGGTACGAGTACCTTGTCAATACATATACGAAAACATTATGTATGTTCGGAAAAAATTTAATCTATTCACTAAAATAAGTGACAGGCATAATTATAATACTAGAAATAGGAACAATTTAGATCAAACTAGGTTCAGGTTGGCTAAAATACACTATTCTTTTATGTGGTGCTGTGTAAAATTTTATAACAAAATACCACTACACATTCTCCAACTAAATGAGACAAAATTTAAAATATGCCTAAAACATACACTATGTAGACAAGCATAATATTACAAATTGGAGGATTATGTCCTTGATAAAATTGCTTGGCTTAATGCCGGTCCTGCTCCACAGTCACAGCCAATTGGGTCCACTAGTTAGTTCTTTTTTTTCTATTTTTGTATGCTCTTTGTTAGATGGTCTCTTTTTTTGTTTATGAATTGTTTAAATAACATTATTCTCATATAATAGAAGCAACAAGACATATGTAACCAGGATTTTGTAATACATAAAACATGGTTTAAAAGAGTGTCCATGGAGATTCTTGCACGTTCTTCTCCATAGAGTTCTACGCCTTGGAATGTGCAATTAATTAGCTTCATCTTTCTGACTGACCGACTTATTGACAATTCAAAAGTGCCTATAAATGGTTTATTTGAAATAAATGTTTTGAATTTTGAAATTTTGAAAACGTTTATTCGACACAGACACAACACAACAGCAACAAACAAAAGGTAAAAAAAGAGTAGATACGAAGATACAATAAAATTGTGCTGAGCGTACCGTACTCATACCGAAAGGGTTACCATCTGAGCTTTTGCTGGGCGTCGGACACCCAGCGCTGGTTTTCAGTTGGCACCCCACAGTGACGCACGGACGAGGGTAAACATAATATATCAATTAAATTTTTATTTATTGTGCAAGTTTTCTTATTGTAATTAAAATATGTAAATAAATTGTGAAAAATAATAAGAAAATTGCTTGCGCAAGTTTCAGTAATATAAATTTTTACTATCATATTTCCGAACTCATCTCATTACTTATTTGATCACAGTTTGAGCTAACCCTTTCCCTCCTATCTCATTCCCATACAGCAGAGGGAGAAGAAATGCTAACCGCACGCGCCAATCAAAGGCGCATCCGCAGACTGGCTGACGGACTCGCCGCTATTATGATTGTTCCTGTTGTAACGAAACCGCATCGCAACCGCATCCGCGCCGCGCCGATAAATAATACAAACCGCTACTATAGAGGCTGTAAGTAACAAGATACCGCAAACTTCGCGAAAAGGTTACACCTAATGTCAGGAACAAAATTATGATAGTCATTAATCTGGGTAATGATCGATTACAGAAATTGACATTTTCAAGCATGTATTGTGAACAATGCGATCTCAACGCTTCGCAATGAGTGTAGGCGCGCGCGAGCGCGTAGTACGTGGTAGTACGTAGTTACCTACCCGTAGTACGTGGTAGTACAGACTGTTGTCAACATTACCTGACCCACCCTAAAATCAAACGACTTTGGACCCTCTGCATGTAACATTAAGGTTTATTTAATTTATATGAGCTTATCAGACAACTGCTCGAGGATTTGATGAACAAATACAATAATAATATAGACACGCAAATTTGATCTTTAAAACGTTAGCATTAGGTTATATTTTATAACTATTTGTTATAATATGATAAGTGTAATAGCTTATTTTAATCATTGAGTTCAAGTAATTCTGGTCTCGTGGTCTGTGTGTAAGACTGAGAAAAACACGGTTCGAGATCAAATCCTGCGACAAAGATATTGTTTTGCTTTCAATATAGAATTTATATTCCAAAACTATTTCTTGTATTATTGTAAAGAACTACAGACTATACATAAACTTTTTAAAATGGTAATATTTTCACATAACTTGTAATAAGTGGGTAGTTGAAAAATAAATATTCGTATTCATTATAAAGAACTGTGAACTTAAAGTTTTTTAAATTACCCACCCGTTTACAAGATAAGTTATTAGGCGAAAATCATATTGGTCGTTCTTTAATATTGCAAGCAATATTGTAGAAATGAAAACAAATTAAAAAAGAAACCGATGTATAGGTGGACTGTGTTTTCGAACCCACATGCTGTTCGTCGTCAAACCAGCATCAAACCGCTAAGCCACAAGAACTTGTTCGGAATACGTGAAATTAAAGATTGGGTTGTAATTATGTAGTGTGACTTAAAAGCTTTTCAACTTTAATGTTAACGAAATAATGAATAAAATAGCTTAACAAAAACATATATAATGACGGTGGCTCCGACTATGTTGGGTGGGTTTACCTTAACGTTACGTGTTAAAGATCAAATTTGAGTGTCGGTGTTATTATTGTATTTTTGTTCATCGAGTCCTCGTGCACTTGTGTGATATAATAATAATAATAATAATAATAATAAGCCTTTTATTTCCTTAACAAATATTTACATAGATTGCATTATTATTGATTTGAATGTAGAATTTATATGATTTATCATTTAATTAACATCAATTGATTATCTTAATGTGAATGTCATCGTAGTCAAATATAAAAATCAAATAATCAAAGTCAAAGTTCATCTTAGTCAAATAATCATTAGAATAAAATTAAAAAATAATATAGTACATCATAGTCAAAATTATATAATCCTAGTACATCATAGTCAAATGTCATCATAATTATGTCAACTAAATCATGAAAATTTATTAATTAGTATTTTTGTTAAGGACCTCTCGACGAGTATAGGCCTCCTCCAATTTTTTCCACTTTTCACTATCTTGGGCTGTAGCAAACCAGTCATCTCCTGCAAACTTTTTAATTTCATCAGTCCACCTCTCTAGCGGTCTCCCTCTTTTGCGTTTTCCAAGAGGGCCACTCCAGATAATCACTTTCTTGGTCCATTTTTCATTCGACATGCGTGCAACATGGCCCGCCCATTTCCATTTTAATTTCTGACAATGTGATAGAGCATCTATGACCTGTGTCTTTTTCCTTATATCAGTGTTTCTTCTTTTATCTTTAAGTTTCAGATTTAGAATACTCCTTTCCATGCTTCTCTGGCAAGTTTCAATTTTTCTCCTTGTGTACGTATTATAAACCCATGTTTGGCTTGCGTATGTGAGACATGGAAGTAGACATGAATCCAGGACTTTCTTTTTCAGTCTTATAGAAAGGTTTGATTTTAAGATCTCTTTGTAACTCCAAAATTTCCTCCAGGTCATGTTCACACGTCTGTCTGTCACTTGTGTGATAAGCTCATATAAATTAAATAAACCTTAATGTTACAGGCAGAGGGTCCAAAGTCGTTTAATTTTAGGGTGGGTCAGGTAATGTTGACAACAGTCTGTACGTAGTTACCTACCCGTAGTACGTGGTAGTACGTAGTTACCTACCACGTCTTATACACACAGACACAGGTGGTCGCGCCGTTATGCGCTTGTACCTAAATACACTTTCTACTTTGTGATAAAAGACATTTGCGTCGATGTTTCCGATCGATGTGATAAATAACTAGATCAGATACTTAATAGACATAAGCGCATACGTGCGTAAAACGTTTAAAACGACAAATGCTGCGAATGCTTCACGTCGAAACGTATAATATTCCGTGGCACCTATAACTGTGTATTCTAATGACGACAACATTGATATCACATACATTTTTAATCCCTCAAGAATACTGAAGATAAGGTTAGATAAAAATTAAGATAGATAATAATAAAGAAGCTAATTGTAAGTACCTATATTGCGCTCCAGGAATGTAGGTATAAAGCGCCTGCTACACGGTCGCCAATCGCGTCCTTAAAGAAGTGACCTTGGTGATTTTGAATTTTGAAATTTCTTAGGTACAGCTCTGCCGTTAGCCAACCACAAACACCTCTGTCGGGGACGCGGTTGGCAACCGTGTACTTAACTAATGAACCAACTCACCTTAAAGTTCGTTCATTTCTTACGAGAGAGGCGCCTACGTGCTTCATGCATGAGCATTTTCCTAGGCACTGAGGTGTTGTTTAAAAACACTCTCGCACTCAACAAGCAAAACAAAAAACATACACACTAACAAACACATAAAATAACTTGTTTTTGATAATAACCTAAATTCGCTACCAACTGCATATCCGTTTGCGATGAACGTAAACACGGAACTAACAAAAAACAAAAATTCGTCTTCGGCGAAATGCTAAAGATATAAAATTTTATTTATTACTGTAGGTACGCTTTTGAATGTGCCGACATGGTCATAGATCAATAAAATTGATAGACTGTACAATCACATTAAATTGTACCTACTACCTACTCACTCAGTAATTATTTTGATGTAGGTATACGAAATGTAGGAATGTGGTTTTAACGAAATGAGTAAGTAACGTTGTTGTATTGTATTACTTAACTTTGTTGATAACAAAAATGTATCTAAGAATTATGTCGTTATCAGTAAACTGTTACACATTTTTTTAGATCTTCTTTACTTATTTCGATGAAGGTTTATAAAAATAACCTCCACTCAAAATAAGTTCAAATAAAAGTAGTTAATGGGATATAAATTTTTGTAGACACTTAAAATGCCTAACGTGTCGGGTCTGTTAGATTCATAGGTCTGTATGAGCATTTGCCGACAAAGGAACGTCGGCGGTCTTTGGCCGATATTGCGCGCGTGCCTACTGGGCCCGCGATGACCTCCGGTGAAGTTAGGAAACCAGCTGAGCAGGGAGCTTCTTGTAATTTTATTTACATTGCGTTTTTTTGCGAAAAAATTAGGAAAAAACCAACAAAAAATTCCAACGCTAGGGGTTCCAGAATCATGTACTGAATCACTGGTACACGTATGTGCGTTCATGTACCTTACACCCTGTATATATCCAAAATTTTAAAACTTTATAAACCGTGTTGGCTGACACATGTGTGACATATAAAGACCAAGTGAAGTGCACAGCAGTGGAAGAAGAAAATCAGCAAACACGTGCTACATGTTCTCAGGCTGTCCTTGTATCAACGTGCTCCATCCAGAAGATTCCCAAGTAAGTCCTTCATTACCTTTTTCCTACCGTGGTCAGCTCCTTACTGTGTGTCACCAATATTTCACTCCGCATAAAATTACATTCCCGCATTGGTCCTTCGAAAGCCGCATGTGTGAGGTAAGGCTCCCTGTATGCCTGGGAATAAGTTTAAGTCTGCAAATGTGACGATACCACTGTTTCTTTCTAACGTTCACAAAGATACATCAGAAAATGATATTGCTCAGTACGTATTTTCAACAATAAAAGAAAAAGTCATAGTACAGAAAATCAGAATGAAAACAGAAAAAGAATATAATTCATTTAAAATAATGGTTCCGAAAACCAATCTAGACATGTTTTTGAGTGGCGATTTATGGCCGGCCGATATTACATGTAGACGTTTCAGACCTTATAAAAACCCTCTGTCTGTGGACGTTCCAAAGAGCCCTCTTAATAAATAAAATGCATAAGGTTAATTTTGTAACATACAACTGCAAGAACATCAAGCGGTCTGTTGAGGGTATAAAACAGCTTTGCAGTTTTGCGGACATAATCGCGCTGCAAGAGACTTGGTTACAGCCTGATGAGCTACCATACCTGTCCAGCGTGCACGAGGATTTCGGAAGCATGGGAACATCTGCTATGGACACTGCTGCTGGCATCATCAGAGGTCGGCCCTTTGGTGGGGTTGCGCTACTGTGGCGTAAGACGGTGTTCCCGTGTGTTTCAGTGATTGCGTGTGCTAACCCGCGTATTGCGGCAATACATCTTACGACAAATGATAGGCCATTGCTAGTCGTGAGTGTTTATATGCCAACTGACAGCGTAGAAAATGTGTCGGAGTTCACAGATTGTCTCAGTTGTATTAGTGCCATAATAAGTGATAGTGATATCGAATCTGTTTTTATCCTTGGTGACTTCAATGCGCATCCAGGTGAGCGTTTTTACCGTGAACTAATAGATTTCTCGATTGAGCAGGATTGGACTTGTGTAGACATTAGTAGGTTGCAACTGTCGACAGAGACGTTCACATTTGTTAGTGAAGCTCACGGGTGCAGGCGGTGGCTCGACCACTGCGTTGTGACTGACTCGGCTGTGCATTGTATAGCAGATGTGTTCGTAAAATACGACGTAAATTGGTCTGATCATTTACCGTTGGTTATATCTTGTAATCTCGATGTTGTTAGGCAGAAAACGATTGCGAAAAAGACTGCTTGTAATAAAATACAATGGGGAGAGAGGAATGCAGACCAATGTATCGCCTATGAAAATATTACACATATTTTCATAGGCGATACATTGGTCTTTAATTCGCAATTAAAGCATATTGATTTATCAGTAGACTTAATAAATTGCTGTGGCAAATATTGCAGTAATCAGTGTCATAAAGAGATAATTAATAATTTATACGGTGATGTAGTAAAAATCTTATGCTCGTGTTCTACTGCCACGTATGAAAGCAGAAGTGGTAAGCGAAAACCCCTGGCTGGTTGGAATAAGCATGTGAGCGAGGCTCACAGGAATGCCAGGTTTGAGTTCAATATATGGTGTTGGTATGGTCAACCTTCTACTGGTCCCATTTTTTATTTTATGATGGTGGCACGTAAATTCTTTAAGGGAAAGCTTAAGTGGTGCCAAAAACACCAAAAACAAATTAAAATGGATTTATTAGCCAAACACCATACTAATTCGGATTTTAAAGGTTTTTGGAAAGCCACTAATAGATTGAATCCTAGGCCTGGCGTTCCTGTTAGCGTCGACGGGGTTTCCTGCCCAAGGGATATAGCTCAATTGTTTAGTAAACAATTCTCGATTAAGTCGACACTGGGGCAGCCGTGCGGGGTGTTCAGTGCTGGCCCTGAGCGTGCGGAGGTGGCCACTGTAATACTTGCAAGTGAGATCAGGCACATATTGAAGAAGATGACTAGAGGCAAATCCCCTGGGCACGACGGACTCAGCATTGAGCACCTGCAGCATGCTGGTCCCCACTTACCTCGGGTGCTGGCACTTTTATTTAATCTGTGTTCGTGTCATTCACATCTTCCACCTGATCTAGTGCGAGCTCTGGTGGTGCCAGTGGTCAAAAGCAGGACAGGAGACGTATCGGACAGGACAAACTACAGGCCTATTTCACTCGCCACCGTCATAGCCAAGGTCCTTGACAGCGTGCTTAACTCACATCTAAATAAGCATGTGCGGCTCAGCGATGCCCAGTTTGGATTCCAGCCTGGGCTGTCAACGGAGACTGCTATTGTTAGCTTGAAGCACGCTGTCAGGTATTATACGGATAGAAATACACCTGTTTATGCGGTTTTTCTTGACTTGTCCAGGGCCTTTGACCTTGTCCCATACGATCTTCTTTGGGAAAAGCTAGAAGAGACGACGCTGCCGCCAGAGTTCATATTACTCCTCAAGCACTGGTACTTGAACCAAGAGACTCAGGTGCGGTGGGCGGGAGAGCTGTCGGAGCCATGCCGGCCGGAGTGTGGGGTGAGGCAGGGAGGCCTATCCTCGCCTTTGCTCTTCGGTCTGTATGTTAATGCGCTGCTTGAGGAACTCACCAGCACACGTGTCGGCTGCTACGTGGATGGAGTTTGTTTAACAACATTAGCTACGCAGACGACATGGTGCTGCTGGCTCCCTCGATCGGTGGTCTCCGAAAGCTACTTAATGTGTGTGAGTCATACGCTGCGAGTCATGGGTTAATCTATAATAGTATTAAGACAGAATTCATGGTCTTCAAGTCTGGCACCAGGTGTCCCACTACTGTCCCGCCTCTCGTTTTGAACGGTCACCCGATAAACAGGGTACATAAATTTAAATACTTGGGCCATCTGGTTACTGCTGACCTAAAAGATGACATGGATCTAGAGCGGGAGCGCAGAGCATTGTCAGTTAGGGCGAATATGCTGGCCCGCAGATTTTCCCGAAGTACAGACTATTAAAATAACCCTTTTTAAGGCTTACACTCGGGGGCCCTGTGGTTCACATATACCCAAAAGGCTTACAATGCTCTGCGTATCCAATATAATAACGCATTCAGGGTATTGCTGCGACTGCCGCGCTTCTGTAGTGCCTCGTCAATGTTTACAGACGCACGCACTGACGGCTTTGATGCACTGTGGCGTAAGAAATCTGCTTCGCTACTCCGCAGGCTACGTGGCAGTCCCAACACTATCCTGCAATCGATAGTTGCCCGGGTAGACAGCCCGCTAGTGTGGGCACTAACAAATAGGACCCGATCGGTTTTAGTTATTAAATACTAACATAGGATAAGCTTTTTTGTTACTAACACTATAGACCACATAGTAGTCTGATTAAATAAAGATTATTATTATTATTATTAGAATAGAATAGAATAGAATAAACATTTCAAACAAGGCGTGGGATTGAGCTGCTTCAATGATATACATGAGCCATTGTTTTCATATGTACTACTTACTGATGAAATTTTTTTATATATATTTTTTTTAATATTCGTTTTTGACATGAATACTTGCATAGTATTATATTACATTTTTAAATTTTTTTTTTGATTGACATTTTATTATTATTGGTTTTTTTTTTTTTTGACTTTGTTAAGTATTATATTTATTTTTATTTTTTGATTGACATATTATTGTTACTATTTTGTTTGACACGAATATTTACTTTGTAAAGTATTATATTTTAAATTTTTATTGATTACTTAATTATTGTAAATGTGAGGGCTATAATAATATAATAATAATATAATAATATGTTTATTTGTACAAAAAAGGAAACAAGTAGGTACATTACACATGCAGACAATAGGTTGTACAATCGAGTCGAACATTATTGGCAGATATCCGGCCCCTAAACTAGGTACGTAGACCTGTAACTTAGGAGTCGGACATTTTTCGGCTTCCATTTTATATGATAAAATACAACCGTGACTTTCAGTTACATAATTATACACATTACCTATTAGTGAAGTCAACAGCAAGTGAAGTGAGTGTTTGTAATTGGGTGTTTGAAAGGTGAACTATGGGTAAGGTGTGTGTGAGGAGTGTAAATGTGTGAGTAAGGATGAGTGCTTAGCATTAATTCAAAGGAGATTAAGCTTATGAATGTATTGTTAATATATTTTCTGTCTCGTCGTAAGTTAGAGGTAAAAGCCATTTTTTTAATTTACTTTTAATTTCATGGGTTGTGAGTCTATAGATGTGAATACTTTTATTTATTTTATTATAAATTCGTGAGCTTTGAGCCATGAATTGTTGACTTGCAAATGCATATCGGCAAGGGACTGTTTTGCAAACAGGAAAACCTTGGCGTCTTTGGAGTAGATTTTGGTCCAAAGGAAGAGAGGAGTGTCTTCGCAGTATAGAACGGAGGATATATAGCTGTCTGACTGTAAGGACTTGGGTACTAGAATATAACTGGTCAGTAGGGAAGTCTCTTGGTTTAAAGAGCATCACTTTGAGAACCGCTCGTTGTGCACGTTCAACACGGAGCATCGTAGTTTTGTGAGTTCCACCCCACACCGGGATGCAGTACATAATAATAGATTGACATAAGCTGTGGTATACAAGAGTCAGAGTCACGGAGTCGGCAGAATGTCTGAGCTCTTTAAAAATATATATCAATCTTCTGATTGATATATATCTGATCTAGAGCAAAGCGCCTCAATATGCGCGTACCAGTCCAGTTTGTCGTCTATAATGACTCCTAGGTACTTTATATTGGGAACCATGCCAAGTGTAAGACAATTACAATGTTTTGATTGATTAGGAGGACAAGTGTGGGCTTTAATTTTTGAAGATGTTTTGGGTGGTAGTGGTGTTTGAGGGCGGCAGAACCTAAGTAATTTTGTCTTTTCCAGATTCAGAGTTAGCAAGTTGATAGATAGCCACTCCATGATCAGTCTGATCGAGTTTTCTGCCTTCTCTTTGGCCAGATCCCAGTTTTTGTCATACACAAGTAGTGCCGTATCATCTGCATAAGCGTAAATTTTGCAATTAGTGATGGACTGCTTGCACAGGTCGTTGATATATATTTGGAAGAGCGTAGGTCCCAATATACTACCTTGCGGAATGCCAAAGGTGAGCTCCTCGTATTCACTGGTAAGCGAGTCAATTAGTACACACTGACTTCTATGGCAAAGATAATCCTCAAATAATTTTAGAGTGAGTCCACGTACTCCCAGGCTTTCTATCTTTGATAAGAGCCGAGGGACAGAGACAGTGTCAAATGCTTTAGTTAAAACCAAGAAGATACCGTAGCAGTTCAGGTTGCTGTCCAGCTTGTTAACCAGACTATTTGTAAACGCTGTAACGGCATCCTCTGTGGAAATTCCGGACCTAAAACCGTACTGATTTGGAGCTATTAATTTCTGTGAAGTTAGGAAGTTCAGAAGACTGTTATTCAATACTCTTTCTAGAATTTTAGAAAGGGAGCTCAATACAGAAATTGGTCTATAGTTTGTCACTTTATCTCTTCCTCCACTCTTATAAATAGGATGTACTATGGCCCTCTTAAAAGCCTCAGGGAAGGTTCCAGTACCGATGGACAAGTTGCAAATGTGAGTGATTACGGGGATTGACTGGGATGTTATCCCATCCGGTAGCGCAATCACTCCGAAGTTCACGAACAATTCTGCCTACTTGGCCCTCATCCACCGGAAGAATTACAAGAGATTTAGAAAATTGGCCAGGATGTTGAGTTAAGGACGGAGTGTTGTGGTTGGTTGCTATTTGTGACGCTAGATTTTTTCCAATATTAACAAAGAATTTATTGACTAGGTTTATAGACGTTTTTTCATTAGCTGCGGTTCCTAAAAGTTCACGAGGGGATCGAGTTTGGAAGCTGGTGTTTGTAATGGATTTGATCACTTTCCACGTTGCTTTAGGATTATTTTTAGCTTTCTGAAATTCGTTTCTTTCATATGCTTGCTTTAATTTCTTTACGAGAGTATTACAAAAGTTCCTATACCGTGTATACGTTATTTTAGTAAAAGTGTGCATGCATCTTGAAGCCAGGAAGAAGCCATCAGGCTTCTTCCTGGCTTCAAGATGCATGCTATCCCGGTTTCTTAGACATCGAACCAGGCCGGCTGTCATCCACGGTTTTATAACTCTACATTTTTTTTGTATTCGAACTACTCGGGTATGATGAGAGATCACCTGTTGGATATCATTAATTAAGGAATAAGTTGCTTGATTGGGGTCTGTAATGCTAATGATGGTGCTGAAGTCCAATCCAGATCTCTACGAATAGCCTCATAATCATATTGTACTGAAGTCCTTTGCCCATTACATCCTGATCTGGACTTGAGGTTTAAAAACAAGCAGATGGGCAGGTGGTCTGTAACGTGGGCGTCGAGGACCAGTACCGTAGAAGACTTTTTAGATTTGAGCATTATATGGTCTAGACAGTTGTTATCCCTGGTCGGTAGTAAGTGCGCTGGGAGTAGGCCGAGAGTGGCAGCGAGGGATAAATAACCATTGGCGAGCCGGTCACTGGAGCCTGATTTGATATCGATGTTCATATCACCTATCAAAATTATATTATTGTGGGATTGAAGGGAGGTTATTACATCTTGTAGACTGTCATAAAAAATTTCAGGGTTTTGGTAGGATGGAGAACGATAGACTGAAACTATTGCCGTGGTGCCTATATGGCATATCACGCAGTTTCGACTATGTGGGTTATTATTATTATTTTCTCCTCCTTTTTACAGTAATTTTTGACGTTGTCTGACAGTTTGAGTACTTTTGCGGCCTACCCAAATGTCTTTTCTTTGGTATTGTTCGTCAAGTCATTGAGCTCCTTAGTGGTTTTTAAGTTGAGCTATTCGACTATTGACAAATGCTTGCACTGACTGGACAGGTCCACTCAAATATGTTTGGTTCTTTCTTCAAAAGACCACTACAGACACTAAGCTGCATGATCCTCATATAGAATAATGTGAATGCGAGAACTATGTATGTCGTTATTTTCATGTAGATTTTATGATTGTCTGGCAGTTTGAGTATTTTTGCGGCCTACTCAAATGTCCTTACTTTGGTATTGTTCGTCGGTTCGTTGAGCTCCTCAAAGTCCTGAGTTGAGCTTCGCGATGACTGACAAATGCTTGCACTGTCTGGACAGGTCCACTCGAATTTGTGTGTTGCTTTCTTCAAAAAGCTCATCCCAGACATAAACGTACATGGTTCTCATATGGTTTAACCAGTACACATTGTATGGAGTTCAACACTTTAAAAGAGACTTTGACCTCTGAGTTTGTTTCGGTGTTTCTTCTCAGGGTAGTCAGCTAGGAAACATCGGCCTCATCTAGCTGACAAAAAACATTAACGTGTAAAAGTGTTCCTTGTAACCTATTTACTGAATAAACATCATTTATCATTTATTCGATATTAGGTGTAATCATTTCGCGAACTTGCGGTATCTTGTGCCTTACAGCCTGTATAACGAACTTTTAAGGAAAACTATCACGGCTAAGTAAGGATTGTAAGTTTAAGAATAATAGGCGTCTATGGAAAGTTTTTTTTTTTTTTTTTTTTTTTTGGGGGGTGGGAAATCATCCTATGACTTCTTCCGCTCTAGGGTGGAGCGGAAGGGTGTGTCAGACTCTTACGGTAGGTAGTTTAGTAGGTATTTCTGCTATGTATTAATGTGCGTTTACCTCATGCCAATGCTAATTCAACCTGTTGCGCCTAGAGAGCCGTGCTGAACGTGTCGTGCATATGACGTATTTGTGTGTGTGCAGAGTGCCGGCGCCGAGCACTGCGTCCGACGGGGAGCTCGCGGCGCTGCGCCTGCTGCCCGACGCGCTGCACCGCCGCCTGCGCGCTGCAGTCGACATGGACCTCGCGCTGCAGCTCTACAACGTGTACAGGTGAGTGTGTGTGCTGCTGCCGACGCGCTGCACCGCCGCCTGCGCGCTGCAGTCGACATGGACCTCGCGCTGCAGCTCTACAACGTGTACAGGTGAGTGTGTGTGCTGCTGCCGACGCGCTGCACCGCCGCCTGCGCGCTGCAGTCGACATGGACCTCGCGCTGCAGCTCTACAACGTGTACAGGTGAGTGTGTGTGCTGCTGCCGACGCGCTGCACCGCCGCCTGCGCGCTGCAGTCGACATGGACCTCGCGTTGCAGCTCTACAACGTGTACAGGTGAGTGTGTGTGCTGCTGCCGACGCGCTGCACCGCCGCCTGCGCGCTGCAGTCGACATGGACCTCGCGCTGCAGCTCTACAACGTGTACAGGTGAGTGTGTGTGCTGCTGCCGACGCGCTGCACCGCCGCCTGCGCGCTGCAGTCGACATGGACCTCGCGCTGCAGCTCTACAACGTGTACAGGTGAGTGTGTGTGCTGCTGCCGACGCGCTGCACCGCCGCCTGCGCGCTGCAGTCGACATGGACCTCGCGCTGCAGCTCTACAAGGTGTACAGGTGAGTGTGTGTGCTGCTGCCGACGCGCTGCACCGCCGCCTGCGCGCTGCAGTCGACATGGACCTCGCGCTGCAGGTCTACAATGTGTACAGGTGAGTGTGTGTGCTGCTGCCGACGCGCTGCACCGCCGCCTGCGCGCTGCAGTCGACATGGACCTCGCGCTGCAGCTCTACAACGTGTACAGGTGAGTGTGTGTGCTGCTGCCGACGCGCTGCACCGCCGCCTGCGCGCTGCAGTCGACATGGACCTCGCGCTGCAGCTCTACAACGTGTACAGGTGAGTGTGTGTGCTGCTGCCGACGCGCTGCACCGCCGCCTGCGCGCTGCAGTCGCCATGGACCTCGCGCTGCAGCTCTACAACGTGTACAGGTGAGTGTGTGTGCTGCTGCCGACGCGCTGCACCGCCGCCTGCGCGCTGCAGTCGACATGGACCTCGCGCTGCAGCTCTACAACGTGTACAGGTGAGTGTGTGTGCTGCTGCCGACGCGCAGCACCGCCGCCGTCGACATGGACCTCGCGCTGCAGCTCTACAACGTGCTGCATAGTGCGCACGGGCCAGCAGCGCTCCTTTTTTTTTTTTTTATTTATACTCACGAGTATTCCTACCTAGTAGCAACATTAAGCTCATTCATGTTATTATAGAGCCGAGTGTTACGATGAGGAGTCGCGCCTGAAGAAATGTTGCGAAGAAATGAAACGCAAGCTGGAACAGCTCAACGAGGCCGCGGCGGACACGCTGCGCGACCACCTGCGCGCCGCCGTCGACAACGTCATCGCCGGCATGAGGTGAGCCGAGTCCGCTGTTGCTCTTGGCATTTGTAGGTTATATACACGAGTATCAGTAACTTAGAGTACGCTTATTTTCAGATATTATCGGCTTCAGTCCGACGGCCCTAAGATCGAGGAGGTGAGCGCGAAGCATCCGCTCGTGCCCAGGTGAGCACTCGAAGCTCGGGCGGGGAGGGCAAGCGGAGGGGAGAGTGTCACTGATGATGTCGCTGTGCAGGTACTTCACGTGGGCCTGCGCCGTGGAGAGCAGCTCGCTGAGCGAGGTGGAGGCGGTGCTGTACTCGGACGCCGGCCGCCACTGCATGGCCCACAACGGCTGGGTCATGGACGCCGACCCGCTGCAGGACTTCGCGGCCCGGGCGGCCGGCGCGCGGGTGTACCTGCGCCGCGAGCTCATCGCCTGGGGCGACAGCGTCAAGCTGCGGTGAGTGTCGCTGTGTGTGTGTGGTGTAGTGTCGGCCGACTCTGACCGCGACCTTGTGCGCAGGTACGGCGACAAGCCCGAGGACAGCCCGTTCCTGTGGGCGCACATGCGCGAGTACGTGGAGCTCACGGCCGAGGTGTTCGACGGCGTGCGTCTCGACAACTGCCACTCCACGCCGCTGCACGTGAGTGTCGCGCTGTAGTGTGTTGCTGTGGGTGAGTGAGTGAGTGAGTGTGAGGCTCACGTGCGCTCGTGTGCAGGTGGCCGAGTACATGCTGGACTGCGCACGCAACGTCAAGCCCGACCTGTACGTGGTGGCCGAGCTCTTCACTAACTCGGACCACGTCGACAACATCTTCGTCAACCGTCTCGGCATCACGTCGCTCATTCGCGGTGAGACTAATTAATGTCTTCCTCTATACCTCTCCTCTTCTCTAATATTACAAAAATTATAACAGATTTTCAAAAAAGAAAATACACTAAAAATTGCAAATCGGTGTTTGTATTTTTCCTTCGTTATTTAACAGCGACTTTCGAAATTTTAGTTATTTTGCAATTTTTAATGTATTTTCTCTGTTTTATTTTTTGTCAAAAAGTTTTTTTAATTTTCACTTTTGGTTGTTGACATCTCAGAACTAATACTTACTAAATATTAAAGTTATGTTCGGATTGATAACCTAAGTAACATGGAACTTGAACATAATTAGCGGAAACCAAAATGTCATCTGTGAAGGTACTTATACATATTTTTATTTTTTGTTGATTTTCTCAAAAAGTGCTGAATCAATTTCGATAAAAACAAAAATCCAAAAAATACGTTTTTTTGACACCGTCTTCCGAAATTAAAGTTATTTTGCACTTTTTTTGGAAGTTGGTTCTATTTTTAGTAAAAAAGTTTTTATTTTTCACTTTTTAGTTGTGGTTCCCCATTAAATTGTGTTAACACTACATACGATCGCAGCAATCGCAGTTAATTTGCTGTCATTTTCTGAAGAGTTCCGTTGTCTGTCTCCGAAACTCATCATCAGATCTAGAATTAAATTTAAATAGGACCATTTCGGAACAAAGCCCTTTCGAACAATAAAATAACTTTGCAAATCAAAATAATATAAGACGGTGTTCACGTAAATATAGAATCAACGAAACCATAGCACGAATTATACAATTGGTAAATTAAAGTTTTAAAGGATTAGTACCGCTAAGCTCGATAGATGGCGTTGGCGTCGAGATAGATCGCGGTATGGTTTCGTTACCGGCGTTTAGCTAAGAGGTAAATTTATTTTTTGGTTTTTTTGAGCAGCAAGTCAAGTACTGATTGTTTATTATACGCGCTTAGTATTCAAGTCCAGTGTTTGATTTTCCAACCCTCTCCAAGTCGACCCTCGTTCATGGTCCTTCGGAGTCGGATTGGCCGGGAGTGTTTGTGGTAGGCTCCAGTGGTGGTATAGAGTACTACCCTTCGCGTCATTACTGGGCAGTGGATCGCTGTCCAGATCATCCCCTTCATTGGGGTACCAGGTGAGAGGTACCCGGAGGTGGAACCGGAAGAAGCCGGGAGCAGCTGGCGGTGCAGCGTCACTGGTGGGCGGCAACATCCGGAGGGACGACAGCAGTTCGAGGACAAGCAGGCCGCTTGTGTGGTGTGGTGCAACAAGGCAGCAGTTCGTGGACAGGCAGGCAGAGGGCGCCACTATTGTGGTGCAGAGCAGCGCGACGCGACGTGACGTCGTCAAGTCAGTGAGTGCAATAAGTGAAAAAAAATCGTGAGTACTCTCAATATTATTATAACAGGAAGAATTTAATTAAAGTCGTTCGTGTGTTGGATTTTTAATTAAGAAAAAGTGGTTCAAACGGGTTACTCATAAAATTAAACTGAAAAGACTTAAATCAAATTTATACTTTTATGTTTGGAACAAGTGCAAGAAGATTGTTAATTAGTGGACATTAAGTTTAGCATAATTATATTCTTCCACCTATTGTTTGAGTTGGTTACTTATATTGTGTAATTGTGTTGTAGTTTGAGAAATTCTTGTGTTATCTCATTTTTCTGTGTGATTTGTGTGTCTTATACCGGTGTTCAAAATGGATCTTTTTATTGATATTCAAGAAGACGTAAAAACTAAAATTGAAAAGTCTTGGTCTAACTTTAAAAAATGCCCTAAAGATCGGCTTACAGTATCATATTTTGAAACACGCTTAGAAAGCTTAGAGCAACTTTGGCAACTTTTCTATAATACACATGTTAAAATGATAAGCGAAATTAAAAAACCAGAATTATATAGTTCTAAGTATTATAAAGATGGGGAGTATGATGTGGTGGAGGAACTATATATTCATTTTAAAAGTACTCTTAAAGAACTTATTAGAAAAAGTAACGCGATTGACCCTAGCCCGGGACCTAGCAACATGGAAGGTAGTAATTTTCGATTACCAGAAGTTAAAATACCAATGTTTTCGGGTAAATATTATGAGTGGTCAACCTTTCGAGACTTGTTCGTAGGATTGATACACAACAATAGTAGGTTAGATGATGCACAGAAATTGTATTATCTGAAAGGATATTTAACCGGGGACGCGGAACTCTTACTAAGAAATGTAAATGTGACATCGGACAATTATAGTACAAGTTGGGAAAAACTAGAGTCCATCACTTCACTACATAGTATAAAACAAAGTCGCCTTTTCTGTCCCTATATCCCTATGTGCGCTTAAATCTTTAAAACTACGCAACGGATTTTGATGCGGTTTTTTTCAATAGATAGAGTGATTCAAGAGGAAGGTTTATATGTATAATACATGCATCATATACTAAGGCAACATTGCTAATTTTAGAGGTTTCTAACGTGATGTCGGAAATTAACCTATTTTTTTGGGCTTATTTAGCAATTTAGCAAAAACGCTGCCTAAACCCTACGAGTTAGATCAAATTAATGTACTACAGTATTGTACACCATAAAAAGGTCTACAAAAAAGTCCGCGATGGTATATGTTTATATTTTAGGGATAACCCACATTAACCATTTTTATTGTTTACTTTTTACGTGAAAAAATGGCTTATTTACGAAGCTATTTTAAGCAATACGGCATTAATCCTTATCGAATTAAGTACCTTAAATACAGTGTGCAATTAATATAGATCAATATGGTTCCTTACAGCATGTAAATTAGACAAATATTTTCGGAGATATTACAAATTTAAAATTTGCGTTTGCGGCGGGCGGTACCGGTCGGACGGGGCAGTGCGGGGAGGCATGCCTATAAATAGCGCGTCGGAGGCCGCGGTTATATAATTTTTTTTTAATTTAGTATCAGCATTGCACCCGTGCGAAGCCGGGGCGGGTCGCTAGTGTATAATAATAAAAGATTTTTGGCAAACGGAATAGTAAAACGTTTAGTGAATCAAAAGCCTTTAACTGGAGAGTCCGCAACAGAAATTAAAAAACTTCTTAATACAACCACCGATTGTTTGGAGGCAATAAAAAACCTAAAGATAGATCTTGCATCATTTTTAACCATCCATATAGTGACTGAAAAACTAGATAAGGCTACGAGAAGAGCCTGGGAGTTAAAAATAACATCAGATCCAAAGGATGACTTTCCTACTTTTGATCAACTTAAAGATTTTCTGGTAAATCGGTATCGGGGTTTAGAGAATATAGAACCTAAGGTAGATAGGGCTCCAAGGGCTACACAGGTACTACACGTAATTAAAGATAAAAAGGCATCTTGCGCATTTTGTGCAAGTGAGCATAGAATAAGTTCATGTCCAAAATTTATTAAAGAAAGTATTGAAAACCGACGGAACTTTGTTCAACAGAATAATTTATGTTTTAATTGCCTGCTTAGCAACCACACTGCCAGGTATTGTAAGAACACTCTCAAGTGCCAAGTGTGCAAACGCCGCCACCATTCGTTATTACACCCTACGGGTGTTGTGGGGTCGGAAGGGGGTGAAAGTAGAAGTGCTGCTCGCGCGGAAACCCCATCGGTAAATTTTGGGGAAATTAAGGCCGCCAATCAAGCGGAGGAGTCCGAAAAACCATTAGTTTCATGTCTTGCGACAGGAAACAGTACGAAAACTGTATTATTAACCACAGCCTTAGTAAAGGCTGAGTCGAAGAATGGAACTTACCAAGTGGTTAGGGCTTTACTGGATCAGGGTTCCCAGGGTTCTTTTGTCACAGAATCCATGGTCCAGTATCTGGGTTTAAATAAAATACCGTCAAAAAATACGGTGTTAGGTGTGGGTGGAGATAAAGGTACAACTTCAACATCCATTGTGGTGATCAAGCTTCGGTCAAGAGTAAATCCATCTTTTCAAATAAAGGTCAATGCCTATGTGCTGAAATCGGTAACAGCCCTTCTTCCGTCTTCGAAGGTAGCTAGGATAGAATGGGCAGACTTGAGCGACTATGATTTGGCTGATCCGGATTACTTCAGGCCTAATAAAATCGATGTTTTATTAGGTGCTGAAGTATACAGTCAAGTCATACAACACGGTATTAAAAAAAATGTGAGCGGGACACTCTTGGCCCAGGAAACAACATTAGGTTGGATACTATCGGGTGCTTTGGAAGTTGACCAAGGTATAAATTCTCCCTCAAAAATTACCGTGATGCATACCAGCGTCCAAGATGATGAATTATTGAGAAAATTCTGGGAGTTGGAGGAACCATCTGGAACAAAAAGGATGCTAACGGAGGAGGAAACTAAATGTGAAGAGTTGTTTACAACAACGACACGTAGAAACCAAGAGGGTAGATACATTGTAAGATTGCCGCTACGGGATACAAACCTGATTGGTGGATGCGGTGAATCCAAAGGGATAGCTGAAAAAAGGCTTAAAGGGTTAGAAGCAAGGTTAGCAAAAAATAATAAATTAAAAGACGAATACTCAAAGGTTCTGCTAGAATATTTAAAGCTGAATCATATGATAGAAGTAACAGAGCAAGAAAAGAATAATAAAAGCGGTGTTTACTTACCTCATCACGCGGTCATCCGTGAGGATAAAGACACAACGAAAGTGCGTGTTGTGTTCGATGCGTCCTGTAAGCGAAGCAACGGGAAGTCGCTTAACGACGATCTAATGGTTGGTCCGTCTTTGCAGGATGATCTTCGCCATATTATTATGCGATGGAGGGAACATAAGATTTGTATAGTGGCGGATATTGTAAAAATGTATCGGCAGGTTTTAGTGAATAGACAAGATACTCCATTACAACGTATATTATGGCGGGATAGTCCTGAAAGAGAAATCACAGAGTTTGAATTGCTAACAGTTACATTCGGCACAGCCTCGGCACCATACTTAGCTGTTCGCGCGTTGCAACAGCTAGCGATTGATGAGTGTGGGGAGAGTCTGGATACAGCTAAAATAATTTTAAACGATTTTTATATGGACGATTTGATGTCCGGAGCTGAAACGAAAGAAGGAGCGTTCAAAATTTATATGGAGTTAACTAAAGTGCTAGCCAAGGGTGGATTTCAGTTACAAAAATGGAAAAGCAATAGCCAGGAATTATTAGATACAATTAGAGATGGAAAGGATGAAGCGTTACAGATAAAAATAGATGAAATTACAAAAATTTTAGGACTCACCTGGAATTCCCGCGACGATTGCTTCAAATACTCTCTGGAACTGAAGCCCATAGATGAACCTGTAACCAAAAGAAAAATTATCTCGGATATAGCAAGATTATTTGATCCATTGGGGTGGCTAGCACCAAGCATAATCATAGCAAAAATATTGATACAAAAGCTGTGGTTAGCAGGCTTACAATGGGATGAAGAAGTTCCAAACAACTTAGTAAGGGAATGGCTTACTTACCGTCAATCCTTGGCTTCATTAGTTGACATAAAAATACCACGCTGGTTGTACACGGGCAATAAAATAAAACGAGAGTTATACGGGTTTGCGGATGCCTCAAAAGTAGCATATGCGGCAGTGGTATACCTTAGAGTGATTGACGAGAGGGGGTATATTCACATTTCTTTAGTGTCTTCCAAAACGAAAGTCGCGCCTATAAAGCAAGTTTCAATTCCTAGGCTCGAACTTTGCGGTGCAGTACTTTTGACTAAGCTCATTTTGGAAATAGCCGAAGCTATGATGATACCAAAAGAAAATTTGTATGCGTTCACAGATAGTGAAGTGGTATTAGCTTGGTTAAATAGTCATCCAAGTCGATGGAAGACTTTCGTAGCGAACCGAGTTTCCGATATTTTGAGCAGTTTAGAAACACATCATTGGGCCCATGTAGCTTCGAAACAAAACCCAGCAGATTGTGCGTCACGCGGGGTATCTCCTTCAGAGCTTGCCAGTGTATCTCTCTGGTGGGAAGGTCCAACCTTCTTAAAGGAAACTGTAGTTGAGTCTAAAAGACCCAAACATATTGCTACACAATTAGAAGAGATCAAAGTACACACGAGTACTTTAGATGTTACATTTTGGAACCGATTTTCTTCGTTATCAAGATTAATTAGAGTGATAGCTTACTGTCGCAGATTTTTAAATTTAAGAGTAAAGGTATCAATTAATGCTGGTACAAGGTTACGACAGTTAACTACACAAGAACTAGACGAAGCAACAGAAATATGTATTAAGAGATGCCAAGAAGAGAAATTTGCGAATGAATTGGAAGAATTAAAAAACAATAAGTCAGTGAAGAAAAACTCAAAATTAAATTCATTAAATGTATTTTTAGATCCTAAGGAAATAATTCGAGTAGGAGGTAGGCTTGAGATGTCTCAGCTAAGTTATGGAAGAGTACATCCCATCCTGTTACCAAAGGAATCCTTTCTAACTAAGCTTTTAATCGCTGATGCACATGAGAAAACAATGCACGGGGGTCCGCAACTAATGATTACATACTTACGGTCGAAGTATTGGATCATGGGAGTTAAGACATTGGCAAAGGGGTATGCAAGGAATTGTGTAAAATGTATACGATACACAGCGAAAGTAAGGACCCAACTGATGGGACAGTTACCATCCTCTCGATTAACACCTGGCAAACCTTTTCTACGAAGCGGGGTAGATTATGCAGGGCCAATAAATATTAGAGTGTCAAAAGGCCGCGGTAATAAATCTTACAAAGGTTATATAGCCGTGTTTGTATGTATGGTCACCCGGGCGTTGCATTTGGAAGCCGTAAGCGCTTTAAGTACAAAGGCTTTTTTGGCCGCTTTCAAAAGATTTGTGGCTAGGCGTGGTCGATGTGTGGAACTACACAGTGACAACGGGACAAATTTTGTAGGGGCCGCGCGCGAGTTGCTTCATTTATTTAATGAAGAGAAATCAGCATGTAATCCTGAATTAGCGGAGGAATTAGGAAACAATGGGACAGCGTGGCATTTTATTCCGCCTCAGTCCCCTAATTTTGGAGGTCTCTGGGAAGCCGGAGTAAGATCCACTAAACATCACCTTAAAAGAGTTATTGGTAATTCAACACTTACCTTCGAGGAGATTACTACAGTACTGGCTCAAATTGAGGCATGCCTTAACTCAAGACCATTATCATACGTTGAGGATCAAGACAAACTAACTATTTTGACACCAGGTCATTTTCTGGTAGGGGAGCCACTAGTTGTACCGCCTGACTCAAATTATGAAAAGAGTAATATTAGTAGCTTGAAGCGATGGCAACTGCAACAACGAATGATGCAGGAATTTTGGAAACGATGGTCGCACGACTATCTACACCAATTTTTGCAACGTCATAAATGGCAACACAAACTTCCAGAGCCTGCTATTGGTGAGGTAGTTTTAGTAAAAGAGGATAATATGCCCCCTGGCAGGTGGTTGTTAGGTAGGATAGAAACAAAACACCCTGGATCTGATGGTATTACACGTGTAGTTACGTTACGAACACAACAGTCCATGATAAAGAGACCCACATCTAAATTATGTGTATTACCTGTGACCACTTAGTTTAAGGAATGATTTAATTATAGAAACATGTTAATTTTAAGAGTTTTTTAAACATAGGTATTTGTTATGTAAGATTATATTCCATTTATTATTTGTTCTAAGATTGTACTGAACATAGCTCTAGCAGTCAACTTATTGTCTGATTATTAAGCACTGAAAGCTATTTGTAAGGACATTTGCCATAATGTCCTTGGTGGGCGGCATGTTCACGTAAATATAGAATCAACGAAACCATAGCACGAATTATACAATTGGTAAATTAAAGTTTTAAAGGATTAGTACCGCTAAGCTCGATAGATGGCGTTGGCGTCGAGATAGATCGCGGTATGGTTTCGTTACCGGCGTTTAGCTAAGAGGTAAATTTATTTTTTGGTTTTTTTGAGCAGCAAGTCAAGTACTGATTGTTTATTATACGCGCTTAGTATTCAAGTCCAGTGTTTGATTTTCCAACCCTCTCCAAGTCGACCCTCGTTCAACGGAGTTATGCCCGAATTTACATTAACGACATTCATACAAGCGGAGCGACGTGGGCCGCCTCGCTCCGCTCGTATGAATGTAACTACCTACAAGTAGTACGTAGTACGTAGTTACCTACACGTCTTACACACACAGACACGGCCGTGGAGGCGCGCGCGACGTGGGCCGCCTCGCTCCGCTTGTATGAATGTAACTAACTACAAGTAGTACGTAGTACGTAGTTACCTACACGTCTTACACACACAGACACGGCCGTGGAGGCGCGCGCGACGTGGGCCGCCTCGCTCCGCTTGTATGAATGTAACTAACTACAAGTAGTACGTAGTACGTAGTTACCTACACGTCTTACACACACAGACACGGCCGTGGAGGCGCGCGCGACGTGGGCCGCCTCGCTCCGCTTGTATGAATGTAACTAACTACAAGTAGTACGTAGTACGTAGTTACCTACACGTCTTACACACACAGACACGGCCGTGGAGGCGCGCGCGACGTGGGCCGCCTCGCTCCGCTTGTATGAATGTAACTAACTACAAGTAGTACGTAGTACGTAGTTACCTACACGTCTTACACACACAGACACGGCCGTGGAGGCGCGCGCGACGTGGGCCGCCTCGCTCCGCTTGTATGAATGTAACTAACTACAAGTAGTACGTAGTACGTAGTTACCTACACGTCTTACACACACAGACACGGCCGTGGAGGCGCGCGCGACGTGGGCCGCCTCGCTCCGCTTGTATGAATGTAACTAACTACAAGTAGTACGTAGTACGTAGTTACCTACACGTCTTACACACACAGACACGGCCGTGGAGGCGCGCGCGACGTGGGCCGCCTCGCTCCGCTTGTATGAATGTAACTAACTACAAGTAGTACGTAGTACGTAGTTACCTACACGTCTTACACACACAGACACGGCCGTGGAGGCGCGCGCGACGTGGGCCGCCTCGCTCCGCTTGTATGAATGTAACTACCTACAAGGTCGAACAGAAGTTAAAGGCATCTTTGAATTTAGCTGCAAGTGCAGGTACAGTCAAGTCAGTAATATAGGCTGCATTTTTAAACTAAAGTTGTGTGAATATTTTAAGAGCTTTAAGGTACCTACTACCTACCTTGTTTGCTAATTAGCATAAATGCAACAACAATGTTAGCGCTGTCTACTGCGAAGGGAATGTAAACAAATGTATGTCTTTGTTTCTCCTAATGTAAACAAAAAGCAACAGCTTTCAAAGTACTTTGTCATAAAAATACATTTACGTTTACGACAAACGAACACCTAAGTATTTAACGCACAACCACAAAAAAATTAACGTAATTAATTTACTGATGAAATCAAACATTATTAATAAAATTAGAAGACATAGTATGTAACCTAACTTGTATTAAACATTATTATTAAGTACCTAGGTACTGTACGGTTCACGTACAGGCAAATTTGCTTACGCCTAAACTTTTTTTTACGAATATACCTTATAACGTGATTCTGTGGTTTTCGTCAACTCACAATCAACAACTCAACGGGCTACCTCTGAGCCATACAGGTACTTAATAATAATAAAAACAAGCGCAAATACTAGTATTTGTGTTTTTGTTCATTTTTTATCACTCAGGACTAAGTTTATGGCTAATTAACCTTAAACTTAGTCCGTTATTTTAAGGGAATACCCTTAAAATAACGATTCCGACAAAGGTTAAAAATAATAAAGAAGCTTGTAAGTAGCTACCTAAATTGCGATCCAGTGATGAAGGTATAAATTAATGAACTTACCTCAAGATCGCTCACCTCTAACCAAATAGGGTTCAAAGTGTCCGCCACCAACTCGCTCGCAGATCTGAGCGCGGCGCAGAGTTTCGGCGTGGACACGTGGCAGAAAGGTGGTGTCCTGGACGCACTCCTCACGCAGCGTTGTGAACACGTTCTCGATACGATTCCTCATAATATCTGCTGCTAAATTACACTCGGACACAAACACTTTATCTTTGACGTAACCCCAAAGAAAAAAATCTAATGGGGTCAAGTCCGGTGACCGAGCTGGCCGTGGCTCCGGACCGAATCTTCCGATCCACTGATTTCCAAAAAATCACACAACACAGAAACAACACACAAATAAAACACAAAAAGATTAAAATTTCGGCAGTCGGTGTTTCTAGTTTGGTTTCTTCGTTATTTGACACCGACTTCCGAAATTAAAGTTATTTTTAACCGACGAAAAAAAGGAGGAGGTTCTCAATTCGACCGTATATGTTTTTTTTTGTGTATGTTCAGCCCTCACTCCGTCATTTATGAAACGATCCTGTTGATTATTTTTTTGTTAGATAGTGTGTACCTCAAGGGTGGTCCCATGTCAAAAACATCAGGATCTGATCATGGAATCCTGATAAAATTGAGAGGAAACACCGAAAATTGAGCACGAATATTGTTTGTGTTTACTTTTTAATAACTTAATCAGGTATTTGCATATAGGAATCATCACATCATGCAACTGAGCTGATGATGGAAACCATACCTTTCCTAAACAGAAGTTAGATATAAGCAACTGGTTTTAGTGACAGATACCACTTAACCTGTTAAGCCCTGCGACTCACTGGTGAGTCGGACAAAAATAAAAAAATATTAAAGAGAAAAAAAAAAAATCGGCTGTCAACTCGGGTTGTCGTCGGGGTTCAATTTGACAACCCGGATTTGGCCGCGGGGGCAGAAGGGTATGCTTTGAACAAAAGACGTCTTTAGAATATTGGAGGTAACCTCAAGTGATCAATATCCTGGGAACCTCATGGAAGGATGGTTACATAAAATAAAAAAAAATAAAAAATAAACCTTTTAAGTCTTGAGTATTGAGCTTATTTACCTACATAAAATATCAAATTTTATGTATACTAATTATGAGTCGAATAAAATTTGTTATTTTATGTAGGTAAATAAGCTCAATACTCAAGACTTAAAAGGTTTATTTATTTTATGCTTTTTAGTTCTTTTTCGTCGGTTGAATTTTTTGTTAATAAGTTTTTTTTAGTTGCTGTACCCCACTCTAAAACTAATTTAATAGTAAAGTTATGCCCGAATTGATAGCCCCAAAAATAGGGAATTTGAACATAGTTGGTGAAATTAGGGTGTATCAGGGTGAACTGTACAAATCTGTATGGGTATACAGATTTGTACAGTTTTTGATTTGTACAGCGTATCAGCGTGATGTTGTGAAGTGGTGAAAACAATATACAGACATGCGATTGCAGCAATTCTGGAAGGTTTGCTATCATTTATTGAAGAGTTCAATTGTGTATCTCCAAAGATCTTTTTCAGATCTTCACCAAATTAAAATAGGACCACATATGAAGCAACAGCTTTAAAAAAAATCTTCAAAATCGGTTCACCTAGTAAAAAGATATGAGGTAACACACATTAAAAAAAATATATATACAGAGTGGTGATGACAATACGACATTAAATTAAACCTCGCATACCATAAGACGTTCTCAGTCTACATACAAAAAATCATTTGAATATATCCAGTAGTTTAGTCACAGGAAATTATTTTTCATTTTTAACATTTGCTACATGATGTATCTGATAATAGGGAAACACTGTCAGGTTAACGACCCACATCGGTATAAACATCAAAACATTAAAGTCACGTTGCCAACTCGCTACTTAAACACTTTCGCCAAATTAGTATTTTCATCTGATTTAGTGAAAATTATACCTTAACTCTGAGTTATAAGAGTCATAAAGCGTGTCATCAGAGTTGGATAAGAAAGTAACGAATGCGGAAATTGCAATGCACTCATAATATTAATAGAAAATTTAGTGTGTGCGAAAGAGATAAATCTAGTTTCGTTTGTTAGTTCGCTTTCTTGAAGAAATTTGCTACAATAAATTTATGTTAGTGTGTCGCCGCGGTCCTGTGACGAGTCACGCGTCCTCAGGTACAGTGCCGCTAACTTTCGTTCGCACCGCGTCGCCCGCCTTTGATGTCTAGGTACTTCCCCGCCGCTCGTGTTTTTTGTAAATTCATTTACGACGGTATTAGTGCGAAATTGGACGCTTTATTTTGGTGACAGGACACGTAACGTTTTAATAGGTATTTAGTTAAACAGTGAGTGAATTGTGCGAAATTAGACGCTTAGTTTTTATTGTTTTCGTGTTTTTTTTTTAACGCAACCCAACGTGTAGTTCGCGAAGGGCAGGTCAGGTGTTGACCATACAACTATTCTTAAATTTTAAAACGCGACAAACGGAAGCCGTATAAATACAAGAAATTGCATGCATTGTTACCTAGAGACAAACCAGTTAGGGAAAACTTCTGTCGCTGGATTGAAAATAAACATTTCGAGAATTCGGATTTCTTGTACAATGTGATGTGGACTGATGAAAGTACATTTACAAAGAACGGTTTATGGAACAGACAGAATCTTCGTTACTGGAGCCGCGTGAATCCGCGTCTAGGACGGGAGACTTCGCACCAGTACAGATTTACTGCCAATGTTTGGGCTGGCATTCATAGCTGTGATTCTGTGCTAAATAATCTGTGATTTAGTGTAATTTTACTGAGCATTAATCCATAATTAAAAGCCAAAAAATCAAGTCGCTACAGGACCGCGCGTTGTTGCCGCTCTTACGACAGGTTAGTGAACTCATATTTATAAATGGTGTTCTATTTCGTTTCTAGTTTTATGCCATTTAGTTTGTTTGAAATTTTTATTTTTTTATTTTCGATGTTAGGATATTTTTGATAGCTTAAACTTATTCTTATAAACTAGTATTGTCCGTGTTTTCATTTATTGTCGTATTGTCTTCTCCACGCTGTATACATTCGAACATAGACCCTCCCCTTTTTTTGAAGTCAGTTAAAAAAGATTTGTATGTCCTTTAGGCGCAATTGGTCCAATTCGTGATTGGTCCAAAGTTTAAAAAACCGGCAAAGTGCGAGTCAGACTCGCGCAAAGGGTTCCGAACGAATCACATATTTTTTAAATGGCTTATAGAAAGTAAAAATCTTTTTAGGACAAACTTAGATGCATAGGTATTTTAATTAGTATTTTTATTATAGTCGTACGCTTATGCGTAGGCCCCGGGCGGGGGCAACGTAAGAAGCTAGCTCGGGATGTGAGATTGAGGTATGCAAGTTGGAATGTTGGGACTATGACTGGAAGGGCCAGAGAGTTAGCTGACGTATTAAAAAGAAGACGAATAAATATAGCGTGTTTGCAGGAAAATAAGTGGAAGGGAACAAAGGCGAGGGAAATTGGTGAAGCATACAAGTTTTTCTATTGTGGAAGTGACGGTAAAAGAAATGACGTGGGAATAGTATTAGATAGTAAATTAAAAGATAGCGTGATGGAGGTTAAAAGGATTAATGATAGATTGATAGTTGTGAAAGTTATGATGGACAATGTGATGCTGAATATAGTTAGTGTGTATGCCCCGCAGGTAGGATGTGACGAAAGGGTGAAAGAGAAGTTTTGGGAGGATTTTGATACAACGGTTATCACCATCCCCGTGCATGAGGAATTGATAGTTGGAGGTGATTTTAATGGGCATGTAGGAAGAACGAGAAATTGTTATGAAAGAGTACACGGAGGATGGGGTTTAGGAAGTCCCAATAACGAGGGGGAGACGCTGTTGCAATCTACTACCGCATTTGATCTGGCAGTAGCCAACACTTGGTTCCAGAAGAGAGATGAACACCTAGTCACATACAAAAAGTGGTAACCACAAGACCCCAATTTCCCACTTTTGTCAACTAATGATGACCCTAATCAACATTATAATGATTTTTTCAAAATGTATTGCACGCAATTTGATACTACTTTTATTCCTAAGACGATTTCGGTAAATGGCAATACTTCCTTCAGTGACTGGGCCACCATTGGTATTAATAAAAGTAGAAAACGGCTGTATGAGCTGTATGAAGAACGGACTTATATTAACACTGTAGAATTTAATTTATATGTTAAGAATTATTCTAAATTATTTAAAAAAGTATGTTATTTGGCGAAATCTCGCTACTTAAGTTCAAAAATTAAAAATAGTAGTAATGTAATTAAAATGACTTGGGATATTATTAATAGCGAAACGGGAAGGTCTTGCAACCGAAGTAGTGATTACAGCCTTGCTATTGATGACAGTATCATTAAATCAGATTCGCAAGTCGCCGCGGCATTTGAAAATTTCTTTGCAGAGATTCCCGTATCGACTACAAAATCTCTAAATTCATCACCAACTGCTGCAGAAATTTTACTTAAAGAAAACGTTCCAGTTTGTGAATCCCAATTTTATTTCCAATATGTCACTTGTAATGATGTAATCAAAACTTTTAATACTTTAAATGTTAAAAAGACTGCAGATCTATGGGGTAATTCTGTTGACGTTGCTAGGTCTATTATAGACATTGTAGCACCTACTTTAGCAGTAATCTTTAATAATTGTATAGATTGTGGTGAGTTTCCTGATCTAATGAAATATAGTAAAATTATACCATTGTTTAAATCCGGTAGTACATCAGACCCTACTAATTATAGACCTATATCAGTGCTACCTACTTTTAGTAAAATTTTTGAGAAAATTATTTTAGATCAAATTCAAAGATATTTTAATAAACACAACTTATTACACAACAAACAGTTTGGTTTCACAAAGGGTCGTTCAACAACTGATGCTGGTGTTGAACTTTTGGGACACATTTATAATGCATGGGAAGATAAATGCGATGCGTTGGGCATTTTTTGCGATTTGTCTAAGGCTTTCGATTGCGTTCTCCATGATACATTGATCAGGAAGCTGCACTACTACGGAGTCCGGGGCGCCTCTCTGGATCTTCTTACTTCATACTTGGGTAATAGGATTCAGAGAGTTGATGTGAACGGCAAAAGGTCTTCCGGGTCTGTAGTCAGAATGGGGGTTCCTCAAGGCTCAATTCTGGGTCCTTTTTTGTTTCTAATCTATATCAACGACTTGCCTTACCTCATAAAGGATAAACATGATATAGTGCTGTTTGCAGATGACACTTCACTTTTATTTAAACTCAAACGTCAGCAGGTGGTTGTTGATAATGTAAATAATGCTCTTTCAACTGTAGTTAACTGGTTTAATGTCAATAATCTTCTCCTTAACGAGAAAAAAACAAAATGCATAAAGTTCACATTACCCAATGTAATACAAGTGAACACTAGTGTGTCAATAAAGGGTGAAGAGTTGAAACCCGAGGATTCCACAGTGTTCTTAGGTTTAACTTTGGATGCGCAGCTTCAGTGGAGCCCCCATATAGATAAACTGTCCAAAAAACTTAGCTCTGCAGCATACGCCGTAAGGAAAATTCGTGGTTTAACTGATTTAGAGACAGCTCGTTTAGTATACTTTAGTTATTTTCATAGTGTGATGTCGTACGGCATTCTGTTGTGGGGAAATGCCGCCGATATTCAGACAATTTTTGTTTTACAGAAAAGGGCTATTCGTGCAATTTATAAATTAAGTCCCAGACACTCCCTCAGAGACAAATTTAAAGAGATTAATATTATGACTGTTCCCTCTCAATATATTTATGAGAATCTCATGTATGCACATAAAAATATTAATCTGTTTAAAAGATACAGTGATATCCATAGCATAAATACTAGGAACAAACACAAATTTATTGTACCAAAAACCAGGCTCAAGAAAAAAATAGGTGGTTCGTTTAGATGTCAATGTATACGTTTCTATAATAAACTTCCTAGCCAAATTCAAGAACTAAGCATAAATAAATTTAAATCATTTATTAAACGTAAGCTATGCCAGAAAGCTTTTTACACAATTAATGACTTTCTTGAGGACAAAAAGGCGTGGGATTGAGCTGCTTCAATGATATACATGAGCCATTGTTTTCATATGTACTACTTACTGATGAAAAATTTTTTATATATATATTTTTTTTAATATTCGTTTTTGACATGAATACTTGTATAGTATTGCATTATATTTTTTATTTTATTTTTTTATTGACATTTTATTATTATTATTATTTTTTTTGACTTGAATACTTTGTTAAGTATTATATTTATTTTTATTTTTTGATTGACATATTATGATTACTATTTTGTTTGACACAAATATTTACTTTGTAAAGTATTTTTTTTTTTTTTTTTTTGATTACTTAATTATTGTAAATGTGAGGACTATGTGGGTTATTATTATTATTTTCTCCTCCTTTTTACAGTAATTTTCAACGTTGTCTGACAGTTTGAGTACTTTTGCGGCCTACCCAAATGTCTTTTCTTTGGTATTGTTCGTCATGTCATTGAGCTCCTTAGTGGTTTTTAAGTTGAGCTATTCGACTATTGACAAATGCTTGCACTGACTGGACAGGTCCACTCAAATATGTTTGGTTCTTTCTTCAAAAGACCACTACAGACACTAAGCTGCATGGTCCTCATATAGAATAATGTGAATGCGAGAACTATGTATGTCGTTATATTCATGTAGATTTTATGATTGTCTGGCAGTTTGAGTATTTTTTGCGGCCTACTCAAATGTCCTTACTTTGGTATTGTTCGTCGGTTCGTTGAGCACCTCAGAGTTCTGAGTTGAGCTTCGCGATGACTGACAAATGCTTGCACTGTCTGGACAGGTCCACTCGAATTCGTGTGTTGCTTTCTTCATAAAGCTCATCCCAGACATAAACGTACATGGTTCTCATAGGATCTAACCAGTCCACATTGTATGGATTTGAACACTAAAAGAGACTTTGACCTCTGAGTTTGTTTCGGTGTTTCTTCTCAGGGTAGTCAGCTAGGAAACACCGGCCTCATCTAGCTTAAACTGACAAAAAAACATTGACGTGTAAAAGTGTTCCTTGTAACCTATTTACTGAATAAACATCATTTATCATTTATCATTTATCATTTATCAATAGACTATTTTCTAGTTAAGCTCAACCATATTAGGCACGTCAAAGACTGCAAAGTGCACACTGCAAAGTGTACAGGAGAAGACTTGGTCTCACAGCACGCTCCTGGTTATTTAGCGATAAAAACACAGTGTATAAGAAGAAAAGAGCGTCCTCCTCCTAAAATAAAATGGCATATGCTAGAGAAGAATGATTGTGCGCAGGAATTTAGAGAGCAAGTAGTAGACAAAATAATAGAACTGGGAGACATGAATGATCGAAGTGTAAATCAAAGCTGGAATGAGATAGCTGGGTGTATTAGGGATGCAGCGAAGGATATTTTGGGAGAGACAAAAGGAAGACACATATAGGCACAATAGAGAGGGATACATGGTGGTGGTCTACAGAAATACAGGAAGTGTTGAAGGAAAAAAAGAAGAAATTCAAGGAATGGCAGAGTGTAGAACTGGAAAGCGTTAGTTTGAAAGTTGAAAAAAAGAGCGAGTATGATGCGTTAAAGAAAAAAGCTAAGAAAGCCGTGGCAATAGCGAGAGCAAAAGCTCAGGAAAAACTGTAAGATACACTGGACAGTCCAGCTGGCCAAAAAGATCTGTACCGGCTTGCTAGAGCCAGAGAGAGGAAGGCGAAGGATGTTAGTCGGATAAGATGTGTAAGGGATGAAGGGCTATTTTGAAAGATTGATGAATGAGGAAAATATCTGGAGTGGTGTTGTAGAGAATAAACCAATGAATGAGGGGTTAGTGAGAATGGTCAGTGTGGATGAAGTGAGAATAGCAGTGAATGGAATGAAGAATGGTAAGGCAATTGGTCCAGGCGGAATACCAATTGAAGTGTGGAAGTCATTACGGATAGATGGATGGACGTGGATAACTTTGTTCTTCAATAAGTTGTTGCTGGAAGAAGCCATAACTGATGAATGGTGCAATAGTTCGTTGGTGCCCATCTTCAAGAACAAAGGTGATGTGCTGGAGTGTAACAACTATAGAGGAATAAAGCTAATGTCACATAGTATGGAAAAAAGTTATTGAAAAGCGGCTGAGAGAAGAGAGTAAAATCTCACAAAACCAGTTCGGTTTTATGCCGGGTCGGGGTACAACGGATGCCATTTTCGGTATTCGCCAGCTGTGCGAAAAATACAGAGCTGTGCATAAAAACTTGCACATGGTGTTCATTGACCTCGAAAAGGCATATAACCAGGTGCCTCGAAAGGTTTTGTGGTGGGCCCTTAAGGAGAAAGGTGTGCCTGGGCAGTATGTGCAGTTGATCAGAGCGATTTACAGTCGATGCAGTACCCAAGTCCGGTCTGCAGTGGGCACTACTAACAGTTTCAGTGTAGTGGTCGGTTTGCACCAGGGGTCGGCTCTCAGCCCTTACCTCTTCCTGATGATAATGAACGCTCTGACGTCGGACATCCAGGAAGAGGCTCCCTGGTGTATGCTGTTTGCTGATGACATGTGCTGGTTTCCGAAAGCGGCTCAGAGGTCCAGAGCAGATTTGAGACGTGGTGGCAAAGACTGGAGAGTGTGGGCCTGAAATTGAGCAGAACCAAAACGGAATATCTGTTCTGCGACATCGGCGGTCTCTCCAGTCCTATGCCTGTAGCTCTCAATGGAACGCCTATACCGATCTGCTCCGACTTTCGGTATCTCGGATCGCTTGATCAGGGGGATGGCGATATAGACCGAGACGTAACGCACAGGATCAACTCAGGATGGATGAAATGGCGACAGGTCACTGGAACAACTTGCGACCGACGGAAGCCCCTTAAGTTAAAGAGGAAAATCTATAAGTCCGTGATTAGACCTGTCATACTGTATGGGTCAGAATGTTGGGCTGTGAAAAAGACGGATGAAAAAAGACTGCATGTGGCGGAGATGAGAATGTTGAGATGGATGTGTGGAGTAACGAGAATGGATAAAGTGAGAAATGAGTACATTAGAGGTAGTTTAAATTTGGCGCCAGTCACAGAAAAGTTGAAAGGGAACCGCTTATCTTGTGATATGGTCATGTAAAGAGGAGGGATGAAACACATGTAACTAAAAAAACTTTTTAACAAAAAAATTAAGCGACGAAAAAGAACTAAAAAGCAAAAAATAAATAAAACTTTTAAGTCTTGAGTAATGAGCATATTTACCTACATAAAATATCAAATTTTATATAAACTAATTTTGAGTCGGCGCCAAACAACAATCTGATTATTAAATATCTAAATTTTATAAGTACTTACAAATGAAGAAGGCTGTAAGTAGGTAATTAATCATTTTATTAATTGGCGCCGACTCAAAATTAGTTTGTATAAAATTTGATATTTTATGTAGGTAAATATGCTCATTACTCAAGACTTTAAAAGGTTTATTTATTTTTTGCTTTTTAGTTCTTTTTCGTCGGTTAATTTTTTTGTTAAAAAGTTTTTTTTTGCTTTTTAGTTCTTTTTCGTCGGTTAATTTGTTTGTTAAAAAGTTTTTTATTTTATGATTTTTTGTGGCTCGCATCATCTTGTAACACTCTGAGGCTAATTTCTAATTCTTCATCATTCCTCTTGCCACTGAGCTGATGAAATTACCATCCTTCCATGAAATCCAATACTGTAAAGACGTCTTTTCTTCAAACCATATTAAGTGGTATTTGTCACTAAAACTAGTTTTATATCTAACTACTATTGTTTAGGAAAGCTATGGTTTCCATCATCAGCTCAGTTTCATGATGTGATGGTTCCTAAATGCAAATACCTGATTAAGTTATGAAAAGTAAACAGAAACAATATTCGTGCCCAATTTTTGAGGTTCTCTCTCAATTTTTTCAGGATCCCATGATCAGATCCGGATGTCCTTGACATGGTACCACCCTTGAGGTATACCCTATCCAAGAAAAGAAGAATGATCAAAATCGGTTCATAAATAACGGAGTGAGGGCCGAACATACATACAGAAACGCTAATCGTATCCACAATTTTCGAGGTTTTCTCTCAATTTTATCAGGATTCCATTGTCACATCCTGACTTCCTTATTATGGGACCATCCTTGAGGTATACCCTATCTAACAAAAAAAGAATCATCAAAATCGGTTCATAAATAACGGAGTGAAGGCCGAACATACATACAGAAACGCTAAACGTGCCCACAATTTTCAAGGTTTTCTCTCAATTTTATCAGGTTTCTACTGTCAGATCCTGACTTTCTTGACATGGGACCACCCTTGAGGTATACCCTATCTAATAAAAAAAGAATAATCAAAATCGGTTCATAAATGACGGAGTGAGGGCTGAACATACACAAAAAAAAAAAAAGAAATATATACAGAGTGGTGATGACAATACGACATTAAATTAAAGCTCGCATACCTCAAGACGTTCTCAGTCTACATACAAAAAATTATTTGAATATATCCAGTAGTTTAGTCACAGGAAATTATTTTTCATTTTTAACATTTGCTACATGATGTATCTGATAATAGGGAACACACGGTCAGGTGAACGACCCACATCGGTATAAACATCAAAACATTAAAGTCACGTTGCCAACTCGCTACGAGGACATAAACACTTTCGCCAAATTAGTATTTTCATCTAAATTAGTGAAAATTATACCTTACTTCTGAGTAATAAGAGTCATAAAGCGTGTCATCAGAGTTGGATAAGAAAGGAACGAATGCGGAAATTGCAATGCACTCATAATATTAATAGAAAATTTAGTGTGTGCGAAAGAGATAAATCTAGTTTCGTTTGTTACTTCGCTTTCTTGAAGAAATTTGCTACAACAAATTTAGGTTAGTGTGTCGCCGGCCGCGATCCTGTGATGACTCACGCGTCCTCGCTTTGTAGTGCAGCCGCAGGTACAGTGCTGCAGGTGTCGTTCGCGCCGCGTCTTTGATGTAGGTACTTCCCCGCCGCTCGTGTGTGTCGTGTTTTGTAAATTCATTTACGGCGGTATTAGTGCGAAATTGGACGCTTTATTTTGGTGACAGGACACGTAACGTTTTAATAGGTATTTAGTTAAACAGTGAGTGAATTGTGCGAAATTAGACGCTTAGTTTTTATTGTTTTCGTGTTTTTTTTTTTAATAATCATGCCGCGCTACAATTACACAGCTTCGGAGTACACCGACATGATTTTAATTTATGGGGAGTGTCAAAGAAATGCCGCTTTGGCTATACGGACATACCGAGAGAGGTTTGGAAACACTCGAGTTTGTCCGACCAACGGGCGCACCATTGTCCAAGCTGTCCAGAGGATGCGAGAAAATCGATCCTTAATCCCGCATGTGGATAGTGCTCTTCCACGTGTAAAAGTGACCCTTGAGGAACGAATTTTAAATTTTAATTTAAATGCTGAAAAGTTTTTAGAACTCCTCAATGGACCTGTTTGCGAGTACATGGATGAGCTTTCGGTAACTGCGTACAGGCAGATGTGGTACCAATTAGACGGAGCACCAGCTCATTCAGTGGTGTCTGCTAGAGAGCGTTTGTCTCAAATGTTCGGACAGCAGTGGATTGGCCGTTATGGACCAACGCGTTGGCCAGCCAGGTCCCCCGACCTTACACCACTGGATTTTTTCTTGTGGGGTCATACCAAAAATGAAGTGTAGGTACTCAACAGCTGTTGATACTGTTGATGATTTAAAAGATAGAATAATCATATCTTTTAATAAATTAAAACACATGGCTGCGAATGGGGACCTTTTGTCAGACGTTAGAAATAACCTTTTACGACGGTGCAATTTGTGTATTCGAATTCATGGCGGCCATATTGAAAAACGAAAAATTTAGTGACTTTCATACCTACATCCTGATCGTGATTAATAATTTGATTAATAAATAACACGCGGTTGAGAGATGCCTGATTATTTGGTTAATAATCTGTGATTCAGTGTAATTTTATTGAGCATTAATCCATAATTAAAAGCCAAAAAATCAAGTCGCTACAGGACCGCGCGTTGTTGCCGCTCTTACGACAGGTTAGTGAACTCATATTTATAAATGGTGTTCTATTTCGTTTCTAGTTTTATGCCATTTAGTTTGTTTGAAATTTTTATTTTTTTATTTTCGATGTTAGGATTTTTTTGATAGCTTAAACTTATTCTTATGAACTAGTATTGTCCGTGTTTTCATTTATTGTCGTATTGTCTTCTCCACCCTGTATACGGTCGAATTGAGAACCTCCTCCTTTTTTTCGTCGGTTAAAAAGAGTTATGAATATAAATGTGAATGAATTGAGAGGGAGAGGGAGGCCAAAGAAATGATGGATGGATTGTGTGAAGAGTGATATGAAAGAAAAGGGAGTTAGTGATAGCGTGACGGCTGACAGGACAGAATGGAAGAAAAAAACGTGTTGCTCCGACCCCAAGTAACATGGGATAAGGGCAGGAAGATGATGACGCTTATGCGTAGGTACCTACTACTGAAAGAAAGAAAAAAAGAAAATAAACATTTTCAGTTTACGTTTTTATTTGATTGAAGCTTGCCTTAAAAAGATTTTAATTTATGTATAGTTTATTTTTTACTTTTAACATTACAATTTATTGAAATACTTATCCTGACACCAGGAGCGTATCTACTGTAAGGCCAAAAGTTTCAGTACCTGGGGCAGCAGCAATTTAATATTATTCTTCTAGCCAGCTGCCCTGTAACTTCTTGTCAGTCAAAAGAAAACAGAATCTATACGCCCTGTGCTATAACTTGTCAAAACAAATCTAACTAACCTTATCTCAACGGGCTACATTGTTTAGTTGAGGGTTTCCTATGATGACCGTCCAGATCCAACATCAAACCCTGGACTATATTTTTTTTTGACACTTGTCAGAAAGTAGGTACATATCCAGTGAGTCTAAACATAACGGTGCTATGTTATATAGTTGAAGATCCTGTATATATAATCAGACCCTGACCACCTTCTAGTGTAATAACACAGTACAAACTAAATAAACCCAAACACGATAGTGTTATCTTGTTTAGTTGAGGAGTTGTTATGAATGGTCACCTTCCGGTTTTATCATCGGACCGTGGATACCACCACCACTAAATGTAATATCGCTTGTCAATACATATCCAATAAGCTGAAACACGATGGTGTTATCTTATTTGGTTGCGTAGATCCGATGGCCACATTCCAACTCCATCATCAGACCCTGGGTACTACCAAGTGTAAAATCACTTTTCAAAATATTTCAAATGAGTCCAAATACGATGGTGCTATCTTTTTTGGTTGCGGAGATTCTAAGGACACCTTTCGGCTCCATCATCAGACCTTAGGCATCACCTAGTCGAACGTAACTTGTCAAAACATATGGAATGAATGAGACCAAACACGATGGTGCCATCTTGTTTGGTTGAGGAGATCCTTTGGCCACCTTCCAGCTCCATCATCAGACCAGCTTCATAGTACTATATTATTGCATTGAGTACTTAATTTTATGAGTAATGCAAGTTTTATCTTAATCAAAGACCAAAGAGTGTTTGAAAAATGGGTTACTTATTTGTAACCGAATATAAACCAAACCAAAGCAAGTTAATATAAAGTTTGTAAAAATATAGACTTTAGGTTTTCCTGTAATCTATAAGTAAAGAACTATTTCCTGTATTTTTTTTTTTAATTTTAGACTCAGTAGTTTCAGAGATATGGGGGGGAGTAAATTGGCTGTGACAGACGGACAGACAGACAGACGCACGAGTAATCCGTTTTTATATTCGGATGTTCGGAACCTAAAAAATGTCCAATTCGCGGTTGGTCCAATTCGCAAATGGTCCAAAATTGATAATGTTTCCGAAATTACACAATATAATATATAAATATACGTGTTATAAGATTTTATCAATAATACTAATAGATTAATTACTGAAATTTAACAAATCTAAATTAGTACAAAACATCAACATGATAAAAAATGGTGTCCTGTCATTGGAAAAAAAGAAAAAAGTGTTATTAGGTTTTCCATTTTTAACTTGTTTTTAGGTTTCGTAGTTTGAGCATTGATGAGTTATTTAAGAAAAGCTGGTGATAATGAAGGAATGTATATATTACTCATAACATGCTGCCTAAGTTTGTGTCTATGCAAATTATTATTATGCTACCCAATGATATGATAACTAAAAGAGGGGTAGATATGTTTCTAGCGCGCGAATTGTGAAGACTAGAAAACAAAATAAAAACACCGATTTGTAAAGAAGCTTCATGATAATTATGTTTCGTCACACACGACGAGTACCTATGAGTTTTTTTTTTTATTTGGAGACTGAATTTGTTCGACAGGACTATCTAAAAAAATATTAGAAACACAAATGTTGCAACTATGAAGGGCACTCAAAAGAGAGCGCCTAAAGCCGTATTTAGTAAGGATTGACAGTGCCTTTATAATCGTAATACACTGGTCAGCAAATAAACCGAGCCACCCGCTACCTAGGAACTCTGATTCGATTTTCTCAAAAAGTATAAAACTTACAACTATCAAAGTTATACCTACAAAAAGTGCGTTTCATGGTGATTAAAATGACTACAAATTAATTCGAAAGTACCGTCAACTCACATTGTAATCAAGCAACAAACACAATGCTAACGATTTGCTCTGTTTTCACCAGAGTTTGAAATTAGCGTTCTTTTTCTCTACAATGAGGGTAGTCGGATATTTCTTATCATTTCTTTAGTTTTTGTCCATCGTTTGCTCAGACGCGTGTGTTTTTGCTACTTTTTTCGATTAATAATGGATACAACACCTCAGGAAGCAGCTCAAGCTGTAGCATTACTTCAAGCAGGCATTGCGCAACGTGAAGTCGCTCGAAGGCTTCGAATCAGCAGATCTTCGGTGCAACGAGTTTACAGACGATACCTAGAGACTGGAGCATTCGATCGCCGTCCAGGTACGGGCAGACCTAGGGCTACATCAGCAGCAGATGATCGTTATATCCACCTTACTGTTCTGCGAAATCGCCACCTCAATGCAGTTCAAGTCCAACAAAGTCTGCGTGACGAACGCCAAGTGGTCATAAGTTCAGATACCGTCAGAAGGAGACTTGCTGAACGGAACCTGACCCCAAAAAGAGCTGCAACAGGCCCAGCATTAACGGTAGCACACCGTAGAGCACGACTTGAATTTGCTCGAGAGCATAGGGATTGGACATCAGAGCAGTAGAGTAATATACTCTTCACTGATGAGACCAGGGTGAGTCTACATGGAAGTGATCGACGTCAGAGAGTATATCGTCGTCCTGGAGAACGTTATTCTCAGTGTTGCATCGAGGAAACTGTTGCTTATGGAGGAGGATCTGTAATGGTCTGGGGCGGCATCTCGTTAACAGCACATACAGCGTTAGTTTTCATCGAACCGACGGGCCGTACACGTGGACTGACTTCTCATCGCTACATTACTGAAATCCTCGCAGACCATGTGGTACCTTACGCAGGATATATCGGACAGGATATGCAATTGATGCATGATAATGCACGGCCTCATGTTGCTCATGTGGTGACCCAGTATCTACGCGACGTCAGCATTCGTACGATGGACTGGCCAGCTTGAAGCCCGGACTTGAATCCGATAGAACACTTATGGGATGAGCTGACACGTCGGGTTCGAGCCCGGGTACCTGCTCCAACAAGGCTTCCAGAGCTGCGAATCGCAATTGAAGAGGAGTGGAATACAATTCCTCAAGATTTTATCGTCAGGCTCGTAAGGTCGATGAATACAAGAATGCTGGCAGTTATCCGAGTAAGGGGAGGGAATACGGAATATTGATCAAAAACTTTTTTTTTGATTTTATCTTTGTTTTTGGCTTTAATTTTTTTTTTCACTTTATCATTACTAACGATTGTCACGACTGGAAAACGACTCTTCTTTGTAAAATCCTTAATAAACACTGAAATATTGATTAAACCCAATGAGTTTCCTTTCATTTTAATCAACATGAAACGCATTTTCTGTAGGTACAACTTTGATAATTGTAGGTTTTTTAGTTTTTGAGAAAATCGAATTAGAGTGCCTAGGTAGCGAGTGGCTCGGTTTATTTGCTGTCCAGTGTAGTAAGAGCGATTTTTATCGACTCGAACTCAAAGCATTTATTTCAAATAAACCATTTATAGGCACTTTTGAATTGTCAAGAAGTTGGTCAGTCAGAAAGTTGACGCTAATTGCACATTCCAAAGCGTAGATCTTTAAATTTGCTGAGGTTCACCTTGAGAGCCTTAAATTTGATTCACTTGAAATGTTCGTTGAACTAACGTCATATAATCGTCGGCGGTCCGCAGAGGCGCTGAGCGCGTGGGACTCGCACGAGCAGGGCCGCCTCGTGCACCGCTTCGGGGGCCGCGCCGTGGGCGCCTTCTTGCGCGCCCCACGCCGCGCCGCCACGCCGCGCGTCGCCCACGCCATGCTGCTGGACCTCACGCACGACAACCCCTCCCCGCTCGAGCGCCGCTGCGTGTTCGACGTGCTGCCCAGTGCCGCGCTCGTGGCCATGGCGTGCTGCGCCACGGGCTCCACGCGCGGCCTGGACGAGCTGGTGCCGCACGCCGTGCACGTGGTGGACGAGGAGCGCGTGTACGCCGAGTGGGGCGAGAGCGACGCGGACTCGCCGCGCGTGACGCTGGCCAGCGGCGTGCTGGCGGCGCGACGCGCCCTCAACGAGCTGCACGCGGAGCTGGCGGCGGCGGGCTACGACGAGGTGTACGTGGACCAGATGGACGCCGACGTGCTGGCCGTCACGCGCCACGAGCCGCGCTCGCGACAGGTGAGCGCTAGCACGTCGTGTCGGGGTCGAGTGGTCGCCCACAGTCCCACACAAAGACAAATAACCGTCATATTTAAGATAAGCTGACGGAGCTGCCGGTTTCCAACCGCGTCGTTTTTACAACGCGGTTGGAAACCGGCAGCTTGCAAAAGGGAGCCGCCGCTGGCAGCGGAGACACTCTCTAAGTTAAAAGAGTTCAATACAAATAATACTGACACTATTATTATACAGGGTGTAACGGACAGGTGAGGTCATATTTTAAGAACCGGTTCTGCCCATGGAAATGAACAACTTTCTCTAAGAAAAAATAGAAAATTCCCAAATAAAAATTGGACTTTCCATACAAAGTTATCGTGAGTTGATCAATTCGCATGGGAGGTAAAAATTTTTTTTTAATTCTCAGATTATTTTGAAAATACGACCACACCTTTCCGTTACATCCTCTATAATGAACATTGAAGACAAACAATTACTGCTAAGTAAGCTCTGTTAGTTTGAGAGTAATAGTCGCTCAACTTATAAAATGTACATACTTGGAAAATTTCGTACAAAACACAAAATCCATAGAAAAAAATATATACAGCATGTAACAAAAACCCTTTTCGATCCTGAGGTGTATTACTTGGTGTCGTACTGCGTACACATATACGTAATCATTTAATAGATATGAGATAATTATTTTTCCCTAATAAAAATAACTAATAAAAAAAATAACTTATCAAAGGCAACACTGAGCGCTCGACAAAGTTCACTGTTCACCTGAGCGAGACAGAGTGCCTACAGAGCCTTTTACGTTTTGCCTTTTACCTTTTACGTTAACGCTAACGCTTCGTGCAAAATGTATGCCATACATTTTGCACGAAGCGTTAGCGTTAACGTTAACAGAAAAGTATTTTGTCTAACCCCCCAGCGCTGCTAGTGCGGGGCGGTATCGTTTGAAATAAAAATAGGTAAAAAGGAAAAGATTTCGCCGGCCGGTGGAGTGTTGTCAACTTATGAAAATTTGCCATAAATTAGTGTTAAATTTCGTATATTTTATAAAAATAAAAATCTAAAACTTTTGGTTTTTATGAGTTACGAGTACATTTTTCTTACAACTTTTTCTAGTACGTATGTTAAACCAGGAATACGCCTTTATTGGATCGGACAGGGTTTTTGTTACATGCTGTACAGTGAAGTTGTTACTTATTTAATATTTTCAGTTGTGTTACATGCGACCGCGCGCGTACCTCAGTGTACAAGTGCTTACGCATCAAAGTAACGCCGTACAGTCGGATGCACCGCAATGACCTAGTTATTGCGTAATGCTGACGGCTGACAGCGAATATTATTATTAAGGCGAACTTAATACTCGCTTAACTTCTATATTGGGTTCGTAAAAGCCAACATTGAAGATTATTAGCGTATACTTAAAAACAGAAAGGTAAAATGTGTTGTACCGTTGTGAAGAACAAAAAAAAAAACTTTTTACAAAAAATACAACCGACTTCTAAAAATTGCAAAATAACTTTAATTTCGGAAGTCGGTGTTTCTATGTGTATTTTGTTTCTTCGTTATTTGACACCGACTTCCCAAAATTAAAGTTATTTTGCAATTTTTAGAAGTCGGTTGTATTTTTAACCGACTTTCGAAAAAGAGGAGGTTCTATGTTCGACTGTATGTATGTTTTTTTTTATATGTATGTCCGCCGGTTTCTCCGTCAGTTGTGGACCTATTTTCAAAATTCTTTTTTTATCCGAAAGAATATACTCCCGAGGTGGTCCTCGGAGAAACTGAACAAAAACTTTTTAACAAAAAAATTAACCGACGAAAAAGAACTAAAAAGCAAAAAATAAATAAAACTTTTAAGTCTTGAGTAATGAGCATATTTACCTACATAAAATATCAAATTTTATATAAACTAATTTTGAGTCGGCGCCAAACAACAATCTGATTATTAAATATCTAAATTTTATAAGTACTTACAAATGAAGCAGGCTGTAAGTAGGTAATTAATCATTTTATTAATTGGCGCCGACTCAAAATTAGTTTATATAAAATTTGATATTTTATATAGGTAAATATGCTCATTACTCAAGACTTAAAAGTTTTATTTATTTTTTGCTTTTTAGTTCTTTTTCGTCGGTTAATTTTTTTGTTAAAAAGTTTTTTATTTTATGATTTTTTGTGGCTCGCATCATCTTGTAACACTCTGAGGCTAATTTCTAATTCTTCATCATTCCTCTTGCCACTGAGCTGATGAAATTACCATCCTTCCATGAAATCCAATACTGTAAAGACGTCTTTTCTTCAAACCATATTAAGTGGTATTTGTCACTAAACTAGTTTTATATCTAACTACTATTGTTTTGGAAAGCTATGGTTTCCATCATCAGCTCAGTTTCATGATGTGATGGTTCCTAAATGCAAATACCTGATTAAGTTATGAAAAGTAAACAGAAACAATATTCGTGCCCAATTTTTGAGGTTCTCTCTCAATTTTTTCAGGATCCCATGATCAGATCCGGATGTCCTTGACATGGTACCACCCTTGAGGTACACCCTATCCAAGAAAAGAGGAATGATCAAAATCGGTTCATAAATAACGGAGTGAGGGCCGAACATACATACAGAAACGCTAAACGTATCCACAATTTTCGAGGTTTTCTCTCAATTTTATCAGGATTCCATTGTCACATCCTGACTTCCTTATTATGGGACCATCCTTGAGGTATACCCTATCTAACAAAAAAAGAATAATCAAAGTCGGTTCATAAATAACGGAGTGAAGGCCGAACATACATACAGAAACGCTAAACGTGCCCACAATTTTCATGGTTTTCTCTCAATTTTATCAGGTTTCCACTGTCAGATCCTGACTTTCTTGACATGGGACCACCCTTGAGGTATACCCTATCTAATAAAAAAAGAATAATCAAAATCGGTTCATAAATGACGGAGTGAGGGCTGAACATACACAAAAAAAAAAAAAAATATATATACGGTCGAATTGAGAACCTCCTCCTTGTTTTCGTCGGTTAAAAAACGAAAAATACGTATACCTCGATGACGTTTTGGCTCCAAATGTTTAAATTCCACGTTCCATGTTTTTGGGGTTTTTAGTTCTGGGGTATGACAACTAAAAAGTGAAAAATAAAAAACTTTTTACAATAAAAAACAACCGACTTTCAAAAAATATATACACTAAAAGTTAAAAAATAACTTTAATTTCGGAAGTCGGTGTCAAATAACGAAGAAGTAAAATACCAATACCGACTTCCGAAATTAAAGATGGTCAACACCTGAACTACACGTTGGGTTGCGTTAAAAAAAAACACGAAAACAATAAAAACTAAGCGTCTAATTTCGCACAATTCACTCACTGTTTAACTAAATACCTATTAAAACGTTACGTGTCCTGTCACCAAAATAAAGCGTCCAATTTCGCACTAATACCGTCGTAAATGAATTTACAAAAAACACGAGCGGCGCGGAAGTACCTAGACATCAAAGGCGGGCGAGGCGGCGCGAACGAAAGTTAGCGGCACCTGCGGCACTGTACCTGAGGACGCGTGACTCGTCACAGGACCGCGGCGACACACTAACATAAATTTGTTGTAGCAAATTTCTTCAAGAAAGCGAACTAACAAACGAAACTAGATTTATCTCTTTCGCACACACTAAATTTTCTATTAATATTATGAGTGCATTGCAATTTCCGCATTCGTTACTTTCTTATCCAACTCTGATGACACGCTTTATGACTCTTATTACTCAGAGTTAAGGTATAATTTTCACTAAATCAGATGAAAATACTAATTTGGCGAAAGTGTTTAAGTAGCGAGTTGGCAACGTGACTTTAATGTTTTGATTTTTATACCGATGTGGGTCGTTAACCTGACAGTGTTTCCCTATTATCAGATACATCATGTAGCAAATGTTAAAAATGAAAAATAATTTCCTGTGACTAAACTACTGGATATATTCAAATGATTTTTTGTATGTAGACTGAGAACGTCTTGAGGTATCCGAGGTTTAATTTAATGTCGTATTGTCATCACCACTATAGATGCTGGCGGGAAAAATTCCGAATCATTCCCGTCGAATACTTCGGAAGTATTCCGAAATATTCCGAAACTTTGGGAATATTTCAACTGTCAAAAAAAAAACAGGAAAATTGACTTTTTCAACATTTTTTTATGTCACGTATACATATAGTGACTAATAATACTGTTCTGAAAACTGCATCAAAATCGGTTCAGCCAAACGCGAGATGATCGCGGACAAACATACATAAATACGGTTCAAACTCATAACCTCCTTTTTTTAAATCGGTTAAAATACCAAAACCTGCTCCTAAGTATAACACTTTTCTGAAAACCGCATCAAAACGTGTTTGATTGCAAGGTTTGCTTTTATTGACTGGGCTATTATACGCGTTAAGTAGGTAGGTAATGATTAATACCTACCTATGCGACTCGCGAATACTCGCGATGCGTACAGAGCTACATACAAACTAACCAAAAACATAAGTAACCCTTTTTCAAAAAACAAATCAAATATGCTTGGCCTGGTTTTTTATTCCACAACTGACATTTATAAAAATAGCATTCGATTTCGAAATAAGTAGGTACCTACCTAAAAACAAAAGAATAAATCGCAGGCTAACATAGATCTACCTATAAAAATATCAACATATAATTCCCATTGAATTATTCGGGCGAAATATTCCGCGGAAACATTCGATTGCGGGGTACGAATCTTTCTCGCGCGGGTGAAAACTTCTCCGGGGAGCATCTCCGCTCTTACCGCACCTCGCACCGCCATCGCCTGCACGCACGGCTCGTGGCAGTCGGGCGCGCGCGGCGCGGCGCCAGCGCGGCGGCAGCGGCCGGCGCACAGAGGAGCAGTGGCGGCGGCGATCGACGATCGATGCAAAATACGATTTTTCAGCAAAAAAAAAATATCTTAGTTAAATTCATTTTGAATAATTCGGATTTAAAGAAACTTTCCCAGAAGTATTCCGGAATTATTCAGAATATTTCAGAAGTTTTGCAACTATAATCACCACTCTGTATATATTTTTTATGTTGATTTTTGTAAAAAGTGCTGAATCAATTTCGATAAAATTTGTATGGGACCACCTCTGAAGTATAACCTACCAAACAAACAGAATCACCAAAATCTATTCACAAATGGCGAAGATATCGCGTAACAAACACAAAAAAATAAAAAACATACAGACGAATTGAGAACCTCCTCCTTTTGGAAGTCGGTTAAAAACAGAGTGAAGTGCTGCAAAAAAACCTAAATTATTAAAAACAGAGTGAAGTGCTGCAAAAAAAGTCAAATAGAAAATCACCAGCAATAGCTGAAAGAAGGTCAGTCACTGTCCATACATCGTGCGACCTGACTATAAAATATCGCGGACATGAATATTGTATGGATTAATTCGTTCCTTTAAGCACAATCATTAATCTATTGAAAATATATTTTTTAAAAGCCGAGGATCTCAAATCTTAACATAAATTATTTCGTAACTTTTTCGTAATTTCGTAACGTTATGATGTAATACCGAAGTCTACACGCCTCTAGTCTATACGCCACGACTTTATCCTTAGTTCCAATCCACAAAATGAATACCTAAGAAATCGCACAGTACGCAACAACGCAAGAGCAACGAACGAAGGACTGCGCGGTAGCCGGTAAACGCTTTGACAGCTCTCATGTTACGTTCCGTTTTATGCATTCTATATTAATGTACCTAAACATTCATTAAAATAATTTGCAACTCATTTTGGAATACTTAATCCATATCTCCATCTAAAAATGATGTTATTGATAAACACTATAAAAATAAAAAAACAAAAACGAATACCTCAGTGTAAAAGATGCCAGGCGTACGGATATACCCAAAAGTACTGCTCCAAATTACCGAGGTGTGTAAAGTGCACTGGCAAATATCTCACTAAAGATTGCAGAAAATCAAAAGACGAAAAGCCAAAGTGTGTCTACTCAGTGGAGCTCCACATCCGACTAACTACAGGGTAGTATCATAGCTAAAGAAATTCTGAAGATTGGAAACAAAAATTGAAAGGCAATAATACAACCACTCAACAAAATACACCTACTGGGGGAGTTGAAAGCACCAGCCAGTATAAACGAAGTCAAAGCACAATAAAAACTACAGCTAAAACCGTCTCTTATGCCCAAGTAGTTACAGTGATAAAAAGTTGAATGAAATCTTAAAGTTAATGTCATCATTTGACGAGAGATTGAAAAAAAAATAGCAACAAAGCTGCTACTTTAATAAGAAAAAATACTACACTGAAACTTATGGCGTGGAACTCAAACGGGTTAAAAAACATCAGAATGAGTTACAAAAAATACCACTTTATGATCCAATAATAGATAATAAAAACATAATACCAGAGCACCAATTAGGTTTTCGAGAAAAACACTCTACCATCGATCAAGTGCATAGGATGACTAACGTAATAGAAAACGCCTTGGAAACAAAAAAGTATGTTCTACTGTATTCCTAGACGTGGCGCAAGCGTTTAACAAAGTATGGCATGAAGGCCTTATACATAAATTGAAAAGCTTGTTACCAAAGCAGTTTGCAGATATATTAGAATCCTACATTCTGAACAGAGCCTTTAGAATAAGACAAGACGGCTACTCAAAACTGAAACAAATTAACGCTGACGCCCCACACTGGCATACCGCAAGAAAGTGTCTTAGGTCCAGTCCTGTACCTACTACACACTTGCGATATTCCTGAACTAGAGCAAATTGGGATCTTTGCTGATGATACAGCCATAATGGCTGTAGGAAAGAACCACGAAGAAGCAGTAGAAAAGGTCCAAATGGCTGTAAATCAACTTTATGAGTGGGCGAAAAAATGGAGGATTAAAATGAACGAATACAAATCTGTTCTCATAGACTTTTATAACAAAAAACATCAGTAGTTTACATTAACAATAAACAAGTTCCATACGAGAATACTAACAACAGCCAAGTATGTCGGTATGATCCTAGACGCAAAGTTACGCTGCAAAGCCCGCGTCAAGAAGAAAAAAAAAAAAAACAACAGACTTCCAAAAAATAAATACACAAAAAATTTAAAAACAACTTTAATTTCGGAAGTCGGTGTTTGAATTTTATTTCTTCGTTTTTTGACACCGACTTCCGAAATTAAAGTTATTTTTAACCGACGAAAAAAAAGGAGGAGGTTCTCAATTCGACCGTATACAAAGTTGATACGACAGAGGGGCTTTCCTTTAAACTGCCTATACTAGGTACTATTTTCAAGCTCTGTACCAAAAATCAATTAAATCGGAGCAGTAGTTTAGTCACAAACGATTTTTTAAGTTTTGGCCTCGTTTGAACACGATGTATCTTTCCTAACAGCTGATTATGTCTATACGCACAGGTCATGCACCTTGAAACGATAAATCTGAGTACAACCTACGATACGACGCGTTGTTGCCGTTCTCACGCAAGTCACAAGTACATTTTCGCTATAAGATGGCAATGCAAACAAGGATAATGGGTATAAAGTATGGTATAAAGGGTGGTTGCGTTTTACTCTGAATTGTAAGCTATTTAGTTTGTTTGAAAAAAAAAAAACCTCATTTATTATTATTTTTATTTTTATACCGTATCGAATTAATACTAAACACGTATAGTATACGTAGTTTAATTTAATGCCCCTCTGTCACATCAACGTTGTATGTTTTTTTTTTTTTTTTTTTTTTTTTGTGTATGTTCAGCCCTCACTCCGTCATTTATGAACCGATTTTGATTATTCTTTTTTTGTTAGATAGGGTACACCTCAAGGGTGGTCCCATGTCAAGGAAATCAGGATCTGACAATGGAATCCTGACAAAATTGAGAGAAAACCTCGAAAATTGTGGGCACGTTTAGCGTTTCTGTATGTGTGTTCAGCCCTCACTTCGTCATTTATGAACCGATTTTGATTATTCTTCTTTTCTTAGATAGGGTACACCTCAAGGGTGGTCCCATGTCAAGGAAATCAGGATCTGACAATGGAATCCTGACAAAATTGAGAGAAAACCTCGAAAATTGTGGGCACGTTTAGCGTTTCTGTATGTATGTTCGGCCCTCACTCCGTTATTTATGAACCGATTTTGATGATTCTTTTTTTCTTAGATAGGGTATACCTCAAGGATTGTCCCATGTCAAGGATATCAGGATTTGCTCATGAAATCCTGAAAAAATTGAGAGAGAACCTCGAAAATTGGGCACGAATATTGTTTCTGTTTACTTTTCATAACTGAATCAGGTATTTGCATTTAGGAACCATCACATCATGAAACTGAGCTGATGATGGAAACCATACCTTTCCTAAACAATAGAAGTCAGATATAAAAACTGGTTTTAGTGACAAATACCACTTAATATGCTTTGACGAAAAGACGTCTTTACAATATTGGAGGTAACCTCAACTGGTCAATATCCTGGGAACTTCATGGAAGGATTGTTATATCATCAGCTCAGTGGCAAGAGGAATGATGAAGAATTAGAAATTAGCCTCAGAGTGTTAAAAGATGATGCGAGCCACAAAAAATCATAAAATAAAAAACTTTTTAACAAAAAAATTAACCGACGAAAAAGAACTAAAAAGCAAAAAATAAATAAACCTTTTAAGCCTTGAGTAATGAGCTTATTTACCTACATAAAATATCAAATTTTATATAAACTAATTTTGAGCCGGCGTCATTTGTAAGTACTTATAAAATTTAGATATTTAATAATCAGATTGTTGTTTGGCGCCGACTCAAAATTAGTTTATATAAAATTTGATATTTTATGTAGGTAAATAAGCTCATTACTCAAGGCTTAAAAGGTTTATTTATTTTTTGCTTTTTAGTTCTTTTTCGTCGGTTAATTTTTTTGTTAAAAAGTTTTTTTTTGAATTTTTATCGTTTTTTTTTCTGGAATTCTGTTGTTTTTTTTTTGTAAAAAAGTTTTTATTTTTCACGTTTTAGTTGATAAATCTCAGAACTAAAAACCCCAATAAAACGGAACGTAGAATTGAAACATACTCGTAATTGGAGAAAACCAAAACGTCATCTATGTATACGTATTTTTCGTTTTGGTTCAGTTTTTCAAAAAACGCTGAAGCAATTTCGATAAATTTATATGTGACCACCTCGGGAGTACATTCTTTCGGATAAAAAAAGAATTTTGAAAATCGGTCCACAACTGACAGAAATCGGTGGCCACACAAAAAAAAAGAAAAAAAGAATACATACAGTCGAACATAGAACCTTCTCCTTTTTCGAAGTCGGTTAAAAAGGATGAACTCGCCCACCGATTCAAAAGAATGTATTGGCTGCTTGGAAGAACCTTCATGCTGTCCGTGCAAAACAAGGTGTTGCTATACAGACAAGTCCTGATGCCAGTTTGGACTTATCGTATCCAGCTGTGTGGCTGCACCAAACATACCAATATATTAATTATACAACGATTCCAGAACAGAGTATGCTAAGGGAAATTGTAAATGAACCTTGGTACATACGAAATGATGACCTCCGTCGGGATCTAAAAGTTGAGTTCATCGAAAAAGTTATCCAGAAATTTGCAGACGCTCACGAAAAGAGGCTTCATCAGCATGTGAACGTCGAGGCAATCCAGCTTCTCGATCACACAAACATAGTAAGAAGACTAAAAACTTTTTTGCAAAAAAAAACAACCAACTACCAAAAAAGAAAATACATTAAAATTTAAAAAGAACTTTAATTTCGGAAGTCGGTGTCAAATAACGACGAAATGAATAAAATACAAACACCGACTTTTTGTGTTTCACTTTGTAGTTGTTATGCCCCAGAACTCAAAACCCCAATAACATGGACCGTGGAATTTAAACATACTCGTAATTGAAGAAAACCAAAACGTCATCTAGGTAGGTAAACATTTTTTTTGTTTTTGTTCAGTTTTTCAGAAACCGCTAAAGCAATTTTTATTTATTTTATATGGGGCCACCTCGGGAGTGTATTCTTTCGGATAAAAAAGAATTTAAATCGGTCCCGAAATGACAGAGAAATCGGTGGACATACATAAAAAAAAAATACGTACAGTCGAACATAGAACCTCCTCCTTTTTGGAAGTCGGTTAAAAAAAGAACAAAATCGTTCGAGTTAGTGTTTATTGTTAGTGGATAGTGGAAAGTACAAAAGTGCCAAACAAACACAAGAATGAAGTGTAAAGAAAGTAAGAAAAGTGCTATTAGACACATTCTTAGTAAATACAATTTAATAGTTTATTTAATTACTTATTAGTCTATCTATAAGGCTTATTAGTCTATCTATAATGTAATATTTGATTGAGTGTTTTGCAAAGCGATGTTAGCTACCCGTGGATATTTGTCATAACGTTCGTCGTTTACATAACGGCCTCGCCTTCGGCTCAGACATATATAACACCTCGTCTGCAACGACTAAGTTTATCCACTTGCATTAAAATGTAACCTATCAAGTAAACTTGCTATATCCTACCCTCAAGTACGAGTCCGACCCATAATCGTATCAGTAACTTGATAGTTCTAAGCATGGACCTTCTTTATACGTCCATGGTTCCAAGCAAAATAATGTTGCCAACTTAAGTTGCCAAGCTATAACTAATAGTGGGGTATTTTTTTTAACGAATTTGTGAAAAGAATTAATGGTTCAAATAGTTGAATTCGAATAAAACTAAATTGGAGTATTCTTTTTTCACCCCACTATTTTTGGTCAGCAACTGGTATCTGTCCCATTGTGACGTGACTGAATAGGATTACGGCTAGAATGTGTGTCTCACTGTGGCGTGTGTCAGTCGGTGATCCTCGTGGCCTTCACCGCCTTCAGCGCGCCCTCGGCCGGCGCCGGCGCGCGTCCCGTGCCGCCGCTGCGCTTCGAGGGGCAGCTCAGCGACGTGCTGCTGGAGGCCTGTCTGCGGCACAAGGACCACCGGTACGTCTTACCACTTCACCGCCTTCAGCGCGCCCTCGGCCGGCGCCGGCGCGCGTCCCGTGCCGCCGCTGCGCTTCGAGGGGCAGCTCAGCGACGTGCTGCTGGAGGCCTGTCTGCGGCACAAGGACCACCGGTACGTCTTACCACTTCACCGCCTTCAGCGCGCCCTCGGCCGGCGCCGGCGCGCGTCCCGTGCCGCCGCTGCGCTTCGAGGGGCAGCTCAGCGACGTGCTGCTGGAGGCCTGTCTGCGGCACAAGGACCACCGGTACGTCTTACCACTTCACCGCCTTCAGCGCGCCCTCGGCCGGCGCCGGCGCGCGTCCCGTGCCGCCGCTGCGCTTCGAGGGGCAGCTCAGCGACGTGCTGCTGGAGGCCTGTCTGCGGCACAAGGACCACCGGTACGTCTTACCACTTCACCGCCTTCAGCGCGCCCTCGGCCGGCGCCGGCGCGCGTCCCGTGCCGCCGCTGCGCTTCGAGGGGCAGCTCAGCGACGTGCTGCTGGAGGCCTGTCTGCGGCACAAGGACCACCGGTACGTCTTACCACTTCACCGCCTTCAGCGCGCCCTCGGCCGGCGCCGGCGCGCGTCCCGTGCCGCCGCTGCGCTTCGAGGGGCAGCTCAGCGACGTGCTGCTGGAGGCCTGTCTGCGGCACAAGGACCACCGGTACGTCTTACCACTTCACCGCCTTCAGCGCGCCCTCGGCCGGCGCCGGCGCGCGTCCCGTGCCGCCGCTGCGCTTCGAGGGGCAGCTCAGCGACGTGCTGCTGGAGGCCTGTCTGCGGCACAAGAACCACCGGTACGTCTTACCACTTCACCGCCTTCAGCGCGCCCTCGGCCGGCGCCGGCGCGCGTCCCGTGCCGCCGCTGCGCTTCGAGGGGCAGCTCAGCGACGTGCTGCTGGAGGCCTGTCTGCGGCACAAGGACCACCGGTACGTCTTACCACTTCACCGCCTTCAGCGCGCCCTCGGCCGGCGCCGGCGCGCGTCCCGTGCCGCCGCTGCGCTTCGAGGGGCAGCTCAGCGACGTGCTGCTGGAGGCCTGTCTGCGGCACAAGGACCACCGGTACGTCTTACCACTTCACCGCCTTCAGCGCGCCGCTCTGGGTGGAGCGGGAGGGGATGTCAGACTTTTACTGACTAAAACCCACCCCTGTTCCTTCCCTGCCTGTGTGCCCAGGGGCGCGATAACTCTGTTTAGAATTTATCCACGACTCCTGGGCAGATTATACCGACTCTTGGAATCACTATTCAGAGTTGGGTAAGAGCGAGCGATAGTTAGTGCGAGCGAGCACACGAGACAAGCGCGAGATGGAGACATAACAGACATAGCTATAACCTAGGAGTCTTTAAGTCGAGAGTGAATTAGGTTACTTCTAGGCAATCGTGCTCCATCTTCGACCACATCATCGCTTACCATCAGGTGAGATAGCGCTCTAACGCGTGCCTATTAAGAATTAAAAAAAAAGACGCTAGCTGGTTCCGATTCACTGGAACCAACTTTCCATTGGCCCGGCAAGCATCACAAGATGTGTGGAGGGATGGAGGGGAGTGATGTAGCGACATCTATGATGCCACAAAGGAACTAATCCTTTATTGCACAAGCAGAGTTCTCCGTGCTATTTGAACCACCATCTACTATTAACATCGGTTCGTTGCTCGGACCAGACACAATACCCGTCTGGTCAAAGGTCATCCTCCCTTTTCAATGGAGGTTTGCGGGGCACCCTGCACCCTGTTCCGCATACCACCAAAGTTTCTTTGCCTCGGGCTAGCTTGAATTCTTCACTGCATTGAGGATTCTAGTATTAACTCCTTCGCTTCGCTTGTGAATTTAATTCTAAACTTCCTCGTTATACTCGGTAGTTAACTTTGGAATGCTTCTTTGATAGTTAATTTTTGCGATCCGGATTCAATATGAAATCCGTGACATAAGACTCTGCCCTCTCGATGTATAATCTACTATCATGTATGTGACTATTGGAAAGTTTAAATTTACTGTAAGAAGAATAATAAATCATACGTAGTATTAGAGTTAAAATTATTATAAAATTTTAGTGGGGTTTCATAGTCGTTACTTAGAGGAAAGAGCGTCGTAATCGAGTGAGTCGTAAAGTAGTCGCGTGCGGTCCGCAGCACGGAGGGAAGTGCGCTGCAGCCGCCCGGAGCCTTCCGCCGCCACGCCCGCGTCATCAGCGGCCTGCAGGACTACGAGTGCAGCGTGCGGCGCGACGTGCCGCTGGCGCAGTCGCAGCTGCTGGCAGGCCAGCGCAGCGACGGCGTGCACACCGTGCTGGACTTCCGCGCGCTGCTGCCCGGCTCCGTGCTCGTCGTGCGCGTCGTCCCGCGCCCCGAGCACGCCGCCGCGCTGGGCGCGCTGCAGCGCTCTGTGGACGCGCTGCACGCCGCGCCCGCCGGCGACGCGCTGGGCCTGGCGCCCGCGCTGCACGAGCTGGACCTGGCCGACTTCAACACGCTGCTGTACCGCTGCGACGCCGAGGAGCGCGAGGCGGGCGGCGGCGGCGTGTATGACGTGCCGGGCTCCGGCCCGCTGGTGTACGCCGGCCTGCAGGGCGCCGCCGCGCTGCTGGCCGCGGTGGCGCCGGCCGACGACCTGGGCCACCCGCTGTGCGCCAACCTGCGCGCCGGCGACTGGCTGCCGGAGTACACGTGGCGCCGCCTGGAGCGCGAGCCGCGCCTGGCGGCCGTGGCGGCGCGCTACCGCTACGTGCTGCTGCCGCTGACGCAGCTGCCGCGCTTCCTGGTGCCGACGTACTACGAGGCGCTGCTGCAGGGCCTGTTCCGCGGCGTGGCGCGCGCGGCCCTGGCGCGCCTGTTGCCGTGGGCGCGCGGCGGCTCGTTCCCTCGCGCGCTGGCGCTGACCAGCGTGCAGCTGCTGGGCGCGCCGCCGTCGGCCCCGCTGCCGCCCTTCTCGCCCGCGCTGCCGGCCCGGGCCACGCGCGCGCTCAGCATGTCGGCGGGGCTGCCGCACTTCGCGGTGGGCTACATGCGCTGCTGGGGCCGCGACACGTTCGTGGCGCTGCGCGGCCTGCTGCTGCTGACGGGGCGCTACCAGGTGAGTGCGGGCGGCGGGCTCCTCGAGGGCGCCGCGCTCCCCGAGGGCGCCGCGCTCCCCGAGGGCGCCGCGCTCCCGAGGGCGCCGCGCTCCCGAGGGCGCCGCGTGACGCTGGGCTCGGTTGCAGGACGCACGCTTCCACATCCTGGGCTTCGCGGCGTGCCTGCGCCACGGCCTGATCCCCAACCTGCTGGACGGCGGACGCGCCGCTCGCTACAACTGCCGCGACGCCGTGTGGTGGTGGCTGCAGAGTGTGCAGCAGTACGTGGCGGCGGCCCCGGGCGGCGTGTCGCTGCTGTCGGAGCCGGTGGCGCGACTGTTCCCGAAGGACGACTCGGAGCCGACGGCCCCGGGCGCCGCGGACCAGCCGCTGCATGACGTCATGCAGGAAGCGCTCGACGTGCACTTCCAGGTGAATCATTGCTTTGTATTCTTTTGCTTTGTATTACTTTGTATTCAATACAATATTAACCGCATAGTTCGGTAACCCCCGATTGGACCCTTTTTCTTTTTTGTGTGGGTGGGAAATCATCCTATGACTTCTCCTGCTCTGGGTGGAGCGGGAGGGGCGTGTCAGACTGTTACTGACTAAAAGATTGGACCCTGACATACGAACCACTGCTGGCTCGGTACACCCTCCGATCGGATCTCAGCGTTACGTCATACGATATCCTGATTAATTATTATTGATGATTCACTAAATACCTCAAATAAAAAACTTTTTAACAAAAAAATTAACCGACGAATAAGAACTAAAAAGCAAAAAATAAATAAACCTTTTAAGTCTTGAGTAATGAGCTTATTTACCTATATAAAATATCAAATTTTATATAAACTAATTTTGAGTCGGCGCCAAACAACAATCTGATTATTAAATATCTAAATTTAAGTACTTACAAATGAAGAAGTCTGTAAGTAGGTAATTAATCATTTTATTAATTGGCGCCGACTCAAAATTAGTTTATATAAAATTTGATATTTTATATAGGTAAATAAGCTCATTACTCAAGACTTAAAAGGTTTATTTATTTTTTGCTTTTTAGTTCTTTTTCGTCGGTTAATTTTTTTGTTAAAAAGTTTTTTATTTTATGATTTTTTGTGGCTCGAATCATCTTTTAACACTCTGAGGGTAGTTTCTAATTCTTCGTCATTCTGCTTGCCACTGAGCTGATGATATAACAATCCTTCCATGAAGTTCCCAGGATATTGACCAGTTGAGGTTACCTCCAATATTGTAAAGACGTCTTTTCGACAAAGCATATTAAGTGGTATTTGTCACTAAAACCAGTTTTTATATCTGACTTCTATGGTTTAGGAAAGGTATGGTTTCCATCATCAGCTCAGTTTCATGATGTGATGGTTCCTAAATCCAAATACCTGATTCAGTTATGAAAAGTAAACAGAAACAATAGTCGTGCCCAATTTTCGAGGTTCTCTCTCAATTTTTTCAGGATCCCATGATCAGATCCTGATGTCCTTAACATGGGACCATCCTTGAGGTATACCCTATCTAAGAAAAAAAGAATCCTCAAAATCGGTTCATAAATAACGGAGTGAGGGCCGAACATATACATACAGAAACGCTAAACGTGCCCACAATTTTCGAGGTTTTCTCTCAATTTTATCAGGATTCCATTATCAGATCCTGATTTCCTTGACATTGGACCACCCTTGAGGTGTACCCTATCTTACAAAAAAAGAATAATCAAAATCGGTTCATAAATGACGGAGTGAGGGCTGAACATACATACAGAAACGCTAAACGTGCCCACAATTTTCGAGGTTTTCTCTCAATTTTATCAAGATTCCATTATCAGATCCTGATTTCCTTGACATTGGACCACCCTTGAGGTGTACCCTATCTTACAAAAAAAGAATAATCAAAATCGGTTCATAAATGACTGAGTGAGGGCTGAACATACATACAGAAACGCTAAACGTGCCCACAATTTTCGAGGTTTTCTCTCAATTTTATCAGGATTCCATTATCAGATCCTGATTTCCTTGACATTGGACCACCCTTGAGGTGTACCCTATCTTACAAAAAAAGAATAATCAAAATCGGTTCATAAATGACGGAGTGAGGGCTGAACATACATACAGAAACGCTAAACGTGCCCACAATTTTCGAGGTTTTCTCTCAATTTTATCAAGATTCCATTATCAGATCCTGATTTCCTTGACATTGGACCACCCTTGAGGTGTACCCTATCTTACAAAAAAAGAATAATCAAAATCGGTTCATAAATGACTGAGTGAGGGCTGAACATACATACAGAAACGCTAAACGTGCCCACAATTTTCGAGGTTTTCTCTCAATTTTATCAGGATTCCACTGTCAGATCCTGACTTCCTTGACATGGGACCACCCTTGAAGTGTACCCTATCTAACAAAAAACGAATAATCAAAATCGGTTCATAAATGACGGAGTGAGGGCTGAACATACACAAAAAAAAAAAAAAAAAACATATATACGGTCGAATTGAGAACCTCCTCCTTTTTTTCGTCGGTTAAAAACAAAAAAAAATAACATTTGATGATTTGACAAATTCATCCATATTTGAAACTAAATTATAATAGTGGTGATTATGATTAAAGATTTATGATATTCAAAGTTGAAATTTCAAGCCAACTGTAATTTCTAGGCTTCCGTACCCGAAGGGTAACCAACGCGACCCTATTACCCTACCCCAGTTGTTTTGTGCCTGTTGTTTATTCTATTCTATTATTAAGCCTCTGTTGTCCGTCCGTCCGTCCGTCTGTTTTTTCCATTTTATATCTACGTAGAAATGGAGAAGGTTCTACGAAGGTAATTAATCATAATTATGATTATTTAGCGCCGACTCCACCGATATCGCACCCACCCTATCGAATAAAAAAACAACCATCAAAATCGGTTCATATTAATCGTTAATAAGTTATTTATTTAGTACATGGAAGACTTACAGCAAATAAAAAAGGAAATCATAGTCACCAGAAAGCCAATTACAAATCCTCACTTATAGAACTATAATAATTTTGTGGTGTGAGCACAAAAAACAAAAACACAGCGCTTTAAAGAAAGAAGCAATTTAAAAAAAAATTGGTTTGCAATTATATGACGAAAATAATAGAGTAAAAATAAAAACAAAAACAAGTAATATAACCTACCGCTACTTAAAAAAAAATTGAGGCTTAAGCACCTTCTAGCCGAATTCACACTAATTGTGAATGGATCTAAAGCATATACCTTGCATATATCATTGAAACTACTACTTGCGCACACAATATAACTGTTCCGCCTATAATTCGAAGATGTATGAGGTACCCGTAAGGGTGGATTAAAACGAAATGTTTTACTTGGCACATTAAAATATAATTTTGACAGTAATTTAGGGTTATCAATACTGTTATTGAGGATTTTCAACAAGAATAAACGGTCAGCAATTTTACGTCGATTTAGCAATTGGTCAACATTGGGCCCGGAAAAAGCGCCCGTGAAACTCCTTACTCTGCTATACTTCCCTGTGATCGTTAGTGTGAAGCACTAGAGGTTTGCGTAAGTTCTCGTTAGCCAAGGAGAGTGGGGTAAGGCCCCTATCCACCGCCACTACAGCTCGATGCATACTCACGTCAGCTGCTAGGAAACATTCCCTTAGACTGTATACGTCGCGGTTGTGGAGGGTCTATTATTATTATTTTATATATAACGGGGGGAGGGCTAAAAAAAAATTATAGCGTGTTACATAATTAACGCAAAACTCGAAAGTAGTTGTTCAGAATCGGCTTCTGAATTGGCTCGTGTTCTGCGAGATCGCTCCTCTTACCCGCATACGCTTTGTGTCTGTCTGCAGGGGCTCGTGTTCCGCGAGCGCAACGCCGGTCGCGCCATCGACGCGCACATGTCCGACAAGGGCTTCAACGTGCAGATCGGCGTCGATCCCGAGACCGGCTTCCCCTTCGGCGGCAACGACGCCAACTGCGGCACCTGGATGGACAAGATGGGCTCCTCCGAGCCCGCCGGCAACCGCGGCAAGCCTGCCACCCCGCGGGACGGCAGTGCGGTGGAGCTCGTGGGGCTCGCCTACAGCGCCGTCAGCTGGCTGGCGGCCCAGCACCGGGCCGGCCGCTACCCCTACCCCGGCGTCGTGAGGCGCCACCGCGACGGCAGCCTCACGTCCTGGAGCTACGCGCAGTGGGCCGAGCGCATCAAGCAGAACTTCGAGCGCTACTTCTGGGTGCCGGCCGCGCCCTCGGCCGCCGACCTGCGGCCCGACCTGGTGCACCGCCGGGCCATCTACAAGGACTCGCACGGCGCCTCGCGGCCCTGGGCCGACTACCAGCTGCGCTGCAACTTCCCCATCGCAATGGCCGTGGCGCCCGAGCTGTTCGAGCCCAAGCACGCCTGGCTGGCGCTGGACGCGCTGGAGCGCCACCTGCTGGGCCCGCTCGGCGTCAAGACGCTGGACCCGGCCGACTGGGCCTATCGCGGCGACTACGACAACTCCAACAACGGGGACGACCCCAGCGTGGCGCACGGCTTCAACTACCACCAGGGGCCCGAGTGGCTGTGGCCGCTGGGCTTCTACCTGCGGGCGCGTCTCGCCTTCGCGCACGACTGCGGCCGCCACGCGCGTACTGTGGCCTCCGCCTACGCCGCACTGGGGCCGCTGCTGGCCGAGATCCGCACCTCGCCCTGGCGCGGCCTGCCCGAGCTCAGCAACGCGGGCGGGGCGCCCTGCGCCGACTCGTGCCGCACGCAGGCCTGGAGCTCCGCCGTGGTGCTGGAGGCGCTGCACGACCTGGAGCAGGCCCGCCGCGCGCGCCCTCTGGCGGCCGACTGACGCGCGCGGCGCCTGCGTCACGCGCGCCGGGGGCCCGCGCCGTGCCGCCTGTACAGCGAGCCCTACGAGGCGCTGCGGCCCGCGCGCCGCCCGCTCGCCCGCCTGCGCCGCCTGCTGCGTCGCGCGCGCCCGGCGCCCCGCCTGCAGCGCTCCATCTACAACCTGCTGGGCCGCCGCGCCGGCGAGCTCGCCACCGTCGTGTACAGCGACCGCTACTTCCGCTACGGCTTGCCGCTGCAGGCGCGCCCGGCGCCCGCGCGCCGCCTGGTGGGCGACGAGCTGGGCGGCGGCGCGCCCACCGAGCGCCGCGGGCCGCGCGCGCGCCCGGCGCACGTGCTGCCCCTGTGGAGCGCGCCCCCGCAGGCGCCCCGCGCCGGCCTGCTGCAGGGCGGCGCACCCGTGCTGCCGCCGCCGCGCCTGGCGCCGCTGCGCAGTCCGCGCACGCCGGCCGCGCGCCTGCTGCGCGTGCTGGAGGGGGCGCGCTTCGAGGAGCGCCCGGCGGAGCACGTGCAGGCGCGGCAGCGGCGTGCGCTGGACTACCGGCAGAGCGCGCGCGGCTGCAGCCCGCGGCCCCCGCCCGCGCCCCGCCCCCGCCGCGCCGCGTCCCCCCCGCGCCCCTCCAGCTGCGAGCCGGCTCCGCGGCCCCAGTTCGCGCTGGCGGACGCGTCGCCCTCGAGCTCGCGACGCTCGTCGCAGTACGCGGGCGACGCGTCGGCTCTATCGAAGGCGTCGGCGCTGTCGAAGGCGTCACCGCGTGTGAGCTGCAACCTGTCGCCGACGGAGGCGGACGACAAGGCGAGCTCTATGGCGCTGGCGCGCAAGGTGTTGAACACGGAGCGCTTCAACAACGGCGCTGCGGCGGTGCTGTACCGGCGCGGGTCCCGCGGGTCCCGCTCGTCGTGGTCCGGCGGGCCCCGCTCGTCGTGGACCGGCGGGCCCCGCGGGCCCCTCGGGTCCCGCGGCTCGCGGCGCCTGCGCGCTACGTTCCGCGCAATGCTCGCGTTCAGCGGTCTGTTCTATGCGCTCTCGTTCCTCGCATTCTACTTCCTGAGCCTGTAGATCCTGTCGATCCTGTCGTAGCGACTCGAGGATGCTATTTTATTTGCGTGCCATAATGTTAATGTTAAGCGTGTCTTTAAGTCCACGGGCAGGACACAGAGTAGTCCTGCCCGTTCATTGTGACTATTGTTCTGTTATACAAAGTTTTGTATTTTTAGAGTTTTTTTATGAAACGGTAATTCAATGAACCTATTTGTGATAATCGTATGTAACACAATTTGATTTTACTAACCCTAAAGCCCCAACATGAAATCTATATATTGAAACGAGGTTGTTAGTAATAAGAAAATGTACTACCTCTAAACATAAATATTGATATTATCAAATCGTAAATTATTTTGCTAGTTTATTTTACAACATGTAAGAATATGTACCTACATAATAAATTATAATATTATGTTCATAAAATAATGACTCTTTTATTTTATTCGTTGGTTTAGTGCCTTTTTAGGGTCCCGAAAGTTCGAATAAAAAAACGGAACACGTATACTTAACTCGTGTGTCTGTCTATATGTCCGTTTGTCACAGCCAATTTCCTCCGAATCTGCTGGACCGATAAGGTTGACATTTGGTACACACACGTTCGTGTTTGGGTCACGTCTGTGTCCTAAATTAATTAATTTGGAATAAGGGAGTCACTTTTGGAGTGGAAATCGGCAATTTAGAAACAAAGTTTTTCAAACTGTACCGTGTGACATATCAAATTTGAGGGTCTCGAATGTATTTTTTTTAATAACTTTAAAATATAACATTTTTAAAGTTATCTAAAAAAATAGATTAATAAAGCCCTTTCGAAAAAAAAAACTATTTTGCAAATCCGTCTGTACGAAACCGTGCCTATACTATGATTTTAGCAATAAAACAAGACGATGCTGTTTTGGACTTTTATGTTCAACAATTAATTCGTACATTTTAGCTAATCGTGTGTAACGAAACCATAGCGCGATTTCGTTTTCGCATTTTGTCCATAATAAGCTTTATCATTAACCGAAATAAAATACTGACCGATACAAACTAACTGAGACAATAGTATAACAAGCTTAATTTGCACAATGTTTATTTAGGAGATATGATGGTTGTTACACACTTTACTGAACACTAGAATTAAAATACTTTCAATCTACGAGTAGTAGGTACGTTAGAACAAAGTTCTAGAAATAACTAAAGACGCGGTCGCAGCCGCTACCAAAAAACAAAAAAAATATGGAAAGAAAGAAAGACTCATCTCATTATCAAAACTCGCCATTGTTTGCAGAAGCACACTTACTTCCGACACTGGTCTTTTAATTTGCGACCCCTTACATCTTAAATTAACCACGCGCTTAATTCCGTCCAACCCGGGGTGTTTTTGAGTGATGATACCATAAAACCTAGCTGGTGGTAAATCGTCCTCTTTCACCAGAACAATATCCCCAATGGCTGGTTCCGGTGTCTGAGTCTTGAACCATTCGCTGGGTCAATTGCCATCGCTTTAGACTTGTTATGGTGGCACTTCACATCGCTATTCGATGTTCGCGTTTTTTTTCGACTTTGTTCGCTATATTTGTGTTGAATTCCTAATAACACGAATACACCGACTACACATCGTTCATGAACAGCAAATAAGCCGAACATTAACGAATATTTTGCTGTAGTTTACGATGGACGTGTTAACTGCAGCAGCGGCTTATTATTTCCATTGTGCTAATTACCAGTACAAGTTATGCGTACGTAAAAACAAAACGTAAAAATCGCATAACAAGGTCATTTGTCCAATCCATTTTGGCGCGAACAAGCTGTAAGAAAACTACATAAATACTTACACACGTCCGCCGCTGACGCGCACCGCACACTACTGACTACTGAGCGAGCGATGTGTGGCCGGTAAATGAACATATTCGCCATATTCTCAATCCTTTGATCATCATCATCATCTTCCTGCCCTTATCCCTTGTTACTTGGGGTCGGCGCAACACGTTTTTTTCTTCCATACTGTCCTGTCAGCCGTCATGATATCACTTACTCCCTTTTCTTTCATTCTTTGATATGTTCCAAAAAACCGACAGCCGGGTGGATACGGGTGTTCGGGTATTTGGCGTATAGAGCTACTTCACGTCGTCCTATTTTGGCGAATAAGACAAATACGCGAACACGAATAGCGATGTGAAGTGCCACCATTAGAGTCGATTGTTCATAGTTAAACTACGGTACAAGTAAAAAGATGTAAGCCGTTAACCATAATATATAATAAGTGCATTGCTGAGGGAGTTTGTCCTAAAGTTTGCAAATGCGCGTACATCTCACTAATACACAAGAGTGGATCAAAAGGTGAAGTGGAAAACTATCGTCCAATCTCTATTCTCTCCACATTGTAAAAGGTTTTTAAGAGACTTGTCCATAGTGAAATATACCCAGTACTGCACTAGATCGTCTGCATACAGAAGAAACTTTGTATTGTGGAAGCAACTACCTATGTCGTTCACAAATATATTAAATAATAAAGGTCCAAGAATAGAGCCGTACCCGATGACGTAGTAGTATGATGACGTAGTAGTATGATGACGTATACATGCAGTAGTAGTATACATTGGTGGTAGAGTATGATGACATATGACGTGTAACCTGTGACCTAACCTAACCTTACCTAACCTAACCTAACCAAACCTAACCTAACCTAACCTAACCGAAAAAAAGAAAGAAAGAAAGAAGCATCCCCCCTTTTCACACATTCTATCTTTCCTCTCTTTCATACACTCTATCTTCCCTCTCTTTCACACACTCTTCTGATTGGCTCGCACTATCTTCCCTCTCTTTCACGCACTCTTCTGATTGGCTCGCACTATCTTCCCTCTCTTTCACGCACTCTTCTGATTGGCTGACGTACTCTGTGACGTCACACCACACGTGTTCACCACTTAAAGGGGTTGTGGGTTTGTTCGGTTTGTTAGGGTGTGGTGTTGAAGAGGTCATATATATGCTATATTTATATAGTGTGTATATACGTAGTAGTATGATGACGTATACATGCAGTAGTAATATACATTGGTGGTAGAGTATGATGACATATGACGTGTAACCTGTGACCTAACCTAACCTAACCTAACCGAAAAAAAGACGACCTAACTTACTCTATACATAGATCATATAATACATCGCTCTAGACGACCTAACTTACTCTATGTATAGAGTTCTTTAATACTGGGTGGAGCGTCCGTAACTTAACGTAATTTAACCTAATCTAATTCAACCTAACGTAATTTTAACCTAATCTAATTCAACCTAACCTAACCTTACCTAACCTAACCTAACCAAACCTAACCTAACCTAACCTAACCGAAAAAAAGAAAGAAAGAAAGAAGCATCCCCCCTTTTCACACATTCTATCTTTCCTCTCTTTCATACACTCTATCTTCCCTCTCTTTCACACACTCTTCTGATTGGCTCGCACTATCTTCCCTCTCTTTCACGCACTCTTCTGATTGGCTCGCACTATCTTCCCTCTCTTTCACGCACTCTTCTGATTGGCTGACGTACTCTGTGACGTCACACCACACGTGTTCACCACTTAAAGGGGTTGTGGGTTTGTTCGGTTTGTTAGGGTGTGGTGTTGAAGAGGTCATATATATGCTATATTTATATAGTGTGTATATACGTAGTAGTATGATGACGTATACATGCAGTAGTAATATACATTGGTGGTAGAGTATGATGACATATGACGTGTAACCTGTGACCTAACCTAACCTAACCTAACCGAAAAAAAGACGACCTAACTTACTCTATACATAGATCATATAATACATCGCTCTAGACGACCTAACTTACTCTATGTATAGAGTTCTTTAATACTGGGTGGAGCGTCCGTAACTTAACGTAATTTAACCTAATCTAATTCAACCTAACGTAATTTTAACCTAATCTAATTCAACCTAACGTAATTTAACTTATCTAATTCAACCTGTTCCAACATGTTTCTTTTTTTATAACTCATGTTTTATAATTTTGCATCATTCGATGACGTCACTCTTTTATACTTCTTGTTTTACAATATGGCATTTACTTTGTGTGGCCGGCGATACCCCCATCTTCGTGTCGGAGCAGCTCACAGCAAAGGGTGCCGGCTTCATTTCTTAGCAAGGGATCTCGTCAAGGCTGGTAAATATAAGTTCTGCTGGACTGCCTATGGGCGTGTTTACATTAGAAAATCAGAAAACTCCCCAATCATAACAATAAAATCCGAGGCTCAAGTTCAGCAGCTTTTTAATGTTGACTGACTATATAGTGAACACTCTTCTGGATCAACTAGTGCGATTTGTCTGGTTTATTGGTTCCGTATTTTATTTTTCTTTTTGTTGTTTCTTGCTAAAGTGTTAAGATGTACACTAATCTTAATCTTAATGATAATATACACATACAAGTCAATCATGTACGTACACATTTTCTCAGACACACACATAACATTTTTCATAATAATATTAATCCACAAACATACATGCCCTTGCATATTTCTCACTGTCTTAAACTAGTCTACTTCACCACCTACCTACTTCGCTTACATGAAAATTTTACTACCATAAATTTCCTAAATTATATACTGTATCGAGCTGATAGTAACATAACGCCCGTAACACTTGTTCTTAAAATACATTACAGATATCAGATATATGTAGCCAATACCTATAATTTTTTTTACTTGTGTTCTAATACCCTTACCTTTCACGTGTTGGGTATTCAGAAAATAAAGCCGCGATGGTCAATTTTTAGCGTCTGGATAGCAGGAGCTAGCCTGTCTTATAATTACTAGGCAAAAAACCAGGTCAAAAAAGCTCTCCTGGAGGCTGAGATATCGATGTTTTTATTTTGATCTAGTTCCTATAGGTGGATTTTCTGGATAACGCGACCAAATTTAGTGGATTTCAGATTTAATTTAATATTAAGGGTGCCCAGCAAGCTAGACAGACGGGAGAGGTGTCAAAAGACGCAGCCCCGCAAGATCTAGCTAGCTATACTAAATTCGGGATGATCGCCTTAAGGGCCTTTGCACAGTGGTGGGATAACCCGTTTTTCGGGAACACAATCTGGAATTTTTTGACGTTTCGTGAGAGCTAGGCTCACGTGTGGGGTGTCAAAAGTTGCGTCTCCGTGCGGGCTAACAGATTTTATAAAAATAAAATTTTTTGTAGATCGAAAATTTTTGAAAATGGGCCAAAAACACGATTTTTTGAGAAAAATTTGGAAAATTTATACCAAAACCAGAACTCGGATACGCGAAACGCACCGCGACACAGGTAAGGGTTGGTGGAGTCCTATAGAGTTTAAACCAAAAGAATCTATCTAATAGAAACGAAGATAACTAATTTTGAAAATAAATTTTTTGTAAAAACCACAAATTGTGGGGTATTCAGAAAAAAAAGCCGCGATGGTCAATTTTTAGCATCTGGATAGCAGGAGCTAGCCTGTCTTATAATTACTAGGCAAAAAACCAGGTCAAAAAAGCTCTCCTGGAGGCTGAGATATCGATCATCCCGCCCTAAACACGCTAAATGACCTAGACACGGCAGATATAGCCCATGCGTCCTTTGGTGACATTGTGAATTTTAGTAAAACAGTAAATCTTAAAACAATTAATGATCTAACATTAATGTCACAAAATATCAGGAGTGTCTATAAAAATTTTGACGACCTACAAGTATTACTCGCTCAATTAAATTTTAATCCAGACTTTGTTGTACTTACTGAATGTTGGATTAATGACGATAAAACAATCCCGAATTTGCCTAACTATGTTTCTTACATTAGTACCAGGCATTTTAATCAAAATGATGGTGTTATTGCCTATATCAAAGATGGGATATCGGTTAACGTAAAGGAAATAATGCTGGATGATGCATCATGTCTTCAAATTGAGTCTACCAGCTTTATAATTTTGGCTATATATAGATCACCCTCTAATCCCAATGCACAAAGATTTATCGACTCACTAAATTCCCACATTGAATTAAATGAATTAACTAAACCTATGGTCATTGTAGGCGATATAAACATAAATATAATTGATAACCCTAGTGACTAAAGATACATGAGAAAAAATAGACTGGAATACCTTAATATGCTAAGTATCCATGGTATCATGCCTGGTCACAGTTTGCCAACTCGGGATGGAAGCTGCCTTGATCACATTATGCTTAAGTTAGATAAGAGCAAGACATCTGCACGAGTGACAGTTTTCGAGACCTCAATAACTGATCATTCAACGACGTTTTTGCACTTGTCCAACGTAAAGAATAAATCAAATATTGCAAAAGTTGCTGCTGTTATTAACTATGAGAGCGCTGTAGATACTCTTTTACACAAGAACATCTCCAACTTACTTCTCTGCGACGATCCTGAAATAATATGTCATAGCTTAGTAACAAATATCACAGAATCACTGAAGGAGAACACACGCGAGAAACCAATACCAAAAAAGAATCGGGTTATCAGGCCTTGGATAACACAAAGAGTGTTACGGTGCATTAGGAATAGAAACAAAATGCAGAAAAGGTTACGTTCTAATCCTCATAATGAAATCCTTAGTGTTACTTACAGGCGTTACCGTAACTACTGCAATAAGTTAATAAAGAAACTCAAACATAATTATGAAAAACAATTGCTTGAAAAATCTGTTAAAAATTCGAAATGCCTTTGGAAAAATATAAAAAAAATTACTCACATAACACAGACTACAAACGATAACGACAAACTTCTTAACATCAATACCACTGAAATGGAATCGGTCACCTTTGTAAATAATTTTTTCGCAGGCATAGGTGCGGACCTTGCTAGTGAGATTCCACCATTAAGTCCCATGCAAAATATATCCGACTCCTTCTTCCCACGCCAGTCCCAGCTCTCATCCTTTGTCCTACTGGACACTGATCCGCATGAGGTACTCGAAACTTTAATGAGTTTGAAATCAGATAGTGCTCCTGGATGGGATCGTATTCCAGTTAGCTTTCTCAAACTGGCTAGGCACATATTAGCTCCAATAATCTCCCATTTGGCTAACACATATTTTAACAAAGGGGTGTTCCCTACTCTCTTGAAGCAAGCGGTCATTACCCCTGTGCACAAGAGTGGGAACAGAGAGGATGTCAATAATTATAGACCGATATCTGTCCTACCTTCACTGTCCAAAATACTGGAAAAACTTATAAATAATAGATTAACACATTACCTCGAGAAGTACAAAATTTTATCAGACTCTCAGTACGGTTTTCGATCAGGTAAATCAACCCAGGATGCTGTACTGGCTCTAACTTCTTTAATATCTGGTCAATTGGACAATGGAGGTAGATGTCTAACGATATTCTTGGACCTGAAAAAGGCGTTTGACACCGTCTCTGTTCCCATTCTTTTGCAAAAACTAGAAAATATTGGAATAAGGGGCACCGCCTTGGATCTTTTTCAGGATTATCTGAGAGGAAGGATTCAGAGGGTTAAGGTGGGGCAATTAGTGAGTGATGAAGCTAAACAGACTTTTGGGGTGCCCCAGGGCTCCGTCCTGGGGCCAACACTATTCCTCATCTACATAAATGAGCTCTGCAACTTGAACTCCAACAACACTAAAGTCTTTTCATATGCAGACGATACTGCTATGGTAATAACGGGAAAATCCTGGGACATCATAAAGAGGGATGCTGAATCTGCTCTGGCTATCACTGCCCTATGGCTGAGGAAGAATTTACTCACCCTGAATACCTCAAAGACCAACTACATGTGTTTCGCAATCGACAGTAGGACTCAACCTCGCCCAGAGTATAGTCTTAGAATACATAACTGCCTTGGTACTAACAACAGCTGTAACTGCCCTACAATAAACAAGATAGATACCACAAAATACTTCAATTCAATTCAATTTATTTATTTGTGAACATAGGTTACAATAGGTGTTACAGTCAAGTACATTATGATCTCTATGTCCTACCACTTGATGGTGTACAAATAATAATATCAATAATTGATCATGATTACAATTAAAATTACAAGAAATGTCAGATAAAAGCAACATATAGATAATAGTCCCATTCTTATAACAAGCAAGCAATACTTTACAACCACTTACACATATAAAGATTATATTCGGTCATTAAGGAATTCCTCAATAGAGTAATATGTCTTCTCAATCAGAAATAGAAATAACTTCTTTTTAAATACATTAATATTGTCTGCTGATTTAATATATTTTGGTATTTTGTTATAAACTTTTGGAGCCATTACAAATATGCTCTTCCGAAACATTGCAGTGTCGTTTCGGACCGAATGTAGCATACCGGCTCTGCGCAGGCTAGCTACTTGTGAAAACTTAGACAGGTTGCACCTGACAAAAAGAGCAGTTTCGTAAATGTACATGGACGGTAAAGTTAATATTTTTAAGTTTTTAAAATGAGGTTTACAGCTGTCGGTTTTTTGTAGATTACAGATGGCTCGGATACATCGTTTCTGTGCGATAAATGCAGTTTCTTTTCCAGTTGCATTACCCCAAAAAATTATGCCATATCTTAAACATGATGCAACTAGTCCATGATATGCGGTTAGTAATGTTGATTTACCTACAGTTGTCCTCAACATGTACAATGCATATGAAAATTGGTTCAGCTTATTACATATTTTTTTGATTTGAACGCCCCACGTCAATGTATTCTCTATATGTATTCCTAGAAATTTTGTGGTGTTTGTTTCTTTGATACTTACACCATTATGATTAATATTAAAGTTCTATTTATTATTTGTTCTCTGTTGAAATTTCATAATTACGGTTTTACTTAAATTAATTCTCAAATTATTATTCTCTAACCAATTAATTATGGATTCAATATTTTTGTTTATGTCAGATTCTAGTTTATCAGTATTATTATACTGTCAAAAATTACGGTACTATCATCTGCAAACATTGTCATGGGATAATTAGATGCTGTAGGCAAGTCGTTAATATAAATAATGAACAATGGAGGTCCAAGGACACTCCCTTGAGGTACTCCATACGCCACGCTTCTGACACTAGATTCATAGTAAATATCATTTTTAGTCTTATCGCATACTCTATTAATAATTGTAAACTGTTTTCTGTCTTTAAGATAGGATTCGAGAAAGCTATAGACATTACCTCTTATGCCATACGAGTTTAACTTTTGAAGTAGAATTTTATGGTCTACGCAGTCAAATGCCTTTGACATGTCCATGTATAGAGCCAGTACTGGCAACCTTTTATCTACTCTAGAGGTGACTATGTTCAAAATCATAGATGGCCATATTAATGGACTTGTCTTTCCTAAAACCTTTTTGCTTATCAGCGTATAAGTTATTTTTCTCAAAGTATTGATTTATAGCATTATAGACCACCTTCTCAAAAACTTTGGATAATACTGGCACCAGTGCTATTGGCCGGTAACATGCCATATCCTCAATGTTATCTTTTTTGAAAATAGGCTTTATGACTGTAATTTTTAATTTATCAGGAAATGTGCCGTTTGATATGCACATATTTACAAGATGACTTAATACATGCGCAATATAAGTAGAAACAGATTTTAATACTTTGGTACAAACGTTATCATAACCAGTACTAGACGTGTTTTTTAAGTTTATAATAATATTATGTATGTCTTGAGGAGTTGTTGGACATATAAACATGGAAGAACATTCACTGGGCAATGCTGATCTGCAACCAGTATTTGCCGAGGCAGTAGGTTGAACCCAGTCAGTATAAAAATTATTAAAAGCTTGGGCAATTTGAGATGGATCTGTTAGTATTTTGTTATTTACATTTATTCGCATTATATTTTCAGTCGGTACCCTGTCTTTACCTTTGTTTATAACATGCCATATCGCCTTAGACTTTTTTTGTGCTTGGTTAATGCAATTATTATTTTGCGATTTCTGAGTAAGTTGGGTGATCTTCTTAAATCTAGAGGAAAATCTTTTAAAATTATATTTATTTTTCTTTGTCGGTGCCAACCTATATTTCCACAGTAACTCTCTTTTCCTTTTACTGCATATCTTTATTCCACGACTTATCCACTTAGGCCGCTTTTTAGTAGATATTTTTAGTTTTATAACTGGGAAACACAAGTCGTAGAACAGTCTGAATAACTCATAAAACTTGTTAAAAGCAATATTAGGTTCATTTTCTTCGTAGATTTCTAAGAAGCTCAAACTTTTTATGCAGTCAATAAATTTAGATATATTTTCGTTCGAATAATCACGTCGTGTGCAAAACCAGTAACTACTTAGGCATGACCTCTTAACAGGGCATTTTAGCAACTGTGCTGTGTGGTCTGATACTGCAAGTTCTACAATTTCACCCTGACACCCCCTTACATTGTGTATGATATTATCAATACAGGTACCACTTCTTAAACGCGTGGGAACATTCATTTGAATTTTAAGATTAAACCCTGTTAAGAAACGCTTAAATTGTTCTGAATATTTAGTTTTTTTTAAAAGATCTATGTTAAAATCTCCACATAAAATCAATTTTTTGTTTGAATTAAATGAATGCAGTTGGAGTATGTTATTTAAAATTCTAATAAACGTATCGAACCTACTTTTTACTTCTGTACTGTTCGGGATCCTATAGATGCATATTATCACAATTTTATGTTCGGTCAGTTCCACAGCACAACATTCAATTATGTTTGACATACTGTGTTTGGCAACTTCACCAATAGATTTAAATTTTAGTCCATTTCTTATTAAAATGCATGTGCCACCACGTCGAGACTTACGGGTGAAGCAAGCAGCCAGAGTATAATTATGCATACGTAGAAGATCAAGATCAGAACTAATCATATTATGTTCAGAAAAGCATAGTACATCAGCACTTTTCCCACCACAAGCTAGGGCATCCAACGAAACCATAAAGATGTCCTGTTTGCTCAAAAGCCCATTTATATTTTGATGCAGAATATATATACTATTATACACGAAAAAACCGTGAGTTTTGTCCACCGGCGTCATTAGCTGAGTCATAAGGGAATAATTCTAAGTCAATTTTAATTCTATTATGAATGTCTCTAAATATACATCGTATTCCATCTTTATTTAATTTGCCTGATTTATTCGAAAACATGTCAAGTGTTAATCCATAGTTGGAGTCAAAAAAATATGCATAGTTATTATTTTGGATATCCCTATAGAGTAAGTTATTAAATATTTCTACCTTATAATTATAAATGAGTGCTCCCCGGACTTGGGAGTCATGATTGACAAAAGGCTGTCTTGGCACTCTCAGATTGATGTAATCGGTGGTAGAATTAGGAAGTTGATCTGGATATTTAAAATTCTTAGACATTCGGCTAGCGTTGAACTACTCAAAAAGGTCCATGTTGCTTTGGCTCAGTCAATCATGATCTACTGCATTCCAGTATGGGGGGGCGCATCTAAAATGAAATTCCTCGAGGTGGAACGTGTTCAAAGGATACTTTTGAAGGTTATATTTTTTAAAAAACTTAGGTTCCCAACAGCTACTCCTTACTCAATAGCCAACGTATTAACTATCCGTAAATTGTATATCTTACACGCCACTCTAAAAAAACATAAGTCGCTTTCAGTTGATCCAACTTTATTAACAAAAAGACGAAATGATATAGTAACTAAAACACGCGCATGTAGAACTTACTTTGCTAGACACCAATATTTAAATCAATCTTCGCATCTATATAACACCATTAATAAAATTCTTAAAATATATACAAAAACTACTTTGGAATGTAAACAGATGGTGACTGAGTGGCTAAAAACTCTAGCTTACGAAGAAACGAGAATATGATTATCCGTATTATTAAGTAATAATGTATTATATTTATGTCATGTTAAGTCTTGTATACACTTGTATGTATTTATATATAAATAAAAAGAACCTGAATAAATAACTAAATAAATAAATACGAATATATGTATGTATATGTATGAAACATCAATAAATAAATATCCCGTTACCTACCCATATTTTTTCACACACTCACACTCACACACACTACACAGTCACAGTCACACGCACAGACATACTCACCCACAGACACAGTCGCACACACAAGCACAAGCACCATAACTCACGCTTCTACACACATGTGCGCACATTGCATGCGTGCTCACATAGATTTACTTAGTTTTCTTTTGCATACCACATAGATTTAATATTTTAGTTATAAATATATATAAATGTTATCAAGTTAAGGGAGAGCGGCCTTTCCTGGCACAAGCGTTTTTACACTTAAAAGGAGAGGTCAACCTCAATACTGTTGAACGAACTTTGTTTGTAATTGAATAAAACATTTTTTTTTTTATGACGTCACACACGGAAGCAGTTATTAACCTAACTTATCTAATTAAACCCAACGTAATTTAACCTAACTTATGGGGCTGTCCGCCATTTCATGGCCGACTGCCTGCTAATTCTTTTATTCCTTCACGTTGAATCTATGTTAGTATAATATAATACTCCTCGATTAAAAAAAATACTCTTCGATTTAGAAAAAAACCCAAAAAAAACCAAGAAAAAAATCAAATAAAAAGTCAAATAAAAAATTCAAACTATAAATCCAACAGTCAAGCGGGTGGTCGGCCATGGAATGGTGGACCGACGCATCCCCCCTTTTCACACATTCTATCTTCCCTCTCTTTCACGCACTCTTCTGATTGGCTCGCACTATCTTCCCTCTCTTTCACGCACTCTTCTGATTGGCTGACGTACTCTGTGACGTCACACCACACGTGTTCACCACTTAAAGGGGTTGTGGGTTTGTTCGGTTTGTTAGGGTGTGGTGTTGAAGAGGTCATATATATGCTATATTTATATAGTGTGTATATACGTAGTAGTTTGTTGACGTAGTAGTATGATGACGTATACATGCAGTAGTAGTATACATTGATGGTAGAGTATGATGACATATGACGTGTAACCTGTGACCTAACCTAACCTAACCTAACCGAAAAAAAGACGACCTAACTTACTCTATACATAGATCATATAATACATCACTCTAGACGACCTTACTTTCTCTATGTATTGAGTTCTTTAATACTGGGTGGAGCGTCCGTAACCTAACGTAATTTAACCTAATCTAATTCAACCTAACGTAATTTAACCTAATCTAATTCAACCTAACGTAATTTAACTTAATTTATCTAATTCAACCTGTTCCAACATGTTTCTTTTTTTATAACTCATGTTTTATAATTTTGCATTATCCGATGACGTCACTCTTTTATACTTCTTGTTTTACAATATGGCATTTACTTATGACGTCATACATGAAAGCAGTTATTAACCTATCTAATTCAATCTAACGTAATTTTACCTTACTTATTGGGCTGTCCGCCATTCCATGGCCGACTGCCTGTTAATTCTTTTTTACTGTTACGTTGAATCTATGTTAATATAATACTCTTCGATTTAAAAAAAACCCCAACAACAATCCAAGAAAAAAACCATATAAAAAAACCCAAAAAATAACCAAATAAATAAATCAAGAAAAAAACCAAATAAAAAATAACCTAAAAAAAAACAAAAAAAAATCAAGAAAAAAATCAAATAAAAAACCAAATAAAAAATCCAACAGACAGCGGGTGGTCGGCCATGGAATGGTGGACCGCCGCATCCCCCCTTTTCACACATTCTATCTTCATTTCTTATCACACTAAAAAAAAAAAAAAACCTAACCTAACCTAACCGAAAAAAAGACGACCTAACTTACTCTATACATAGATCATGCTGTGATCTTTTAGATATTCACCATGACATCTTGAATAAATTTAAAAAAATAGTTGTCCAGCATTATTCTCAGTTTCAGTGATCTCTGTTGCTCTTCGCAGTTAATGTTAAAATGTATATTGGATTTATGATTACGATATTTTGTCCTCCATTTAATTAATTTTAATTGTAATTTAAATTTTTATGTGCTGAGATATAAGTATTAGATTTATGATAATGATATAATTGTGGTATTGTCCTCTCCAATTAAATCTATTTTAATTGTTATTTTATTTATTTTGATTTTGCCTGTTGCGTGTTATAATGTAATTTTATTTATTAATCTTCCAATTGTATTTTATTTTATTCTTGCTGTTACTATCAATTGTTGTCAAACATATGAAATTTATTGTTGTAATCGTAATAATAATGTAAAATAATAATAATAATAATGTATAACCTTAAATAGTGCATGCGGTGTTAACCTGTAATTAATTGTTACACTAACGAATGCACATATTACAAAAGAGTATATTGTAAATGTATTGTGTAAACAGTTGTTGGTTATCCAAATAAATAAATAAATAAATAAATAAAATCATATAATACATCACTCTAGACGACCTAACTTACTCTATGTATAGAGTTCTTTAATACTGGGTGGAGCGTCCGTAACCTAACGTAATTTAACCTAATCTAATTCAACCTAACGTAATTTAACCTAATCTAATTCAACCTAACGTAATTTAACCTAATCTAATTCAACCTAACGTAATTTAACCTAATCTAATTCAACCTAACGTAATTTAACTTAACTTATCTAATTCAACCTGTTCCAACATGTTTCTTTTTTATAACTCATGTTTTATAATTTTATTTATTTATTTATTTTATTTACACTTCATGCAACTAAAGTACAAAGGCGGACTTAATGCCTTAGGCATTCTCTACCAGTCAACCAAGGGTGGTGGAGAGATAATATGGCAGGTGCATAAAAAAAAAAAAAACAAACAAAGCAACACCAAGTAGAAATATTAAAAAATAAACGAGAACGAAAATATGTATATTAATAATAAACATACATATATATTAATTAATAAAAAAAAAAAAATATTATTAAAAAAAAAAAAAAAAAATTATTAATTATTGTAACACACGTACTTAAAGTTAATATTAACATAGCCTGTCAAGTGGTATAACTTTAGATCATCGATGTCATAATAGTCCCGCCGGACGCTACGAGATGGCGCTGTACGACTACGTCACGATTCTAGATCGCGGTGTTAAGATCCTCCGTGAATTAGTGACCCTCGACAGATTAATTATGGCACCTTGACACTAGATGGCGCTGTACGACTACGTCACGATTCTAGATCGCGGTGTTATGACTCTCCGTAGCCTAATGACCCCCTAAGGGAATCGTAATGCAAATCAAGCTATTTCTCCTGCTATCAGCGAGGTGCATCGGCAGATCTAGTCCTTGTGGGAAAGGTCACGCGGGACACCCATGATAGTTTGGCGGAGTAGCCGAGCCAGTATACTTTTTGGTTTAGAGGACTAAGTCCCCAGCTCTCGTCCGAGCGGACTCGGCTGTGTGGACCAGCGCCTATTTTATATAAAGTTTAAAGTCAAAATATCATTGTAAACACACTGTACAATCCTGCTGTTAAATTAAACGACTCACGTCACCATCGAGTTTTCTTCACTTCTGTGACGACATCGATCGACCGCCTACAATCTGGCGACCAACGGTGGGCACGAAGAAAAACCGAAGTACGTCACACGATCCGGAAGAATCACGACAACAATTGCAAGAGGGAAAGCAGACATGTCGGTGACCTTGACTGACGCTCAGTTCGAGGCGCTGCTGTCGAGACTTTTACCAGGAAGACACGGTTCTTTCACCACCTGCAAAGCGGAATTCGACGGGACGAAGGATACCGAAGTGACAGAGGCATTTTTGGCGGCAGTAACAGTTTTTAAACAAATAGAAAATATAAGTGATGCAGAAGCGCTCACTGGATTACCACTGCTCCTCAAAGGTGAAGCTGCAGTGTGGTGGCAGGGAGTAAAAAAACATGTCTCCACATGGGCAGATTTTAAAGAACGTCTGCGCCATACTTTTGCTCCAAGGAAACCTGCCTTTGTGTTATTTCAAGAAATCGTTCATGAAACACAAGACGACCACACGACCACTGAAAGTTTCGTGGCACATAAGCGGATGCTGTTCGCTCAACTTCCGGAACCTGAAATACCGGAATCCCATCAACTTCACATGGTATACGGTCAGCTGAAACACGGAATACGTGACAAGATTCTACGCAACTCCGTTAGAAGTTACGACGAATTACTAGAAGCTGCTCGGGGCGTCGAACAAATGTGGAATGACAGGTTGGATGACGGAGACAAACGCAGAGATGAGAAGCCCAAAACTAACTCAAAAATGAAAGTGAAGTGCGAATTCTGTCATTTCTTAGGCCATGCTACCGAACAGTGTAGGAAGCTGAAAAAGAAGCAACAGGAGTTAGAAGCATCTGAATCGGATAAGGTTCCTGAGGTCCCATCCAAGGCTGAAGCTCCTACCAAATCTACGTAGGATCCATCTCCGTTCGCACCCAGAGTGTCATGTTACGGCTGTGGTACACCTGGCGTAGTTCGCAGTAGTTGCCCAACATGCTGCACAAATAAACAACGTTCAACACAATCGGCAAACTTAAGCTTTTGCCCGGTTAATGTCCAATCAGATGTAAGAAAAACGCTTAAAAATCGGTTAACTACCAAACCTGTGTTGTGGCAGGTATATGAAACAAAGCCCTACACCCTCAAGACCGCTGCCAGTAGCGAGGCGCTTGGAGCAGTTCTGGTCCAGGGGGAGAAGGAAGATGATCACCCGGTTGAAAATACGGAAGCCATGAAACACCTGCGAAGAAGAGGACGACTTAAAAAGGAGAGAGTTGTCAGCACGACTCTCCCTGGATCCAAACGAGGACTTGGACGTCCTAAGAAACAATAGTGACCCATTATCCAGTCCTTCTCGCCGGGACGTCTTCGAGGACTGAGGGGGAGATTGTAACACACGTACTTAAAGTTAATATTAACATAGCCTGTCAAGTGGTATAACTTTAGATCATCGATGTCATAATAGTCCCGCCGGACGCTACGAGATGGCGCTGTACGACTACGTCACGATTCTAGATCGCGGTGTTAAGATCCTCCGTGAATTAGTGACCCTCGACAGATTAATTATGGCACCTTGACACTAGATGGCGCTGTACGACTACGTCACGATTCTAGATCGCGGTGTTATGACTCTCCGTAGCCTAATGACCCCCTAAGGGAATTGTAAGTCAAATCAAGCTATTTCTCCTGCTATCAGCGAGGTGCATCGGCGGATCTAGTCCTTGTGGGAAAGGTCACGCGGGACACCCATGATAGTTTGGCGGAGTAGCCGAGCCAGTATACTTTTTTTGGTTTAGAGGACTAAGTCCGTCTTGGGGAAAGTTCCGTCTTGGGGTATATCAAAGAGCAATGGAGCGCAGTATTCTGGGTTTAAAAAGAATAGACAGAGTATGGAACACGACGCTGCGTTCGGAAACCGGGGTTATAGACGTGGGCCAAAAGGGTTTCCAGGCTCAAATGGGTAATTAGGCGGGTCACGTCATTCGCATGCATGACGGCAGCTGGTCAAAAGTGTCCACGCAGCGAGGCCGGCCCAGAAAGTGGTGGCGAGATGATTTGGACGCGCAACACGAAAGCTGGTTTGAGCTGGCCCAAGAAGAGACTGGCTGGAAGAATATTGGGCAGGCCTTGGCCCAGCAGTGGGACACTATAGGCTAAAATAAATGTGATACAGTTTTTTTTTGCATGGGACTTATACATTACTTTCATTTATAAGTCACCATTGAGGAAAATTTACCTGTTAAGGCGCTATTAACTATCAACGACCTTGAGTGGTTAGTTTGCGTGTTCTGTGCTGAGCTCACGTAACGCGTCGTACGTCGACCCAGTAATAGGAATCGCCCATCAAGGAGCGCTCTCCGAAATCAGACATTGATTTGGATTTATTATACATAAAACAACAGATATTATACTAAAACACGTATACTAAAATATAGACAATTAAATGATCTTTAAAATGATGAAGGTTTCAAATACGCTTTATAGTTTTTGCGTGATTCTCAATTTTTTTATCCTCGTTAGACTTATCTACACATAATAAATGAATTACACTATGTCATTAAAAATATAATTTCAAATATTCACATATAAAATTACGAGGAAAATTATCTAGAGTAACATAAAAATTATTTCAAAGAAATAAGACTAGTCCTTTAGACGTGATGTTCAATTAAAAATCATTAGAAGTGGTATAACTGTGCCTTAAGAGAAATTGCTTAGAGTAAAAGTTGTGCTAAGAAAAGTTAAGAGAAACTACTCAATAAATAGAAGGTGGAGATGATGATACAACAAGAAATAAAAACACGAGCAATACTCATTATTATGAACAACTTTGTTCTATGGGTATAACCCTGTTCGCGAAAAAAAACTTTTTACAAAAAAAATACAACCGACTTCCATAAAATAATACTAAAAAATGCAAAATAACTTTAATTTCGGAAGTCGGTGTTTCTAGTTTGGTTTCTTCGTTATTTGACACCGACTTCCGAAATTAAAGTTATTTTGCATTTTTTAGTATTATTTTATGGAAGTCGGTTGTATTTTTTTTGTAAAAAGTTTTTTATTTTTCACTTTTTAGTTGTTTTACCCCATTCTAAAACTAAATGAATAGTAAAGTTATGCCCGAATTGATAGCCCCAAAAATAGGGAATTTGAACGTAGTTGGTGAAATTAGGGTGTATCAGGGTGAACTGTACAAATCTGTATACCCCTTCAGAGCGCATCAGCGTGATGTAATGTTGTGGAGTGGTGAAAACAATATAGACATGCGATTGCAGCAATTCTGGAAGGTTTGCTATCATTTATTGAAGAGTTCCGTTGTGTATCTCCGAAGTTCTTCATCAGATCTTCACCAAATTAAAATGGGACCAAATGTAAAGCAACAGCTTTCAAATAAAAAAAAACGGACCAGAGGTGGCCCGCATAGGCGGGCCGGCACCAGCCGGGGATCATGGAAGTCGTACTAGCTCTCACGATCCCCGGTCCAAGTGTGGGACGGAACACCGGGGTGGTTTTTAGTCAGTAAGAGTCTGACAGACCCCTTCGCCCGCCTCGGGCGAAGGACATCCATGAGGATTTTCCACCCCGGCAACAAAAAAAAAAAAAAAAAAAAAGGTGCGGAAAGGTGTGTCACCTACAGGGGACGCGACGGTGAGGGCCGTCGCGATATGTCGTGCGGTGTTCCGCAGGGCTCGGTCCTAGGCCCACCCCTGTGGAACATCGGTTACGACTGGGTGCTGAGGGGCGAGCTCCAACCGGGAGTGGACCTGACGTGTTACGCAGACGACACGCTGGTCACGGCCTGGGGGAGCTCGTACAGGGAGGCAGCGTTGCTGGCGACATCTGCGGTCTCACAGGTGGTGGGTCGCATACGACGCCTGGGGCTGGAGGTGGCCCTCAACAAGTCGGAGGCCGTAGTTTTTCATGGCCCCCGACGGGCGCCGCCACCGGGATCACACATCGTGGTCGGGGGAGTCCAAATCGCTGTCGAGTCCACCATGAAGTACCTAGGATTGGTGCTCGACAGCCGGTGGGACTTTGGCCCTCATTTTCGGCGGCTAACACCTAGGTTGATGGGCGCCGCGGGCGCGCTCGCAACGCTGCTTCCCAATCTGGGGGGCCCGAGCACCGCCTGTAGGCGGTTGTACTTGGGGATCGTGCGATCCATGGCCTTGTACGGGGCCCCGGTGTGGGCTTCTGACCTGACGGCCGGCAGCATCGCAATACTGCGAAGACCGCAGAGGGCGATGGCCGTCAGGGCTATCAGGGGATAACGCACGATCTCCTACGAGGCGGGTTGTGCACTGGCCGGATCTCCGCCCTGGGATATGGAGGCGAGAGTCCTCGCCTCGCTGTACCGGTGGCGCGAGGAGGTGCGGACGCGGGGCGGTGAACCGATGCAGCGCGAGATCGAGTTGCGTCGGTCACAGCTCCGCGAGGTCATGATGGCAGAATGGCGGGATAGGCTTTCACGCCCTACCGCCGGCCTTGCTACCGTCGACGCGATCCGACCAGTGCTCGACGAATGGCTCGGGAGGAAGCACGGCTCCCTGTCGTTTCGAGCGACGCAGGTGCTCTCGGGGCATGGCTGCTTCGGGAAGTACTTGTGTCGCATAAACAGGGAGCCAGACGCTCGGTGCCATCACTGCACCGACTGTCGGGAGGACACGGCGCAGCACACACTGGCAGAGTGTGCCGCATGGGAGGAGCAGCGCCGTGCCCTCGTATCCGAAGTGGGCCCCGACCTGTCGCTGTCGGCCGTCGCTCGTTCGATGGTCGGGAGCGCCGAGTCGTGGGATGCAGTGATTTCCTTCTGTGAAGCCGTAATTTCGCAGAAGGAGGCTGCGGAGAGGGAGAGGGAGGCCGTGGCCACTCTCCCGATCCGCAGCAGGCGTACCGGGCGTCGGAGGAGGGCGGACAACGCCCTCTTCCAGCCCCCCTAAACAGGTCCGGAGGGACGGCGGACTCGGGGTCATCCGCCGCCCCTCATCCAGCAGGACCCGAGGCGGCAGCGCGTAGTCTTCCACGCGCGCGCCTATTAGACGTCGCGGGGAGAGGACACCTCACTCTCCCTGCGAGCCAGAGGTGGCCAGCATAGGCGGGCCGGCACTAGCCGGGGATCATGGAAGTCGTACTAGCTCTCACGATCCCCGGTTCAAGTGTGGGAAGGAACACCGGGGTGGTTTTTAGTCAGTAAGAGTCTGACAGACCCCTTCGCCTGCGCCAGGCGAAGGACATCCATGAGGATTTTCCACCCCAGCAACAAAAAAAAAAAAAAAAAGGTTAGGTTAGGTTAGGTTAGGTTAGGTTCTTTTTTTTTTTTTTTTTTTGGCAGGAGTGGGAAATCCTCATGGACGGACGGGCTGACTCGCGAGCGAGCCAGCCCGAGCAGTGTCAGACTCTTACTGACTAAAACCACACTCCTGCCACGCAAGATGTCCTCTGACTTGATCAGAGCCTGTTGTTTGCGATTTCATTGTTTACTTAACATTGTGTCTACATGACATGTGTCGTAAGCGTAGGGCTGGACAGACAAAACAACTACTAAAAACAACTCTACTATAATACAATAAAACTTAATTACTAGACTTAATTACTACTAATTATATACTTAATTACTAACAAAACTTTCTTTTATTTTAGAATATTGTTTTCTTTTATTTTAGAATAATATATATATATTTTTTTTCTTTTACTAGTTAGGTACTTAAACTATATAATTATTATATAAATAAGTATCCTATTTTACTTTTCTATCTTATTTCTATTGTTAACTACTAATACTATTTTACTACAATATTCTAAAAACTCCTTTCTTTTTTTACCACTTATTAAACTACATAAATTATTTACAGACAGCTTCTCATCTAGGCCCTGCTCCGCCTCGTACCGCTCTCTAGCAGTGATCGGGCACTCTAGCAAGACGTGCAGGACCGTCTCATCCCTTCCGGGCTCACAGGCGCACGATGGGTTATCTTTACACCTGAAGCGATTCAGGTATGCAGAGAACCCACCGTGCCCCGTGAGAATCTGTGTTGTGAGGCTTGTAGGCTCAAATTTTCGCACCACACTGTACGCCGCAACCGCGTCAGGGAAAAACAACTTTGTGCCGGAGGCTGTTGCCCCCGACTTATATCTCCCGTTCCACTCGTCAAGCGACTCCATACGGATCTGTCGCTTGACGAATGAAACGGGGCACAGATCATAGTCCGGCCTCTTCTTCGACCCCAGGGCGGCTTCCTTCGCGAGTTGGTCGGCTCGCTCGTTTCCCTCCAAACCTGCGTGGGCCTTGATCCAGAACAAGGAGACACTCTTGTTCTGGAGCTCGCAGCGGCGAAGGGTGTCTCTGGTTTCCACTGCAAGGGGATGGGGGGAACTCACGTTTACTACCGACTGAAGGGCCGCCATGGAGTCGCTGAAGATGCCGAACGTGCTTTCCCTGCGTTTGAGCGCCTCACCAGCCGCTCTTTGAAGGGCCAATAGCTCCGCCTGATAGACGGTGCAGTAAGACGGCAGAGCAAGTTTGAGGGCCTTTACCTCGGTGGCGCTATTCCACAAGGATAGCGCCGCTCCGACCTTGCCCTCAATCTTGCTGCCGTGTGTGAAGATACGCACAGCGAAGTCGCTGTGGTTCTGATATTGTTCCTCGTCTATCAGGCTGCCGAACTGCAGTGTGGTCTGCTCTGCGGGGTGCGGGGACTCGATCGCTGGAGCCATTCGCTCGACCTCCCTGTCTCCTAACACTGGCTGAGGCACCCCCCTCTTTGCCCCGTACAGCGCGGCCGCCTCGCGGATGCGCAAATCGAGCGGGAGTAACCCAGCCAGTACCAGAGCCGAGTTAAGGGAGACCGTGCGGTAGGCTCTACATAGCTTTTGCGCAAACCCCCTTTGGACCACATTTAGCTGCTTTATGACCCCTAAATTGTTCGCGGCTGGTGCCCAAACACTTGCGGCGTACAGGAGCGTTGGCTCGACTGCTGCGGTGTATATCACCCGGATGACTTCCGGGTGCAAACCCCAGCTCACCCGGGCTGCCCTGGCTAGTTGCTTGTAAATAGCTATCGCCTTCTTACAGGCGATAGCTATGTGCTTGTTAAAGGTGAGCTTTGCGTCAATAGTGAGACCCAGGATTTTAACATCTTGGGACATACCAATGTCGATCCCCCCCATGCTCAAACGTGGCGTGTCGTACTTCAGCTTCCGCGTAAGAACCATCGCACAAGTTTTATGCGGCGCGAATTTCAGCTTATTTCTGACACCCCACGCTCGAACATGTTCGAGAGCGGCATTGGCCTGTCCCTCGATTTCCACTGCCGATTCGCCGACGAACACCATTACGACGTCGTCGGCGAATGCCTGGCAGTAGTAACCTCTATCCTCCAGCTGCCTCAGGAGAGGGTCCAGAAGCAAGTTCCAGAACATGGGCCCTCCGACAGAACCCTGAACGCATCCTTTGCTGGTCGACCTTTTGCTTTCCTCCCCGGCGTATCTCACTGTGACCCTCCTGTCGCTGAGATAGCTGGCGACTACTCGTCTCAAATTAACAGGACACTTTTCCTCAGCCAACCGTACCTTAATGGCGGGCCACCATGCACTGTCGAAGGCTCCCTCTATATCCAGCGACACAAGCGTGACGATCTTTTTCTGTGCCAACTTTGCGCGGATGTGCTGCACGAGAGTATAGAGGGAGTCTTCTGTGCTCTTTTGGGGCATAAAGCCGTATTGGCGAGTACTAATCCTGGGGAGCAGGTAAAATTTGAGACGAGCAACCAACATCTTCTCGTACACCTTCCCTAGCACAGGCAAAAGCCCAATCGGCCTGTACGCTTTCGGGGCGGTGTACGAGTCTTTGCCTGGCTTCCTGAGCACAACCACCGTTGCTTCCTTCCAGGACTTTGGGAAGTGGTGGTGCGCCAGGCATTTATTCAACAGCGACAGGAAGAATTCAGGATCGCAATCAATGGCCTGAGAGCAAATGTCGGCAGTGAAGCCGTCGGCTCCCGGGGCCTTTTTTGGGTTGAACGACCTCATGGACCTATCAAGCTCGCTTTGGGTAAACGGTGGGTCATGTCGTTCATCATGGCTCCACTCGTTTACCATTTCTGCCAGTTGCCGGGTTTGGCGATGGTCCATGTTGTCGTCTTCCTCACGGTCCTCGGGGTAGAAAGTTTCGGCCAACAGCCTCACCGAGCCCTTCGCGTCCAGAGTGTGCCCCTCCACCTACAGAGGCAGATCCTCTTCTCTCTTTGAGACCCTGCCCATCACTCTGTAGATCCCCTCCCAGACCCCCTCTCTATCTTGTTTGCCGCAAAACTCCTTCCAGCTCTCTTCTATGGCCTTCTTCACAGCCTCCTCATACTTCTGTTTTTCTTCTAGGTACAGCCTAACCACCATCTCTCTCCGGACTGGCGCTGCGTTCCTGACTCTGCGTTTCCTAGTGGCGACCAGCTTCTTCATCCCAGCGAGTTCCTTCGACCACCACGGCAAGGTAAGTATTTGTTTGTTCTGTTTTATTGGTATTGTGTGTGTACATGTTTCAGTTACGGCCTGTGTGTATGTGTTGATTGTGTGTTCTAATTGGTCTATGGTGTTTATGTTATTAACTTCCGTAACTGTTAGATTATTCTTCAGCATAATTTGAGACAGTTTCTCACGAAACTGCCTCCAATTAGCCTTCTTTGTGTTGTATTTTCTTGTGGTGCGCTCGATTTTTATTCCTTTGGATTTTGTTAAATTAATGCCGAAAAATATGCCGTTATGGTCGAAACTCGTGAGACCTTCCACGATTCGCCAGCCGTCCACCAGGTCCAGCATGTCCGCCGAACAGGCCGTCACGTCCACGTGGCTGCTGTACCTAATGCCTCCCCTGATGTAGTCATAGGTTGGGATGTCCCCCACGTTGAGGATTTGGAGACCCATTTCCCCCAGTGCTCCACACATCTGCTCCCCTCTCGAGTCCTCGTTGCCGCTACCCCACCAAGTACTCTTTGCATTTGTGTCTCCTCCAATGACCAACCTGCTGAGGCCCACGTCCTGCTCCACTCGTTTTAGGTGCTCCAGGTATGGCTCTATGGGCTCGCCGGGCTCGAAGTAGAAGGACACCAGCGTGATCGTCCAGGCTCTGGTTCGGACTCCCACCACAACGATGTTGTTTGTGGTGAGTTGCGGGTACTGTATGATATCTAAATCATGGTCAAACACAGCTATTGCTGCCTTTACAGTCCCTTCTCCTCCCTCAGAGCTCTGGAAGACCCTTACGCCCCGGTAGCCCTTCATCCTTCTCACCCCACCCACATAGGGCTCCTGGAGCAACGCTATGGCAAGTTTCCGTTTGGCAGCCTCCAGCAACAACTCGTTGGTGGCAAGCTGACACCGCTGCAGGTTGGCCTGGACCACTTTGTACTGGTGGGTATCAGGGGCAACATTAGCAATACGCTATTGAGGCTCGAGCGAGTGCATCCCACCTTCTTCGTACGGGGCATTCTGTGCTGAAAGCATTGTGCCCAGTGTTCCCCATCTTTGCCCTGGTGCAGTTAACGCACACCGCTGCTTCGCCGATCTGCCTGTCCGGGCAATCCGCTCTGAAGTGCGGACCGCCACAGTGACTGCACAGATCGGCTGGCTGTTTGCAAAATCGCTTGCTGTGCCCGTAGCCCAGGCAGCGGGTACACTGCACCAGTGGCGTCTGGTCTTCGACGTGCACGTTCTGGAGGTCAATGCGTAACCTTCCGCCTTCGATGGCCCTCCTCCAGATTAATGGGGACACACTGACCACAATGTGGTTCAAATGAGGGTTGCGCGTCTTCCTTCGGAATTTGATAGCCATCCTCTGGGCCTCGCCTTCAAGGTCGTGAAATAGTTCCCGATTCTGATTCCTTAGGGCTTTCATCACTTCTTCATCACTGTGAATCAGCAGTACATCCCTTAGAATCAGAAGCGGGTCCCGGTTCGTCACTTCCTCAACGACGAGACCCTGCCCGACTGCTTCCAATCTCTCTTTGATCTTATCCCTCTCCTCCCTCGAGCGACATCCCATTATAATCCTCCTGTCCTTTGCCTTTCTAACTTTCTCCACTTTCACCCAACCCTCCTTGGCATCAACTGCCTTTCTTACCCTTTCTAATACTTCGTCTCCTGTTTCGGTGTCCTTTGTTGAGGAGACAACCACGGAGTGCAGCGTGGCTCGCCCCAGAGTCTGAGCTGCGGTCTGGTTGTTATGCGCAGCAGCCACAGCCGCGTATGTTCTCTCCTCAACAAAGTCCCTTGTCGCCAAAGCTTCTCGCAGCAACTCCATTTTATTTATGTTTTCCCTAATAAGGGCACTGTTTGACTCGAGTTGGTTCATGAGTTGCTGGTTAATGACGGTTGTGTCGCTGGGAGAGGGCAGGCTGGCCAGGTCGGTAGTTGGAGTGGTTGCAGAAGCGACAGGAAGTCTAGACTTTTCCGACTCCTTCACTAACTCATAGAGCCGATTTATTGCTCCCAAGACCTCCGTTTTTATCTCGGTCTTTAAGTTGCGAGAGTTGCCCAAATGAAGCTTTGCTTTACCTAGGCAAGCTCTCGCTTCCGCCGTGAGGTTGGGGTATTTACTTTCGGTCTTTTTTACAGGACCCGCAGCGCCCCCAGAGACCCAGCGCGTCACCAGAGAGCCGGGGATTCTTTGCGTGGTTGGTGGTGCAGCATCATGGTCTGGGATGGCTGGAGACCTAACCCTAGGCTCAGCTTTCCCAGCCTCCCATTCCCCGATACTGCGCCTCACGCTCTGCAGTGAGGTTCCGGCTTACTCCGCCGATCGCGGCGAGCTCCCAGAACTCTGCGGGTCTGAGTCCTTTTCGGCTGGCGTGCGGAACATGATTGAGTCGGAAAACAAATCCAGTCAGAGGATAAACGTTCTTTGACTGAAACCCTGTAAAGGAGGGATCAGCAAACAATATATATATAATAAAAACAGGTCAACACAAACTAAATCAATCTACAGATCTAGATCCCTGTAAAGAGGGGATCAGACAAAAGTAAAAAAATAAAAGAATAGAAAAATATAAAAGTTTTCAAATCAAAATTATGTGACTAAAAATTTTAGTCACGTCAAGTGTCAATTAAATTTTTTATAGTCCACTAAAAGTAGACTTATTCAAAATAATTTTTATTTTTTTAAGCTCTATGTAGAGCCAATTTGGTAGCGTCAATGGGTAGCTCTCCTCGTGCCCTTTCAAACAACCCCAAACACGGTACAGCTACGTCAAGGGGTTCCGGAGCTATGGCAGCCTAAAGATTTCGGTTTTTTCTTATATGGCTTCCTAAAAAACGGTTATTATAATTATCTCCGGAACCACTGGTCCAAAAACCCTCGTGTTTGGGTTTCCCGCACTTGGCTCGGTGAGACCCAACCACTGACACAGTTTTCAGGCTGAAAAATTCTAATGCCTGAAAAACGCCTGAAAGTTGTCGCCCCCGATAGAATATGGTCTGTTGTTGTCAATAGTGAAAGTCCCGTCGCTCTACGACTCACCGTTGCGGAGATATGTGTGTTTAAAAATCAACCAAGATGGCGGCGCAGCTGTCAAAGACGATCTTTGACAGGTAATATCTCCGCTTGGGATTGCCGCAGAACACCCGAGTTTGGGCTCTCCCGACTCGGGCCAGGCTCCGCTATCTGCTGAAACCGTTTTCAGGACCCCGAGAATTTTCAGCTCCAATCCGCCTGAAAACACCGAGTATGAAAGGCAAGGAGCCCCTGTATATGGAACCGAAATCCGCAGCCTTCTACGACTCCCGGCTCAGGAGTTATTGCGGATTGAAGCTGAACAAGATGGCCGCCGAACTGTCAAAAGTCAGGTTAAAATGCACGTAACCACGGAACCCGTTGTCGGAGAAAGTCCGGGTTTTGGGTGCACAGCTCAGCGTCACCTCAGGTATCTCCCGAAAACAGTTTCAGCGACAAAAAATTTTTATAGCCTGAAAACGCCTGAAACCTTACTATTCGTAAAGTTTCCAAAGTTGCACAACTTATGGTGAAAACCGGAGAGTCATAGGCCCAGCGGCTCCCGAGATATAGCTCGTTGAAATTTTGCACCTAAAAAACCAAAATGGCGGAAAATGGTAAAACTCTCAATTTTTGTGTTATGAGGGCCGTGTTTGGGCTTTAATGGGTCACAATAGACGTATTGGACCCAGTCCCTATGTCAAAATTGGTTATTATCTATTAAATTTTGAATAAAAGCCAAAAAATAGAAAAAATTCAATATCTCAGGATCCGCTGAACAGAAAATTTAGAAAAAAATGTCAAAAAATAGCAAAAATTTTGCACTATAATGCAATATATTTTCAGTAATTATAACTACGTACTTTGATAGGAAAAACTTGAAAAATATGATTTTCCGACAAATTTCCTCACAATTAAAAAACTACTTATTTTAAAAATCTAAAAATTAAAATTTCTGTTCTTCTTGCGAGCGCGCCAAGGACTGCAGTTGAAGATCTTGAAAAAGTTGCTTACATCCGGAGATATGATGGTCAGATTTATAAGAATTCAAAGACCTCTTAAAAATCGAATTTGACAGGTACGACAAAAGTACTTGCGGTACCAGTCCGAACTGCTAGTAGAGATGATGGCTGCAAATTTTCAGGCGTCTGGCTTTACGTCTTCTGTTTTTTCAGCTCCACGTGGTTTTTGTTTTTTCAGTATAACTCCGAGCGGCCTAGTACTTTCAGGCCGCTAGGTCGTCAGGACGGTGTGCAGGGGCAATCCCCTCCTTTTTCTTCAATAAAAAAGGGGGGTCGTCGATCTTGATTCGGCTGCGTTTGCGTTTTTAATTATTTCTTCTTTACTTAACCTCTAAAGAGTTAGGTTTTTCACGGTTTTACGAACTTTCACTGCAATCCGGGTATGTACAATCACATGGGCGTATAGCTTTCACCTAGCCCCACACATAGACACCACACTCGTCAAAATCGGAAAACTTTATACCACTTTTTAGAATTTTTAACCGCGGAGCGACTCCAAAAATGATCCGACCGCTACGAGAGCTAGGGGGGTACTCTGGTTAGGTTAGGTTAGGTTTTTTTTTTTTTCTACTACCCCCAACATGATTGGAGTCTATTTCTAGCTATATATACTTGATCTTTCTTTCGTTCATCCTCATCTGTACTTTTCATGGGTGGGATTCCCAACTATCATCTATCTATCTCTGACTATTTCTACTGGTCGTTTTGCTTTATTTTATTTATTAACCGACGAAAAAAAAGGAGGAGGTTCTCAATTCGACCGTATGTTTTTTTTTTTTTTTTTTTTTTTTTGTGTATGTTCAGCCCTCACTCCGTCATTTATGAACCGATTTTGATTATTCTTTTTTTGTTAGATAGGGTACACCTCAAGGGTGGTCCCATGTCAAGGAAATCAGGATCTGACAATGGAATCCTGACAAAATTGAGAGAAAACCTCGAAAATTGTGGGCACGTTTAGCGTTTCTGTATGTGTGTTCAGCCCTCACTCCGTCATTTATGAACCGATTTTGATTATTCTTCTTTTCTTAGATAGGGTACACCTCAAGGGTAGTCCCATGTCAAGGAAATCAGGATCTGACAATGGAATCCTGACAAAATTGAGAGAAAACCTCGAAAATTGTGGGCACGTTTAGCGTTTCTGTATGTATGTTCGGCCCTCACTCCGTTATTTATGAACCGATTTTGATGATTCTTTTTTTCTTAGATAGGGTATACCTCAAGGATTGTCCCATGTCAAGGATATCAGGATTTGCTCATGAAATCCTGAAAAAATTGAGAGAGAACCTCGAAAATTGGGCACGAATATTGTTTCTGTTTACTTTTCATAACTGAATCAGGTATTTGCATTTAGGAACCATCACATCATGAAACTGAGCTGATGATGGAAACCATACCTTTCCTAAACAATAGAAGTCAGATATAAAAACTGGTTTTAGTGACAAATACCACTTAATATGCTTTGACGAAAAGACGTCTTTACAATATTGGAGGTAACCTCAACTGGTCAATATCCTGGGAACTTCATGGAAGGATTGTTATATCATCAGCTCAGTGGCAAGAGGAATGATGAAGAATTAGAAATTAGCCTCAGAGTGTTAAAAGATGATGCGAGCCACAAAAAATCATAAAATAAAAAACTTTTTAACAAAAAAATTAACCGACGAAAAAGAACTAAAAAGCAAAAAATAAATAAACCTTTTAAGCCTTGAGTAATGAGCTTATTTACCTACATAAAATATCAAATTTTATATAAACTAATTTTGAGTCGGCGCCAATTAATAAAATGATTAATTACCTACTTACAGCCCTCTTCATTTGTAAGTACTTATAAAATTTAGATATTTAATAATCAGATTGTTGTTTGGCGCCGACTCAAAATTAGTTTATATAAAATTTGATATTTTATGTAGGTAAATAAGCTCATTACTCAAGGCTTAAAAGGTTTATTTATTTTTTGCTTTTTAGTTCTTTTTCGTCGGTTAATTTTTTTGTTAAAAAGTTTTTTTTTCGTTTGGGTATTACAAAGAAAACAGGGAGAGTAATTTTATTTGGTGGATTTCCTTATACATTTCTTCTTAACCTAGGCTTATGTCTATTTACACAAATATTTGTTACTGTCCGAAACAGGGAGAAAAGTTTTATTAACTAACTTCTTATAATTCTATTCTTAATTAATTAGTTATAACTTTTTGTTTTATTTCTTTTCCAGTCTTTAACTATTTTACAGTTCCTTATCTATTGCTCTAACAGTTTATCTATACATGGTGGTATTACAGAGTATACTTATTGCGAACTTAAAGATATTGCAGTGGTTACTTAAATTAATTTATACTATTTTACATCAATCGTGTTTTATGCTAGTCTATAATATACTACATTATATCATGACAGCATATTTTCTTATACGGTTTTGTTTCTTTTTATTACTCTGGTTGCTATTAAAATGCAATATTCCATAAATAAGTCCCTGCTTTTTCCTATCATCAGATTCGGTACGTTTTCCAGAACCAATTTCACGGCAAGTTTCTGCTCTGTCTCGCACCGAATTTTTGCGGTTATTGGGCAATCAAAAAGCACGTGCGGAACCGACTCCCCGACACCAGGCTCGCAGGTGCACGATGGATCCTCCTTACACTTGAAGCGATTCAAGTATGCAGAGAAACCACCGTGCCCCGTCAGTATTTGGGTGGTTATGCTTGTGTGAGCCATCTTACGCACCACGCCATACGCCGCCACCGCGTCCGGGAAGAAAATTTTTGTGCCCGAGGCAGTGTCACCCGACCGATATCTCCCGTTCCATTCATCAAGCGTTTCCGACCGGATTCTTCGCCTGATGTATGATACGGGACACAGATCATAGTCCGGCCTCTTCTTCGACCCCAGGGCGGCCTCCTTCGCGAGCTGGTCGGCTCTCTCATTTCCCTCCAACCCCGCGTGGGCTTTTATCCAAAACAATGAGACACTCTTGTTCTGGAGCTTACATTGACGTATGGTGTCCCTTGTTTCCACGGCTAAGGGGTGGGAGGAACCTGAGTTGGTAATCGACTGAAGAGCCGCCATGGAGTCGCTGAAGATTCCGAACGTGGTTTCACCGCGCTTGAGCACTTCCCCTGCTGCTCTTTGTAGGGCCAGGAGTTCCGCCTGGTAGACGGTGCAGTAGGACGGCAGAGCAAGCTTGAGAGCTTTCGTTTCGGCAGCGCCACTCCATAAGGATAGTGCTGCTCCAACCTTGCCCTCAATTTTGCTGCCGTCTGTGAAAATCCGCACATCAAAATTACTACGGTTACTATACTGTGCCTCGTCTACCAGGCTTCCGAACTCCAGGCTCTCTAGTTCCGGGATACGGGGTCTCCAGAGCTGGAAACATCCGCTCCACCTCTCTGCCACCTAGTACGGGCTGGGATACCCCCCTCCTGGCTTCGTAAAGCGCAGACGCTTCCCGAACACGAAGGTCGAGCGGGAGCATCCCAGTCAACACCAGGGCCGAGTTCAGAGAGACCGTGCGGTATGCCTTACACATTTTTTGGAGTATCCCACGCTGAACGGTTTGAAGGTGTTTTATCACTCCTATCTTTTTTGCGGCAGGTGCCCAAACGCTAGCAGCGTAAAAGATTATGGGCTCAATCGTTGCTGTGTACATAATACGGATAACTTCCGGGTGAAGCCCCCAACTGACTTTTGCGGCTCTACACAGCCGCTTATAAATTGCGACTGCCCTCCCGCAAACGAGTTGGACGTGGTTATTGAATGTCAGCTTCTCGTCTATTGTTACGCCCAGAAGCTTTATTTCTTTAGACATGCCAATGCCGATCCCCCCCATGCTAAGGCGCGGCGTGTCGTATTTTTGCTTTCTGGTTATCACCATAGCGGTTGTTTTATTTGGTGCAAATTTCAGCTTATTCTCGACACCCCACGCCTGAACACGACCAAGAGCGGCATTGGCACATTCCTCAACCTCTAGTGCGGTCTCCCCGTCGAATACTAAGAGAACGTCATCTGCAAACGCCTGGATATAATTCCCCCTATTCTCCAATTCTTTAAGGAGGGGGTCTAAGACCAGGTTCCACAAGATTGGGCCCCCAATCGAGCCCTGGACACATCCCTTACTTGTGTCCTTTCCATATACTTCCCCGCCATACCTTACCGAGACTTTTCGGTCTCTAAGGTAGCTGTCAATGACCCGCCTAATGTTAACAGGACACTTCTCCTCCGCCAGACGGACTCTGATCGCTGGCCACCAAGCACTATCGAATGCTCCCTCTATGTCCAAGGATACGAGCGTAATTATCCTTTTTTGTGCAAGTTTTGTGTTAATATGCTTCATTAGGGCATAGAGGGAGTCTTCGGTGCTCCTTTGCGGCATGAATCCGTACTGGCGGGTGCTCATCCTTGGTATAAGGTGGAACTTTAGGCGGGTCACCAGCATCTTCTCGAAAATCTTTCCCAATATAGGCAACAGTCCAATCGGCCTATATGATTTTGGAGTGGAATAGTTTTCCTTTCCAGGCTTCCTTAAAATCACGACTGTTGCCTCTTTCCAGGACGCGGGGAAGTAATGGCATTCTAGGCACTTATTTAGGAACCTTAAGAACAATTCCGGGTCATCATCCACAGCATGACGAAAGATGTCGGCTGTAAAGCCATCGGAACCCGGTGCCTTCTTCGGATTGAAGGACTGAACCGATTTTTTAAGTTCAGCCATCGTAAACGGTGGGTCACAAGGATCACTTTGTTCCCCAGAGTTTACTAGTTCCGCTTCCCTTCGAATGGACCGGTGATGGGGGTTGTCACATTCTACGGAGTCTTGCGGGTAAAACGTTTGCGCAAGTAATTTTACAGAGCCCTTCGCATCCAGCACGTTACCGTTTTGTTCCAATGGTCGGTCCTCCTCCCTACGCTGCGTCCTACCTATAACCCTATATATACCCTCCCAAACCCCCTCCTTATCCTGCTTCCCACAGAATTCCTTCCAACTCTCGGTCTGAGCCTTGGCTGCTTCTAACTCATACTCTTCCTTCTGTTTTAGGTACTCTTTTATGACCTTCGGCTTCCGAATTGGGGCGGCACAGCGAATCCTGCGCTTCTTGGTGGCGACGGACCTTTTCAACTCGGCGAGTCTCTCGGACCACCACGGCAAGGTAAGAACCTCCTTTACTTTTTTCGACGGTATTGTTAGCTTACATGCCTCGTCTATTGCCTTTGTGAAGTTATTTGTTAATGTTTCAATTTGCTCTATGTTGTTAATATTATTAATTTCGGATGCAGTGAATTTATAGTTTATTTTCAATTGGCCAAGCTTCTCATGAAATTTGCACCAATTAGCTTTTTTAGTGTTATATTTTCTGGTGGTTCTCTCTACTTTTAAACCTTTGGATTTCTGCAGGAGGATCTTAAACATAATGCCGTTGTGATCCGAGCTCGTGAGTTCCTCGTCAATCCTCCAGTCGTCGACCAAGTCCAAGATGTCATTGGAACAAGCGGTAACATCCACGTGACTGCTGTACCGCTTTCCTCCTCGGATAGTGTCGAAGGTCGGAATTCCCCCTTGGTTCAGTATGTTCAGGTGCAGCTCGCCGAGAGTTCCTACCATATCTTCCCCTCTAGGATCGACTATCGGGCTGCCCCACCATATGCTCTTTGCGTTGGCGTCCCCTCCAACGATCAGTCTCCTGGAACCGACTGCGAGCCATATTCGCTTGAGTTGGTCTAAGTAGGGCTCGATGGGCTGGTCTGGCACAAAGTAGAAGGAGACAAGCGTGATCTCCCAGGCACTGGTCTGGATTCCCACCACTGAGATGTCATTCGTAGTGAGTTGTGGGTACTGTTTGACTGTAAGGTCGCTGTCAAAGACTGCTATTGCAGCTTTTACAGTCCCATCTCCAGTGCCAGTGTTCTGGAAGATCCTTACGCCCCTGCGACTCCTCATTACCTTCTCCCCGGCCACGTACGGTTCCTGAAGAAGCGCTACCGCTATTCCCCGTTTTGTAGCCTCTATGAAGAGCTCGTTGGTGGCTAACTTTTTACGTTGGAGGTTAGCCTGCAATACTCCATAGGGGGTATTTCCTATTAAGGTGCCCTTAGCAGTAAGCTACTGTGGATCTAGCCACGTCATCCCATTTCTTCCGTACCGGGCAGTCATTACTGAACGCATTATGTTGCGTGTTGTGCTCAACTTTAGACCCCACGCAGTTTCGGCAGGCTGGTGGTGAGCCCGAGAGCCAATCCGGGCACTCTGGTCTCATATGTGGGCCACCGCAGTGGCTGCACAGGTCAGCAGGCTCTTTGCAGAACCGCTTACCGTGCCCAAAGCCCAGGCAGCGAGTGCACTGGACCAGCGGGGTCTGGTCCTCGATCCTAATGCGCTGGAGATCGACATGCACAGTCCCGATTTCAATAGCTCGCCGCCAGATGGTGGGCGAGACGCTGACGATGACGTGACCAATATGTGGGTTTCGCGTCCTTCTTCTATATTTTACCTCAATTCTGTTTTCCTCACTGTCGAGGCCGTTAAAAACCCCCTTGTTCTGATTTCTTAAAGCCTCAATTATGTCTCTGTCGGTATTTACGGCCAAGACATTCTTGAGAATCAGTAGCGGGTCCTTGTTTTTAACTTCCTCGACGGTGAGGTCAACTCCTTCCTTTTGCAGTCGAGTCTTTATTTTGTTTCTTTCTTCTTCGGTCTGCAACCCTATTACAATTTTCCTGTCCTTGGCTTTCCTAATCTTTTCTACCTTAATCCACCCATCTTTAGCATTTACTGCTTTCCTCACTCTGTCTAGGACCTCGTCGCCCGTTTCGGTTTCGTCCTTGGAGGTGACCACTACCGAGTGCAAGGTACTGCGCCTTGGCAGTGACTTCGCAAACTGAGCTGCGGTCACACTCGCGTAGGTACCTCTCTCCAGAAAACCCCTCTGATGGTCCATTTTCTCATTTAGCTCCTCCATTCTGTTTTTATTTTCTACTAAGAGCTTGGTGTGTTGCTCCATTGTTTGTAGCATCTTAATTATATTATTTTCCTGAGGAGAAGATGGTTTTGTGGCTGGTGGTTTCGAGTCACTTGCTACCAACCCTTCCTTGGTCACTTTTTGTTTGGCCGCTCTTAGCTCTGTTTCGAGCTCCTTTACTATTTGGTAAAGGCGTTCCGTGGCTTCCGAGATGGCAGTTTTTATTTCATTTTTCGTGTTTCTAGAACTGCTTAGATGTATTTTTGCCTTAGTAAGGCAAGCTTTTGCCTCCGCAGTTCGATCTATGTACCTTACTTTCGGTGGTGGTGAGCATGTTTCGACTGACTTTCTTGCTGTGGTGCTTACAGCTTTGCTCTCCTGTGTTAAAGCGGACTTGGTAGCGGTTCTTGCAGGGCCGGCCTGCGACGTCTTCTCCGTTGTACAGATGGTAGGACTGGTTTTTGTGCCCTCCCACTCACCTATACTACGTCTAACGTTTGTATGGGCAACTGCCCCAGGTCTTGACGGTGATTTTTCACCGTCGGTCTCCTTTAACGGAGTTCTGAATCCGAACATGTTGAAGAATATGCGTCAATTAACTATTCTAAAAGCGTCAATAGGGACGTTCGTCAAAAGGGACGATAGTATAAAATTAAATTTAAAATTTAAAATAGTCCAATATATAAAAAAAAAAAAACCGTAAAAGACTTAAAACTAAGTTGTGTTTTTAAATAAATTTAAAAACCGTCTTTGAGAGACTCTACTTAACCTATTTTTAACTAAAAAAAAAAACCTATTTCCTACTTTTCTGGTAGAATGGCTCTATGTAGAGTCCTCCCAATGTCACCACTGAATAGAGCCCGCCGAGCCCGATCCAACGATTCCAAACACGACGCACCCAGCCCCAGGGGTCCCGGAGCTATCGCAGCTAAAAGTTTCCGGTTACCATCCAAGATGGCGGCCAGAATACGATCAAACCACGCAGCTCCGCAACCACCAGGCCGAATCACACCGTGCTTGGGCTTATCTTAAGGAGCCCGACGAGATCCAGACAATAGCAACCCTTTCAGGCTGAAAAAATCCTCACTCCTGAAAATGCCTGAAAACGAACTCACCCGCAAGAAGCAGCCCAGCTGACCCCCAGAGAACAAACCGCGTCGCTCTACGGCCCTCCGTTGAAGAGATATGAGAGTTTAAAAAATTCCAAAGATGGCGGACAGCTGTCAAAGTCAGTCTTTAACAGGTAATATCTCCTCTTTGGCTGGCCGCAGAACGCTCGTGCAGTACCAACTGGTAGGCGTCGCCAAGACGCACCTTTTGACACCAAAAAAGGTAGGTGTCGTCGATCGTTTTCTTGCAGCGTATTTATTTTAAGTTTTTGGTTTTTTACTTTTTGCACTTTTTTGCTTGTAACTTTTTTTCCCAGACACTCACAGTTTTGCACTTTTCACCATTAGATAGGTCTTATCTTTCCACACACTTTGGTATCAAGCACGACTTAAATCGGTTAAGAAATACCACTTTTATGGATTTTTCAATAAATTTTTTAAAACTTTTTAGCGCGGAGCAGCCTTGGGAACGTGTGCTCGTCGCGGGGGGAAGCCGCGGACTCTCGGTTAGGTTAGGTTAGGTTTTTTTTTTTTTTTTTTTTTTTGGCAGGAGTGGGAAATCCTCATGGACGAACGGGCTGACTCGCGAGCGAGCCAGCCCGAACAGTGTCAGACTCTTACTGACTAAAACCACACTCCTGCCACGCTAGCACACAAGGTCTCTGACAACGTCAGGGGACAACCCTGACGTTGTCAGAGACCTTGTGTGGCGATTCTTGAATTTTAATATGCCTATATATATTTTTGCTATATTTTATCCTAAAAAGTGCTGAAGTTTTAAGTTAAAAAGAACTCTATTGTAATTTATGATGTTTGTTTATTTTATCCTAAAAAGTGCTGAAGTTTTAAAATAAGAGAAGTCTATTGTAATGAAATTCGTTTGGTTTCCTACGCTTCACATGATATATAAAAGTATATATTGTAAGCGTAGGTTTTAAATATCTTTATTTATCTGAATAACTCTACTTGCTACATTTATACAAAATTCCAAAACAGATTTTCTGGTCTTCCCATTCTTAATTAAGTCGCCCATATTAGCGATAGTCAGTTCAGTACCGAGCTCCTGTTCCAAATCATGCCTCATTTTCGCAAACACAGGACAGTGGAAGACGATATGTGGCACTGACTCCACTGCGCTCGGGTCGCATATACACGATGGGTTCTCCTTACACTTAAAGCGATGTAAGTATTCGGAGAACCCACCGTGCCCCGTCATAATCTGGGTGACTACCCCTGTTGGCCTAATCTTTCTGACAGTTCTAAAGGCGTCCACCGCGTCCGGGAGGAAGATCTTAGTGACCGACGCTGTTTCCCCAGTTTTGTACCTACGGTTCCATTCGTCAAGCGACCCCAAACGGATTTGCCGCTTGACGAATGAAACCGGGCAGCGGTCGTAATCCGGTTTCTTTTTAAGGTTGAGTGCAGCTTCCTTTGCCAGGTGGTCTGCGCGCTCATTGCCCTCCAGCCCAGCATGTGCCTTTATCCAGAACAAAGAAACATCTTTGCTCTGGGACAAGGCCACATTGAGGTTCGCTCTCGCCTCCACTGCCAGAGCGTGGAGGGAACCCTGGTTTGTGACCGTCTCCAATGCGGCCTTCGAGTCACTATAAACACCAAAGGTTCCCTCTTTTCGCCGCAGTATCTGGCGTGTGGCTACGCATATGGCCAGGAGTTCCGCTTGGTAGACAGTACAGCTCGTTGGCAAGCTAAGCTTGACGGACTTGATCTCGGCTTCCCTGTCCCACAGGGACAGTGCTGCTCCGACCTTGACCGCGATCTTGCTGCCATCGGTGAAAAACCTCACCTCTTGGCTGTTGTGGGACTCCACATGTGACTGGTCTACCAAACTCACGAACCCCATGGCCGTATGTTTCGCCGGGTGCGGAGTCTCCGCAAACGCCACCACACGCTCCACCTCCCGTCCCGCAAGCGCCGGCTGAGGTACCCCCCTCTTTGCCTCGTACAGTGCGGCTGCTTCCTGTATTCGGAGGTCGAGTGGGAGTATCCCCGCCAGCACGAGTACGGAGTTAAGCGAAGCGGTGCGGTAGGATCTGCAGAGCTTTTGAGCGAACCCCCGCTGGACTGAATTCAGGAGTTTCTGCACTCCGACCTTTTTTGTCGCTGGCGCCCATGCACTAACTGCATACAACACCACCGGTTCGACCGCCGCGGTGTAAATAGATCGGATCACCTCCGGGTGCAGACCCCAGCTCACCTTTGCTGCTCTGGACAACTGTTTGTAAAATGCAATTGCCTTATTACAGACGCCAGTAACATGAGAGTTGAAGGCGAGCTTGTGGTCCACAGTGAGCCCCAAAATTTTGATTTCCTCGGACATGCCAATGTCGACCCCGCCCATGCTCAGGAGCGGGACATCGTACTTCAGCTTCCTTGTTACAACCATTGCACATGTTTTATGTGGTGCAAATTTCAGCTTGTTTCCGATGCCCCATTCCCGAACATACTCAAGGGCGGCATTGGCCTGTCTTTGGACCTCCAGTGCTGTATCCCCGTCGAATATGAGCACCACGTCATCGGCAAAAGCCTGGAAGTGGTAACCTCGCTCTTCGAGCCCCTTCAACAGAGGATCCAGCACCAGATTCCAGAGGATCGGACCGCCAATCGACCCCTGCACACACCCCTTTGTCGTCCTTCTCTGGTACTCGGCCCCTGCGTACCTGACCCGGACACTTCTGTCCTCGAGGTAGCTGTCCAGCAGCCGTCTGATATTCACCGGGCACTTTTCCTCAGCCAGTCTGGTTCTAATGGCCGGCCACCATGCGCTATCGAAGGCTCCCTCTATATCAAGCGAGACAACAGTGATCAGCTTCTTTCTGTTCAGCTTTTCTTTGATGTGTTGAATCATGGTGTAGAGGGAGTCCTCGGTGCTCTTCTGGGGCATGAAACCAAACTGGCGAGTACTCAACCGCGGGATCAGATGCCACTTTAGACGAGCTACCGTCATCTTTTCCAAGATTTTGCCCAGGACTGGTAGGAGGCCAATCGGCCTGTAGGACTTCGGGGTGGTGTAGGAGTCTTTTCCGGGTTTCCGGAGCATCACTACTGTGGCCACTTTCCAGGCCCCAGGAAAGTGACCCAGCTCAAGGCACTTATTTGCCAGTGCTAGGAACATCCCTGGATCCTGGAAAATGGCCTGGGCACATATCTCGGCTGTGAGACCATCCGCCCCGGGTGCCTTTTTAGGGTTGAAGCTGTCCACCGCGGTTCTCAGCTCCAGAAGCGTAAACGGTGGGTCATGGTGTTCATTATGCGTCCACTCGTTTACACGACTGGCCGCCTCTCGAGTTCGGCGGTGGTCAGCATTTTCTCCCTCTTCCAGGTCATCCGGGTAGAAGGTCTCAGCTAACAGCCTCGCCGAGTCTTGTGGGCTGAGTGACACCCCGTCCCTCACCAACGGCAGGTCTTCTTGCCTTTTGGCAGTCCGCCCAATAACCCGGTAGATGCCCTCCCATAATCCCTCTCCGTCCTGTTTTTCGCAGAAAGCCTTCCAGCTGTCAATCTGCGCCTTCCTCGCTTGGGACTCATATGCTTCTTTTGCTTCCAGGTACTCTTCGACGACCACTTGTCTCCGGACTGGTGCTGCGCAACGGATGCGGCGTCTTCTGGTGTTGACTTCTCTCTTCATATCAGCGAGCTCGGTTGACCACCACGGCAAGGTGAGTTTGTTGTGTGTTTTTAATTTGGGTGTTGTTTCTTGGCATGTTTTTTCTATTGTATCTATGTATTTATTAATGCAATTTTCTAAGTCTAATTTATTGTTAATATTATTTATGCCAAATGTGTTAATATTACTATCTGCTTTAAGTTGGGCCAATTTCTCATGAAATTGGCTCCAACTTGCTTTCCTTGTGTTGAAAATCCTGGTTGTATTTTTAATATTTATTCCTTTTGATTTGGTTAGTTTAATTTCGAAAACTATGCCGTTGTGGTCCGAGCTCGTGATACCCTCTTCGACTCTCCAGTCATCCACCAGATCCAGCAAATCGGTTGAGCAGGCCGTTACATCAACTAAGCTGGTGTAAGACCTGCCCCCCCTGATGGTGTCAAAAGTAGGAGTGTGGCCGACGTTGAGCACCTGCAAGCCAATTTCGTCCAGCATACTGGACATCTTCTCGCCCCTGTCATCAACAACCGCACTACCCCACCAGTTGCTTTTGGCATTTGCGTCCCCACCCACAACCATTCTGGTTTCACCCATGACCTCGCGAATCCGCCTGAGGTGCTCCAGGTATGGCTCTATGGGCTGGTCGGGTTCAAAGTAGATGGAGACTACTGCGATTTCCCAGGCGCTGGTTCGGATCCTCACCACCGTGATGTTGTTGGTGGTGAGTTCTGGACACTGTGTGACGTCAAGTTCGTGATCGAAGACGACTATTGCCGCCTTCACAGTTCCACTTCCTTGGTCAGCGCACTGGTAGACTCTCGCTCCTCGGTAGTCTCGCATCCTCTTGATCCCACCCACATAAGGCTCCTGGAGCAGCGCGAAAGCAACCCTCCGCTCGCTAGCCACTAGTAAGAGCTCTTGGGTTGCTAGGTTCTTCCTCCGCAGATTCGCTTGGATGACACGGTATCCCGGGTGGACGCTGGGGTCAGTTCGAGTTTCGGCTGGAAGTTTCTGGTTGCGGCCGTCACCACCTCAGCAATATGCCACCGACAGGCGCGCCAGTGCGTCCCACTTGACGCGAACCGGGCACTCGCTATCGAAGGCGTTGTGGTCAGTTCTTGTTAGCTTGGCCGCAACACAGTTTCGGCAAGTCGGTTTTTCTGCCGCCAGACGCGAGGGGCAGTCCGCGCGCATGTGTGGATCACCGCAGTGGATGCAGAGATCGGCAGTTGCTAAATGATAAATGATAAATGATGTTTATTCAGTAAATAGGTTACAAGGAACACTTTTACACGTCAATGTTTTTTTGTCAGTTTAAGCTAGATGAGGCCGGTGTTTCCTAGCTGACTACCCTGAGAAGAAACACCGAAACAAACTCAGAGGTCAAAGTCTCTTTTAGTGTTCAAATCCATACAATGTGGACTGGTTAGATCCTATGAGAACCATGTACGTTTATGTCTGGGATGAGCTTTATGAAGAAAGCAACACACGAATTCGAGTGGACCTGTCCAGACAGTGCAAGCATTTGTCAGTCATCGCGAAGCTCAACTCAGAACTCTGAGGTGCTCAACGAACCGACGAACAATACCAAAGTAAGGACATTTGAGTAGGCCGCAAAAAATACTCAAACTGCCAGACAATCATAAAATCTACATGAATATAACGACATACATAGTTCTCGCATTCACATTATTCTATATGAGGACCATGCAGCTTAGTGTCTGTAGTGGTCTTTTGAAGAAAGAACCAAACATATTTGAGTGGACCTGTCCAGTCAGTGCAAGCATTTGTCAATAGTCGAATAGCTCAACTTAAAAACCACTAAGGAGCTCAATGACATGACGAACAATACCAAAGAAAAGACATTTGGGTAGGCCGCAAAAGTACTCAAACTGTCAGACAACGTTGAAAATTACTGTAAAAAGGAGGAGAAAATAATAATAATAACCCACATAGTCCTCACATTTACAATAATTAAGTAATCAAAAAAAAAATAAAAATATAATACTTTACAAAGTAAATATTTGTGTCAAACAAAATAGTAATCATAATATGTCAATCAAAAAATAAAAATAAATATAATACTTAATAAAGTATTCAAGTCAAAAAAAATAATAATAATAATAAAATGTCAATAAAAAAATAAAATAAAAAATATAATGCAATACTATACAAGTATTCATGTCAAAAACGAATATTAAAAAAAATATATATATAAAAAATTTTTCATCAGTAAGTAGTACATATGAAAACAATGGCTCATGTATATCATTGAAGCAGCTCAATCCCACGCCTTTCCGTCCTCAAGAAAGTCACTAACCGTGTAAAAAGCTTTCTGGCACAGCTCACGTTTAATAAATGATTTAAATTTATTTATGCTTAGTTCTTGAATTTGGCTAGGAAGTTTATTATAGAAACGTATACATTGACATCTAAACGAACCACCTATTTTTTTCTTGAGCCTGGTTTTTGGTACAATAAATTTGTGTTTGTTCCTAGTATTTATGCTATGGATATCACTGTATCTTTTAAACAGATTAATATTTTTATGTGCATACATGAGATTCTCATAAATATATTGAGAGGGAACAGTCATAATATTAATCTCTTTAAATTTGTCTGTCTGGGACTTAATTTATAAATTGCACGAATAGCCCTTTTCTGTAAAACAAAAATTGTCTGAATATCGGCGGCATTTCCCCACAACAGAATGCCGTACGACATCACACTATGAAAATAACTAAAGTATACTAAACGAGCTGTCTCTAAATCAGTTAAACCACGAATTTTCCTTACGGCGTATGCTGCAGAGCTAAGTTTTTTGGACAGTTTATCTATATGGGGGCTCCACTGAAGCTGCGCATCCAAAGTTAAACCTAAGAACACTGTGGAATCCTCGGGTTTCAACTCTTCACCCTTTATTGACACACTAGTGTTCACTTGTATTACATTGGGTAATGTGAACTTTATGCATTTTGTTTTTTTCTCGTTAAGGAGAAGATTATTGACATTAAACCAGTTAACTACAGTTGAAAGAGCATTATTTACATTATCAACAACCACCAGCTGTGCATAGTTTACGACTATGGCCATATCGCAGACAGCGCGTGCACTGCACCAGTGGCGACTGGTCCAGTACACGCACTCTCTGCAGGTCTATATGCACGCGACCAGCCATTGTCAGTCTCTGCCATAGCGCTGGGGACACCTGTAGGATGATGTGGGACAAGTGATTGTTCCTCGTCTTGCGACGGTATTTGACTGTGGACCTCACATCCTCCGGTGGCATGTCCCCAATCAGGTGCTGGTTTTGGCGTTTCATTGCCTCCACTATCTCGTCGTCGGACTGGCAGGAGAGAACATCTTTAAAAATGACGAGAGGGTCTTTATTTTTAATTTCCTCCACCACCAGGTTTCCTGCCCTCTTTATTCTCTCCTTTACCTTTGCCATCTCCTCCCCTGTTTTGAAGCTGACCACGACCTTTTGCTCCCTTACTTTCCTTAGTCGCTCGACCCTCGTGCCCGTGTTTTTGGCATCTACTGCCGTCCTCAGCTTCTCAACAACCTCCTCACCGGTATCTTGGTCGCTGATGGATGATACGACAACCGAGTGAAGAGGCTGCTGAATTCGCTGTTTAGAACTGGCAGCGATTTCAGCAAAGGTTTGACCTTGGCCGGCGACGTAGCGAGGAGCCTGTTTCAGTTGTTCCGACAGGGCCCGCGTATGTTGCTGGCATTCCTCCAGCGCCTGGTTGTGCTGCCGGAGGTTCTCCATGAGCTGCTTCACGAGCTCTGTCGGGACAACTGTGGTTGACATCTGTGTCCTCTGTTCCTCGCAAGGGATGGGTTGGCAGGTCAGGTCCCGGTCCGCTTCCGACGCTTTTTGAGGCGGCACGACGGACGATCTGCTCTTCTCCGACTCCTTCACGATCTCGTATAGCCTATTTATGGCCCCAAGCACCTCCGTCTTAATCTCAGTTTTGAGATTGCGAGAGTTGCCCAAATGTAGCTTCGCCTTACTTAGGCAAGCTCTCGCCTCCGCTGTCAGGTTGGGGTACTTGGGTTCGGCCTTTTTAGTAGGGTCTGCAGCGCCCGCAGAGGCCCGGCGCGTCACCAGAGAGCCGGGGACTCTTTGTGTAGTTGGTTGGGACGCAGCAGGTAAGGGCAATTTTTTGACGTTTCGTGAGAGCTAGGCTCACGTGTGGGGTGTCAAAAGTTGCGTCTCCGTGCGGACTAACAGATTTTATAAAAATAAAATTTTTTGTAGAACGAAAATTTTTGAAAATGGGCCAAAAACACGATTTTTTAAGAAAAATTTGGAAAATTTATACCAAAACCAGGACTCGGATACGCGAAACACGCACCGGGACACAGGTAAGGGTTGGTGGAGTCCTATAGAGTTTAAACCAAAAGAATCTATCGAGTAGAATTTAAGATAACTAAATTTGAAAATCAAAATTTTGTAAAAAACACAAATTGTGGGGTATTCAGAAAATGAAGCCGCGATGGTCAATTTTTAGCGTCTGGATAGCAGGAGCTAGCCTGTCTTATAATTACTATGCAAAAAACTAGGTCAAAATCGCATTCCTGGAAGCTGAGAAATCGATCGGTTAGGTTAGGTTAGGTTAGGTTGGCTGGGCACAGTTTGGGTGCGGTGCCCGGTGGTGGCCGCAAACAAGGTCGCGGATGGCAGAAGGTTGCTGGTAGGCTGGGTGTCAGCGAGTGTAAAGCTCCTACCACCCAGGGAAATGCAGTGCTACCGCTGCCTGGGCAAAGGGCATGTCCGGGCACAATGCACTGCAGACACAGACCGCAGCGACCTCTGCTATCGCTGTAGCCAATCCGGCCACAAGTCGGCCCAGTGCTCTGCAACACCTAACTGCAGCCTCTGTGCAGCTGCAGGGAAGCCTGCGGAGCACAGACTTGGGGGAAAAGCCTGCAAGGCCCCCAAAAAGAGCAGGAAAAATAGGGTTGTCGTAGGACCTGCGCCCCTCCCACAGCCTGGCAGCCAAGCAGCTGATTCCCGACCCAGGGATGGAGGAGATGCCGGAGAAATGGAATGCCAGTAATGGCACAATTCCATTTCCTCCAGGCGAACATCAACCACTCTTCCAGAGCTCAGGACCTATTGCTCCAGAGCATGGCGGAGTGGTCGATCAACGTGGCTGTGGTCGCTGAGCCGTATTTTGTCCCTCCCCGCGATAACTGGGTAGGGGACCTGGACGGTTTGGTGGCCATCATTGGTGGGACTCTTGGCAGTCCCTCCCGAGGACGCGGCTGGGTGGCCGCTCTCGTGGGGGGAATCAACATCATTGGGGTATATTTCTCGCCCAACAAGAGTCTCGCCGACTTCGAGAGGTTCCTTGTCGAGCTGGGTGCCGTCGTAGGCCGATTCCACCCTCGCCCGGTGCTGTTGCTGGGGGATCTCAATGCCAAGTCTGCGGCGTGGGGATCCCCGATCACCGATCATCGGGGCGAGGTGTTGGAGGAGTGGGCGGTTGCGACCGGCCTGACCGTCTTGAATCGGGGCTCGGAGTACACGTGCGTGCGGCAGCGGGGCGGGTCTGTAGTGGACGTCTCATTCGCTAGCTCCGCTGTTGCAGGCCGTGTCCGCGACTGGCGAGTCGCCGTGGAGGTGGAGACGTTGTCAGATCATCGGTACATCCGATTCAACGTCTCTACCCAGACCGCGGGCGGCGGCCGACCATCGGCCCCGCAAACGGACGGTCCTCGCTGGTCGATTAAACAGATCGACAGGGAGCTTCTCGAGGAAGCCGCAATGATCCAGGCCTGGGTCCGGGAGTCAGTGACGAACGAACCCGTCGACGTCGAAGAGGAGGCGCAGTGGTTCCGCGGGGCGATGACGCAAATTTGCGACGCGTCCATGCCCCGCGTCCGCACTCAGCCCACAAGGCGCTGGTTGTACTGGTGGACCGCCGAAATCGCGCAGATGCGCAGGACCTGCGTGGAGGTCAGGCGCCAGTACACCCGATACCGGAGGAGACGTCGTCGGGTTCCGGAAGAAGAAGCTGCGCGGTATGAGGTGTACCGCGCGGCGAAGCAGGCTCTGTGGCTGGCCATCGGCGAGTCGAAGACTCGATTCAGGGAAGAGATGTTGGCGACCTTAGATGGAAATCCATGGGGGCGTCCTTATCGTGCGGTCCGAGGGAAACTTCGTGCCTGGGCGCCCCCACTCACTGAGAGCCTCGAGCCTCAGTTGCTGGAGGGAGTGGTCGCTGCTCTCTTCCCTGATAGAGAAGAGCACGTGCCGCCGCCGATGGCTTTGCCCACAACCACAGAGTCTGAGGACGAGGAGAGCGTCCCTGAGGTGACACAACCAGAGTTGAGGACGGCCGTGATGCGGCTCCGGGCCAAACCCGTGGCCCCGGGACCCGATGGAGTTCCGGGCCGCGCGCTCGTCCTCGCTCTGAAGGAGCTAGAGCCCCAGCTGAGAGGACTCTACTCAGCTTGCCTTGAGCAGGGCCACTTTCCAGCTCAGTGGAAGACAGGTCGCCTGGTCCTGCTCAAGGAAGCGGGGCGCCCAGCAGACTCGCCGTCCGCATACCGGCCCATAGTGCTGCTAGACGAGGTGGGTAAGCTTTTTGAGCGGATAATTGCTGCCCGCCTAGTCAGCCACTTGTACAGAGAGGGGCCGGATCTGGACGACAGTCAGTTCGGATTTCGGCATGGGCGCTCCACAATTGACGCCATAATGCGGGTGAGAGTCCTGGCGGAGGAAGCGGTTTCCCGGGGTGGGGTGATGCTGGCGGTGTCCTTGGACATATCCAACGCCTTCAACACCCTGCCCTGGAGTTGTATTCGGGAGGCACTAAGGTACCACAGGGTGCCCCGCTACCTCCGCCGCATCGTTGGGGCTTATTTGGCGGAAAGGTGTGTCACCTACAGGGGACGCGACGGCGACGGCCGTCGCGATATGTCGTGCGGTGTTCCACAGGGCTCGGTCCTAGGCCCACCCCTGTGGAACATTGGTTACGACTGGGTGCTGAGGGACGTGCTCCAACCGGGAGTGGACCTGACGTGCTACGCAGACGACACACTGGTCACGGCCCGGGGGAGCTCGTACAGGGAGGCAGCGTTGCTGGCGACTGCTGCGGTCTCACAGGTGGTGGGTCGCATACGACGCCTGGGGCTGGAGGTGGCTCTCAACAAGTCGGAGGCCATGGTCTTTCACGGCCCCCGACGGGCGCCGCCGCCGGGATCACACATTGTGGTCGGGGGTGTCCAAATCGCTGTCGAGTCGACCATGAAGTACTTAGGATTGGTGCTCGACAGCCGGTGGGATTTTGGCCCCCACTTTCGACGGTTGACGCCCAGGTTGATGGGCGCCGCGGGCGCGCTCGCAACGCTGCTTCCCAATTTAGGGGGCCCGAGCACCGCCTGTAGGCGGCTGTACTTAGGGATCGTGCGATCCATGGCCTTGTATGGGGCCCCGGTTTGGGCTTCTGACCTGACGGCCGGCAGCATCGCGATATTGCGAAGACCGCAGAGGGCGATGGCCGTCAGGGCTATTAGGGGATATCGCACGATCTCCTACGAGGCGGGTTGTGCACTGGCCGGATCTCCGCCCTGGGACTTGGAGGCGAGAGTCCTCGCCTCGCTGTACCGGTGGCGCGAGGAGGTGCGGACGCGGGGCGGTGAACCGATGCAGCGCGAGATCGAGTTGCGTCGGTCACAGCTCCGCGAGGTCATGGTGGCGGAATGGCGGGATAGGCTTTTGCGCCCTACCGCCGGCCTTGCTACCGTCGACGCGATCCGACCAGTGCTCGACGAATGGCTCGGGAGGAAGCACGGCTCCCTGTCGTTTCGAGCGACGCAGGTGCTCTCGGGGCATGGCTGCTTCGGGAAGTACCTGTGTCGCATAAACAGGGAGCCGGACGCTCGGTGCCATCACTGCACCGACTGTCGGGAGGACACGGCGCAGCACACACTGGCAGAGTGTGCCGCATGGGAGGAGCAGCGCCGTGCCCTCGTATCCGAAGTGGGCCCCGACCTGTCGCTGCCGGCTGTCGCACGTTCGATGGTCGGGAGCGCCGAGTCGTGGGATGCGGTGATCTCCTTCTGTGAATTCGTAATTTCGCAGAAGGAGGCTGCGGAAAGGGAAAGGGAGGCCGTGGCCACTCTCCCGATCCGCAGCAGACGTACCGGGCGTCGGCGGAGGGCGGACAACGCCCTCTTCCAGCCCCCCTAAATAGGTCCAGAGGGCTGGCGGACTCGGGGTCGTCCGCCGCCCCCCATCCAGCAGGACCCGAGGCGGCGGCGCGTAGTGTTCCACGCGCGCCCCTATTAGACGTCGCGGGAAGAGGACACCTCACTCTCCCCGCGAGCCAGAGGTGGCCCGCATAGGCGGGCCGGCACTAGCCGGGGATCATGGAAGTCGTACTAGCTCTCACGATCCCCGGTCCAAGTGTGGGACGGAACACCGGGGTGGTTTTTAGTCAGTAAGAGTCTGACAGACCCCTTCGCCCGCCCCGGGCGAAGGACATCCATGAGGATTTTCCACCCCGGCAACAAAAAAAAAAAAAAAAGGTTAGGTTAGGTTCCCCCCGAATGTGTCCCCACGTTGTCGTCGTGGTGGGGCTTGCGTGTCTCAATGATCTTTGGGGCTCCGCCGGTAGAGTTTCTCATGCCGGAAAGGTCCAAAGTGAGAGACCAGACTAAGAGGGACACCAGGAGGGGTCGCTCCTGATCGATCGACGGTCGTCGATTGGCGTGGATGCGACTATGCCGCAGCGGTGCAGGCGCACCAATGCGGCGGGCGTTTCTCTCCTTCAGGGAAATCCCTAGGAGAGAACTTTCGACGGGTTCGCTGAGTCGGGTTAGCCGGACAGCGAACGGAGGCATGTATAATGCCGCCGTCGGGGGCTTGGCTTAACCGCCTGGCCCAGAGGAAGGACACCTATAAGATAAAAAACCACCCAATCCTAAGTTTCGAGGCGCGGCGAGGGGATGAATGGCTGGAGGGAGTCCAGTCGTTAGCGCCTCCCCTGTAGAGCACCTGCCGCACTCTGCAGTATGTAGGCTTACCCAGGTAAAAAGGCTCTGCCTGGGTGGACGTATATTTCCTATTATACTCGTGGGAACAAATATGACAGATTTAAATAAAAACACAAAAAACGGACGTGATGAGGAGGTACCGCTTGCCAGCAACGGCAACAAGAGCCGAGGAGGCTCCCGATCCTCGATAGAGGATCCAACTATGTCCGACCAGGACTTACGCGGTCGCTCCAAATTTTGGAGAAAGCGACCGCACGACGAGGTTTTTTCGAACCGAGTGGGGTCGGTAGGTCTCTCCTCAAGCGAGGAGAACTTGCCGGCTGCAAAAGTGGCGACGGCGAGGAGAGGCCGTGGTCGCACGGTGGTGGGCGGAGTTTGTGCTCCTTTGCCCGGGCGCGACGTTCGGGGTCGCTTTAAGCGGCCCGATACGCCGGGAATCGGCGGGGAGAGTGACCCCGGGGTCTCATCCGGGGTCTCAATCGACGAGCCGGGAGGAGCCACCGTCTCTCTTGTGGGCACAAAATCAGATGCCAAAGCCGCGAAGCGTAGCCAGAACAGAGCGGTCGCGGCCGACGAAGTCGCCGAAATGGCCCGTCAGGCTCGAGAGCGGCGGGCTGCTCAAGCGGCTTTAGGCTCGAGCCTTACGGCAGAGGCCCTAAATCGACAGGTGCTGGACGGCGTGGATGTGGTCCTGAAGGTTGCGACCAAGTCCGGCAACCTCAAGGGCTCGTTCACCCGTGCCCTTAAGGAGGCGGCAGATGGGATTAGGGAGGCTGTGGAGATCCTCCTCGATCGCACGACCTCGGAGGAGACGGCGAAACTATGGGAGGAGAATAGCCGTCTCCGATCCGAACTGGAGGATCTGAAGCGGGAGTTTGCCGCTCAGAGGCAGCGACAGGAAGCTCCCGCGGCCACTGCCTCCCCTCCTGACGCACCATCGTCGGCTCCTGAACCTGCGTCGCCGCCTGCGTCTGCACTTGCGATGTCGGATCTCGACATCGAGAGAGTGGCCCGCATCTGTATGATGCAGTGCGGTGGCATGGTGTCTGCCCGATTAGAGGCTCTGGAGTCGAGACTCCTCCCGGCCGAAACCCTCCGCCCGCCGCTTGCGGCAGATAGGCGGAGGAAAGAGGAGTCCGCAAGGACGAAGTCCATGCAGGTGGGCAAAAAGCCTGCAGAGGGGGCTAAAAAGCCCACGGAGGGACCCAAGAAGCCCGCGGCGGATGCTCCCGCACCTCCTCCCCAACTAACCACGCAGCCGGCGGCCACATCTCCCGCCGAGGTACCCTGGACGACAGTGGTTAAACGGCGCCGCAATAAAAAGGCAGCGCAGCCAGCACCTGCTAACTCGGCGGCACCTGCCGGCCCGGCCCCAAAAAAGAGATTCAGGGCTCCCAAGGCTAGGACCCCACGCTCCGTGGCTGTGGTACTGACGCTGCAGCCCGAGGCCTCAGGAAGGGGTGTTACCTTCAAGTCGGTCCTGGCGGAGGTGAAGACAAAGCTGAAACTCAGCGACTTTTCCTCCCCGGCCGGCTTTGGTTTTCGGACAGCAGCCACGGGGGCCAAAATTCTCGAAGTGTCGGGCGCTTCAAGGCATGAGAGGGCGGACAAGTTGGCCGCCAAACTAAGGGAGGTCCTCAAACCGGAGGATGTCCGGGTGTCCAGGCCCACAAAAGCGGCTGAATTGCGCGTGAGTGGGCTAGACGATTCGGTGACCCCGGAGGAGGTAGTGGCGGCCATTGCCCAAAACGGCGGGTGTCCGCCCGAAAGCGTGCAGGCAGGCGAAATTCGCAGCGGTGCTGCCGGGCTAGGCACAGTCTGGGTGCGGTGCCCAGTGGTGGCCGCAAATAAGGTCGCGGATGGCAGAAGGTTGCTGGTAGGCTGGGTGTCAGCGAGTGTCAAACTCCTGCCACCCAGGGAAATGCAGTGCTACCGCTGCCTGGACAAAGGGCATGTCCGGGCACAATGCACTGCAGACACAGACCGCAGCGACCTCTGCTATCGCTGCAGCCAACCCGGCCACAAGTCGGCCCAGTGCTCTGCGGCACCAAACTGCAGCCTTTGTGCAGCTGCAGGGAAGCCTGCGGAGCACCGACTTGGTGGGAAAGCCTGCAAGGCCCCCAAGAAAGGCAGAAAAAATAGGGTTGTCGGAGGACCTGCGCCCCTCCCACAGCTCGGCAGACAAGCAGCTGACTCCCGACCCAGGGAAAGAGGAGATGCCGGGGAAATGGACTATCAGTGATGGCACAATTCCATTTCCTCCAGGCGAACATCAACCACTCTTCCAGAGCTCAGGATCTATTGCTCCAGAGCATGGCGGAGTGGTTGATAAACGTGGCTGTGGTCGCTGAGCCGTATTTTGTCCCTCCGCGCGATAACTGGGCGGGGGACCTGGACGGTTCGGTGGCCATCATTGGCGAGACTCTTGGCTGTCCCTCCCGAGGACGCGGCTGGGTGGCCGCTCTCGCGGGGGGAATCAACATCATTGGGGCATATTTCTCGCCCAACAAGAGTCTCGCCGACTTCGAGAGGTTCCTTGTCGAGCTGGGTGCAGTCGTAGGCCGGTTCCACCCTCGCCCGGTGGTGTTGCTCGGGGATCTCAACGCCAAGTCTGCGGCGTGGGGATCTCCAGTCACCGATCTTAGGGGTGAGGTGTTGGAGGAGTGGGCCATTGCGACCGGCCTGACCATCCTGAATCGGGGCTCGGAGTATACGTGCGTGCGGCAGCGGGGCGGGTCTGTAGTGGACGTCTCGTTCGCTAGCTCCACTGTCGCGGGCCGTGTCCGCGACTGGCGAGTCGCCGTTGAGGTGGAGACGTTGTCAGATCATCGATACATCCGTTTCAGCGTCTCCACCCAGACCGCGGGCGGCGGCCGACCATCGGCCCCGAGAACGGACGGTCCTCGCTGGTCGATTAAACAGATCGACAGGGATCTTCTCGAAGAAGCCGCAATCATCCAGGCCTGGGTCCGGGAGTCAGTGACGAATGAACCCGTCGACGTCGAAGAGGAGGCGCAGTGGTTCCGCGGGGCGATGACGCAAATTTGCGATGCGTCCATGCCCCGTGTCCGCACTCAACCCACAAGGCGCCGGTTGTACTGGTGGACCGCCGAAATCGCGCAGATGCGCAGGACCTGCGTGGAGGTCAGGCGCCAGTACACCCGATACCGGAGGAGACGTCGTCGGGTTCCGGAAGAAGAAGCCGCGCGGTATGAGGTGTACCGTGCGGCGAAGAAGGCTCTGTGGCTGGCCATTGGCGAGTCGAAGACTCGATTCAGGGAAGAGATGTTGGCGACCCTAGATCGAAATCCGTGGGGGCGCCCTTATCGTACAGTCCGAGGGAAACTTCGAGCCTGGGCGCCCCCACTCACTGAGAGCCTCGAGCCTCAGTTGCTGGAGGGAGTGGTCGCTGCTCTCTTCCCTGATAGAGAAGAGCACGTGCCGCCGCCGATGGCTTTGCCCACAGCCACGGAGTCGGAGGACGAGGAGAGCGTCCCTGAGGTGACACAACCAGAGTTGAGGACGGCCGTGATGCGGCTCCGGGCCAAAACCGTGGCCCCGGGACCCGATGGAGTTCCGGGCCGCGCGCTCGTCCTCGCTCTGAAGGAGCTAGAGCCCCAGCTGAGAGGACTCTACTCAGCTTGCCTTGAGCAGGGCCGCTTCCCCGCTCAGTGGAAGACAGGTCGTCTGGTCCTGCTCAAGAAAGCGGGGCGCCCAGCAGACTCGCCGTCCGCATACCGGCCCATAGTGCTGCTAGACGAGGTGGGTAAGCTTTTTGAGCGGATAATTGCTGCCCGCCTCGACAGCCACTTGTACAGAGAGGGGCCGGATCTGGACGACAGTCAGTTCGGTTTTCGGCATGGGCGCTCCACAATCGACGCCATAATGCGGGTTAGAGTCCTGGCGGAGGAAGCGGTTTCCCGGGGCGGGGTGATGCTGGCGGTGTCCTTGGACATATCCAACGCCTTCAACACCCTGCCCTGGAGTTGTATTCGGGAGGCACTAAGGTACCACAGGGTGCCCCGCTACCTCCGCCGCATCGTTGGGGCTTATTTGGCGGAAAGGTGTGTCACCTACAGGGGACGCGACGGTGAGGGCCGTCGCGATATGTCGTGCGGTGTTCCGCAGGGCTCGGTCCTAGGCCCACCCCTGTGGACCATCGGTTACGACTGGGTGCTGAGGGGCGAGCTCCAACCGGGAGTGGACCTGACGTGTTACGCGGACGACACGCTGGTCACGGCCCGGGGGAGCTCGTATAGGGAGGCAGCGTTGCTGGCGACGGCTGCGGTCTCACAGGTGGTGGGTCACATACGACGCCTGGGGCTGGAGGTGGCCCTCAACAAGTCGGAGGCCATGGTTTTTCACGGCCCCCGACGGGCGCCGCCGCCGGGGTCACACATTGTGGTCGGGGGAGTCCAAATCGCTGTCGAGTCCACCATGAAGTACTTAGGATTGGTGCTCGACAGCCGGTGGGATTTTGGCCCCCACTTTCGACGGTTGACGCCCAAGTTGATGGGCGCCGCGGGTGCGCTCGCAACGCTGCTTCCTAATCTAGGGGGCCCGAGCACCGCTTGTAGGCGGTTGTACTTGGGGATCGTGCGATCTATGGCCTTGTATGGGGCCCCGGTTTGGGCTTCTGACCTGACGGCCGGCAGCATCGCGATATTGCGAAGACCGCAGAGGGCGATGGCCGTCAGGGCTATTAGGGGATATCGCACGATCTCCTACGAGGCGGGTTGTGCACTGGCCGGATCTCCGCCCTGGGACTTGGAGGCGAGAGTCCTCGCCTCGCTGTACCGGTGGCGCGAGGAGGTGCGGACGCGGGGCGGTGAACCGATGCAGCGCGAGATCGAGTTGCGTCGGTCACAGCTCCGCGAGGTCATAGTGGCGGAATGGCGGGATAGGCTTTTGCGCCCTACCGCCGGCCTTGCTACCGTCGACGCGATCCGACCAGTGCTCGACGAATGGCTCGGGAGGAAGCACGGCTCCCTGTCGTTTCGAGCGACGCAGGTGCTCTCGGGGCATGGCTGCTTCGGGAAGTACCTGTGTCGCATAAACAGGGAGCCGGACGCTCGGTGCCATCACTGCACCGACTGTCGGGAGGACACGGCGCAGCACACACTGGCAGAGTGTGCCGCATGGGAGGAGCAGCGCCGTGCCCTCGTATCCGAAGTGGGCCCCGACCTGTCGCTGCCGGCTGTCGCACGTTCGATGGTCGGGAGCGCCGAGTCGTGGGATGCGGTGATCTCCTTCTGTGAATTCGTAATTTCGCAGAAGGAGGCTGCGGAAAGGGAAAGGGAGGCCGTGGCCACTCTCCCGATCCGCAGCAGACGTACCGGGCGTCGGCGGAGGGCGGACAACGCCCTCTTCCAGCCCCCCTAAATAGGTCCAGAGGGCCGGCGGACTCGGGGTCGTCCGCCGCCCCCCATCCAGCAGGACCCGAGGCGGCGGCGCGTAGTGTTCCACGCGCGCCCCTATTAGACGTCGCGGGAAGAGGACACCTCACTCTCCCCGCGAGCCAGAGGTGGCCCGCACAGGCGGGCCGGCACTAGCCGGGGATCATGGAAGTCGTACTAGCTCTCACGATCCCCGGTCCAAGTGTGGGACGGAACACCGGGGTGGTTTTTAGTCAGTAAGAGTCTGACAGACCCCTTCGCCCGCCCCGGGCGAAGGACATCCATGAGGATTTTCCACCCCGGCAACAAAAAAAAAAAAAAAAGGTTAGGTTAGGTAAGGTTTTTTTTTTTTTTTTTTTTTTTTTTTTTTTTCTGGACTAGTTCCGCCAACTGAATTGGCGCCTATTTAACGCTTATCCTCATCCATACAAGTTCTCGCAATACATTCCTCTCGTACTTTCATGCTACATACTATTTCTTTCTTGTATCCATCGCCTTTTATCCTTTCTGCGGGTGGGATTCCCACATTCACTACTTCCTATACTTCCTATGCTTTTTTCTTATTTATACTTTCTTAGGGAAAATAATTTAACACAATTCGGTTTTTATTCACACTAGGGAAATAATTTTAAACACTTTGTTTTATTTACATCACTATCTTAACTTACACATACATCTATCTTAAATTCTACTTACTACATTTTCCAATTTAGCTTACAATTCTTACATTATACGCTTATCCTTAACAACTAAACACATGTTTTGTTCACTTAACTTACTGCTTATACTAATTACAAGTTTGTGCGCTTATAGTCTATGTTTACATGAACTATATATATGCAATATAATATGAAACATAGTTTTATAACCTAATTTTTATTTTTACTTATTACTCTTTTAGCTATACTCTCGCAGTAGGCTATAAATGTGTTCCGGTTTTTACTTAACATTATCTCTGCCACGTTCCCTCTATGCAGTTCTATACCCAGATCCTGTTCCAGATTGTAACGATCTTTCGCATATATTGGACACTCTAGAATAATATGCGGGACAGATTCCGCAATGTCTGGGTCGCAGGTGCACGATGGGCTCTCCTTACACCTGAAGCGATTCAAGTATTCTGAGAACCCACCGTGCCCCGTTAGAACCTGCGTGAGTACGCCTGTCGGCCTCACCCGTTGTACAATACGATAAGCCGCTTTGGCGTCCGGAAGGAACATCTTCGTCACCGAGGCCGTCTCGCCTGACACATATCTCCGGTTCCATTCATCAAGCGAATCCAAACGGATTTGTCGCTTGATGAATGAAACCGGACACAGGTCATAGTCCGGCTTCCTCCGTGACGACAACGCCGCCTCCTTAGCCAGCTCGTCCGCACGCTCATTCCCCGGCAAGCCCGCGTGGGCTTTGACCCAGAAGAAAGCGACAACTTTATTCTGGTCCAACGCTTGAGCCAAATTTGCTCTTGCGCGGACCGCCAGAGGGTGGAGAGAGCCATGGCTTGCCAACGTCTGCAATGCTGCCATTGAGTCGCTGTACAAGCCATAGCTCGTCTCTTTGCGTTTGAGGATCACGTCCGTTGCTTTACAAATGGCCAGTAGTTCCGCCTGGTAGACAGTGCAGTACGCGGCAAGGCTAAGTTTGAGGTTCTGGATTTCACCCTCATTATCCCACAGGGATAATGCGGCTCCGACCTTCCCCTCAATCTTGCTGCCGTCAGTGAATATTCGCACTGCCTGCACATTCTGACTGTCCACAAGTTGTTGGTCTGCCAGGCACACGAACTCCAAAGCCATTTGCTTGGCAGGGTGAGACGTCTCTGCAAATCTTACCATACTCTCAATCTCCCGATCTCCTGGCACAAACCGGGATGACCCTCTCCTTGCCTCATACAGGGCGGCTGCCTCTTGTATGCGAAGGTCCAGAGGCAGTATCCCGGCCAGCACCAGCGCCGAGTTCAGCGAGACTGTACGGTAAGACTTGCAGAGCTTCTGGACGAATCCTCGTTGGACAGAGCCTAGCTTCCCTCGTATGCCCAGCTTCTTCGTAGCGGGAGCCCAGGCTCCAGCCGCGTACGTAATGATTGGTTCGATAGTGGCAGTGTATATTATGCGTATGATTTCCCTGTTTAGCCCCCAACTAACCTTTGCTGCACGTGCAAGCTGCTTGTAAACTTCTGCCGCCTTCTTGCAGACGTTGGTAGTGTGCTCATTAAATGTTAGGTTGTCATCGATGGTCAGACCCAGCAGCTTCATACTCCTCACCATACCGATGTCGACCCCGGCCATGCTCAGAATTGGAGTGTCGTACTTAAGCTTGTTGGTTATGAGCATCGCACAGGTTTTGTGCGGTGCAAACCTCAACTTATTTCGGACGCCCCAACTCTGAACATGGGCGAGGGCTGCATTGGCGGTTCTGGAGACTTCAGCCGCTGTGTCCCCATCAACGACCAAAACAATGTCGTCCGCAAAAGCCTGCACGTACAATCCCATCCCCTCCAAATCCTTCAATAGTGGGTCCAGCAGAAGGTTCCAAAGGATGGGACCACCGATTGACCCTTGAACACAGCCTTTGTTTGTTTCTCTCGTGCATTCCTCCCCAGCATACCTTACCCTTACCTTTCTGCCGTCGAGGTAGCTATCTAGCAGCCTCCTGATGTTTACCGGGCACTTTTCCTCTGCCAGCCTGACTTTGATAGCCGGCCACCAGGCGCTATCGAAGGCACCCTCTATATCCAATGACACCAGGACAATTAGCTTCTTCAGCCTCAACTTGTCCTGTACGTGATTTATTAGAGTATAGAGGGCGTCCTCGGTGCTCTTCTGGGGCATAAAGCCAAACTGACGAGTACTAAGCCGCGGCACGAGCTGCCATTTAATCCTTGCTACTACCATCCTCTCCAGGACCTTCCCCAAGACCGGCAGGAGACCTATCGGTCTGTATGACTTGGGGTTCATGTAGTCTTCCTTGCCCGGTTTTCTGAGGACCACCACCGCTGCCTCTTTCCAGATGTCCGGGAAATGTGCCAATTCTAGGCATTTGTTGTACAGGGCAAGGAACGCGTCCAGGTCCTGGTAGATCGCTCGACGGCAGATGTCCGACGTGAAACCATCCACTCCGGGGGCTTTCTTGGGGTTGAAGCGCTCCACGGCTGTCTTCAGCTCCAGCGGTGTAAATGGTGGGTCAAGACATTCATCTTGACGCCATTCATTTACCCGACTGGCTGCTTCCCTGGTAAGCCTGTGGTCATTGTTATCTTCTTCCGCTGTGTCCTTCGGGTAAAATGTGTCGGCGAGTAAGGCTGCCGATTCTTTCGGGTTTAGGAATGCACCATCGCTAGTTAGGGTCATTTCCTCTTGTCTCCTGGTGGTCCCTCTGATGACTCTATAAATCCCCTCCCATATGGTTTCTCCATCTTGTTTTTCGCAAAATCCTTTCCAGCTGGCTATTTGGGCTTTCTTGGCTTGGCACTCATATTCCTCTTTAGCTTTCAGGTACTCGTCTACGACCATCGCTCGGCGGACCGGTGCGGCGTTGCGGACTCGGTTTTTCTTCGTACGAACCTCCTTCTTTTTCGCTGCGAGTTCCTCGGACCACCACGGAATAGTAATTCTTGTTTTACTACTTGTTTTCGGAATCGCCTCTTCACAGGCTTTCTCAATGACGTTTTTGTACCTTATAACTAATTTTTCAAGTTCCTGTTTGTTGTTTATTTGTTTTATAGAGTCTAGCGTTATATTATTTTCAATTTTGTTTTCCCCCAATTTCATTTTAAATGTTTCCCAATTTGCCTTTCTAGTGTTGTATTTCCGTGTCGTTCTGATAATATGAATTCCTTTATCCCTTTTTAATTTTAAATCAAATAATATTGTATTGTGGTCCGAGCTCGTCGCCCCTGTGTCAAGCCGCCAGCCGTCTACCATGTCAAGAAGCTCGAGCGAACACGCCGTGACGTCCACATGGCTTTTGTAAACAACGCCGCCTCTCACTACGTAAAAGGTCGGCGTGTTGCCAGTATTCAGTACCTGAAGCTCCAACTCTTCAAGGGTCCCGGACATCTCTTCTCCCCTGGGGTCTTCTATGGTGCTTCCCCACCAGGTACTCTTCGCGTTTGCGTCTCCGCCTATTAACAGTAGTCCGGTGCCCAACTCCAACTTAATATTAGTCAGCTGATCCAGGTAGGGCCCTATGGGTTGGCTCGGCCTGAAGTAATAGGAGACTACTGCGATTTCCCAGGCTTTGGTCCGGATCCCCACCTCAACGATGTCGTTAGTGGTGAGTTTCGGGTACGGAATGACATCCAAGTCATCATCAAAGACGGCTATTGCCGCCCTTACCGTCCCACTTCCTTCAACCTCGCACTGGTAGATTCTCGCACCCCGGTAGCTCCTCATACTCCTAGCCCCCCCACATAAGGTTCCTGAATCAGTGCCCATGCGAATTTACGCTCACTGGCCTCTAAAAAGAGTTCGGTGGTCGCCAGTTCCTTCCTTTGTAAGTTGGCTTGGGCTACTGTATATCTTCCGGTTGGGGTGCCTGCCCTTTCGCCAGTATCCACCTTAGCAGTACGCAACCCTGGCTCTAGCCAGTACCTCACATCTCTTCCTCACTGTGCACTCATCACTGAAGGCATTATGCTCCGTGTTCTCGAGCCTTGCTCGTGCACAGTTACAGCAAGACGGAGGCACCCCGGCCAGCCAGTCCGCGCACTGCGTCCTCATATGAGGGCCCCCACAGTGGCTGCATTTCTCCACTTTCTCCTTGCAGAGCCGTCTTCCATGTCCAAAGCCGAGGCATAAGGAGCACTGGTCCAGTGGAGTTTGATCTGCCACCCTGATTTTCTGCAGGTCTATATGGACAGCCTGTCTTTCCAGCAGTCTGTTATACAGCTTCGGGGAGACCCTGAGGACTACATGGTGAGTGTGGGGGTTCCTTGTTTTCTTTTTGAAAAGCACTTCCACACGGTCATCCTCTTTCCTTATCCCTTCGAACACATCCCCATTTTGATTGCGAAGAGCCTTTATGACATCTTCGTCCGTGTTGTAGGCAAGGACATCTCTCAGGATAACAAGGGGATCCTTGTTCTTGATGTCCTCCACCTTCAACACCTCCCCCACACTTGCTAATCTTTTCTTTATCTTGTCCCTTTCCTCTTCTGTTTTGCAACTCAGGACCACTTTCCTATCTTTTGCCTTCCTTATTCTGTCCACCGTCACCCATCCTTCCTTCGCATTTATCACCTTTCTAAGGTGGTCGATGATCTGGTCTCCCGTCTCGGTTTCCTTTGTGGAGGTAACCACAACAGAGTGGAGTGCCGTTTGCTTCGGTGGTTGCTCGATAGGCCGACTTGCCGCTATCCTAGCGTAGGAGAGCTTCTCCATATGTGCTTCGCTAGTCTCTAGTGCCTCTTTCAGCTTATCGAGCTTCTCACTGTTCTCCAGGATAATACGGCTGTGGTCCTCCAAAGCCGATTTCAGAGACTCCATCTCTGTCTTGGCATTAGCTACCCCATTATCCCCTTCCTCTTCTCGCGCTTGTGTCCCTTTGGACTCTGTCGCGACTGTTCGGGGTGAGGGTCGACCTTTTTCCTGCTCGGACTCCTTCACGAGCATGTAAAGTCGGTCAGCTTGGGCCTTGACCTCATCCTTTATCTCTCTCTTCAGGTTTTTTGAGTTGGTCAGGTGGGTCTTTATTTTAATTAGGCACGTCCTGGCTTCCGCAACTCTGGTTTTCACCACTGGTGGACTGAGGCTAATTATTTCGGCGGATGCCCGTCGTAGCGTCTCAGGTGTCCGCTTTAACGGTAAATCCCCCGTCGCTCTTTTCTCGAATGTTAAATTCATCGACGGATTCGGTTTATTTGCCAGCTGCCCAGCTTCCCACTCATCCACACTTCGCCGGACGCTTTGCGTTGAGGGTCCAGCCTCTGCTGTTGTATTCGGTGGGCTCTTATTTTGACGGTTTTCCGGCTTTTTGACCGGTGTACGTATTCCTAAATTCATCTTGTATGTAGGATTCGGATTGAACTAGCCCAACGTCGGTAGGGTATTGTAAAACGTACCCCAGTAGTGTAAATAAATAAATAGATATAATAAATGTGTATAAAATGCCTGTATATAGGGCAGTCAATAATTATATATACTAAAATTATGAGATAAAAAATCTCCCCAACTATACGTACGCAGCCGGGAGGTCAACAAACGCACCCCACTGTTCCACTAAAATAAAGATAGTGGATCAAAGAAAGTAACTTAAGTAGGGGCAGTCAATTTTTGCCTAAATACAGCCTCTGCGAGAGTACAGTGCTAGTCCGAGTATAAATAGAGCCTTGCTCTGTCAACTTTTTAACAACTATTTTAGGCTGGAACAATGTCCCAGTGTCCCAAGGCCCGCAAGACCGTATTTATTAAAAATCCTATAGAGACTGTCAACAAAAAATTTCTTGACTCTACCTAGAGCCGGTCTCTACTGTCCAGGGGACAGGCCCCCCCGAGCCCTCCCAAACGAACCCAAACTCGACCACTCTAGCCCAAAGGGTTCCCGAGATACAGCGGCTCAAAGTTCAGGCCGAAAATACAAAATGGCGACCAGAACCCGGTCTCCTGCTGTTATCTCTGGAACCGTTCGTTCAAACACAGTCGTGCTTGGGTTCCCCTGAACGATCACGAAGCGATCCACCCCCCGGAACAATTTTCAGGCTGAAAAACCTGCCGTCCTGAAAAACGCCTGAAATGGCCTCCGTCGGCCAGAGAACGGCAAGCCAAAGCCCCAAAAGAAAACCCGAAAGTTATACGACCACTGGTTCGGGAGTTAGCGAGGTCCGAAAAATCGTTTGACAGCTCGAGAACTGTCAAAGTCAGTCTCAAACCCGGTCTATCTCCCCACCCAATGATCGCAGAACGTCCGTGTTTGGGCTTCCCAGACTGGGCGCAACGCGACCTATCCCCCGGAACAGCCTTCAGGCCGAAAAATTTTCAGGCCCTGAAAACCCCTGAAAAGGTGCAGGCCCGATAGGGGAGGGCAAGCCAACGCCCGAAACGAAAACCCGAACGCTCTACGACCTACGGTTCGGGAGTTACGCGGGTTTGAAAAAGTGTTTGACAGTTCGTGAACTGTCAAAGTCAATCTCAAACGCGGGCTATCTTCCCTTCCAACAGCCGCAGAATGTCCGTGCTTGGACTTTTCTGGCCTGGCCTCACCCGCTCTAGCGCACAGGGTGGTTTTCAGGATCCTGAAAACCAGCAGCGCCAAAGTGCCTGAAAACAGGTGGACAGGTCGCGCACCGCCCCCCTAACCGGTCCCGTGGAAACGGCAGCTCTCCACGACCACCGAGTCCAAAGTTATACCGGGTGCAAGTTCTCCAAGATGGCGTCAAAAATGGCTGCCACCTTTACAGAATTGGCTCCTGTTGGTCGAGACAAGTCGAGTTTGGGCTCTCCGTACTGGGCTTGAAGAGTCCAGTTCAGATTCAACGTAGTTGACCTTGGAAAACTTACCCCCGATTTTTAAAGGTCAATAAACCCCCTATTTTACGCTAATAAGAGCACAGCACAGAAACAACACATTAAAATTTTACAAAAACTTAATACTAGTACTAGAACTAACTTATGCTATTTTTGGGTAGTGATTCCGGAGATATCAGGCCCTTATTTGACACCCCTCGTGTCCTCCCCTAAATTTCAAAAATTTGTATCTCCTAAACTAACTGAAATAAAAAACTGAAATTTTGCAAATTTACAGGTATCAATGAGATCCTTCGATAATCGAAATAAAAAGTTGGGGTCGTCGCGACAAATATTAATTTACAGATTTTTAAAATTTACGAAAATTTTTAAAGCCTAATATCTACGGAACCACTCAACCTTTTTTGGAGATTGAAGCGCCGTTCTGCTGGGCTCGACGCTCTGCCTCGAAGCCGCCAGGTGCTGTCCGCCTCACTCGCAGGAGTATATGTATTCTGTGCTCACTCGTCCGGAAACCGTGGCACGTGGCCACGTGGTTTGTTGTTTTTCCTTATTTTCTCAACGGGCTTGGCCCGGAAAAATCGGGAAACAGCTGGAACACGTAGGCGTCAACAAGACGCGTCTTTTGAGATCACAAAACACATATGTTGTCGATCTCCTTTTCGCAGCGTTTAATTTTTAAGTTTTTGTTTTTCAAACTTTTTCACTTTATTAAGTTTTTTACTTTCGTTTTTGCACTTTCTCTTGCACACTTTGCACCATCGGGTAGCCCGCACTTTCCCGCACAATTTGGTGGTTTGCACGATAAAATTCGATAAGAAAATACCACTTTTCTTGATTTTTTACTTAAAATTTTTGCGAATTCGAGCGCGGAGCAACCTTGTACACGTGCTATCGTCGCGGGGGGAAGCCGCGGACTCTGGTTAGGTTAGGTAGGTTAGGTTGCGAGGAGGTGCGGACGCGGGGCGGTGAACCGATGCAGCGCGAGATCGAGTTGCGTCGGTCACAGCTCCGCGAGGTCATGGTGGCGGAATGGCGGGATAGGCTTTTGCGCCCTACCGCCCTACCGCCTTGCTACCGTCGACGCGATCCGACCAGTGCTCGACGAATGGCTCGGGAGGAAGCACGGCTCCCTGTCGTTTCGGGCGACGCAGGTGCTCTCGGGGCATGGCTGCTTCGGGAAGTACCTCTGTCGCATAAACAGGGAGCCGGACGCTCGGTGCCATCACTGCACCGACTGTCGGGAGGACACGGCGCAGCACACACTGGCAGAGTGTGCCGCATGGGAGGAGCAGCGCCGTGCCCTCGTATCCGAAGTGGGCCCCGACCTGTCGCTGCCGGCTGTCGCACGTTCGATGGTCGGGAGCGCCGAGTCGTGGGATGCGGTGATCTTCTTCTGTGAAGCCGTAATTTCGCAGAAGGAGGCTGCGGAAAGGGAAAGGGAGGCCGTGGCCACTCTCCCGATCCGCAGCAGACGTACCGGGCGTCGGCGGAGGGCGGACAACGCCCTCTTCCAGCCCCCCTAAATAGGTCCAGAAGGCCGGCGGACTCGGGGTCGTCCGCCGCCCCCCATCCAACAGGACCCGAGGCGGCGGCGCGTAGTGTTCCACGCGCGCCCCTATTAGACGTCGCGGGGAGAGGACACCTCACTCTCCCCGCGAGCCAGAGGTGGCCCGCATAGGCGGGCCGGCACTAGCCGGGGATCATGGAAGTCGTACTAGCTCTCACGATCCCCGGTCCAAGTGTGGGACGGAACACCGGGGTGGTTTTTAGTAGTCAGTAAGAGTCTGACAGACCCCTTCGCCCGCCCCGGGCGAAGGACATCCATGAGGATTTGCCACCCCGGCAACAAAAAAAAAAAAAAAAAAAGGTTAGGTTAGGTTAGGTTTTTTTTTTTTTTTTTTTTTTTTTTTTTTTTTTTTTTTTTTTTTTTAATACTGCACTACCTCCAACGTCGTTGGAGCCTGTAGTTACACTACTTATTTGTACTCATTCATTCCAGTTCTCGCTTTTATGCCTCTCGTACTTGTATGCTTCATACAATTTTCTTTCTTTCATTCATCATCTTTCGCACTCGAGGTCGGGGACTGACCATCTATCTTTTCTATTCCTATTTAATTGTTGTCTATCTATCTAGTCTGCTTATTTATTTTTTTACTTATTTGCTTACTGCTTAGTTAGGGAAAGTGGGTATGGGATATTTTCTTTTATTTAATACGCACATTTTATTATACTAGTCATCTTATTTTTACACTTTGTTTTCAAACATTTTCTTTTTCCTATATAATCCTTAACAATCTTAACATAGTTTTTCTATTTCTATTTATTTTCTTATTTACTACCCAGGGAAGTGGGCATGGGTTCCTATTTGTAAACATTTTTCTTTTCCTTTTATAATACTTAAATATTTACACATTAATTGCGTATGTTCACATCTATATACGCATTATATATTGTGAACATACTTTTCTTAATCTAGCTTATCTCTATTATTTACTACATGTACAAGTTTTCTACGATAATTAAAAAATGTTTCTCTATCTCTGCTCTCAACTATTTCTGACGACTTTTCTATCTCCTCCTTCATGGTTGCGAACTGCTCAGACCGCCATAGCATTATGAATATATCTTTTTTCTTCTTATTATGTATTATTTGCTTGCATACTGGTGTGATTGCTTCGTTATATTTAATTATTATTTGCTCTAATTCCATTGTGTTACTAGTTTCTCCAATTTCTTTTTCTATTAACTGATTTTCTAGCATAATCTGGAGCAATTTCTCATGAAATTGCTCCCAAATTGCTTTTTTAGTGGCTAGCTGGCTTCTCTGGAGATTTACTTGGACGATTTTGTACTTTTGCATACTCTCCAGGACAACTTTAGCAGTATGCTATGGACGCTCTAGCTACTGCATCCCATTTTCTCCTTACTGAACATACCAGACTGAAAACATTATGTTTCCGGTCTTCTATGTTGGCTTTTTTGCAGTTTACGCATTCTGGTGCCTCTCCGACTACCTTGTCCGGGCATTCTGTGTGGAAATGCGGTCCACCACAATGGCTACAGAGGTCTTGTGTCTCCTTGCAGAACCTCCGCCCATGCCCATACCCCAAGCATCTGGAACATTGTACCAGAGGGGACTGGTCCTGGACTCGTGCATATCGGAGGTCTATTTTCAGTCCGCCTTTTTCTGTCGCTCTTCTCCATATAGCAGGGGGCACGGTTATTACAATATGGCCTGTGTGTGGATTTCTCGCTTTCTTTCTGTATTTAATTTTTACAGTGTCCAACTCGTTGTCGAGGCCCTGGAAAACATCCCGGTTCTGATTCTTAAGGGCTTTCAACACTTCTTCGTCAGTATGTACTAGCAGTACGTCCTTAAGAATCAGGAGCGGGTTTTTGTTCTTCATTTCCTCCACAACGAGGTGTTCTCCTGCTGCTTCTAGTTTTTCTTTTACCTTCCTCCTGTCTTCTTGGGTTTTACATCCCATGATGACTTTTCCATCTTTTGCCTTTCTGACCTTTTCCACTTCTATCCACCCTTCCTTTGCGTCCACTGCTTTTCTTATCTTCTCTAGCACTTCCTCCCCTGTATCATCACCATTCTTGGATATTACAACTACGGAGTGCAGTGCTGTTCTTTCTGGCACTGGTCTGGCCTTTAGTCCTTCTGCCGCTACTCTCGCGTAAGTTGTCTTCTCTATAATATCCTTTTGCCCTTCTATCATCATCTTTAGTTTTTCCATTTTTCTTCCATTTTCAGCTATCAGTCTATTGTTTTCTTCAATTTTCTTTATTATTTGGTCATCGTCCCCTTTCCTTTCCCTATCTTTTGTTCCTTGCTCCTTTGTGTCTTTTTCCATGTCTGTTTGCGTTGGGTTTGTCGCTGTTGTTCCGTTTGTTTTTTCCCTCTCGAAATTTTCGTCTAATCTTCTTGCGGCAGGGACCATTTTGGTCAACTCATACAACCTGTCTAAAGCCTTCTTTACTTCTAGCTTAACGTCTTTTCTCAAGTTCTGAAATCGGCTGAGATTTTCCAGGCCCTTTTTATGTATTGCCGTAGCTTCTGCCAATCTATCTGAGTAAAGTGTTTTTGTTGCGCTACTAGTTTTTATTGGGCTTGGTGTAGGCAGGGGTTGATTCTTCTTTTTTGTTACCGTGGTCGTATTTATGACCTGCTTTGTTATGTTAGTTGGTGTTTTTGGTGGGGAATGTTTTGTTCCCGAGGGAATACTGCTTTCGGGTTGAGCAAGCTGCATCGTCTGATTTGTCATCGGTTGTTCGCCCATCAGGGCCGTCCTTATTGTCTTTGGAGCCTTTGGCCCCTGTCTTGCAGCTGCTGACCCTTGTTCTATTATTTCAATAGACTTTCGGACATTTCGAGGCTTCGATTCTTCTGGTCCAGCCATCGTCGTCTCCTCCACTTTCGAGGCCTGCGCGTCTACGATTTGCGAACTGCCCTTTTGCAGTTCTTGTTTTTGTGGTGTGCGGAACGTGGTGTGCAGTCACTCGGACTCACTAAGTCCGTAAATTTTTCTAGTCAATTTGACAAATGTTAAAAAAAAAACTAATATAAAAGTCGATAGATGTAAAGAAGAGAGATAGAGAAACCTTAAAACTATTCTTAAATTAAGCTATCTCTGCCCAGAGAGACTGTCCTTTGTCGACATGTAAGAGAAAATTTCAAAAACAAAAAATTTTTGCTCTATGTAGAGTCTCTAGACTCTATCTAAAACTTCTCCAGGCCGAACCCTATCTTGTACAGAAAACCGCGAAGCTCTAGCTCTCTCCGTTCGCGAGATATAATAATGTTTAATTTAGGGGTTGCAACCCCTAATTTTGAACCTATTCCAAGGTTCCTTTGGAGTCAAGATACAGATCTTTTCCTCCCGATTTCAAAGACCCCAAACTCGGTTTGTTTACGACCTCTGGTTCCAAAGTTATTGCCCGGGGGGAGAGATAACCCGAAGGGGGCGATAAAGGGGGGGGGGGGGGCTCGCGGGGGTCACAGAATTTAAAAAGGGGGTCAGTGAGGTATTTAATTATATGGGGGAGATGTATACAGTACTGCTACTTAGTATTGGGGCCAAAAAGGGGAGGGGGTCAAAAAGGGGGTCTAAGGAGCTTATCTGAATATGTGTTCCAGCCGGGACGGGGGTAATAGGGGGGGTGAAAATTAGCTCAGATTTTAGAAATTCCCAGCCGTTTACGAGATAAATTGGGTTTAAAGATAGAAAGTGAACCCGCTAATCAGTGTTTAAACTAATCACGTGGTTAACTTTTTTTTTTAAAAATGGTTAAGTTTGTTGGTTATAAAATTCTAACTCATCTATTGACAAAAATGTATAATGGTCTTCAACAGATGATTATGGAGGGGGGGGACGGGGGGGGGGGTATCAATTTAATAAGTACTTATTAATAAAAGGGGGGGGGGGGTTCAGTAGAGGGTGGTCTGGGGAGTGTAGCATATACTATACGTAGTATAGGATATGCAGTCCAGTGTCAAAAATGGGCTATCTCGCTCCGTTCCCGAGTTATGGGGGTTTTTTGGGATTTTTGATTCCCGTCCTGCGAATACAACTTTAACCGAGTGCCCCAGAAGGGAGGTAATGGTTTATTTGCTACGTTAACCTTGCACTTCTCGCCAAATAAATCTCCTCCTCCAAGGGATATAGCACGACTCCTAGTTATGGCGCGCGGGGTTTGGTGGCGTCAGCTGAATGAGGAAGAGTTGTCCTCTCCTTGCACTTGCCTTTCAGACCTTTCGGATCAGGGGTTTGCGTGTGGGGTAGCCGCAAAGATGAGGGTTGCGGTTTCACAGCCGCAAAATGAGTGGTATTTATTGTTCTCCTGCCCCAAAAAATCTGAAAATTCACTCTGGTGTAGGTGTGGTAGGTCAAGATGTACCCTTAAAAGTTTTTCAGGTGTAATCCTACCCCTTCATCCCCCAACCGCGCCAAAAGTCCTAGAGAGAAGTTTCTTCTAGCAAAATTTTACATCCTATACTATAAATATGTACTCTAAGATTTATTTGTGTATTTAAATTATAAAACCACAACCCACTTCAATATAATATGATTTTTAATCCGATTTTAATTATTTATTTTATCCCTGGGGGAGGTTTATAGGTAATCAGTCTCAGTATTTTATCTTTGTTTACCTTATGTCTATGTAAATAACTACGTTAATATTTATTTTGGGTGAATTTAATATATGTATTTCGTTGGATAGAGGACAATTTTCCCTATCCTATAATACTATATATAGATTTTAATGTTACCCTGAGGGGGTGTATTTTAATTTTTTAAAAGGTGTATGTCAAAATAATGTTTTTCAAGGACAAATTTTCGGTATTAAGAAGAGTGTAAAACTAATCTGACCATACAATTACTAAAATAAGGCACTGAGTACAAACATCAATAAATATTTTGTTATTTTTGGGGTTGAAATAACCAGCCCCCAAATTTTTTAAAACTTTAAAATTAAATAACATAAAAACTGTACACTAAATTTGACCCAAAATTTAATTATAGTCAGAGATGTTTATGGTTGATTTTTTGAGTCAATAAAAAATGTATGTCATCGATCTGGTTTCCCTAATAATTAATTTCGAAATTTACCAAAAATTTGACCCTGATTTTTCAGGTGTTCTATGAAGAATTTCTTCAATGTCAAGTAGTCTCCCGGCTCCTCGTCTGTGTCGTCTTCAGAAAATTCTTGCGAATCCAGTCACAACCCTCGGGATCTCTTCCCACGTTCCACGTGGCGTTTGGTTTTTCTTTGATATCTCCGCAACCCCAACTCAGAAAATTCCAAATTTGGTGTCCAGAGGTAGGTCTTCACAAGCTACACCTGGCTGCATTTGCCGATTCACTTGTCACCACTCAAAATCGAGCGGCGTGGCGCTCCAAAGCTACTGAAATCTGGTTTTTCACCGATAACTTTCACAATTTTCCACTTTTCACTTTAAAATTTTCACTATTGTGTGCGTCTCATCAGCGCGCTTCTATTGGTGTATCACACTTGTTATTTTTCACGAAAAAACCCAATTTTCGGCATTTTTTAGCGCGGAGCGACTTAAAAGTGATCTGCTCGCGGCGAGGGGCGCGGTGGGACTGGTTAGGTTAGGTTAGGTTAGGTTTTTTTTTTTTTTTTTTTTTTTTTTTCTGGACTAGTTCCGCCAACTGTACTGGCGCCTATTTTATACCTAAATCCTCTTCCATACCAGTTCTCGCAATACATGCCTCTCGTACTTTCATGCTACATACTATATCTTTCTTATATCCTTCGCCATTCATTCTGTGGGTGGGACTCCCACTTTACTTATTCCTAATCTTCTATTTCTTATAAATTCTCTTTATTTTATAACACGGGGAAAATAATCCACACTACTTCGGTTTTTTATTTTACATTCTTAAATTTACACTTATTCTTATATTATATACTAGTCACACTTTTTATACAGCTTAGGTTTTTATACATTTATTTCTTAAATCTATTTTTATTTTACAACTTTTCTTAACCTACTGTTTATTCTATTTAACATTGATTGTGCTTACGTCCTATGTTTACAGTATTATATTTACACAATATATTAGGCAAACATAGTTGTTTCATCAGATTTTTTGTTTTTATCTATAACTTTCTGAGCTATATTCTCACAGTAGGCAATAAAGACAGTCCTATGTCTACTCGAAAAGACCTCTGCCACGCTTTCCCTCTGCAGTCGCATGCCCACCTCTTGTTCCAGATTGTATCGTTCTCTCGCGAAAACGGGACAATCCAGAACAAGATGCGGAACTGACTCTGCTGCATCAGGATCGCAGGTGCACGATGGGCTCTCCTTACACTTGAAACGATTCAAGTATTCTGAGAACCCACCGTGCCCCGTTAGGACCTGCGTGAGCACGCCTGTCGGCCTCACCCGTTGTACAATACGGTAGGCTGCTATGGCGTCCGGAAGGAACATTTTCGTCACCGAGGCCGTCTCGCCCGACACATATCTCCGGTTCCACTCATCAAGCGAATCCGAACGGATTTGACGCTTGATGTATGAAACCGGACACTGGTCATAGTCTGGCTTCCTCCGTGACGACAACGCTGCCTCCTTAGCCAGCTCGTCCGCACGCTCGTTCCCCGGCAAGCCGGCGTGGGCCTTGACCCAGAAGAAAGAAAAATCTTTGCCCTGGTCCAACGCCTGAGCCAAATTGGCCAGAGGGTGGAGCGAGCCATGGCCTGTCAGTGTCTGCAATGCTGCCATTGAGTCACTGTACAAGCCATAGCTCGTCTCTTTGCGCTTGAGGATCACGTCCGTTGCCTTGCAAATGGCCAGTAATTCCGCCTGGTAGACCGTGCAGTAAGGCAAGGCTAAGCTTGAGGTTCTGGACTTCCCCTTCATTATCCCACAAGGATAATGCGGCTCCGACCTTCCCCTCAATCTTGCTGCCGTCAGTGAAGATTCGCACTGCCTGCACGTTATGGCTATCTACTAGCTGTTGGTCCGCCAGGCACATGAATTCCAAGGCCATTTGTTTAGCAGGGTGAGACGTCTCTGCAAATCTTACCATACTCTCAATCTCCCGATCTCCTGGCACATACCGGGATGACCCTCCCCTTGCCTCATACAGGGCGGCTGCCTCTTGTATGCGGAGGTCTAGAGGTAGTATCCCGGACAGCACCAGAGCCGAGTTTAGTGAGACCGTACTGTAAGACTTGCAGAGTTTCTGGACGAATCCTCGTTGGACTGAGCCTAGCTTCCTCCGTATACCTAACTTTTTCGAAGCGGGAGCCCAGGCTCCAGCCGCATACGTGACTATAGGTTCTATGGTGGCAGTGTATATGGTGTGGATAATGTCTCTGTGCAGGCCCCAGCTGACCTTTGCCGCTCGTGCAAGCTGTTTATACACTTCGGCTGCTTTTTTGCAGACGTTAACGACGTGTTCCTCAAATGACAACCTGTCGTCGATGGTTAATCCCAGCAGCTTCATGCTCCTCACTATGCCAATGTCGACCCCGGCCATGCTCAGAATTGGAGTGTCGTACTTAAGCTTGTTGGTTATTACCATCGCACAGGTTTTGTGCGGTGCAAACCTCAGCTTATTTCTGACGCCCCAACTCTGAGCATGGGCGAGGGCTGCATTGGTAGTTCTGGAGACTTCAGCCGCCGTATCACCATCCACGACCAAAACAATATCGTCCGCAAAAGCCTGCACAAAGAAGCCCCTCTTCTCCAGATCTTTCAACAGTGGGTCCAGTATAAGGTTCCAGAATATGGGACCACCGATTGACCCTTGGACACAGCCCTTATTTGTCTCTCTCGTGCATTCCTCCCCAGCATACCTTACTCTTACTTTCCTGCAGTCGAGGTAACTGTCAAGTAGCCTTCTAGTGTTTACCGGGCACTTTTCCTCAGCCAGCCTGACTTTGATTGCCGGCCACCAGGCGCTATCGAAGGCACCCTCTATATCCAATGACACCAGGACAATTAGCTTCTTCAGCCTCAACTTGTCCTGCACGTGCTTTATTAGATTACAGAGGGCGTCCTCAGTGCTCTTCTGGGGCATAAAGCCAAACTGACGAGTACTAAACCGCGGCACGAGCTGCCACTTAATCCTCGCCACTACCATCCTCTCCAGGACCTTCCCCAAGACCGGCAGGAGACCTATCGGTCTGTATGACTTGGGGTTCGTGTAATTATCCTTGCCCGGTTTTCTGAGGACCACCACCGTTGCCTCTTTCCAGATGTCCGGGAAATGTGCCAATTCTAGGCATTTATTGTACAGGGCAAGGAAAGCGTCCAGGGCCTGGTAGATCGCTCGACTGCAGATGTCCGACGTAAAACCATCCCCTCCGGGAGCCTTCTTGGGATTGAAGCGTGCCATGGCTGTCTTTAGCTCCAGCGGTGTAAATGGTGGGTCAAGATATTCATCTTGACGCCACTCATTTACCCGACTGGCTTCTTCCCTAATGAGCCTATGTTCTGCGGTGTCCTCTTGTGCTGTGTCCTTCGGAAAGAAAGTGTCGGCAAGTAAGGCTGCCGATTCCTTCGGGTTCAGGAATGCACCATCGCTAATTAGGGTCATATCTTCTTGTCTCCTGGTGGTCCCCCTGATGACTCGATAGATTCCCTCCCAGATGCTTTCTCCATCCTGTTTCTCGCAAAAGGCTTTCCAGCTGGCTGTTTGGGCTTTCTTGGCTTGGTACTCATATTCTTCTTTCGCTTTCAGGTACTCGCCTACGACCATCGCTCGGCGGACCGGTGCAGCATTGCGGATGCGATTTTTCTTCCTTTTGACCTCCTTCTTCTTTGAAGCGAGATCCTCGGACCACCACGGGATGTTAATTTTTTGTTTTTTGCTGTGTTTTGGGATAGCCTCGTCACATGCTTTTGCAATTGCTTTTTCATACCTCTTTACCAGTTGTTCGAGGTCTTCTTTACTGTGAATCTGATTAATATCCCCCAAGCTTACGTTATTTTCAATTTTGAATTCCCTTAATTTACTTTCAAAAATTTCCCAATTTGCTTTCTTTGTTTTATATCTACGCGTTGTCCTAATAATACTAGTCCCTTTTTCCTTTTTTAAACTAACGTTAAATAAAATGGTGTTGTGGTCCGAGCTTGTTACCCCTGTATCGATCCGCCAGCCGTCTACCATGTCAAACAGGCCGAGCGAACATGCCGTGACGTCCACATGGCTTTTGTAAACTACGCCGCCTCTTACCGTGTAATAGGTCGGCGTATCGCCAGTATTCAGCACCTGAAGCTCCAACTCTTCAAGGGTCCCGGACATCTCTTCTCCCTTGGGGTCTTCTATGGTACTTCCCCACCAGGTACTCTTTGCGTTGGCATCTCCGCCTATCAGCAGTAGTCCGGCGCCCAGCTCCAACTTTATATTGGTCAGCTGATCCAGGTAAGGCCCTATTGGTTGACCGGGCTCAAAGTAATAAGAGACTACTGCGATTTCCCAGGGTTTGGTCCGGATCCCCACCACAACGAAGTTGTTAGTGGTGAGTTTCGGGTACGGAATGACATCCAAGTCATCATCAAAGACGGCTATTGCCGCCTTTACCGTCCCACTTCCTTCAACCTCGCACTGGTAGACTCTCGCGCCCCGGTAGCTCCTCATACTCCTAGCCCCTCCCACATACGGCTCCTGGATCAGTGCCCATGCGATGTTTCGCTCACTGGCCTCTAGAAAGAGTTCGGTGGTCGCCAGTTCCTTCCTTTGTAAGTTGGCTTGGGCTACTGCGTAACCTCCAGTTGGGGTGCCTGCCCTGTCGCCAGTCTCAACTTCAGCAATATGCTACCCTGGCTCTGGCCAGAACCTCGCATCTCCTTTTAACTGGGCATTCGTCGCTGAACGCGTTATGTGCCGCGTTTTCCAGCTTCGCCCGCACGCAGTTACAGCACGATGGAGCTGCTCCAGCCAGCCAGTCAGCACATTGCGTCCTCATATGAGGGCCCCCGCAGTGGCTGCATTTCTCCACTTGTTCCGTACAAAGTCGTCGTCCATGCCCGAAACCCAGGCACAGGGAGCACTGAACAAGTGGAGTCTGATCCGCCACTCTGATCCTTTGTAGATCAATGTGGACAGACTGCCTATCTTGCGGTTAGGTTAGGTTAGGTTAGGTTAGGTTAGGTTAGGTTAGGTTAGGTTAGGTTAGGTTAGGTTTGGGACCTGGAGGCGAAAGCACTCGCAACACTACACCGGTGGCGCGAGGAGGTGCGCACGCGGGGCGGTGAACCGATGCAGCGCGAGATCGAGCTGCGTCGGTCGCAGCTCCGCGAGGTCTTGGTGGCGGAGTGGCGGAGAAGGCTTTTGCATCCTGCCGCTGGCCTCGTTACAATCGAGGCGGTCCGGCCGGTACTTGACCGCTGGCTCGGGAGGAAATACGGCTCCCTGACGTTTCGGGCGACGCAGGTGCTTTCGGGGCATGGCTGCTTCGGGAAGTACCTGTGTCGTCTGAACAGAGAGCCGAATGCTCGGTGCTATCACTGCACCCACTGTCCGGAGGACACGGCGTGGCATACGCTGGCCGAGTGTGTTGCATGGGAGGAGCCGCGTCGTGCCCTCATTTCGGAAGTCGGAGGCGACCTGTCGCTGCCGGCTGTGGTTTGTTCCATGGTCGGCAGTCCAGAGTCTTGGGATGCGGTGATCTCCTTCTGTGAGAATGTCATCTCGCAGAAGGAGGCTGCGGAAAGGGAGAGGGAGATGACTAGTGCACTCCCTTCCCGAACCAGGCGCACCGGGCGTCGAAGAAGGGCGGACAACGCCCTCTTTCAGCCCCCCTAAAAACGGTCCGGGGTCGACGGATTCGGGGACGTCCGTTGGCCCATCAACCGAGACCCGAGATGGCGGCGCGTAGTGTTCCACGTGCGCCTCTCTTAGACGTAAAGGGGGGTTGAGACCTCACTCCTCACCACGGGATGAGGCCCGCAGACAGCGGGCCGGTACTAGTCCGGGGCAGCGGAAGTCCCATTCGCACCCGTTGCCCCGGAGTCAAGTATATGAGGGAACACCGGGGTGGTTTTTAGTCAGTAAGAGTCTGACAGACCCCTTCGCCCGCCCCAGGCGAAGGACATCCATCCAAAAAAAAAAAAAAAAAAAGGTTAGGTTAGGTTAGGTTTTTTTTTTTTTTTTTTTTTTTTGGGGGGTGGGAAATCATCCAATGACTTCTTCCGCTCTAGGGTGGAGCGGAAGGGTGTGTCAGACTCTTACTGACTAAAACCCACCCCTGTTCCTCCCTGCCTCGAGTGCCCGGGGGCGAGGTAACTCTTTCGAATTTATCCTCCACCCCCGGGCAGGCACCGGCCGTGGCAGGCCCCTTCCCTTGGCTGACAACTCTTTGAGGCGCGCGTGGAACACTACGCGCCGTCGACTCTCGGGCCTGGTGCTGATCGGACGGCGAGTTACCCACTACTCGCCGTCCGCAGGCCCGGGTCTACGGTGGCCGGAGATCGTCTCGCGGCGTCCGAACCCCCTGGCGTCTCAGGCGGCGGTCGCGGCTGGGAGCGCTAGGTCGACTCGGCTGTGTTCGAGCCTCCCTAGCGTATGCCGCCTCCCTCTTCGCGAGCATTACTGCTTCGCAGAAGGTGGAGACGGCCTCCCATTCCCTCTCGCTCCATACCATGGCCTGAACCAGGGCACGGCGCGAGAGGTCGCTGCCGCCTATCGCATCCACGAGGACACGGCGGTGCTCTGCCCAAGCGGGGCAAACCTCCACCGTATGCTCCACCGTGTCCTCTGGGCGATCCTCGCAATGGAAACACCCGGGGGTCACCTCCGCCTTGATCCGACACAGGTACTTACCGAAACAGCCGTGTCCGGTGAGCACCTGCGTCAGGCGGAAGGTGAGGGCGCCGTGACGCCTCTCCAACCACTCCTCAAAGAGGGGCACCACCGCCTCGATGGTGGCGTGCCCAGCGCTGGGTTGCGACAGTCGCTCTCTCCATGTCACCATGAGATCCTGCCGGAGCTCGGTCCGCCGAGCCGCGAGTTGTCGCGGCAGCGGAGTTTCGCCCCGGCGTTTGGCCTCCTCGCGCCACTCGTACAGGTGCGCGAGGATTTTTGCCTCCAGATCCCACGGTGACAGTCCGGCAAGGAGGCTCGCCGCCTCACGGGAGATCGTGCGGTATCCGCGGATGATTCGGATCGCCATGACCCTCTGGGACGCGTTCATCAGGCGAGCTGATCGCTGCCTCAACGAACGCGCCCACACCGGTGCCCCGTAGAAGGCCATGGACCGCACGATCCCCGCGTAGAGCCTCCGGCAGGAGGCATTTGGCCCCCTCAGATTGGGTAGGAGCCGCTTCAAGGCGGCCCCGGCCCTGTCCAATCTGGGAGCCAAACGTCGAAAATGTTCGACAAAGTTCCACCGGCTGTCGAGGACGAGTCCCAGGTACTTCATCGTACCCTCGACGCCGATGCGAACCCCTCCTACCGTGATCTGGGAACCCGCAGGTGGCGCGTTCCGACGACCATGAAAACACATGGCCTCGGACTTGTGCAATGCCACCTCGAGTCCCAGTTGCCGGATCCTCTCTATGACTGTCGCAACCCCGCGTGTCATAAGTTCGGCCGCCGCCTCGTGCGACCTCCCCTGCGCTAAGACCAGCGTGTCGTCAGCGTAGCACACTACGCTGACGCCAGCGGGGAGGTCGGCGCGCAGCACCCAGTCGTATCCGATGTTCCACAAGGGCGGCCCCAGGACCGATCCCTGTGGAACACCGCACGACATCTCTCGCCGGTTCCATACTCCCTGATGACCGGGGTAGATGACGGCTCTGTCCGTCAGGTACGCCTCGACTACGCGACGGAGGTAGGGCGGCACCCGGTGATACCGGAGTGCCTCCACTATACAACTCCAGGGCAGGGTGTTGAAGGCATTGGCGATGTCCAGAGACACCGCCAAGACGACCCTACCCCGGGCCACTGCATCCCCCGTCGTGAGGGCTCTTACGCGCATGACTGCGTCCACCGTGGAGCGCCCCCTGCGGAAGCCGTACTGGCTCTCCGCCAGGTCCGGCCCCACCCGCATCAACTGCCCGACGAGGCGGTCTGCAATTACTCTTTCAAAGAGCTTGCCCACCTCGTCGAGCAGCACAATGGGCCGGTAAGCGGACGGAGAGTCCGCAGGGCGCCCCACCTTCTTGATCAGGACCAGCTTCCCCGTCTTCCACCGACGTGGAAACTGGCCCCTCTCTAAGCATGCGCTTAAGAGCACTCTGAGTCGAGGCCCGAGAGCCTCTTGCAAGGCCAGGACCCAGGCTTTCCCATGAAAGCCATCGGGTCCTGGGGCGGTGTTTTTGGCATTCAGCCTACGCACCGCCGCTCTCAGCTCTACCTCGGTCACCTCGGGAGCATCGTCGTCGTCGTCGTCGTCCTGGTCCGCGTCAGATACCGCAGGAGACGGAGCCATAGGCGGAGGAGTATGTTCCCCTCGCGAGGGGAACAGAGCGCTCACCACGCCCTCCACGATCTGTGGCCGGAGACTCTGCGTCAGTGGGGGGGCCCATGGGCGGAGTTTCCCCCGCACCGCTCTGTACGGGCGCCCCCATGGGTCTCTGTTCAGAGTCTCCAGCGACTCCTCGCGGGCCGATCTCTTGGCCCGCAAGATCTCCGTTCGGAGGGCGATCCTCGCAGCTCTGTACCCCTCGTATAGCTCCGCCTCGACGGCTTCCGTTTCCGGCGTGCGGTTACGGAGCCGTCTGCGGTACCTGGTGTACCGGCGTCGCGCGGCAATACACCCTTGGCGTAAAGCCGTAAGCGCCGGCGACCACCAGTACACCTGTCGCCGAGCAGAAGGCTGGACCCGGGGCATTGCCACGTCACATATCTCGGACATGGCCTCCTGGAACCACTCTGCCTCGTCGTCTATGTCGGCAGGCCTGTTCGGTGATGTCACCCAGGCCTGCACGATCGAGGCCTCCAGGAGTAGCTCCCGGTCCAGCTGCTTCAGCGACCAACGCGGACCGCTCGGGTTCTGTCGGACCGGCGGCACGCTGGAGGTCTGGGCGGAAACGTCAAACCGGATGTACCGATGATCGGAAGACGTCTCCACCTCCTCCAGAACGCGCCAGTCAAGTACGCGCGGTGACAGAGCGGGGCTGGCGAACGAGAGGTCCACCACCGATTCGCCCCGCCACCGCACGCACGTGGGGACAGAACCCCGGTTCAGGACGACCAGGCCTGTCTCCACAGCCCAGTCCTCCACCATCCTGCCCCTTGCGTCCGTGTACCGGGAACCCCAAGCCAAGTTCTTGGCATTGAAGTCCCCGAGAACGAGCGCAGGGAGGGAACGGTATCCGACGACGACGTCTCTCAACTCCGCGAGGGAGTTGTGGAACTCGGCGAGAGTTCGGCTCGGGGAGAAGTACACCCCTACCACTACTATCTCCCCGAACCGTGCTGCCACGCAACCCCGACCCCTCTTGACCTCCTCGAGGGTCGGGGTACCGGCGGCGGCCGACGAAATGATGGTCACCGAGCCGTCCAGGTCCTCCACCCAGTCATCCCTGGGCGGGACATAGTACGGCTCGGGGACCACGGCGATGTTAATCGACCACTGCGCCATGCTCTGGAACAACAGGTCCTGAGCATCGGCGCAGTGGTTGATGTTCGCCTGGAGGAGGCGTAATGGGGCCGTTATTGGCATTCCATTACAGCCTCCTCCTCCCCAGCCCTCTGCGAGGGTCCAGCCACCGCGATGTTTGCGGTGGCGACGACGGCTGTGGGGGCAGCGTCGGCGGAAGCGGCGACGGCGGCGGTTGCGACGGAGGCGGTGGTGGTGGTGGTGGTGGAGGGCCTGCCCCTGGCCCTGGTCTTGGCGGGTGGGGCGCAGGTCCTGCTCCCAGCCCGGTGATCGGCCGGCTTGCCAGCTGCCGCACATGCTGCGCAGTGCGGCGCGGCCTCACAGGAGCCGGCCTTGTGACCGGGCCGACCACAGCGGAAGCAGTGTTTTATTCTTTTTAACTACTTTTGCAGCTATAGTTTCACAAAAATCTAAGAAGGCACCTCTTAAATCTTTGCTAGCCATAATTTCGGGTATGTTTCCTATTTTTAGGTTCTGGCCTATCATAATTTCGAAATCTAATCTTGATTTTGCATATATTGGGCACTCCACCAGTATGTGCTCCACGCTTTCGCTCCTCCCTTTGCCGCAGGGGCACGCCGGACTATCCTTGCACTTGAATCTATTCAAGTACTCGGAGAATCCGCCGTGCCCCGTGAATACTTGCACCAATAGCGGTTTGAGCGGGATCTTCTTTATTAACGTATACGCGCTAAGTGCATCGGGGAAAAATATTTTGGTGGTTGATGCAGTGTTACTTGTATAGTACCTATGCTGCCATTCCTCTAACGTGTCTTTACGGATCTGTCGCTTGATGAAGGATACCGGGCATCTATCATAATCCGGCTTGGTCTTCAATCCCACAGCTGCCTCTTTTGCCAATTCGTCGGCTCTCTCGTTTCCCTCCAACCCCACGTGTGCTTTGATCCAAAATAGTCTCAGTATTTTGTCCTGTTCTATCGCTTGCAGGATATTTTGCCTTATTGCGACAGCTAGGGGGTGGAGGGAAACACCACGTGTAACCGCCTCAAGAGCCGATCTAGAGTCGCTGTAGATATTGAAGCTTCCACCGGATCTTTTAGTCACCATTTCGGTAGCCTTCACCAGCGCCAGTAGCTCCGCTTGGTAAACGGTGCAGAACTGTTCCAGTTTAAGCTTTTTAGTTTTAATTTCTGCGGCGCCATCCCATAGAGATAACGCCGCGCCGACTTTATTGTCGATTTTGCTGCCATCAGTAAAGATTTTAAATCTGGCTTCCTCTTGCTGGGCCAGCTCTGCATCGTTCACGACTAATTTGAAGTCGACTGCCTTCTGGCTCGCTGGGTGTGGTGTGTGTGCGTATGGTGTCGGTTTTTCTACCTCCCTATCGCCAACTACTCTCACTGAGTGACCTTTCTTTATTTCATAAAGCGAGGCTGCTTCCTTGATCCTGAGATCTAGCGGAAGCATCCCCGAGAGCAGTAATGCTGCGTTCAGAGAGGTTGTCCTGTACGTTTTGACCATCTTTTGCACAAACCCGCGTTGAACCTCGTTTAAGTGCTTCTTTGTCCCTATTTTATCCGCAGCTGCAGCCCAGGCACTTGCTGCGTACATAATTATAGGCTCTATAACTGCCACATATATTGTTCTGGTTATCTCCGGCGAGATCCCCCACTCCACTTTGGCCGCCTTCGCCAACTGCTTGTACACGTTCAGTGCCTTGCGACAGACACTTGCCACGTGTGTGTTGAAGGTAAGCTTCTCGTCTATGATCAGCCCCAGTATTTTAATTTCCTTCGACATGGCTATGTCTACCCCCCCCATGCTCAGAAATGGTGTGTCGTGTTTAAGCTTGTTTGTAATTATCATTGCCTTTGTCTTCTGAGGCGCAAACTTTAGCTTATTCACTTCACCCCACTCCTGGACATGTCTTAGAGCCGCATTAGCCTGTCTCTGAACCTCAAGTGCGGTCTCGCCGGAGAAAACCAGAACCACGTCGTCCGCAAACGCCTGACAATAGTCCCCTCTCCTTTCCAGGTCATTTAACAGCGGGTCGAGCAACATGTTCCAAAAGGTGGGTCCTCCAATTGATCCCTGAACGCATCCCTTAGCGGTTGTTTTAACATATTCTGCTCCTGCATACCTGACCCTGACTCTCCGGTTAGACAGGTAGCTATCCAAAACCCTGCGGATGTTTTTTGGGCATTGAGTCTCTGCCAGTCTACATTTCATTGCGGGCCACCAAGCGCTGTCGAAGGCTCCCTCTATGTCCAGCGATATGAGTACTATTAGTTGTCGCTCTTTAAGTTTTCTTTTTATGTGTTTCATGAGGTCATAGAGGGAGTCCTCGGTGCTGCGCTGCGGTGTGAACCCGTATTGCCTAGCATTCATCGTCGCTATGGTATGCCACCTGACTCGCCGCACCAACATCTTCTCCCAAATCTTCCCCAACACCGGCAAAAGCCCAATCGGCCGGTAGGATTTGGCTTTGGTGTAATCATCCTTCCCTGGTTTGCGCAGAATTACCACGACCGCTTCTTTCCACGCCGTGGGAAAGAACGAGAGGTCCAGACACTTGTTGAGTAGTGCCAAAAACAAATCCGGATTACAGGCGATGGCCGCTCTGCAGATATCTGCTGTAAGCCCGTCCAGTCCTGGAGCCTTCTTGGGATTGAAGCTGTTTGCAGCCCACTTCAGCTCTGTCAGCGTGAATGGGGGGTCAGATGACTCATCATCTTCACCCTTATTCACGTTCTCTGCTTTATTCCTTATCGCTTTATGGGCTACACTGTCCGACAGTGCTTCATCGTCCGGATAGAAGGCTTCTGACAGAGCTCTGGCTGACTCTTCGCCTTCGAGGACTCTACCATTATGGACTAGAGGGATATCCTCCTGCCTAGTTGTTGTGCGGCCTATCACTCTGTATATCCCATCCCACATACTTTCTCTATCCTGTTTTTCGCAGAACTTTTTCCAGCTTGTTGTTCTGGCCTTTTCCACGAGCTGCCGGTACTCTTCTTTCGCCTGCAGATATGCCTGGACAACACTTTCTCTACGTACTCTTTCAGCATTTGGAATGCGTCTTTTCAGTGTTTTCACCTCTTTCTTCTTTTGTGTCAGTTCTTCTGTCCACCAAGGCAATCCTGTTCTCGGTTTATGTTTGGCCCCAGGTATATTTCTTTTGCATGCTTCTTCTATAACTTTAGTGTATTCTACTACTTTATTGTTTAATTCTTCCACTGACTCTATCTTTCTTATCTCTTCCAATGTAATATTTATTCTTTCCCAGTTTTGTGTTATGTCTTTTCTGAACTCTGTCCAATCTGCCTTTTTGGTGTTGTATTTCCTGGTGGTTCTTTTAATATCTATGCCTTTTGATTTTATCACATTAACTTCGAACAGGATCGCCCTGTGATCCGAAACAGTTAGGTTTCCATCCAGCCTCCAGTTCACAATTTTCCCAAGCATATCCGCCGTACAGACTGTGATGTCCACACAACTTGTGAATCGCCTGCCCCCTCTGTGGTAGTCATATGTGGGTTTGGACCCCTGGTTAAGGATGTGGAGTTCCAGCTCATCCAGTGCTCCAGCCAACTCTTCTCCTCTCCTATTTGTTTCCCTGCTCCCCCACCATATGTTCCAGGCGTTTACATCTCCACCCAGTATCGCGCTCTTGTTTCCGACTTCTTCCATTATTTTATGGATGTGTCGAATATCTGCCTCTAGTTGCCCGTCCCCCTCCAAGTACACCGAGATGACCACAATTTCCCAGGCTTCTGTTCTCAATCGTGCCACTACGATTTTCTCTGTGGTCAGCATTGGACACTGGGTAACGTCGATGTTGTCGTCAAATACCGCAATGGCGGACTTGATGGTTTTGTCCGTATTCCCTTCACATTGCAGGATTCGGGTGCCCTGGTAGGACTTTATTCGCCTGCTGGCTCCGGTGTATGGTTCCTGCAGCAGTGCAAACGCAACCTTCCTCTTCGCCGCCTCCATCATCAGCTCGTCTGTTGCTTGTTTGCACCTCTGCAGGTTGGCCTGTATAGCGCGATACTGGTATTCTGGTTCTGTTGCTACGTTGTTCTCGTTTCCACCCGGATCCACCTTAGCAATAGGCTACTGTGGACCTTGCTAGGGTTTCCCACCTTCTACGGACAGGGCATTCCGCACTGAAGGCGTTGTGCTCAACGTTGTCCATTTTTGCCTTCTGGCAGTTTCTGCAAGTTGGTGCTTCCGCTGCAAGGTAATCCGCACATTCCGTTCGGAGGTGTGGCCCTCCACAGTGGGCACATCTGTCATCCTCTTCATGGCAGGTTTTCTTGCTGTGTCCATAGCCCAGACATCTTGAACATTGGACCAGTGGCGACTGGTCTTCTGCCCTCAGCCTTTGTATGTCTATATGGACACAGGACGCTGCTGTCAGGATGCTCCAGACCTGCGGGGACACGCTGAGCACCACGTGCTGTTGGTGCGGATTTCGGGCCTTCTTTTTGTACCTGATGGCAGCTCTATAATTCTCCTCCGTTACGCCTTTCAACAGGTTTTTATTTTGCGTTCGGAGCGCCTTGAGTATGTCATCCTCGGTGTTAATTTTGTTAACATTTTTAAGTATTATTAGAGGGTCTTTATTTCTGACCTCCTCCACTCTCAGGTCCGCTCTTTCTCTGCCTATTTTGTCTCTGACCCTGTCCACTTCAGTCTTAGTTCTACATCCCAATATCACCTTTCGGTCCCTTGCCTTTCGTATCCGGTCAATTTTGAAGCTCTCCTCCTTGGCATTTACCGCTTTCCTTATTTTTTCCATGACTTGGTCCCCCGTTTCTGTTTCGTCGGCAGAGGTAATCACTACCGAGTGCACGGCCGCATGCTCCGGGAGTTGGCTCCTCGGAGAAGCGGCCGCCACTGCCGCGTAGGTCACCTGTGCCTCTGTTTCTACGTGTTTTCTTTCTATTATTTCCCTCAGGCGCTCCATTTCCAGCCTATTCTTCTCTATCTGATTGCTGTGTTCGGTCATCCTTTCTATAAGCTGTCTCTCCAATTTAGTCTTCTCGGTTTCCACTTCCACCTCTACCTGCACTCGATTTTCTGCCTCATTATTGGGCTTCTCATTTTTATCGTGGCCTTTTGCTGCCTCGGCTTCTTTTACAAGCTGGTAGAGGCGTTCTATGGCTTGAGTCACCTCCATCTTAATGTTGGTCTTCAAATTTTTGGAGTTATTTAGGTGCATTTTGGCTTTGACCAGCATCGCCTTTGCCTCCGTTAACCGGTCCGCATATTTGGCACCTTCTGACGACTGTTTCCGGGTTGCTACTTTTGGCTACTGGGGCATGGCTGTCTTTGGTCTCGTCTTTTGTAAGGCTGCTGGGATCACCTTCCTTGGTGAAGTTGGAGACTTTGTGGTTTCATCCACCTTCCCCGCCTCCCATTCGCCTATGCTCTTTCTGACCTTCGAGACTTGGTTACTAGGGTTATCGGATGAGGGCCCTGCTCTCTCCGCATCCTTTGCTGGACTGCTAATTCCTGATTTTTCCTTGTTATCAGGGTTCTTTTTGACGGGGGTGTGTATACCGAACATTGTGGGAACGCGTCACAATATGTAATTTGTAGTTTGTAAATAAATATAGTCCTTAACTGAATAATCTTAACCTAAAATACAGTAGCACAATAGTACTACTATATATCCTTATTCTTGTCCTGATGTACTCTCGCAAATTGAAGATGGTCAAGACGTAGGGAAAGTAAAACAATACTAGTAGTTCTTTTTTTTAAATGTCTAACGACTTTTCCTGTTTAAGGTTCTCCGGGTACGTCGCGGTTCAGGAGTCTACGAGCTGCTTGTCTCCGTGTTGGCTTATGTGTGTGTAGTAAGTATGTGCCGGTATGCGTGTTTGGATCTACGCGTCTACGTGTACTCCGCTACTCTGAAGTGGGCCGGTGAGTACTGTTCCCCTATTCTTACCCTCAGAAAAAATTTTTTGAAGAAAATTTTTAGGTCAAATAAAGTTTTCAGGTTAATGATTTGACTAAAAACAATAGTCACGTCTATTGTCAGTCTAGTTAAAATAAAAATATATTTTTGGAATCTTTTGCTAAAAAGTCCCTGTCTTATAGTATGCAGCTTAAAAATTCCAAAAGAAGTGAAAATTAATTCTAGAGTCTTGCTCTATCTACTTATAATAGCCTTAGACGTCGATCTGCCGTCGTCTGGGTTCCAGGAGTCAGTTCTTGTCAAAATACGGCTTAGAATATTCAAAAAGTTTGAAAACTCTAGGTAGAGCCGATCTCTATGTTTTATCGGGTAGCCCTCCCCAAGCCCTTCAAGAAGAACCCAAACACGGCACCCCTATTCCAAAAACGTCAGCGAGGCTCACCGGGTGGCTAGAACAAAATTTATTGAATGGGTGTTATGTCGCAAACCTAAGTGCGGGGAAGTATATCGCGAAATGTGTGAAAGCAGGAGGGTGTTCAAATCTAGGCTTAAATGGTGCCAAGATCATCAGGACCAATTGAAAATGGATATCCTTGCTGTGAAGCACTCAAAAGGAGACTTTCGTGGTTTTTGGCAGGGTACCAAGAAGGTAAATTTAAGACCTGGCCAGCCGGTGAGTGTCGAGGGGGTTGGTGAGTCGAGAGACATAGCAAATTTATTTAAGTCCTACTTCTCTGTAAAGCCTCAGTTGGCAAAGCAGAATGCGGAGGTCAATGCTGCAGAGCCGATAGGAGTGATGGAGACAAGGATTCTGGCCAGAGATGTTGACAAAATTATAAAACATATGACTAGAGGCAAATGTCCTGGTCACGACGGCCTCAGTATTGAGCACCTGCAGTATGCCGGCCCACATGTGTCTAGGGTTTTAGCTATATTCTACTCGCTATGCCTGAGCCATTCCTACCTGCCGTATGACTTCATGAGAACGGTAGTAGTGCCTGTGGCGAAGAATAAAACCGGTGATCTAGCCGATAAAACTAACTACAGGCCTATCTCTCTAGCTACTGTTATAGCAAAGGTGTTTGACGGTTTGCTTGAGACTCGGTTAAATAATCACGTGAGACTGCACGATAATCAGTTTGGATTTAGGCCCAAATTATCTACAGAGAGTGCAATACTGGGTCTCAAGCACGCCGTCCGGTACTACACTGATCGTAAAACACCAGTGTATGCGTGTTTCCTCGACCTGTCAAGGGCCTTTGACCTGGTATCATATGATATATTGTGGCGAAAGCTGGAGGGCATAAACATGCCACTCGAACTTGTTAGCATCTTCAAGTATTGGTACAAACACCAGGTTAACAATGTCAGATGGGCGGGCGCATTATCGGAGCCATACAGGCTAGAGTGTGGAGTGAGACAGGGTGGGTTAACTTCACCCACACTTTTCAATCTTTACATGGATGCACTCATCGTCGCGCTTAGTAGTCGGCATGTTGGATGCTATGTTGATGACGTGTGTGTAAACAACCTGAGCTATGCAGACGACATGGTGCTGCTGAGCGCGTCGGTGTGTGGATTGCGCGGGCTGTTGAAGGTGTGTGAGGAGTACGCTGGCAGCCATGGTCTTATGTATAACGTTGTTAAAAGCCAATACATGGTTTTTCAGGGAGGCGCCAAATGCCCACAACATGTGCCCTCTGTTCGTCTGAATGATGTGGCATTGCAACGGGTGTATAAATTTAAATACTTGGGGCACTGGGTAACGGCCGACCTGAAGGACCATGTCGACATTGAGCGGGAGCGAAGGGCACTGTCTAAGAGAGCAAATATGATAGCCCGTAGGTTTGCACGATGTTCAAAGCAAGTAAAGATTACACTTTTTAAAGCCTTCTGTACATCCCTATACACGTGCAATCTATGGGCATCTTACTCACAAGCTGTTTACAGTGCCCTCCGGGTCCAGTACAACAACGCGTTCAGGGCAGTGTTGGGGCTGCCCCGCTTCTGCAGCGCCTCGGGCATGTTTGCGGAAGCGCGCACCGACTGTTTCCACGCCACCATGCGCAAGCGGTGCGCGTCCTTGGTGCGCAGGGTGCGGGCTAGCTCCAACACTGTCCTGGTTATGATTGCCAAGCGTTTTAATTGTCCCTACATTGGGCACTGTTGTGGCAGGCATGTCTCAGGAGTGTAATTTGTCATGTTATAATTTCAGTTTTAAGTTCAACTCTATAGACATTATTTAAATTCTGTGTTTATGGCATTTCATTACCTAATTATTTAATTGTAATTGACATCTGATATTTTATTCTGACATTTATTTGTATTTTTCTTTTGTTTTTTTATGTTAAATTGACTTGAATTGATTTTGAGATTTTAGTAATTTAATCTGAATGTAATAATTTAATCTGAATTTAATTTAAACTTAATTAATATAATCTAAATGTAATAAATTTGAGTTAATTGATGACAAATTGTTACTTTATGTTCTTGTTCATGTTCTTGTTTTGTCTGTTTTATATTGAATATGGGTTTAATGGTCTACCTGAAATAAATGAATTTTATTTTTTTTTTTATTTAAAGGGTTCCGGAGAAAAGCCGTTCCAAAATTTCGGGTTTTTTGACCCAGTTAATGACGAAATTTGGTTTTTCGTTGTTTCTCCCGAACCGTCCGGCCGAATATCACCGTGCTTGGGCTCTCTGGAATGGTTTTCAGCCTGAAAAATCAGGGACTCCTGAAAACCCCCAAAACTATGCTAGACAGACAGGGAGGAGCCAGCGAACGTCCCCAGAGAAAACGCGAGCCTTCTACGACCTCCGGTTCGGGAGTTATCCGAGTCTGAAAATTGTTTTGACAGCTCGAGAACTGTCAAAGTCAATCTTCAACCCGGTATAACTTTCCTTACAATGGTCGCAGAATACCCGCGCTTGGACTCTTCCGACTTGGCTCGTCCCCCTCCGTCGCTTGAGACGACTTTCAGGAACCTGAAACTTTTCAGCCCCAAAGTGGCCAAAAACCCACCGACCGAACAGAGGGTGCCCGCCCGAACAACAAGGCGAAAACGGCAACTCTCTGCGACCTCCGAGTGCGGAGCTACGTAGGGCCAAAGTTATTCAAAATGGCCGCCCTTATGTCAATTGCCAACTTTGAGTGGCCGTAACTCCGCCGTCGTTTGTCGGAGAGCGATGCGGTTTCGGGTACGGTGCTCGGCACGATCCCCCCTATCCGTCAAAACCGGTTTCAGGGCTGAAAAACTTCAGGCCCCAGAATCGCCTGAAAACATATAGAAAATATTCCCGCGTAAATACCGCTGGGGAATTCGAAAATTCGGATCTTCTGCGCCCAACAACTCCAAAGATACAAGCTGTTAAAAAATTAAACCAAAAAACCCAAAATTGCGAAAAATTCAATTTCCTTTGTTTCTGGAGCTTTTGGGGGCGACTTTGGGCTTAAACAAATAGCTATGGATGTTTTAAAGCCAATCCTGCAGTCAAAACACACTTAAATCTATTTATTTATGTTTAATTTGGAAAAATGACTAAAAAATCCTTATCTTTGTCAACCTTTGACTTAAAAATTTGAAAAAATACTAAATAATATCTAAAAAAAGGGTTCTTTACGACTAAATAATTTTTTTTTGAAAATTAGTATTTTTCAGTATAAAATTCTTGAAAAAATTGAAAAATTTATAAAACCTACAATATTTCCTAAAATAAACACCTTAAAATAACTTAAGTTTAATCTGGTCTCCTCTCGAGCGCGCAGCAGGAACCGTCGAAAAATTTTGGGGTCCTGCCTGAGAATTTCTCAGGACAGGGGTCCGAAGTCAGAATCTTCTATAATTAATATTTCAGTACCTGGAGCTGCTAAAAATCCAACTGAAATGTCTTTGGTCTTGTCTGCGTGTCTACTCCCCGCTGCCAAAAAATTAGCTACCGGCGACGCCGCGATCAATAACCTCGTGGTCTGGTTTTTAGGTTAATTTTGTGGAAAAACGCCGTTATTTCCGTGAGTTTTCACGGAAAATTTCTGGAACTTTGGAATCTGTTGAAGCCCTTTTGTGTGCTTCTTTTGGTGTGAAGAAAAGTATATGTTGTCGCGATGAATCTCACAATATTCCACTTTAAAAGTTTTCCACTTAGCACAATTTGCACTTTTCCCTTTGGAAAATTTTTTCCACAACACTTCAGAAAATTTTGTTATTACCACTATATGCGCGTCACTTTTACACGACTTTTGACGTATAGCACACGGGTGTACGGAAAAAATTTACCACTCAAAAGATTTTTTATTCGCGGAGCGGGATAAAAACGTGGCGTTCCGGACGACAGTTGGAGCCAGACTGGTTAGGTTAGGTTTTTTTTTTTTTTTTTTTTTTTTTTTTTTTTTTTTTTTTTTTTTTTTTTTTTTTTTTTTGGCAGGAGTGGGAAATCCTCATGGACGAACGGGCTGACTCGCGAGCGAGCCAGCCCGAACAGTGTCAGACTCTTACTGACTAAAACCACACTCCTGCCTCGCTTTTTGTCCCCTGACCTGGTCAGAGACCTTGATTGCGTAATTAGAGTTGTGCTATCTTCAGTATTACTTTTCGCCTCGATAAGAGGTTATGGAGCAGCAAATTTTAATATTTTGACAGGGTACAGAACTATTGTGTGTTTTAATTCGCATTATGGCTATTCTGCTGTATTATGGCATTTTCTTAATAATATGGTCCTTAAATCTTTTTTTTTTTTTTTTTTTTTTTTTTTTTTTTTTTTTTTTTTTTTTTACTATTTTATACTACTTTTTAACATAATGACATTTAAGTATATACTCACTATATACCAGTATATCATAATTTTCTTAATGCTATTTATTCTATTTTATCTTATTTAATAATCTTCTTATATTATACGCTTAAATATATATTAACTATATATTGAACCTATAAATCTGCTTATTCCTACTTATTACTTCTAGAGCGATTTTCGTACAAAATTCTACGAATGCTTTTTGGTTCCCAGCGATGACTTCCCACAGGGTATCTCTACCTATCCTCCGTTGTATTTCCAGCTCTAGGTCGGATCGTTGTTTGCAGTATTTAGGACAGTCCACTATTAAGTGTACTGCGCTTTCGTCTACCGAGGGGTCACAGATACAGGATGGACTGTCCTTGCATTTAAACTTGTGAAGATAAGCAGAGAAACCGCCGTGGCCTGTCAGGATTTGGACCATCGTTGCATCGAAACTGGCTTTCCTTATTATTTTATAAGCAGAAACTGCATGCGGAAAAAACAGCTTCGTAGTGCTTGCCGTTTCGCCTTCGACATACTCGGTGTTCCACGCTCTCAGCGTCTCCGCTCGGAGCTCACCACGCACAAATGATATAGGACACTTGTCGTAGTGCGGTCGAGTCTTCAGTCCCTGCGCGGCCATTTTCGCTAGTTCGTCAGCTCGCTCATTGCCTTCCGTACCAACATGGGCTCTTATCCAGAAGAGTCGGATGGAGTGTCCTTCCGACTCTATCGCCGCTATATTTCTACGTATCTGGAAGGCAAGAGGATGGAACGTATCACTACTCCTGAGCAGTTCAAGGGATGACTTGGAGTCACTGAGAATACTGCTGGTGCTATATTTTGCAGCTTTTATCAGTTCAGTGGCCCTGCATAGCGCATACATCTCTGCCTGGAACACCGTGCAGAATTTGTGGAGCTTAAACTTCTTGTGGCTAGTTTCGGCACCGTTGTTCCAGACAGAGAGAGCCGCACCTACTTGACCGCCGATCTTACTGCCGTCGGTGTAAATCATCGGTCCCGTTAGCTCTCCGATGGTATCGTCGGTGACTTGCTCCAGGGCTTCAAAGTCTATGTAAGTCTCGGTTGCGGGATGAGGCGCTTCCAAGACATTTACCCTTCGCTCGAGCTCGTGATCCCCGAGAATACCATCCACAGGTTTTCCGCGACGGGCCTCGTATAGTTTTGCCGATTCCACTATTCGGGACTCCAGCGGCAGCAATCCCGACAGCAACAGGGCTGCATGCAGCGACACCGTTCTATAGCTCCGGCAAATTTTTTGTGCAAACCCTCTTTGCACAGAGTGCAGGATCTTTTGGACACCTTTCTTTTTGGCAGCATTTGCCCAGGCGCTCGACGCATACATGACCGTGGGCTCTATTACCGCCACATAGATGGTACGGATCACTTCCGGATTCAAACCCCAGGAGATTTTCGCAGCCTTGGAGACCTGTTTGTATATGTTTATGGCCTTTCGAGTTACGTTTTCAACGTGGCTGTTGAAGGTTAAGCCTTCGTCTATAGTCAACCCTAAGATTTTTATTTGTTTGGCCATTTTTATTTCCGTACCACCCATGATCAGGCGTGGAGTGTCATACTTGGTCTTCTTCGTTATGACCATTGCGTTCGTCTTAAGCGCTGCGAACTTTAGTTTGTTTTTGAGCCCCCAGTCATGTACCCAGTCGAGAACCGTGTTTGCCCGTCGGCCGATGTCCGACCCACTGTGCCCCGAAAAGACTAGGACGATGTCGTCCGCGAATGCCTGCACGTAAACTCCCTTGGCTTCGAGTTCTTCTAGCAGAGGATTAAGGAGTATGTTCCAGAACAAAGGTCCCCCTATAGATCCCTGAACACACCCCTTATTCGTGCTTTTTCCAAACTCTGCTCCAGCGTATCTAATGCTCACTCTACGGTCCTCGAAGTAGCTGCTTACCATCCCTCGCAGGTTCCAAGGACAATCCTTCTCTGCGAGTTGGCATTTAACAGCAGGCCACCACGCACTGTCGAAGGCCCCCTCTATGTCCAGTGAGATGAGTGTGGTAATTTCATGTCTCCTCAGATTACCTTTGATGGTTTCCATCAGGTCATAGAGGGCGTCCTCCGTACAGCGCTGTGGTACGAAGCCGTATTGCCGAGTACTGAGCTTTGGGAGTACGTGCCACCGAATCCGTTTCACCATGATCTTTTCGAGGACCTTACCCAATATTGGGAGCAGTCCTATGGGTCTGTAGGATTTCGGCTGCGTATAGTCGGATTTCGCTGGCTTCCTTATCACCACTATTGCAGCTTGCTTCCATGTTTTTGGGAAGTAACACAGCTCCAAACACTTATTCACTATGGCCAGGAACAAAGATCGGTCCGTGTTAATTGCGGCCGAGCATATATCCGAAGTAAAGCCATCTGCCCCGGGTGCTTTCTTCGGGTTAAAGCTGTCCAATGCCATGAGCAGTTCTACCATTGTGACAGGCGGGTCCAGCTTGTCATTCGGGAGTTTCGTGGTCGAATTGCTGGCTCTTCTCCTGATGGCCTGGTGTTCGGCGTCGTCCGTCTCTTCCGTGTCATCTGGGAAGAATGTCTGAGCCAGCCATTCGGCGGATGCCGCTGGCTCGAGTGTGTTACCATCCTTAACCAGCGGAAGACCGTCTGACTTCTTCGCCGTGCATCCTATCACCCTGTACACCCCGTCCCACATACTCTCTCTGTCCTGTTTGGTACAGAAAGCCTTCCAGCTCGCAGTTGAAGCTTTATTGGCGGCTTCTTCATATTGTGTCTTTGCTTGCAGGTACTCTTCAATAACGTGTTGGCGGCGTCGAGGAGCAGCGCAGCGGATCCTTCTTCTCTTCGTGGTCACTACTTTCTTCATCGTGTCAAGATCGTCAGTCCACCAAGGTAAGTAGTTTTTCTTTCTCTCTTTTATTTTAGGTATTGTCTTTTCGCAAGTTCTTTTTATACAATCTTCATATATTTTAACTATTTTGTCTAATACGTCTACATTATTTATTGATTTAGTACTCTCTGTTGTTAATTTACAATTATTAATTTCTACTTTAAACTCTTCCCTAAACTTTGACCACTTTGCGTACTTTGTATTGAAGGATCGGGTGGATTGTCTGGGCCGCGGATTTGACGGTTGGCAGAGCGCTATGTTGAAGGAGATGGCGTTGTGATCCGAGCTAGTCACGGTCCTGTCAACTTGCCAGTCACCCACGATGTTCATCATCTCAGGCCGGCAAGCCGTCAAGTCCACGTGACTTCGAAATTCTTTCCCTCCTCGAATGGTGTCGAAAGTGGGCACGTTACCTTCGTTTAGAACGTGCATGCCCAGTTCCTGGAGGATACCAGTGAGCGCCGTCCCTCTGTCATTCTCCGATACGCTGCCCCACCACGTACCCCATGCGTTCCCGTCACCTCCGATTAGTACCCTCTCCGTACCAATTTGGTTGCACACAGCTTTGAGTTGCTCCCCGTATAGCTCTATAGGTGAGTCTGGCTCAAAATAGAAGCTTACTACTCCGATAGTCCATTCAGTAGTCTTGAGGACTGCAGCCACAATGTTTTCGGTAGTGAGTGTTGGCCTTTCCCATACCTCGATTTGATCGTCGAAAACAATGATGGCCGCTTTAGTTGGTCGGTCCGTGACTTGAACCTTCTGAATTACTCTGGTACCGGAGTATTGCTTTACCTCCCCCGTTGAGCCCACGTATGGCTCCTGGATCAAAGCCAGCGCAACTTTCCTTTTGAAGGACTCCTGCAGCAGCTCCTGGTGGGCCAACTTCTTTCTTTGCAGATTTGCCTGCAGCACACGATAATTCCCCGTGACCACCTTAGCAGTATGCCACGCTTGACCTGGCTAGGCTGTCCCATTTCATCCGCACTGGGCAGGCACTGTCGAACGCACTGTGGTCCGACCTCCCGGCCTTCGCGACCTGGCAGTTCCGGCACTGCGGTGCAATACCGGTCGCAAACGCCGGGCAATCCGCTCTCACATGTGGGTCCCCACAGTGACTGCACAATGGAATGGTTTCCCGGCAGTACTTCCTCCCGTGGCCGTACCCCAGACAGATGGAGCATTGAACTAACGGCGACTGGTCGGCTACCCGCACCCGTTGCAGGTCGACGTGCACCCGACCCGCCGCCGTCAGCCTCTGCCACATTGCTGGGGACACCTGCAAGATGATGTGGCCCATGTGGGGGTTTCGGGTTCTACGGCGGTACTTTACCGTTAGTCTCCTATCCTCTGGAGCCACATCACCCAGCAGATGGCTGTTCTGAGTTAGAAGGGCCTGGGTCACTTCGCCATCAGCGTGGCAGGAGAGGACATCCTTGAGGATGATGAGGGGGTCCTTGTTCTGGACCTCCTCAACCCGGAGACCTCCTGACTTCCGGATCCTCTCCTTAACCGCCACCATCTCCTCTTTAGTAGAGAAACCGACGATGACCTTTTGGTCACGCGCCTTCCGCAGCCGCTCGACCCTCGTTCCTTCGTTTCGAGCATCAACCGCAACCCTCAGCTTTCCTATCACCCCTTCGCTAGTGTCGTTCTCATCGAAAGATGAGACGACCACTGAGTGAAGAGGCTTCTGGTGTGGCTGTCTTGGGGCGGCAGCCATCTCGGCGAAGGTCGGTCCTTGGCCTGCGGCAAAGCGCGGGGTCTGCTTCAGATGTTCCGACAGAGCCCGTGTGTGCTGCTGACACTCCTCCAGTGCCTGATTGTGCTGTTGGAGGTTCGCCATAAGCTGCCTCATGAGCTCCGTCGGCTCGCCTGTCGTCGTCTTTGGGTCCTCATGGTTTCCTGCTCGGCTACCCCCTGCCTCAGGAGAAGCAGTTAAACGGGAACCCTTGTCCAATTCTGCCTCCTTCACCAACTGGTAGAGTCTCTCCACAGCCTTAGTTATCTCGTCCTTTATCTCTTTCTTAAGGTTACGAGAACTAATCAGTTGGATCTTCGCCTTCGACAGACAAGCCTTCGCCTCCGAGGTCCTGTTCAGGTATTTTATTGGTTGCGAATCTTTAGGTGAGCTCACGTCAACACCCTCCTGTCGCCTCGCTCCATCAGGCTTCGCTTTTTGCGAAAGCGATGTCACAGATTTGAGTTTAGGGGGACAAGTCGGGAGGGTCTTCTTCGGGGGCGACGGTGTTTTGAGGGGTGGAACCGTTTTGGGTCTATCGGCCTCCCACTCCCCAATGCTACGCCTCACCGACGGGCCCGCCCGAGCCGCTTGAATCCTTTCCAAGTCCGAATTCTCCTCCGTGGGCTCTATCTTTTTGGCTGGTGTCCTATGTCCAAACATCGTGTTTTAATGCTGTAGCCAATGGAGAGACAATAAAATACAGTCAGAGGACACTCAAAAAAGAACTGTACTAATCCCTGTAAAGGGGGGATTAGACAGAGTTATAAATAAAGTATATAAAATTAAAAAGAAAAGATTTAAGTTAGCTTAATATAAAGCCAAGTCGGATATTTCAATGCAGAAATAAGTCTAAAGTATGTCAAAATTATATATAAAAATAATAAAAAATAAAACAGTTTTTATAAAATTATTCGTAATATTTATCGTGGTTTCCTACACAGCTTAAAAATTTACTATGGGCGGGTGGGAGGGCAATGATCGCCTTAAGGGCCTTTGCACAGTGGTGGGATAACCCGTTTTTCGCGAACACAATCTGGAATTTTTTGACGTTTCGTGAGAGCTAGGCTCACGTGTGGGGTGTCAAAAGTTGCGTCTCCGCGCGGGCTAATTAGTTATGCTGAAATAAAAATTTTGACAGAAGAAAAATTTTGCACAGTGTGCAAAAAACCAGTTTTTTTGAGGAAAAATTTAGAAAATTTATACCAAAACCAGGACTCGGATACGCGAAACACGCACCGGGACACAGGTAAGGGTTGGTGGAGTCCTATAGAGTTTAAACCAAAAGAATCTATCGAGTAGAATTTAAGATAACTAAATTTGAAAATCAAAATTTTGTAAAAAACACAAATTGTGGGGTATTCAGAAAATGAAGCCGCGATGGTCAATTTTTAGCGTCTGGATAGCAGGAGCTAGCCTGTCTTATAATTACTATGCAAAAAACTAGGTCAAAATCGCATTCCTGTAAGCTGAGAAATCGATGGGTTAGGTTAGGTTAGGTTAGGTTAGGTTAGGTTAGGTTAGGTTAGGTTAGGTTAGGTTAGGTTAGGTTAGGTTAGGTTAGGTTAGGTTAGGTTAGGTTTTTTTTTTTTTTTTTTTTTTTTTTTTTTTTTTTTTTTTTTTTTTATCCTACTACCCCCAACATGATTGGAGTCTATTGCTAGCTATCTTGTTTACATTCATTCAAGTTCTCGCATTTATGCCTCTCGTACTTTCATTCCTCATACTTGATCTTTCTTACTTTCATCCTCATTTGTGCCTTTTATGGGTGGGATTCCCAACTATCGTCTATCTATCTCTTATTATTCCTTATTATCGTTTTACTTTATTTTATTTATTCTCATTTGGGTATTTCAAAGGAAACAGGGAGAGTCATATTTATTCGGTTACTTTCCGTATACATTTCATCTTAATCTAGGCTTATGTCTGATACCCTTGGTAAGACTGGTTGTCAGAATTTCAGGCTTCTGACGACCTGTAACGACTGTCAAAGATCCACGATTGCTATTTTTACAATTAATATTAGTTACTATCAGAACAGGGAGAAAAGATTTCTTAACTGACCTCTTATACTTCTATTCTTAATTAATCTTACATCTAGATACAGTATTTAATTTCTATTCCAATCTTAAACGAATATACAGTTGATTATTTTAGTGCCTCAAACAGTTTTCAATTTCTTATCTTTACATTATACAGGTCTTACAGAGTATACTTATTTCTAAACTTAAAAATATTGCAATTCTTACTTAAATTACTTTAACTATTTAACATCCTCATATTTTATGCTAGTCTCTAATATACTACACTATATTATGACAGCATATTTTCTTATGCGGTTTTGTTTCTCTTTATTACAACTGATGCAATCAGATTGCAATATTCCAAAAACAAGTCCCTATTTTTCCCTGTCATCAAATTAGGTACGTTTTTGGGAACTAATTCCACGGCGAGTTTCTGCTCTGTCTCATACCGGACTTTTGCAGTTATCGGGCAATAACACAGGATGTGCAGAACCGACTCCTCAACTCCAGGTTCACAGGCGCACGATGGATCCTCCTTACACCTGAAGCGTTTCAGGTATGAAGAGAACCCACCGTGCCCCGTGAGGACTTGCGTAGTAATACTCGTGTGAGTCATTTTGCGCACCACGCCGTACGCCACCACCGCGTCTGGAAAAAAGATTTTTGTGCCCGAGGCAGTGAGACCCGACTTATATCTCCCGTTCTACTCATCAAGCGTTTCCGACCGGATTCTTCGCTTGATGAATGATACGGGACACAGATCATAGTCCGGCTTCTTCTTCGACCTCAGGGCGGCCTCCTTCGCGAGCTGGTCGGCTCTCTCGTTCCCCTCCAACCCCGCGTGGGCCTTAATCCAGAACAAGGACACCTCCTTGTTCTGGAGCTTACAGTGACGTAAGGCGTCTCTGGCTTCCACGGCTAAGGGGTGGGAGGATCTCGAGTTGGTTACCGACTGAAGGGCCGCCATGGAGTCGCTGAAGATTCCGAACGTGGCCTCACCGCGCTTGAGCACCTCCCCTACTGCTCTTTGCAGGGCCAGGAGTTCAGCCTGGTAGACGGTGCAATATGACGGCAAAGCAAGCTTGAGGGTTTTCGTTTCGGTGGCGCCATTCCACAAGGATAGCGCCGCCCCAACCCTGCCCTCAATCTTGCTGCCGTCAGTGAAGATCCGCACAGCAAAATTGCTGTGGTCACGATACTGTTCCTCGTCTACCAGGCTTCCAAACTCCAGGCTTGTCCGCTCCGCAGGATGCGGGGCCTCCAGAGCTGGGAACATGCGCTCTACCTCCCTGCCCCCCAGTATGGGCTGGGACACCCCCCTCCTGGCTTCGTAGAGCGCAGCGGCTTCCTGGACACGAAGATCGAGCGGGAGCATCCCAGTCAACACCAGGGCTGAGTTCAGGGAGACCGTGCGATATGCCCTACACATTTTCTGTGCAATTCCCCGCTGGACGGTCCGAAGGTGCTTCATCACGCCCAACCTTTTAGCGGCCGGTGCCCAAACGCTAGCAGCGTAGAGAATGATGGGCTCTATTGTCGCGACGTAAATGATGCGAATAACTTCCGGATGAAGCCCCCAGCTGACTTTTGCAGCTCTACACAGCCGCTTGTAGATTGCCATTGCCCTCCTGCAAACGAGTGCGACGTGGGTGTTAAAAGTTAATTTCGCGTCAATAGTAACGCCTAACAGCTTAATTTCTTTTGCTAGGCCAATGCCAATCCCCCCCATGCTCAGGCGTGGCGTGTCGTATTTAACTTTCCTGGTTATGACCATAGCTGTTGTTTTATTGGGAGCAAATTTGAGTTTGTTCTCGACACCCCACGCCAGAACATGATTGAGAGCAGCATTGGCACACTCCTCCACCTCCAGTCCGGTCTCTCCGTCAAAGACCATGACGACATCGTCCGCAAATGCCTGGATGTAGTTCCCCCTACTTTCCAACGCTTTAAGGAGTGGGTCCAGAATCAAATTCCAGAAGATTGGACCCCCAATCGAGCCCTGGACGCAGCCCTTACCAGTGCTCCTGGCGTATTCCTCCCCACCGTACCTGATTGAGACCTTCCGGTCTCTGAGGTAACTATCTACGACCCGCCTAATGTTGATTGGACACTTCTCCTCCGCCAGACGGACTCGAATCGCAGGCCACCAGGCACTGTCGAATGCTCCCTCTATGTCTAGGGATACGAGTGTAATTATCCTTTTTTGTTCCAGTTTTTTATTTACGTGCTGCATTAGAGCATAGAGGGAGTCTTCGGTGCTTCTTTGCGGCATGAATCCGTACTGACGGGGGCTCATCCTAGGTAAGAGGTGGAATTTTAGGCGGGCCACAAGCATTTTTTCAAAAATTTTACCCAATATAGGCAACAGTCCGATCGGCCTGTACGATTTCGGAGTAGAATAGCTCTCTTTTCCAGGCTTTCTCAGGATCACGACTGTTGCCTCCTTCCATAACATGGGAAAATAATGGTGCTCCAGGCACTTGTTCAGGAGTCCCAGGAATAATTCCGGGTCATCGCCTATAGCGTGATGACAAATGTCAGCAGTAAAGCCATCGGAACCCGGTGCCTTCTTTGGGTTGAAGGATTCGACCGATATTGTAAGTTCTGCCATCGTAAAAGGTGGGTCGCAAAAATCATTTTGTTCACCAGAGTTCACGTTTTCGGCTTTGATTCGAACAAATCGGTGATGAGCATTATCGTATTCCGGCAGATCTTCCGGATAGAAACTTTCCGCTAACAACTTCACGGAACCCCTCGCATCCAGCACGTCACCGTCCCGTTCCAATGGCTGGTCCTCCTCTCTACGCTGCGTCCTGCCAATCACCCTATAAATACCTTCCCAAACCCCCTCCCTGTCTTGTTTCCCACAGAATTCCTTCCAGCTCTCGGTCTGAGCTTTGGCTGCTTCTAACTCATATTCTTCCTTCTGTTTTAGGTACTCTTTTACGACCTTCTCTCTCCGGATTGGGGCGGCACAGCGAATCCTACGCTTCTTGGTGGCGACGGATCTCTTGAGCTCGGCGAGTCTCTCGGACCACCACGGCAAAGTGAGTTCCTCTTTAACTTTTTTAGACGGTATTGTAAGCTTACATGCCTCGTCTATCACTTTTGTAAGGTTATGTACTACTGTGTCTATTTTGTTTGTGTCTCTAATTTTTTCTATTTCAGTTGCTGTGATTTTATGTTCTATTTTTAATTGGCCGAATTTCCTATGAAAGTCGGACCAATTTGCTTTTTTGGTATTCAATTTTCTAGTGGTTCGCTCAACTTTGATGCCCTTTGATTTTTGTAAGAGGATCCCAAAACTAATGCCGTTGTGATCCGAGCTCGTGAGTCCCTCGTCGATTCTCCAGTCGTCAATCCGGTCCAAGATGTCGTTGGAGCAAGCTGTAACATCTACGTAACTGCTGTACCGCTTTCCTCCTCGGACAGTGTCGAAGGTCGGAATTTCCCCCTGGTTCAATATGTTCAGGTGCAGCTCGCCGAGAGTTCCTGCCATCTCTTCCCCTCTGGGGTCGACCTTCGGGCTACCCCACCATGGGTTCTTCGCATTAGCGTCCCCTCCAACAATCAGTCTCTTGGGACCGACTGCAACACATATTCTCCTAAGTTGTTCTAGATAGGGTTCAATAGGCTGGTCTGGCTCAAAGTAATAGGAGACAAGCGTGATCTCCCAGGCACTGGTTCGGATTCCCACCACTGAGAAGTTGTTCGTGGTGAGTTGCGGGTACTGCTTGACCGTTAAGTCGTTGTTAAAGACAGCTATTGCCGCTTTGACAGTCCCATCTCCTACGCCAGTGTTCTGGAAGATTCTAACGCCCCTGTGACTCCTCATTACTTTCGCTCCTGCCACGTAAGGTTCTTGAATAAGCGCCACCGCTATTCCGCGTCTCGCAGCCTCTATCAGAAGCTCGTTGGTGGCCAGCTTCTTGTGTTGGAGGTTAGCTTGCAGTACTCCATATGAGGTATTTTCCATCTGGGTGCCCTTAGCAGTACGCGACGGTCGATCTGGCCACGTCATCCCATTTTCTTCTCACCGGGCAATCGTGGCTAAACGCGTTATGTTGCGTATCGTGCTCTACTTTTGAGTTCCTGCAATTTCGGCAAGCTGGTGGCGCACCCGAGAGCCAATCCGGGCACTGGGGTCTCAAGTGAGGTCCACCGCAGTGTCCGCACAGGTCCGAAGGCTCCTTGCAGAACCGCTTACCGTGCCCGAAACCTAGGCAACGAGTGCATTGGACCAACGGGGTCTGGTCTTCGATCTTTACTCTCTGAAGGTCGATGTGCACGGTTCCAATTTCCACAGCCCGTCGCCAGATGGTAGGCGAGACGCTGATGATGACGTGGCCAACATGGGGGTTTCGCGTCCTTCTCCTGTATCTTACCTCGACCCTGTTTTCCCCGCTGTCGAGGCGGTCAAAGACACCCTTATTCTGATTCCTCAACGCTTTGACTATGTCTTCGTCGGTATTAACGACTAGGACGTTTCGAAGGATCAGAAGAGGGTCCTTGTTTTTGACCTCCTCCACAGTGAGGTCTACACCTTCTCTTTGAAGTCGGGTCTTAATCTGCCTCCTCTCCTCCTCGGTTTCCAGTCCTATTATTATTTTCCTGTCTTTAGCTTTTCTCACCCTTTCCACTCTAATCCACCCATCTTTGGCATTTATCGCTTTCCTGACTCGGCTAAGGACTTCGTCACCGGTCTCCGTTTCGTCCTTGGAGGCAACCACAACTGAGTGCAACGTACTGCGCTTTGGCAGCGACCCTGCCGCTCGAGTTGCGGCTACACTCGCATAGGAACCCTTTTCTAGTACTTCCATCTGGTGGTCCATCTTCTCCTTAAGCTCCTCTATTCTCTTATTACTCTCTTCTAGGAGTCTCGTATGCTGTTCCATAGCTTTTAGGATATGCCTGCTGGTATCATTTCCTTCAGGAGAAGATGATTTGGTTGTGGGTGATTTTGGCTCTGCCACTACCGGCACATTTTTGGTAACTTTTTGCTTGGCCATCCTTAATTCTATTTCAAGCTCCTTAACTATTTGGTACAGGCGATCTGTGGCTTCAGAGATACCATTTTTAATCTCTGTTTTGGTGTTTCTGGAGCTGTTAAGGTGTAGTTTGGCCTTTGTAAGACAGGCTTTCGCCTCGGCAGTTCGGTCTGCGTATTTTGGTTTAGGCGGTGAGCATGTTTCCGTGGATCTCCTCGATGTGGCTGCATTCGCAGCTTTGCTCTCCTGTGTCAAGGCAGACTTTGTCATAACTTTCACAGGACCGGCCTGTAACGTCCTTTCTATTCTAGAGGTAGTGGGGCCGGTTTTCGCAGCTTCCCACTCCCCTATACTACGCCTAACGTCAAGAGGGGCCACTGCCCCAGGTCTTGATGGTGACTTTTCACCGGTTTCGGTTTCCTTTGACGGCGTCCTAAAGCCAAACATGCTGGAGAGTATGCGTCAATAAGTTATACTAAAACGTCAATAGGGACGTTCGTCAATAGGGACGATAATAAAATTGATAAAACTAAAAAGTCAGTTGTTCAAAAGAAACAAAACCGCAATCTTAAAACTATGGTAAATTTATAATTAATATAAATATCGTCTGTACTGAGACTCTATCTAGAGCTAGTAACTAGTGGAATCCTCAAAGGGCCTAAAATAAGCCTCTATGTCAAATTCTGGACGTAAAAACTATTTCTCAAATTTTTAGGGAGAATGGCTCTATGTAGAGCCCGTCCAATGTTGTCACCGTATAGAGCCCGCCGAGCCCAACCCAAAGACTCCAAACACGAAGCACCTAGCCCAAGGGGTTCCGGAGCTATCGCAGTACAAAATCTCCGGCTACTATCCAAGATGGCGGCCGGAAAACCGTTAAAACCTCGCGGCTCCGCAACCACCAGGCCGAATAGCGCCGTGCTTGGGCTTATCTTAACGAGCCCGACGAGATCCACACCCTAACAGTACTTTCAGGCCGAAAAAACCTCGGGCCCTGAAAAGTCCTGAAAGTTCACCAGCCAAGCAGAGAAGGGCCACCCAATGTCTACGGAACAAACCCGAGCGCTCCACGACCTCCGGTTCGGCAGTTATCCGAGTTTGAAATTTCGTTTGACAGTCCGAGAACTGTCAAAGTCAACCCCAAACCCGAGCTATCTTCCTTCCTAGAGGCCGCAGGTCGTCCGTGCTTGGACTTCCCTAAATGGGCGCGACGCGGTCTATCCGCCTGGAACACCTTCAGGCTGAAAAATTTTCAGGTCCCGAAAACCCCTGAAAAGGCACCAGCCAAGTAGGGGAGGTCAGGCCGAAGCCCCAGAAGAAAACCCGAACGCTCTACGACCCCCGGTTCGGGAGTTACACGGGTCCGAAAAAGAATTTGACAGTTCGGGAACTGTCAAAGTCAATCCCAAATCCGGGCTATCTTCCCTTCCAATGGTCGTAGAACGTCCGTGCTTGGGTTTATTCGGCCCGTCTCAACCCGCTCTAGCGTGCAAGGTGGTTTTCAGGATCCTGAAAACCGACAGCACCAAAGTGCCTGAAAATGGGCAGACAGGATGGGTATTGCCCCTCCCTACACAGCCAAGAAAACCGCAGCTTTCCAAGTCCAGCGAGTCCGGAGCTATGTTAGGCGAAAGCTTTTCAAGATGGCGCCCAAAATGGCTGCCGTTTGTGTTTTCTTGCCCCCTGTAGACCAAAAGTGGTCGAGTTTGGGCTTTTTGGATTGGGCTTGAAGAGTCCAATCTAGATCTTGCAAAACTACCCTTGAAAAGCCAACCCCCGATTTTTAAACGTCAAAAAACACCTTAATTTTAACACAAATAACTGCTGCGTAAAAACAACATACTAAAAACAGAAAAAACTTACAGATACTTATAAAACTAGCTAAATCTAATTTTTTGGTAGTGGCTCCGGAGATATTAAGCCCCTTTTTAGCTACCCTCGTGTCAACCCCTTTTTTTCAAAAAATCATAGATCGAAAACTATAAAAGATATAAACCTGAAATTTTGCTAGTACTTAGGAACTATGAATACCTTCCTATTGCCAAACTAAAAATGAGGGGTCATCGCGACAAATAATTAAAAATTGAATTTTGAAAAATATGAAAAACTTAAAAACTCTATATCTCCGAAACTACCCCACCTTTTTCGGTGATCGAAGCGGCGCCTCGATGGACTCGGCGCTGCGTCACGAAGCCGCTCGACGGTGTTCTCCGCACTCCACCGGAACTGGTGGCACGTGGCCACGTGGTGAGTGGTTTTTCCCGATTTCCTCCAAGCGCGTGGCCCGGAAAAATCGGGAAACAGGTCTAGGTTGTAGGTGACGCCGAGACGCGTCGTCCGACACCAAAAAATGTATATGTTGTCGATCTCCTTTCCACAGCGTATTTAATTAAAGTTTTTAAAATTTAACTTTTTGCACTTTTTCGCACATAACTTTTTTTCCAGAGCACTCACAACCGCGTTCTTTACACCATTCGCTAGCTTGTCTTTTTCCGCACACTTTGATAGTAAACTCGACTTAAATCGGTTAAAAAATACCAGTTTTACGGAATTTTTGGTGAATTTTATAAAACTTTCAAGCGCGGAGCAGACTTGGAAACGTGTGCTCGTCGCGGGGGGAAGCCGCGGACTCTGGGTTAGGTTAGGTTTTTTTTTTTTTTATTTTTTTTTTTTTTTCCTGTCCGGGCGCCAAGGCCCGGCCCGCGAGCTAACCTCTAACATAATTAGAGTCCTTACTTAACCCCACCCACCGTGCCCAGAAATAGTGTGTCGTTGTGTTGTTACTGTGTGTTATTATTATTATTACTATTATTCTGACATATTATTATTATTATTTCTGACATGTGTATTGATATCGGACATGTTTTTTGAATGTAATACTTGACATAGGTGAAATTATTATTATGTACTAACACTAGTTTGTAAGTTGTTTATGTTCTTACTAACTATAATATGGATTGTACTGATCTGACAAATAAATCATTATTATTATTATTATTATTATTACTTAACAGTGGGAAAGGTTGGGACTGCAGGATTTCTTTATTATGGAAAGTCACTTTATTTTTATTGTTATCTTATCATCTAGGTATACATTTTTGTTGCAACTTTACACTTTTGTGGTGTTTACTTAAATTTATTCTATATTTACTTATTCTAGTACAGATACAGACTTACTTTACTTATTCTAATACAGATATAGACTTATTTTACTTATTCTAACAGGTATCATTAGTTACTTATTTTATTGCCTTACTGTTCTAACACCTTATCTTCTATTTTATACACCAATTCTTATAATTATGCTAATCAATATATTATTCTAATACATATCTAGCATAAGCTTTATTATTCTATTTGTTCCTATTTATAACTATTTTTGCAACGTCTACACAATATTCTACAAAATCTTTCCTTGTTATCTTATTCGAAATAAGCCTATGAAAATTGTCTGCAACCAGTTTGCATTGTAGTCTGTTTTCCAACTCAAGTCTTTTCAGGGCGTGAACGGGACATTCCGTCAAGACATGCTCTACTGTTTCGAGTGTCCCCGGCTGGCAGATGCACGATGGATTCTCTTTGCATTTGAACCGGTTCAAATACTCCGAGAATCCACCGTGCCCCGTCAATATTTGGGTGGTAATATTTGTTGGAATCATCTGTCGAGCTATTTTATATGACACGGTAACGTCGGGGAGGAATAGTTTGGTGACTTTTGCCGTGGTACCGTGTTGGTACCTGTGATTCCACTTATCAATTGTCACCATGCGGTTTTGTCGCCTTATAAATGAGATTGGGCACAAGTCATAGTTGGGTTTGGTTTTCGAATTTAGCGCTGCGTCCTTCGCCAGTTCATCCGCCCTTTCGTTCCCAACAAGTCCCGCATGTGCCTTGACCCAGAACAAGGACACAGTTTTGCTCTGGTCTTCAATGGTTCGCAGGTTCTTGCGGGTCTCTACCGCCAGGGGGTGCGTAGTGCTGAGGTTTGTTACAGTTTCCAGGGCTGATCTGGAATCACTGTATATTCCGTAACTCACCTCACTTCTCTTCCGGATTTTCTCTGTGGCTCTACATATTGCGAGTAGTTCTGCCTGATATACCGTGCAGTATGGGGCCAGTTTGAGTTTGACGCTCTTTAGTTCGGCTGTCCTATCCCACAGAGATAGTGCAGCACCAACCTTGCCTTCTATCCGGCTCCCATCGGTGAAAATTCGGATGGCCTGATTATTTTGATTTTCTACTTGTTCCTGGTCTACCAAGCTCACAAACTTCCTCGCAATATGTTCACCCGGATGAGGCATCGTAGAGAATTCCACCCTACGCTCGATCTCTCTGCCCGCCAGCACTGGCTGGGACACCCCTCTCCTTGCCTCATATAGGGCGGCTGCCTCCTGAATCCGGAGATCAAGCGGGAGTATTCCAGCCAGTACTAACGCTGAGTGGAGTGAGACCGTGCGATACGCTCCGCACAGTTTCTGCGCGAAACCCCTCTGGACGGCGTTTAGGTGGTGTTGAACACATAGCTTTTTCGATGCTGAGGACCAGGCGGCGGCAGCGTATGTGATGATGGGCTCCACCGTGGCGGTGTATATGATCCGGATAATCTCCGGATGGAGACCCCAACTTGCCCTGGCGGCTCTCGACAGTTGGTTGTAGACGCCAAGTGCCTTTCTGCAGACGTTAGCCGCGTGGCTATTAAAGGTCAACTTGGCGTCCACTGTGAGTCCCAGGATCTTTATCTCCGAGGACATTCCAATGTCGATCCCTCCCATGGTCAGATGTGGCGTGTCATGTCTATGCTTCCTGGTGACCACCATTGCGCAAGTTTTGTGTGGCGCAAACTTAAGCTTATTCATGACACCCCACCCCCGAACATGTTCAAGAGCGGCATTGGCCTGTCCCTGGACTTCCTGCGCCGTCTCCCCGGCAAACACCAGAACCACATCATCCGCAAAGGCCTGGCAGTAGACGCCACGCTGCGTAAGACTCTCCAGCAATGGGTTCAATACGAGATTCCACAGGATGGGACCGCCTATTGATCCCTGGACACACCCTTTATTGGTGCCTTTGACGAACTCATGGCCAGCATACCTCACCCTTACCTTGCGGTCGCTTAGGTAGCTAGCCATAATCCTCCTAAGGTTCGCGGGGCACTTTTCCTCCGCCAGTCTAGCCTTTATGGCCGGCCACCAAGCACTGTCAAAGGCTCCCTCTATATCCAGCGAGACCACCGTGATAAGCTTCCTCTCTTGGAGTTTACCTCTCACGTGGCCCATCAGGTCATAGAGGGAGTCTTCCGTGCTTCGCTGTGGCATGAAACCGTACTGGCGTGGACTCAATCGGGGTGCCAGGTACCAAACCAGCCTTCTTACCATCATTTTCTCTAGTATCTTACCCATTACCGGAAGAAGTCCAATTGGCCTATAAGATTTAGGATTGGTGTAGTTATCCTTTCCTGGTTTCCTCAGCACCACTACGGTCGCGTCTTTCCACGCCGTTGGAAAATGGGTCATTTGCCAACATTTATTGAAGATCGCCAGGTTTAGTTCCACGTCCTGCGAAATTACTCGCTGGCAGATATCGGCTGTTAAGCCATCCACTCCGGGTGCCTTTTTCGGATTAAAGCTCTCCGTCGCGAACCTGAGCTCCTCCGTCGTAAACTCTGGGTCATGGATCTCGCCATGGCTCCAGTCATTTACTCGGTCAGCAAAAGCCCGGATCCGACGATGGTCTGGAGTATCATCCTCCTCGGCATCTTCCGGGTAAAATATCTCCGCCAGCAACTTCGCGGATCCTTCCTGGCCAGCTTCTACCCCGTTCCATACTAATGGCAGATCTTCTTGTCTTCTAGTCGTATTTTTAATAACCCTGTAGATTCCTTCCCAAACCCCTTCTCTGTTTTGCTTTTGACAGAACTCCTTCCAGCTCTCTGTGGAGCGTTTCCTAACCTCTGTCTCATATTTTTGTTTCTCCTCCAGGTACAATGCGACCACACCCTCCCTACGTGACGGCGCTGCACATCGGATTCTTCTCTTCCTGGTAGCGACACTGTGTTTCATTGCTTCGAGTTCTTCGGACCACCACGGCATGGTAAGTTTTTGGTTTTCTTTTTTCATTGGCATTGCCTCGTTACAGGCTGCCTTTATTATCGATGTATATTTATCTATCAAATTGTCTAAATGTTCTTTACTATTTATTTGTGTTATTTGCTCTATATTAATATTGTTTTCTATTTTAAATTGGCTCAGCTTTTCATTAAAGAGTTCCCAATTTGCTTTTTTTGTATTGTATATCCTGGTCGTTCTTTTAATGTTCATACTAAATCCCTTTTCTATTTTTATTCTTATTATGATGCCGCTATGGTCCGAGCTCGTTAGGTCTTCGGCAACTGTCCAGTCCTCTACCAGGTTGAGCATGTCCTCTGTGCACAGGGTGACGTCAACGTGGCTTGTTAGCCTCCGTCCTCCCCTGATCGTGTCGTAGGTGGGCTTGTTCCCGCGATTTAGTACCTGGAGACCTAGCTCCCCAATCATCCCCACCAGCTCGTCGCCCCTGTCATCAATGATACAGCTTCCCCACCACACACTCTTGGCATTCGCGTCCCCTCCAAAGATGGCTTTTCTGGGCTCTAACTCCTTCATCGCTTTTGCTATGTGGTCCAAGTATGGCCCAATGGGTTCGGAAGGCCCAAAGTAGTACGAGACGGCGAGAATCTCCCATGCGCTCGTCCGCAGCTTCACCACCACGATGTTGTTGGTGGTGTATTTAGGGCACTGTATGACGTCAATGTCCTGGTCGAACACGACTATCGCCGCCTTAACTGTACCCCCACCGCTGTCGGAGTTCTGGTAGACCCTAGCCCCCCCGTATGACTTCATTGCCTTAATGCTTCCCACGTAAGGCTCCTGGACCAGTGCGATAGCGATGTTGCGCTTTTTAGCCTCAAGCATGAGCTCATCGGTCGCCAGTTGCTTACGTTGGAGGTTCGCTTGTGCCACAAGGTACGTGTGGGTAGCTGCTGTCCGTGTTACCCCCGGGACCACCTTAGCAGTATGCTATTGCGGCCCGTGCTATAGCATCCCATTTTTTGCGCACCGGACATTCTTGGCTGTAGACCGTGTGGCCTGCATCATCATACCTATCTTTTATGCAGTTCCTACACGTCGGTCCGTCGCCTGTCGCCAGCGCGGTGCACTCAGCCTTGAGATGCGGCCCTCCGCAATAATTGCAAAGGTCCACAGTCTCTGTGCACAGCTTCCGGCCATGCCCGTACGCCAAGCACCTTGTGCACTGTATTAATGGTGACTGATCCTGCACCCGCACGCATTGCAGGTCAATATAGACTCTGCCGGCCGCAGTTAGTCTCTGCCAGAGCTTTGGTGACACCTGTAGGACGACATGGCTCTCTAACGAGTTCCGTGCCCTCCTCCGGTACTTTACTATGGCAGTCGCCTCCTCGGCCGTCAGGTCCTCCAGCAAGCGGGAATTTTGAGCCTTTAGTGCAGTCAATATATCCTCGTCACTATTATAGGACAAGAGGTCCTTGATGACTACAAGTGGGTTACGATTTTGAGCTTCTTCCACTTTAAGATGCCTATCTTTTTTGAGCTGAGATGTTGTTTTAGCTAGCTCGTCCCTATTGTCGAAGCTTAATATGACCCTCTTGTCTCTGACTTTTCGGACTCTGTTGATCTGCAGGCCACTCTTTTTTGCGTCCAACGCCTCCTTTACCCTACCTACTACCTCAGTGCTAGTATCTAGTGTGACATCGGATGACACAATGACCGAGTACTTCGGTTTATGAACCCAGGTGTTATTGGGTGCAGTCAGAGCCTCCGCGTATGTAGGAGCTCGCTCTTTGATCTCAGAGACCATTTTCCCCATCTCTTTGGTGGTCTCCTCGAGCGCTCTGATCTCCTTGATTATGTCTCCGTCATTGTGCCTTCCCCTGTCCCGTGTCTCCTGCGTCTCTCTCTGCTCCTGCAATGCTACCTGTAGCTGTCGTATCATCTGGTTGCCCTCCTTCACTATCCGAGACTGCTCCTCTAGTGCGGAGCGCAACCAGCTGATATTCCCCAGGTCATCCTCTTTTTCCCCAACCTTTATGTTTCCCTCATCTGTAATTTTCCCCGATGTTCCCGGCGTCGTTTTTGCGACCTCGGCCTCCTTTACTAGTTGGAACAATCGTTCCACAGCCTGAGTGACATCCGCTTTGATGTCGGCCCTCAAATTCCGGGATTCCCCCAGAGCAGTTTTTGCCTTCCTTATACAGGCTCGTGCCTCCGCTACTCTATCCGGGTATTCCCTTTTTTGTTTCGGAGGGCCGATTTGCATCTCCGCGGATATCCTCCGTGGCTTATTGTCGGTCGTGACAGTGCCCACCTTTGGCTTTGCTTGCACTGATGGTGCAGTTTTCTGTGGCGAGTTTGGTGAATGTGGTGCCGGTTTGGAGGCCTCCCATTCTCCAATGCTTCTCCTCACGTTGGAGGGTTGCGTCGTCATTGTCGAGGGACCAGCCCTTTCGTCTAGGTTGGGAGATCCGCTGGATAGCGAAGGTTTTTTGGCCGGGGTTCTAACTCCGAACATCGTTTTGTTAGTCGCGGGGACTGTGTCCGTAAAGACAAAAAGATTTCTTTGTCGATTCGACAAACGTGTAATTATAAATTTAATAAAATAAAATGGTTAGGTTAGGTTAGGTTAGGTTAGGTTAGGTTAGGTTAGGTTAGGTTAGGTTAGGTTTTTTTTTTTTTTTTTTTTTTTTTTTTTTTTTTTTTTTTTTTTTTTTTTTTTTTCCTTCTACCCCCAACTTAATTGGAGTCTATGCTTAGCCTATTCTTATTCATTCATTCCAGTTCTCGCTTTTATTCCTCTCGTACTTTCATTCCGCATACTTTTTCTTTCTAGCATTCTTTCATCTTGCCTTCTGTAAGGGTAGGACGCCCTTCTATTCTATATCTATTCGGTCCATTTTTATTTATATTTAGGGAAAACACAACAACACAATGTTCTTTATTGATCTTTTTGGCCAGTTTCTTATTGTAACTTATTTTTATTCCTTAATTTACACATTTAGATTTATACAGCTTTTTTCTCTTTTCTTAAAACTAGTTACATTCTATTGCCGGTGTCTTATTCTAGCTTATTTCTACTTTAACAATTAATCCTTAATGGATTTTCAGCTTGTACACTATTCTTATACATTCTTATGGCTACTTACATTGTCATTTTAAAGTTGAATAATTTTTTGGGCTATACAATTGTTTGCTTCTCATTTAGTTTTTTGCTTACATATAAATACGCTACAGTTTGTTGTTAAATGCTTGACATTAATATTCTACATAATATTATGTAAGCATTTATTGCTTATGCACTTTTGTTTCTCTCTATAACCCTTCTACATATTTTGACGCAAAATTCTAATAATGACTCCCTATTTTTGCCCGCTATTATTTGACACATATTTTCGGCGTCCAGTTTGGTGTTGAGTACGTGCTCGGCCTCCAACCTTTCTTTGTCGAAGACGGGACAACTGAACAATATATGTGGCACCGTTTCATTAATGTCAGGATCGCAGACGCACGATGGGCTCCCTTTACACCTGAACCGATTCAGGTATTCCGAGAACCCACCGTGCCCCGTCATGACTTGTGTCAATACATTATTTATTTTAATTTTCCTGATTATCCTGTAAGCCGCCCTCGCATCCGGGAAAAACAATTTGGTCACCGAAGCAGTTTCTCCGGAGCTGTATCTGTGGTTCCACTCATCGAGCGTTGCCGCGCGAATGCACTGCTTGACGTATGAGACTGGGCACAAGTCGTAGTCAGGCTTTCGCTTGGAACTTTCAGCGGCTCTCTTGGCTAATTCGTCAGCCCTCTCGTTCCCTTCCAACCCCGCATGAGCTTTAATCCAGAACAAGGTGACGGCCTTGTTTTGGACGGACATTGCCCTAATATTGGCCCTCACCTCGACTGCTAGTGGGTGGTATCGGTCGTAGTTTTGAACGGTTTGGAGGGCCGCCATAGAGTCGCTGAAAATTCCAAACGATTGCGCACTGTGTCTTAAGATCTGCCTGGTTGCAACGCATATTGCCAGAAGCTCAGCCTGGTAGACAGTGGAGTAATGTGGGAGAGCAAGTTTGAGAGCTTTGGTCTCGGCACCACCACTCCACATGGAGAGTGCAGCCCCAACCTTACCCCCAATCTTGCTCCCGTCCGTAAAGATACGAACTTCAAGTTCGTTCTGAGCATCAAGTTGCTCTTGGTCTACCAGGCTTACAAGCTTCAGCTCAGCGCGCTCCGCAGGGTGTGGGGCCTCCATTGCCGAGGCAGTCTGCTCGACCCTCCTGTCGCCAAGCGCTGGCTGAGGTACCCCCCTCCTGGCCTCGTATAACGATGCCGCCTCTCGGACACGGAGGTCGAGAGGCAGTATCCCAGCCAGCACCAGCGCGGAGTTCAAGGAGACTGTCCGGTATGCCTTGCACAGTTTTTGAGCAATGCCGCGCTGAACAGCCCCCAACTGCTTCATGACGCCCAGCTTTCCAACGGCCGGGGCCCATACGCTGGCGGCGTACAGGACAATCGGTTCTACGGTGGCCACATATATTATTCTTATGACTTCGGGATGAAGTCCCCAGCTTGTTTTTGCCGCCCTAGTTAATTGCTTGTGGATGCCTATTGCCTTTCTGCATACATTTGCGACGTGCGTGTTAAAAGTTAGCTTATCATCGATGGTGACACCCAGGATCTTGATCTCTCTGGACATGGCAATGTCGACCCCGCCCATGCTCAGGCGTGGGGTGTCGTATTTTAATTTGCGAGTGATGACCATCGCGTTGGTTTTCTGCGGAGCAAATTTTAGTTTGTTTTGTACCCCCCACGCCCGAACATGTTCGAGAGCGGCATTGGCACGTCCCTGGATCTCCACCGATATGTCACCATCGAAGACCAGCACGACGTCGTCAGCAAAAGCTTGGCAATAGTCACCCCGGGCCTCCAGGCTCTTTAAAAGTGGGTCCAACAAAAGGTTCCAGAACATTGGTCCCCCTATGGAGCCTTGGACACATCCCTTGGTTGTTGCTTTGCCGTACTCTTCCCCTGCGTACCTGACTCTGACCCTTCTGTTGCTGAGGTAGCTGTCGATGACCCTCCTCAAGCCAATTGGACACTTTTCCTCAGCCAGACGGACTCTTATGGCTGGCCACCATGCGCTGTCGAAAGCTCCCTCTATGTCTAAAGATACTACTACTACAATTTTCTTAAGTTTCAGCTTCCCGCGTATATGCTGCATTAATGCATAAAGGGAGTCTTCCGTGCTCTTCTGGGGCATGAATCCATACTGGCGTGTACTCATCCCTGGAATCAAGTGGAACTTGAGGCGGGCCACCAACATCTTCTCAAATATTTTGCCCAATATCGGCAAAAGGCCAATTGGTCTGTACGCCTTGGGGGTATTGTAGTTGTTCCTTCCCGGCTTTCTTAATATGACCACAATCGCTTCCTTCCAGGCTTCGGGGAAATGGTGACATTTCAGACAGCCGTTCAGGAGAGCGAGAATCGCCTCAGGGGCACCTCCGATAGCTTGACAGCAAATGTCGGCGGTGAAGCCGTCTGCTCCCGGCGCTTTTTTGGGGTTAAAGGACCTGCACGCCGCCATCAGTTCGGCCATCGTGAATGGTGGATCGCCTGAGTCATCATGTCCTCCAGCATTCACAACGTCAGCCCTCTCTCTGATGACGCGATGGCTTGCGCTGTCGTCATCCGAATGGTCCTCCGGGTAAAATGTGTTCGCCAACAGTTCGGCCGAACCCTTCGCGTCCAGCACCTCCCCGTCCTTCACCAGCGGCAGGTCCTCCTCCCTTCCCTTAGACCTTCCTATTACTCGGTAAATCCCTTCCCAAACCCCCTCTCTATCCTGTTTTGCGCAGAAGTTCTTCCAACTCTCGATCATGTCCTTGGCTGCTTCCGTTTCATACTCAACTTTCTGTTTCAGGTACTCTTCAACGACCTTTGACCTTCGAACCGGTGCAGCACACCTAATTCTGCGTTTCTTGGTTGCGACTTTCCGCTTCAACTCCTCGAGTTTCTCGGACCACCACGGCAAAGTGAGCACTTCATGGCTCTTCCTCATAGGCATAGATGAGGTGCATGCGTCTCTTATAGCCTGTGTGTATTTACTAATGATGTGATTTATTTGGTCTACTGTATTTAATTTTTCTATTTCTACTTTACTAATTTTGTTCTCTTGCATTAATTGGCTGAGTTTCGCACGAAACTCAGGCCAATTCGCTTTCTTGGTATTGAAGATTCTAGTGGTTCTATTGATTTTTATGCCTTTTGACCTTTTTATTTTAATATTAAAGACAATGCCGTTGTGATCCGAGCTCGTGAGACCCTCGTCTAGCCTCCAGTCGTCAACCAAGTCCAGAATATCCGTCGAGCAAGCAGTGATGTCAACATGGCTGCAGTAACGTTTACCCCCTCGAATGGTGTCGTAGGTCGGAATTTCCCCTCTGTTGAGTATGTTAAGACCCAGCTCATCGAGGACTCCAGACACTTCCTCGCCTCTGTCGTCGATACACAAGCTTCCCCACCAGGTGCTCTTGGAGTTTACATCTCCTCCAACAATCCACATTCTGGAGCCCACTTCTTTCTCCACGCGTTTGAGGTGCTCCAAGTATGGCCCCACTGGTTGATCCGGCACGAAATACAAGGAGACGAACGTCATCCTCCAAGCACTGGTCCGGATCCCCACCACGACGATGTTGTTCGTGGTGAGTTTCGGGTACTGTATTACCGTGAGGTCTTGATCGAAGACCGCTATTGCGGCCTTCACAGTCCCATCTCCGGGGTCAGTGCTCTGGAAGATCCGTACCCCCCTGCGACTCGCCATAGACCTGCCCCCCCCAACATATGGTTCCTGGAGGAGAGCAACGGCAACTCCGCGTTTAACTGCTTCCAACAGGAGCTCGTTGGTTGCGAGTCTTTTCCTCTGGAGGTTGGCTTGTAAGATTTTATAGGGGTTTGGGTTGCCTTGGGTGCCCTTAGCAATACGCCACAGTCGACCGGGCGATTTCGTCCCACTTGCGGCGCGTTGGGCAATCAGAGCTGAAGGCATTGTGGTCAGCGACGTCAAGCTTGGCTCTTGTGCAGTTTTGGCATTTGGGTGGAACCCCCGCAAGCCAGTCAGCACATTCCGACTTCAAGTGCGGTCCGCCACAATGGCTGCACAAGTCGGCTGGTTCCTTGCAGAATCGTCTACCGTGCCCGTAGCCCAGACAGCACGTACACTGAACCAGCGGGGTTTGATCTTCAACCCTAACGCGCTGGAGGTCCACGTGCAGGAATCTGACTCCCGTAGCCCTTTGCCAAATGGTAGGTGAGACGCTGACCACGACGTGATTTGTATGCGGATTCCGATTTTTCCTCCTGAACTTCACCTCCATTCTGTCCTCCTCTTTGTCAAGGTCATGAAAAACACCCCTGTTTTGATTTCTCAGTGCCCTGAGAACATCCTCGTCTGAGTTAGCAGAGAGAACGTTCCTGAGAATCAATAACGGGTCCTTGTTCTTCACTTCCTCGACATTGAGGTCTAGTCTATCTCCTACCAACTTATTTTTAATTTTGTTCCGTTCCTCCTTGGTCTGGAATCCCATGATGATTTTCCTATCTTTTGCCTTTCTCACCCTCTCTACCTTAACCCAGCCCTCTTTTGCGTCCACCGCTTTCCGTATTTTGTTTAATACATCGTCCCCCGTTTCTGTATCGTCTTTAGACGTGACAACGATGGAGTGCAGCGTACTTCGTGTTTGATTTATTTTTCCGCTTGGGGTTGCAGTAACACTCGCATACGTCATTATTTTTTGGTCCATTGCGGCTTTCAACTCCTCCATTTTTTTGGTGTTCTCTTGCAGGGTTAGGTTAGGTTAGGTTAGGTTAGGTTAGGTTAGGTTAGGTTAGGTTAGGTTAGGTTAGGTTAGGTTAGGTTAGGTTAGGTTAGGTTAGGTTAGGTTAGGTTAGGTTAGGTTAGGTTAGGTTAGGTTAGGTTAGGTTAGGTTAGGTTAGGTTAGGTTAGGTTAGGTTAGGTTAGGTTAGGTTAGGTTAGGTTAGGTTAGGTTAGGTTAGGTTAGGTTAGGTTAGGTTAGGTTAGGTTAGGTTAGGTTAGGTTAGGTTAGGTTAGGTTAGGTTAGGTTAGGTTAGGTTAGGTTAGGTTAGGTTTTTTTTTTTTTTTTTTTTTTTTTTTTTTTTTTTTTTTCCTGTCCGGGCGCCAAGGCCCGGCCCGCGAGCTAACCTCTAACATTATTAGAGTCCTTAATCAACATTTGGGATAGGTTGGGACTGCAGGATTTCTTTATTAAGGAAAAGCCTTACTATCTTTATTCTTATTCTATCTTCTAGGTATACATTTTGTTTCAGGTTGACATCTTATTTTTATTTACTTAATTTGTTCTACATTAGCTTATTCTATTACATATGCAAACTTACTTTACTTATACTAATACAGTTACAGACCTACTCTACTTATTCTAACAGGTTTATTTTTATTTAGCTACTTATTTTATTGCCTTATAATTATAACACCTTATTTTCTAATATTATTCACCAATTCTTATAATTATGCTAATCAATATATTGTACTAATATATATCTAACATAAACTTTATTATTCTATTTATTCCTACCTATGACAATTTTGGCAATATCTACACAATATTCTATAAATTCCTTCCTAGTTTGTTTATTTGACATAAGCCTTTGAAAATTCTCTGCGACTATTTTCAGTTGTACTCTATTCTCCAGCTCAATTCTCTTTAGGGCGTGAATGGGACATTCAGCCAGAACATGCTCTACCGTTTCGGGCGTCCCGGGTTGGCAGATGCACGATGGATTCTCTTTGCATTTGAATCGGTTCAAATACTCCGAGAACCCACCGTGCCCCGTCAATATCTGTGTGGTAACATTGGTTGGAACCATCTGTCGCGCTAATTTGTATGCTACAATTACGTCGGGGAGGAACAGTTTAGTAACTTTTGCCGTTGTGCCGTGCCGATACCTTCGATTCCATTCTGCGATCGATACCATACGGTTTTGTCGCCTAATATATGAAATTGGGCACAGGTCATAATTCGGTTTTGTTTTTGATTTAAGCGCTGCGTCCTTCGCCAGTTCATCCGCCCTCTCGTTACCCGCAAGTCCCGCATGTGCCTTGACCCAGAACAAGGACACAGTTTTGCTCTGGTCTTCAATAGTTCGCAGGTTCTTGCGGGCCTCAACTGCCAGGGGGTGCGTGGTGCTGAGGTTTGTCACGGTTTCCAGGGCTGACCTGGAGTCGCTGTATATCCCGTAACTCACCTCACTTCTCTTCCGGATTTCCTCCGTGGCTCTGCATATTGCGAGGAGTTCTGCCTGGTAGACGGTGCAATATGGGGCCAGTTTGAGTTTGACATTTTTCACTTCTTCTGCACTATTCCATAGGGATAGTGCGGCGCCGACCTTGCCCTCTATCCGGCTCCCATCAGTAAAAATTCGGATGGTCTGATTGTTATGGTTGTCAACTTGTTCCTGGTCTACCAAGCTCACGAACTCCATCGCAATATGTTCACCCGGGTGAGGCATCCTAGAGAACTCCACCCTACGCTCGATCTCTCCACCCGCCAGCACCGGCTGGGACACCCCTCTTCTTGCCTCATATAGGGCAGCTGCCTCCTGAATCCGGAGGTCAAGTGGGAGTATTCCAGCCAGTACTAGCGCCGAATGGAGTGAGACCGTGCGGTACGCTCCGCACAGTTTCTGCGCGAATCCCCTCTGGACGGCGTTCAAGTGGTGCTGAACACACAGCTTTTTCGATGCTGAGGACCAGGCGGCAGCAGCGTATGTGATGATGGGTTCCACTGTCGCGGTGTATATAATCCGGATTATCTCCGGATGGAGACCCCAACTTGCCTTGGCGGCTCTCGACAGCTGGTTGTAGACGCCAAGTGCCTTTTTGCAGACATTAACCGCATGGCTATTAAAGGTCAGCTTGGCGTCCACTGTGAGTCCCAGGATCTTTATCTCCGAGGACATTCCAATGTCGATCCCTCCCATGGTCAGATGTGGCGTGTCATGTCCAAGCTTTCTGGTCACCACCATTGCGCAAGTTTTGTGTGGCGCAAACTTAAGCTTGTTCATGACACCCCACTCCCGAACATGTTCAAGAACGGCATTGGCTTGTCCCTGGACCTCCTGCGCAGTCTCCCCGGCAAACACCAGAACCACATCATCCGCAAAGGCCTGGCAGTAGACGCCACGCTGCGTAAGGCTCTCCAGCAATGGGTTCAATACGAGATTCCACATGATGGGACCGCCTATCGATCCCTGGACACACCCTTTATTGGTGCCCTTGACGAACTCATGGCCGGCATACCTCACCCTTACCTTGCGGTCGCTTAGGTAGCTAGCCATAATCCTCCTAAGGTTCGCGGGGCACTTTTCCTCCGCCAGTCTAGCCTTTATGGCCGGCCACCAAGCACTGTCAAAGGCTCCCTCTATATCCAGCGAGACCACCGTGATAAGCTTCCTCTCTTGGAGTTTACCTCTCACGTGGCCCAACAGGTCATAGAGGGAGTCTTCCGTGCTTCGCTGTGGCATGAAACCGTACTGGCGTGGACTCAACCGGGGCGCCAGGTACCAAACCAGCCTTCTTACCATCATTTTCTCTAGTATCTTACCCATTACCGGAAGAAGTCCGATTGGCCTATAAGATTTAGGATTGGTGTAACTATCCTTTCCTGGTTTCCTCAGCACCACCACAGTCGCATCTTTCCACGCCGTTGGAAAGTGGGTCATTTGCCAGCACTTGTTAAAAATTGATAAGTGCAACTCCATGTCTTGCACTATCAATCGCTGGCAGATATCGGCTGTAAGACCGTCTGCTCCGGGTGCCTTCTTAGGATTGAAACTCCCCGTCGCGAACCTGAGCTCCTCCGACGTAAACGCTGGGTCATGGATCTCGTCATGGCTCCAGTCGTTTACGCGGTCAGCAAGAGCCCTGATCCGACGATGGTATGGAGTATCTTCCTCTTCTGCATCTTCCGGGTAAAAAATCTCTGCCAGCAGTCTCGCAGATCCTTCCTGTCCCACTTCCTTCCCGTTCCATTTTAGTGGTAGATCTTCCTGCCTTTTTGTGGTATTTTTAATCACCCTGTAAATACTTTCCCATACCCCTTCCCTATTTTGTTTTTGACAGAACTGTTTCCAACTCTCCGTGGATCGCTTTTTAACTTCTGTCTCGTATTTTGCTTTCTCTTCCAGATACAACGCAACCACACCTTCTCTACGTGAGGGCGCCGCGCACCGGATTCTCCTCTTCCTAGTAGCGACTTCGTGCTTCATCCTCTCGAGTTCTTCGGACCACCACGGCAAGGTGAGTGTTTGGGTTTGTTTTTTCCTAGGTATTGCCTCATTGCAGGCTTCGGTTATTGTTTTTGTGTATTTTTCTATTAAATCGTCTAAATGTTTTTGGTTATTTATTTGGTCTACCTGTAATTTATTTATTCCATTTTCTATTTTTAATTGGTTCATTTTTGAATTAAAAAGTTCCCAATTAGCTTTTTTGGTGTTGTATATCCTAGTAGTTCTTTTTATGCTAATACCCTTCCCTTTTTTTAGTCTAATTTTTATCATTATGCCGCTGTGGTCCGAGCTCGTCAGGTCTTCAGCAATCGTCCATTCCTCCACTAGGTCGAGTAAGTCCTCCGTGCATAAAGTGACGTCCACGTGGCTTGTTAGCCTTCGTCCTCCTCTTATGGTATCGAAGGTGGGTTTGTTCCCGCGGTTGAGTATCTGGAGATCCAGCTCTCCGATCATTCCAGCCAGTTCGTCTCCTCTGTCGTCGATAACGCCGCTACCCCACCACACACTCTTGGCGTTGGCATCCCCTCCAATGATGGCCTTTCTGGGCTTTAACTCTTTCATCGCTCTTGTCATGTGGTCCAAGTATGGCCCGATGGGAAGGCCAGGCTCAAAGTAGTACGAGACGGCGAGAATCTCCCACTCATTCGTTCGCAGCTTCACCACCACGGTGTTACTGGTGGTGAATTTTGGGCACTGTATAACGTCGATATCGTGATCGAACACCACTATCGCCGCCTTTACAGTGCCCCCGCTGCCGCCCGCGTCCTGGTAGATTCTAGCCCCCCCGTACGACTTCATAGCCTTTATACTTCCCACATACGGCTCCTGGACCAGTGCGACGGCAACTTTGCGTTTTTTGGCCTCGAGCATAAGCTCGTTAGTCGCCAGTTGCTTGCGTTGGAGGTTCGCCTGTGCCACAACGTATGTATGAGCAGCCGCCGTTCGCGTATTCCCGGGGACCACCTTAGCAATAAGCTATGGCGGCTCGTGCCAAGGCATCCCACTTCCTACGCACCGGACATTGCTGACTGTACACCGTGTGGCCTGCACCATCGAGCTTTTCTTTGACGCAGTTCTTGCACGTCGGCCCGTCACCAGTCACCCGCTCCGCACATTCAGCCTTAAGATGTGGCCCACCGCAATAGTTGCACAAGTCTACCGACTCAGTGCACAGCTTTCGGCCATGGCCATATGCCAAGCACTTCGTGCACTGTATAAGGGGTGACTGGTCTTGCACCCTGACACATTGCAGGTCGATGAAGACCCTGCCAGCCACCGTAAGCCTATGCCACAACTTTGGTGTCACCTCCAGGACGACATGGCTCTCCAATGAGTTCCGTGCCCTCCTCCGGTACCTCACCGTGGCAGTCGCCTCCTCGGCCGTCAGGTCCTCAAACAAGCGACGGTTTTGGACTTTTATGGCTGTCAATATGTCCTCGTCACTGTTGTACGACAAGAGATCCTTTATTATGACAAGTGGGTTTCGGTTTTTCGCTTCTTCCACTTTTAAGTGTTTGTCTTTCTTGAGCTGGGTTGTAGTTTTTGTCATCTCGTCCCTGTTGTTAAAGCTCAAGATGACTCTCTTATCCTTCACTTTCCGGACCCTCTCAATCTGCAAGCCACTTTTCTTTGCATCCAGTACCTCCTTGACCCTTCCAACTACCTCTGCACTTGTGTCCAATGTGACATCAGATGACACGATGACGGAGTGCCTTGGTTTCTGGCTCCAGATGTTTTGGGGTGTTGTCAGGGCCTCTGCGTAAGTGGGAGCCTTCTCCTTCATTTCGGAGACCATTTTTCGAGTTTCCTCTGTGGTCTCTTCGAGCCTTTTAATTCCCTCAAGAATATCTCCGTCACCGCGCCCTCCCCTGTCACGTGTCTCCTGCACTTCTTTTTGTTCCTGCAGTGCCACCTGTAGCTGTTTTATCATCCGGTTGCCCTCCTTCACTATTAGAGATTGCTCCTCTAGTGCGGAGCGCAACCAAGTGATACTACCCGATTCGTTCCCTATTTCCCCTACCCTTACAGTCTCTGTTTCCTCTGTCCTGTTCTCTAATGTTCCTGGTGTCCTTTTCGCCGTCTCGGCTTCCTTCACCAGTTGGAACAAGCGTTCCACCGCCTGCGTGACATCCGCTTTGATGTCGGCCCTCAAATTTCTAGATTCACCTAGAGCAACTTTAGCCTTTTTTATACAGGCCCGTGCCTCTGTTACCCTATCAGGGTACTCCTTCTTTTGCTTCGGAGGGCCGAATTGCATCTCGGCGGACTTTCGGTTCGGTCTGTTTTCGCTTGCGACGGGGCCCAACTTTGTCCTCGTCTGCGCTGGCGGTGCCACTTTTCGTGGCGAGTTCGGTGAGTCTTGCGTCATTTTTGACGCCTCCCATTCCCCTATACTTCTCCTCACGTTAGAGGTCTGCGTTTTTGGTTTCGAGGGACCGGCCCTTTCGTCATCGCTTGGCGATCCGCGAGGTGACAACGGCTTTTTAGCCGGACTCCTTACTACTCCAAACATTTTTTAAAAATCGCGGGGTTGCGTCAAAAGATCAATAAAAGTTTTTTGTCAACTTGACAAACGTATAATAAAATGTAATAAAGAAAAAGGTGTAAAGAAGAGAGATAGAAGAAATTCTTAATATTAATTAATTTATCTACAATTAACTATTAATAAAATCAACTGAAACAGACGCAAAAAATTTTCAAGACTCTATGTAGAGTCAATTCGTCTTGACCAATGGATAGCTCTCCCCGAGCCCTTTCAAATGATACCAAACTTGGCTCAGCTACACCAAGGGGTTCCGGAGCTATGCCAACTTAAAAATCCTGGTTTTTTCCCAAAATAAAAACCAAAAGTGGTTTATGTGGGTTATCTTCGGAACCACCGGTCCAAAAACCGCCGTGTTTGGGCTTTCTGCACTTGGCTCGGTGAGACCTATCCACTGAAACCGTTTTCAGGCCAAAAAATGTCAACACCCGAAAAAGCTGCTGAAAATCGTCCCACCCGTTGGGTTTCAGTCCGCTCCTACTGACAGCCAAAATCCCGTCGCTCTACGACGCACCGTCACGGAGATATAGGTGTTTAAGTAATAACAAAGATGGCGGCGCAACTGTCAAAGTCACTTTTTGACGGGTGTTATCTCCGCTTCGGATGGTCGCAAAACCACCAAGTTTGGGCTCCCCGAACTCAGCCCGAGCTCAGCTATCAGCTGAAACTGCTTTCAGGACCCCAAGAATTTTCAGCTCCAAACCGCCTGAAAATACAGGGTAAGGAAGGCAAGGAGCCCCTGTGGCCGAAATCGAAAGCCGCAACTTCCTACGACTTCCAGTTCAGGAGTTATTGCGGTCTGAAGCTAAACAAAATGGCCGCCGAACTGTCAAAAGTAAAGTTTAAGAGCCCGTAACTTCGGAACCCTTCGTCGGAGAAGGTCCGGGTTTGAAATGTACAGCTCGGCGTCACTTCAGGTCTCCCCTGAAAACAGTTTCAGCGACAAAAAATTTTTCAGGCTGAAAAGTCCTGAAACCTTACACAGTCTAGAGTCCTCGAAATGCCTCAATTTATAAAGAAAATCCTATAGTAATCGGCTCAGTGGATCCCGAGATATAGCTCTCTAAACTTTAAAACCTAAAAAACCAAAATGGCGCAATTTCGTCAATCTTCCAATTTTAAAGGTATAACACCCGTGTTTGGGCTTATATGGGTCACAATATATGTATTGGACCCGGTCCCGATGTCAAAATTTGTTAAAATCTATTTATTTTTAAATAAACGACAAAAAACATATAAAATTCAATATCTCAGGATCCCACCACTCAAAAATTCTGAAATAAATATCTAAAAATAGTACAAATCTAATTCTTTACGGCACAATAAACAATTTTGAAAAAACCTGAAAATCAAAGGAAAAATTTCAGGAAATGTGAATTTTTACTAAAATTTCTTACAATTAAAAAACCGTTGAATTAAAAAATCTAAAACTTTCAGGTCCTGTTCTTCTAATGAGCGCGCCAAAGACTGCAGTTGAAGACTTTCAAAATTTTGATTCCCTCCGGAGATATACTGGTCCAAACTTTGAGAATTCAAAGTCTTTTTAAAAATCAGCTATTACAGGTATGTCAAAAATACTTGCGGCGTTAGTCTGTATTGTTGCAAGAGATGAAGGCTGCAAAGTTTCAGACGTCTGCCTCTGCGTCTTCGATGTTTTCAGCACCACGTGTTTTTTGATTTTGCTGAATAACTCTCGATGGCTTGGTTTTTTCACACTTCTGGGGCGTCCGTATGTTGCACGGAGGCAATCCCCTCCTTTTTCTTCAATAAAAAAGGGGGGTCGTCGATCTGGTTTCGGCAGCGCATGCGATTGTAGTTTTTACTTTCTTAGTTAACCTATAAAGTATAGGTTTTTCAGCTTTTTCACTGCACAGCACTGCAATCCAAGTTGTGATTTCACTTTAGGGTATGGAGGCAACGTTCCTCTACACACCGACACTTTCTTTTTCAAAATCCGAGCACTTTTTACCAATTTTTCGATTTTTAAGCGCGGAGCGACTTCAAAAATGATCCGACCGCCACGAGAGCCGGGGGGGAACTGGTTAGGTTAGGTTAGGTTAGGTTAGGTTAGGTTAGGTTAGGTTAGGTTAGGTTAGGTTAGGTTAGGTTAGGTTAGGTTAGGTTAGGTTAGGTTAGGTTAGGTTAGGTTAGGTTAGGTTAGGTTAGGTTAGGTTAGGTTAGGTTAGGTTAGGTTAGGTTAGGTTAGGTTAGGTTAGGTTAGGTTAGGTTAGGTTAGGTTAGGTTAGGTTAGGTTAGGTTAGGTTAGGTTAGGTTAGGTTAGGTTAGGTTAGGTTAGGTTAGGTTAGGTTAGGTTAGGTTAGGTTAGGTTAGGTTAGGTTAGGTTAGGTTAGGTTAGGTTAGGTTAGGTTAGGTTAGGTTAGGTTAGGTTAGGTTAGGTTTTTTTTTTTTTTTTTTTTTTTTTTTTTTTTTTTTTTTTTTTTTTTTTTTTTTTTTACGGACTGGTTCCGCCAACGGTATTGGCGCCTATTTAATGCTAATCCTCATCCATACTAGTTCTCGCATTACATGCCTCTCGTACTTTCATGCTACATACTGTTTCTTTCTCGTATCCATCACCATTTATCCTTTCTGCGGGTGGGATTCCCACATTTATACCTACCTATTCTCTATTTACTTTATTATACTCTTATGCATACTCTTAGGGAAAATAATTTCTTCAGAAGGTTTGGTTTTATTTACAGCAGGGGAAATAATTTTACATACAGTTCGGTTTTATTTACATTATTATCTTAAATTAAGTTTACAATTATCTTATTATCTACTAAAACATGTTTTACTTATCTTAACTTAATAGCTAACACACTAATAATATTAATCTATTTCATACAATTTTGATTGTTATACGTACCTACTGCTTAAACTACTTAACAATTTATTGCGCTTATAACCTATGCTTACATTGACTATATAACAATATAAAATGAAACATAGTATTTCAACCTAGTTTTTATTTTTATTTATCACTTTTTGTGCGGTTAGGTTAGGTTAGGTTAGGTTAGGTTAGGTTAGGTTAGGTTAGGTTAGGTTAGGTTAGGTTAGGTTAGGTTAGGTTAGGTTAGGTTAGGTTAGGTTAGGTTAGGTTAGGTTAGGTTTTTTTTTTTTTTTTTTTTTTTTTTTTTGGCAGGAGTGGGAAATCCTCATGGACGAACGGGCTGATTCGCAAGCGAACCAGCCCGAACAGTGTCAGACTCTTACTGACTAAAACCACACTCCTGCCGCGCTAATTGTCCCCTGACGTCGTCAGAGACCTTGTATACCGAGTTTTTAAATTAATTGTCTGCGAGTAATGTCCTACCCTAATTTTGAATAAAATTTGCCAAACTTTAGTGAATAAATAAACTTTTAAATATCTCATCTCTATTGTCTTAAATTCTGTTTTAATCCATCCCTTTTCTGTACTTAGCATGGTATATATACCTACATATCATGAAAGCACAGTTTCAAACGTCTTTGTTTCTTTTGATCACTGTAGCAGCTACCTTTATACAGTAATCTAACACTAATTTTCTGGTTTTCCCATTCCTCAGCAACTCACTTATACTATTTTCACTGAGCTCACTTTCAAGCTTTTGTTCCAGCTCACGCCTATCATTTTCAAAAACCGGACACTTGAAGATTATGTGCGGGACCGACTCCACTGCGCTCGGGTCGCAGATACACGATGGGTTCTCCTTACGCTTGAAACGATGCAAGTATTCGGAGAACCCACCGTGCCCCGTCATAATTTGCGTGATGACCCCTGTTGGCTTCAGTTTAACAACTGTCTTGAAGGCCTCTATTGCATCCGGAAGAAAGATTTTGGTGACCGACGCTGTTCCTCCAGTCTTGTACCTACGGTTCCATTCGTCAAGCGACTCCAAACGGATAAGCCGCTTGACGAATGAAACCGGGCAGCGGTCGTAGTCCGGTTTCTTTTTGAGTTTGAGTGCAGTCTCCTTCGCCAGGTGGTCTGCGCGCTCATTACCCTCCAGTCCAGCATGTGCCTTTATCCAGAACAAAGAAACATCTTTGCTCTGGGACAAGGCCACATTGAGGTTCGCCCTCGCCTCCACCGCCAGTGCGTGAAGGGAACCCTGGTTTGTGACCGTCTCCAGAGCGGCCTTCGAGTCACTATAAATACCAAAGGTTCCCTCCCTGCGTCGCAGTATCTGGCGTGTCGCTACGCATATGGCCAGGAGTTCCGCTTGGTAGACAGTACAGCACGTTGGCAAGCTAAGCTTAACGGACTTGATCTCGGCTTCCCTGCCCCACAGGGACAGTGCTGCTCCGACCTTGCCCGCAATCTTGCTGCCATCGGTGAAAAACCTCACCTCTTGGCTGTTGTGGGACTCCACATGTGACTGATCCACCAAGCTCACGAACCCCATGGCCGTATGTTTCGCCGGGTGCGGAGTCTCCGCAAACGCCACCACACGCTCCACCTCCCGTCCCGCAAGCGCCGGCTGGGGTACCCCCCTCTTCGCCTCGTACAGTGCGGCTGCTTCCTGTATTCGGAGGTCGAGTGGGAGCAACCCCGCCAGCACGAGCGCGGAGTTAAGCGAAACGGTGCGGTAGGATTTGCAGAGCTTCTGAGCGAACCCCCGCTGGACTGAATTTAGGAGTTTCTGCACTCCGACCTTTTTGGCCGCTGGCGCCCATGCACTAGCTGCATACAATACTACCGGCTCGACCGCCGCGGTGTATATGGATCGAATCACCTCCGGGTGTAGACCCCAGCTCACCTTAGCTGCTCTGGACAGCTGTTTATAGAAGGCGATTGCCTTCTTACAGACGTTAGCAGCATGTGAGTTGAAGGTGAGCTGGTGGTCCACAGTGAGCCCCAGGATCTTGATCTCCTCAGACATGCCAATGTCGACCCCGCCCATGCTCAGAAGTGGGACATCATATTTCAGCTTCCTCGTTACTACCATCGCACTAGTTTTGTGTGGAGCAAATTTCAGCTTATTTCTGATGCCCCACCCCCGAACAAATTCGAGGGCGTCATTGGCCTGTCTTTGGACCTCCAGTGCTGTATCCCCGTCGAATATGAGCACCACATCATCGGCATACGCCTGGCAGTGGTAACTCCGCTCTTCGAGCCCCTTCAACAGAGGATCCAGCACCAGATTCCAGAGGATCGGACCGCCGATCGATCCCTGCACACACCCCTTAGTAGTCCTTCTCTGGAACTCGGCCCCCGCGTACCTGACCCGGACACTCCTGTCATCCAGGTAGCTGTCCAGCATACGTCTTATGTTCACCGGGCACTTTTCCTCAGCCAGTCTGGTTCTTATGGCCGGCCACCATGCGCTATCGAAGGCTCCCTCTATGTCAAGTGAGACAACAGTGATCAGCTTCTTTTGCTCTAGCTTGGACTTGATGTGTTGTATCATGGTGTAGAGGGAGTCCTCGGTGCTCTTCTGGGGCATGAAACCAAACTGGCGAGTACTCAACCGCGGTATGAGATGCCACTTAAGACGAGCTACCATCATCTTCTCTAGGATTTTGCCCAGGACTGGCAGCAGGCCAATCGGCCTGTAGGACTTCGGGGTGGTGTAGGTTTCCTTTCCAGGTTTCCGGAGCATCACTACTGTAGCCACTTTCCAGGCCCCAGGGAAGTGACCCAGCTCGAGGCACTTATTTGCCAGTGCAAGGAACATCCCTGGATCCCGGAAAATGGCCTGGGCACATATCTCTGCAGTGAGACCATCCGCCCCGGGTGCCTTTTTTGGGTTAAAGCTGTCCACCGCGGTTCTCAGCTCCAGAAGTGTAAACGGCGGGTCATAGTGTTCATTATGCGTCCACTCGTTTACACGACTGGCCGCCTCCCTAGTTCGGCGGTGGTCAGCATTTTCTCCCTCCTTCAGGTCATCCGGGTAGAAGGTCTCAGCTAAAAGCCTCGCAGAGTCTTGTGGGCTGAGTGACACTCCGTCCCTCACCAAAGGCAGGTCTTCTTGCCTTTTGGCAGTCCGCCCGATCACCCGGTAAATGCCTTCCCACAATCCCTCTCCGTCCTGTTTCTCGCAGAAGCCCTTCCAGCTGTCAATCTGCGCCTTTCTCGCTTGAGACTCATATGCTTCTTTTGCTTCCAGGTACTCTTCGACGACCACTTGTCTCCGGATTGGTGCTGCGCAACGGATGCGACGTCTTTTGGTGTTGACTTCTCTTTTCATATCAGCGAGCTCATTAGACCACCACGGCAAGGTAACTTTGTTATGTGTTTTTAATTTAGGTATTATTGCTTGACATGTTTTCTCTATTGAATCTATGAATTTATTTATGCAATTTTCTAAATCTAATTTGTTATTGATACTATTTATACTAAATATGTTTAAGTTATTATTTGCTTTAAGTTGGGCCAATTTCTCATGAAATTGGCTCCAACTTACTTTTCGTGTGTTAAAGATCCTAGTTGTATTTCTAATATTTATGCCTTTTGATTTTATTAATTTAATTTTGAAAACAATGCCGTTGTGGTCCGAGCTCGTGATACCCTCTTCGACTCTCCAGTCATCCACCAGATCCAGCATGTCGGTTGAGCAGGCCGTTACATCAACAATGCTGGTGTAAGACCTGCCCCCCCTGATGGTGTCAAATGTAGGAGTGTGGCCGACGTTGAGCACCTGTAAGCCTATTTCATGCAGCGTACCGGACATTTCCTCGCCCCTGTCATCGACAACCGCACTACCCCACCAGTTGCTTTTGGCATTTGCGTCCCCACCCATAACCATTTTGGTTTGACCCATTACCTCGCGAATCCGCCTGAGGTGCTCCAGGTATGGCTCTATGGGCTGGTCGGGTTCAAAGTAGAAGGAGACTACTGCGATTTCCCAGGCGCTGGTTCGGATCCTCACCACCGTGATGTTGTTGGTGGTGAGTTCTGGACACTGTGTGACGTCAAGTTCGTGATCGAAGACGACTATTGCCGCCTTCACAGTTCCACTTCCTTGGTCAGCGCACTGGTAGACTCTCGCTCCTTGGTAGTCTCGCATCCTCTTGATCCCACCCACATAAGGCTCCTGGAGCAGCGCGAAAGCAACCCTCCGCTCACTAGCCACTAGTAAGAGCTCTTGGGTTGCTAGGTTCTTCCTCCGCAGATTCGCTTGGATGACACGGTATCCCGGGTGGACGCTGGGGTTAGTTCGAGTGCGGGTGCCTGGCTGGAAGTTCCTGGTTGCGGCCGTCACCACCTCAGCAATATGCCACCGACAGGCGCGCCAGTGCGTCCCACTTGACGCGAATCGGACACTCGCTATCGAAGGCATTGTGGTCAGTTCTTGTTAACTTGGCCGCAACGCAGTTCCGACACGACGGTTTTTCCGCCGCCAGACGCGAGGGGCAGTCCGCGCGCATATGCGGATCCCCACAGTGGATGCAAAGATCGGCAGTTTCTGTGCATAGTTTGCGACTATGGCCGTAGCGCAGACAGCGCGTGCACTGCACCAGTGGCGACTGGTCCAGTACACGCACTCTCTGCAGGTCTATATGCACACGACCAGCCATTGTCAATCTCTGCCATAGCGCTGGGGACACCTGTAGGATGATGTGGGACAAGTGATTGTTCCTCGTCTTGCGACGGTATTTGACTACAGTCCTCACATCCTCCGCTGGCATGTCCCCAATCAGGTGCTGATTTTGGCGCTTCATTGCTTCCACTATCTCCTCGTCGGAGTGGCAGGAGAGAACATCTTTAAAAATGACGAGAGGGTCTTTATTTTTAATTTCTTCCACCACCAGGTTTCCTGCCCTCTTTATTCTCTCCTTTACCTTAGCCATCTCCTCCCCTGTTCTAAAACTGACCACGACCTTTTGCTCTCTTACCTTCCTTAGCCGCTCGACCCTCGTGCCCGTATTTTTGGCATCTACTGCCGTTCTCAGCTTCTCAACCACCTCCTCACCGGTATCTCGGTCGTTGGTGGACGACACGACAACCGAGTGAAGAGGCTGCTGAATTTGCTGTTTAGAACTGGCAGCGATTTCAGCAAAGGTTGGTCCTTGGCTGGCGACGTAGCGAGGAGCCTGTTTCAGTTGCTCCGACAGGACCCGCGTATGCTGCTGGCATTCCTCCAGTGCCTGGTTGTGCTGCTGGAGGTTCTCCATGAGCTGTTTCACGAGCTCTGTCGGAACAACTGTGGTTGCCATCGGAACCATCTGTTCCACTACATGGGTAGGCTGGCAGGTCGGGTTCGTCTCCGACGTGGTTGAAGATGGAGCAGCCGACGGTCTTTTCTTCTCCGACTCCTTGACTATCTCGTACAGCCGGTTGATGGCACCAAGCACCTCCGTCTTGATCTCAGTTTTGAGATTGCGAGAGTTGCCCAAGTGTAGCTTTGCCTTATTTAGGCAAGCTCTCGCCTCCGCTGTGAGATTGGGGTACTTGGTGTCAGCCTTTTTTATAGAACCCGCAGCGTCCGCAGAGGCCCGGCGCGTCACCAGAGAGTCCGGCATTCTCTGGGTGACAGGTTGAGACGCAGAAACCGGCTTGGGGTGGGCCGGGGACTTGGCCTTGGGCTCCGCTCGCCCAGCCTCCCATTCACCGATGCTGCGCCTCACGCTCAGCAGCGAGGTCTCAGTCTTCTCTGACGATCGCGGCGAGCCCCCGGAGCCCTGCGAGTCTGCGTCCTTCTTGCCCGGTGTACGGATCATGTCTTGCGTTAAGGTTGTTTGGGTCAGAGGACAATTTAAAAATAATTGACTGAATCCCTGTAAAGGGGGGATCAGCCAACTATATAAAAATAAGCTAAAATCACGTCAGTATCCCTGATAATCCCTGTAGAGAAGGGATCCGTCAGATATATAATTAAAATATATATATATATATAAAATAAAATAAAATAAGATAAAATAAAAAATTGGTCAAATTTTGTAACTAATGAATTAGTTACGTCTAATGTCCGGTAACAGACAGTCCACTAAAAATCGACTTCCGTAAATAAAATGTTAAATTTTTAAAAATATTTGCCAAAATTGTCCCTGTCCGTATAGTATACAGTATAAAAGACCACCGGGTGGGCGGGCGGGCAGTTTTTTGACGTTTCGTGAGAGCTAGGCTCACGTGTGGGGTGTCAAAAGTTGCGTCTCCGTGCGGGCTAACCAATTATGCTGAAATAAAAATTTTGATAGAACAAAAATTTTGCACAGTGTGCAAAAAACCAGTTTTTTGAGGAAAAATTTAGAAAATTGATACCAAAACCAGGACTCGGATACGCGAATCACGCACCGGGACACAGGTAAGGGTTGGTGGAGTCCTATAGAGTTTAAACCAAAAGAATCTATCGAGTAGAATTTAAGATAACTAAATTTGAAAATCAAAATTTTGTAAAAAACACAAATTGTGGGGTATTCAGAAAATAAAGCCGCGATGGTCAATTTTTAGCGTCTGGATAGCAGGAGCTAGCCTGTCTTATAATTACTATGCAAAAAACTAGGTCAAAATCGCATTCCTGTAAGCTGAGAAATCG